>CM070597.1:3491215-4835477 GCA_036346395.1 Hsuehochloa calcarea
AAGGTTTTAAACAAAGGTATGTCATTGACTATGAAGATACATTTAGCCCAGTAGTGAAGTCCGCTACTATTCGTCTTGTGTTGTCCATAGCTATATCTCGAGGTTGGTGTTTACGTCAGCTTGATGTTCAGAATGCGTTTTTGTATGACATTCTTGAAGAGGAAGTGTTTATGAGACAACCACCTTGCTACGTAAACAAGATTCACATTATGTATGCAAACTTGACAAGGCTTTGTATGGGCTCAAGTAAGCACCGAGGGCATGGTACTCCAGGCTAAGTTCCAAACTTCAGGAACTAGGTTTTGTTTTCTCTAAAACTGATACTTCATTTTTCATCAGAATTAATGGAGATATTGTGTCGACGATCAAATCGTCGATCCTATGAAAATATATAGAAATAGAGGAAAATGATGCGTATCTCCTGGAAGAGAATGGGGTCGCTATTTATTACTATGAAATGGATGTTTTTAAGGAATGCCTACGATTAGGCAAAGGACTAATCCTGCATACACTGAGTATGATGTTGGCTATGCTACTGAAAAATAGATCAAAAGTATGAATCTAATGCCAGTAGCCTCTTGTCTTTCTCCGATGTCTGTCTCGCTCTCGCCTCCCCCTTCTCCTTCCATGCTCCATCTTTAAATAGCTTCCGAAGAGGTGGCGGTTGTTTTCTGGAGAAGGCGCTGTCGTGCGGCGTTGCGTGCCCGTCCTGAGGAGGTGGCAGTTGAATAAAGTATCAGCTTTTGTGCGGTTAAATATCGGTGATACATTCGACCATTAGTCAGTGTCTTAGGATTATGTAACGTCGCGTGGTATGGAGTATACAACACGTGTTCCATTCATCACATGGTAAATGATATACCTGGAATTGGATCCAGATATCAGTTCATAGCTTTACGAGCAGTTAACTGGTTGGGGACTAGGTACGATACTTTGTCCGACTAGGTATTTATTATGTAACATCCGGAATCCTTCACGACCGGAGGTTGTTAGCCTTAGATGTTACGACCACAAAGACGTATGCTCTTTTCTTATGTGTTAAAGTAATACATAGAGATTTTAATCCTCGTCATAGTGTGATCTATCTTCTAGTGTATGTTGATGACATAATTGTCACAGGTTCATCACCAACAGCCATAGCAAGCCTTCTTTGTGGTCTACAACATGAGTTTGCACTTAAAGACCTAGGAGATCTTCACTATTTTCTTAGCATAGAAGTACAGAGATCATCTGATGGACTGCAGTTGGCACAACCAAAGTACATTCTGAACTATTGACTCGGGTGAATATGTTGAATTGTAAGCCGATCACTACTCCCATGTCAACATCTGAAAAATTGTTAGTAACAGAAGGAGATAGCCTTGGCAGTGAGGATGCAACTCGGTATCGTAGCATTGTTGGAACTTTGCAATATCTGACTCTAACCAGACCGAACATTGCTTTTTCAGTGGATAAGGTGTGTCAGTTTTTACACTCTCCAACTACTATTTATTGGATAGCAATGAAAAGAATCTTGAGATATCTGAGGTATACTTCTATGCTTGGATTATCAATAAAAAAGTCTCCATCCACACTGGTTAGTGCTTTTTCTGATGCTGACTGGGCAAGATGCCCAGATGATCGTCGGTCTACTGGAGGATTTGTAGTGTTCTTTGGATCAAATATGATTTCCTGGAATGCTAAAAAACAGGCTACATTCTCAAGGTCTAGTACAGAAGCTGAGTACAAGGCTATGGCAAATGTTACTGCTGAAATTGTCTAGTCACATTCTCTTCTTGGAGAGCTTGGAGTGTATCAATCAAGAGCAGCCGTCTTGTGGTGCGACAACCTATTTGTCAGCAAATCCAATCTTCCATGCAAGAACAAAACATATTGAAGTGGATTATTATTTTGTTCGGGAGCGGGTAGCACGCAAGGATCTTGATGTTAGATTTGTTTCAACAGGCGATCACGTAGCAGATGGTTTTACAAAGCCTTTGCCAGTCCATATGCTTGAGGAATTCGGAAGCAATCTCAATCTTGGCCAGTTGAGATTTTTTTTGGGGGGGCGCTGTGAAAAAATAGAAGTTGCTGATTTGATTTGATTTGATTGGTTGTATCTCATACAGTCCTCCTTTCCTTGTAATTCGGTTTCCTTTTTTAGCTCCTGTATCTTCGTGTAAACAGATTGGCTTCCGATTGATTTCCTGTAATCTCGTGTAATTGGATAGCTACTGTAAACGGCATTGCCAAGTATATATCAGCGTATATGGCTCGGCATCTTTGTATGCAAGCCTGAAAACCAATGTCTGTTGTCAACTTTTCACATTGGAGTCTCTCGCTGGTAAGATTGGGGCAGGGAGGCTTTTCTGGTTGTTGATCTGGTGCTGTTAGGTTTTATTTTTCTGAAGATTTGTACGGGTGTGAAAAATAGAAGAGCAATTGCGTTGGATATAACGGCCATAGAGAACTGAATCGGGAAATTTCTGCTCTTGTTTACTGTTTAATGTGAAATTATGGATGTTCTCTTGAGTGATGTCCTATAGAAGGCTTTTCTTTTGTACCCTTGAAGCTAGTTATTACTTATAAACGTTCCATGTTTCTAAAAGATTACATTATAAAGTCGTGATATTTAGGGGCATAGGGTTTATCACTTAGTCTTTTTCTGTTAGTTAGGTTGGGGTTTCCCTGCTTTTACATATGCTGATTGCTTATTGCGACAAGGAGATAAAATGTTTCTCTTGGCAGGAATGATTGTTACCTCAGCATTGACCATATGGAAGGCGTTGCATTAAGAAAGTATTCGCTTAAACATTTGTATTATTTGTACATAATCAATGGTTGTGCATCAATTCGTTATTTGCCAACAGTTGTAATGAAGGAAGGTGCAATCCCTGCCCTTGTGGACTTGTCAGTGAATGGAATTGATGAAGCAAACGGTTGTTCAGTCAAGCTACTTCATCTTCTCAGGATCTGAGGCCAAGCGGCCATTTTAGCAACTCATGTTCACAAGAAGTGGCTGTCATAGATGTGGTAGAGGATCCTCCTGACAGCTCAATTCGCAAGCATCTTGCAGGTTGCAGTATTTCATCCTCATGTATTTCAGTAGAGTTTGATTATGCATCTTGCAGATTGCAGTTGCTATGCATCTTGCTGTGTGTAAAAAGTAAATGGAGTAGATATAGTTCATATTTTTTTTGGCAAGAACATTGTCCTTCCCAGCCGCAGTCCACGAATTACAGCCGGCCGAGACCAACGCAACGCGCGCGGGTACGGCGCGGCCGAGCCTCGAGCAGCGCACGCAAGCCTCCCCACCGCGCGGCCCATAGGCAGCAAGCGCCCGTGGCAGTCCACACCAAGGATAGAAATCTTGTTACCGGCCAGTTTACCGGTGACTGGCCGGTAACGGTAACCGACCGGTTACCGGATTTAACGGAAAAAAACCGGATGAAATTCGTTTGAATTTGTTTAAAAACTAGTCAAAATTTGAAAACTAGAATTTGAATTTGCTAAATCGGGAAAAACTGGCCGGGTTTTCCGTTACGGACCGACGGTAATCGCCGGTAACCGCCGTTACCGGCGGGATTTTGATCCATGGTCCACACAGTATGTCTCTGCTCCTTGCGGGGCGTTCGGTTCGGGCAACGTACGATTGGGTCTGGACTCTTGAGTCTTGACGCCGTGTCAACAAGTATCAGCACCTCGCTGATTCTAGCTAACTGCACGCGTGGCGTGGGGCTCAATGTTGGAATTGGGCTTATTCATTTTTAAAATTTTAAAATATGCAAAACTTTAGATGAGAAACTTTTAGGTCAGAATGGTCGGTTTTATACCAAATGTCTTAGATCGGGTGATCAAATCTTAGACCAGGTGGTCTTAGATCGAGTGTGGTCGAGTCATAAACCAAACAGAATAGTCGCGTGACCAGGTGTGATCGAAGCTTTAAACCAACGTGGTCATAATACACTATCGAAGCTGCACTGCTACTTATTCTTCATCAAGCACGACTGTAAATCAGTTTTACGACCAGTTGTACAGGCCAGCGCGACGGGGACAAACACCAACGACACGGCTGCACTGCTCGCACAACTCCTGTACTACCACTGCATTGCCTTGCCCTCACTGCAGCCCCAAACTAATGCAAGCCTGCGCCTTGCCGGGCACATGTGAATGATATTGTGAGTAGAGCGACGGTACCCAGTAGTAGAGTTCAGCTAGCCCGCTTGGCCCCCAGTGAGTGCAGGAAATGGATAATAATCGCATTGGCATGCAGAGAAACAAGCCAACAGCTCTGACCATACTCACGAATGGATAGAGCCTTTGCGGGAGCAGACGGCAACGGCGATAAGTACAGAGCAGCAAAAGGCAGTTGACTAGATGCGATGGCGCCTTTGCCGTACGAGATGGAGTAGCTAGCTAGCAACGCGGCTCAGTTCATCTTCAGTTTTTGCTCGTCTTGACCATCCTTTAGAGTCTTCCTCACCCGTAGTCTGTTACTATACACGACGTACTACAGACTCGATCGGCAATGCGGATGATAAGCAGATACTCTTTACTTAAATCCCAACACTTAATACAGGTGGTACTGTGGATTCACTGGTTACTAGTACACATTTCATGTGTCTTAAGAGTGGGGCTGGGTGAATGAAAGAGTGGAAAGGAGGAAGTTACTTGGTTTATTCTTGGAAGCTCAAAAGACGAGAGAAACGAATTGGAGTAGGAAGAAGGAATGAGCCGACGGCTAATGCATTTCTTCTTCTTCTTGAGATGCAACCTTCTCAGATCCTACTACTGCTACTATTGTCTGGCAAGAACAGAAGCAGTGGTATCTTTACAACTTCTAAAGCAGTAGCTCACCTTAAAGTAAGTAACAAGACTAGCTTTGTTAATCTGCACTCACAAAAGTGGAGTACTGTCCTCATCATTCCAAACAGGCTGCTTTCTCCCCAAGCTTTGGATTCAAATTTCGCCTTTCTTAGGTCCCCAAACCTGAGTGCCATGGCAACGAGGTAGCTCAGCGATTCTCAAGTAGTATGCACGCACGATGATTACTTACTTTTCTTCACACAATTTGAAACATCATATCGATCAAATCAGACAAGAAAACGTCGATATCGAATTGCCCCATCATGCTTTTGGACCGTGGCACCGCATTCCAGAATCAAGCAATCGTTTCATTCATATACCGGATTAAGCAGATCACATAGAGAGGGAAAGAAAGATCATGCAAAGCACATGCATTCAGGACCATCAGCTAAGCTCAATCTCATCATCATCTCATAGCTTGGATATACTACTACCATTGGAGTGGCCATAACATGGAGGGTCGCTCCTATGATGCCTACTGCTTTTATATACGGTATTGATCCTGCTTGATTAACCAGACAATTGGTCTTTTAATTTGACGTATGGGCCAGGACAATAATAGTGATAATGACTGAACCCACTGACCCTGCAGTGACTTAGAAGACGCACGGTTAAATTAAAGCTCTTGATTTGTAGACTTGGTGGTACTACGATACTTCTTATTTATTGATGGTGGTGGGCGCGTGTATCAATTGCTGCATCAGTTAACCCGTGGAGTATTATGGACCAGTTCTTGAATTATTTCTTGGTACAATACAGTACAGTACCACTGTATTACCCTAAAGTCGTTTTGGCACAATTGCATTGCACCAGACAGTATTCAGACTTGTACTGAAGAAATCCATTATGGTGATGGCATGTATGCTGGCAGGGGATGAGAGAAAATATGCCGTGTTTCCTCTTCGTTTGTGGAGGAACATTTGTAGGAGACGCGTTGCGTACCTGCTTGTGCAGAAACTTGTCTCTAGAAACCTGAAGTCGCCATTTGACAAGTGGCTGCGCGCATCTTCAGCAATCATATTGGCAGTTGTCGAATCGAACATTGGACGGTCTAGAACGAACGAGCGGTCCGAGGGATCACGAGAAATTGCTAATGTCTTGCTCGAGGACCGATCTCAAGCTTGTATTTTTCATTCATCTGCAGGTTGTGCAGGGTGCACTCTTCTCTGTACAATGACTGCAGCCAGCCGAGCCAATCCAAGGCAGCCCAAAGCTTGTGCACATCAGAGAGCAGAGAGAGTTCCCAATCTGTCACGAAGTTCACTTTGGTCTTGGGAGAAACTTAAGGGCATCATGGAAAGGGGCACAGGAAAAGTGGGGAGAAAGAGGCCGCATTGGTAATTGGCGTCCTCTTCCTAACTTGCTCGCCCCTGCTGCTGCTGCCGCCTTTTGACCGCGACGACGTGCACTTGAAATAAAGCTGGAACACGAAATGTGGCTCACCTACTTCAAAACTAACTGCTTTAGACTTGAGACTTTGCAGACTCTTTCTTTCTTGGTCACCGCAAAGAGACACCAGACATATTTCTCCTCATCTTGTTTGCATGATTGACACTACCATCACATTTTCTGAAGAAAAAGGTGTGATTTTGTCTGAATAGCATGCGTGATCAGGCACAAGCAGTCAAGCATGCATGATACACGGACAGACTGGTAATTCTACATGCAAAAGTAAGAAATGAGCATGGACATCTAATCAAGCAACCCGGAGAACAGAGGACCGCAGCAAATGCAGAGGACACTTGTTCAGCAAAATACACAATTCACTCATTCACTGGTAGTGGTAGGGCAAGAGAAGACAAGAGAAAAATATTTAGACAACGAGTAGAGTGTAGATCACCATCAAAAGTAAAGGAAAGAAGAACGAAAAAACATGAACATAATTAATCCCTCTCTAGTCAAGCAGTAAGCAAGCACTGACTCCATGGGATAGAAGTTCCTACCATTCACCGGCTAATTTTACTTTTATCTAAGTAATTAACTTAGCTTGTCTTGTCTCTGACGCCAACCTAAGAAGCCAACAAGTGCTACCGCGTTGGCTTTCGAGCATGATCCATGCTGCATCCTTCCTACCGGAAGCAGACGGACTTGGCCGGCGGGGCCTGGCCGGCCCCGGAGAGGCGGCCGTAGCGGAAGTGACCTCTGCGGCGGCGGCGCGTGGCCCAAGCGAAGCAGAGGCGCAGGCGGGCGCGGAGGCGGCGGAGCCCGGTCGCCGCAGCGCGGCGCAGTCGGCGCAGCCCCGCCCAGACGACGCGACGCGCCCGCGAGCGCGGCGAGAGGTCGGCGTCGCGGGAGAAGTGGTAGCTCGGAGGAACAGCTGCCGCCGCTCCACCTGCCGCTCCCACCGCGCCATGTACTCCACGTACGGCCACGCCGCAGCCGTCTTCGCCGGCGCCGCCACCCTCACGGACATGGCTGCCCCCGCTCGGTTCTTTTCTTGGTGGAAGGAAGATCGAAGAGGAGCGCGCGAGGGAGGTCACAGCCTACAGGCTACAGGAGAAGCGCGCGAGCATGATGAGGAGGACTGGAGGAGCAGCAGCAGCAGCTTGCGTTGCGATTTGCGAGGGGGCGTCGCGGAGTGGGGAATTAATAGGGGGGAGGAGGCGGAGTTGGCTGCGCTGCCTCTGCTTGGGGAGGAGAGGAGGAGAGGGAAGGGGAGATGGTTGGAGTGGGAGGGGAGGGTGGGCGGCTTTATGCTTGCTTGGACGTTTTGCTTGCATTTGGAGATTTGTTTGGGGGCTAATTTATGGGTTTTCAAGTCTTCTAGGGGAGGTTTGAATTGAATTGAGTTGGGTTGAGTACACATGGACAATCATATTCAGTTTTTTTTTTTTGCTTGACTGGAAAACGACGCTGACTTTTGTAGCTTCAACATTGTGTGTTTCTGTAAGTAGTAGAGATTCTTTCTCGCGTACACGGAAGACACCGTATAAACTACACGAATGTTGGCACCGAAATGCGTGGACACACCGTTTAAGAATTGGGCAGTCAGATGGTTTTCAATAAGTTGTTTTTGATGAATTGATTGAGGACATAGTCATTGGTTCTATTCCATTACCAATTTAACATAAACATTTTAAGATACTTCATGCACATTGGAATTACACTGGGATCTACAATGCATTCGGTCGAAGAGGTGGTATTTTTGGCGAATCTGGCGCTTTTGAATCCGTATTCGCGAAATGATCACGCAGAGTTGTATTAGCACATATAGCATCTTTTGTCGCACGGTCATTGTGTAAAATATTTTCACATGGTTTGTATACTCCACATGCGGTTCCTAGTGCTCCTTGGGAAGATATTAGCGTAGACTTTGTTTTAGGTTTGCCTAGGACTAAGAGGGGGAGGGATTGTATTTTTGTAGTTGTGGATAGGTTTTCTAAGATGTCACACTTTATTCTTTCTCATAAGAGCGACGATGCGTCGCATGTAGCTGACTTGTTTTTCAGGAAAAATCGTGAGATTGCATGGCGTGCCACGAACCATTGTTTCAGATCGTGATGTGAAGTTCATGAGCTACTTTTGGAAGACTTTGTGAGCCAAGCTTGGGACAAAATTACCCTTTTCGACAACTTGTTACCCACAAACCGATGGACAAACGGAGGTAGTGAATCGTACACTCTCAATGTTTCTGCTGACAATGATCAAGAAGAACTTTAAAAAGTGGGAAGATTGTTCACCCCATGTTGAATTTGCATATAATCGGGCAGTGCATTCTACTACTCAATTGTGCCCATTTGAGGTGGTGTATTGCTTTAAACCGATAACGTCACTTGATTTGCTACCACTTCCATTGCAAAAGCGTGCTAATATGGAGGCTTCTAAGCGTGCTAATTTTGTAAAAAAAAAACTTCATGAAAGATTAAAGAGGTAATTGAGACGAAAGTACGTTCTTATGCTTCCAACACTAACAAAACTAGAAAGAAAATGTTGTTTGAACCAAGTGATTTAGTTTGGATTCATCTTCGCAAAGAACGCTTTCGAGGAGGCGAATCCAAGTTGATGCCACGAGTGATGACCCTTTAAAGTGCTTGCCAAGATCGGTGCTACTCTTAATGTTGCTGATTTGTCACCACTCTTTGGATAAGACGATACAGAGTCAACGACAACTCCTTTTCAAGAGAGGGAGGGTGATGAGGACATCCCTACGACTACTTCATCTTCCACTCTAAGTGTGCATGAGGCTGTTTATGAAGCATCAAAGAGTCCAATGACTAGAGCATGAGCCAAGCTTATAAATCAACATATGCTTTTGTTTCTTAAAGAAATTCCTATTAACTTTGATGCGAAGGGGATACTACCTCATGCAAATATATTGTGTATTATCATGTTTGAACATTATGAAGCCTTTAGAACCGAGAGAGAGGAGAGGGAGGCTGGAGCCAAAGCAATGAAGAAGAACCATGGAAGATCAAGGCAGGTCCACAACCAGGTCCGTTGTCGCGACCAGGTCCATAACAAGGTCTTGGCCGAAGGTTGTAGTCGTGCATGGCAGGGAACGCCGGTCGAAGTCTACGACCAGATGCCACCATACAACGCTAAAGGGGAAGGTCTAAGCAGCCCAAGACTTAGAGAAAGAAACCAAACCGCGTGGAGGCCCAATGTATGAACAAGATCTGCGTGAGCAAAGACATGTCACAAATAGTAAATTCAAACACTATGTTTAGATTAGGAGTTGGATCTGAATACTTGGGCCGAATCAATTAGGAGCGGCCCTAGGCCTTGGTGCGTGAGTTAGGGGACATCATAAATACCACTATGCCCTCTGACGCTGCACCACGCTTAATCTATTATTTTTCGAATAACGTATGCTCGCTTCTCATGTTGTGCTCATAGCCAAAACAGCGAGAATTGGGCGTTCAGAACCCAAGGTCGTTCTTGCTTTTTTTTGCTAGGAATTGAGAGTTCGACAATCTTTGTTTTGTGATCAACGAGGATCAAATCAAGTGTGTGTTTGGACAAATTTTGTGAAGAGTTGCAAATCTGCATTGGTGCGAGGGATCACTTAGCGGTTCATCAGATGCACAAGTTATCAAGAGGTTTTATGTCGAGAAGATCGACACCCTCATCACTAAACTCGCCACGATAGCCCTCCGAGCCAACACACTGCTTTTTTGCTAAGTCATGTCATGCCAAGAGGAGTGACATGACTTAGTGAGATGTTATTAGTGAGATGTTATTTGTAAAATATTTTGAAAAATAGATTAGATAAAAATCCACCATCTCCTAAATCTTTCTCAAAACTAGGGGTGAAAACGGTTCGGATATGGACGGATAATGGCTCGCCATATTTGTTTTCATATTTTTTCCTGATCCAGATACGAATACGAATACTCGGATACGAATAATATCGAATACTAATACTGGAGCTTAATAAGAATTGAAACGAATACTGTCATGGATATTTTTAGAACATGAAAACCCCTTAAATTGTATGCCAAAATTAACAAAACATATAACTAATTTATTTGATGCAAGCATTCGTGAATTGTTCATATTTTCAAGAACCACACACAACATTGGCACTACCAAGTTGCATTAACTAGTTTATCACAAGCATAACACTTAGTTTACCATATGTATCTCATAAGTCATAACTCATAAAGTCACAAGTCATCACACATTCACACTTAGTTCATCACATATATAAAACTTAGATCACACTAACATTGATCAGGCTAGATGGTTAATCTATACACAAATAATTGTAACATCCCAAAGTATGTTACCAAAAATAAAATTAATAAATATCTTATTTTATTGGATTTTCTGAGATTTGAAAGATTTTCTTGGGTAAAAAGAAAAATAATAATAAAATAAAGTTAATTATTTAATTCCCTAGTTTTCAATGTCAAAAATAAAATTTATTTAGATTTATGGGATTTTATTATATTTAAAGTGAAAATGAAAAAAAAAATTAACTTCTTGAATTTTTTGGATTTTAAAAAGCATTTTCCTATTTTTTTTAGGAATTAAAAATAATTAATGTGCAAAAATAAAAACCAAATTTAACTTGGAATTAATTTTATTAAGTTCAAAATAATTCAAGGAATTTTTTGTGATTTTTTCTAGAATTTTTTAACTCTATTTGGTATTTTCTAAAAGGCTATTTGATTTGTTGCATTTTTCCAAAATTCAAAAAACAATTAAAATCTTATTTTCTCTTTTGGGCCGAAATCCGAATATTCGGACTTGGTCCTATCCGGATAATCTGTATCTGTATCCACCGGTTAGCAAGCCTACCATATTCGTATCCGTTTCCAACATGATATCGAAAAATAACGGAGAAAAATACATCTCAAGATGACATAGAGTCATCACCACCTCGCCCTGCAGAGCGTGGAGTCCTTTGGGATCGATGACCTTCTGAGTAATTGAGTTAAAGACGTAACACAGCCTAAAGATTGTCACTCGGACATTGTTCGGCAAGATACTCCTAATTACAACAGGAAGCATTTGTGTCCTCAGCACATGACAATCATGAGACTTCATACCAATTAATTTAAAATCTTTCATGGAAATAATTTTCTTAATATTGGCGGAGTAATGTAACAGCCCAAAATTTCAATTTCATTTAAAAATAAGATTTATTATTTTTTGTGGATTTTCTGGAATTTTTAAAAGCTTTTCAATAAAGTATATTAAGGATAAAAGAATTTATGTGCAAAATCTATTACCAACTAAAAATTGAAATTATTTTATTTAAGTCCAGAATGACTCATAGAATTTTTGTGAATTTTCTCAAAATTTTTGTACTTCATTTACTATTTTCTAAAGCCTATTTGAATTTCTGGAATTAAATCAATTGAAAAAGAATTTTAAAATCTGCTGCTTTCAAGATCGGGCCAAGCCCAAAGATCGTCGCTTCTCGCCCACTCTCTCCTCACATGAAATGCGCTGACCGTCTGATCAAATCGGACGGCCAACGCTAATCCGCCTGCGCCTCTCCCGCCTCTGCCTCATTGATCGTGGGCCGGCCTGACTTGTGCTTCTTCCCGTTCCTTCTTCTCCGCAAAGACGCTCTCCTGCCGCCATTGATGCGCACGCGAGCTTCGCTCTCCTCGTGATTCCTCCGCCTTAACCCCGCATTCACGCTGCTAACTTCCCTTACTCCGCGCACACCCTCGCCGCTTTCCCTCCTTTACTCGCCTTAACGCCCCTACGGCCTCGCCTCCGCCATTACCGCCGCAGAATCTCCCGCCCGGCCTCCCCTCGCCTATAAAGCACCCCGAGCGCGCTCTCCTCCTCATTCTATTCCCCGCCTCCGCCCCTCGACGCTCTCAATCGCCTCGCATTTTGCAATTCCCGCCGGCGGCGAAGCTCGTTCTTCTCCGATTCCGCGCCACCAGCTTCCCCGGCTACCTCAAGCGCACTTCTTCGCCGAAGATCCTCTGGCGATCCTCTGGCGCCTTGGCTTCACCTGAAGACCCCGAGCACCTTCGCCGCCAACAACCGAACCGCACCGCCGCCTCTCCGTCGCCGACCATCTTCCGCCACGCTCGCGCCGCCAGTAGCGATCGTACTCGATCGCGTCTCACGAATCTTTGCGCACCTCACCGAGCTCGCCACTCCGCCAATCGCCGGTGCCCTCGCCTCGTGCTCCTCCTCTCTCGGCGCCGCGTGGGCGACCACCTCAGCGCCACCTCACGTTTTTCGGCGTGCGTGGCGGCCAATCGGCGCCACGTGGTCGCCAAATACGCAAGCGCCAAAGACACCGCTTCCTTCACATCAGTCTTTGTGGAGCCGAGTCCACTGTGGACTTGGAAAACGCCGTGGACTCATCCATGACTGCTTAGCCCACATGTCACCTCTGTGAAGCAATTTCACGGCGTCACCGGCGCAATAAATAGAATTTCCTTTAGAAAATTAATTCGGGAAATTGAAATTCGATTTTTGATTTAAATTTAGATTTAAACTTCCAGAGCTCGTGTTTCTTCATACAAACTCCGATTTAGGTGATTCAAATTTCTAAATTTGTATAAAATCAAGATCTAGCTAACTAAACCAAAATTATTTAATTTAGAGTTAATTTGAATTTTCATTTGAATTTATTTGTGTTCATTTGAATTCTGCTTGAATTTGGAATATTTTCACAGATAGATTTTGACGATCTTGAGAGCTTGACCCTATTGAAGAAGTAGAATACCAGGAATTTGAGCAAGGCAAGTTACACCATTGACCATTTTGCCCCCAATATTTAAAATTATTTAATTCTGCTTTAAATTATTATTGCATGCATAAGTGTATTTAATTATTTTAAATTCTGTTTTAAATATTTAATTATTCCAATTCCTTTGTATAGCCAAATTTGATTGTTGTATTACCAATTCCTTGTAGCCTTAGTCAAATGAATTTAAAAATAAATATATGCATAGCAAATGCTTAGACCATGAAATATTTGACTTTGGGATAATTTAGCCAAAATTTCATAAATTGATAAAAGCCTATGACATTGCCTTGTCATGGTGGACTTTTGCAAATGTCTTTGAAAATCTAAAATAAAAGAAAATGGTTTGTACTTGGGCAAACATGGACCGTTGGTGGGTGCAAGTTTATGCACGGCCTGTCAGTTAGGATCGAGACCTGGGTTTTTATTGAAAGTTGCCCAAGTAGATTAAGGACCGCCTTTGAGCCGCATCTTGCAAAAGCTCCACCGTACTACCACATGTTCAGTATAGGCGTAACTGTGCTTAATAATTTGTATTACCTCAAGATTATTTATGCCATTTTTGTTGTGTGGGTGTCGGTAGACTTTATTCCCACTTGGCGCAAGAGGGGTTTCGGCAGTGGTTAGCCTAATGGAAGTGAAACCTTAGCGGGCATATTGGTATTGAGGTAGTGCATTGAAACGCTTTGTGATAATTGCCTAGTCACACACCTAAGGAAGTGTGTATTGGCCACATAACTGCAAATTATCTCGTGTGGGTAAAGTTGTACAACCTCTGCAGAGTGTAAATCTATTCAATAGCCGTGTCCACGGTCATGGACATGCCGAGCAAAGCCACTCTAAGTTAGATTTGTTTTTGGTTTTAAAATAACTTTGGACATGTTTTGAGGATGGTTAATCCTTGTGGTAAATTTGGGGGTAGCCCCTGTGATAGGAGGGTATCCATCACCATGTTTCATATGGAGGTTATCCACTATAAAATGATCAATTTTAAATCTGATTTTAGTTATGTAATGAAAATGTGCCTTGAAACTTAGTATAACTATTTAAACCAAAAGGTCGATTTATGCAAATAAACCCTACAACCTTCCTTTGAATAACTTTTGCATGCATTCTAAATTCAGTATTGGGTGTAATTTGCGAAGCACAGCTTGTAGTGCTCACTCTTGCTCAATATTATTATTCAGAGAAGACCGCTATCCGTAAGGTGAGGAGTAGGACGATTAGGCGCGATCTCCGCATCGATTGCCCGTGGCGATCGTGTGGCTTACCATTATTATTTTGCTTCCGCTTAATGTTTTATTTGGCCTCCTACCCGGTTGTAATAAACTCTATGCTTATTAATACACGCTGGATATGTTTGTGATAACATTTTTGTGACTGTACACTGGAAATCTCGGACTAGTGTATGAACACAGAGAATTCGGATCCTTCGCTCCGGGTTCGACAAAAGTGGTATCGAGCCATATTGATGTAGGTCGTGACCTAGAAGGAAATCAAACCCTTAAGGATTTATTTTGAAAATTAAAAATAACTTGGTCTTCGAGTCATTCCTCAACTTTTCTCTTGAAAATTATTTACTAACTCATCTCCTTTTCAAAAATTGTAGATGGTCAAGTTCAATGCCATTTCCCATGGAGTCTTCTTTGGTCATTGGGCGCCATTCTCTGGAAGATGATGCAACACTTGGACTTTGAAGAAAGACCGACGATCAAGGATACAAGTATAAAGTGGGAAATCAGAACGATGGAGAGTAGAGTGATCCTTTACTCCAATCTATCGCCAACACAGACTTCCACGCCTTCGATGCCCCAATGCGACGAGACTCCTTCGCCAAGGCATCCAGATGCGACCAGGAAGCAACCCGCAGACTTCGCTACATCTACGATCACCGCCTCAACGGCACTGGTTCCACTATTACCCAATGCACATTCCAACCCAAGATGACATGTGGTGCTTTCGCTCAACTAGAGATGAAGACCGTCCCGATCTCACTCATCGTGGATCCGCCGAGCCATGGATTATGCCTACGGGAATACACTAGATGAGCTGTCTCTTCTGCAAGTAAAGTTACAAGATGCAGAAGAAAAGTTGAAGAGTGCAGAAAAAGAACTGGCCTCTTACAAAGAAGGCGAGGCTAGTTCTTGTGAGCCAGATTATACCCCAATAACACCATAGATTTGACCTTAAATTTTCCGTTAGTTGCGAATTATGAGCTACCAAATCTTTGTAGTAGCCATAATGAATTAATAAAATGAAAATAAATTATTTTGCCGAAATGTTTTTGCCTTGTGTTTGTTGAAATTTGGGCTATTTTAGATCTATACTCTTATAATTCCTGTCTCTCTTGTCTAATCTGTGAAGAGTTCATCAGATGGTGACCACCCGCACCGGAAGTGTCAATGCTAGAGGGCAAGGAAATGAGAATGCCAATATCAAGAAAACCAGTTCAATGTACCACCACCTCCTCCAATCAAGCTCCCGACTCGGCGCCAAATGATGGCCAATCGACTCATCATCGATTGAGTTGCTAGCCAGATCCTTCACAAAGAATCGTAATACCTGCCGCCGAACCTATCATGCTCCTCCACCTCCCGCAAGAGTAACTTTGTCTCGAGTTCATGAGGATGCGTCCGCCAACATTTTCTAGTAGCACGTAACCCATGGACGCAGATGATTGGCTCAGGCCATTGGAAAGAAACTGGATATTGCTCAAAGGCACGATCGTGAGAGAGTTTTGTTTGCCTCTCATCAATTGATGGGTCCCGCATCGTAATGGTGGGATAATTTCAAATGTCCCATGCTAATGCCCAAGAAATCACTTGGGATGAGTTCATACGGAAGCTTTCCGCCGATCTCACATTCCATCCGCATGATTACCTTGAAAAAGAAGGAGTTTCGTTCGCTCCGCCAAGGAAACCGCTCACCATGGCGAGTATCGCATAAGTTTAACCAACTTGCTCGCTATGCCCCGAGGATGTAGCCAGAGATGAAGACAGCAAGAGCGATTTACGAAGGATTAAACGACGAACTCTCTGCTCGCTTGATTTCTCGAGATTTTACCGACTTTCAGCTTGGTAAATAAGGCCATACGTCAGAAGGAAAACATCAGAAATGGAGAATCGCAAACGGAGGATGGCACTGTAAATTTAACTCAGAGGATCGCCCAAGCCTCGCTTTCTCTCGCCTCACCACCTCGGCGTGGGAGATTTCGAACTACTACACCGAGAGTTCCAGCCTGATTCTGCGCCTAAATACTTCGGATTCCGTAGTAGTACGTCTCGAGGTCGGGCCAGCAGGCTGCTTATTTCCACAAAGAGAATCACATGCTTTCACCGCAACGAGTTGGGTCATTATGCCAATAAGTGTCCCAAGAAGCGCAGACTACCACCCCGTCAAGCCAACTCCCTAATTTCGGCCTCCCAAGGTCCTCAAGACCACCGGTCGGCTTCATGAAGGGACGTGTGAATCACGTCACCGCAGAGGAAGCCCATGCAGCACCAGATGTTGTTCTTGGTACGTTCCTTGTCAACTCAAGACCAAAGATCGCTTTATTTGATTCCGAGCTTCGTGATTCTTTTGTTTCAAATAAGTTTGTGGAAAAGTATGGGTTATCTACCTTCCCTTAGTTAAGCCCATGTTAATCTATTCCCTGCTCGTAAATGAGGGCTAGTTTATTCTCGTCCGAATCTTACCTTTGAAATCTCTGGAGTAACTTTCTCGGCCAACTTAATAGTCCTGCGTTCGCAAGGATTGGACGTAATTCTTGGAATGGACTGGCTTGCCAAAAATCAGGGCAGGATAGAGTGTGCTAGTAGGTCTATCAACCTCACCAATGAACAAGGGATTTCAGTAGAATTCCAACCCAAGACTTCTACGGAAAGAAGTCCTATCTTGACCAGTTTAAAGGAAGTAAAACTGGAAGATATTCCCGTGGTACAAGAATATCCAGATGTTTTTCCGGAGGACTTACAGTATGCCACCGCATCGACATAATGTTCTTAATTGACTTAGTCCCAGGGACTGCTCCAATTTCGAAGCGACCCTACAGAATGCCGGCAAATGATCTAGCAGAATTAAAGAAGCAGATCGAAGAACTACAGAGTAAAGGTTACATTCAACCGAGTTCATCGCCTTGGGGAGCTCCAGTACTATTTGTCAAAAAGAAAGACAATAGTATGAGAATGTGTGTGGACTATAGATCACTCAACGAGGTAACAATCAAAAACAAGTACCCGTTACCTAGGATAGATGATCCGCTTGATCAACTTAAAGGAGCCGTGTTTTCTCAAGATTGATTTGAGATCGAGGCTACCATCGCTAAAAATCGACTGTAAGATATTCAAGACGACCTTCACCACCGATATGGATATGACGAGTTCACAGTGATGTCATTTGGACTAACAAATGCCCCTGCTTATTTCATGAATATGATGAACAAAGTGTTCATGGAATTCTTGGATAAGTTTGTGGTGGTATTCATAGATGATATTCTCATCTATTCAAGAGATATGGAAGAGCATGAAAAACATCTCAGAATTATTTTGGGCAAACTTCGAGAACACCAACTTTATGCCAAACTCAAAGAAAAGTGAATTTTGGCTCACTCAAGTGGCATTTCTTGGACACATTGTGTCACAGGAGGAGTTGCATGAGACCCTCAAAGGTTGAAGTCAGAATGGATTGGAAGCAACCCAAGTCATCACGTATGAGAAGTTTTCTAGGGTTAGCTGGGTACTACCGCAGATTCATTGAAAGTTTCTCCAAGATCGCCAAACCCATGACTCAACTTCTGAAGAAGGAAAAGAAATTTGAATGGACAAATGCTTGTGAACAAAGTTTTCAAGAGCTGAAGAAAAGACTAGTCTCTGCACCAGTGCTAGTTTTACCAGATATACGTAAGGATTTTGAAGTTTTCTGTGACGCATCCCGCCAGGGGCTAGGATGTGTACTGATGCAGGAAGGAAAAGTTGTGGCTTATGCATCTCGTCAGTTAAGACCACATGAAGGAAATTATCCAACTCATGATTTAGAGTTAGCAGCAATTGTGCATGCTTTGAAAATCTGGCGGCATTACCTCATTGGTAACCGCTGTGAGATTTTCACAGATCATAAGAGTTTGAAATATATCTTCACCCAGTCAGATCTTAATCTCAGGCAAAGAAGATGGTTAGAGCTGATAAAGGATTATGACCTTGGAATTCATTATCACCGTAAAGCTAACGTGGTAGCGGATGCTCGAGTAGGAAGGCATCTTGCAACACGGTGTTAGTTCAAGAAAATCAACCGTAATTGTATGAAGAACTAAAGCATCCGAACTGAAATTATCGGTCAAGGTCAGATCAACACAAGGAAGTCCAACCAACCATACAAGGTCGGATCGAGAAAAAAATAGAAGACGAAGACATCAAAGAAATCATGAAGAACATGAGAAGAGGCAAAGCCCGAGATTTTCGAAGACGGCAGGGCATGATATGGTTTGGCAACCGCATGCGTGTACCTAAACATCATGAAACCGCATAACCGATTCGAAGAAGCTCATGAATCACCTTACTCTATCCATCCGGGAGTACCAAGATGTACCGTGATCTCAAGGAAAAGTATTGGTGGGTCAAGATGAAGCGAGAGATCGTGAGTTTGTTGCACGTTGTGATGTGTGTCGGCGTGTTAAGGCAGAGCATCGAGACTCCGCCGGATTGTTACAACCATTACCAATTCCCGAGTGGAAATGGGAGGAGATTGGTATGGATTTTATCACCGACTACCTAGGACCCAATCAGTTGTGATTCCATTTGGGTAATAATTGACCGATTAACAAAAGTGGCTCATTTTATTCCAACAAGACCACTTACGAAGCAATAAGTTAGCGAATTGTACATGGCCAGGATCGTCTGTCTACATGGTATACCCAAGAAAATTGTGTCTGATAGAGGTTCGCAGTTCACTTCAAAATTTTCGCAGAGTCTACATGAAGCTTTGGGAACCAGACTCAACTTCAGCACAGCATATCATCCCCAAACAGATGGCCAGACTGAACGTGTAAATCAGGTCCTAGAAGACATGCTTCGAGCTTGTGCTATAGATTATGGAAGAAGCTGGGATAAGAATTTGCCCTATGCAGAATTTTCCTACAACAACAGCTTTCAAGCCAGCCTGCAGATGTCGCCATTCGAAGCATTGTATGGTAGAAAGTGTAGAACCCCTCTTCTTTGGGATCAAGTAGGAGAACACCAATTCTTCGGACCAGAATTGATAAAAGAAGCTGAAAGTAAGGTAAAAGCAATAAGAGAACGTTTGAAAGTAGCTCAAACCCGACAAAAGAGTTATGCCGATAATCGTCGGAGAGAACTATCCTTCGAGATGGGAGATTTTGTCTATCTCAGGGTAACTCCACTCCGAGGAGTGAAGAGATTTCAGACTAAAGGAAAACTCGCACCCAGATTTGTCGGACCCTATAAGATCTTGGCAAAAAGAGGTGAAGTTGCTTATCAGTTGGAACTACTAGCATCTCTGTCAGCTGTTCACAATGTCTTCCATGTATCCCAGTTAAAGAAATGTCTCAGAGTACCAACAGAAGAAGCACCGCTCGAGAGCATCGATCTTCAGGAAGATCTCACCTATGTGGAACAACCAATCAAAATTCTCGATGTGGCAGAACGCGTCACCAGAAGTAAAGTCATTCGCTCTTGTAAGGTTCAGTGGAGCAATCATTCAGAAGAAGAAGCTACCTGGGAGCGAGAAGAAGTTTTGAGAGCCGAGTACCCCTACCTTTTTGCTGACCAAGTCTGAATCTCGGGGTCGAGATTCCCTTTAAGGGGGGTAGGTTTGTAACAGCCCAAAATTTCAATTTCATTTAAAAATAGGATTTATTAATTTTTGTGGATTTTCTGGAATTTTTAAAAGCTTTTCAATAAAGTATATTAAGGCTAAAAGAATTTATGTGCAAAATCTATTACCAACTAAAAATTGAAATTATTTTATTTAAGTCCAGAATGACTCATAGAATTTTTGTGAATTTTCTCAAAATTTTTGGACTTCATTTACTATTTTCTAAAGCCTATTTGAATTTCTGGAATTAAATCAATTGAAAAAGAATTTTAAAATCTGCTGCTAAAGATCTTGGGCGAAGCCCGAAGATTGTCGCTTCTCGCCCACTCTCTCTCCGCTAGCGAGTAACGCTGGACCGTCCGATCAAAATCGGACGGCCAACGCTAATCCGCCGCGCTCTCTCTCCCGCTCTGTCTCATTGATCGTGGGCCTGGCCTTGACTGCTTCTTCCCTGCTCCTTCTTCTCCGCAACATCGCTCTCCTGCCGCCATTGATGCATACGCGAGCTTCGCCTCCTCCGTGATTCCTCCGCCTTAACCCCGCATTCACGCGTTAACTTCCCCTTACTCCGCCGCATCACCCTGCCGTTTTCCCCCTCCTTTACTCGCCTCTAACGCCCCTGGCTCTCGCCTCGCCATTACCGCACTCAATCTCCCGCTCCCGCCCCTCGCCCTATAAAGCACCCCGAGCTGCGCCTCTCCTCCTCATTCTATTCCCCGCCTCCTGTCCCTCGACGCCCTCAATCGCGCATTTCGCAATTCCCGCCGGCGGCCAAGCTCGTTCTTCTCCGATTCCGGCGCCACCAGGCTTCCCCCGGCTACCTCAACTGCACCTTCGGCATCAGCATCCTCTGGCGATCCTCTGGCGCACCTTGGCCGCTTTGAAGACCCCGAGCACCTTCGCCGCCAACAACCGAACCGCACTGCCGCCTCTCCGTCGCCGACCATCTTCCGCCACGCTCTCGCGTCGCCGGAGTAGCGCATCGTACTCAGTATCGTCTCCTGAATCTTTTGCGCACCTCTGTAGGATCAAGGATAACCGACTAGAGGGGGGTGAATAGGAGGTTTTTAAAGTTTTTAACAAATTAACAAGTTATGCTCCTAGCTAGGCAATTTAATCTCAATAAGCAAGCTAGAAATATAAGTGCGAATTTTAAAGACAAGAAATAACCACAAGACACAATGATGTTTTTCCGTGGTATCGAAGACTTGCTTGGTCTTCACTAGTCCACGTTGAGGAAGCTTGATCACCCAAGCCGGCTCCACAATTAAGCCTTCCTCGATCACTTGGGTTGTTCTTCCTCCGCTCCGAGATGGTGAACACCAACCACTCACAATCTTGCTCGGGTCTTCTCACAAGCTTCACTTGAGAAGATCACCGTGCTTCACCGCCAAGCCGCCTAGGAGTGCGGCAACACCCCAAGAGAATAGATCAACGATCCTCGCTTGACTTTACTCAAGTGCCAATGAATCAACTAAAGAAGAATGCACTTGATCTCCTCTCAATGAATGCAAGAGTAAATTGGGAGTAGAATTGAATGCACAATGCTCACAAGGGTTGAGATATCTTTAATGCAATTGTGTAACATGTCCCTTGCGCTTGGGGAGGTATTTATAGCCTCCACCAAACAATTCTAGCCGTTGGGAAGAAGTTCCCAAAGTTCAAAGCTAAATCGGAACAACCGCGTGTTAGCATCGGTACAACCGCGCTTATGCTCAATGCGCAAGAACGGCTATGTTACACGATTAAATGCATCGATATAGCCGTTGGATTTAGTTGCGGTTCATCCGCAGAGCAAACACCGATCGTCCGATTTCGGGTTTCTAAACCGTAGATTTTGCATCCGCTGCGAATTTTACAACCGCCAAATACATTTCGAACATCCGTAATGCGGTTCATCCGATTATTCGTGCGATGCATACCGATTCTCAAACGAGGTTTTCAAAGGAGATTACACTCGCATCGTTATTTTGCAACCGCCGTAAAATAATCGGAACAACCGGGATGCGGTCGCATGCTGTTCAAGCCATCGGTACAACCGCACCCACGAAATCGATCACCACGAGATCATGACACGTGGAAGGCCACGATGGACTCATCGCTCTAGTGGTCCGGTCCAAGACACAAGATCCGAGCCGCTTGATTTTAATCCAACGATCCACATGCGTTGCCACTTTGGACGGTC
This sequence comes from Hsuehochloa calcarea, assembly GCA_036346395.1. Lineage (NCBI taxonomy): Eukaryota > Viridiplantae > Streptophyta > Magnoliopsida > Poales > Poaceae > Hsuehochloa > Hsuehochloa calcarea. Next base: position 3,513,241 of record CM070597.1, read on the forward strand.
CGAACGGCCCACTTAATCCTAGCCGTTAGATTGAGATCGACGATCGCTTGATTTTCAATTTAAAAGGCTAACGGTTGAACCGCTCACATGCCGCCGAACAACGGCGCTTGCACAACCATTGCTAAGCCTTGCTTCATCCGATTCGCATTAAAGCATCAATTCATTCTAACTTAAATTCAAGTCCAATTTTAAATGCATGCATGATCCTAAGTTGATCCATATGGCACAAGAATAAGCTATCAAGCTACTAGTCGTGATCCCCTTAATAGTACGGCATTTATCCTATAATCCGGTCTACCAACCAATTCTCCTTAGACCGTAAAATAGAAAAGGATCCTAGACTATTTGTACCTTGACTTTAAGCCTTGTTGATCTTCACATTTTCCTTTAGCATGCATCCTTGCTTCATCATGTTCATCAAATGGAATTAACCTTGCACATTCTTAGTAAACTTGTTAATCCCATATTCACATATTATCATTAATTACCAAAACCATTTTTAGGGCCTAGATGCTTTCAATCTCCCCTTTTGGTAATTGATGACAACACACTTAATATGTGAGAAAAGTTGTTTTGAATATACTAAGAGTGTATATTCTTTTGAAGTCTTTTGACAGGTAAAATAATCTTTGCAATGAGCATAAGTAAATTTTGAGAATTATTTTTCTTGTCAAATCCAATTAAAAGAAGACTCCCCCTAAACAAATGCATATGGATAGTAAATAATTTGCAAGCATATGTAAAGAATTGAAAATTTTATGGAGTTTCTTTTGCATTTATGAACTTGAGGAAGCAATACAAGATAAGATATGTCAAATAATTGATTGCATTGCATAAAAGATAATAAGACATAACCACATTACATAACCACATTCCACAAGTTCAACAAAAGTTACCAACTATTACAGGCACAAAATAGATCAACAATCAACCAGTTTTACAAAACACATATAAATCACATAAGCCCATAGTCACATAAGCCCATAGCTCCCCCTAAAACTAAGTCTTCACATCTTCACAATTTCTCCCCCTTTGGCATCAAAGTACCAAAAAGCATCAAACAGGGGGTCCTGAGAGGAAGAAATCGGGTCTGGAAATGGAGCAGAGCAGGGAGAAGCAAAGAAAGTGGGCTGAAACCGTGCAGATCCGAGAAGTCGACACAGAGGGCGCGGGATCCTGAGATACTGAGAGGGTGGTAGAAGCTGGAGGAGCTGAGATAGGTGCAGCTGTCCAAGAAGAAGGACCCTTGGGCGACTGAGGAGGTCGGCGAACATAACGCTGAGGGGTCTTGAGAAAATGTTCTAAGTCATTTAGGCCCTCAGACAAAGCTGATAATCTGTTATGAGTCTCATCAAAGAAGTCATTTTGGATAGCTGCCATCTTAGTAAGCCTATGACGAGTCTCATCCTGAAAGGCAACTTGTTCAGCCTTCATTTCCTGCAAAGTGCTGATAATAGACTGCTGATTTTGAAGTACTTGCGCTAGAGCACTTGCATCAGGCATAGCAGCAGCAGGAGGAGCATCAACCTCAGTAGGGGCATCCTCAGAGACTTGTTGAGGAGGAATGGCATCTCGTGGTTTATATGGCTTGTGAGTAGATCCCAAGCCACCACGGTACTCGATCCTTTTAACAATCAATGCCATGATGTAAGGAGCATAATAAATCCTTTTAACTCATCATTCTTGGAGGAGGCTATGCCTTGAAGAATAACATCCACTACATCAAATTTAACTCCTCCACAATATGATCTATCATGTTCCAAACATGCCCCGCATCGCATCGAAATTCCCACTCTTAGGGTAGAAAGTATGATTAATTATCCTGTTAATCATGCTCACTGCTTCAATCCAAGAATTGTCCCTAACTTGCATTTGGTCAAGAGTCATAATGCCCGCCCAAGCAGAACAAGTAGGGTCAACTCTCAAAGATTTTGTCCCAAGAGTCGGATCAATTCTCAACACTCTCAAATTCCTCTTTGGTGCTTTCCACATTTCGACACCAATACCATCTAAAAGTCTTCAAGTCATGGGACATATGCAAGGTGGCATAAAGCGTCGAATGATCTTGTCATCATAATTCGCTTTTATGCCCACAAGATCATGAAGACCCACATTGTAGAAAAGTCGATAGACTCCATCAGATTTGTCCAAGGTATTAATATTAGACCAATTAATCCATTTATGATCGGCAAATTTCTTGTGCCTACTATATATTTGCTCATACACTTGCTCTTGAAAGATTGTGTGGAATCTTGGATTTAATGTGTCATTCTTCAGAAGATATTGATTGACATGGCGCTTGATGGCATAGTCATCTGGCGACGTAAGATGTAGGTCAAGAGGAGTCCCCTGAGGATCAATCAAATCATCATCTTCTGCGTCCTTGGAGGAACTTCCTTTCTTCTTCTTCTTCTTCTGATTGATTCTCAATTGATTTACTTCTGAGCTATTTTCCGATTCGCTTTAGCCGGTCTCTTTCCCTTTCCTTTTCCCTGCAGTGGAGGTTGAGGTGCCGAAGACCCTTGTCTTGACGATCCCTGAGACTTCTTGGATGTTCCTCGCATTCTAGGCATCTATACAGAGATTGGAGTGATTATAAGATGTCAAGGAACAGATTTGAATTGAATTGAATTGAAAGAAATGACAATTTCTTTACATCAGATAATCGGATCATCCGCCGTTATGTGGCCGGAACGTCCGAACTGCGGTCGTTCCGCTCTCAAGAACCGGAACGTCCGATTGTCCTGACCGAAAACTAGGGTTGAAGAATTTCCGAGATTTTGATGGAATCTAAGAGAGTGAGTGCTAGAACTGGATGCGCAAGGGTCATAGGACACCAGTGAAGCACTTTTGCCCAATTAGATTGCTAGTTATCAACAGCATTATCAAAAACCCTAAAAATTGCCCCGAGTGCTCCAAATGCGGTAAAACACGAATCAATAGATGTTTTACCTTGAGATTTGAGGAAGGAGAGCACTGGAAATGTAAGGATCAGCGAGGACTTGGAGATCCACCGAGAGAATCACTCGATTTGTGAGAGGGTTTTGAGAGATGCTCGACTGGAGAGAGAGGAACCCGAGCGGACTGAGATGAAAAAGGAAAAACGGACGAGCCGCTGGAGTGATAAGGTCAAAAGGAAAACGGACGTTCCGCTATTATAACGCCGGATGATCCGATCATGACGTCTGATCGCATAACTCCTGATGTACCGATTGTCCCGGGATTTTGATAAAGCTCGATTTCTTTGAATTTTGAATAATTGCAAATGATCCTTAGATTTACACTCAATAAAACACCATCTAGGGATCATTATGCATATAATATACTGAAGATTATATATAAACATAGTTTTTATAATTATAGTGAATTTAATATGAGATTTGAGAAATTCTTTTATAAAATACTTAAATAACACCAAATAAAAAGCAATCGTAATAACAAAAATTTAAACAATGTTTGAATAATCTATGACATTTAATTCATTCCTCAATTTGCAAAAGCGGCCTTCATCTAATGGCTTGGTGAAAATATCCGCTAATTGGTCTTCTTCTTATGTGGCTAATTTCAATGTCTCCTTGATCACATGATCTCTCAAGAAATGGTGGCGAATATCTATATGCTTGGTTCTTGAGTGTTGAACAGATTATTAGCAATTTTCACAAAGACTATCATTGTCACACAAAAGAGGCATTTTATCAATTTTAATTCCATAATCCATCAATGTTTGCCTCATCCATAGCAATTGAGCACAACAACTTCCGCTGAAACATATTCGCTTCTATGGTGGATAGGCTACGAATTTTGTTTCTTGGATGACCATGATACTAAAGATCTTCCTAAAATTGACAACTACCCGAGGTGCTTTTTCTATCCACTTTGCATCCCGCATAATCGAGTCCGAATATCCAATTAAGTCAAATTTAGCACCTTTCGGAACCAAAGGCCAATGCTAGAGGAATGCTTTAAATATCTTAGAATTCTTTTAACACCCATTAAATGACATTCTTTTGGATTTGCTTGAAAGCGAGCACACATACAAACACTAAACATGATATCGGGCCTAGATGCGGTAAGATAAAGCAAACTACCAATCATAGATCTATAAAGCTTTAAATCTACCGATTTACCTCCCTCATTTAAGTCAAGATGACCATTTGTTGCCATGGGAGTCTTGATGGGTTTTGCATCCTCCATACCAAACTTCTTGATCAATTCTTTTGCATACTTGGTTTGGCTCACGAAGGTCCCATCTTTGAGTTGCTTGATTTGGAATCCAAGGAAGTAGCTTAATTCTCCAATCATCGACATTTCAAATTCCCTAGACATCATATCACCAAACTCTTTGCAAAAATCTTGATTAGTAGACCCAAAATAATATCATCAACATAAATTTGACATACAAAGAAATCATCATCTATAACTTTAGTAAATAAGGTTGAATCAATCTTCCCAATTTTGAATCCTTTTGAGACTAGAAAATCTCTAAGTCGTTCATACTATGCTCTAGGAGCTTGTTTAAGGCCATAGAGCGCTTTAGAGAGTTTATAGACATTATTTGGATTTTTAGGATCTTCAAACCGGAGGTTGTTCAACAAATACAAGTTCGAAATTTTACCATTTAAGAAAGCACTTTTAACATCCATTTGAAATAATTTAATATCAAAGCATGATGCAAAAGCAAGTAATATCCGAATTGATTCTAATCTAGCTACGGAGCAAAAGTTTCACCAAAATCCAAACCTTCAACTTGTGAATACCCTTGAGCTACCAATCTTGCTTTGTTTCAACAACCAAACCATTTTCATCTTGCTTGTTCCTAAAGACCCATTTTGTACCAATGACGTTGTGTTCCTTGGGTCGATCCACCAATGTCCAAACTTCATTCCGGTAAAGTTGTTGAGTTCTTCATGCATAGCATTCACCCAATCCGGATCTTCAAGTGCTTCTTCTACATGCTTTGGCTCAATACAAGAGACAAAAGAGTAATATTCACAAAAGGAAGCAACACGAGATCGAGTTTGAACACTTTACTTACATCACCCAATATTTGGTCTATTGATGATCCTTAGCAATTGCATTGTGGATTCTTGGTGGTAAGTTAGATGGTTGATCATCTTCCTTATTGTCAAATTGAACTTGGTTTGTAGAAGATGTTGGTTGTTCAACTTGTGTGGAGGATGATGAATCATCTTCGGCTTTATGTCACCAATTTGCATATGCTCCATTGCCCTTCTCAAAGCTTCATTGCCTACATTATCCAAATTCTCATGCTCTTCTTGAGAGTCGTTAGTTTCATCAAATTGAACATCATGTTTTTCTTCAACTAAACCGAGTTTTTGTTGAAGACACGATAGGCTTTACTATTTGATGAATAACCTAGCAAGAAACCAACATCACATCTACTTTCAAATTTTGATAGCGAACACCCTTCTTTAAAATATAGCATTTACAACCAAAGACACGAAAATAGGAGATGTTCGGTTTTCTTCCTACAAGAAGCTCATAGGAAGTCTTTTTCAAAAGACGATGTAAATAAAGACGATTTATGGCATGACAAGCGGTGTTAATTGCTTCCGCCAAAAACTATCTAAGTATTATATTCATCAAGCATTGTCCTAGCCATTTCAATTAATGTACGATTTTTCCTTTCTACAACTCCATTTTGTTCCGGTGTAGGTTGTGGAAAGTTAGTGCTTTATTCCAAGTTCATCACAAAAGTCTTCAACTTTAGTATTTTTGAACTCTAACCATTATCACTACGGATTTTCTTTATTTTGAAATCAAATTCATTTTGGGCCCTTTTGTAAAGTTTTGAAAATTCGGAGGTTTCACTTTTATCATCTAGGAAGAATACTCATGTATATCTAGAGTAATCATCCACAATAACCAAACAATAGCTATTTCCGATACTCTTATAGGTTGTTGGCCCAAACAAATCCATATGTAAGAGTTCCAATGGTCTAGAAGTTGACATGATACTTTTGGAAGGGTGAGAATTAGCGACTTGTTTACCGGCTTGACATGCACTACAAAGTCGGTTTTTCTCAAACTTCACATCTTTCAAGCCAACAACTAAATCATGTTTGAAAAGCTTTTGAGTTGAATCATTCCTACATGAGCTAGCCTTCTATGCCAAAGCCAACCCAAGGAGGTTTTTGCCATCAAACAAGTTTTTAAGCATGAATCATTTGAAGTGAAATCTACCAAATAAAGGTTTCCAAATCTAAATCCTTTAAAAATTAAAGAGTTATCATTTTCATTTGAAATTGTAACACCTTCTTTAGAGAAGGAACAAATTAGTCCTAGATCACATATTTGAGCTACTGATAACAAGTTAAAGTTTAGTGATTCTACTAGAGATACATTTGAAATGGAAAGGTCATTTGAGATAGCAATTTTACCCAATCCAATTACCTTTCCTTTGCTATTGTCACCAAATGTGATTTTGTCCATTCCTTTCCCATTCTCGAATGTGGTGAACATTTTTCTATCACCGGTCATGTGTTGAGTGCAACCACTATCAAGCACCCAATGTTTTCCACCGGTCTTGTAGTTCACCTACAAAACAAGAATCAAGTTCTTTTAGGTACCCAAATTTGTTTGGGTCCTTGGAGGTTAGTGACCAAGGTTTTAGGCACCCAAATAGCATTCCTTTTAGCGCCTAAAATTGAAGTGCCAATAAAATGAGCAAGTATTTTACCATCCTTAGTCTTTCTAAGCATATAGCATGAATCATATATACCAAAAGATGCAATTTTACCTTTAGGACAATTTTGTTGCACATGTCCTATTTCCAAGACTTATAGCAATACTTACCATTTTCCCTCACATACCTTGTGGGTTTATTTGCGGCTTCTTACCTTTCTTAGGCACATACCGAGACCTTCCTTGTTGAATGAGCACCTTTGCTCACTCAAAAGCTTGTCTAAGGTGGCCTTACCCTTAAAGCATCTTTCCAAACTTTTGCTTAGTTTATTGACTTGTTCTTTTAATTCATGGTTCTCAACAATAAGTAAAGGATCACAAGTATTTGCTAAACTAGCAATTGAATCATCACTAGAGCAACATGGCATGGCAAGTAAATCATCACATGAAGTAGAAATGCTAGACATGGATTTTTCATTTAAAGCAATATCTACTTTAGACATCTCATTCATTAAATCACAAGTAATTCCAATATGTGAATGAGATTTTCAATATTCTTTAAGATGAGAGAATCATGAGCTTTCTTTAGCTCCTCAAAAGAGTCTTTTAGAGAGAGATATTCTTTCTTCAAGACTTTAAATTTTGATTTCTCTTTCCATTAAATTCATTTAATTCATCAAGCATATCCAATAATTCTTCATAAGTTGGTTCATCACTATCAATGGATTTTACCTTATCTCCTTTTGCCATGAGGCATGTAGGAGTGGAGAATAGTGAAGGAGTTTCTTTGATAGCAATGCCAACTAGTCCCTTCTTCTTGGAAGACTCATCCTCATCTGAGTCTGAGTCGCTTGATTCATCATTTGAATCCCACTCTCAATGTGAGCTTCATTCTTGCCATCCTTGTGAAGCTTCTTGAAAAGCTTCTTCTTGCCATTATATTCTTTCTTCTTGAATGACTTGTCCTTGTCATCCTTCTTTGCGGGCAACGAGATGAGATGTGCCCTTTTCATCACAATTATAGCATCGAATGTTGCTATAACGCTTCTTGTCACTTGAATATTGTCCCTTCTTGTATTTGTCAAAGTTGTAGCTTCTATTGGGGCGCTCTTCATGAACTTCTTCATTTTTCTTACAAGGAGTGCATACTCCTCATCGGAATCTTCTCCTTCATCCTCATCATCACTTGATTCCGCTTTGGCCTTGAAAGCGGTAATTTTCTTCTTTGAGGAGGATGTCTCCACGAGCTCTTCTTTGTCCTTCTTGAACAACTCATTTGTGATGAGATTGCCCAAAAGGCCCGTTGGTGTCATCCTTGGCAATTCGGAGAGTTGATGAAGAGCGCCACCAAAGTTTCATATTTGTCGAAGAGCCCTAAGCATCTTGCGCACAATATCAACATCTAAAGGTTAGTCCCAAGGCCTTTGAGCTCATTCACAATGTTGTTGAGTCTTGAATACATCTCATTGATGTTTTCATGAGGCAACATTATGAATGTCTCATATTTAATCCGGCCTATGCAATTTGGCTTCTTTGACCGTGGATGTACCTCATGGATTTCAGAGAGTTGTCCAAATAGCATGAGCGGTTTCCAAATTGCTCACTCTATTGAACTCATCCGCGCTCAAAGCGCCAAAGAGAGCATTCATAGCTTGGGCATCTAAATGAGAGTTACGCGTGTCTTGATCCGTGGGTTCAAGTGGATTAAGAGGCATAGTGTAACCATCATTTACGATTTTCCAAATGCTTGGACTCATGGCCTTTAAAAGATTGACATTCTAATTTTCCAATAAGCATAATTTGTGCCATCAAAGAGTGGAGCCCTTCCTAAAGCCATTCCCTCACTAGCCATCCTTGCTCTCCTAGACGGTTAAGTCCAACAACGGAGAGACCAAGCTCTGATACCACTTGTAGGATCAAGGATAACCGACTAGAGGGGGGTGAATAGGAGGTTTTTAAAGTTTTTAACAAATTAACAAGTTATGCTCCTAGCTAGGCAATTTAATCTCAATAAGCAAGCTAGAAATATAAGTGCGGAATTTTAAAGACAAGAAATAACCACAAGACACAATGATGTTTTTCCCGTGGTATCAAGACTTGCCGGTCTTCACTAGTCCACGTTGAGGAAGCTTGATCACCCAAGCCGGCTTCACGAATTAAGCCTTCCTCGATCACTTGGGTTGTTCTTCCTCCGCTCCGAGATGGTGAACACCAACCACTCACAATCTTGCTCGGGTCTTCTCACAAGCTTCACTTGAGAAGATCACCGTGCTTCACCGCCAAGCCGTCTAGGAGTGCGGCAACACCCCAAGAGAATAGATCAACGATCCTCGCTTGACTTTACTCAAGTGCCAATGAATCAACTAAAGAAAAATGCACTTGATCTCCCTCTCAATGAATGCAAGAGTAAATTGGGAGTAGAATTGAATGCACAATGCTCACAAGGGTTGAGATATCTTTAATGCAATCGTAACATGTCCCTTGTGCGATTGGGGAGGTATTTATAGCCTCCACCAAACAATTCTAGCCGTTGGGAAGAAGTTCGAAAAGTTCAAAGACAAATCGGAACAACCGGCGTGTTAGCATCGGTACAACCGCGCTATGCTCAATGCACATAACGGCTATGTTACACGATTAAATGCAATCGATATAGCCGTTGGATTTAGTTGCGGTTCATCCGCAGGCAAACACCCGGATCGTCCGATTTCGGGGTTTCTAAACCAGAGATTTTGCATCTGTTCTGGAATTTTACAACCGCCAAATACATTTCGGAACATCCGTAATGCGGTTCATCCGATTATTCGTGCGATGCGTACCGATTCTCAAACGAGGTTTTCAAAGGAGATTACACTCGTCTCGTTATTTTGCAACCGCCAAAATAATCGGAACAACCGGATGCGGTCGCATGCCGTTCAAGCCATCGGTACAACCGCAGCCTCACGCAAATCGATCACCACGAGATCATGACACGTGGAAGGCCACGATGGACTCTCGTCTCAGTGGTCCGGCCAAGACACAAGATCCGAGCCGCTTGATTTTAATCCAACGATCCACATGCGTTGCCACTTGGACGGTCCGAACGGCCCACTTAATCCTAGCCGTTAGATTGAGATCGGACGATCGACTTGATTTTCAATTTAAAAGGCTAACGGTTGAACCGCTCACATGCCGCCGAACAACCGCGCTTGTACAACCGCCGCTAAGCCTTCTGTTCATCCGATTCGAATTAAAGCATCAATTCATTCTAACTTAAATTCAAGTCCAATTTTAAATGCATGCATGATCCTAAGTTGATCCATATGGCACAAGAATAAGCTATCAAGCTACTAGTCGTGATCCCCTTAATAGTACGGCATTTATCCTATAATCCGGTCTACCAACCAATTCTCCTTAGACCTAAAATAGAAAAGGATCCTAGACTATTTGTACCTTGACTTTAAGCCTTGTTGATCTTCACATTTTCCTTTAGCATGCATCCTTGCTTCATCATGTTCATCAAATGGAATTAACCTTGCACATTCTTAGTAAACTTGTTAATCCCATATTCACATATTATCATTAATTACCAAAACCATTTTAGGGGCCTAGATGCTTTCAACCTCACCGAGCTCGCCAAGGCCGCTAATCGCCGTGCCCTCGCCTCCGTGCTCCTCCTCTCTCCGTGGCCGACGTGACAAACCACCTCAGCGCCACCTCACAGGTTTCGCGTGCGTGGCAACCAAATCAAATCCACATGGTCGCCAAATAAGCATACAAGGCCAAAGACAAAGCTCCTTCACACTCACATCTTTGTGGCGAGTCCACTGTGGACTTGAAAACGCCGTGGACTCGACCCATGACTGTTTGGCCCACATGTCACCTCTCAGTGAATAGTCTTTCACGACGTCACCGGCGCAATAAATAGAATTTCCTTTAGAAAATTAATTCGGAAATTCGAAATTCGATTTTGATTTAAATTTAGATTTAAACTTCCAGAGCTCGTATTTCTTCATACAAACTCCGATTTAGGTGATTCAAATTTCTAAATTTGTATAAAATCAAGATCTAGCTAACTAAACCAAAATTATTTAATTTGGAGTTAATTTGAATTTTCATTTGAATTTATTTGTGTTCATTTGAATTCTGCTTTGAATTTGGAATATTTTCACAGATAGATTTTGACGACTCTAGAGCTTGACCCTATTGAAGAAGTAGAATACCAGAATTTGAGCAAGGCAAGTTACACCATTGACCATTTTGCCCCAATATTTAAAATTATTTAATTCCTATTTTAAATTATTATTGCATGCATAATTGTATTTAATTATTTTAAATTCCTGTTTTAAATATTTAATTATTCCAATTCCTTTGTATAGCCAAATTTGATTGTTGTATTACCAATTCCTTGTAGCCTTAGTCAAATGAATTTAAAATAAATATATGCATAGCAAATGCTTAGACCATGAAATATTTGACTTTGAGAGAATTTAGCCAAAATTTCATAAATTGATAAAAAGCCTATGACATTGCCTTGTCATGGTGGACTTTTGCAAATGTCTTTGAAAATCTAAAATAAAAGAAAATGGTTTGTACTTGGGCAAACATGGACCGTTAGTGGGTGCAAGTTTATGCACGCACTGTCTGTTAGGATCGAGACCTGTGGTTTTTATTGAAAGTTGCCCAAGTAGATTAAGGACCGGCCTTTGAGCCGCATCTTGCAAAAGCTCCACCAGACTACCACATGTTCTCAGATGGGCGTAACCGTGCTTAATAATTTGTATTACCTCAAGATTATTTATGCCATTTTTGTTGTGTGGGTGTCGGTTAGACTTTATTCCCACTTGGCATGCAAGAGGGGTTTCCGCAGTGGTTAGCCTAATGGAAGTGAAACCTTAGCGGGCATATTGGTATTGAGGTAGTGCATTGGAAACGCCTTGTGATAATTGCCTAGTCACACACCTAAGGAAGTGTGTATTGGCCGACATAACGTAAATTATCTCGTGTGGGTAAAGTTGTACAACCTCTGCAGAGTGTAAATCTATTCAATAGCCGTGTCCACGGTCATGGACATGCCGAGCAAAGCCACTCTAAGTTAGATTTGTTTTTGGTTTTAAAATAACTTTGGACATGTTTTGAGGATGGTTAATCCTTGTGGTAAATTTAGGCGGTAGCCCCGTGATAGGAGGGTATCCATCACCATGTTTCATATGGAGGTTATCCACTATAAAATGATCAATTTTAAATCGATTTTAGTTATGTAATGAAAATGTGCCTTGAAACTTAGTATAACTATTTAAACCAAAAGGTGATTTATGCAAATAAACCCTACAACCTTCCTTTGAATAACTTATGCATGCATTCTAAATTCAGATTGGGTGTAATTTGCGAGCACGATTGTAGTGCTCACTCTTGCAATATTATTATTCGGAGAAGACTGCTATCCGTAGGTGAGGAGCAGGACGATTAGGTCGCGATCTCCGCATTTATTGCTCGTGGCGTATCGTGTGGCTTACCATTATTATTTTGCTTCCGCTTAATGTTTTATTTGGCCTCGGCCCGCTTGTAATAAACTCTATGCTTATTAATACACGCTGGATATGTTTGTGATAACATTTTTGTGACTGTGTACACTGGAAATCCTGGACTAGTGTATGAACACAGAGAATTCGGGATCCTTCGTTCCCGGGTTCGACAAGTAACCGGACGGAACTTTCACACCATGCAAGCTTTGATACAGTTCATTTCTCTCGGCCTTGGACAAAGTGTAGCAAGCTGGCGGAAGGTATGTTTGTCCTTTATCAGCCTCTTTCGGTGCTAACTCGGTTCTTATGTTCATATCAATCAAATCACGTCGTGCGTTAACACCATCTTTTCTTTTGCCACTAATGTACAGTAAGAGACCAATTAAGCTATCACATACATTCTTCTCCATGTGCATAACGTCGATGCAGTGGCGAACTTCTAAGTGCCCCCAATAAGGCAAGTCCCAAAAAATTGACCGCTTCTTCCAGATGTTTTTTTGAGGGGTCCTTAATTTACGTCTCTTTCCAAGCACAACATCGATATCCTTAACCGTATCATATACCTCTTTCCCTCTAAAAGCATTTGGAGCTGAACCGTTCTCCTTATTTCCGTCGAATTATTTCTTCATCTTGTGGTATGGGTGAATCCTGGGAAGGAACCTACGGTGACGCATATACACAGTTTTCGCAAGTTGTTCAGCCATACACTCTCGGTACCATCTAAGCAGTGCGGACAGGCTTTAGCCCCTTTTGTACTGAACCCCGACAGATTACCAAGGGCGGGAAAATCATTGATGGTGCAGAATAACATAGCGCGTAAAGTGAAGTTCTCTCGTTTGTACGCATCCCATACTTGTACCTCTTCGTTCCAAAGTGTCACAAGATCTTCCAGCAATGGTACTAGATACACATCAATATCGTTCCCATGTTGCTTCAGCCGTTGGATAAGTAGTGACATCAAAATGTATTTCCGCTTCATACACGGCCAAAGAGGAAGTTGTACATACATAGATTCACAAGCCAGGTGCTATATCGGCTGTTCATGTTACCGAAAGGATTCATTCCGTCAGTACTCAATCCTAACCTTATGTTCCTTGGTTCCGCACCGAACTCTTTCATGCTCCGATCGAAGTTTCTCCACTGGGCAGAATCAGCAGGGTGTCTGAGCTTTCCATCTTTCTTACGCTCCTCCGAGTGCAAACGCATCAATTTTGCCTCCTTTCGGTTCGCAAATAAACGCTTCAAACGTGGGATCACAGGCAGATACCACAACATCTTAGCATGAGGTCCTTGCTTCGCCTTAGCAGTATTCTTACGCTTGTATCGGGATGCTTTGCAAACGAGACATACATGCATGTCTGCATACTCTTTACGGTAGAGGATACAATCGTTCGAACATGCATGTATTCTTTCTACTTTCATTCCCAATGGACAAAGAACCTTCTTAGCTTGGTAGGTCGTGCTGGGCAACACGTTTCCCTCCAGAAGGATATCAGCTAAGAGACCTAACAACGTCGTAAAACTTTGTCGGACCAACCATTGCTTGCCTTCAATTTCAGCTGTTCAAGCACGGTTGACAATCTTGTGTATTCCGGCTTGCAGCCAGGTAACAAAGGTTTTCCCGAGTCCTCCATTAAGCCCTCGAATTTACAAAACTCTCTCTCACCGTAGTTCCCTTCTGCATCGCGTAGCATCTGATCCAGATTGTCATCATACGACCTATCCTCATCAAAAGCACATTCCACGTCCTGTATATCGTTGATTTCCTCGGCGATGTCGTCATTACTGACTTTCGGTATAATCTGCTCTTCACCGTGACTGATCCAACATGCATATCCTTTTTTGAAACATCTTCGTATTAAGTGAGCTTCGATCTGCGTCGGGTTGTTAAATATTTTCATATTACCGCAATCAATGCATGGACAGTACATCAATTTTATCCCCTTCTTCAACATATCCTGTTCGGCGGCTCTTCTAAAAGCAAACACGTCATTAATATACTCTTCACTCACACGATTCTCAACGTACATCCAGTTTCGATCCATCTACACGTATACGCATAACAAATTAATCAGTGTTAAATTATATTAATAAACCGTAAGTACCCTAACTATTAACCAAACATAGTAAAATTTATTAATGATTAACCTAGAGCAAATATAAAGGATTATGTACAGATTGTTACCCTCAGAGCTCACGACGAATATCCTGCGAGATCTCCTCCCTTCCTTTTCCTCCCTGCCTCCTTTCTTCCCTTCCTTCTCCTCTACAAGTTGGCACAGTGGAGGAGGCAGCAGTGGAGCAATGGGGGAGGGGGCAGAGGGTGGCGACTCAAATGATTCGGGCAGGGTTCTGTCGAGACCAGGTATATATATATAATATCAGCATATCACAGACGATTATGTAGCTATCACAAACGGTTCGTTGTTAGAACCGTCTGTGAAGTATCACAGACAGTTCTGAACACGAATCGTTTGTGATAGAATTTCGACTACCTGGTTGAAGGAAGGTTTCGACTACCTGGTCGGAAGGGGTTTCGACTAACTGGTCGAAGGAGATTCTGACTACCTGGTCGAAGGAAAGTTTCAACTACTTGGTCGAAGAAGATTTCGACTAGCTGGTCGAATGAAGTTTTCGATTACCTAGTCGAAGAAGACGTCATCACAGACGGTTCTTACAGACGGTTTGTAATAAGAACCGTCTGTGATAGTTACATATCACAGACGGTTCTCTGTGATAAGTACACATCACATACGGTTCATTTTGGAACCGTCTATAATTATTTTATCATAGACGATTTCAAAGAACAGTCTGTAATGAGACATCTTCTATAATTTGTTTTGTAGTAATGTAGACACGTAACACATGGCTTTCGTAGCAAAATTGAGCAATATGAGCCCAGAGCCTATTTTTCTATTACAACTCAAAGACGTTTCAGCCAAAGACTCTTTAATTCCTTAATACCGACGGAGTGATCCTGAATGGACGAATGATCAGTCGATGATGATAGGGTCAAATGACTTGCCTGAAGGCGGCTGCTTTATTCAAAAGACTGGAGCAATGGATCATGCGTACATGCTTCTTTCGTACGTTCTCTATTGTAGCCACGCTAGCACCATGAGCTCTGAGTGTTTGATCGAGCGATACTGCATTAGTACTTGGTACCGTAAAAATCATATGTACTCAAAATCGACCTATACGTTACTCCTTAAGGGAGAGAAAAGGAGACACCAGTGCTGAAATTTCTCTCTCTCTCTCTCTCTCTCTCTCTCTCTCTAAAAAGATTATCCCTTATACCCCATCTTAAACAAAGAATTTCGATGCAAAATTTTACGAAATATTGACATTTCCTGCAAATATGTATGCGCTTCAGATAGAACCCTAGACCTTTTTTTCTCTTAGAAGTGGAAAAGATAAGAAAATTCATAATATATCACTAAATAACTACATAATTCATAATATATCACTCATTGCGAGGCTATAGGCCCATATGTCAGTGAGACACTGGTAATATCATATTATGAAGATTTAATGTTATTTAATGACATATAACGAATTGTCTATTTGATATGGTTCATTTGTCAGTAAGACCCTAATAACATATTATAAAATTTTAATATTATTTAATATCATATAACGAATTGTCCTTTTGTTGTTTGGGAGGTATGCATAGAGCAATGTCATACATACTACCTTTTTAAAATTCATCCGCGTAGGATGCACGTGGCGGACGCCAGGATGAGGTGGCTGCGGTCGACGTGGCCTGTGGAGGCACAGTAGAAGGAGGACGCGGCCGGCGCGGGTGGAGACGCGGCGGGCGCAGGAGGAGGGAGCGGCCGGAGACGCGGACGGGCGGCCGTTTCGTCGCGCGTAGGACGAATACGCGAAGCATTTCCGGCATGCCGTGAAAAAGTAGTAAAACTGGACAGTTACCGATCGAAAGGTGAGTACTTATGGACCTCGATCGCTACAAGTGGCAACAAGCATCTAATCAAATTCCAGATGCTTGTTTAATTCATTCCACCTTGATTAATCCTCACTATTTTGGGGCTCTGTTGGAACTTGCACACCAACTCTAGAAACCCCAGAATAAATTATGCTCTGTCAGAATAGCACATCAAGTGTACTTTTGTGTACATGCATTTCAGCAACTTTAGTTGCGTATCATCAATCTACTTGGCCACAGAGAAATAAGGTGAATAACTAGCCCATCATGTACTGGCAACACATTAGCTAGGTAGGAAAAATCAGCTTAGTACCTAGGTGTGCACTGCACTGTACCACCAACGATTGGTTTCAGCGCGCAATTAATCTTTTCGAGTACTGGCTAGCTAGTAACTGATTTGCAGGGTATTTGATCGTTGATGTACTGCTCAGCCTTAATTTTTCACAAATTTTACTCTACATTTTATTAGTACTAGCAGTGTGCTCGTACGTTGCAACGGATTTTAAATAAATACTACCATAAATGCTAAATTGTGTCAATATTTAACCCAATTATGTTATGACTGAATAGTATACCATTGGAATTTGAAAACATACCAGGCTTCTCCCAATCTTTGATTCTCAACCTACCTTTACCGCTCTTGTCATATCAAAAGGAGAAAAAAAAAAACCTCACTTTTACTACTCAGACTCTTTTCATTACATGTACCATAAATAGTTAATATCCAGAAATTTACCAGTTTACATAAAAGATCTTTGATGATAATTTTGCTTAAATCTATGCAAAGATCACTTTATGAAATCAAAGACTAATGCCACAGTGATACAAGCCATTTCTTTGATAAAATATAGCACTAGATTTCATTGATAGAAGAGGGAATTCACAAGGTTTCAACCGTCTACAATTGAACAGAGTGAAAATTGATGAAATTATCTATCCCAAAGGATGAGAAATTTACTCAAAATCAACACCTTGTTAGCACTTGCATTCATTGAGCTCCATCATTTCTATGCATACTGCCCCCACATCAATTTCAACTACAGTGACACAACCCATGTATATACACCATTACAGAAATGCAAGGGCCATTTTCCACAACCCATGTATATGCTGATGGGGCTGTCGCGCGTCCAGTAGCCGACGTAGACGCTGTCGTCGTCGTCGGGCCTCCCTTCGTAGTTGGCGGGCCGCACGAGAAGACAAGATGATAACCTCCGTGAGTCGTCGGTGCTGGGGGAGGCGACAAGAAGGAAGGCGAAGACGGAACGGTACCCTCACACAGCGGACATCGGGCGGTGCATCATGACGGAGAAGCAGGAGAGGAAGAGGCGGGGGGCGGCCCTGTGTGGAATCGACGACGCCTGAAGGAGGTAGGGGTGGAGCGGAGCGGCACTGGCACTGGCACCGAGAG
Organism: Hsuehochloa calcarea; assembly: GCA_036346395.1. NCBI lineage: Eukaryota > Viridiplantae > Streptophyta > Magnoliopsida > Poales > Poaceae > Hsuehochloa > Hsuehochloa calcarea. The sequence continues at coordinate 3,530,744 of CM070597.1, forward strand.
GAGGGCGGACGTCGGCCACAGCGGCTCTGGGAGTTGGCGGCGACCAGGGAGAGGAGGGCGGAGTGGTTTGGCGTGGGGTGGGAGGGGAAGTGAAGCGAGGCGGCGGTTTGGTGTGGGAGTGAGAGGGGTAAACTCAGAATTATAGTAGTTAAGAAGTATGCAGTGATAGTATAAATCAAATATAATCATTTATTTGTTAAGAGTATAATATATTTTTATTTGTATTTATAATTTTTTCATGAGAAATGGTCGAAAATATTACTTTTGTGTCATGTCATACTTACATAGGCAATTACAATTCTACCATCCGGAGATTCTACTACTCATACTATATTTGTTGTATACTTAAATCATAACTAATATGAAGCATTATATAAAAAAATGAACGACTTGTATTAAATTAAGTACATCGTAAAAGAGCTCTTAACTAAATCCTAGCTAACCCGGGAGTACTAACACTTTGCAGTAATTTATTGGTACGATCGATCTACTAGTATTCTAATCTATTGTACACGGCTACATGCATGATTGTAGTAAGAGCATATATAATAGTTTGTTTCTTAGCTTTGTTACTGAGAGGAGAGAGGGAGAGTACTCAATCTAATAAAAAGAAATAAATCTTTCAATATATTATTTCTTGAGCTTGTGTCTAAGACTTTAATTGTTACAAGTGTGTATGATTCTTGATTATCAATAATGAAGTACAATTTTGTGGCCTAAATATTTTGGCTCATTTATCATATCAATAATGAAGTTGGGTTGCACAAGTAATCTGATAGATATTTTGTTTAGACACAATGGAACTAACAAAACGCGTTTTTAGGTAACAAGTAAGTCTTCAATAAAGTATTTAGTTGTTTATTGTGTCTTGTTATTAACAATTTACATGTGTTCTTTATCTAGAAATAATTTCACATTCTCTCCTTCACATCACCTAAATACTGATGTGACAATAACTTAGTAACAACTTTTATAGATGCTCTAATGTAATCCGTGCGGGCTCGTGTAACGTAAGTAGCTAGGTCGCCCCCAAAAATTCTATTCGGTTCGATTCCACTTGTCTTGCGAACAACAGCAGCTGCGAGGAGGCAGATCCAAGTCAACCCATTAAGTTAATTAAGTCTTCTGGACTTCTTGTACTAGCTTTCTTCTCACTCTTTGCCTACCTGTACCATGCACGTATATCTGTGTGTTGGGGTTTGAAAAAGCCCATCATGTATCCACATCAACAGCTGCTGCTGCTAAAAGATTTCTTATTCCCAAAATTTTGGCTATCCAAGAACAGTGGAATCTTAATGTATTGGTTTTATTTAACACGTCATTTGTTTGTGTAATCTGCTCAGGGCATGTCCATGATCTCTGTCACTTTCCAATAATTATAGTTCTAGCTTGTCGTATGTATAGCGTGTAACTCTCTAGTCCTCGACGCGTGCGTGTGGAGCGGTTTGTGCTTACTGTAGAAATGAACTTTCGGCTACAGTTAGAAGAAACCGACAGTAACAGTTGTAAAAACCCACCGAATCCCGAGTTAGGGGCTGGAAAAAATAACTTATTAGTGAGACCCGGTTCAAATATCTAATAAAATTGGATTTCAATCTAGTTTGGATTTGTTAATTTGATGCTAAAAGTATTTATAAACTATAAATAAAATAATACTAAATCAAACTACACCAATTTTAGACAAAACTCAACGAGACAAGAAGAACGATCGATATCCACCCCTATCCGGAGTCAACCAGCCGAATGATTCTTTGTCAGGATTTCTAAGAAAACTCACACCTTCGGATAAATCTTCCTACAAAGCAATAATGAAAAAAATTTTGCAGCTACACCAGGATCGGGATAGGAGTATCTGTCCGGTGCCCGCGCCGCATGGAAGATGCAGAGACTTGTGCGGGTACGTGCGGCACGGCAGAGACGGCACGACGCAAATCGATTGAAATGAATGAATCGCTCACGAGTCACGGCAAGCAGCTGTCATTCCGGGTTGTTCCGCCCTCTGCAGTGTTTAATTTGGCTGCCTGCCTCGTCTTGTGCCGTGGAAGGGGCCCTGTTCGTCTTTACTGAATGGACTGTTCGTTTGTCATGGGTTTATTGTATTAATAAAGAGAGGAGCCGGTATGAACCGGAAAATGTCTAGTCCAACCCGGAGCTCTAGTTACACATTATAAATTGCTTTAAACCCTTAGCCCCTGCTAGTTTTAAAGCTTCTCATTCGTCTTTTATCTTCACACTAGGTCCCCTAGGTAAGTGAGATTACGACGCTGTGTTCCTTCGAGATTTCCCTGAAGGTTAGGATGACGACCGTTGCCATTGCTCTCCTTAGGGTACCTTTGAAGCTATTCATTTTAGACCAACAGTCTCCCATGTTGTAACTATGATGCCAGTTAGAAGGTTTGAGCGGGGCGCACCCGAACTATTCTGTTGTATCACTTCACACTTGTCTGGTGTATGGAGAAAAGGTGTAGACCCGATTCCGATGCTTGACTACAAAAAGGACAAATATCGTTATTAGACCAACCTCTCGTTTGGAGTCGATAACAGGCGGTTGTGAACGACGATCCATCCGAAGAATTTGGTTTTAGTGGGGCGGATGATTTCCAGAAAACGTACATAGATTCAGCAACCAATAAAAAGGCATTTGCTTGCAACGGTAGCGAGACTTCCAATTTTTTGGTTAAGATCATCCACATACACGGACACACCCAACCGCGTGTTTGGAACAGTCTTAAGAACATTTGTTTTTGATGGTCAGTCGCATGTTTATCACGGCAGAATTAGCTCGAAATCTGGCTAGCCTGATGTCATGTTTTGACGCCTTTTGCTGTCCTCCGATGTTGCCAACCACCCCATATCATCGACCTACCGTTTCTGATATATACCAGACGCTCCTGCGCGACCGTGTCCAACTCGATCACATGCGAAATACGTACGCATATCGACAACACATCATCTCAAGAGCACACGGCTCCTTTCAATTCAACAAGAAAAAAACGCAGTTTCTCCGACCCCCGGATCTAGTAGTAGTTTCGCCTCACTGACCAACCGTCAACCACCATGCTGAACCCTGGCTGCATATATAGGTTTGTATCTTTCTCCAGTCGTACGCTGCAATATTGACCAAATGCATAACTTCGTATACGGTTTATGTCGCACGGATCAAAAAGGACGAGCTGCCAGGAACAACCGATCAAGGCTTTCCACAACCAACCTTGATTCTTAGTAGAAGCTGTAATAAAGTTGTTTGACATTTGACGAGAGTGATTCTAATTGCCGTGAACAGTTCTGACGATGGCATCAGCCCGTTCGATGTTGTAACGTCAGGAACTGTACACGGTTCATTTAGTGTTACACTCTATTCAGAACTTCGGTTGGCAACAAAAATGAAGTAAAACCCGTATTACATGAACTTGGGTGGTCAGCGTGCCAAAATCTTATCGACGAAATGACAACGCAAAACTGTAGCTAGCGCATGATCCGTGCCAGCCAATAATGTCGGGTGTATATATATAGATCAGCTGAAGGTAGACTGCGCTTCGATCTTCCTTGGCATGTGTGTTCAATGGTCCAGCCGCTTGTGGGAAGCTGATCGGGCCCAAAAAGGAGCAACCCCGTGCGGCAGGGAGGCATGTCATTTCTACCATTTACTTATTTGGGCAGTCTGATGCTCGGTGCCCTGTTTCGCCACAGTTGAAGCAAGCACCGCTGAAGCTTCTGCTACCGCAAAAGATGGGAATTCGTTAGCTTAAGAAAGCATCATGGGTTAACTTGTGGTATGGTAAGTTATTCCTTTTATACTGAATAAAAAGTTAAAAAGTAATTTCTGATCATGATTCAGGTAGGTAAGATTATGCTGTAGCAAGAGCTAGCTAACAAGCTAATCATTAATTTCACTGTCAGCACTAACTAGGGATAAAACATGAGGTGTGACTTGATAGAAGTAATTTAGTTCTACAGGAAGAAGAGACCTCATGGCAAGCAAGGTTGTTTACAACTTTACATATCTCAGACAGGAACTGTTCCCTGAGATCGGTTGGTTTCCTACTTCCCACAGCATTTAAGGAAAAGACGACTTTTAATATTATAGTTTACCAGGTACCGCAAATCCCATCTAGTTGGTTACAATCCATTTTATCTGGTGGCATCTACTTGATGAAAGGAACATGGATGAAAAAGATTCAGAAGTGACCATCACATGCCACTCCAAATGAACTACCCAAGAACTTATACCTGGATGAGTGCGCATCTAGAATAGCAATTTGCTATGTTATAGCAGAGATCACGTGATGATGTGAGGCTTACCTCTCCCTAGTACCAAAGGATGATGAGCGGTCACCAAAGGATGATGAGCGGCCACCAATGGAGGATGAGCGATCACCAAAGGATGATGAGCGGCCACCAATGGATGATGAGCCACGGCTACCGTAAGACGATGAGCGGCCACCGAAGGATGATGAGCGGTTCGATCTTCTCCCGCCACCTGACCAGTCATCGTCTGACAACCTATCATTGTCAGATCTGAAGCTCATGCCACCACGGCGAAATCGGTCTTCACCGTCAGAGCCCCAACCACCACGGCCTCTTGGTCCACCACCCCTGGACCGTCGATTCCTAGAACCTCGGTCCGAGTTTGAAAATCGACCGTAATAATCAGTAGCAGGGCCATCATCTTGCAATGCTGGCAGCTGCAAGCAGAAAATAGAAAGAAAGAAGTCATCTCACTAGTTCACTGAGAACTAATAGCTCATGCAAAACAAGAGCAGTGACAGTTATTGCACTATATAATGTATTTAGCGCAAGAGTAGCAGATTGTTAATTTCTTACTCCCTATTTCACTGGATAGTGGACATCACATAAACCTCAGGTCAATTTAAGGTGGCTTGGTTGGAGATAAATAGATAATGCAGTAAAGAAAAGAATATAGTATGGGGCTAGGCTTTTAACTCCAGTTATCTTGGTCAGAATTTTCAGCATTTAGTCAGCCGTAATGTATTCCGCATCAAGACAAGCACACGAGTATTTCAGAACAAAAATTGTTCGTGGCAATTAACTTGAGAATAGTGAGCTGCAAAAACTACCTTCGTTACTTTGATTATGGTGTTTCCTGGGGGCAGTTCCATACTAAGCAAATCCTTTGCAATCTCCTCAGGTAAATCAAAGACCGCTCCTTGGACCTGATACAATCAGCAATGCATAGATAAAGACTGAGAGTTCATCAGGACGAAGGAGACAATAGAAAAGACACTGTACCTTACAATGTTGGTTCAATTACTATACAATATAAATGGAACTCCTTTTTTTCAAAATATGATATATATAAAATATAAGTACAATTAATTGCTCCAGATTCAAGGTCAAAGCCAAACCATAGGCCATAATTATGTCATCAATAACCCAAACAGCATTTCTGTTATCAAATAAAGATGCTTCTACTATTTAACTATGGCACAAATATTTGCTGTTTCATTGATGGACACTGTGAGATAAAAGGTCTTTGTTTTGTTGTTGTAGTCAAAATTGGGTTGAAACACCGTGCCAAGCTCTGCATATATAAAGGGCACAAGAAAGACCAAAGAAAAAAACATATGGAAATACACAGGAAGTGGTGTAGACATGCATCAAAGGAGCCATACGAATCACCAATTTCTGTAGTGCGCACTAGTGGATGTAATGCACATTAAGTGAAGAAGACATGAATGCTAAGGAAGTAGTATCAGACATCAGCTTTAGAACTGTATGCTCATGGACCAAATGCACAGGAGAAAATGACCTTTTCATCTGCTATTAGGTATATTTTGCCAACTTCATCAGCAGCAGCTGAAGAAACATCAGAGAGAAAACCAGTAACAGATCTAGGAGAAAAGAAGCCTCTTCCATATCCCGGATCTCTAGTTAGTTGCAATGTCACCCATCCCTGCATTTTAATAGAGGGAAAGAAAGAATTTGAGGGTGTCTTGCTTAAGAACAAAAGTATAAGACATGGTAAATGCACAACAAAAGCTATGGAGCTTTTCTAGATAGCAGTTTAATGACCCATCATAATAGAGGTAATTCTGATACTATTGATCTGTAGTAGTCACGGTGAATTTTTTCAGTCATATAACATAAACTGGATAAAACCTCAAATCTAGGAGAAAAATCAGAACAACTGCATCAAGTTGATAGTGGAACAGGTGTAAAGTATGCCTAATTAACTGCAGAAAATAGTTACATTCAATGGTAGAATTTTGAATAACCATGCATATGTGTAATGTCCTTGTGCTACTTTTTACCTGTTCATGACTGATCAGAGAACGTGAAGAAGGTGGCTGAGAACATCCACTCAGATGTGCCAATGCAGAAGCAAGAGCATTAGGTCCTAATTCTTCTGTTAATCTTTCGGCTGCTGGAAGAAAGTATTGAATCGACTCCGGGTGCACACCTCGCAGGCTAGCAATGACATGCTCAGCAGATGAATCAAGCACTTCTTCCATTGGTGGAGGGCTTATAAACTCAAATTTGCATCCAACATCACGCTCAAGTGATCTAACTGTCCTTCTCTGACTGTTTGTAAACATCAAGATTGCATTTCCTGCTTTCCCAGCTCGCCCAGTGCGTCCAGAACGATGAACAAAAGTCTCTGGATCATTTGGTAATTCATAATGGATAATCTGCATAAAATGAAAACCTTTCATTAATTGAGCTGTATAGGCCTAAAATTCATCTGAAATAGTTTGATGCTGAAATGCATTTAATAAGTTAACAGAAGATTGACCCAACAGGCCAGATGGAGATGCTATAAAAGGTATCAAAGCTAGATGATATATTGATATAAAACCCAAAGGCATGCCGAACATAAATGTGGAACAACACCTCAACTTGAATTTTTTTTGTAACAAGATTAAGGCGTTAATTGCCAAATTCTTGAATTCTTTGATGATCTAATACTTGTTTTAGCACTGTAGATATTAACAACATGTTTGAAACTTAGAATGTGCATGGATTATTTTTTAGGAATACATACTAATAATTTGGTACGCACAAGTTGACAGACAGTTATATGTGGCACATTTGAAATTTTTCATCAGCCAACAATCAGAGTTCCAACTCCAAGCTAACGAGTTTGTGAGGCACGATACTTTAAAGAATTGCAGTATCTAGAATCAGATGAAGTGAACAGGATTTATGAACCCACCAAATCAACATTTGGTATATCAAGACCACGAGCAGCAACATCAGTTGCCACGAGAACAATAAATTTCCCTTGACGAAAACCATTCAATGTCCTCTCACGCTGATGCTGAGAAATATCACCGTGCAGTGCCTCAGAAGCAATATTGTTTGTCAATGCCAATGATACCTCATCTGCATCCCGTTTTGTTTTAGTGAAAACAATGGTTTTCCCACCCTTTGCATATACCTGGCAACAAAGGATTTAGAAACATCGTACTAATCAAACAAAATAACTTATCTCATGGCATAAATACGGGACCTCCGAAGTAATTAAGTGACCAAGGTCTCTGCAAAACGAACTAGCCCATTAATAGTAAACATGCACCACTCCAAAGTCGATAAAAGGTTCAACATATATATAAGATAGGTGGATGAAATCGTGCTCTCAATGGGACTTTGTAACAACGTAAAATTTATATCAGACATCTATAAGCACAAATATACACCAATGTAGCTGTATAAACTGTGACATGTTTCATTATCTTATTAGTTTCTGAATCATGCATACTACCTATCTGTTCCATTTGCTTTGATCCCCTGGGTTATGTTAATATTACATTCTAGTAAATCATGCATGCCCTAACTATCTGCTCCATTTGCTTTGATCCCCTGGGTTAGATGTTAACAAAGTTGAGCAAAAAAAAAAAAGGGAGGAACAGAGAGAGATTCCATGAGCTGCATTAACATACCGTAATTAGATCACTAAGAATGGTGCGCTTTGATGTTGCAGTGAGAGGGATAGCGTAGAGTTTAATTCCCTCAGCAAGTTTTTCATCTTGATCACCGACCTAATTAAACACACGGAGAGACCAAATGAGTAATTAAATTAGAACATAAAAATAAAACATATCAGTATACATCTGCCAACAATTATATCTCACAAAGCAGCAGCAGGAGTCTTCAAGTGCAAGTGCAACTAACGTGCTCAAGGCCAGTCTTAACATCTATTATGCCTCATGGCACTGTATTGTAAATGTTTGGAGTCCAAAACCAGAAGGAATGGCCAAATAGGTTGCTGTTGTGGCCTAAGAGGCTAAGAGTACTACCAAACTGCTGGCCAACTTAGCAAAAGCAAATACATGTCAATAGTAAAATCCATCAAATATTCCTATGGAGAGTTTCGAGAGCAAGGGGATAGCTAGCTTCATGCAGTTTGTATCCATGCACCATGACTACGAATTAAACCCAAGAATTTGGGCTGACCGCTGACATAAGTAAATTAAACCCAACCTTCTGAGATGAGTAGGTGACATATCACATAACAGAAATGGTGTACAGTAAATAATCTCATGGGTATTGCTTTGTAAGAACCTGGCTTGCAGCTAGTTTCTATTAATAGAAATCGGGGTAATCCCTTATTTCGAAAAAGAAAAAAGAAAAAAAACTCATGGGTCACATGCATCAGCATACAAAGTGTAGTGCTCAGAATTTGTATTAAAAAAAAAATGCACTACATGAAGGAACCATAAAGCACAATCATTAGATCACAACAATTAACGTGTATGATCTGACTAAAATCAAAATGGTATCTGCAATCACATGTAAGAATGTTCTTATACGACATGACACTGATTCATGGCCTATTTTGATGTTAATGCCTAACCAAGAAAAACTGCCACAGTAAACAAGGGAACCCCACAAGAAAAACAAGAGGAGAAGAAAAGGAATGAGAAGGCCATACCAAGTCAACTGTCAAAGGATCATTCAAGTACCGCCTAGACAATTTCTTCACCCATCCAGGCATGGTTGCAGAGAAAAGCATGCTTTGCCGCTCTGCTGGCAGCTGTTGTAATATTGTCTCCACATCTTCCTCAAACCCGACTGCAAGCATTTGGTCAGCCTCATCAAGGACCAGATACTTCACTTCTCCCAACTGAAGACTTCCGCCATTTATCAAATCAATTAAGCGACCTGGAGTTCCTACAACAACATCAACACCATGCGAAAGTGCGTTCTGCTGGATGTTATATGAGACACCACCATAAACACACACTGTACTGAGCTTGGGTGCTGATTCCTTTATTTCCTTCTCAACTTGTTTGGCTAACTCTCTAGTCGGTGCAAGAACCAAAACTCGAGGAATACGGCCTCGCCTACCAAAAGGGGGGGAAAGGCAGTGAGTGGAGGCAAATTATCAACTGAATTTAATGCAGCACGGTGTGCAGCTGCCACGCAAGATGAATGGGTACCTGACACTCCGCCCTTCATCCTCCTCAATCAATCGCTTGATCATGGGTATACCAAAGGCTAGCGTCTTTCCAGTTCCAGTCTTTGCTCTTGCAATCAGGTCACGGCCCTCAAGAGCAGGAATCAATACAGCCCTCTGGAGGAGACAAAAACAAATCAGTAAAAAGGCTAAGCAAATAAGTGCCTTCTAAGGTCAAAAGTGAGCTCAGTGAAAACATGTGACACATAGCATACAATGCAAAGGAAAATTAACTTATCTGGCTATTTGTACCATTTTTTATTTGCTATGCATTGTGTTCATGGAGATGACATGGGAGAATGTGATATCCTAAGTACCTAACTTCCTGCAGCTATAGGAAATGAAATAGGCTGCCTTTTAGAAGAAAAATAAGGGGCTTTGGCTAACAATGAAATTCTAAAACACTAAGCATTGACAAATCTCGATGTGCATGGCAGTTAGAACTCTAATTTGGTATCGAGGAGCGCACGAATACTCGTTGAATCAATCCTGTGTTGGAAAAAAAAAACACCACCATAGTTTCGCAGTTAAAGCCACAAGTGTTAGTACTTGGAAACTTAGCATACACTACTACACTAGTGTCTCACTTTCCCCACTAGAAAGAGTCACGGTCCACTTGTCCTGTTACTACTATTTTGCGTCAAAGCAAGCCCACTCAATTGCTTGAGACCAGCCTATGCACCACGAATTTCAAAAACACCAACTCAATTCCTCAAACCCTACACACCGATACCTTCCCCCTCCCCGTCTCCTCCCAACAGCCAAACCTGCAACGCAACCTAGACAAGCAATTTAGCACGAATAAGCCAATCGAAGGAGAGCGCAATCAGCGCCACCTGGATGGGGAAGAGGTGGGTGATTCCGCGCTTCTCGAGCGTAGCGACGAGCTGGTCGGGCAGGCCGAGCCTGGCAACGGCGAGCTCCTCGCTGTCCCCCTGGAACCCCTCCTCGTCCGCGCCCAGCACCTCGACCCCCTCCTCGTCGCCGTCGCTCCCGTACGCGCCCTCGCCACCCTCCTCCCCCTCCTCCTCGTCGCCGAGCTGGAGCCGCTTGAAGGCGTGCTCGCTGAGCACGGAGTTGGGCGACGCGACGGCCGCCCACCCGCGGCCGCGGCGGCGGAGCGCCCAGCAGCGGAAGGCGGCGCGGAGGCGGAGGGAGGCGGTCCCGGCGCCGGCGCTAGTGTTGGAGAGGGAGAGGGAGGGGAGCGTGAGGAGGGAAGCCATTTGGGGAGGAGGGGGAGGGGGGAAGCGATAAGAAATGGAACGGATGGCTACTCAGCCCCTGAGGCCGGGTGTTATATACGGGGAGGCGGTGGATTAGGGGGTTTGCGAGGGGTTTTGGCTTTTTGGCTTTGTGGCGACGGGGAGGCTCCTGGTTCACAGGAAACGCTCGAGCCCGCATCTCTGCTCTCTGTGCGCGTGTGCAGTGGTGTGTGTATGCTTGGGGATAGATAAGTCGGCTCATTCTGATGTCTGAAGCTACTGTGCATTGCCGTTGCAGCGCTGATCGATGGTTAGGACACTAGTGATGGTTAGGACCTGCTGTTTGGTTTCAAGCCGCCTTTAGCTGGCAATTTTTTGTTACCATAATCTCGGCAATATTCTCTTTGGAATCGTAGTTACCTTTATTCTGGAACCTAGCAGATTCATGAGCGTTCGCGCGACTAATTTGATGACCAAATTTCGGCACCGTCAGGTAATCTCGACTGGGTGTTGTGTAGTGGTGGGAGAACAAAAGAGTGGTCACTCACCGTGTCTTTTGTCAGTCTATGTGCAAGCTGCGCAAGGCTTGCTTTCAATTGTCATTGTTAGAATGCACCCGTTAAGTCCCATGAGGTTGTCAGATTTCTGCATAAATGTGGATCTTACCCCGGAAAATATCAATATGCCAACTTATCAGCTTATTCTTCCTCATTCCTCTCATCTTCTCCTTCTCGGACATCTTCTTCCCCGATTCCTCTCACCCGTCTCGCCTCTCCTCACACGATCTTGCCCCCTGTTCCCACTTGAGACTATCACGGTCTCTCTTCTCAATCCCCTCCACTCTCTAGGTGGAGCTCGAGCTAGCCGCTGCCGCTGGCCAGCATCGCCACTCATTGCCGCCGCTGCCTCGAGCCACCGCGCTGCTACTCCAAGCTGTCGCCACCGCTGTTGCCCCGAGCCATCGTGTCGCTACTCGAAGCCGCCGTTGCTGCCCCGAGCCACTGCGCTGCTCTTCCAAGCCACCGTCGCCGCCTCGAGCTACCGCCTCGCTGCTCGTCGCGGAAACGCCGACCACCGTGGTCTCTGACAATTTAGTAGGGGAGGTTTAGGGACGGAGATGAGTGCCGACAGTGGTGAATGAAGCTCCCGCGACGGATCCATCCACTAGAAATATTTTTCATTTTGAAAATCAATTTAAGCTTTATTTAATTCAATAAAATACAAGAATTCCCCCGATTTAAATTAAATAATTTTAGATGAATTTTAAAATAAATAAAACAAAATTTGGAAAAATAAAAAAAATAAATTAGGTTGCAAGAAATAACAAAGAACTTGGAGAAAATCCAAGAAGTCCAGAAAATCAAATAAATCAGATTTTCAATTAATTGAAGTTTGATTTATTCATATTAATTTATTTTTATTTTCTAAAATTTCAAGTTAAGCTTTAACAATTTTAAAAAAAATCAAATGGTTTTTTATTTTGAATTTTTAAAAAAGATTCAAAAATTAGGATGTTATAGGTATGCTATCAGTGCTATGATAAGTCCACGTATGACGCTTAGGTCCCGTTTGAAACACGAAAATTGAACGGTTTCATGTAAAAATTCCATTGGCCACGATTTTGATGAAACAATGCATTTCTTGCTTCAATTATTCTTTTTCAATCGAATAGAATAAACTCATAGAGTAAGCAATAGTTAAGCATCACAATAATATCGAATCAACAGTAGGTATTATCGCCAAGCTGGCATGCAACCAACGAGCACATTCTGTCGTTGTGTCATCTCTTGCATTTTCAAAGGAAAAGAAAACAGCATATCCTACACGTATTGGGATCCTCTGCATTGAAGTAGTCAGTGCAGACAATCTACGATAGCGTGGCATTAGGAGCGATATCAACTGCTCGATCTAAAATCAAAAGTCCAGATCAATCGTTATAGTGCTTCTGCTACAATGCTTCGCTACAATAAAACCAACACAATACATATGCCATTATTGATACATTTTTTGCTATAGTACACTGCAGAGCACTGTTTGTATTCATAGAAAATATTTTTCTAAAAAAAACACAATGATCCTTGCAGCGATACAGAGGAACTGGATGCGTCCTAGATTGTCCTAGCCAGCCAGTAACACCATGGCCTTTTAGTTGTATCATTTGGAGCTAATCAAGCCAGCAGGAGTACTATTAGTTGTTTTTTTTTGTCCGAGCGCTAGCGTCGTACATAGCGCTCCGGCGTTGGATTTTGGAACATGCTTTTCAACCGTCCATCTAACGCGTAAAGCAAACATGCTACCGAATGTCTCGCGCAGCGCAGACAACATCAATAATCCCCGCATAACTGCGCCCCCAAACTCGCTCATCGCAATCCCGATCTCCCCGAGCATCTCCCGAACTCGAATATCTAGCTCGTGATGCACATACAGCATCAATGATCTCCTTCGCACATGAATCCCACATAAATATCTCCTGGCCGATCTCTCCGCAATCCCGAACATCTCCCACAGCACAAACTCGATCAATAAAATCAAAACAAAAGCATCTGGGAAAAAACACGTTGACAAAACCTTGCAACATCACCGTGAACAATATACAATATTTTTTCTACATATGCAATATTTTTTTACAAGTGCAATATTTTTTATACGGGGTACAACATCTCAAAGAACATTACGCAACATTCTTTACAACGGGTTGCAATAATTTTTTCAACGAGCCAAAATCTTGCAACATCATTGCGAACAATATGCAAAAAAAAATTCTACAGATGCAATATTTTTTTATACGGGGCGCAACATCTCAAAGAACAGTACACAACATTCTTTACAACGAGTTGCAATAATTTTTTCAATGGACCGCAATATCACAACAATTCACCATTTTTGCAACATCAGACTCAGAACAAATGGCTCGAGAAAATTTCGTTACAGAGTAATCAATCAGGAATTAACGATCGATGCATGCCGTCTACATGAAACTTGCTCCATATCAACTCAACTAATCAACCTCAAATCAGTTGTAAACCCCAAGAATCGCTGGGAAGAAAAAGAGAATGAATACCTTACAAGCTGCAAGAACCGAGCATTCATCAGGGCATGGATGCATGCCGTCATGAGATTGCTGCAAGCCAGCCTGCCTAGCCTATGCACTCGATAATGGCGGAGCAGCCCCCGGGAGTAGGGGTTGATTGGGCGGCCTACGGCAGATTGTAGAGCGACGACCACAGAGGCGAAGATGGCGGCAGATGGCCACTCTACGGTGGAGGCGGCAATGCTCGGTCGGAGGAAAGAGAGAAGAGAGTAGCCGGCCGGAGAGTGTTCTGGAGAGGATGAAGGAAGGAGGAAAGAGAGAGAAGAGAAGATGGAGAGACCTGGTGGAGAAGTTGGGGGAAGAAATGAGGAAGCATCTAGAAACTGGAAGCGTTTGGTGGACTATTGAATGGTGAATAAGCGCGTTCGATTTGGTGTGGCCGCTCGGTCCGACGCTTGGTCCAAATGGTTATCAAGGTATTTGGATGTGTTACACGTGGGCAGTGGATTGTAGCGAACGACGCTAACGGATCACCCCGGACGTCCTCATCCTATCATTTCCCCTTTTTTTTTTAAAAAAAAAGGGTAGGAGTATTGTTAGTTATAATAAGATGATGCTACTTGCTATATTAAACAACAGTCGCCACATCGAATTTCAGGTTGCAATATTTGGACATTGACGTAACTTCGGCTACAGCATTATCCAACAGGCGCCCATTTTGGCCAAACTTTCTTAACCTGCGCACCAGCACACATGGTCGATTCTAATGATATCTCACCACTAAATGGCAGGTCAGCTATCGTGATCCTCTGCTGCACCGCAAAGAATCACTAATTGAACAACGATTCTAGTATTATGGACAGTATTCGGCAGTAATATTGTAGCAAAATATAGTAGAAACAGTGGAATACATTGCAGTGATTTTACTGTTTTATTGGATACTGTAGCATTCGATGTACAACGCTTATTTTGGATCAGAATACGAAGAGAATGGCCTGCTACTTATCCCTGTGCTCCTATGTATTAGCACGAATGATCCGCTAACCATACTCTGCACATAGTGGACAATCTCGTGCATCCCCATCTGATCAAATTAACTAATACCAACGGGGATACACCAGAAGCCACAATTTTTCGCACAGGTTGTGAAGTCGCCGCGAAATTCTACGTTTCAAACGGTCCTGCAACGTAGAACTCTCTGCAAGTATACGTGAGAAGAAATTCAGAGCAGGCTTCGAGAGGAGGAGGAGAAGAAAGAAAATCTGAAGCTTCAAATCCCCAGAGAAGAATAAAATCAACCCGCAAAAGTAAACAAAAAAAAAAAACTAATCCAACCAACGCAAAAAGGAATGCTAATTAACACCTCCGCCTCGCACTGTTAACCCCTTTCCCCTTCCCTTCCTTTTCCCAATCCAACCCAACCACCCTCCCAACCAGACCTGACCAGAGCACGCGGCTTAAGTGCTAGGAGGCTTCTTCGCCGCCGCGTCTCCCCTCGTTGCTGCGGAGAGCTGGTGGTGTCGCCTCGCGTCGGCCCCGATGGAGTGGGCGGCGGCGGCGTACACGGCGGCGGCGCTGCTATGCGCCGCGGCGGCCACCGTCATCGCGCTCGGCCACATCTACCGCCACCTCCTCCACTACGCCGAGCCCATCTTCCAGCGATTCATCGTCCGCATCATCTTCATGGTCCCGGTATGCTGTATATATGACGCCTCTGCTTAGCTCCCTCGCCTCAGATCTGTTGCTACCTTCGCGAGTTTTTTTGGAATTTTTGGGAGAATTCGAGGGGGTTTCGTGGTTACGAGCTGGAATGCGGGTCGCTCTGTGTGGATTCGTGAGTCGGTCTGCGGCGTCTCTGATTGTGCGAGGTTCTGACCTTTGATGGAACCCAAGCGCACGCAGGGGCTCTGATTAGGCAGCACAAGGTTTGTGTGTGGATCTGCGAGTGGATTTGTTGGTGCTCTTAGGTTTTGATCGGGGTCCAAGTTGGGTTCTGAGGCGAATTTGCTGCGGTAGTGAGGCTGCGATCGGAATTGAAGTGCTGTCTGATGAACATGCCGGAGCTATCTGATTCTGGTGATTAGAGTGCATGGAGTTTTAGAGGAGTGCCGCGTGCTTTCCCTGTGGTTTTATTCTAGACGTGCAGGTGAATTACTGAATTCATTGATATTCTGATTGGAATAAGTTTGGTGGGCAGCTGATCAGTACGGATTTCGGGGTGCTTTCGCTGTGTTTTGCCTTCAATAAGCATTAAGTAAGTTGATTCATTGAAGCTGCCCTGCGGAGTTCTGATTGGAGTGCAGGTGCTTCCATGGATTGTGAGCAATCGCATTTGTGCTCTTGGGGGTTTTGTTGGATGGAAATTGAATTGAATATTAACAGTGTGTTTAGAATTATTCAGGCTGGTGGTTAGTGTTCATCTGCATGTGAATTTTCTGTATTTATAAGACTGTTCTTACATGAACTATTTGGTAATTTCCATGCAGCTACGATAACACTGTCGTAAACTGGAGAAAAGAGCAAAATCCCAGTTTCATAAAATCAACGGTATAACACAATTGTTTTGGGCAGTATGATATTACGATTGTTCATCGGCAGATTATTTTTCTTAATAGATGTAATCATTTGCATTCCATCAGGTCTGCATTTACATTTAACCCTCGTATCTTATTGTTTATGTTTATGTTTGCAACACTTCAGCATTTTAACCCTTAGGACTTTTTTTTGTAGGTCTATGCAGTGATGTCATTTCTTTCCCTTATCCTGCCCGACAATGCAATATATTTTAATTCTATTCGAGAGATGTAAGTCACTTTCTTATAATTCAAACTTCTTTTGTCCCTTAATGTGAATCAACTGGTATTTGGGAATTGGAATTATGGTTTCTGCTTTTGCTAACCTGTTGAGACATGCTATCTTGTATTCCCATGGATCTTAAGGGCCTATTGTAGACAAGTAGCAAAAATAAAAACTAGCAGGAACTTTGTGTTGGCTTTCTCTAATGGCCAACAGGCACGATTAGTTTCTTCTGTTACCACATAAGTTCATACGGTCTAGCATCTGTGCAGGACTGCTGCCATTGTTGATTTGCCATGTGTCATTCGGAACTCTTAAGCACTTCTTTTGCTATTACACAATTTATATATACACTATCAATATCACCATGAGACCATCCATCTGCGCACTGATCATGGGTTTATTTATTATGAGTTAATGTTTAGATGTTGATAAGCGTCAATTGTCTCTAGTAAAGAGAAGATCCATTATGCCTTGTACGCAACCTCACATGGATCCAGATTTCCAGATGTTGTCCAAGCCTATGGGCTTAGACGTGAACAGACCCTTGATATCTGGAGTGTATCCTTGTCACTGTTAGCCTTGAGTGTCTTCCTAAGGCCAACAACACATGAAGGAAAACAACAGGGAGAAAGTGCATTGAATGATCTCCTCTTGTGTAAAATTGCAAAACCATCATCACAGGTCATAATATGATATAAGTGATTCTACTTGGACTTGACCTTGATTCTTACAGAACGGCTACTTCCAAAAACTCATGGATATGTCATGGCCAAAGATGTCATTGTGCGTAATTTATGGGACCATTATCGTGGTTCTTCTTTTCTCCTCTTCCTGTGTTTGTTTGTTAAGGCATTTTAACATGTAAACCTGAATATCATAGCCCTGAGGGTTTTTTTTCTTGTGAGAATGAGATTGTCCGTATGTTGTTTCACCTCTTGTTTTTTTAATACAGTAGTCAGTTTCAGTACTTGAACTAATAAATGTATATCCAGTTTATGCTAAAATTTCCTATCTCATGATGTTTCAGCTATGATGCTTGGGTCATCTACAATTTCTTTTCACTCTGCTTGGCATGGGTTGGGGGTCCTGGTGCTGTGGTGGTAAGTTTGAGTGGCCGAACCCTGAAACCATCGTGGTTCCTGATGACTTGCTGTTTTCCAGCTATTCCTCTAGATGGGTGCGTACGTGTCCTTTGTGCATATTAAGTGATTATCATAACAATTTTATACTTCCATTTCACAGTAACATGTTTAGAGAACTATGTCATATTTATGCAAGTGCTGATTGAAATTGTGTCATTGAACAGGCGTTTTATACGGAGGTGCAAACAAGGCTGTTTGCAATTTGTGATTCTTAAGCCTATTTTGGTGGTTATTACCTTCATACTTTACGCGAAAGGAAAATATGAAGATGGCGACTTCAGTGTCAACCAATCCTATTTGTACATAACTATCATATATACAATCTCATACTCAATGGCGCTATATGCTCTGGCATTGTTCTATGCGGCATGCAGAGATCTACTTCGGCCATATAATCCTGTCCCAAAATTCATCATGATAAAATCAGTTGTGTTTCTCACATATTGGCAGGTAAATCTTGAACAACATTCAATGTTTTTTCCCCACTTCCAAGTATGTTAGCGAGCTTCCAATTGTCTCAAGTTTCGATATGGAACTGTGTTTTCAGTCGCATTGTGTCCTTGTCAAGGAATTCTTACACCATGTGAAGTTTGTTTCATGCAATAATTCCAAGTATTTTTTTTCTTACAGGGTGTCCTTGTTTTCCTTGCTGCAAAATCTCGATTTATAAAAAATGCTGAAAAAGCTGCCGATCTCCAGAACTACGTGTTGTGTGTCGAGATGCTCATAGCAGCTATCGGGCACCTATTTGCCTTTCCCTACAAGGAGTATGCAGGTGCCAATGCTCGCCCTTCTGGTGGTTTCAGGGGAAGCCTTCTTCATGCTTTGAAATTCAATGATTTCTACCATGACACTGTTCACCAGGTAACCAGGATCTTTGCATAACCATACCCAGCATCTGGAGCTCAATTTTCACACAGCGTTGTAGTTTGCGAATTTCTAGTCTACTGAGCTCCATTCTTATGCAGTTTGCTCCTACCTATAATGAATATGTGCTCTACAATCACAATGAGGGGACAATGGACAAACAAAGTATCCTTCAGGGAGCGCCGTGCCAACTGGACATGATGTAGAGTTGTCTGGCATCGCTGTGGTGGCTTCAAATAGTCTAGTGACGCCAAGCGTATCATCCAACCAGGCAGATCAGGAAGAAACAATGACAACCCCAATCAAGGACAAAGTCGACGCGCCTGTAGGACTTTACGACCTCACGGACTTGCTTGACGTGGACTTGTCTAAGTACCCAGCCAAAGTTCCTGCAATCGCTGATGTAAGAAAACAATGATAAGTGTGACGGCCTATTTGTAGGGTGGCAATCGGGGAAATTGTGATTTTTCATTCGATCATATATAACACTGTAAAAATGTGTGTGTATTACTTGTTTGTAGTTCCAATCTTTCCCCATTGAAGGGGATTATTGGTGTCAACATCTGTCCCACGGCCTCACACACCCTGCTCTTTACTAACTGTGTAAACTGTTGCGAGCTCAAGGTGAACTGAAGTGACAAATGAAGACTACGAATACCATAATCTGTATTTACTGATGTCAGTTTTGTGCATTCACTCTCCTTTCTAATCAGTTTTTTTCCCTTTGTGCATGAGTTAAATCGCTCGACATATATGACTCGATAGCAATGCTGTTTCCTGATGCCAGCATTTTGCTCCTTACTCGTATGAATGGTTCGCTGTCAGATTATCAGGCAACCACTGCCAACCATCAGTAGCTGTACAACGCAGAAATGGGAGTTTTTATATAGAACGCCCATTTTGTACTTCTGATAGTATAGCATGTACTTCCACTTCTAATATACTATTTACACGCATATATATTATATATATACAAAGAGAGAGAGAAAACTGGGAGTTCTTAGGTTTTGCTATACAAAAATTGAGTGAAACAGAGAAATTGCATAAAATTCCTGGGGTGCCTCACGAGTGCTTTCTGCCTAATCTTCAAAACTCCGAAATGGCACCTGCCGTTAACTCTTATGATATGCTTGTTATGAATATATTACGTGTATATTGAAGAGGTTCAATAGACAATATATATAGGAGTATAAGAGGTGTATGCCATATACAGATAAGATAATACAAAAGACAGATAAGGAAATACAAAAGAATTCATATTCTAACTCCTATTCTAACACCCCTCCTCAAATGTAAGGTGTATGCAATAGCATTGCATTTGGAAAGGGTTGACACTAAAATATGTGAAAAAAATTTCAAAGTTCAAGTCTTTATAATGTCGTCGTAGCATGCAACTCTTGAAAAATACACCGAGTATCAAAAGATCTCCTTCCGAGAGGAGCAAGTGGCCAGGGAGAGGACCTTGGATCGGTGGACCTGCTAGTAGAAGCGGCCAGCGCCACTAACGTAGGCGCTGATCTGCCCACCGCAGGCGTAGGCCGCCGCGTAGGTCGCGCTCGCTCCGAGTGCCTCGCCCGGATCCAGCCGCCGCCTCATCACCAACGGGGTCAGCATTGGGTCTCATCACCACTGGGGTGGCCGACTTTCCTGAGGCTTGCTTCTTGGACTGCCGCCGCTGCTTGTCTCCTCTAGGATTCGCCGTCATCTCCGACACCATGGCTACCGGCCTCCGCCTCGGCTTGCCTCAGCGCAGCTCTGTCGAGGTGCCTCCGTGCGCCCGACGCCGCCTCGTCACTACCGCTTTGCGCGCCCGCCGCCGAAGAAGACTTTGCCACGTCTCGGATTTTTTTTTGCCCGAATCAAGCTTGCTGATGTGTTTTCTTCCGCTGCGTGGCCCGCTTGGTTGACCCCTCCAGGCGCTAGTTCTTAGGGTGGCTTTGCTAGTGCTTTGCTATTGATTGCTATATGGAGTGGAGGCTTCGAGAGAAAAGGAGACGAGTTGATGCTGCCGATTGGGATGGAAGGCTCTAGATGGAGATGTTTCTTAACGCCGGTCACAGCTCACACTGGGGTTGGGTGCTTTAGTCTGGTTGGAGTCTTACTGCTAGTTATGCATGATGCTGCTAGTTTTGCTATTTATATTTGAGTCATTTTCTTTCTTTATATCGTTGCTTCCGTTGCGTCCATCCAAGTCCGTATCACTCAATCTTTGAGTTTGTCTAAGCTATGCGAGTCCACAAATTTATTGTCAGTTATAGAAGCATAGGGATTGCCTTATGCATGGCAGCAGTCGCCGCTCCCGCCTTCTTTCTGAGCCGCGTGCAGATCGTAGAAGTCATTATGATGCCGCCGCTTCTCTTTTAGCCGCCGCCCCAAGCTTCTAAGACCCCTACGCTTCTTCTGCGTCGTCGCTGTCTTGGGCTTCGATCCGCGCTGTCATGCTTCCACCTATTCCTATAACTCCTATTCTAACACCTTGCATTTGAGGGGGGTGTTAGAATAGGAGTTATAATATGGACTCTTTTGTATTTTCTTATCTGTCTTTTGTATTGCCTTATCTGTATATGACATACACCTCTTGTACTCCTATATATATTGCCCATTGGGCCTCTTCACAACTTACTCATCTTCACCAGAACCGGCGTTCCAAGCTCGGTCCCGATCTGGATCGGGTCCTCTTGGATGTCGCCTGGAGGAAGATGAATCCGACAGCGTGAGGAAGACGTTCATGTCGCCCCGACACGAGCCGCCCTCATCTCTAACCACGAGCTCTCCGTCGAAATCACCTTGCGCCTCCGCCTCGCCCTCAACGCGCGGGCTCCGCTCCTCGCAGCGGCCCCAGGGATCCTCGCGCGCTGCTGGAGAACCTCAAGCCGCCTCGCCTCGGATCTGGTCGCCGCCCCGCCCTGGATTTGCCGCCAAGCGCCGCCCCGACGACGCCCGACCCCTCCCTTTGCTCTGCGGCCCTTTGGCCTATGCTCCGTGCGCCGGACATCACCCATCGCCTTCGTTGGGGAACACCAGATGAAGACAAGGTGGTTCACAAAGACGAAGACCAAGCTCGGCTGTGACGGCAAGGACCAGATGATGTTGCTACTACTTCCATTAGGAAAGAAAATCACGAAGCAACGAACTGGTTGGTGAACTGGGACGCAAGATGGATCTAGATCTGGCCGCCCCGGGAGCGGAGATTGTACCTCCCGAAGGCAGCAGACAGCAGAAGCTAAGTTGTAGGCTAATGTTTAGAACCTTTTCTCTAATACCATGTTATGAATATATTATGTGTATATTGAAAAGACTTAATGAGCAATATATATAAGAGTACAAGAGTTGTATGCCATATACAGATAAGACAATACAAGAAACAGATAAAAAAATACAAAGAGTCCTCATTCTAACTCCTATTCTAACCATGCTTACCAAACAAAAACACAATAAATCCAACTTTGGATGCCTCTGACCAAAAAAAGTGCCATTAGGTACATGTGTTATGGTTATACATTTCAAAGACGGCTAAACACCCAGATTATTAGTGTATGCAGTAGTGCTATCATTTACAATTTTCAGGGAGATAGAACCGAGCGTGCAAAGACTGATTATTCACCACGTGGCTCGCCTTCTGCGTCATGCTCGGTTTGAGCAGCATTCTGCTGCTTTGATTGCACCTCTTTATCATCCTTCTCAGCATCTTGAACCTGGGAATCTGTCAAGGAATCTAACAGTGAACTCTCAGAAGTGATGGCGCCAGAACAGGCTTCACCGTCCTCTCCATGGAAGAACCTAGCGAGAGACAAGGGGTTGTAAGTAGAGCTGGCTTTCCGAAGGCCCTGTATCGCTTTCATTGCAGCGAGTGTGCTTCGGTACACATCTGAGGTTTCCACGTCGCAGGATGATGTTGGGTGACGACCAGCCACATCATTGTGAGGTTGCAGCTTTGCAGAGGAACCAGACTCGAGTACTTCTGCTTCGACCGGGAAAAGGAGTTCAAGATTAGCCTCGCATTCTCGAACAAGCCTTGTTAAAGGTTCAGTTGTGAAAAATGGTTGGTGACGAGCACGTTGAGTGAAAGGTAGGCTGAGCAAACCGCCCGTTCTCTTGTCATACTTCTTCAGTATCTTCATTAGTCCTGCATGCACAAAGATTCGTGATATTAGATACCAAACATACTATTGCCAGAATACTGCAGATTGGCCAATTGGGTTTCATGTGCTCACCAGCAAAATTTAGGGAGCTGTAGGTCTGCAGAAGTATCATCTCGCCGTGGATAATGACAAAAGCTTTACGTATCTCTAGCATCTCTTCAGTGAATTCACTCTTGGATGTAAAAGCATCATTCTTCTTAACTTTGACTCGCTCAATCCTCTCCTTGAGCACCTATTGAAAATAATTGGACAGCAAGGGTTATAAGGGCAGTTGTGGCTCAAGTGTAAGAAACAAACAAACTGACGAGTTTTTTTTAAAAAAAAAATGAACACGGAAAACTGGACTAATTAGGGCCCTAAATCACACAAATAAACAAGAAACAAAAAATGCCAAACGATGAACAATAATATTGACAGAATGTAGGATTTCAGAATAGAAAGCAAATTTTCTCCCAAATGCTGATTGAAAAACATATCTAGAATGGCAATTCATGTTGTTAGGGCAATCTCCATTCAACAAATCACATCTTTATTAGATCCTATAGCTCCAGAAACTTGTCAACTTAGTTATACTTAGTGCATCCAGCACCAGACCATCTGTGACTTAAGGATGAACCCCCATGACAGAACAAAGGACTTAGATGCTTTCTTCTGGCGTTTCAATAAAATGATCAGCACTTTATATAAACTGAAGCCTAGATAAATTGTATAGGCATTTCACCATTTAGTAATCAGTATACATAAGCTCACAAGTTTGGGAGGAAATAGAACCGCAGCTACATATGTCAAACTATATACTGTTCAATCAACTGTGTTAGGATGATCCTACTCATCTACCACAACACTTATGCAGACTTGACCTCATAATGGACTAACATAAAAAAATGTATACTTTTGCTGCTGCTTCTGTTTATAAAACTCAGCTACCAACAAGTTGTAATTATGTACTTTTGTTGCCTTAATGAAATGAAATGCAGAGCTTTTACGTGTTCTTGCGAAAAAGAAATCGTTGGTATATAAATAGTAAGCTATCACTCTTGACATCCGTGAAATCTTAGATAAGATTCAAGGTATTAACAAACAAATAAGGATCATTTTCCAGTGGCAAGCTTTAAACTCCGTAATTGTGCGATTTGATGCACTGATCATATATGGTCATTGGTGAAATATGACATGATGACATCCGCATGACTGGAGTCTCAATATACCTTATTGGACTTGACCTTGATCAACAATTTTATGCTTAATGTTGATATTCGGACCATTACATAAAGGTAGAGTATCATTGCAGAATTATATTTAGAGTCCCATACTCCCATATTTGATCCCTAATTGTGATGGATAGGCACATACATATAGGGCCAACAAGAAAGCCTGTGCCATACAGAAAGGCACAGGCCATCCATTTCGTCCAGAATGAACAAAAGAGACAGCCACCAATGTTACTATTACTCCACATTGAACCAGAGCAGGGCATAATAATACTATTGATAGTTCAACACTTTCCTACTTAGTTCAATTCAACATGTCCCTAGGCAGCCTAAACTCACAAATGTTCAACTTTTACTCATGATTCAACCATCCGTATATAAATCCCCTGCACAGGCCGAAATCAAGAAATCAACTGGGAATTGGGAACCATCCAACATCAATTATTGAATGCACTCACAGAACCTAGCCTTTTACACTCCACGTACCATAAGAATATCAAGAACCGCCCACTTAGTTTCACACCCAATGAAGAGGTCCCCACAATCCAATCCAATGCCGGTCCGACCACGATGCCCGCATCGGGCACGAATACACGCATCAACTCAACGTAGGTAGCACGACAAGAATCGCGAAGAGGAAAGAGCAGGGACAAGGAGAAGGGGGCGGTACCTGGAGGCGGATGACGTACCACTCCTCCCTCTCCATGTAGAAGTCGTTGAGCTTGTGGAGCTCCAAGTCGAGTATGCTGGCGAACCGGTTCCCCAGGGCTCGGTCCCCATCTCCCACGGGGGCTGGGGCGGCGGGCGGGTGGTCGCCCTCGGGGGTCAGGCTCTTGATGAGCTTCTTCAGGGCCTTGTAGGCGAGGTACTTGTCCCTCCACGCCGGCAGCGTCTCCTCCAGGTGGTTCCGGAAATCCTTGCCAAACTTCATGTGAACTCTCCGATAATCAGTCCCACGAGAATTCCGAATTCTTGGGTGGTGTTGTTTTGGTCGGGATGGGATGGAGGAGAGGAAATGGGATGGAGGATTGGGTATTGGGTCGCTGTCGGGTGGGGCCGGACGTGGGATATTCCTGTCGGGATTTTTTAAAATAATATTAATTCAATAACAAATTATAAAATTAGATAGTATTTTTTTTGTCCAAAACTATACTACTGTCGCCAGTTGGAGTGACGATAAGGTCCTGAATTTTTTATGTGTGTGTGTGCAGAATTCAGCCTAAACATTTAATACTGTTTTATTTAAATTTGTACCGTTATTTTAGGACTGCGGCATCTAGCCAAATGTTATGTACTCCAACACTGAAAAAAAACAAGACGCGCATGTTCTACAAGTGTCCGTATTTCCTAGTGAGTTTGATTTCCGCAAATGCTAATATTTGAATTTAGGGTTTGTTTGTTACTTCTTTTTTACTATTCAATGTGATTTTCAAGCCGACAGTTGTCAATACTTTTAGTGGGCGGACTCTATTGGTGCCGTGGTCCAAAGAGCAGTTGAACATCCGCATATAGTTCCATATGGTCCAATGGTGAACATACCACCTGCAGATGAGCGTTTTGACAAGATTCTTGACCACTTGAAGTGGCTCGAGAAACTTATGTGTGTGTATTCTTGTGGTAGTGTGTTCAATATGGTATTAAGTAGTAGTGGTTGTCTCCATAAGGGATTCAGGTATGAACGATGTTGTATGCTTTTTATGAATTGCAACAACTCTTTAACTTTTGACAATTGGGTCTGTATGAACGTAAAATGACAAGCGATTCACGTATGAACTTTGTTATTACACTTTTGCATATCGAGAAGACAACACACTGTGACACCACCTTTTCAGACCGAAATGACTACACTCTGTCACGATACCTTTTCAGAACGAAAAAACAACACTAGGTCACACTACCTTTGCAGACCTTAAAGACCGTATACTGTCAGGTCACACGTTTCCACCTTTGTAAACCGAAAAGATAACACACTGCGACACTATTTTTTCAATCCGAAATGATCACACTTCACCACGACACTTTTTATACCAAAAAGACAACACATTGCAACACTACTTTTTCGTACCGAAATGACCACACACTGCCACACCAACTTTTTAGACAAAAAAGACAACACACTGCGACACTATATTTTTATATCGAAATGACCACACTGTCGCATTCTTTACCTCATATTTCACTATCTTATCTAATTTTGGATTTCGAACTACAGGGATATTTAAAAATATTACCAAAAAAATCCATAAAAATTACTAATTTTTTAGGCTGAATTCTGTACACACAAATTTAAAAAAAACAGTATCCTGTCGTCAGTTGAATTAGCGATATAACCCTGTCACCAATTAGAACGTCGATATAACCATATCGTCAATTCAACTGACGACAGAGCCTGTTAGAACTGATGTTGCCAATTGGACTGACGATAGTAGCTTAGTTCGAAAAACAAACGACTATTTAATTTTACAATTTGTTATTAAATTAATATTATTTTATAAAAAATCTTCGTCTCGGCGCCTCGTGGGTCCCGTCGTCCTCCGCATCGGTTCCTGCGATCGATGCCTGCCGCTTGGGACATATTTTGGCTTACTCTTCTCGTCTCCTCTTATCTCCTCTTCTTTCTTGGCTTTTGTTATTGATGGTGTCACTAAGTGCGACATGCACACAACATACGAACCAGAAGTACTAATCACGCTATTGCTGTCTGAAATTTCTCCGTTCCTAGTTGAGCACTTCGTTTTGGACAACATGGTGAAGCTTCCATCTTCTCATGAAAGCCAATCCGCCCCCAAAAAGAGATAAAGAGAGGAAATTATGCGAGGCGGCCCCAACATTTACTACATTTCGATGTTACATGCCCATTAGGTATGCTCTTTATTCTTCAGACGAGCAGAGAATGAGAGAAATCTATGGAGAGCGTTGGCTCTAAAAGTTGTTCCAAATGTTAACAAACTTGCAAAATATGTACACCTGAAAGACCTACAGAATCGTAAAATGGAACATACATATTTGCATCGGTACATGTTTGCCAAGATGTAGCAGACTCTGGCCAGAATGAATGAGCTTTGTCTCATACGATACACGCGTGCGTGCGCCGCATGGTTGCCAACTCGAAATCGCCGGGCAAAGGGAAAACCTCTTGCAGACGCCTGAGATCGATGCACAAGCCCTCTTCTCATTGTCCTTCCTTTTGGCCAAACAAAATGACTACCCAGAAACGGTATACAATGAGATGTTGGTATGTTTCTTCTCCCTGTCAGTAAGGTCTCTCTCAGTTTTTGCGAGCGGAATGGTACAATTCCATGTAGTCCAGAGCAGGTCGGTTCCATGACCAATCTTGCTCCATGACCCTCTTGCAGAAGGCGTGGAACCAATCGCGAGCGTCGTACCATGTGGTGATCGCTCTGAAATGAAATGACCACAGATGGGATGAAAAACGTTTTTTTTTGTAGCATTACTTACAGTTTGTGTGTGCCATGCTTACCTGTCGAGAGCATAATCTACACCATTGCTGTCAGCTCCTTCGAAACTGAATCCGTTTGGATCAAGGCCTTGTTCTCGAGCCCGATCCTTATCATTGTCGACGTCAAAGACAGTGTCATAAAGGCCTGCACAATGCATGACGTGTCTTTTACTGTCAGCTACAAGTGCAATGCAATGCAATATCATGGAGATACCAACAAGTAAAACACACCTCCAGTTTTCCTAACAATTGGGATGGATCCATATCGCATAGCAATAAGCTGGGTTAGACCACAAGGTTCGAAAAGGGAAGGAACAAGAATGAAGTCGGCCCCAGCATATATCTACAACAAATTTATTAGGCATCAGGTTAATTTCCAGTTCTAAACAACTAACGTATGAGGCCTTCGGCAGACGATGCAAAACTTACCAAATGTGATAGTGGCTCGTCATAGGTTAAGCAAAGCTTCACCCGGCCATGATATTCACCATGCAGTTTACTAGCTAAGTTGGTAAAGTCACCTTGTATGCGAGGATCTGGAGCTGAGCCTAGCAAAACAACCTATTAACGAAAGGCGACATGCTTTAGTTTTTTAAAAATTGAACAAAGGATAAATGACAACAAACATATGTATAGGAAGCTTGCAAGCAAACATAGGTGTCATCTATGATATGAGCAAGAGACAAGACCTGCCCATCGCGTTCAAGAGCTCGATAAATTGCATGTTTGATGAGGTGAATGCCCTTCTGGACCGTCAGACGACTGATGATTCCGACAACAGGGGTATCAGTTTGCTGTAATCCAAGCTTCTGCTGCAATGCCTTTTTTGCAGCACTCTTGCCCTCAACAACATTCTCAGAAGTATAGTGGACCTGAAATAGAATGCGACAAAAGGTTGAGCAGGTAAATATCCACACCAGTACAGAAACAGAGAGTTGAATAATTGATCCACAGCCAACATAAGCATAAGTATGCTAGTGGTACACACAGTATCAAATTCACATTAGTTGCAATTGAATAATTTCACTTCCCATAGCTGAAGAAATTCCAAACCATCCAGGCAAATTAGCAAACACATGGGTTGTGTTGCTCTAGAGTAAATAAAAAAGAAAATGTAATTGGAGCTCAGGGGCTGTGCTCTTAACACAATTTACAAAGTCCAAGCAGATAGTAAAGGCATAGTTATGGAATATGAATGAATGTACTTGATGATGATCAGTGTACCGGGATAAAGTTGTCGTTATATGGATCCCAAATATCTGGATCGATTCCATTACGAATGCCATGGAATTTGAAATACTGAGGAGCAATGGCACTATGTCCTGACACTTCCCTTGAATATGTGTAGGAAACCTGCAAGGGATGGCCAAAACAGTTCAAAACGGACAATTAAGAATAAGAAGCATGATTAAGCAATATTTTGAAGGCCTGGCAAAACAAACACAATGATAAATCAAAACACAGGCACTCACAGTTGTAGCTTTATCACAATGTGCCATTGCTTTGCCAATGTGGTGTGCTCCAAATTCAAGATTGTGGATGGTAAATACAACCCGACCATTTGTAAGCCCATTATGAGCATATTGTTCCTTGTATAGCCAAGCAACTGGGGCACTTGACCAATCATGACAATGTATGATATCCTGTCAGGATGACAACACATCAGCCGTATGAGAAGTCGAAGGGAAAAGGCAAGCGGCAAGGTAACAGTGCGAAACATGTGCACAGTGATAGTTCACAGATCTAGCAAGAGACTAGCTGCTACTTGAAATAAATCAGCGATGAACAGAAACTGAAAGATTGCTCCACCGTTAACATAGGATGAGATCACAGAATAAATTGTCTTTAATGCATAAACAGCATGAGAAAAGAGAAAAATGCCAAAGGAAAAGACCTATCTAACCCTTATTATTGTAAAAAAAATCCTATGGAACATCTCTTGCACTTACAGGAGAAGAGCCACTCTGGAGGAGAAACTCCAGGGCAGAATGACAGAAGAAGCCAAATCTACTTTCATCATTCCTTCCATAGACACATCCAACCCAAAACATCCTGAAAAAAGAAATATCAAAATAAACCTATTTTCTGTAGTCTTTCCATGAACGATATTGCAAACAAAATTCTTCCCAGTCAAAAAAATCACTCATTTACTAACAAATACAAAAGGAACATAGTTTGTTTTGGTTCAAGCCTCAATACATCTTGTCTATATGTGAATTAGCATAGCGACTTGCAACAATTTATTTTGAACATAAATTGGAAACGACAGCAAAATACCATCTAGAATTAAGTTGCATCACAACTCTAGTCACGCTCAACTCAGTAGAATAACCGGTAAATAACGAAGAGAGGCGTAGCAATACAAGATAATAACTAAAATGAAAGCAAAGAAATCAATCAAAGCACCTAATTGAGATGAAAAATCTGCATCTTATAGTTAACATTACTGTAGTTAAAATATCTTACTAGAGATGACGTACAAGACAACATGATTCAAGATTTCTCCGATGCTATCATCAACAAGAATGTGTTGTTCCTAAGATCTATACAGTATCAAGGTGGTCTTACAACGCAATGACAGTTCAAAACTTGTGCTAATACACAAGATAAGAGACTCGTGGTAAAATAAAGGTACATCAACAAAAGAAAATCAAAAGAAAAAAGATAATGCAGTCAATAACTACTGGGAAATAGTACATAGTGGTCAAATGTGGAGTGTAAATTGCCGCATACCCATTTTGCGGTTCCAAGAAGTAAACAGGGATGTCTTCAACCTTTCCAAACCATACTTTTATTTCTGTTTTATCCCAAGTAAAGCTTTGATGGTAATGTAAATCCTTCACCTGTACCACAAGAACGGTAACTTAATGACGGAAAGAATAATATCGACATTCACCATTCTCACCTGTCAAGCAAGCACACAAAACTCTCCACATAAATACTAGTAAAAGGTAAAAAAAGGTCTTGCAGATGAATATGCGGTAAAGAAATAATACCAGCTATAACTAAATTTAAGAGAGGTGCTTCAATGCTCTCTCCAAAAGTAAGCACATTGAGGGCCTGATTTGCAACCACCCACAAAGTGAAAACAGATTTTAAACCACAAAGCACAATTTATATTTTGAGAGAGTTAAGACTCCAAAAAACTCCACAGAGTTACCTGAACTAGATAACATAAGAAAGAAACAATCTGAAAAGGACGTACGTACAAAGTCACAGTAGAATTACATGCTATTAAACTAGAAGGATACTTAAGAAACAAAGCCACAACAAGACTGAAAAATAAATAGATACAACAAAAGACACCAGGATGAAGTACAGTAGTAAAACTTACATTGCTTAGGTTTAAACAGTCATACTTCGGAAGAATAATCTCAACATTGTGGCCTAAATCTTGAACAGCTCGTGAAAGACTTGTAACAACATCACCAAGACCCCCGACCTATGAAGGCATTGGTCACTGTTGAATATGCCATCACTTCGTGTAGCAAAAAATATGGTCAAAAGTACATTTACCTTTGCAATAGGAGCCATTTCTACTGCAATGTGCACAATATGCATAGGAGGTTCCTTCGCAATGGAATCACACACAGGAATATGATAGTCCATCCCATTCCTGTTGTCATATATTCCACCTTCTTCCGACTCGGAGAAAACAAAGTCCATCATATATGCATCCAAAGGAACCCTAACTGGAAAATGAACAGATCACTTAAAACAGAAGGGAAAGCAAAGGGAGGGATGGAGGGAAGCGCTGAATGAACCAACTGTCATCAATGTTGGCAACAACAGTCGAAAAAACAAGTGGTCAAAACTCAAAAGAAGCAGAATTGAATTTGATATGTTTGGAAGAATAAAGGTGGCTCTGTTTTATCAGGATTTGCATGTGTGTCAGATTCTTTCTGGTAATAACCAGGGAGGAAGCAGTAGTTTGATTTCTTCTGGCAAAAGCCTAAAGAATAAAACAGGTTAGCGAGTTAGCGACATCACATTATGGGAGTAAACTAGCTAGTTCCTTCTAAGTCATTGAACTCCATTACCATATACAGATTCAGAAAGTAGCTTTTGATGAAAATTCTGGAAGACAGATCTTGTAGTACTTGATTGTGATATCAGTATGAAAATGCATTCAAGGGGAAAAATCGCTAATAAGGACATGCACCTGTTGCTTTTAAGTGTGAACCAATTTCTGCATTCACCATCTTCTGCGGCGGCAAAGGACCACTTGGATGAGTCCAACGGTTAAAGGAGCCTCTGAACCAAACCTCTGGCTTTCCATTGAGCACTGTGTTAGAAGGATTATATAGAACATCCACGGAGGTTCCTGCACGTACTTCAAGTGGCTCAGTATACACGATGTGTTTTTGCGAGAGAAGAAACTCTCTCATAGTCTTCTCCTTCATCTCAGCTTTCATTTTCGCAGTTATCTCAGCCTATTTAAACCAAACAGAAGGAAAAAGTCAAAAGACCCCCTTCGGGTGTGTTGTTGAAACAGTGCCATGGAAAATACACCAACAAAGAGAAGAGTGAGATTTTTTTTTTGTTTATTAAGTAGTCGCATACAAATAGGCATAATGCTCCTAATTTTATATGCAAAGATTCTCTTGAACTGACCTTTTTTCGACCAGCATCCTCCCTTTCTTTTCTTTCTTCCTGAATCCTTCTAAATATCCTAAGTTCTTCTTCCACCCAAAATAAGTCATCAGATATGTTATTTCGAACAACAGCATGGAAATCCTGTTGTCCGTTGTTATCATAATTCCTAGCATTCCCAGGTGGTCCGTCAGCAAAAACCCAGTCCAACACCAATGCCCTTTCAGGTAAATTAACTATACATGGAGTAAAATCAGGTGTAAGCTATGTGCATACAAAACAAAAGAGCAAGTAAATAAGATCAAGCACATGAAAATGGATCTTCAAATTCAATCATGAGAGATAATGTGGACTTTAGGAACAAACATGAGTAGGTAAATTAAAGGCATACACAATTTCCAGGTTACCATGCTTCTTTAATGCTTTGGACAATTTTTAACTCGTTGCAGTACCAAAAGAAGAAAATCTATGCCATAATTTAATGACTATTACGATATTATGATTCCTAAGGGATGAAAAGTGTGAATTGATGTACCATCTGCGTACCACCAATCACCATCTTTTTCATAAGATTTGACTAGTCTTTCAGCAATAGAGAGCCCATCAGTCCAGTTGTTGTAACCCCCATGCATCCAAATCTCAGTGTTATGCATTAGTGGTCTTGAGCTTCTGTTATAGTACAATTTGACCCTATCCCCTCCTTTGTAGGTGCTAGGCTCTATATACCATAAATTATCGGGATATCTGCTGGCTGAACTCAACACATGGTGCAATTTATTCTTCTTCATCTCAACTTCAGCCTTTGCTTGTGCCCTGTCAGCCTCTATTGCAGCCCTTTCTTCCTCCTTCCGGCGCTCCTCTTCAGCCTGTCTATTCCTTTCAGCTTGTTCCGCAGCAAGCCTTTCAAGTTCCCTTTGCTTTTCTTCAACCAAAAAGTCCTCGAATGAGTGTTCATCCATGTCACTTTCTATTTCTAGGACAAAATCATTATAATTGTTATTTTCATAGACGCTGTCACCGTTAAAGAACACAAAGTCTAATCTGTATGCTTGCTTGGGTATGTAGAGTTTACAACACCACCAATCCCCTCTTAATTCACTTTTATGCAATTTTTCAGTAAAAAAGTTCCATCTCCAACCATTGAATGCCCCTTTGATAAGAATGTCAGGCTCACTGGCTAAGGCTGACATGCTACGATTTAAGTAAAGATCAATAACTGAATCAGCCTTCACTACTCCAGGAAAAACAAAACACTTATTCCCGATCAAATCATTTTCATCAGCAAGCTCTTCAAGCCTCCCCATTAGCACTTGTAGATCCGTACTATCCTGTACTTCTGGTTCATACTGTTCTTCAACCTCGATTATCTTCAGTTCATCTTCAGCAACCAGAGGCTCTTCCCCGGCATCTGTACCTATCCCCATGTCATCTTCTGATAAATCAAGTTGCTCCCCCTCAAGATTCTTGTTGGTTGTCTCTTCCACTGCTTCTTCAGTGATATACTGCCCACTAACTATAGTGGTTTGTTTCATTGGATCTTCTCCAGTGACCCCGACAGTTGACTGGCTTTGTTTGGGAACACCAACATTCGATCTGTCTCGCTCATGGAAATTAACTACTGACTTGTCTTGTTGATGAACACCAATAACCGATCGGTTCTGTCCATGAATGCTAGCAAGCGATGAAGGCTCAGGTTTTGAACCCACTGGTGCACTTATTTTACCACGGTACACATCAAGTTCTCTGTCAATTGACTCATCATCCATGGATGTGGAAGACAGTGATGGAGATTGATTTTGTTCGACCTCTTCTTCAGCCTCAGCTTCATCAGCATCAACCGCTCCCTCCAGTGTCGCACTGCTGGAATCATTTCCTGAAAAGCCCACCTTAGATGATTCTTCTGCAGTACTTATCTGCTCTGCTGCTTCACTACTGAGCATCCCATTGCTTGTACTAAGATTACCTTCATCAGTGCTGCTTTGTTCAACCTTCTTCGTGCTGGATTGAACATTAGGTCTTGGAGTATATCCTCCAGAGGCAGTGCCTTTAGGCTTAGGAGTTGATGTTCTTTTTGAATTCCTCTTAGGATAATCTGAATAATGCAATGTTAGGTAAACATGAGCTAAGCAGTATGACCAATGGATTCAAATACTGACTTTTCACAAAATCATTCCTCAAACCTGAACTCGCTACCATGTATCGAACAAGCCTGCTTCTTGTAAATCCGCTGCACCTTGTGATAGACTGGAAAAGGCAGAAATTGGTAGAAAACTGTAAATAAAGATCACTTGCCCGCAATGTAGTAGAATCTGTTCACTGAACTAATCAGTAATTACGCATCGGACACCTCGTGTACTAGGAAAAGATTTCATCCCTGGAGCAGAAGCCTTGTGCAATTTGAAATCTAAACTGTAGCATCCCAAATGCCCAAATTGAAAAACATTTCCATGATTGTAACTGCTAACTAGCAAATCACGATAACGAAAAAGACAGGAAAAAGAAAAACTCAAAAGGGTGGGGGTGCAAAAGTATCATAAAGTCCGCTCCACTCCAGACGCACATGATAAAACCCTTAAAGGAGCAACCTTTTTCCCGTATTTGACCAACCGAGACAAATTCCGCAACCAAAAATCACTCCTAAACTGGAACTGAACACTCAAAATATGGTCACGCCTCACCTTCCAAAGCTCGCAAAGCCAATCAAAACCCTCAAGAACAACATGGACCGGGAAGCAAAAACGCATAACGAAGCCAATAGGGACCTTAAGAAAACAGCTCCAGGAACGCAAGGAACAAACCTGCGCGAGGCCGGCCGCGGCGTTGGCCGGCCGCACGACGAGCACTGGCCGGCTCCGGGAGCAGAGCGGGCTCTGCGCCCGGAGAGCCATCTCCATTGCCAAAGCCAAAAACCTCCGGTCCCACCCTGGTCAGGCTCCCTTCCTGCCTGCAAGCACCAAATGAAGGGCAAAATCAACCACACGATACACACCCATCGAACCAATCAGGGCAAACCCCGCGAGGAAGGAAGCCGAGCAAATCCTTACGAGTTGGAACCGATTGGGTGGGGATGCGACTGAACCGGACGAGCTGCTCTTGGTCCTGGAAATCACCAAGAAACACGGGAAAAAAATGGCAAATTCGTTAGGACGAAAAGCCGGCGGCGGCCGCAGCTGATCTCCTCTCTGCTCCTCGCTACACGGAGCGGTTTTTGCAGGAAATGTGTGGACGGTGACGGAGTTGGGTCCGTTCCTCGCATCGGCTGCGCCTGCGCAGCGCGGTGAGTGAAAACCAACCGCAAGGGGGCGCGTCAGGTCAGAGAGTGCGGGCCAGGGCTGGGTACATGGTTACACGAGGGAAGGCCGAAGGGCGCGTCACTCACAGCACAGGGCGGTTCTACGGGCGGCTGTTCTTGGTCGGGGAAGATATGGAATAGGGAAAAAGACAGAGTCGTGTTGCTTTCGCCTGTTGATGGGTATCCCCGGCCGAATTCCCGAACATTCCGTGTTAGATCTCGCCGTTTCAGGGTCGTTTAGAACGTAGTAGGAATTTCATAGGAATAGTACAGGAAACGGTTTAATCTTCGCAAAATTGTAAAAAAAAAAATTGTGTTCTAAATAGAGTCTTAATTTCATAATTTTTGCTCCGTCACTGATGGTGATGTCTAAAACTTTAGGCAAGATCTCTTGACTCCACCCATCTACGCTAAAACACTGCTTTAAAAATCAAGAATCAAGCATGCGAACGGCGCACCACCATGGTAGCTAAGTACCAGGTTTAATTCCCACTGAGACCAAGCACATGAATACACGATCTAGAATTAAAAAGCATGTTTGAAAGGCAAGAATCTCACAAGTCACTTCGCACGAAGCAATCAATCATTCCCTACAAGGAAAAATCCACGTGCTTCCAAATGGACCTCAAACATGCACCTCAAACATGCAATTTTTCACAGAACCTCGTACTTAGGATTTCTTAGGGTAACATAGGCTTCTTCATTTGAATCTAGGATTTTCACCGTGCCTAAACCTAATTTTGCATAGTTGACTACCTTTCTTTTAATTTAGCATCACAGTTGGCTCAAGTTCACCGAATCCCAAAAGGGTGGATCCGAATCCTCTGCATTACCGCAGAGCCACACTGTGTAAATAGTATTTTTGTGAGAAAGTAAATAGTGATCCATTGTGCGCCACAGCAACAGTAAAAATATGTGCGAACTCATTTTTACTATAATGAAAACTAGTGTAGCAACAGATCCTTGATCGTATTGTAATGCCATGCACCGTATATCCAATGCATCGAGGATACAGAATTTTCATCGTATCGAGATTTCTTGTAACATCCGTACTACTAACAAGCCTATAATTGGCGTGGCCCACTGCCCAAGTGCGCGGCCGACCGTATTAAGCCGCAGTTGATAGCTAATAAGGATGACCTAGCTAGAGATGGTTAGTGGCTTTCGGCGCGCGACTAGCGAAATGATGGTGATGAATGAAGCCACAGACATAGGCACTGATATTGAAAGATTGTATTGAAAGATTTTTACTCTTTTTTTTAGATAAGTAGCCATATATTTATTTGAAAGGCTTAATTAGTTGTTGTGTTGAACATGCATGCATATATAGCTAGCTTCTACTACGACGTGTTATCTTTATTCACTAGCTATGTACGTATAGTGGCGTAGCCAGGTCTTAAAACCTGTGGACTCAATTATTATAAAATATTTAGACTTTTGTAGATATATATATATATATAAATATTAGTACTAACTAGACTTTTTTGTAAAAAAAACCCGTGGGATCAATTGACCCCACAGGAAGCTATGCACGTATATAAACGTTGTATATATGTACGTAGTCCCCCGACAGCCCCAGCACCCGCTGTAGCCTACGATTTGGGTCGGGTTGCTCTAGCTTGACGCGCGCTGCAGCACAACATATGCATGCTCCTTGCTTTTTCAATGTACATGCATGCATGATACTTCCTCCGGTTCACACAAACAAGTCGTTTTGGATATTGATATAGTCTCTAAGATACAACTGTGACTACTAATTACTATTGTAATATATTTGTAAAACCTAATAAGATTAGGGTTCGTCTATAAATGATTTGACTATTTTCTCAGTCCAAACAGTCAAATTTTAGTGCATTTACAACTTCATTATGCATACATTACAATAAGTTATTTATGTAAATTTTGTTCTTGGTCACTATAATCATTCTCAAAAGTCTTAATAACTCATATTTCCATCACATGATTCAAAATCTAACATATACTTTGAGAAGTTGAACAAAAATAAAGACAAAAAAAATGAAATTTTATACCAATAAAATACGGTAATGTGGTGAACCTGTTATGTTTCGAAGAAAAAATCATAATAAATTCGGACCCAATTCATCAAATGAGAAGAAGTATAAATCTCAAAGTATATGATAAAAATTCGACTATTTTGACAAAAAAACAATCGAATGTTGCTTAGCAAAACCGATAAAATTATAATATTACAAAAATACTTGTCTAGTACGGATCGATTCCATTCTATCCTCCCATGCATTGGCGGCCTATAAATAAGGCCATAGGGCATTCTCTTGCCACTGGTCCAAGTTCAGAGCTCTCCTCTTCTTGCTTAAAAGCGTCTAGAGTTGAAGCTCTGCTCTTGAATGTTTTCGGAATTTTCCTAGCTTGTGCAAAGCGTCTAGAGTTGAAGCTCTACTCTTGAGCGTTTCCGGAATTTTCCCGACTCGTGCAAATTGTCTACGACGTTTGCATCTACACAACATGGCCTCCGTCGTTAAAAAGCCGAAGGATGCCACTGAAGCTGTTGGGGAATAATCTAACAAGTGTACCTTGATTTTAACCAAATAGGATTCAAGGAATGGTTTTGAAGTGATACAAGCTCTCTTGACATCAACATTTTGTATTATTTTTTCCAATTGTGTAGATTCTGTTTTTTTGTAGAGGATTGGCACATATGTTCTTGGGAGTCAGTATTATGGTTTCTTGCCTCTTAGGCGTAATTAGTTACCAAATGTCAGAGCGGTGCCTAAAAGCCGGGTCCTAGATAGTAAAGATTTCCAAAATATAAAGCTAAGCCTTGGCTTGGAGGATGGCATGCACTACAACAACACAAAAGGTTTGAGATATGGCCATGCTAATGGCGGATGAGGTTCGACTAACAACATTCTTTATTCTTTATGCAAACACATCAAATTTAAGTTATTTAATGTGTGAGTGGTTCAACGAATTGTTTTCAGGATCATGAGGGCGCTTACTTCAAAGGGTTTGTCATCAATTTCTTGCACAAATTCTGGCCATCCCTTCTTCAAATTCCAAATTTCTTGCTTCAATTTACGACTCCTCTCCACCATCGAATCTGACTTAAAATGATCGATCACAATCATCCAATCTGGTACAACAAAAATCGGTGAGACACAACAATTATATAGTAAGCTTGCAACAAATCCTTGTCCGATGCAATAAATATATTGTGTTACAACACTGCAACATTCACTATCAAGACGCAAAAACAATTACTAGAGTGTGCAACACATTCTCATCTAGTTTCACCAATCCATGGCAAACAATATGTTGCAACATAGCAATAGACCCACCACAACAAAAAGTAATCTCGTGTAACAAATTGGTTCAACACCCACAACAAAAAAAGTAAAAAAAAATACAAATGAGAACTATCAGTACAACAATAGAAGAAACCAATCTCAACAAAAACAAAGATTTCTGTAACAAAATGAAAAAGGCACTGAAACACCTACAACATTGTAGCAAGATGTTGCAACAACAAGAAACAACGATTGTAACATCTCGACTTACCAATTGCAATAATTCTGATGTCATGATGGGAAGACAAGTCGGAGACCGGCCCACACCACTGCCTTGTTGCCGGTAGGCCTGGATCCGACTCGGGGCGAGGCTAGGTCACACCACCATCTCGCCGTTGGGACCGTGCCGTCCTTCTCTCACCTCCTCATCGTCGGTGGAGGAGGAGGATGCATCGGTGGCAGTGAGGAGCCATATTGCATACCTCTAGGAGGAGGACGAGAGGGGGGGGGGGCAGAGGATGCAAGTGAGTCACCATATCCCCCATCATCAGCCACAACCGACCCTACAGCTCCACTTCCTTCTTCTCTCTCCCAAATAAAAAATACTCAAATCTCCATGCATGTCTAAATTGAGTGAATTCTTAGGTAGATCGGTGATGGGAAATCCAAATATCATACATGCAAGGCTCGATTTTGGAATTTGATTGGTGTATTTTGGGAAGAAATGGAAGATATACCCTGCAAACAAGACAATGAAGAGCAAATAGAGGTGAGGGGAAGGGGTAATGACTCGTAGGAGACTAGAAGTGTGACGTTGTGGGGGGACAATGAAGTGGGCTCGAGAAACAAAACAATATGGGGGAGCGTGTCAGATGAGCTGTGTATGGTGAAGTGGGAAAAGCTTAGGCCTTGGAGTTCGGCGTCCAAACACTCTCTTTGCTCCGAACGTACCTATGGTAGGGTTCTGCTTTTTTTTCCAAGCAACAAATCCTAAGGAATGGCAAAGGATAACCCCAGCAATTGCAAGTGGTTGGACTATAGACTACCATGTGGTTTTCCTCACCCTTTATTTTGTTGTTCTTTTAACGAGGGTGGTTATTCATTTAGTTCCAACTGATACAGAGTTTGGGAATGCATACATACGAACATTGGTAGATCCAGGATTTTTAGGATAGGTATTCGAATTAGCAAAATATGTTCAATTGTAAAAGTAAAGGTCCACAATAGCAAAATTCAAAGTACAAATTGTTCGTATTAGAGACAACATCTCAATAATTTAGACAAAATACAAAATAATTAAGAAAAATACAATATGAAGTGTGTGGTCTAATTATCACTATATATATCTAATGCACCTAGTAAATAATGTTTATTTTATAAAATATTTTGGGTGTTCAGATGAACACTCTTACCCTCTATAGGTCCACCACTGCATACGAAGAGATCAAGGGGTGCTTTCGAAACATTGACCATCATCTGAGGTACTTTCTACCATCTGATGCTTATGATGGCAATATGATAGAGCTATCATTTTCTAAGAGGAGAACAATTGAATGGAAGTATTGGATGATCACCCAAGAATGGTAGAAGGAGAGGGTCGTAGACATGATTAACAAATATATAAGATATCGTGACTTTATTAAGCATGAGCTCATGCTGTGTTATTTCGAAGACAAGGAGCATTCACTACCTTCAATGTTGGATGGCCTTAAAACCTCCCAGAGAATAATTTTGTTTTGTGCTCTCAAAAGGAATGCTGGCGATGAAGTACATGTAGATGACAAAAACCGCTTCATATCTAAATTTTGTGTATGAGTTACTAGAACAGACA
Source organism: Hsuehochloa calcarea (assembly GCA_036346395.1). Lineage (NCBI taxonomy): Eukaryota > Viridiplantae > Streptophyta > Magnoliopsida > Poales > Poaceae > Hsuehochloa > Hsuehochloa calcarea. Next base: position 3,570,998 of record CM070597.1, read on the forward strand.
CATGTCTGACCTTGTTTTTTCTACACACTTTAGGTCTCTCATTTGGTAGTGGATGTTCATCAACAACCATTATTTCGTCATCACCGTGTGGAGGACGATATTCCAGGTACGATTATTGGAATGGCTCAAGGTTTTGTCGGCAGCAACAATTTGAATATGTTGTTTTCACAAAAATTGTATGTCTCCCGTAGGATCTCACACCATTTATTTATAGTATCAAAGTATAGTACATCTCTAATATAACTCGTTATTTAGATCTAACAGGAACTCTCCAACACTCCCCCTCAAGATGGTCCAAAATCTCAATAAAGTATCGAAGAGCTCCAAAATCCTTTACCTCGATTGCCTCTCTCAGTTTTTTCTTTAAGGACTTGATTTCCTCGGTATCATCTCCAGTAGTCACAATAGACCGCCAATATGGTGATATGTGATTCTCTATACATATAAAACACAGTATGGTCTCCATTGCACTAAGAATAATCCATATTACAGACCGCATGCCTGAATCTATCAAACCACACCCTTGTAGACTGCTTTAGACCGTATAAAGACTTTTTGAGTTTACACATCTTCCTCTCAGTCTGTCTGTTTTTAAAGCCTAGAAGAATCTCTATGTATACCTCCTCTTATAAATCATCATGTAGAAAAGCATTCTTCACATCCAACTGATGTTGGGGCCATCCGAAGTTAGTTGCACTGGAGATCAACGTTCTTACTGTGCTCATCTTCGCCATTGGTGCAAAAGTCCCATCATATTCTATCCCATATATTTGACTATAACCTTTGGCAACCTATCGTATATTGTATCTCTCTATCTTGCCTTCCAGAGTTTGCTTAATTACAAACACTCATTTGCATCCTACTTCCCTTTTTCTTACTAGAAGTGAAACAAGATCCATGTCTTATTCTTCTGAAGTGCACTAAGTTCCTCCTTCATGGCATCCTTCCACTTAGGATCATGCTTAGCAGCTTGTCAATCCTATGGAACATGCACTGTCTGAAAACATGCAATGAATGCTTTGTATGCAGGTGGGATATGTGAATATGAGATAAAATTCGTAATGTCACGCTCAAAGCCATACTGGACTAGAGGCTTTCCTGCATTAGCTCTAGTTTCTCTACGTTGTGTAATTGGTAACTCGAGATGGAGGTGATTAGAATGAACATTACCACTCGCCCCAAGGGGAGGCAAAGAACTTAATGGAGAGAGACCCGAGAAGAGATTTGGGACTGGATCAACTCGCAAAACTGACTGTTCAGAAGGTTGTTCTGGCTATGGTAATGTCGGCTATTCAGAAAGCTCTACCATTGATGAATCATGTGCTGACTGCTTGTCTCTCGGCTTCCCCTGTTTCCCAAAGAGTCTTCGATGGTAAAAATTTAATTCTTTTGGAGCTATCATATCTATCGCATATTCCGTTAGGTTTGGGCACAAAATTGTCCCCACAATGACTTCTTCTCGTTGACTCTCCTTGTTCTCCCCCTCTCGACTGTTACCCTTAGTGATAAGAGAGAACTCCAAAAATCGATCAAGAGTATCACCACTTGTGTAGTAAGGCTCAAACTCCCGGAATGTTACATCCATACTCACGAACAACTTTCGTTCAACTGGGTTCCAGCATCTATAGCTCTTCTAACTTGATGAATAGCCTATAAATATATATTTCAATGTTTGTACGTCGAGTTTTCCAACCGCTGGTCGGTGATTTCGTACAAAACACAGACATCCAAACACCTTGGGAGGCACCTTGAACTCCCGCTGACCCAAAAGAAGCTCAGCTGGAGACCTCATCCCAAGTATTCGAGACGACATGTGATTGATGAGATACGCTGCCGTCATTGTTGCCTCGCTCTACAATCTCTTTGGCATATTCATCTGAAACATGAGTGAACGTGTTACCTCCAACAAATGTCGATTCTTCCGTTCTACTACTCCATTCTGAGGTGGGGTTTCTGGATAAGTAGTCTGATGAAGTATCTCCTCTTCTGAGAGATACGATGCACACACTCAGTTCCATTATCTGATCGAAGAATCTAAACCTTTGCGTCAAACTGAGTAGCAACTATCCTATAGAAGTCTTGAAAACATCGAAGGACCTCGCTCTTATATTTCATCATATAAATCCAAGTCATACGAATATAACAATCAATAAATGTGACAAACCACTCACAGAAGTAACTGAGTACGGACCCCAAACATCCAAATGTATTAATACAAAAGGTTCATAACTCCGAAGACCAATGTTACTATATGTAGACTATGTGTGTTTTCCAAACTCATAAGCATCACACATAGTTTTACTCTTATCTATCCTTTTGAACAAATCATGGTATAATTGACTTAAACTCTCAAATGATAGATGTCCTAAGCGACTATGATATAATAAAACTTCCCCATCGATTCCTCCTATTGCCACAACCAATGCCGCATCAACCTGATCAATGTACCACAACCCATTACGCCTTATTCTAGTCCTAATCCTCTTCCCAGTTCTCTTCTCCTAGAACAAACACGAATCATCATCAAATGTGACAGTACATTTGAATTGGTCAATGATAGAACTAACTGAAGGAAGGTTGATTGGAAAGGATGGAACATGCAAAACAGATAATAGAGTAATGGATGGTGTGTCATCTACAGATCCTACACCTTGAATAAGCTGGGAGATTTCATCAGCTGTTTGGATAGTTTCAGAATGAGTATAGGGGTGTAAGATGCGAAAGCACTAAGTGAACCCGTGACATGGTTGGATGCCCCTAAATCTATGATCCAATCAATATGAGAGTGCTTATATGTGGATGCAAGTGCATGTACCTGAGTACCTTCGCCCACGTGGGTGTAGTTTGCAAAATTACTAAAGGAGGAAGAATCATGAGAAGTCTCCAATGCCTTTCCCTGTAGTTCTCCCACTACACAGCTTGCTCGTCCGTCAGAGTAATAGACGTGATCTCCTCTGTCAGGGCTACATTAGCCCTGGGGCCAACTCGGCCCCTTCCTCGACCTCCACCTCCATGACAACCACGATCTCCACCTCGGCCTCCACGACGACCACGACCTCTATACTATGGAGAAGGACAAGCACAACTCAGATTTCCTCTCATCCTACAGTTGTAGCACTCCCTATCATCTGGTATGGCATATGCGGATCTGACCGGATTGTTGTCCCCCATTACTCGTAGTCAAACCTCCTCCTGCACCATAGCTGAAATAGTCTCCTCCATGGTAGGCGAGTCTGCTAAGTGAAACATGACAACCCTTCTACTTTCAAACTTTGGGTTCAGTCCTTTTAGAAAGTGTGTAACCCGTTTGTGTTGTAGCCACACCCTGCCAGCCTCAATATCACCAGCACATGTTAACTACAGTGGATCATAGTAAACTAAATCTGCCCACATTTGTTACAGTTCACAAGCATATTCATAGACATTCTTCTCCTCTTGTTTCAGGGCCTCCACCATCATCATCACATTTCTTGTCCTGGAGTACTTGTTGTTTAGCATCTTCCACATCGTCGGTGCACTGTGCATTATCTCCACCATCCGAGCGATGGATGGAGACATCGAATTTAGCAACTAAGCTACCACCACAGAGTTGGTGGTGTTCCACATCTTCCAATCCATGCTCGCATTGTCTACAGGCTCAACACAAGTCTCCCGCAGGTAGCGCTACATCCCATTTGTCATCAGAATTAGCTGAGCTCTTCTAGACCAACTCAGGTAATTCTTACTTCCTTCCAGCTTTACATCATTTGGCATCAGCTCCAACTTTAAGTCAGATGACCCTGCACTAGCCCTTGGGCCTATCATACCCGCCGCAAAGAGGTCTTGTGACATGCTTCTCATGTCACCTTGAGTTACTAGAGAAAAAGTAGTCTCAACAACTATCTTCATGTTCTCTTCTGCCGCCCTCATTGTAGCTTCTTACTACTTCCTTGCAACCTCAATATCCTCAGGGGTCATCTTCTCAAAAACAACTTGTAACATCCCAAAGTTCTGTTACTATTTTAAAATTAATAAAGTTATTATTTTATTGATTTTTCTGAGTTGTAAAAGAGTATCCTTGACTTTCTAAAAATTTAAAAAGGGTTTTATTGCTTTTTTTGAATTTTCTAGTGTTTAAAAGTCAAAAAAAAATTAATGAATTTCTGGGTTTACTTTGGATATAAAGTTAAAAAGAAAAACTTATTTAATTTCTTGAATCTTCTGATATTTAAAAAGGTTTCCCTTGTCTTTCAAAAATTAAAAATAGTTATGTGAAAAAATAAAGGCCAACTTCAAGTTGGAAGTAATTTTTATTAGTTCAAAACTATATATTTTATTTTTAGGCCTTTTCGAAGTTTTCAAAATAAAAACCACCATTTGATTTATCCTGATTTGTTAAAGCTTAATTTGAAATTACATAAATGAAAATAATTTAAATGAAAGTAAAATAAACTCCAGTTAAATAAAAAATATTTTATTCTATTTCCAAAGTCTTTTTAAGCTTTTAAAATAAAAAAAACTACTTAAATTTTATTGGATTAATTTAGAGCTTAAATTGAATTTCTGAATGAAATCATTTTAAATGATTAAAATAAACTTCAAATAAAGCCAAACTTATTTTATTTGATCTATTCAGGTTCCAAAGTATTTCATAAAATTTACTTGAAATTTTTAGATTTATTTTATTTCCTGGATTTTCTTTTTTTCTTCTTCTTTTCTTTTTTCTCTCTCTTGTTTCTTCTCGTTGCTTTATTCTGTCTTTCTCCCCAAGCCCATGCCCATGCCCTGCTAGCTCAGCTTGCCATGCCGCTGTGTCAGCGCATTGAACAACCCTGTTCTCTCTGTCGCTGCCCTGTCTCGTCCCTCACCTACTCCTGTTGACCATGTCGCGCCTCTCCACCCCGCCTTCTCCCTTACCTACCCTCTGCTCCGCCCCGTCCCGTCCGAGTCTACGTGCGTCACCTCCACCCCGCTCTATCCAGTCGTCCATGCCGTCCGGAGCACCGACCCACGCCGCGAGCCTTCTTCGCTACTCCTCAACCCCTATAAAGAGAGCCCCATGCGCCCCTCGAGCTCCTCTTCCTTTCCCCTCGCCTTCCTCTCTCTTTTCCCCTATTTCTCCCTCTCTGGCCTTCGCCTTACTGCACCGATCACATCATGGCGAGCCCCTTAGATTCCTCTTCCACCTCCCCGAATTCGCCCTCCTGTCTTGCTTTCATTTCTCCACAATCGAAACTTTACCACCGCCGGTTAAAGCTTTTTTCCTTCTCGCGTTCCGTCACCGTCGACCATTCCCCGGCAACATCGTCACCATCGTTGGATCCCCCCGATGTTCTACATGGTACTCCCCACGCCATCGCTGAAGTATCGCCGGAACACCGTCGATTCCTTGTGCTCCGACACTGTTTTGCGCGTCGCCACCACGCCGAACCTCCTCCGGTGATGCGACCACCTTCGACCTCCTTTCGACCAGGTAGTCAAAACCTTCTTCGACCAAGTAGTCGAAACCTCCTTCCGACCACGTGTAGTCGAATCTCTTTCCGACCAGGTAGTCGAAACTTCCTTTCGACCACCTGTAGTCGAACCTTCTTCCGATCATCTGTAGTCGAACTTTCTTCCGACCACGTGTAGTTGAATCTCCTTCCGACCAGGTAGTCGAAACATCCTTCTGACCACATGTAGTCGAACCTCCTTCCGACCAGGTAGTCAAAATATCCTTCCGACCACGTGCAGTCGAACCTCTTTCCGACCAGGTAGTCGGAACCTCCTTTCGACCACGTGCAGTCGAACCTCCTTCCGACCACGTGCAGTCGAACCTCATTCCGACCAGTTAGTCGAAACCTCCTTCTGACTATGTGCAGTCGAAACCTCCTTTCGACTACATGCAGTCGAACCTCCTTCCGATCAGGTAGTCGAAAATTTCTTCCGACCACATGTTGTCGAACCTCCTTCTGACCACGTGCAGTCGAACCTCCTTCTGGCCGCATGCAGTCGAACCTCTTTCTGACCACGTGTAGTCGAACCTCCTTCCGACCAGGTAGTCGAAACTTCCTTCCGACCACATGTAGTCGAACCTCCTTCCAACCAGGTAGTCAAAACATCCTTCGGACCACCCGTAGTCGAACCTTCTTCCGACCACGTACAGTTAAACCTCCTTCCGACCTGGTAGTCGAAAATTCCTTCCGACTACGTGCAGTCGAACCTCCCTCCGACCACGTGTAGTCGAATCTCCTTCCAACCACCTATAGTCGAAACTCCATTCGACCAGGTAGTCAAGATCTCTTTCGACCAGGTAGTCGAAATGGTCAACATTATTTTCGGAATTCTATCATTTCTTGTGATATCCAAACTTTCGGATGTTCGTTCTCCTTCATGCGAACTTCGATAACGTCGATTCAAATTTCTAAATTCATCTAGATTCAAGATATAGCTATCTGTACCAAAATGATTTAATTTAGAGTTTATTTGTATTTTATTTGAATTTAGCTTGCTTTCGCGTGTAGATTTCGACGACTTCGGAAAGCCGGATTGCGACGCCGTTTGAGAACAACTAAATAATCAAGGTAAGTTACAACTTTGATCATATTTGAATCCCAGTATTTCAAATTATATAAATTATATTTTAAATTATTATTGCATGCATATTTATATTCAAGTTATTTAAATCCTTATTTTAAAATTTTAGTTATTCCCAATTCCTTTATATAGCAAAATGTTGCTATTGAAGTAGCCATACCTTGATGCTATAGTTAAAATCTAGTTGGTACATTAGTATGAACTAGACGTGTTGCAAAAGTTTATGCTTAGTCAAAGTTTAGACAAAAAATATTTAATTTGGGGAATTTAGCCAAATGATTAACTATTATTTAACATGATGCTATGGTATTGTTTTTACCATATAAATTTTAAAAAATGATTTAACTTGGAAAATAAAATAAAAATTGGTTTGGACTTGGACGAAATGGATGTTTGGATGGTGCACGTTGATGTACGGGAGATAGTTATTTCTATGATCGAGGCCTATGGGTTTTATGGAAAGTCGTCCAAGTCAGTTAAGAACCGGTCTTCGAGTCGCATCTTGCTAAGCCCCATCGTACTACCACATGTCCTGTGTGGACGGGACCTGACCAAATAATTTGCATCATTTCACCGTGGTTGTGCCATCTAGTTGTGTAGGTGTCTTTATGATCTACTTTTATATATTCCCACATGGCGCAAGAGGGGGCTTAAGTCCGGTGGGTTTTCATCCAAAGGAAGCGAAACCTTAGCGAGGCGGGACTACGGTGGGATGGTGCATTGTAAAGACCTTGTGATAATCTCTTAGTCGCGCACCTTCAAAAGTGTGTGAAACAGACATTACGAGTGATACAGACATTACGAGTGATTATCTCTTATGGGTAAAGGTATACAACCTCTGTAGAGTGTTAAAAACTATTCGAATAGACGTGTCTACGGTCATGGACATGTTCAGCAAAGCCACTCAAAGTTAGAATTTGGTTTGATTTTAAAAGACTTTATTAAACGATTCTGGATAGTTTTATCCAATTAGAAAATTGGGCGGTATGCCATGTGATAGGAGAGTATTCTTCACCACTCTTGTGTGAATGTTATCTGACTATAAAACTTGAGAATTGAAAAATAATTTTAGCTATAGAATATTTGCTTTGGAACTTAGAACGAGTATTTGAAGAAAACATCGCTTTATGCAAATTCAACCATATATGCCTTTCTCTGATATACCCTTGCATGCATTATAATTCTATTATTAGGTGTAACTTGCGGAGCACGGTTGTTTGTGCTCACCCTTGCTTAATACAAAAAAATTAGAGAAAAAGGACTTCACACTGTCGAAGATCTCGACGACTAGGCCGCTACCCCAATCGATTGCCAATAACAGATTAATTGGGATCTACTACTGTTCATTTGTCTTCTGTTGTGTTCTTATTTGTTAGCTCGTAAGCCTTTATGATAATCAGCTCTGATATTTATTAATAAAGCTTTGCGATTATGGATATTACCATATTTGTTTATTGTGTGAGCTAGCCACTGATTATGAAACTAGTTCAGAAATGCACAGAGGTTTTGATGTGTCAATCCTGGGTCCTGACAGAACTGGAGCAATGCAAATCACTACCAAGATATGCCACGCGTATCTCCCACGATCACGATAATTCTTCATACATCAACGTTCTATCGAACCTCGATGACTGCCTTCACAGTTACCAAAATCATACAAATCCGTAGCATTAATTTTTTTCTCCCGAACTGATTGTTTTTTTTATTACCTTTCTTCTCTCTCTCCTCTTTTTCTTTCTCTGCTGACACTTCTACTTCTTCCTCCCGAGTGAGCGCCTTCAAATTTTACCTTTCCTCTCTCTCGTCTTTTTCTTCCTCTACCGACACTTTTGCTTCTTCCTCCCGAGCGAGCGCTTCCTCCCGAGCGAGCTTCTTCTCCCGAGTGCAATCTTCTTCCTCCCCAAGAGAACCTAGCTGGATCTCCTCTACCGCCGGCCCAAGCAGCGAGCGGCGGCGACAGCCCGTGTGAGTACTATGGTTTAAAGGTTTCAAAGTACATATACTTTCTTTTCTTTTCTTTTCTTTTCTTTTGCAATGACCAAACAAGGAGATGTCAAAATCTTCATTCTGATTTTTTCATATTGATCACACCTAAACCAAGATGGCATTTTTAATTAACTGTTCATGAAACAACAGGGAAAAGTTGAAAATGTACCTACAAAGAAAGGCAGAGCAGCTATCTACATGGTAACTGGTCTTGTAAATGTTGTTAATGGAACAACACTAGATATCACTGAGTTGCCTATTGGTACGTGGACTGAAGACTATAAAGCTGTTCTTTTCTCTTGTGATTGCTGATACTCAGAATGGAAATGGGCCTTTTATCAAGGTATGGTGACATAAACTTCACATCAAGTTTTCTTAACCTTGTGTTCAGATTTCTCAGATTGTTGTGCTCATTTTAAATTGCAACTAAATGTAGCATCTTCAAGAGGCCTACGACGATGTAAACATAAAATTCCGAGTTTTCTTGAGCGAAGAAAAATATGAAAGTCGCTAGCTAAAAGAATTGGAGGATACATTCAAGCTCACGTCTACAATTTCACTGAACAATATGCATTTGTTTAATGAAAAGGGCTCGATGATGCATTTCGATACTCCAGATGAAAGTAAGTGCTCACTGTGTTTGCTTGATTGATTCATAAATACATGCACTTGTGATGTCTAAAATCTCTTTTTTGTTGCCTACAGTTCTTTCTGAATTCTTCCATACGAGGCTTCAGTTTTACCATAGGAGAAAGGTATGGCATTTCTGGATCTATGTTTGTATTTTATGACATTTTACGGATAAAAGAATGACCTATTAGTTAACGCGCAGGAGGAGCTAGCAAAACATCTTCAGATCGATTTGCTGAAACTTGAGAACACCATTAGGTATATCCATGCAGTTTGCAATGGTGAAGTCAACATCTTAATATATTTTTAAAAAGGGAGCTAGCACTTGTACTCCGTAAGAAAGGCTTCAGTCCTCTCCCAAATAATGCCAAGGATGTTGTTACTGGGGCTACTGCATTGGAGGAGCAAGACTCAGCAGAGCCTAATGGCTTCAATTATCTCTTTAAACTACACCTTCATGACAGCTTTACTCTGAAGAGGGCAGAGGAGCTCTGTGCAGAAAAGGAGATATTGATCAACAGGATACGAATTGGAGACAGTGAGTGCATGCGATCTTTGGAGGAAAGACCTTGAGGCGGTAGAAAAGGATCTTAACGTGAGCATTTCTTCAAAATGTGGGATGATTTTTGCTGGGTGTTTTATGTTTTATATGTGATGCAAATAGTTTTTTTTTTCTACCAGGTTCTTGATGCGCGAGAGGCAGAGGCCAATGGCATGAAGCTTCCTAAAAGGACTGCCCCAGGTAGAATTCGTCTCCCAATGCAAAATCATGTTCATACATTATCTTAATCCTCAAAAGTGTTAGACGGTTCGTTCACGTTACCTCTTGGTCCTCCGCACGTAACGCTACAGGACCATGCAGCCTTGCGTCCTGGTCCATTGGAGATATCTTCGGCAACTACCTAAGATTAGTATTGTTTTGCATGCGTGTAATCCTAGAGTCTGTTGCTTCCTTTTATGCCTCATCGGCTGTATATATACCGAACTCATCTATTGTAAAGATTCATTGCGTGATCAATCTATAAGCTTCACGCTTTCATGGTATCCAGAGTGGCTCGCATCCTGCGACCCTCGCTTCCGCACCTTAGCCGCCGGTGATCCTCGCCGCCGCTCCTCCACGCCGCCGGTGTTCCAGCCCGCCGCGTCCACCTCCCTTCACGCTGCTGGCATCTTTGTCCACCGCGTTCCCCTCTCTCATCTCTATGGGCGACCAGATGGATCTCGCGCGTCAACAGCAGGTCCTCGACGCCGAACGGGCGCGTCTTGAAGCAGATCGCAAGCGCCTCGAGGAAGCCGAACGTGTTTTTCGCGACCAGCGAACTGCGCTCGAAGCCACCACCATTGCGGCGCTCCACGCTCAGGCGGTGTCCGTCCTCAACATCCGTACTCTCATCCCCGTCGTCCTCGACTACGACTCGCCGAACTACACCAAGTGGCGTGGTCTCTTCCTCCTCGTCGTCGGCAAGTATGCGCTCTCCGATCATGTCTTGTCCGACATCGTCTACCCCGACGACCCAGCCTGGAACCGCATGGAGTGCACAGTTCTCAGTTGGCTCTACGGCACCATCTCTTCCAGCCTTGTTGAGATTGTCATGTCACCTTCCGCATCCGCGCGCCACGTCTGGCTCGGCCTTGAAGAACAGTTCATCGGGAACAAGGAAACCCGTGCGCTGTACCTCGACGCCGAGTTTCGCAACTTCGCACAAGGTGATCTATCCATCTCCGATTACTGTCGTAAGCTGAAGTCCATGGCCGATGCGCTCGGCGATCTCGGCGAGCCCGTCCTCGACCGTACGCTTGTCCTCGCCGTGCTGCGCGGCCTCAGCGACAAGTACTCACACATGGCGGCCCTGATCCGGCGTTCTAAACCGCTCCCGTCCTTTGTGGACGTGCGCGCGGAACTGATGCTCGAGGAACTCACCATGCGAAACGTGCCCGCTCGTCGGCGGCTCTTCGGCCATCGCCTCGGGCGGCGCCTCGCGTCCGGCGCTCCTCCCGTCCCGGGGCGGCGGCGCGATGGCGGCGCCGCTAACCACAAGAACCGGAACAACTACCGCGGTGGCGCGACCATCTGGCGGCTCCACAACTCGTCGGCGCCAACGGACTACGCCGCACTACAGCGCCCGGACATCGGCCGGTTACACTGTGGTGGCTTGCCATCGTTCTGGAACCCTTGGTCCGGCACAGTGCAAGTCTGGCCTCACGTCGGGCCAGCTTCTGTCCTCGGTCCACGCCCCAATCTGGCACCGCATGGAGCCCGGTCCACTCCTCAGCCGCCGGTCCAGTTCGCCTCCCCTGCGCCTGGAGGGTTCTACGCCGCAGCAGCGCCCGGTGGGCTGCACCACCTTTCAGCACCCGGCGGCGGGCTTCCTGGCACCAGTCTCCAGCAGGCTGGTGGATCTATTCCTGCGCCCTGGATGCCCACGGTGCCTACAGGGCACTGGGATCAAGCAGCTTTGTTAAACTCCTTCAACACAATGTCACTCACTCCGCCTTCCTCCGGTGAATGGTACATGGATTCCGGCGCCACTTCCCACATGGCTTCGGACGCCGGTAATATCACCATCTCCCACCCGCCTCCCCCTTCTCACTCTTCTGTCGTAGTGGGTAATGGCTCTACTCTTCCTGTTACCTCTGTCGGCTCCACCATCCTTCCTGCTCCGCACGGTCATTTCTCTTTACAGAACATCCTTGTTACTCCCCACCTAATCAAAAATTTGATTTCCGTTCGTCAATTTACTATTGATAATAATTGTTCCGTTGAATTTGACCCCTATGGCCTCTCTGTGAAGGATCTTCGCACTCGGAGCGTGATAGCCAGGTGCAATAGTTCCGGCCATCTCTACCCTTTGTTGCCACCTCCGCCACGAGCACTCGTCGCCACCTCCTCCTCCACCCTTTGGCATCGCCGCCTTGGTCACCTTGGTGCCGAGGCCCTCTCCAAATTAGCCACTACTTTCGCCATTTCTTGTAATAATGCCGCCGAGTCTACTTGTCATGCTTGTCAACTCGGCCGCCACATTCGATTGCCCTTTACTAGCTCTCGTTCTCGTGCCATCGCAAACTTTGATTTAATTCATTGTGATTTATGGACATCTCCAGTGGCTAGCGTTTCCGGCTATAAATTTTATCTCATCATTTTAGACGATTGCTCCCACTACTTGTGGACCTTCCCTCTGCGTCTCAAGTCGGACACCTTTTCTACATTGTCTCATTTCTTTGCATATGTCCGCACGCAATTTGGTCTCCAAATAAAGAGCATTCAGTGTGACAATGGACGTGAGTTTGATAACTCTTCCGCCCGTCACTTCTTTCTCACCCATGGCGTAGCTCTCCGCATGTCATGTCCTTACACTTCCCAGCAAAATGGCAAGGCCGAACGCATCATTCGCTCCACCAACAACATCATGCGCTCCCTCATGTTCCAAGCCCATCTCCCTCCTTCCTATTGGGCCGAGGCTCTCCATGCTGCTACATACCTTCTTAATCTTCATCCTACAAAAACACTTCAGTTTCTTACCCCGCACTTCGCCCTCTATGGTGTTCATCCCTCTTACTCCCACCTTCGTGTTTTTGGGTGTCGGTGCTACCCAAACCTCTCCTCCACGGCGGCCAACAAGCTTTCTCCCCGTTCCACACTCTGTGTGTTTCTTGGGTATTCCTCGGAACATAAGGGTTATCGCTGCCTTAATTTGACCACAAACCGCATCCTCATATCCCGTCACGTCACATTTGACGAAACGGATTTTCCTTTTGCCGCTGCGCAATCCTCCGTTGCTCCATCCTCCCTTGATTTTCTAGCTAACCTGGACTGTGTCCAGACTCCTGTCTTTTTTTCTCCTACAGGTGCTTCTTTCCGTACGACTGGTCCCGTTGCCCCCACGGTTTCACAACCGTGGGCTGTTGCCAACGGTGCCGGACACCCCATGCCGCATGAAGCTGCTCCTGGCCCGACCGTGCTGCCACGGGCGGCTCTGCTGTGGACTCTCGGTGTGCCGTCTTTGCACACCACACGGCCAGACACCGGGACGCGTCGCTCGCGCTTTGCGCCCTCGGTCGCGGCCCCCGGTGCGCCCCCCATGGTCGCCACGCGCACAGGCCATCGTTCTGCTGTACCTGCTCACCCGGTTGACAATGCTCATGGCATGACCACACGCCGCAAGTCGGGATTTCATATTCCAACCGATCGCCTCAGCCTGCATGCTACGGTATTATCACCCGTCCCCAGCACATTTCGCAGCGCCCTGGCTGATCAGAATTGGCGTGCTGCAATGACTGAGGAATTTGATGCTCTTATTTCAAATCACACTTGGGATCTCATCCCTCGTCCACCCGGGTTAATATTGTGACTGGCAAGTGGGTCTATCGCCACAAGTTTCATCCAGATGGTTCTCTTGAGCGTTATAAGGCCCGTTGGGTCCTTCGGGGATTCACTCAACGACCTGGTATTGACTTCGATGAGACCTTCAGCCCTGTGGTCAAGCCTGCTACAATTCGCACTGTTCTTTCACTGGCTCTCTCTCGTGACTGGCCCATTCATCAGCTTGATGTGAAAAATGCTTTTCTTCATGGTACTCTCTCCGAGACAGTGTATTGTATGCAGCCATCTGGTTTTGCAGATCCAACACACCCAGACTATGTTTGTCGGCTCAACAAGTCTCTCTACGGGTTGAAGCAGGCTCCTCGTGCGTGGTACAGTCGGTTTGCTACACACATCTCTTCTCTTGGTTTTGTGGAAGCTAAATCCGACACATCCTTATTTATTTTTTGTCAAGGGTCCGATACAGCCTACCTGCTTCTCTATGTGGATGATATTGTTTTGACTGCCTCTTCAGCTGGCCTTCTTCAACGTATTATTGCAGCACTGCGTGATGAGTTTGCCATGAAGGATTTGGGTTCCCTGCATCATTTTCTGGGCCTCACTGTTACTCGCCAACCAGGGTCCCTATTCCTGTCTCAGCGGCATTACGTCCTTGACATTTTAGATCTTGCTGGCATGACCGACTGCAAGCCTTGCAACACTCCTGTCGATACACAATCCAAATTGTCTGGTGATGGCCCCCCTGTTGCTGATCCGACTCATTATCGCAGTTTGGCTGGTGCTCTTCAGTATTTGACTTTTACTCGGCCAGATATTTCCTACGCCGTGCAGCAAGCTTGTCTCTTCATGCATGATCCTCGTGAGCCACATCTTGCTTTGGTGAAGCGTATTCTCCGATATCTTCGTGGTACTCTGGATCATGGTCTCTTTCTCCATCGGACTAATGTTGATGCCTTGGTGGTTTACTCTGATGCTGACTGGGCTGGCTGTCCTGACACGCGCAAGTCCACCTCCGGCTACGCTGTATTTCTTGGTGACAATCTAGTTTCTTGGTCTTCTAAACGCCAGCACATCGTGTCTCGCTCCAGTGCTGAGGCCGAGTATCGCGCCGTCGCTAATGGTGTTGCTGAAGCTACTTGGCTCCGTCAGTTGCTTTTTGAGCTTCGCACTCCACTACGTCGTGCTGCTGTCGTATATTGTGACAACGTCAGTGCCATCTACCTCTCTAGCAACCCTGTTCAGCACCAGCGCACCAAACACGTGGAGATTGATCTACACTTTGTTCGTGAGCGCGTCGCCCTTGGACATGTTCAAGTTCTGCACGTACCGACATCTTCCCAATTTGCGGATATCTTCACCAAGGGTCTTCCTACTTCCGTCTTCAATGAATTCCGGACTAGTCTGAACGTCCGGTCTCCTCCCGCTCTGACTACGGGGGCTTGTTAGACGGTTCGTTCACGTTACCTCTTGGTCCTCCGCACGTAACGCTACAGGACCATGCAGCCTTGCGTCCTGGTCCATTGGAGATATCTTCGGCAACTACCTAAGATTAGTATTGTTTTGCATGCGTGTAATCCTAGAGTCTGTTGCTTCCTTTTATGCCTCATCGGCTGTATATATACCGAACTCATCTATTGTAAAGATTCATTGCGTGATCAATCTATAAGCTTCACGCTTTCAAAAAGTGCTTCAAGATTCGTGTAAGACATATTCAATCAATTGAAGATGGGGTGATGATTTAAATTTTGAAAATTTGCATCAATCTCACGGGACATTTTATGATGATGATAGTATATGTACTACATATACATGTCGAAAAACAACGTTCCCATTGCCTGTTCCCAATGCCTCGCTGTTTTTCTTTCATTTTTTCATATTGCCTACAGGGAACCAAGTACAGCTTCACTTCTCCTGCAGAAGAAGCAGCGCGGTCCAGTGGCAGCGATGGTCGTTCCCCAAATAAAAAAGTGAGAAATATCTGCAGTTGAACGGAGAAGATAAGCGCTGGAGATGACGAAACGTCTCTGTCGAAGTCGGATAAAGTTGTTAAAGATGAAGTGAGCAAACCCTCGCAAAATATTTAACTATCTCTTCTGATTTGTATCGAGCTCTGTTTATTTCTTCAGACTTAGGAATGGGTGAGAACAATTGCATCGATTGATGCTCCCATGGACCGGACTGTTGGATTTTTATGTACCTTTTAATATCTATTGTGTTTGTTGTCTGTTTTAACTTAACGCGAAATTATTTGTATTATTAATGTATGTGATAGAGGATAAGTTGATGCGAAATTTAGCTCGGGAAATTAATACTCGAAGTGCCGAGGACAGCTGTGCTGGAATATGGTAGATATATTTATTGAGATCGAGTCTACTGGAATTTAATATGCATGCTTATGATTAGTAAGGATACAAGACGGAATAGCTGTGTTTGTTTTGCAGGATCGACTCAGACTGTTGACCCGTTCCAATCTGATTACGGCGTATGACTTACACATGTATGCTAGGGACTAATATATTTTAAACTCATAAAACTGACATATCTGATAGTGGTTGGTGATATAATTCAGGAATTTTATGGTGTACCGAAAACAGATGGGTCACTTTGTAACACCTGAAATTAGAGTCTATAAATAGACCCTACCCTCTAGTCTTATGGTGTAATTATGAACGACACCAAAAAAAAAAAGGCAGAAAAATAAAAAGTAAACTAAAAAACTTCTACCAAATCAATCTAGAGTCAGCTGAAAACCTAACAAACTGACAGGCAAGTTCGAGTTCATTGATGCTTATCTTTTGATGTTTCCTATTTGATTCTCGTCCATTTGCTTGAAGTGTTTATGGTCCAAAGTTATTGTGAACATAGTGCACCGACTATGTACCACGGCTGTTCATTGATGGTTGTGAGTAATGTGACTGTAATCAATCGTCATCTTTGGATATTCTTGTTTGTGTTGAAAGCAGTTTTTATCTTTTTGATGTTTGACAGGAGAGTTGCAGGAAGCGAGTTTACAAGACATTAAACATGAGGACGGGATCTGTCGAACCGGGGAAATCACGGATTTACACTTGTTAGGCTGTTCTTAGTTCACTCAGCTCTTCCATGTAAAGGGCAGGCAGTTTTGCCTTCTGAATGACACAACGGGCGAGAGACTCGTTTCGGCAAATTAATAGACCCAACTCAGTTGTTTTCAGTTTGTTATTGTTTGGGCCCTTTCCTTTTCCTGCCAGCTTCTGGAGATCTACACGTAGGAATTAATACGGGTTGAGTTCAGTTTTATTTTTAATTAATTTCTGAAGAATCACAAAGACTCATATGCACGTGCTAAAATTGATTAATCCCACATAGAGAGTTGAAGGAGAGTTACACCATTTTATAAGGTGGAACGTGGTAGCCCCTCTTTGTGGAATTGGAGAAAGCCAACACACGCGCGCGCTCACTCGCCGAGCCGAGCCGTGCGATGCGTGTGCGTGTACGCGCAGGCATTCAGGTGCGTGTTTTTCTTTATCTATTCGAAAATCGAAACGCACCGAGTTGAAGTAATGTCATTAATGAACGGCTGACAGTAACGGTTCAGTTACTAGTGAGTTATGGCTACGGTTTGCACTGGTTGATGGCAACCGTTTCCTTTGGTCTATTACAAGAACATTGAACTGTTCGTGTTAGAGTCTTCTCCAATTCACTCCCACAAGAGACTAAGAAAGAATCTCCGAGTCTGTTGTTGTTGTGTTTAGTGATCTCCATCCTACAAGGTGCGTGTACGGTCGAACTGGAATAGCAGGCCTCCGGAACCCCGTCCTTGAAGGCTTGCACGAGCGAGGACGAATAAGGTTTTTGGGGAGCGTTCGCGCGACTGCTCGTTGCTCCGTCTTCATCCGATCCTCTGCTTCTTTTACGTTATCTGCACGCCTACTACCACTACGCCATGGCAAACGACGACCTCACCAACACTGCTGCTACTGCTGTTCCTTCTACGGGTTCTGGGCTAGAGTATAGTCCATGATTCATCTAGTATATTTCTGGATTAAAGTAATTCAAAAAATACATATATATTCTACAATCCAAAAATCTTATTTTAGGCATTTTTCATCAACTGGCTTTGCTGCTACGCTCAAACCCTGTGAGTTCGATGGTGCGAATTACAAGAGGTGGTGCACTAAGATGGTGCTTTGGCTAACTACCATGAACGTTTTCCATGTGACAAACGGCAAACCTGAAGGAACACTAACTCTGAACAGGAGAAAGCGTTCGAGGCTGCTGATAACCTTTTTAAATGTGACGTGGTTAGTGTTCTTGGTGAGAAGTTAATCGAAGCATACATGGTGATTAAAACAGGGAAAGAGATGTGGGATGCACTCGAGGCTAAGTTTGGGGTTTCAGATACAGGCAGTGAATTGTATCTCATGGAGTAATATCATAACTATAGAATGGTTGATGACCGTTTTGTAGTTGAACAGGCTCATGAGATACAATCTATGGACACAGAACTTGAGCACATCAAGTGTGGGTTACTGGACAAGTTTGTCGCAGGAGGCATTATTGCTAAGCTTCCTCCTTCTTGGAGGAATTTTGCCACTTCTCTGAAACATAAGAGACAAGAGTTTTCTGTTGAAAATCTCATTGGGTCTCTTGATGTTGAAGAGAAGGCGAGAGCAAAAGATACACACACTAGAGGTAATGAGGGACATTCTAGTGCCAATGTGGTGCAGAAAAAAGATGGCCAAGCTCAAAAGTTCAAAAGTAAGAACAAGACCGCACAAACAACTAGCTTCAAGAAGAAAAAGAATACAAAGGATGGTCTTTACTTTGTGTGTGACGAATCTGGTCATTGGGCCAAGGATTGCAGCCAACGCAAAGGTGGAAAGAATCAGCAAGGACAGAATTCCAAGTCTACCAATGTTATTGTTGGTATCACTAAGACGGGAACTTCAGGGTATGGTAATTTACTCTTGTTCTTTCCGTATGTCATTCTACCGATTGGTGGATAGACACTGGTACTAATATACATGTGTGTGCTGATATTTCATTATTCTCTTCTTACCAGGTCACTCGGGATTCAGCCGTTCTAATGGTAACGAGTCACGTGCCACTGTTCATGGTGTTGGTATGGTCGATCTGAAGTTTACTTCGGGAAAGATTGTGCAACCGAAGAACGTGCATCATGTGCCATCCATCAATAAGAATCTCGTCAGCGGATCTCTTTTGTGTAGAGATTGCTTTAGACTGTTATTTGAGTCCAATAAATTTGTAGTGTCAAAGTGTGGACAATTTGTTGGTAAAGGCTATGTGTGCGGAGGCTTGTTCCGCCTATCTCTTTTAGATTTGTGTAATAATGTTGTGAACCATGTTTGCAGTGGTAATGAGACTACTATTTAGTATTCACGACTTTGTCAGATAAATTTTGGTTGCGTGACGCGGTTAGCCAGTTTAGAGTTAATCCCAAAATTCACCATTGCCAAAGGTTCTAAGTGTCAAGTTTGTGTGCAGTCAAAGCAGCCTCGTAAGCCTCATAAGGCCGCGGAGGTAAGAAACTTGGCACCATTAGAACTCATACATTCAGATCTGTGTGAGATGAATGGTGTGTTGACAAAAGGTGGTAATAGATATTTCATGACTTTGATTGATGACTCCACTAAGTTCTGCTATGTGTATCTTTTGAAAACTAAAATGAAGCTCTTCACTACTTTAAAATCTATAAGGCAGAAGCTGAGAACCAACTTGAAAGATATCAAAAGGGTTAGGTCTGATCGTGGCGGCGAGTACTTTTCTAATGAGTTCAATTTATTCTGTGAGCAACATGCTATAATGCATGAGAGGACGCCTCCCTATTCACCCCAGTCAAACGGGGTTGCTAAAAGAAAGAACCACACTCTAACTGATTTGATTAACGCCATGTTAGACACAGCGGGTCTTTCCAAAGCATGGTGGGGGAGGCTATATTAACTTCTTGTCATGTCCTAAACAGGGTTCTCACAAAGAATAAAGAGATAACCCCATATGAACAATGGAAGAAGAAAAGACTATCACTTTCATACTTGCGCACTTGGGGTTGTTTGGCGAAAGTCAATGTACCAATTCCCAAAAAGTGTAAGCTTGGACTAAAAAATGTGGATTGCGTCTTTCTAGGCTATGCTCACCATAGCGTTGGATATAGATTTCTAATGGTGAAATCTGGAGTACCTGACGTGCATATCAGTACAATTATGGAGTCCAGAGATGCTAAATTCTTTGATGATATTTTTCTGATGAAAGATATGTCTATTTCATCGAGTCAGGGGCCTGATAAAACTCCTGAATCTGCCATTCCAATGGAATATTTTGAGCAAATCCCGAGCAAATTCCTGAGGAGTAAGACAATGAAACTCTGTGGAAGAGTAATGGACAAAGGAGTGTAAAGTCTTTTTGTCCTGATTTCAATGTGTACCTTGTGGATGATACTCCAAGTGCCATTTCTGAAGCATATGCTTCTCCAGATGCGGAATACTGGAGGAAGTAGTATGGAGTGAAATGGATTCCATTATCTCTAATGGAACTTGGGAGATCACTGAGCGTCCTTATGGTTGTAAACCTGTAGGATGTAAGTGGGTGTTTTAAAAGAACCTTAGGCCTGATGGTACTATCGAGAAGTACAAGGCACGACTTGTGGCCAAGGGTTATACCTAAAGGAAGGCTAAGATTTCTTTGATACTTATTCACCTATGGCTAGATTGAGCACTATTCGAGTACTACTATCTTTGGCTGCCTCACATGGTCTTCTCGTTCATCAGATGGATGTTAAGACGACTTTCCTAAATGGAGAGTTGGATGAGAAAATTTACATAGAATAGCCAGATGGATTTGTAGTAAATGGTCAAGAAGGAAAGGTGTGTAAGTTGTTGAAATCTTTGTATGGTCTTAAACAAGCACCTAAGCAATGGCATGAAAAGTTCGATAGAATTTTAACATTTGCAGGCTTTATTGTGAATGAAGCTAATAGATGTGTGTATTATCGCCATGGTGGGGGCGAGGGAGTCATTCTATGTCTGTATGTTGATGACATACTGATCTTTGGGACCAGCCTTAATGTGATTAAGGAGGTCAAGGATTTCTTGTCTCGGAATTTTGAGATGAAAGATCTGGGAGTAGCTGATATTATCTTGAACATCAAGCTGTTGAGAGGTGATGATGGTGGGATTACATTGTTGCAAACCCATTATGTGGAAAAGGTTCTGAGTCGTTTTGGTTATAACGACTGTAAATCCTCTCCAACACCTTATGATTCTAGCGTATTGCTTAGGAAGAATCGGAGAATAGCCAGAGACCAATTGAGATATTCTTAGATAATTGGTTCACTCATGTATTTAGCTAGCGGTACCAGGCCTGACATCTCGTTTGCTGTGAGCAAACTAAGCCGTTTTGTTTCCAATCTGAGAGATGATCATTGGCATGCTCTTAAGAGGTTAATGCGCTATCTAAAGGGTACTATGAGCTATGACATTCACTATACCGGGTATCCCAGGGTACTGGAGGGTTATAGCGATTCAAACTGGATATCTGATGCTGATGAGATTAAGACCACAAGTGGATATGTGTAGGATCAAGGATAACCGACTAGAGGGGGGTGAATAGGAGGTTTCTAAAATTTCTAGATCAAATTACTCAAATTAGCAAGATACACTAAGCAAAGCTATTTATTACAAGCTATGAGCTACAAAATTAAATGCAATAAGTAAAGACAAGAAATAACCGCACAAGGACAAGAGGTTTTTCCCGTGGTATCGAAAATTTGTCGATCTTCACTAGTCCACGTTGAGGAAGCTTGACTCGATCAAACCGGCTCCACAAATTAAGCCTTCCCTCGTAATCGCTTGGTTGTTCTTCCTCCTCTCCGAGTTGGTGAACACCGACCAATCACAACCGGCGTCGGGTCTCTTCACAAACTTCTTGAAGAGATCACCGCGCAACCTCCGCCAAGTCGTCTAGGTGCCGACAAGCACCAAAAGAATAGACCTTGACCTTCACTTGACGGCAATCAAGAGCCAAAGGATCAACTAAAATGCAATGCTCTTGGTTTTGTTCACTACCTCACAAATGTGTGCAAAGAGAGTAAATGAGGAGTGAGAGGAGTGCTCAAAGCTCAAATGTATTGAATGAATGCTCAACCACCTCTCCTTGAGCTGGTGGGGGTGCATTTATACCCCCCCACAACCAAATATGACCGTTATACAAAAAATTCAGAAAGATTCAGGGAAATCGGAACTTTCGCCCGTGTAATGTGCGGAACTTCCGCTCTTCAATCGAGTGCACTGCAACGGTCATTACTGTGGCATTAAATGCTCTGATTATAGCCGTTGGATTTATGTGCGGAACTTTCGCCAACTAAAGTTCGGTTCTTCCGATAATCGGAAGATCCGCTCATTCTATGGCGGAACTACCGCACTTGCGAAAATGGCTAAGTCCCTAAAAGGGTACTCTCTGGAAAAAACAATTTCGGAGCAACCGATAATCTGAACTTCCGCTCGTATCATGGCGGAACTTGCGCACTTTGAGAAATCGGCCAAGTCCCTAAAAAGGGTGCTCTCTGGAAAAAACGAACCGCAATTTTTCGGAAGATCCGCATAGCGGAAATTCCGCAGTGACAACGCCGGAACTTCCGATTGCGTACTGAGAAAAAGATTTTGCTTTTGAAACCAGACCAAAAGAGCATGCATGATCCTAAGTTGATCCAAAGGCATAATGAAGTGCTTTCAAGCTACTAGACAAGCTCCCCCTTAATAGTACGATATTTATCCTAAAATCCGGCCTTCCTCCATACTCCAAAGACTAGTAAAATCCAAAAGGGGTCCTAGTCTATTTGTACCTTGCCCTTGAGACAAACTCCATCTTCTCGACATTCTTTGACATGCAGCTCCTTGATTTGACTTTGTCATTTAGGACTATGCCTTGTAATCACTTCAACAAACATATTAGTCCCATATTCACATAATGTCATTAATTACCAAAACATATTTTTAGGGGCCTAGATGCTTTCAATATGTCTTCACACTTGGAGGTAGCACTGTTTCATGGAAGTATTGCAAGCAGACCATCTTAACAAGGTCAACAATGGAAGCAGAACTCACACCATTAGATACTGTCACTGTTGAAGCCGAATGGCTTCGTTAGCTCTTGATGGATTTGCCGGTGGTTGAAAAACCGGTACCGGCTATTCTGATGAACTGTGACAATCAAACTGTGAATATCAAGGTGAACAGTTCTAAGGATAATATGAAAACATCAAGACATGTGAAGAGAAGACTGAAGCCTGTTAGGAAAATGAGAAACTCCGGAGTAATAGCTTTGGATTATATCCAAATAACTAAGAATCTGGCAGATCTCTTCACAAAGGGTTTATCACGGAATGTGATAGACAATGCATCGAGGGAGATGGGTTTGAGACCCACGTGAGTTATACTATAGTGGCAACCCATCCTATGTGATCGGAGATCCCGTGAAGTAGGATTGACGAAACAAGCTATTGGTTAACTGGGAGGAGAGTACTTTTACAGACCCACTCCATTGGAGATGCAATTCTCTCCTAAATCTGCGTGACAGGTTGATTTTTATCTTAATGTATTATGTGGCTTGTTTAAGCAAAGATGTTGTCCTGCAGAGCAGTCTTGGAAGAACACACCTATATGAGCCCGACTGCTAGTCACAGTCTACGAGATAGGGTAATCTCTAGTAAGCTCATGAATAGGCCAGGAGTATGACTTATATGCTCCAACCTGCGGGGATGCCTGACAGCCTGGTATCTGTTAAGAACTTAAGTGAAATTTATTCACACAAAACTGTCAATTCAAGGCTTAGTCCATTGTGCAGTTGTGGATAAGTGTAGCTTCTATTCTAGATGGATGTTCAATCTTATTCGGTCTCCATCGAAACACTGGTATATTAAGACAATACTGTGGATCAAGGCATTTGACATGTGTCTTTGAGATCTGGTAGGGGAGTGTAGGAATTAATACGGGTTGTGCCCAGTTTTATTTCTAATTAATTCCTGGAGAATCCCAAAGGCCCATATGCGTGCTAAAATTGATTAGTCCCACGTGGAGAGTTGAAGGGGAGTTACACCACTTTATAAGGTGGAACCGATGCTTCTGAAGAATTAGCCTAGTACGATTACAATACAATGGATTTTAAATAAATAAATATAAATTTTAAACTTAAAAAAATCAATATACATATAGTAATTATCCCTACATCTAAAAACTACATATATATAATTCGTATCCTATCAACAAGCTATAAAAAAAACTTATTCACAAACCACATACGTAGATAATCTGATTGTCTACAGAAAATTTTTATATTAAGATATATAGATATATCTATAAAAGATTTTACCAATTTAAGGTATGAAAAGGTATATAACAGATAACAGATTCATTACCACTATCGAATGTCTTTTTCATAATAGTAAAGATACAGATACACATTGAACACGATAATAATGAAAGATGACGATCGACGTGACCCAAAATAATATTGCATGTCCCCTCCTCCAGCAAGAATATTGAACCTGCAGCTTTCTTCTTGCGTGACAACCAAACTAACGGGAATACACGTATGCACAAAACAAAAGGAGGGCTCACACGAGATCAAAGAAGGTACTGGTATGTACCAATCATGTATAACTTGAACGAAGTCAGTCGGACAGTGCAACCCAAATTGGTGACTGACACGCTGAGTGTGATCGACAACCAGTGGCCGTGCAATCGAGATGGCCTGATGGATGGGCATGCGATACCGATTTGGGATCAGTCGAAACGGGCAGGTGGTGGTAGGATGCCGTGGTAGTTAGTGCGGTACGGGGAAGCAGGTGATCATGTACGTGCCAGCAACGTCCTGCAGGCATGCTTGTTCTCTGTACAGATGACCGCTTCCGCCAGTCAAACTAAAGTTTTGAGCTGCGGAAATTGTCGCGTATGGCTCGTATACGACTGTAGATCTCAGTTGAACGAGTAATTAGAGTATAAATATATATTGTCAATCTTTTATAATGTAATAAAAGAAACTCCTTTTACGGAATGAATCACCGTGATTCGCTGAGAAGGTAGATTTTATCGAACCTTGTAAATAATACTGTGTGTTTCTTGCATACTTATCATAATTATTCTCTCGTGCTAAAAACCGTGGTTGGGCCTAACAATAATTCTTCAAAAGCCATATAATTAATTAATTAATTAATATTTTAAGGTTAACCCTCCGTGAACTTTATTTCCAAATCTGACCTCTTTAATTACGCCACCACCCGTGGTGTGACAAAACGATATCATCACGTCAGTCCGTATCTGGGCAAACTCTTGTCACGCCACCATTCGTTGCGTGACAGTGTTGTTTAGTCACGCCACCTTCAGTGGCGTGACAAAAAAGTGATATTTTAACGTATTTATCCTATATCATAATAATATTATTTTATCACGTCAAAGGTGGTAACATGATCAAGAGGTTATAACTAGAAATAAAATTCACAGGGGTTAATTTTAAAATAAAATTTAAAAAGAGTTAATTAATAAAATAATTTCAAAACCACAAGTGCGGCTAGACGCCTATAAAATATTTTAGGAGTGGCTAGAAAGGGTAGTTTGGAACAAAACAAATGCATGCGTTCGTAGCTGTATAGCTACTTTTTTTCGCATTGTTTGCCTGATGTGCGTACGTGTCAGTTCATGCGTGCACCTGACCTGGGAAGGAGATAAGGATGACCTGAAAATAAATCAGTAATGGCTTTCGGCGAAAGGAGGATGACGAGGCCGCGTAGGCACTGACATCGCACGACCGCGCGGCACTGGATAACGATGCATGAATAGTCTATCCACTCAACTCCACAGGGCACGTCCCAATCAAGCAACAACCAGTGTAGATAAGATCGCGATTTGCGTTGAAGTATTTAACGCAGATGAAGTATTTAACGCGGATATTTTGATTGAAAATGAAGGCTGAGATCAAGTGCTACAGTATTTCATAGCGATGTATATAATACTGTTTATTTTCTCACAAAAATATAGATCACGCAGCAGACATCTACCAACCATAATAGAGAGGATCCGGATCCGTGCAGATATTTCTCGAGGACTAGCTTTGTTTAGTGATCGATCGCTTGTCCTTGCCACAATGCCACCTAGTAAGCAGCAACAGCAACAGCAACGGATTTGACAAAGCTTAGCAGCTACTTGGTAATTTTTGCGGTAATGTCCCTGTAACAGTTCGTGACTGCATCGAAGCCCTCCACATAGGACAGAACTTTTCCGGGAACAGCGCTCGAATCGTAATAGACTCAGAGCCCGAAGCTGACGTAGCTGTAAAAGAATTAATCTCTCGGGTCTGCGTAACTAGGCAGTGTCTAGAATCCAAATAAAATATTTAGAAGTTATTCATAACAAATTCAGAAGAATATACTTCGTATGAAACCGCAGATTAACTAAGAGGACGCTGTTGCTATGGAGATATTTTCATTATAGAACTAGCTAGAGCCTTGCCACTTGGCGAGGATCTGACAGTTTTGTAAGACATTATAAAAAATAGTGGCATGTCTCATCTTGGTCATGTTTATAGTTTTGTTGATATACAACACTCAGTTATGACTTACAATTGTTGCGTGCAGACGGGTTTACAGGATCTTGTAACAGTGTTGCACCACTGTCAATATTGTAGAGTTTTATGATAATTTCGATATTAACTTTAAAAATAGTAATAAAGACAATATATATAATATACTTTGAAATGAAGTCAATGTTTTAAAAAGGTTAATGCACACATTCACGTAAGTTTATATATATATATATATATATATATATATATATATATATATATATATATATATATATATTATTTTAAAATATAATTATAAAAATAAATAGTCAAATTTTTTTTAACAAAACTAGTCATTCTAATTGGCAATGGGGACTTATGCACTGACGACAAGGGCTTCAACAGTACAAAAAGCTCACTGTCGCCAGTCAACTGACGACAGGGATCCTAAATTTTTTAATATCAAAATTTGAAAAACCGCTATTTCAAATGGCAATAAGAATACTACAACTCTCTGTCGCCATTCCAAATGGCGAAACAATCTCCCCTATAAAAGACGTCTCTATCGCCAATTCAACTAACGGCAGAGATCCTAAATTTTTTAATATTAAAATTTGGAAAACCGCTATTTCAAATAACGATACGGATCCTGCAAGTCTCTTTCGTCATTCCAAATGGCAACACAATATCCCCGATAAAAGACTCTTGAAACACTAAAATTCGGGAAAACTCACTTATATTCAGAAAAAAAGGGATGGAAGGGAGAGGAGTAGAAGGGTGGAGACAAGCTAGCAAAGCGTTGTCCGTTCGGTCGTCCACCTTTCAGGTAAATTTTTTAACCTAACGGATTATATAGTTTTAGATGTACGGTTACGTAGTGTATGTACATAATCCTTTTCGATGGGTAGTTTAGTTTTAGATGTGTGGTTAATCGTGAAAATCTTGTTTACGGTGTACTACGTTAAATATGTCGAATGTCACCAACTTCAAAATTTACTACGGTTATGGCACTATTCTTGAAGGTCCCGATGAGATTTATTTACGTTATTTACAATCGACGATCGTGCCCCTAAGAAGACCATAGCAACATACATAGGACGTTGTAATGCGGAGGTTGTTCCACTCATTCGATATGGACTATGCTGTGTATGATCTGAGATAGAGTTGCATTGCCCTCCGGTCATCACAACGCACATATTGGGAGCCAGTGCAGCTGAAGGAAACAAGGTCATGACAGTCATATGTACAGATGGCGATGGAAGAACGATGGGATTTGGTCCTTTGGCCCAGGCATATGCCAAGCTCACTCCCGCATCGGCGGCTGAACAAGAAGGGGGTGATGATGCCAAAGAAGAAGTCGGGAACTCCAGCCACAACGCGGTGCACAAAATGGCCGAAGGTCAGGGAGTAGCTAATCATGTCCATGAAAACCCTGTGGAAAGAGCTCTTTCAGTCAGGCAATCTAGTGGGCTTGTTGACGAGGGTGAGAAGCTGGAAACTCTAGTGCAAAGAATGGATCTCAAAGACTGAAGGACCCGACGAGGAGGATGCTATGGTCCAACAGACGGTTCCATCCGAGTGGAACACATACCAATTTGATAACCTCATCGTTAACGAAGGCTCCCGTGTGCCATGGGAGTACGACCAGAGCGAGGTTAGACAAGGAGCTATGTACAAGTGCATGGAGGCCATGCAGAAGGCGGTCAAATTCTAGGCCTTGTCGGTGAGATGTACATTCACAGTCGTCAAGTTTAACCCAAGATGCTACAACATGAAGTGCGACATATAGGGATGCCCTTGGCAAGTGCACTTATTTCAGCCTAAGTGGGACACCTACTGGAAGTGCTATATAGTGGCCCCTCACACATGTATCGTCACTGAGTCAGTGCAGTCCCACAGAAAGTTGTCATTAGCCTTCATCGCGAACCTCATGTACGGTGAGATCGTGGATAACTTAGATTTTGAGCCTTCATCGCGAACCTCATGTACACAGTCGACTATACCAATGCGTGGAGGGCAAAATAAAAGGCATTGGAATCAAGGTTTGGTACGTTCGAGGACTCGTACCACAACCTCTCCGGGCTACTACGAGTCATACAAGACAGGAATCCCAGCACTCATGTCGACATTCAGGATTCCATGCATCCGAAGTGGGCTAATAAGATGGTACTGAAGCGAGCATTCTTCGTCTTTGGTCCATACATCAAGGTATTCCAGTACTGCCGTCCAATCTTGTGCGTGGATGACACATTCCTAACTGAGAAGTACAAGAGTCAGATTCTGACTGAAATAGTGACAGACGGGAACAATCAAGTTCTTCTCGCAGCATTCGCTTTCGTTGAAAGCGAGATCACGGATAGCTAGTGGTGGTTCCTGATAAATTTGAGGATTTCTGTTGTTTATGGCCGTCCTAATGTATACGTCATACATGACCGGCATGTGGGTCTGCTGAGTACAATAACTTAGCTACAACAAGGAGAGAACGTACCACTTCCATAGGCAGATCTGTAGAGCAGGTGGTGCATGAGCCACTTGGGTGCAAACTTCTACAAGCATTTCCGCAAGGACTTGATGGACTTGTTCAAGCGGCTGTGCAACTAGAATCAGCGATGAAAGTTTAAAGCACTCTAGAAGATCCTGAATGAGCGGACCCAGATGCACAGAAGGGGGTAGCGAAAAATGCCTCCCCAAGCGTTGACCAGGGCCCCGAAGCACTGCCACAGCTACCCACAAATGGTGTTAGTATGACGAGAAAGACGGAGGCGTGGGTGAAATATTTTTTGACTGGATTGAGTACGACGCTAAGGAGAAGTGGTCACTGTCACATGACAGGGGTGGTGCACGATATGGTGTCATGACAACCAATCTAGCCGAGGTGTACAATTGGGTCATGCGCGGCGCCAGGTGCCTCCCTTTGGTTAGTATTGTGGAAGTAATTGTCTGCGGTACCATAAATTACTTTGTTGGTAGAATGTTGGTAGAAGCAACAACGCGTTGGTCGCCATAGCAAATGACATAGTATTCTACTCCGCCATGATCACCAAGTACATGGAGGAGAAGAGTAAAAATGGTGAGATGCACCGGGCATTCAAGATAGGCATAATGGAGCTTCGCTTTGAGAAAATATGCAGAGAGAAAGGACACTGCGGGACGAACCGCGAGAGGATCACCCACAAGTGCACGTTACGCCGCGCTAGTTGGGTGTTCACTTGCAACAAGCATGTTCTTCTGCATAGGCCATGCTTTGATGTCATGGACGCAAGTTCGACGGTGGCATAGCATGCCACTATGCCAGCCAGTACCTCTCTGACTATTTCAACAAGGAGAAGGTGATGCAAACTTGGAGTGCAGAGATGTATCTACATCATTTCACTTATGAGACGCGTTCTTCTCTCCTCCAATATTCATCTTGAAAAGACTGAAAGCAGACTCGGAGGAAACCGTCGATATAGGAACAATTAACACATCACGTGCAAGTATGGATAGTACGAGATATGCTAACTTATGCTCATACCACCAGCGCAAAAATTTAAAGTTTTCTGAGTTGAAATCCACCGTATCGATATCCAGATAGGCGGATAGTTCCCCACTCCTTGGGTGAGAGGTTGGTCTTGGATTTTGTTGAGAATGTACTACTGTAGAAGAAGAAGACCTGGACCTGGAGGAAGAGCTACTAAAAATCTTGCCCCACATATTTGTCTAGCTACTTGAGGTGGGGACTACTGGAGATCGTTGACGCGGACTCCCTAAAACTTATTTTCATATCTTTGGTAAACCTCGTGTAATCGAAAATGAAGTTATACAAAATAGTTAGAATAGTCTAATCCGGTAGCATCACTAAAAAGAACAAGAACATTAACAAACGCTTCAATTTTACCTATAGGATCTAAATTAAATACAAATGCATATCGAAAAGGGATTTATCTCTAATATTTAAGGTATTTAATTTTCATAGCAACAATAGCCTCGCATAAAACTAAGTTATTTTCATACATTTTCAATTGAGTAGCAATTTATAAAATAATATGCACAATAATATGAGATGTTGGATAGTAGATAGTGGACAAAGCAACAGTGGCCTCATAAAAAAATTCTAAAAATGTGGTATCTTCTCAACAACGAACCAATGATGCCCAGTCAATAGTATATCGTCGTTAATGCTCTGATAGTGCTTGTATTTGTTCGTTGAACCTCTAAACTATTTTTTGGTACACTTAAGCCCATGTAACCCGTTCTACTTAGACCGGTTTTGCTTAGCAGTTTTGATAGCGTGGACCAGAGATCACATAACCAGTATCGGATCATTTTCCGTTGGCCGGCCGGGAACAGTAATAGGTCGGTTATCGTTTAAATTTTAAAAAATAGATAAAAATTGTTTAAATTTAATTAAAAATCAATTAAAATTAAAATTAAAATGTACAAAATCCGAAAAAACTGACTGAAATTTTAAGTCCAGACCCCCGTTACCGGCCGGGAATTTTTCCCTGGCGTGGACAGCGGTATCGCCGGATGGCCGCCATGTAACCCGTTCTGCCACTTTGACATCACATGTAGACGCTGACGTCACCATCTTCGTCCTACAACTCCCCTTTCTTTTCCTCTTTCACTCGGTACTCCTCCCTCCCCGTATCTCTCCTCTCACTCTCTCCTCCGGCAACTGGGGAGGCAGCAGCGGCATCAGTGGCGAAGATGGTGCACGGGATCGTGGTGGCAATGGTGACTGGCGAGGCGGAAGAAAGAGGATAGCGGTGGCGGCGAGCAGGTGGTCCAGGGACCGGATTGAGAGTTCCGGAGGGTAAAGAAGGTGGAGAGGGGCCGACCGGCCTGAGGAATTGTGAAATGACGTCGTGGCGGAGGAGATCGGGGGATGGCGGCGGTGCGGCCGGAGGCGAGGAAGATGGCCAGGCGGCCGCGTTCTGGATTCTCTCGAGCGGCATCCCCGCCAAGTGCGGCATCAACATCCCCTATGCCATCAGCGCATCCACAAACTGCTCCATGTACGTACCTCTCTCCAAGCATTTGATTTGCCATCCTCTTTTTTTTCTGCATATATGCAGGGCGCACACCTCGCACCCCACAGGAGGTCCTTGCAGTCGTAGTGCACTTGGTCTCGCACTCTTGCTGCAGCTCACAACTGAAGGGCGCAGAGAGAGAGAGAGAGAGAGAGAGAGAGAGAGAGGAGCTGATGTGGCGTCCATGGTGGAGAGAGGGGGGCTTGTGTGAGAGGAGCTGATGTGGCGTCCATGGTGGCGAAAACTGGTGACATTGCGAAAATAGTTCAGGATTAAACAGACTTAACGCGATGCGATACTTTAGGAGAGGAAAGCGGATTTTCCCTTAAAATAAAATAAAAGATTGATAGGACGTACGGTGACCAAACTATCGTGTTTCTTCCAGAGGCATCCTCACTTTGTAAGCTCACATGGCTTACCGTCTGATCACGTCATTTCTTGCTACCAACTCCAATCAGACGGCAAGAGCCACACGCACGGAGACAAATGCATACAGAATTTGCGCCTGTTCCTCGGTCCCAGGTTTTAGACCTGAAACCACTCCTACTGATAAACCTGTGTGCTCCGCTGCCGCCTTGAACCCTCCGAAGTCAAGCCCCACTGCATATATAAAACGACCAGATGCTCATCGGTTATCACTATCTCTCCGTATATCCATCCAGTTGCAAGATCCTAATCGTATACACTTCACCTCTCACATTTCTTTCCAGCAAGACCAGCACGTTCAGGCTTTCAGAAACTAGTTGGCTTCAGCCTTGATTACTTCTACATCGATCGATCCCAACTAAGAGCACGCACCGCTGCAAATCGAAAGGAGAAGTTGGTGTAGTTTATTCGATAGGAGAGATGGGCTCTCTTATGGCTGGCTGGGATTCGCCAGTTCTTGGTGATGACAACAAAGGTGCGTGCGTACCACGGTTCAGTTCATCGGTTGCTGTCTGTCACAGATAACCATGCTTGTATTTAATTTGTTCATGAAAGATTGAAAATACATCTGTACGTGCATGCCTTTCTAGTTCGTTTGATGAGGAATCGGTCACTGACCAAGGAGGAGGTGGAGGCGTTCTGGAAGCAGCACAGGAAATCGGAGGACGGCGGCGAGAGCTCGCCGCTTGGCTCCCCCGGTGCCATGGTACTGGCTGTGCTTCTGCTACTGGTCTCGTTTGATTTCCTTGTGCATCTTGTACGTAGCTAGCTAGCTAGCTAATTCAGGTCTAAAAACTGAGGCATAGGATTTGATCTTTAATCTGCTCGATGCTTGGTTGTGTGTAGGAGATCCCGTTCGGGAGCTTGGAGAGGAGGAGGTCTCTGGCGTCGTCTCCCCTGGCTCGCGGCATGAAGATCGACCCGGCGGCTCGCGTGGAGGGCTTCCCAGACGACGCCGCCGCCGCCGCCGCCGGGAGAGCCCCAGCAAGAGCCGCGACTGGTACGTAACCTTAACCAACCGCTGACGACGACGACGATATTGCTATGCTCGACCGAATTGACGCGTGCAACTGCTCCTTCTGGCGTACGTAGGTGGACGCGGAGCAACTGGGCGTTCCTGAACGAGCCGCCGCAGGAGGAGAGGTTCGGCAAGGCGCAGAACTACACGCCGCAGTTCCACGTCGCCCGGATCGACACCGGCAACGCCTGATCCAACGC
The DNA here is from genome assembly GCA_036346395.1 of Hsuehochloa calcarea. Lineage (NCBI taxonomy): Eukaryota > Viridiplantae > Streptophyta > Magnoliopsida > Poales > Poaceae > Hsuehochloa > Hsuehochloa calcarea. The sequence continues at coordinate 3,603,698 of CM070597.1, forward strand.
ATAACGCAGGAGTACCACATGCGTCTCAAGTGTGCGCGCGCGCGGGGGTTTGTGATTTCGGACGGTGTGCCCTCTTCGCAAAACAAGAAAAGAAAAGGTGAAGGTGGTGATGGTTCATAGTTCAGCTAGGTTTGTTGCATCTCTACAGTAGAGATATATAGGTTCATTTCTTGGTTACTAGTACGTACTTGCTACTATTTGCACCCAAGTACTTGTTATGTCACCGTACTGTATTATATACCTACAAGCAGCAGCCATGCAGGTGTGCATGGGAAAGTGAGTGGTGTACATACGAAACTAAGAAGATGGTTTTGCACTGTTGGAAGCTGTTGATTATGGTTGACGTTATTATTAGTATGAAAGCTTTCGATCTGTACTCACAAGAAGAAAATAATGACCCCTCTTGTCATGGTCATATGGCCACTCTGGAGCCCCTTGTGTTATCTAATTCGGATTTGCATTACCGAGTCTTTTTTTTTTAACGAAATAACATCTTTAATTATCACGCAAAATCGTCACGGAAGCTAGCGTGTCTGCACGACGATTTCCAGCAGACGATTTTGGTTTTTTTTTGCTATTTCAATCGCGATGGGCTAATTTTGCTATTATTTTTAAACATGGACATTTCAGCCTAAGACTCCCCATTCGTTGTCCCACCCTGCCGGCTAAACATGATATGCCAACGAGGGGGCAACGGGTGGCACCTGCGAGTAGCCATTGGTGGGAAGTGGGCGAGCCCCTTGCACAGACGATTGTGTAACTTGTGTCGTGCCTTGTGTGCAGTGCCTCACCCACACGCGTTTCTACTTTTAGGTGCGTTTGGTTAGATGAACGAGGGTGTATGGGATGATCTCATTCAACTTTTGGGGTTATACCTTTGTTTGGATGAGTGAATGGGATTATCCCAACCGGGATGAACTCATCCACTAAGGGGGATATTTCACCGAGATGTTGTATCGCGTGATACAGAAAAAAACGTCGAACCAACTCGTCCACACGAGTGATAGTGCAGGCGGCGAGGGCCCGTGCGCCAGCGCAGCCCAAGAGATCGACGCTGCAGCGGCGACCCGACGGTGGAGAGGCGGTGGCTCGGTCGAATTTGACCAACCAAAGGAAGAGGGAAGAGGAGCCCGAGAGAGAAAGAGGAGGAGAGAGATGTATGCTGGAAGAAAGAAAGGGGAGAGGAGAGAAAAAAGAAATGAGGAAAAGAAAAAGAGAAAGGGGGAAGAATAGTCGTCGGTACGAGAAAAGGAAAGGGAGAAAAAGGAAAGAATAAAATAAAAGAAAAAAAGTAGGAAGAAAAAAGAAATTGTGGACCATCCAATCCAACTAACTAAATAAAATCTTGTATCATTCTATTCCACCAACTAAACACTAAACTTATATCCTCCCATCCAAAAATATTCCATCCATCCTGCACAATCTTATCACATTCACGTTGATTCATCCATCCAAACACACCTGAGTTTCAATCCTAGCATGGACGAGGAAAAGCGTTCGTGACTTCATGTGCAACCTACGGAAAAAACCAAACGGCAACACCCATAGATCATATGTATTTGCGGTGACAATATGCAATTTTTACTATGTAGCAATACACTTAAATTTTTTCCGTGAAGTTCAGCAAACTAAATTGGGAAAAAAGAAGAGAGTACCGACGTAGGGGCCTGTTGGTGATTTTTTAAAATAATATATATATATATATATATATATATTTAATATAATTACATTAATAAATTATCATTTAATAAAATTACAAAAATAAGCTCATATTGCTATTTTTAATGGAGAAATAATTGGTTATAGAGGAAATGTCGACGCTGCCCTGGGACGGTCTCGGCCCGGTGACCACCAGGCCAAGAAACAGAAATTAGCCGGAGAGCCCGGCCAACGAGTCCCGAAGCTGCCCAAGAACACAAGTCCAGCCATGGAGACCGCCTTCTTCTCCCCCGCCTCCCTCTTCCACGGCGACGACAGCGACGACGGCCGAGGTAAACCCAGTGAAGCAACCCGTTTCTCCTCGCCTCCCCACCCCTTCCGCTGCCCACCGTGCGCTCCTAAATCCTAATGGTCGCTTTCTTTCTTTGCTGCGATTCAAGGTGAGATGCAGGTGGACGCCGAGGGGGAGATGGAGGCGTTAGAGTATGCGGAGAGAGTCCACAAGTTCCCTGGCATGGTAAGAGCTTACCATTCTGAAGTCTAGTATCGCATTAGTGCGAATCGTTGCAGTTCTGGAATCAAGGAAGGCCCGGTCTTTGATCTGTTACATGTTTCTCGCCTTTTGTGGATCTAACTTGGACGTTTCAAGATAGAGATGGCACCAATAATCAGTTTTCTGGCATAGATTTGATGGTTTGACCAATAAGTACGTGCAGTTTTGATTTGTATAAACACAGCCAGATCGGTAAGGTGAAGATCTGGCATGGCTTTATCCAATAGCAGTAATGGTCTGGTTCTGTATTTCTTTAGTGATTTGATCATTGATGGCTAAGCTTCCTCAGCAAAGTAGATAAAGAAACAAAAATTAAAACGGATTTGGCCAAGATTGTGCGCCTATCTTTCCTAAATGCCCATTTATCTGCATGCAATGGAGCTCATAGTGTGACATTTTAAAAATCCAAGTGTCTGTAATGTATGTTTGTTGTGATTTTATATCATAGATTAGTCTACCGGTTTCATAATTTGCTCCCATTCTACATAAGCTATTGTTTAAGATTAGTTTAGATACATGACTTATTGATTTCTGATTGGCAGGCTGGGGGTGCCTGCCTGACTTAGAAATTCAGATATTGTAGTTTTTTTCCCTCACAAATAAAGATTATTTTTTCAGTATGACTTGCAGGCCATCCTATAACCTTTTAAATGTTAGTCAAGTCTTTTAAATGTTAGTCAAGTCAGAACATACTGTGCCTATCACTTTTCCATATTTATCTTTTTGTTCACCTTTCGAAAAATGACTTGCAGGAACTGAGTACAAGGGAATTCTCATCTCATCAGCTAAATGCCAACCTGCTATGGCCTGGGACGTTTGTATTTGCTGATTGGCTGGTTAAGAATCGATCAATTTTGGATGGTCAACGTATCCTGGAATTAGGAAGGTATGGAGGCTATGTTTTGCAGTTTGAAAAATGTAGTTTTTCCTGCTGTTCGTACCAATTTATAAGAGTTTGGCCAGTGGATCCTATATATAGGACTGATCACCGAAGGGTTATTTATGTAATGCCCTGTGTTATTTGGAGAAAAACGGTAAATCGATATATCTATGTCTCAGCATTTTTCTTGTTTGCTGTTAGCATTGAGGCATGTGTTGAGCCTGTATCATTCTGCTGAGATTTAGCAGTGTGATGTATGCAAGTAAGTTGACTGATTACCATTTGGAGCAACAGAAAAAAAGTATTTTCAAGCAGTTAGTTGGAGCATGTAATACTGGGTCTTTGTAAGACTCAATATGCCTATTGTAAGAATGATTCGGTGATATCAATGATTACATGATAAATGTTCTACAGTTTGTCTATGTGTTGTTAATTGGTTCCGCTTATCCTGCCTAGTGGGACGGGAGCTTTGGCCATCTTCCTGCGAAAGGCATTTGGAGTGGATATCACAACCTCTGATTATGATGACAAGGAAATTGAAGAGAACATAGCTTACAACTGCAGAGCTAACAATTTGGATTTATTACCTCATATCCGGCGTAAGAAAACCGTGTACTTGTAGTACTTTTTGTTAATATGTCATTTAGGTGCATGGAAATTGTAAGATGCACCACCCAAAAGACCATAATTATGCTCTTATGTTTCTATTTAACCCTCAGATACATGGGGAGATCCATTTCCAGTTTTCAGACCAGATTGGGACATTGTTATAGCCAGTGATATTTTACTGTGTAAGTGTATATCTTAGTACCTCTGAGTCATACCTTACTACGGTGTAGTGTGCTAATATGGTGTACGTTGTTGCTTTTAGATGTTAAACAGTACCCAAACCTGGTAAAAACACTATCTTTTCTTTTGAAAGAATACAAGCAAAATGGTCAGAATGTTGGATGTACAACCATCACAACCAAATCAGGTACTCCCTGCATATTTCATTTTCTAACTCGTACAGTATGTAAGAATATCTTCAGTGAATGTTTCCACTGGCAGGAACTCAAGTGCCTATGAAGTCTCCCATGTTTCTGATGAGCTGGCGCAGAAGAATCGGCAAGGACCAATCACTTTTCTTCGAAGCATGTGAAACGGCAGGCCTGGAAGTGCAGCATCTGGGTGATCTTGTGTACCTCATCAACAAGAAGAATTGAAAATTCAGGAGATCACCCTTAGGGTTAGTAGGTTGCTTAAACGGCAACAGACAAAGGCTTAGCTTTCAGTTACACTAGGAAAGGAAAGGAAACATGTGGAATTTGAGTAGAATTTGTAGGTGAGATTTTGTTTGATTTCTCCTAGACATTTGTTTTCATCCAGAATGTTACATCTTGTTTACTGATTCTTGTCGGGTTTACTGTTGTATTGTACACCACTATGAGATTAGAACTATAGAAGGAAAGAGGTCGGGATTCTGGAATTATTCAGGTATTCTTCTGGTGGCTTGTTGTCTTTCCTGCTGGATGAGGAAGGGTATGCCATGGGGGCGCATTTGGTTTCTGTGGTGTACATAGCCTGATATTGTTATTACGTAGTTAGGTCGCCTGCAGTTTGCCCTGACCTCGCCGGGCCGCGCTGAGCGCGCTCATCCTGAGCATGGAGCTGACGAAGGCCCTGAAGAAGGCGTCCTGCGAGGCGGCGTAGAGCGCCACGAGGGCGCGCGCCGGGTGGATGCGGTTCTGGAAGGAGGAGTAGTGCGCGAAGCCCAGCGTGTGGCCGCCGGACAGCACCACCAGGTCCTTGGTCGACAGCCCGCGGCCGTGGAACGCCTGCTTCAGCTGATCGAAGCTCGCCGTCAGCCCCGGTAGCGTCGTCGTCTCGTTCGCCAGCGATGCCCGCCCGTCACGCTGCCCCACCGGCACCGACCAAGACGGACCACCAGACTGCACGCACGCAATCAATCAATCACATGTGACTAGCTAGCCAGTAGCTACGCGCATCAACGGAAAGTAGTAACAGAGAGAAGCTAGCTAGCCTACCAGCGCGACGATGTCGGCGCGAGTGCCTCAAATGCCTGTTTGGCGTTGTCGACGACGTAGAAGGCGTGCAGCGACACGTTGGGAGGGCCGTCCTTCGCCGCCGTCACGTTGGGATTACGACTCGTTCTCTTTAGAAGTGGGATTTCTGCTTCACTTTAGAGGAGAATCAAGGACTATATAAATTTATTAGGAGTAGTCATACCAACTAAGAAGCAAGTTAAGCACTAAATTTTTATATATGGCAAGGATGTTAGGGTCTTAAAAGGTTCTAAAAGGTTGTGATAGAGTAACAATCCCTTATACTATTTTAAGATCATGCTTGAGGAATTTGTGGTCGGCTTCGCTAAATCATTCTCTCTCGTCATGGTTGCTTCATCGCTGTTATTTCGGTTCTCTCTATGAGATTCATCTAATTCATTCTTGATATCGTGCACGCTCATACCGTATCTCACAAACTCCGATCCAATCTGGGTGTTATTGCGCATAAGAAGGGGTATCATAGTATAACAAGTGGTATCAGAGCCAAAGCTGAATTAATCTAATTTGTGATAAAGATGACAAAGCGTCTGGTGATACAAAATCAAGATCGATGTCGACGATGTGGAATCAAGTAGAGAATTTTCGTGATTCTCCAGTGGCACAAAATCAAATGTCAACGATGTGGAATTAAGTAGAGAAATTTGATGGTGGACGGAATTTCAATGTGTGATAATGTGTGGTGAAGGATGTCCTTGTCCAACAAGGGCTAATCGATGCTTTTGAAGAGGACAAACCGCAAAAGACATCCGATAAAAACTGGAATGTGATGGAGCGAAAGACTGTCAGTACAATTCATCTATGTCTCTCCGATGAGGTAAAGTGTTCAGTGATCAAGGAAAATTCACACAAAAAAATTATGGAGTAACTTAGAAGAATTGTATACGGCAGTCGTTGGCAAATTGATGGGTTCTGAAGTGGAAACTATACAGGTTGCACATGGAGGAAAGCATACGGTTTGTTGACAATCTAAATGTCTTCCACAATCTTGTCACACAGATGATTAGTGTGGATGAGAAAATTGAGGAGAACGACAAGGCTGCCATACTGGCATCATCTCTACCTGACTCTAGAAACACTAGAGGTAAGTATTTACATAGGTTTCCTTTTCATATATATATACGTAGTTGTTTTCTTGGTCTTTAACTCGAAGCGTGCTGAAGAAAAGTCCGACGTGTTTGCCTTCCTTTTCTTTTCAATCAACTTCACCGATCTCAAATCGGTAGGGTTGGTTAGACCCCTCACATCCACCAACTAGAGGTCGGAAGAAATATTCTCGACCAGCTGATCGAGAATAAGATCCCTGACCATAGGGTCGGATGATGTGGTCCCGTCGACCTCCAGAACGGTTGTTTCAGTAGCAACTGACAGGTCGTAAGACACCACTTTGGAGTCCACGACAACTGTCTAGTTAACAATCAAAGTTAGTTAGGTGACAAAAATTCTTTATCTAGCATATACATTTATGTTCGGTTATCTACCTCTGTAAGATCACCATCTCGGGTGGTCGTACGAGCAGTCGGAGTATCAATCGGCTCACAACTCTCGGTAGCCTCATTGATCCTCAACCCGACTGACTACACATCAAAGAGGATTTACGATAAATCGATCGAAAAACACATAAACAATGAAAGATGGTTGATATCTTTACCTTAAGCCTCTAGACTCTCTCTTTTGCAGAAACAACCGCTAAAATTCGGGGAAAATCAGCCTTGTCATCAGGCTCCCCGACAGATCATTTTGATCCGATTTCTAATCTCATCAGGAGAAAGGGTTGTAAGAATGAACGAGTGACTTTAGGGTTACAAAAGTGATCAGCCAAGCTAAACAAACTGGTCAGAATCTTTTAGAACTTACCCTCCTTGGAATCTTTGGTCGCGTCATCATGACCAATATACCATAGCATCGAATGTGCTCGGGACTTCAGGGGGCTAATCCAGCGCATGGAGAAATCCCTTATTACGTGCTAGGAGGTTAAACCCCATGTTACCAAGGTGTTGGATGGTTTCAACCCATCTCCCTACCTTTCCCTCTTTCTTCACGGAGGAGCGTCATTCTGGATTCTCGACAACCTTCTTACCAGTACAGTAACGATTGTCTTTTTGAGTGACCGTCATATAGAACCAGCTGTTCTTCCATGACAACCATGAAGACTTTGAGTACATACGGATGTACTCATCAACTTTTCCTTCGTCGAGGCGCAAGGAGCACTCCCAAGGCGTCCCCATCGTCTTCCCTGACTTCGCCATCCTATAGAAGTACTTGAAGAGCTCCAGATCTGCGGAAATCCCTAAGTACGCTTCATAGAGGTAGACAAAGACGATGAGATTGGTAATGACATTGGGGGCAAGGTTCCCCAATTCGATTCCATAGTGCTTCAAGATGTTGGGGAGGAATGAATGAAAAGGGAACCTGAATCCGCATTCGATATATACAAGGAAAATAAGGATTTTCCCATCTTCGTTGTTTGGAGAGTGCTCTCTGGCCGCTGATCTCCAAGAAATCATATTCTTGTCCGGAAGCATCCCAATCTTCTTCAAGGCTTCAAGCTTCTTCTCGCTCAGAACAGAAACTGACCAGTTGGTGATCGAGTCTAACATGGTTGGGTATTGGATGAAAGAAAGAAAGGAGGTCGTAGAAGGTTGTAGGCAAAAGGAGGTCGGAGGTGATCCTTCTCTCAAAAGATAAAAAGGGAAAGCAGGAGCCGTAAAAACCCTAAAGCCCTACGCTGAAGGGATTTTATAGTCGCAGTTCCTTAACCGCAATAGGGAATTACCCAAAAGTCCAACGGACAAAAAAAACTCTTCAGTTCCTAAGGCAGTTTCTCAACTTTAAAGTGAATACATACCACCTCGTATGTCACGTCATTAAATGAGAGTCTGCCCGATATGACTTCATCGGAAAAAGTGTTCACACACCCAATTCATTTAAAGTTCGAGGGCTAGCTAACGAGGATTAAAATCTCCATGTATTACTTTAATACATAATTAAAAGACCATATGTTTTCGTGGTCATAACCCCTAAGGCTAACGACCCTTGTGGTCGTAAGAGTCGTAACACCTAAGGCTAACGACCCTTGTGGTCGTAAGAGTCGTAACCCCTAAGGCTAACGACCTCTGTTGTCATAAAGATTACAGAGTTTACTTATAGGTACTCTGGTCGGATGAGGTCCGATAACTAGTCCCCGTCCAGATAACTACTCGTACAAGAAATGAACTGACATCTATATTTTGCTCCAGATATATTCCATACCATGCGATGAATGGAGTATATATCATACTGGCTTTATACCACGTGACGTTTCATGGTCCTAAGACACTAACAACAAACTGCTGTGTAGTTTAGTGTATCACAGACATCAACCGCCGGACGGTTGATACTTCATCAATTGTTGCCTCGCTCCGACCAGTCGTGACACTTCCAACAGGTGCCTCTTCTAGGATTAACTGCCATCACTTCATCAACTACTTAAGGAAGAACACGAACGGTAGAAGGCAAGCCAATTCGGAAGATGAAGAGACGATTGTATTTCATCTGAAGCATTAGCATAGCAAGCACTACGCTTAGTATAATTAGGATTAGGCCATTGCCTTGTCAAGGGAACCCCTTGTAAATAATTCAGTTCATAGCAATAAAGAGTAGTCTCATCATCTTCCAAGAAATTTGTCATTTTCCTGTGTTTATTTTGTAAGATCGGCGACTCGATCGTTGACAACAAGAGGAATTAGAGATTAATATTCTCATTGGAAAAAGCACTTCAATTAGGCAATTGCATATCTATTGGAGATAGAGTCATTGAAGAAGCCATCGGAATCTTCATCCTCGGGTGATCAAGCGTTGGCTGCCATAGTTGTTGCAAGCAAAAACAATAATCGCAGGAAGAAGGAGGGCAATGGAACACGCATATGCCATCTATGAGATGAGGAATGTCATATGATAAAAGATTGTCCAAGTTTTAAGCAAATAAGGGGGTATATGCTCAGTGGCGGTAGCGAAAGATGATTCGGACAGACGTGTCATCAGTCAATCAGGTACTTCTCATGGATGGATATTAGATTTAGGCTGTTGCCTCCACATATGTTCGTTGAGGGAAATGTTTGATGAATGATCTCACCGCTCGGCGGATGGAATTGTATACTAAGAGGATTGCAAGGAGTATGCAATTACTGAGGTGAGAACGATTATATTGGAGATGTATGATGGAGGACATCGCACATTGACGAAGTTCGGTAATCTAATATATGTGAGATCGCTTGAACTCGAACGTTATGAGGTATCACTTCGAGGTGGAGTCAGGCAAGTTACTTGCAATTGGCAGGTAATCCTAAAAAGTATCTGGAGCAATGGAGGATATCGATTGATAAGTAAACCTAAAGGAAAGGCAACCAATGGGAGGTCTGATAAAAGTCCTGGCCAGGAGAAGGAAACTGTTTCATTGACGGTAAGTACTCAGATCTCATCTGTAGTTATGTGCGGAACTGCAAAAAATAGAAGCAAAATCTAGCAAGCTCAGAGTCGGTACAAACCTATGGTATAGAGGGATGTAGATACAAGAAGTATCAGTCCCCCTTGGGAGCACTCTGGAAACCTCAAACATGCCTAGGGGTACCCCTGGACATGTGTGCCCTATGTTAAAAACTTGAGTTGAATTAAGTTTTTTATTTCCAAAGTAAAGATGCATGAACTTCAACCATTTGCAAATTATAGTCCTATGCCACAAAGATTAGATACATGAACTTTAATTATTTGCAACACAAGGAGTAGTTGCATGGAATTCGACCATCGACTCATATTGTCATCCAAAGTCTTCATTATCAATCGGGACTAAACTTATTTCACCCCAACTCTGGAGAAGTCCCACAAATCCAATTGTCATTAATCACCAAAACTCACCATTAACACAAATCTGATTGTCATTAATCACCAAAACCCACCATTAACACATCATTCAGTCTCCCCCTTTTGGCCATTCATGACAACCCAATTGCAAATAACTGAATTTAGATCAGCATGATTATATTACAACTGCAAAATTTCCATATATTCAAAGGATGTGTTTCGAAGTAAGGATCCTCAATATATGTGGAGTGTGATGATACAAATGTTTCCAATGGTATTGTACACTTGGGAGTACGTACTTCCACTTCTCAGATACCACTTAAATCTTATGATGATATCTCTTTATGAATTTAAGCATGCTCCAATAATGATTATAAGATAACCCAAAGTGAGTCCCGTGAAAAATTTCGTTAAATCCCACTTTTTATAGCAAAATTTGTGTATATACTTATTTTATATATGGAAACGGTTATATAGAAAAAAAAATAAAGGGATCTAATGTTTTTTTTTCAATCAAGTCACTTGGAGTATCTTATAATTGGTATTTAAGTATATTTAAAGTGATAAAGAAGTATAATTATTTGTTTAAGTGGTATATTAGAAGTGGAAGTATGTACTCCAGGAGTACAAAAAAAGGCTTCACACACACACATAATTATGTAGCCAAGCGTAGAATAGTTATTCTACACCTAACCAACCCACCGTACGCGACCCAAGCCTGGTGTGACGTGCGCGCGCAATCCCCATACGGTCGGCCCACCAACTATAGTCAGTAGGCTAGAAAATGTGCGCACTCGCGTGGGACTCTTTTCAATGGTAATTGTTAGTTGTCGTAACAGTAATTCGTGTATCCCTTTTACTGCATGTTTTTCAGGAATACGATATTTCGGGCTCGTACGTTAGTTTGTAAAACATAACGACATACACATCAATCGGTTCCCATTTTTACCACTATTGTTTGCTATCTCTTTTTTTACAGTATAAATTTTGTGTCATGATATTATACCTTAGCTATATCTAAGGTAATTGTGTTAGTTTTTGCTGAGTAGTTCCAATGAAGTAAATGGGCGTTTTTAGCACAATAAAAGCAAACGTATCCACAAGTAATATATATGATTTTCCACCGGTAGTTGATGTCGACGTAACGTTACACCGAGACCGTATATCGCGAAGGCAATAATCTAAAATATGTCATTCAGTAAACATGTTAAACATAGATAATAAATACAAGTTCAACCTGGATATTTCATTTTGTATTTATATATGGCCCAACAGCGTGGCCAGACCCTTCTTACAAAGGTTTTTTTAAAAAAGTAGAAACCTAAATAATCAAGTTTTCTAGTGGCGGAGGTTGCCTGCTATCTCTGACTTCAAAACTTGATAGGAGACGTCGTCGGCACCGGAGAGTTCAGGATCAGCATAGGCAGCCTGAAACACGTCCACCTGTTGATGAACTCATTTGAGAGTCGCCAAAAGATGCTCCGATTGAAGATAGGCTCTCCTCTCTTGCTCTAGGGCTCTCGACTTGGTATACTCGATTGCCCGCCGCCTCGATGTAGCTGTCTAAGCAACGGTGATCCTCCTGGAGACATGCAATGTCATTCTGGAGGACTACGTCGATGGCTAGGTTAGCTCGCCGGAAGCTGGAGTCTACCCGGAACATGTGGCTGAGGAGGGCATCCAGACGGCGTAACATCGCCGTCACATGCCCCAGCATAACCTCAGCCAGAGGGTGGAGGACACTGTGTTAACAGTGCCCTTCCGTAACATCCGCCAGTGTATGGACGGATAGGTGCATGTATTAGGTATATACCAATCCGACTATGCATGTATTAGGTATATACCAATTGAGTGTCCGTGCTTTGCTATAGATTAAAAATATAATATTATCCTAGCACATTGAATCGACGAAGATCGGCCTGCTCTAGACCCTTGGCCCCCCTCTGCACTCGGTCGAGCTCTAGCCAAGCCGACATCATGCTTCCATTGACGTGCTCGCTCTACATCGTGTCCTTTGCTCTGTCGTCGCATCAGCCAAGTTTTATTTGTTGAGGACGTGGTTGTTTTTGTTTTTTATTAGAGATTTCTAGGAGACGAGAATGTATGACATATCATCACCATTCACCACTAACTCCTCTTTCTTAAGTAGCAAAGATAAACATACTCAAGGAATCATACCGCTTGCTTGGTTTTATTCACTTGATCCAACACTTCAATGGATGGATGTTAAGTCCCCTCTCCTACTACATCATCCTGAGTTCGAAGGCACATAAGGCTGGTACTGTGTTGCTTTTTTATTATGAATCGTGGTGTGGTTGTGTATTATCATTGCTTCAACTGTGCGCATATTATAATAACGGTCACTTGACCTGAAGTTTTACGAGCAACAGAAACATAAATAAGATAAACTATGAAAATGACCCATCAATTCGCCCACCAGTAATGGACTAGGGGGCATACCCTAGTACTATGTATGTCCTCCACCAAAGCCACACGCACAGAAGTCGTAATATCCATCAGCGCCTTTGTAGACCTCTGAGATTGTTTGTGTATTGCAAGCTGTGTACATCGAGTACCCCGCAAGTATTAGGAAATAATGTAAGGCTTACAAAGATGGCTTATATGGTCCTTTTGTAAAAAAGCAGCATTTTAAGTTCAAAACTTTCCACAATTTTTCAAAAGCCATCATTTGACAAACTAAATATTTTACTAGTAAAGGTTTTATCCACCAACAACTAGTATCCAGCCACCCAACTGGATCTAGGCACCAGATAATTAACCGAGAGTTCTAGCCACTCCCGGATTCCTAAAAGATGTTTTCAAAATAAAACCAAAGATCTACCATGTGCAAACACACATTGCCCGCCATTGAACGTGGGCACAACTATTTAGACATTTTTATACTATGTAAAAGGTTGTACAACTTTTTCTACAAGAGATAGTCAATTTATAATGTCGGCCAAAACACGCTTACTTAGGCGCGCGACTAAGTGACACTACAAGAACCACCCTTATAGAGACACTTTTCTAGAGACGCTTTCAATTTGTATCTAAAATAAGGAGTTATATAGTCTAGAGACACTTTTTAGAGACACTTTAAAAATCACCCTAAAATTTTGTATGCAAGAGACATTTTTGAGAAACATGCAAATTTTTATCTTGTAGAGACGTTTTTGAGACGCTCTCTAATTCGCCTAAAGATTATGTTGTGCAAAGACATTATTTTGAGACACTTTTCAACTCTATAGAGGCATTTTTTTGGTGGTTGATATGTGTTAAAAGAACTACATATAAACATTGTAACACATATCTAAACATGTGAGGTTGAGGTGGCTAGAGTGACAAGACTAAGAGAGGTATTTCCCATGAGGTCTATAGTTCGAGTACCAACCTTTGCAAGAGTCCAAACATTTTTTATTTTTTATTTGTTGTGGCATAGTGCAATGTCTCTATATAACACCACATATCCTAAAAAGACTCTTTAAAAATGCCACTATTGTCATAGCGACGAGACATGAGAGGGCGTTTATGAGGCCTTTTTAAAAACATCTCTACAAGTGCCTAGGGGCGAAAAAAGTGCTTATACTATACAAATAAGTCACCAGCCAATTATGTTGCAGTGTGATTATCACAAGGCCTTTACAATACGCCAACCCAATCAAATCCGTCCGCTAAGGTTTCACCGATGAACGGTTAAATTCACCAAGTTAAAAGCCCCCTCTTGCGCCATGTGAGAAAAACTCTCTCCATCTGACACCCACATTCAACCATCGGCGAAATCTAAGCTAGGCTGTTGCAAATTACTTAGTCAGGTCGTACTCATATAGACTTATGGTTGCACGCTTGGTTTGGATAGACACAAGCATTCGGTCGTTAAATGATCCGGGTGGAACTATCACATTACGAGTTCTCATGCTCAATCCGCACTCACCTTAACTTGCCATCCGCCAAGTCTAAAACATATTTTTACAATTTTATTTTATTTTGTAAACCAACAACAATATGTATTGCCATACATTTGAATAAACAACAATTATAAAGATTTCAGATTTCCCTCCCATTGGATATCATTGATCGATAAAGCATGGCTAAGCATTTCTATCGACTAAACTAATCCATCAATAATGTACCCATTATTGTGAATTTACTATTCGGTGGTAACAATGGTACATGGATAACAACATCAAATGAAGGTAAAATTCAGAGTTGGATTAACTAACATTCCTAAGAATTGAATTCACCATTTTATGTAACAATGCATAATCATTTTAAAACAATATAAAAATAATTTTTGAAACATTCAGAACAACATGGTCAATGAAGACTTCCCTTCGCTGGTGGTAGTTGGTACATCTTCTTGCTGCTCTGGGTCAACCTCAATGGTGTCAATCTCAAAATGCGCAAAACAAGAGAAAATAATTAACCAGATAAAATAAAAAAGGTACAGGAAGGTGGATCTTGATTTAAGATAAATTTAGAAATTTGAATCACTCGATTTGGAGTTCAAACGGTGGAGAAGGAGCTCTCCGAATGCTTGTCGGAAATGAAATTATGAATGGAAGAGACAAAAAGGAGAGTATTCTCTAAAATATTATCCCAGGAATATTTTTATTAAAATGACATAGTCTGACCGGTGGGGTCCACATGTTAGTGGGACAAGGGTTTTATCCGGCTTAAATAAAAATAAACCGCATGGGCTGGTCGGTTGTTCTTTGGTTTTTTGGAGATGCCTGATAGTGGGACCCATCTGACAGAGAGACAAAGAAAGGGAGAGATAGAGAGAAACAGGGGAGGAAGATGGCAGTTCTGGACGGCATTGCCGACGACAAGCGGCGACGCAAACGGACGTTCGGGTATTTTCTTTGGGAACACAATGGAGACAACGGGACGACGAAGTGGAGCCACGGCTAGCGTCGGGGAAGACGTTGCACACGATGACGTCGGGGCACGGGAGGCATTGGCCTTTGGGGAGTGCGTAAAGGGGTGGAACGGGGTCTCAGTGGTCCGATTTGTAGCACGAGGGGGCAGAGGGCACGGGCGCGATCGACATCACCGTTTTGGAATGCGATTTGATTCGTATTGAGGTGGAAGGAAACGACCGGGGCTTGAATGCGTGCGATGACAGCGGAATTTTTATGCGACGGTTTCCATCCGGGGTGATGCACGTCAATTGGGTGGAGGCGGCGCAGACAAGCAAGCACGGTCGCATGACGCAACACGGGTGCAAGCAGTGCAGCGAACATAGCAGAGAGGGAGGCTAGGAGATGGGCCATCTGGGCTAGGGAGAAGAGAAAAATAGAGGCAGGCTGAAGAGAGAAGGAGATGGACTTCGACCCAGGAATTGATGGAGGAAAATTCATATTCGAATTTGAAATTGATATTTGAACTTTGGATTGGGATTTGAATTTAGATATTAAATGACCGCAAGAACTCCAAATAAAAAACAAAATTTTGAAACACTTATTTTTAAATAATTTTACATGTAGAGGAAATTTGAGATGTTACATGGCCTCGATCGACTACAACGAACCTCGAGCAGCAACAATTATGATCGGGTGATGGGTGGCCTTGATTCAAAGCGGACGACGACGTCGATGGCTTGCAATGGAAGCAGCGACTTCGGTGCTCGGCATGGTCAAACATCGATGGTGGTCTCCATCCAGTGGTGGTCGTTTGGAATGTAGGAATTCCAAAAAAGTTTTGAAGGATTTCCACAGGAAAATAGTTCAATTTCTGTTGGAAAATTTTCCCGCATTCCAATACAAGACCTTAAAGAATCTTTTTTAAAAGGAAAACAGTAGAACATAACCGTACTTAGGTACATACCAGTCGAATGCCCGTGCTTTTCTATGGATAAGAAAATATAATATTACCCTGGCACATTGAATCAACGGAAGATCGTCCTACTCTAGGCCCTTGGCTGCACCTCTGCACTCGGTTGAGCTCAAGCCAAGCCGACGTCACGCCTCCACTGACGTGCTCGCTCTACACCGTGTCCTTTGCTCTGTCGTCATGTCAGTCAAGTTTTATTTGTTGAGGACGTGGCTATTTTTGTTTTTTTGTTAGAGATTTCTAGGAGATGAGAAGGTACGACGTATCATCACCATTCACCACTAACTCCTCTTTCTTAAGTAGCCAAGATAAACATACTCAAGGAAATCATACCGCTAGCTTGGCTTGATCCAACACTTCAATGGATGGATGTTAACTCCCCTCTCCTACTGCATCATCCTGGGTTCGCAAGGATGTTGGGAATGACTTAAGGCGTGGCACGCTAGCCACTAGGTCCCAAAGTGGCATAAAGAAAGTAGAAGCATGCATAGAGTAGGTCGTGGACGGATGCATGTGACGTGATGCGGTGCACTGCACGTCGCCAATGTGGCATGCATTCAGAAATAAAATCAGATCCAATAGAAAAAGAATTGAGAGAGAGAGAGAGAGAGAGAGAGAGAGCATAGATTGAGCTGTTTGACCGCGACAAAAAGCAGAGGTGCATGCTGGACGTGGAGTACTCTTTAATCTTTTTTCCGTTCTGCTCAGCTGCCTTGCATGCATTGCGTGAACTTTTTTTTACTAATTAATATTTTTATTATTATTAACAACTCGCCAACTTTATTTTTAATTATGATCTTTTGACCACGCCATCACTTGCCAAAATAATATTGTCAAACCAGTGTCATGGCGTGATCAAATCCTATCACTTCACCACTATTAGTGTGACAATGTTTTATTAATTAATTAATAAAATTTGGCATTGCGTTGCATCGTGCTCGTGATGCACTAGCTAGCTTAGCTACTCTGGTCCAGTGTTTGCATTGGCGTACGTGGAGATACGATTAGATGGCAATACATAGCCAAAAGTCAAGAGGGACCTCAATACTCAAAAAAAGGGGGAACGCCTATTATCAACTTTTTTTCGTATTGGAACGCGCAAAAAATTTCTGTTTGTAAACGACTGAAAGTAGGTGCTAGTAGTGAGTTAGAATACTTATGATTTAGTTATACCCAACCACAAACTTTCAGGGAGTACAACCCACTTAGGGTAAAATCGTAACTACGTATTTGTAACACCAATCCATCTGTGGATATCATGGGGATATGCTCCAGATCTTAGGATGATGTGACAATTGGTAATGGTGTTAACGGTTTATCGTTTCACGTGTTTTCGGCAAAGTTGCGTGGCTATCGGCCTCAGTGGATCGTTTATGGCTAAGGCGACCGGCCATAGCCATAGCGGCGGTCAGACCGACCAACTTCAGAAAGTGAGGTTTTGAGCTGGGCCAAAAATAGAGGGTGTAGGCAAGAGAGGGGATTCTATTGCACTTGGTCCCATAATTTTTTGGAGTCTCCAGTCAAAAGTTCTATTGGTTTGAAAATTCCAGTAGGTTTCGGAATTTTAGAGGTTGAAATCGGCTAAGTCCCAACTGGCGGTCTGACCAGCCAATAGGTGGCGGTCAGACCAGCCTTAGGGGCGGTCTGACTGGTTTTCATTTGGATCGTCGGCCTTCGTGGCGGCGATGTTCGGTTGTTAGGTCAAAGTCATGTGTTTCAGTGCATATGTATTGCATGATACATGTTTTGACTAACATGGGTCAAGTTGTGAAGAACTTGTTCTCGCATTCGGTTTACTTGTCTATTGTCGTGTAGGTTGCTTGGTGGTCCACGACGGTCAATGGCGAGGATGATCGGGACTAGGCTTGGAGAGCTAAGGTCCAGAATGATCGACGATGCTGGGTGTGGTCAATGAACTCAAGCGTGGTGCAAGATGGATAAGGGTGACCTATTGGCTAATCTACGGCCAAGATAGCGCAAGGTGTAGCTAATTAGGTCAAGAGGAGATAAAGACGACACATTAAAATGCGTGCGTGTGTTATCCGTTTGTTTTGGGCCTTGACGGGAGCCCAATTGAGTAAAACTTCTAGAAGTTCTAAGCCTCTGCTATAAATAGGGAAGAGAGATGGCTGCACCTCCGCTTCGTCTCTTTTATTATTAAAAACCCTAATTTGCTTAGGGAGAGCTTTTGTGGAGGATAGGGTTCTTGAGAGTTTGATGTGATTTTTTGTGCTCTTGAATTGAGCATTGTCCTCCATTGATGGAGTGCCTGTAAGCCCAAATCATATCAAATCAATCTAAGAAAAGTTTGATCAATGTCTTGTCTCTATATTTGATGATTTTGAGTTTTTCTTTGATCCGTAAGTTTTTGATTGAATTATTCACGTGATCTAGTTTGCTGTGACATGTGGGAACATATCTAGGATTATCTTGATCATCAATCACCCACGAGTAAGATTTTGGATCTAGTTTTCGTTTTGACTCGATTTTGAACCATTCTTCAATCAAACGGAAAAGGATCGCTATTCTTCCAAGAATTGTCACAATCTTCGATTGGAATAGGTTCCTGATATCATAGAGAAGGTGTGTTCCATATTTCATCGAGTTTGGAGTTGTAGATCAAAAGTTTCATCTATTTGCAACTTCATCATCGGGGCTGTTTGATCTTCTTCAAGCCGGCCGTCAGACCGCCCAAGGCCATCGGTCAGACCACCATTGACACGCGGTCCGACCGCCAGCACTGAGTTTGTGTTTTAAGCTTGTGTTGATTTTTGTCGTATTGCTTTGGGGATTAAATTGGATTCAATACTAGTCTTCCGCTGTACTGGTATATTGATCTTCATAGCTTCCATAGCTACTGGAGTAAAATATTATTGAATCAATTAATTATGAAAAAGTGAGCGTGCTTCCATAACAAGTGGTATCAGAGCCCGGTTAGTTCAATCTTAATCTTAACCGGTCACTGAACTTGGCGATGGATAAATACTCCACAAAGCCGCATATCTTCGATGGGCAGGACTATGCCTATTGGAAGAATAGAGCGAAGCACAAGCTATATGGGAGGTTGTTTGAGCTCCGCTCGTTATTCCCGAAGTTGCTACGCCGGCTTCAGCAACCCTCTTGGCTAGCAACAATAAGGCAAAAAAATCTCTTATATGGTGGGCTTGGTAGACAGGAGTATGATCGGATTTGCAATCTTGAGACTGCGCATGAGATTTGGAACACCCTCGAAACCTACCATGAGGGTTCGTCACAAATCAAGAAAGTACGCCAAACAGTCTATAAGCGTGAATATAACAAATTCGAGATGCGTCCTGGAGAGAGCATCGATGATATTTTCAGTCGCTTTAATAAAGTGATTAATCAGATGAAAGCTGTTGGTATTGAATATTCTCAGTCTGAAAATGCCACCCATCTCTTGGCTGCAATCAGCACCAAGGAGTGTGAGTAAAGGCTACCGCCATTGAGGAGAACGTCAACCTCTCTGATCTGACTTTGGAGCTGCTCTATAGCAAGCTCAAGACTCATGAGATCAAGAGGATTGATCATCCCAAGAAGGAAAATATGGCTTTGGTAGCAGACCCGCTCAAGAGAGCTTCTGATGGGTCTTCTGAGTCTTCTTCTGGATTTTCACTTGCTGGTTCATCTGCAATCCATAAAGAGGAGTTTGAGAGTCTCCCTGAGGCTGAGTTGGCCCTCATAGTAAAAAAGGTCACACGGGCCTATAATAATATGACAAATAAAAATAGAGGAGGTCCCGTGACCTGATATGAGTGTGGTGAGTTTAATCATATACGGGCAAATTGCCCCAAGCTAAAAGGTAAGAGCAACCATAAGGAGGGAAAACCAGCTTGGAAGAAGCATCAATGGAACAAATCAAGGTATAATGCTGCCAAGCTAATGAAGGCCGCTCACCGGGTTCTTGCCGTTTTTGAGGAACAATTCTTAAGTGATGTGGACTCCGGGAGCGAGGAGGACAAGGAGGAGGAGATCCCTCAAAACAAGAAGAAGGGGAAGGTCAAGGACTTCACCGGCTTGTGCTTCATGGCCGACTCCGTTGACAACGACAACGACGAGGTACCTCCTTCCTATGATGTCCTTTCTGATAGATGTGAAAATATGTTTGAGCAACTCATGAGTCTGGATAATGCTTTAGAGTTTATCATGGCCAAAAATAAGGACTTAGAGTCACAAGTAGATAGTTTGATATTAGAACTTACAAATGCTAAGACTCTTGAATCTGATGAATGTTCATCTTGCCATGCTATGCACTCATAATTTTCTAAACTGCAATCTGCTCATGATATTGCTTTGCAACAACTTGAAAATGCTAGGACTGAGTTTGTTGAGGTTAAATCTGCTCCATGTGAAAAATGCGTAGACTCTAGCAAGTTGGTTGCTTCTGGTGTGGTTGATTCTAGCATTTACACTTTCTACATAGAACGCGAACATGAAGTCAAAGATATCTTAGAAGCAGTTAGAGCTAAATATGCCAAGCTTATGGACAGTATTGAGTCTGCTACATGTGCTTCTTGTCCAGCTCTTAAACTTGAAACTGCTGCCCACTAAGGTTTCAATTCATTTGGATTAAACCATCCGCCGAAAACTCCCTCTTGTGCCATGTGGGAATAAATAAAAGTACGTCATTCTGACACTTTCACAACCAAATGGCACAGCCACAGTAGAATATTGCAAATTATTTAGCCTAGCCTGTCCCACTGTAGACTTATGGTAGTACGATAGAGCTTTGCAAGATGCGGCTTGAAGAACGATTTTTAACCAACTTGGGCAACTTTCAATAACTCTGGTCTCGGTCATAGAAATGAACCGGTCACATGCATCAACTTGCACCATCCAAACATCCATTTCGCCCAAGTCTAAACTAATTTTTATTTTATTTTTTAAATCATTTGTAAATTTCCATGGCATAATAATGACATAGACTCATTTTAAAACCATAGTTGAATCTTTGGCTAAAATTTCCTAAATTAAATTTTTTATATAAGCATGATTAGTCATATATTTTTTCAAAAGTATTCTAGTTCATACTATTGCATAAAATAGATTTTCATATACGGTGTCAAGGTAGTTTAATTCAATGTCAAAGTTGGTTATACAATGGTAATGGGAATAACTATAAGTTTAAAACATGAATTTAAACTAAATTGAATACAAATGAGCATGTAGTAATAATTTAAAATATAATTTAAATAATTTGAAATAATATGTTCAAATATGATCAAATGATGTAACTTGTCTTTCTCAAATTATTGTTGTTCCGAAACGACGTCGAAATATGTCTTTCCGAAGTCATCGAAATTAACTTGATTATTTTGATTAAGCTCTACATACCCTATTTAGCTACTATGTAATTTTTACATATTTTTAATAGGTATCTTGTTATTTTTAGAGGTCTCTTCCTATTTTCCTGGTTTAAAAATTATTTTTGACATTAACAAAAAAATTACAATGTAAAAATGAAAACTTTCAATTTTTTTCTTAGTATTTTTGTAGATTTGTTCTAAATCATACTATTACTGCAACATAAATAATATCTATACGACGAACTAAAGTATACACAGCTAAAATGATGTATTATATCAAACAACAATACAACTAAAATTATCTAATCCATTGAATTTTATGTCGCTATTTTTATTTGCTAATCCGCAAGATTTGAAATTTTGGTACAAAGTTGCAAAAACAATTACCTACAGAATGAGCGACCAGATCTCCTGCTCAGTCTCTCTCTCCTTCGCTAGGAACCGGTAGGACTTCGTTACGTGTCTTCTTCTCCTCTCATCCGTTCTCTTCTAACTCTCTTCTCTTTTTTTCTGGAATTAAAATCACCGTTGCACCAAATTTTGACAGTTTATATAGTCAGTTCTTGTCGTCATATCAACTGATAATTTGCACATTCTTTGATGCAACCAGTTGAAATAGTATCATATAGTTGAATCAAGGACTGGCGGTAAATAGATTTTTTTTTTACTATAGTGGTATCAGTATACAGCTGGCACGAGGGAACATTACTAGTACATTCTAGATGGCCCCTGGGTTGCTAGTAGCTACTAGACTTGCTTTGCTTCTGCATATCTTGGACTTGGGCGGGCTTCTTGTTGGCTGCGTTGCCCTTGCCTACCTATCCATCTACTCTACTCTACACTACTCTAGCACAGCACATTAGCATCCAATCCACTCCACAATTCCATATAGCGGAGGAGCTCCGAGCTTGGTTGCCGGAAGAGCTAGCCGGGCAGAGGAGGAGGATGTGTATATAGGCACAACCGCGTTCGCATCGTCCCATATCCGCCAGCACAGCACATTAGCGCAGCTTTAATTTATTTTTTCCACCAAACTAAAGCAGAGCAGATCAAACCAAGGGAAGGGATGTCCATGTCGGAGGAGGGCGGCAACGGCAGCCCGCAGCTGAGCCTGAGCAGCTGCAGCTCGCTCTTCTCCATCTCCAGCAGCAGCACTGGTGCTCATGACAACAGCAGCAACGTCGTCAACGTTGCTGCTGCTGCTCGTCTGAAGCTGCCTCCTCCTCCTCCTCCTCGCCTGTCCCTCTGCGTCGGCGCCGGCGTGGGCGTGGGCGAGGAGGAGGAGGAGGAGGAGCTCCAGCTGGATCTGCAGGTGGGCGTCACGAGCTGCTCGTTCGACGGCGATGACGACGAGCGCAAGAACATCCGGATGATGAAGAACAGGGAGTCGGCGCTCCGCTCAAGGGCAAGGAAGAGGGTACCGTACCTACCTACCTGCCTAGGAATAGCACTAGTCCATACTCCATACTGCTAGCTTACTGCATTTGATTGATGCATCAGTAGTAACAAGTTACTAGCTACATAATTAATTTGTTTGTGTTCCTAGCTAACAGTAGCTAGCTTGCGTGCAGGCGTATGTGCAGGAGCTGGAGAAGGAGGTTCGTCGCCTAGTGGATGAGAACCTCAAGCTCAAGAGGCAGTGCAAACAAGTAAGCAGGAGTAGTAATTTGGAGATTCATTATTTGCATACATGCACACTACTGGATAAGCTAATTAGCTACTCCAATATATAAAATTAATCCTAGCTCCAATATTACATATACTGGCAATTAAGTAGCTACTCCGCTGACTTGACTTGTTGTAATAGCAGTAATCCATTTGATTCATTCCGTTCGTTCGATCTCAACAAATAAGTATTGCATGCACTGCACGCAGCTGAAGACGGAGATGGCTGCACTGATCCAGCCTGCAGCCATGAGCTCCCTGAAAAGAACCTCATCCACTCAGTTCTAGCCAGCTACCTGGATTGGATTGGATTGGAATTTGGATTGGATGGAGGAGAAAGAACAAGCTAGAAGGTCGACAACATGCATCGAGAGGGGCGAAATTAAAGAACCAGATAGCTAGCTAGTGTTGTTACTGTACGTTTCAGTTTGTTACAGTCGATCGCAGCCTTCTCTCTACTGTTTTATACTGTACCTCGCCAGTTATGCCAACTGTTCGCACTGAGTTTTTCCCCATCATTTCGCACCGTTTTGGGTCGAAATAACCATTCTAGCCTTTTTAAGGGAAAATGTCAAAATAACACTGCAGGTTTGGTGATAGGTCACTCGTGCCTAGGGATGATAATGGTCCCATTCTCGTTCTCCGACAAGGAATTCATCTATTGAGGGTCGAGGTTATGGCTATTTCTCCCTTTACAGGATACTAATATGAAAAAATCATTCCCCATCGGGTGCAATGGGGCCAAGCTATTCTCCTATTCTCCATCTCTGTTACTCGTACAGCCCCTAATAACCTAATGACTTATGTCTATTTCAATATCCCATATGGGCCACTAGTAAGCCCACTACCGCAGTTCCTACTTCCCAAGCAGTAAGTATAACTCTAGTATCCCATATTCCCATTTGGCGCTTCCTACTTCCCAGGATCCCAGCCGTCGTCCCCTTTCTTGCTCCCGCACTCGCATTCCTGTTGTCCCACAATCGGCAGCTCGACGCAGACGCTCCCGCAGAGTCCCATCGGCCCACGCCCTCAGGACTCCCATCGCCATCCTCGGTCCTCTCTTGCTCCCGCAGTCGGCAAGCGCAATCCTCCGACACGGTCCTCCTCAGTCCTCCCCAACAGCCAAGACTCGAGAGTCGACGCCCGACGGTCTTCCTCCTCCGGTGAGTCAACCAGACAATCATTCCTCCTATTGTATATCTGCCATACTTCTAGCCATATATGAGTTTTGATTGTAGATTCTGGTATATGAGCTTATATGAACATTGTAGATTGTAAATCCAGGTTGTATATCAGTAAATGAGCTAAGATTCTACTCCAGAATGTAGATTGATGGCTTGTATATCCATATTGTATGACTAGATTGATTTGCTACTACTCCAGAATGTAGATGACAGGTTGAAGATTCTATATGAGCTTATATCCAGATATCCATGAATCCATGATTCAGCTGTAAATTAATTGGGAGGGTTGGGAGATGGGGCTGGTTCCATATTCTGGGATCTATTAGCTCATATGAACTCTATGTAATGACTGAAACAAAAAGCACTGTGCACTCCATGTAATGTCTCATTGTCTTCTTATTGGTAGTAATGTGGAATTTCAAATGCTTAACTATCAGTGTATTCCTCGATACACTGCTGCTAGATACGACACCATCTACTGCTAGAGTGGGGAACTGCCGAATTGGGGATCAGCCGAATTTTGGGTCTGGGTCCCCGTGGGGCCCCGATAACCCAATGGGGGCGGAGAATGGGGGACGGGGATGGAGAACAGGGATTTTTCCTTCTCTCGAGGACGGGGATGTTCCACCACTCCCCGTCGGGGAATGGTCCCGTTGCCATATGTACTTGTGCCCCCCATCGTGCGCACTGTACGGAATCGTTGCTAGCGCTCATTTGTGCGCCCACCACGTGGCAGCGGCAGATATCCGAAGAACGATTTTTTTTGCTAAATCCGTGCGCACGGTGTGACGAGATTGTTCACACACTGTAGAATGCTGACTAGCACGCTTGTTCACTACTAGCACGTTCGCTAAGCTATTTTTGTCAATTCGCTCACAAATGATTATTTTTGCTATTTTGTCTCACAACAATGCTATTTTAGCTAATAATCTTGCCTTACAGGTACTAAGACAATCTTGCCTTGCAGCTACTAGATGACATACGGTGCGGACGAGCACTATAGTGATGATTATGTGAGGTGGAGGTATGGACGAGGGCACGTATCGTTTATTGGTATTTTTATGATACTATTTTTGTCAATTCATTAGTAAAAAATTATTTTTGATATTTTATACTGTAACAATACTATTTTAGCTGATAACTTAGTTTGCCTTGCGGCTACTAGACGACACGCAGGGCCGCAGTCAAGAACAAGAAAGAGACACTTGAGCTTTCATTTCATCTCCCTGTATTGATAGTATCCGCACAATGGTAGTGTGTACTACTGTACTTCCCAGTTTGGATGATGACTGCATGTGCAAGTGTGTCGCAGACAGCTGCGCTCGTTGCAGACTAGGCATGCATTAGATTCTTTATCTTCACCGTTCGATCTAAAGCGTGCATTGAGCACGGTGATATGCATTATATTCTTCACTTCATCGTTCAATCCAAAATGAATTCTATGACTATAGTATTTAGGAAATAGTAAAATTACTATTGTATATTTTGCTACAGTAGATATATCACTGTTTCAACACTCCTCCGGGTTCTCAGAGTATCTATTCTACTCATACCATCATATGTTTCTACAATTCAGATTGATTGTACCGATCTAATCCTATAGTAAAGTCTTAATTTAATAGAATCTTAATATAACTATGATTCTAACAAAATTTTGTAGAATCGTGATCAAAATTTTCATACGATCCTACTGATTCCAGTAATTTATTATAAATAATTATGTGCATATCCCCTTTCATTGTAAATGTATACTTTTTATTTCTTCATGTCAATTATAATTTGCATAAACAATAAATGATCTTTCCTTTGAAGTACAATTTGGTAAACAAAAGTTCTAAAAAAAATAGAAGTGTTAAAATACAAGGTAGATTTTTTTTTTTAAAAGGAATGTTTCTTTAGTAGAGTTAGATAGGACCTTAAATTTTAGTCGATCTTAGAATTCACGATCTTGCTGAACAACGTCTGATCCGATTTAGGATCGCCGTAACCTCGACAGTACTTGCTAGGGTTCTGCTGCTGTACACTGTTCATACAGACTTGAATTATTGTTTACATAATGATTCTCATTCTCTACCAACAGGCCGATAGGATCCGTGCGTGTATCATCGTGTCCGTACGTAGGTGATGCAAGCCTAGCCTGCTTGCTTTGCTGGTCCATACGGAGGCGCAAGGTGCAAACGAGGAAATCGGAAACGCCATCCAAACCCCCAGCTATCTTTTTTCTCCCAGCTGCATCAATCAATCCTCCGGTGTAAAGAGAGGGAAAGTTCTCGCGCGGAAAGAAGGCCACGTCGCCCCTATTGTTACTACGTACTACCCTGAATAGAACAACCAATCACAGACGCAAAAGTAGCTCCGATGTTTCTTTATTTTTATTTTTATTTTTATTTTATCCTTTCTTTCTTCCCCTTTTCATTATAGCTCCGATGACCCTTTTTGCCTAATGTTATAGTAGGTTGTTCAGCTAATCGCCTTGATTTGTCCAGCATCTAGTCAATTCACCAAGCCCTACCATGGGAACATCATTGACGAACTACTTGAACATTGAACCCAAACATTGACTCATTCCCCTTATAATTTAGGGAAAAATGGTTCAGTAGTATTCTTTTGTGCATATTTAGAGAAATCAAACTGTTTTGGTGACACAATGCAAAATGATATCACGAACGCTCGAAAATATTGGGAATGACATTGCTGTCAATTTGACACACGTTAGTCCACGTTGCACGGGTAAAAAGACATATGCCCTCCCAACCCATCTCTCTTTCTTCTTCCTCTTCCAAACGCCAGTGCCACGCTGCCAAGTTCTCCTCGCCACCGCCTGTGACGCCCTCGCCTGCCCCTCCATCACCGCCGCCTTCCTCCGCGCACTCTCCTCCCACGTCGTGCTGACCTCCGGCCTCCCTCGCCCGCGACGCCCTGCTCCCCTCCCACGCTTAGGGATGGCAATTGTACCCGATTACCCGTGTGCCCGCGGGCGAATACCCTAATAGAGGCGGATATGGGCGTCTTTCTTTGCTCACGGGTATGAAAACGGGCACAATTCCTTACCCATCTGTAACGGTATGGGCATGGGTAAGCTCCACCTGCACTCGCTTCGCCTGACACCCGTGATCTACCCACATGTGTAGAAACTATGTCAATTTGTATTTGTATTTTATTTGTTAAACTTGATTAGTTGTCTTGTTGAACATGATATGTGAATTGTGATGAACTTTATTAGTTGTTGAATGCGTGATGCACCATTGATGTGTGAATTATGATGAACTTGATGTATGCATTGCTCGTGGGTAACGAGCATGTACGCGGGCGATGGGTACCCACGGGCGGTGATGCATTATTCGCGGTAACGGGTATGCCGCGGGCGACGGTATGGGCGAGGTTTTTCGCCCGTCGTCCTTCGCGGGTATACCCGTGGGGGGAATTCGGGGTCGCGGGTACGGGTATGGGCGAGCACTACCCGTACCCGCCGCGCCCGATTGCCATCCCTACCCACGCTGCACCGGCAGCCACTTTCGCCTCGTCGTTTTGGCCAAACCAGTGAGCTCCTCTCCAAATCGTTTGCATCAAAATGTGTTCTCGAGTATCCTCTTCCTTAACCCTCAACTAATTTGAAAATTTCTCATTGTCAGCCTCGCCATGTCACCTTCTTCCCCAAGTTCGGTCGAATCCGCTGCCATGTTTGCTCCGGTAAGTTTCTCCAACTAGAGCACCCTCCCACCTCCTTCCTCCTACCTAGGCATCGTATTTGAAGCCTCCCTCACCCGGTCACCGCCTCTATGGTGAGTCGCCGCCAGGCCGCCTCGCATCTTCTTCGCCTCCACCGTCCGACCGGTGAGTTCCCCTCACTCCCCTCATGCGCGTGCTCACCTTCATTTCACCCCTCTTCTACCCAAGCGTTGCCACCCCCGGTCGCCGTACTCTGCAGCTCACCTACCCTGGTGCGTGCTCGGCTGCAGCACCACCACCCCTAGCCTCCTCTCCCTGCCAGCAACCCATTGTTGAGATCGCCGCCTCCGCTTTGCAGCTCCCTTGCCACAGGCGAGCACACCCCGTGGGCTCTCTTCGCCTCCTCTATTTCCCCTCTACACTGCTCCCTCTCTCCCTCCTCTGTTTCCCCGATGGTGGAGGAGGGGGGCACCAGGGTGGGTGGGGAGGAGGCAGCCAGAGGTGCAGGAGGGGAGTGGCATCGACACCGTCTCACTGGAAAGAGAGGGGGATAAGCGCTACCGTCGACTTGAAGGGAGGGGGTAAAACGGGCATTAAGATTGTATTCTCTTACGTTATACGTCTTGGCTATTAAAAACAGTGAAAAGTATGACGACAGTGTTATTTTCAAGATTTTAGAGACTTTGTGGTATCATTTTGCAGTGCGTCGCCAAAGCAAAGTTATTTATCTAAATACGATCGAAAGCAATGTTACCGAACCAATCCCCCCTATAATTTAATGCATGGAATATCATCAATGAATTGTTAGAACATTGAAACCAAATTCGTGTCACATTTCATTTTGCCTACCAAAAATCCAACACATACACAATTCATCCCCTACTCAATTTGAAAAGATAAAGACCTGAACTTCGCACATGAACTAATGCGGTAGGAAGTAATGCGTCAAACATTTTGTTTTATCTACCGGAACATACACAATATGATACAAGAAACATGGGTTTAGTTTTTAAGATCTCATCGTAAAGAATATGATGGTTCAAACGGATCCCGAACTGAATGCTCGGTTTAAAAGCTATAATTATTTAAAATTTTCGGATTGCAAAAAAGCGCAGGTCATGGTGCTCCATCCGCAGGGTGCATCTGCCCCATTTCCGCGCTGCACAACCCGTACATAGCAAACCGCCCGCACCATCTTGCAGGCAGCGCGCGCGGCATATAGCACCGCCCCGGACGTCCGCCGTGGTTACGTCCACGGTTCTCATACTGTCTCGCTTCTTATATACGTTTTGAGATTATACCGTTATTCCTGATGTAATTTTTTACTCTTCTTAGATGATTTCTCAATTAAATACACCGTTATTATCATTATATTAATATTAGTTGGCTTTTCAACTTTTGACCACATGAAAAGACCGAGTTGCCCTCATCCATAACCAACCTCCTCCCTTCTCTTCTTCCGTAGTGCTCCTCGCCTCCTCCTCCTCCATCTCGTCCTCACAAATAATAACCACATCCCCATGGTGGAGCTCGTCAAGCTCTTCCTCCACCACGGCATGCCCGTCGTCATCGCTGTCCCAACCCCGCCGACTTCTTCGCTTCCGCCGTTGCCGACCTCGTCGCCACTAACCCCTCCATCTCCTTTCATCACCTCCCGCCTCCTACCTCCCAAATCCAAATCTTAGATCCATCTGCATCGGATAGTTGCAGCACGCCGTCTCCCTCACAAATCCATCTCAGCGGGGCAGGCTGCAACAGCCCGAGGCGCGCAATGGGCTACCCGCACGACCTCTACGTGTGGAGCCTCACCGGCTGCGCCGGTTACCTCCCAGCCGTCGCCGCCTTCGGCTACCCGTCCTTCGCCACCGCGCCCCTACCTAGGGCCGACAACTTCACCTCGTCGCGTCGCTCCGGCGTCTACGATGACGATGACTTGCAGGAGCTCATATGCGTTGCGTCGCAGAGGCGGGCGACTGAGGCAACCACCACGGTAGCGACCACAAAGCTGGTGACCGTGCCCAGGAGCCAGAGCGTGGCCATGGCAAGGATCAAAGAGGACCGGTCGTGCGAGTTCGTCGGTGCTGGCGCCGACGTGGTGTTCCCTAGGAGCCGGAGCTGCGCCGTCGGAGCGAGCCAAGTCGATGTACAGAGGGGGAGGGTTGCGGCTCTGGCTTGAGACCCATCTATTGTTCAATCCCCTCCTCCCTTGTTCTCCCTCTATAATGTCTCACTCAATCCGAGGTTGAGCGGTTTGAAGAGAGCATGAGAAATGGGTAACAGTGGTGGATTTGAGTTGAGCTGGGTTCTTGTTCTTTGCTGGTTTTGAGCAGAGTTGGGCATGCTTGATTTGTTTGTTTTGGGTTGATTTGGATGAGGATGTGATTTTGGTGGTGGGATGTCACGGCGGTTGTCGTTGTTGTTAGGAGGAAGGCGATTGAGACCGGTGAGTACACCATGTCAAACCAGGAGATGGTTCAGGACGCTGAGCTGTAGGCGAAGGATGAGATCCCGGAATAGGTCACCGCTATAGTGAAGCTAGAGGTGGGGATGACGGGAGCGGGAGCGGGAAGAGGGCGTGGGAGGGAAATGAAGAGGACAACTTTCCATCAATCCGTCTGTTCTTAAAGCCTGGAGGAATCTCCATGTACACATACTCTTGTAAATCACCATGTAGAAAAGTATTCTTCACATCCAACTGATGTAGGGGCCATCCTAAGTTAGTTGCATAGGAGATCAACGTTCTTACCATGCTGATCTTCGCCACTGGTGCAAAGGTATCAGCATAGTCTATTACATATATTTGACTATAACCTTTTACAACCAATTGTGTCTTGTATCTCTCTATCTTGCCTTCAGGAGTTTGCTTAATCATAAACACTCATTTGTATCCTACTGCCCTCTTTCCTACTGGGAGTGGAACACGATTCCATGTCTTGTTCTTCTAAAGTGCACTAAGCACTATCTGAAGAGATCCTACTTAGCAGTTTGCCAATCCTTTGAAACAGACATTGTCTGAAGAGATACAATTAATGTTTTGTATGTATGTGAGATATGAGAATATGAGATGAAATGTGCAATATCATGCTCAAAACCATACTGGACTGGAGCCTTTCCGGCAATAGCTCTACTTTCCCTACGTTGCGTAAGTGGTAACTCTAGATGATAGTGATTAGAAGGAACACTACAACTCACCCCAAGCAGAGGCAAGGAATTTGATGGGGAGAGACCCGAGGAAGAGGGATTTGGGACTGGATCAACTAGCAAGACCAACTGTCCAGGTTGTGGCTATTCTGGTTACGCCTCTGCCAGCTCAGCTGGCGGCTCGGGTGCTGACTGCTTGTCCATCTGCTTCTCCCCTATTTCCCAAAATGCATTTGTTGATAAACCTTTAATTCTTTTAGGGCTATCACATCGCTCCCATATTTTGTTAGGCTCGGGCACGAAATTGTCGCCACAATGACTTCTTCTTATTGACTATCACTATCCTTATTCTCCCCCTCTTGACTGTCACCCTCAGTGATAGGAGAGAACTCCTTCAAAAACAGACAAACAATCTTCGTTGAACTGGGTTCCAGCATCTATAGCCCTTTTGACTTGATGAATAGCCTATACACATACACATCAATGCCTGCAGATTCAGCTTGCCAACCGCTGGTCGGTTATCCCGTACAAAGCACGCACAGTCAAACACCTTTCGAGACACCTTGAACTCCCGTTGACCCAAAAGAGGTTCAATTGGAGACTTCATCCAAAGTATTCGAGACGACATACGATTGATGAGATACGCTACTGTCATCACTGCCTCGCTCCACAATCCCTTTGGCACATTCATCTAAACATGAGTGAACGTGCTACCTCCAAGAAATATGGATTCTTCTTTTCTACTAATCTATTCTGAGGTGGGGTTCCTGGACAAGTAGTCTAATGAAGTATCCCCTCTTCTGAGAGATACATTGCAAACTCTTTGTTCACATAATCAGTTCCATTGTCTGTTCGGAGAATCCGAACCTTTGCATCAAACTAAGTAGCAATCATCATATGGAAGTCCTGAAAACACCGAAGGATCTCGTTCTTGTGCTTCATCGTATAAATCCAAGCCATACGAGTACAAAAATCAATAAATGTGATAAACCACTAAAAATCACTCACAGAAGTAACTGAGCATGGACCCTAAACATCAGAATGTATTAATATAAAAGGTTCATAACTCCGAAGACTAATGCTACTATATGTAGACAGTGTATGCATCCAAACTCACAAGCATCATACACAAGTTTACTCTTGTTTACTTTATTGAGCAAATCAAGATATAACTGTAACATCCCAACTTTTTAGCATTTGAAAATCTTTTAATTAGTTGCTAGTTGAAAATCTCAACATTTGTATGTTATTTGAATTTAAATTTAAAAGCTTAATATATACTTTCATGATAGAATAATTTATTGGGGTTAATCCCAACATCAACAATTACCAAAATTATTTTATTTGGATTCTATGTGCTTGGATAGATTTTGTAGAATTTTCTGGAATTTTTCCAAGATCATTTGCTATTTTCTATTTTTCTATTTGCATTTCCTGGATTATCTAAAAAGAGAAATTATTTTAAAATCCCCGAAACAGTGTTGGGCCATACACTGTGCAACCCAACACCGCGCCTCAGCCCAGCCCACGCGCTCGCCCGCCTAACCCCGTTGGATGCGCGACGCGTGCCCCTTCATTCGATTGGACGCCCGCGCTCAACCCCGCCTTCCTCCGTTGGATAGTCGCCGCGTGGCCTCGCCCGCTGATCTCACTCGCTCGCTCGCCCGTGCCTCGCTACCGCTGCCCGGTGGGGCTGCCACCGGGTCGTCGTCTCCACGGACTCTTCTTCCTCCTCGCGCCCGCGCCTTCGCCCGCCATTACCGCTCTTCAAAGCTTCGTCCGACAAAATCGCAACGGTCACTGATTCTTCGCGTCGACCCCACCAAGTTGTAGTCGTATCTATCTCGTACTCATCCCAAACCAAATCGGCTTCCGAATCCCTCCCAATCTCCCCGAATCTCGAAAATTCCGATCGTGGCCATTTCGAACGCGATTTGGGGATTTCCATCCTCGCCGCCTCCCGAGCCCTAAAAATACCCCTCTAGGATCGCCCAGTCCTCCGCAACCCAGAGCCGCCACCCTCGTCTCCCCGATCGCTATAGCGCCGCTGCAATTCAAGTTCTAGGGTTTTCGGCCGAGCTCCTTCTCCGACGAATTGCTCCGCCGTTGTCGTCGCCCTTGCCCCGCCGTCTACACCATTGTGATCAGCAAGGTCCGAGCTACCTCGTGCGCCCCTCCTCGTCGCCGGAGCACCGCCGGAGCACCCGTACGACAAGACCCGAGCCTTCACCGCCGCTTCTTCCTCGCCGCCGGTCGCCATCATCGTTGCCAGCCATTGGTAAGGGCACCCTTGAGTGTGCAATAGCACGGGAAACAATCTGGTACCCTCCACCGCCGGTGACTCGCTGCCGATCGCCGGCAACCATCGGGTCCCGAGCGCCGCCCTCGCCGTCGTTGCTCCGTCAGCAGCCAGCGTCAGCATTTGTGCCTGCGTGTCGCCCACGTGCCGCCGTGTGAGCGCAAGCACATGCGCACGTGGCCCAGTCCACCGCGCCAGATCTCACTTGGCTTGGTGAACCCAATTCACCTTGAGCCAGTCGCTGACATGTGGGGCCCACATGCCAGATTTCTTTTAAATCTATTTCTTTTTCTGAAAATTATCGGCTGACGCAAGCATTGCGCAATAATCCGATTTTCCTTCATAAAAATATTTCAAGAAATTCATTAAAAATCCTAATTAGGGTTTTATTTGATTTCCAATCTTCTAAAGCTCATAACTTTTGCATCCGACCTCCGATTGAGCCCAATCAAATTTGTAAATTAATATAAAATCAAGATCTATTTAATGGTGAATTTTATTTGATTTTTAGAGTTTGTTTTGCCTCTGTTATTTTTTATTTCTTTTGCTTCGTTTGTGCGTAGACGTCGATGCTCCGGGAAATTTTGCAGAAGAAGGAGCACCTCAAGATCAAGACCGGTACCTAGTCCCATTCCAAGGCAAGTTATACCTTTGATCATATTGAACCTAGTTTTCAAAATACTTTGTTTCAATGCATTGCGTTCTATTTCAAGTATTTATTTAAATACTTTTGGGATAGTTATTAATCCAATTTGTTATATCTACCTTGTCTATTGTATGCCATGATATTTTATCACCCTAGGTTAGTTCACTATTAGTTGGTATTATCGTAGCACCAACATGGGTTGGTTAGATACGAGTAGACTGCTTAGGCATGACACGAGTCATCATTTCATGAGAGTTGCAATTATAAACTTGACTAAGTAATTAAGGAACTATGTGTGTTGTGTGCTATTACTCGTTGATGGCATGTGTTGCACTTAATCAATAGGGTGGAAAAGATTTAGACTGAGGCAAGTGGTGGATTCTGTGTGATTGGTGGAGCTGTGTGCTTTAAACTTTGTGATTTGGAAAAAACTGAAAGTCTTGCCTTAGTCAATTAAGGACTTAACTTTGTGTGCCATTGAACTGGGCCTTACTGTACAACCACATGCCTAGTATGGGTTGGGTCTAACTTAGTAAGTTATGGAGTTTTGACATTAACAACTCAGATTGTATTTTAAGCCGTGTGATGGGCTGGAGGTGTGATATGTCACATCGCGGGACAATTCGCTTCATCCTTGTCCAACGATGTGTGTCGTAACCAAACGCTGCGTGTATCGGTTGGCCGGCAAGAAAGCACATCGGAGTGTCATTGTTTGAGATGAAGTCTCTGAAAGGTTTTGTTATGGTCAATACTAGCTACACTGATTGTATCGTGTGGGTAAAGTGTACAACCTCTGCAGAGTGTTAAACCAATCTATTCGAATAGCCGCATCCTCGGATATAGACATACTCAGGGATTTCACACGAGGGGTAGATTTTCATAAAACCTTTGGGAAGGGAGCTGTGTGATCTAAGTCATATGGCTGTGTGAATAACTTATTTAGGCTGTGTGTCTTTACTGAAATTTAGTGAGAACTTATTATTGTTTATTTGTTTTGAATTATGTTTTCAATCTATTATTTGTATTCAATTGCAAATGTTACATTTTGCAAAAGAACCACAGAAGCCATTCCTTTGGAATAAGCCATCATGTATAATTGCATTATGTGGTATGACTTGCGAGTACGGTTGTGTACTCACTCTTGCTAAACAAATCAACAGAAGTGGAGGAGTCGTCACCAGCTTTTGAAGAGGAATTCTACGAATGTTGATCTCTAGGGTCTTGATTCCAGTCAGTTGCCTGTGGTAAATTGATGGGAGCCCACTGGAGTTTTCTTTATTTCCGCTGCAGTTTATTTCATTATTCTCAGCCTTGCATGGCTTAATAATTGTAAAACTCGACCTTAAGCTCACAACAGTTATGTGTTATTCAAATTACTCGTTTATTTAATATTTCGTTTGCATGGAGTTGATATTTCATCGATGTTGACACTGTGTGCACTAGCGTGATCCCGCACTAATGCAAAATACACAGAGGGTCCAGATTTGCATATTTGGATCCCGACAATAACTGACTTAAACTCTCAAATGGAGGATGTCTCAAACGATGATGATGTAACAAAATTCTCCCTCCACTCCTTCTGCAGCCACAACCAATACCACATAAACCTTATTAATGTACCACAACTCATAACGCCTTATTCTAGTCTCAATCCTCTCCCCAGTTCTCTAATCCAAACAAACACGAATCATTCTCAAATGTGACAGTGCATTTAAATTGGTCAATGATAGAACTAACTGAAAGAAGATTGATTGGAAAGGAGGGAACATGCAAGACGAAGGATAAAGCAATGGATGATGTGGGAGGGAACATGCAAGACAATGGATGATGTGCACTCTATAGATCCTACATCCTGAATAAGCTGGGAGGTTCCATCAGCTGTTTGAATAGTTTCAGAATGAGTATATGGGGTGTAAGATACAAATATACTAGGGTTAGATTAGACAGCATCACAGAGATGCTTGATTTCCGGTTACACTAGGAAAGGAAAGGAAAGGATCGGAAACCTGTGGAGTTTCAGTAGTCTGTAAGTGAGATTTTGTTTGATTTTCCCTAAACATTGTTTGCATTGAGAATGTATTCAAAGGATACACCGTTTTATATTGTACAATTGTAAAAATAAAAGGCAAAGAGCTAGAGAAGCATCCTTCTGATGTGCCATCTGTTGTTTGTGTTGTGCATAGCCAGTCAGTGTTTTCTGGTAATAATCTGCAAGCTACCATACGCCTCAGCCCGAGGCGCTGTACTGGACTTGGGCGATGCTTGACACTGACAAGTGACATTTTAGCCAGGATTCATGTACTAGGAAGCAACTGAACCTGTTGAAATGAAATATCTAAACCGTAGATTCAAGCAAGTCATACAGGTCAAATCCTTCAATAGCACTAGAGGAGGAGGTACAGACCTAGTTTTAAGTACCACATTATACATTACTCCAGAAGTGCAGTTCAACTGCTTAAACAAGCAGGTACAGTACAGTGCTGAAATGGTACAATTTCACAACAATGCATTACAAATCCCTGCTATAGCTTATCCAGAAGGGGATTTCACATATATCTGATATGTTGGGTGATACTTCTGAGCTGATATATCAGCGCTGCCATGACAGTCAGTCGGCTGAAGCAAGCACCAGATATCAAGTATCCTGATGTCCATGTACAAAACCAAATATCTATCCATCACATAATGTTATCCTACTTTGCAGTACACCAAACCTATGTTTTCTTATAAGAGCTCTGATTGACCAACAGCTGATGTAGTGCAAAACATGATGCAGAATTTGTGGACGAATTCCAGAACAATCCATCAGAGTTCAGATGATAAATCAGAGGGCATTGAGGCTCTGCTGGTGAGAGCAGGCCTCATTGTCACCAAAGCAGATTCATTTGCACCAGCTCTTAGAGCAATCCTGCCAGCTTCCAGGAATCTAGCAACAGCATCCTCTGCATAGCGGTTTGCTTCCCCTACAGTCATGGTCCTGCCAATGTCTGGGTAGGTGTTGAGGACATGGTCACCATTGAGCTGTGAGGCAAGTTGGATCAACTCCACTTGAAACTCTGAGAGAGATGAATCTTCCTTGGGGCCAAATGGTCGCAGAGACTTTGTGACCTCTGGGAGTTTCTCTGTTTGAAAAAAGAGAGAATATATATACTTAGGATTCTAGTAGACTCAGTCATTCAGTAAAGTTGTCCACAACTTCACATTGATGAGCAATTGTAAGCACTGGAACCTCCAACAACAGAGCATGTTACAATATCTGATATTATTTGTGAAACTTCATAGACTACAACTGGCTTAATGTCGATAAAAATAATCTGTCAATAACTGTACAGATATCGTTTGAGTAGCATATTGAAGTATAACAGCTATGTACCTGGACAGTCAGTTCTTGGTGTTTTGCGGATTTTGAAGTAGTTCTCAAAGGTCCCAGCCCATGCATCCCTCTTTGTAAGGAAGTTAGAATGCAAGTTAAATAGCTTCTTTACTGTTGCAGGAATGGATGAATGCTCATATTGTGAGGATCCCTGCGGACCATTTGGTTCATGGATCACTGCATGAATGAAAAGCAAGATAGTCAATACTAATTGGAATACAGAGCATAACACAAGATGACAATAGTAAACTGTAAAGATTTCTATGGTTGGAAATGCACAACTGATATTCCCTTCCAACGTATAGCAGCATAATTTCTAGGTGAAGGGGTCAAGCAAATGGTTCAAGTTCCAAGTTTTGTCCAACTTAAAGCAAGGGTAGACAGAAGACAAAGATTGCATCAGAACAAAACAAGCAATTCCACCTCTTGATGGCAAAGGCTGTCAAAATATGCTCTTATCTGACAACATGTTCACAAGGATTGCTATTTGCTAAGCATGTGGGACGTTTGCACCATAACACAAGTAAGATGAGTAGTAGAAATCCTGAACTTTTGTCATTCACACGCAACTTTTTGAAACGCTACTTGTCAGACATATATTGGTGTTTTTGGAAGCTGAAAGGGAGCGCCTACTTGATCATCGATAGGCATTATTAGCAATAACCCTACTACATGCTTCTATACTAAATGAATGCTTCTGTGCTAATTGAATGATAAATTATCTCTAAAGCAGTGAAATAAGTATCCAATTCATACTACTAACATCTATGGATTAGTCTTCCTATCATGATAAACCACAAACTAATCTTGGCAAATCAGTTCCTTCCAAAACACCAACAGCCCCTACTTCCAATTTACAAGCATAAAAAAACTTGGAAGCTCGAATGAATTCAACACATTAAAAAAAAACTTCTGTGCTAATTGAATGATAAATTATCCCTAAAGCAGTGAAATAAGTATCCAATTCGTACTACTAACATCTATGGATTAGTCCTCCTACCATGATAAACCACAAGCTAATCTTGGCAAATCAGTTCCTTCCAAAACACCAACAGCCCCTACTTCCAATTACAAGCATAAAAAAAGACTTGGAAGATCGAATGAATTCAACACATCAAATACTTACCGGTGCCCTTCTCAATCCACGGTGAGATGAGGAAGCTGGGCACACGCACCCCAAGCCGATCGAACTTGAAGTAGTACGGGTCAGGCCCAACAATTCCATCAGGCTGGGGCACCCCGACGACCGGCGTGGGCACATGGTCATAGAACCCACCATGCTCATCATAAGTGATGATCAGCGCCGTCTCGTTCCACTGCGGGCTCGCCCGCAGTGTCTCGTACACCTCCTTGACAAACCTCTGCCCCCTCGCGACATCATGCGATGGGTGGTCATCATTCGCGGGGAACATCTCGCAATCGAAGTACCTCTGCTCAATCACCGCGTAATTTGGCAGCTTCCCCCACTTGGCGTGCAGCTTGAACTTGAGGCTGTACTGGTGGAACTTGATGAGGTGCTTGAGCCGGCGAAGGCTCTGGTAGAAGAGCGTGGCCGGGATGTTCTGGTAGTAGATACCAAAGGACAAGCCGTTCTCCTCGAGGCTATCAAAGATGGTCTTTTGCGGGAAGCCATGGATGAGGTCCTTGCGGGCGTTGAAGGTGAGGCCATGGGAGGTCGCGGAGTGGACGTAGAGGCGGTTGGGCTGCGTGGAGGTGGGGACGGAGGCGAACCACCGGTCGAACACCGCGAACTCGTCGGCGAGGGAGGTGTATACGGGGACGGACTCTGGCTCGAATCCGCTCATGACGTTCTGCGGCATGCCGAGGCCCATGCCGCGGGCGTTCTGGGCGAAGCCGGACATAGGGGCCGGCACGGCGGAGGTGTCCGCGGAGCCGAAGATCTGCTCGCGGATGTCCTCGAAGCCGTGTCCGGGGTCGGAGTCGACGTATCCGGCCTCGTCGGTGACGAAGATCTCCGGGGAGGAGGGGTCGGAGGCGTTGAGGTGGTTGGACTCGGCGCCGGTGAGGCCGTCGATATCGGGGCGGCGGCGGCGCAGCCATCCCAGGATGTGGTCGAAGCTGCGGTTCTCCATGACCACCACAACCACCGTCTTGATCGGCGAGTGGATCTCGTGCTTCCGGCGGCGGCGCTTCAGCCCGCGGTGGTGCGCGTCCAGGCAGTGCCCGGATACGACCAGGGCCAGGAGGAGGACCGCGAGGAGGAGGCGCCCTCCGCGTCGGTCTGTGGCTTCGGCGGCGGCCATGGCGCCGGAGTCAGGGTGGGCGGCGGCGTGTTGGTGTTTGGTGAGTTAGTTAAAATTTTAATTTTAGTAGTTGCGAAGCGAGGGGCTTTTCCGTGCGGGCTTGCGGGTTGCGGCCGTCTTGATATTATATTGCCCGTGGGTCCCATCTGGGTGCCGTCCGGTGGGACCCAGTGTTGTAGTAGCGAACTCCGGTGCGTGCACGGTGAGTGGTGCGGAGCGCGGTCCCACACGTGTCCATGCGTGTTACACCGACTGGTCGGGTCACGAAAAGGGGGCCCGGGAGACAGTGTCGTACTAGTTTCGTTGGGTGTGTTTCTCCGCGAGGCAAGTAGTAGCCTGGTTTTTCTCCTTTACCAAATGCGAAAGCATATGCTACAAGAATCTGTAGATTTTTCCCTTCAGACTATTCGATAACCACACGCTTGGGTCTTCCATGTGTTTCTTACGGAAATGGATCATCTTCGGCGCATGTCGTCACGAAGCGAAAAAGGGCATATACAATGCATAGCCGTCTCGCGGTGGTTTCAATCTCCACGTAAGCACAGGGTAGTTTTATTGAACTCATAATAATATTTATTTGTCGGCCCTCAAAAATTTCTATTTGAGCTCTTAAGTTATATTTGTATTTAACATTTTATATTAATAACCCTACAACATAAATAATATTACAAATAACATCCTAGCCCACATGTCAACCATACATATCCATTTTCTCCTCCCCACCCTCTGTTTCTCCCACACACGTCACTCACCCCCCCCCCCTCCTCATTTCACTCGTGCTCCTCACGTCGTTCGCCCACCACAGCGCCGCGATTCACCACCAGCATCGCCGCTCTTCGGTCCCGGAGCCACTACCCACACTCGCGTCTGGTCCGACGACGCTGCCCTCGAGAGAAGCGTTGTCGCTCCCCGGCAAAAGCCGTTCTGGCCATCCAAATTCGACCGGATCTAGTCACCGTCGGCACTCGGTGAAGCTCGCCGCCTTCTCAGGCGACCGCGGTGGGTGATGGAGCGGGAGGAGGCCCAGTTGCTATGGTCAACTACCGAGGATGATGAGAAGGAGGCGGCCCGGTCACCTACCGAGGATGAAACCGCCTCCTCCCGTCGATATGTCGCACAACGTGGTCGTAGCTCAGCTCCACTTGCCCCTACCATCTCCTCCTCGGCCAGCTTCTCCTACACTCGTGCCTCATTCGCCGTCGCTGCTCGCGCTCGCGCTCCTCCTTGTTCGCTCCCGCCATGCTCGTCCTCGGCGTCGTTCGTCGGATCCGGCTCAAATCCAACTAGTAAGCAAGGAAACAATCTTCGTCTAGTTGTCGCACAATCTTCGTCGCCCACCTCGATGTCGTTGCCCCGCCTTTGTCGCCCACCCCGGCGCCGCCACCCTCGCCCGACCCTGCGACGAAGTTGGCGTGCCTCGGCACCGCCGTCCTCGCATGCAACCGCTCAAGCAGGTCTCAGGCTCCCAAGTGCATGTTCTCTCTCTCGGTCTCCCCCTTTCCCTCCCTAGACTAGGCTCTCTCTCCCTTGAAGCCACCGCCTCCTCTGCAAGCTAATTTGACACCTGCGAGGCACCCTCTTGCCTCTATGGTGGCATCCAAGCCTATCTAACCCCGCAACTGCTAGGCACCTAGATGGGGCTACACGTTGTACATGCTCTAAGGGTGATATCAATAGTTACAACATTTCTACTACCATAGTTTTTCGCCACAATAAATATTCCACTATTACTACAGTCTGAAAGTAATGTTCATACACTTGCAATGGTAATACAGAGGATCCGGATTTTTTACTTACATGCACTGACTATCCATAGAAAATATAGTACTACTTAAAATGTACAAAGTGCCGTTTTTAAACAAGAATTAAACTCCAGTAATACAACTTGATGTACAACTTGTCAAAATCTTATCATTAAGTCGCGTTAGAACTCAGAACAGTCTACTTCCATGGTCGAAGAAGGAGGAGGAGGAGGATCTACTTGCAGTTAATTTG
This sequence comes from Hsuehochloa calcarea, assembly GCA_036346395.1. Classification (NCBI taxonomy): domain Eukaryota; kingdom Viridiplantae; phylum Streptophyta; class Magnoliopsida; order Poales; family Poaceae; genus Hsuehochloa; species Hsuehochloa calcarea. Next base: position 3,645,084 of record CM070597.1, read on the forward strand.
TAGTTTAGGATTTGCTGCAAGTGGGTGTGATCCTTCAGAATCTCTAAGCGTAACAAGTCCTTGTTTGTAATGTTTATTAGTAGTTCATCCCAACACGGCTCGCGTACCAATCAGACAATGCGAAGCAGAGTTGAAATCAAAGGATCGAGTTAGATTTTTTTTTTGTTCTTTTAACTTGCATTTTAAGCAATTCCCATCCATGTCTGCTACGCAACCTAATTCTTTTTCCCTTAACACATGAAACGACAGTTTAGATCGCCGTGGTTCCTCCCACGTTTCTAATTAGAACTTGTTTTGATGATTTCACTAAAGCCCCTGCAATGTTTTTTAAAAGAAAAAGCCCTGTAATGTAAATCTCTATCTAGATTTCTACATGCTCTTGCACTCAACGCTGATGCATTTACCAGCTGAAGAGGTCATTAGCTGTATATAGTAATTATCTACAGTTTAAAGTCCACATGACGGTATGGCAATATCGAATAGACACGCATTCCTTAAAAAAAATGATGAATAAATGCATGGAAAATGACTTGGAAACATCACTGTAATTTTTTGCCGCCATAGGAAGCATCGATCAAAACTGAAAAGCATATGCCAATCATTTTTCTGCCCTTCCCTATCTGCGTGCGTCCGTCGTGAAAGGGCCGTGCTTGTTAATTTCTACTACTCAACTCCTGTACAAGGCTGTCTATCGCGTGTGAAGACTTTCGATCGAGCATGCACGAGGAATTGACGATTATTAAACGCCTTCAATTAATATATAAATATATCCTCTTCCCTTTCGCTGTATTTGTCCGATCTTACCGTAACCACGTGTCATCTTCCGAAACACTTAACTAGAAGTAGAGGAAAAAAATTATAATAATTACGATCTAAATTCTTTAAGTTAAATAAATATATTAAAACAAATACTCCAGAACCAATAAAGTGAAACGGTAGGAGTAGTAATTAAGTGCCTGCGAATCAAGACATGTCGATCTCATCGCGACTTTCCCTCGGTGGACGTCGCTGCCTTTCTGCTCCTGTGGCCGATATAAGTTTCCGGTTTGATGCCGGTTAGAAGGTAGATAAATGACTCGTGATGACAAATCTTCCTTTCAAAAAAAAAAGAAATTAAAGTGTCGTGTTTACTCTAACCACCTTTTCTTCTTCTTTACAGTCGTAAGGTAAGGTAGATGTACACGCGCACACACCACCACCACCGTACACGCATTGCGTTGCGCGATACTATTTCCGCGATCGGCTAAGATGGCAATTAACCTTTATCGCACGGCTTGGTCATGGTGCATGGTGCTGCACGATATAATGCTGCTTCTTATTTATTTATTTATTTATTTATTTTCCTTCAGATAGAGATAGCTAGTTAGTAGTTAGCTAATCGATGCTGGTTGGCCTAGGGATATGTCAGCATGACTTTGGAATGGCCCAGAAGGCCCAGCCCAATTACTCCTGGAAGGAGGGCCCCTGCAAATAGAAAAGACCCAAAAAAAAAAACATGAGCAAATAGGATGACAAGCTTCACCAACGAAGCTCATAGTTCATACTTTACAGCTAGGCAACTTTACAAATCAACAATTCCAAAACCAAATAAGATACAGCATCTTTTCTATCCTTTATTGTTATCGATATGTTGAGGTGGCTTGCCACGTGGCAGACGACATCCTTGAGGAACTTTCATGTGGCTTTCCCATGTGGTGTCTGGGAGCAGCTTAAAACTTTCTCGTCAGCATTTCACTACGTTTTATACTGGACAAAGGCAAAGGAAAGGGCGGTTGCTTTGTGTGCGGTGATTCCGCCATTGGGCTAAGGATTGTCCAGACCGCAAGGATAAGCGAGAAGAAGTCACCAACATGATTATTAGTAATGCCGAGGAACATCGGTACGCAGTAATTATTTACCTACAGCTTCTCTCTGCTTGTCAATCACCCGAGTGGTGGGTTGACACCGTGCTAATATTCATGTGTGTGCCGATATTTCCTTATTTTCATCTTATCGTCCGCCGAGGTTGCTCCTTGTTGATGGGGAACGGATCGCATGCATTGTTCATGGTGTTGGTATGGTCGATCCAAGTTTACTTCGGAAAGACCGTGCATCCAAGAACGTCGACATGTCCCCTCTATAAAGAAGAATTGCGCCGGATCTCTACTATGTAGAGATGGTTTTAGGCTTACATTTGAGTCCAATAAATGTGTCGTGTCCAAGTATGGAACATTTGTTGGTAAAGGTTATGAGAGCGAGGCTTGTTTCGCTTTCTCTTATTTGTCCTATTTCTTGTTTGTGCCATAGCTTGTTCAAGATTCGTGAGATCTCTTTCCTTGTAGTACGTCACGTTTGTGGAGTAGGATCCTCTTGACGCGAAGGATTCATATATTTTCGTTGTTGCTACAGTTACCTACAAGATAAGTGACATCTTTTTATAGTAACTAGTTCCTCCGTTCTGCCTGTTTTATCCATTGTGAACATCATGGCTTGAGTTAGCGGCAGATTAAACTGCCATGCTAAATAAAATGACAGTGGGATTAAGCAACTGTTTTGTGTTGTTCAGAGTGCATTTATTATCTTTCTAAAATATCGCTTCATCACACGTGTCTGAATGATAAATAAACTTATAGAAACAAGTTCACGCTATTAGCAAATCAAAAGCAACAAGCTGTAAGCTACGTATAAAGGTTGTAATGAATGGCCACAAAAAAATCTGATCTGTTTTCACGTGGTACGTAAAGGCAACACTCTAAATTCTAAGCGAAATAGTACTACGCATATGTTCAACGCTCTAGAAAAATCGGATGCTATTATCCCCACACAGCCACACTCCCTACGACCCAATTACACCTGCTCCTCTATCTCTCCCACCACAACACGCACGCACGCCCAGCACACCTCTATCTCGCCCACCACAACATACACACGCAACGCCCCAGCACACACACGCATGGGGCTGCGGCGACTACACCTCTATCGCGGCGATTGGGCACCGTCGCCTCCGTGCCCGCCTGCGCTTCTGCTTCGCCTGGGCCACACGCCGCCCCCGAGCAGGCCCCCACAGTACTCCCAAGACCGTATGTCGAGGCTCTGCCCCAAGTTGGTCCACGACCCGTTCCTCTCCAACGACATCTTCATGTATAGGTCGACAAAGTAGTTTCACTTGCTGCTTCTTGAATTAGTTTCTTCCTCTTCTTCACTGATATTCTGATGTTGCGAATGTTCTGATGTTGCGGTCTGTTGAAAAAAATGTTACGACCCATTGAAAAAATATTGTATACTGTTCTTTGAGATGTTGCGCCCTGTAGAAAAAAATATTGCATCTGTAGAAAAAAATATTGCATATTGTTCACGGTGATGTTACGAGATTTTTCTCTTCACTGATGTTCTGATGTTGCGGCCCGTTGAAAAAAATGTTACAACCCGTTGAAAAGAATATTGCATACTGTTCTTTGAGATATTGCATTCCGTTGAAAAAATATTTCATCTGTAGTCAAAAATATTTCATACTGTTCACAGTGATGTTGTAAGATTTTTCAACGTGTTTTTTTTCAGATGCTTTGTTTAGATGGTTTGTTTTGATTATGAGTTTTTTAGATGATGTTCACGGTGATGTTTCTTTTAGATGATGTTAACGCGTCTGTTCACAATGATGTTCTTTGAAATGATGCGTATGAATTTTTGATATGTTACGCACGTTCTGATTTTTGTTGCGTTTAGCACACAATGATGTTGCGCTCGGGCATACGACGCTAGCGCTCGGACCGTACGTCTACGGTCCGAGTGCTAGTCGTGTCCAAATTCTAAATCTCGTGTACACATATGTTTTTGCCTTGCTTAATATGGATTAGATTATCATAGAAGGCAAAATTATTATTCAAAACTTGTGCTAAGTTCATTGTTTCATCCATCCTTATGATCATGGCGGATCTAAGTACAAATTCAGGGATGTACAGGATATCGAATCTGGCGCTGTTTTACTTTATCAAAACACATATGTGTAACCCGCAGTTTAAGCATAATAACTCTACACACATGCATTAAAATATATGATGAATATAGATCGATTTTGTTCTACATCCACCACTGCTTATGGTTTAAGTGAAACAAAGAACAAAAGTGCCAAATGAGCATATCCACCTCAAAAAGGGGAAAAAGCATGGAAATCAAATCCCAAAGGTAACAGCCGCTGGAAATCCGTTGGTAACGTAATCTGTTATTGAGTTTTTGACAGAAATAACACTTAATTTAGTGCTATTTAATTCATCGTAAGTAATTTAGTCCTAAATAATCTAGTTGTCAGTATTAAGCTATAATTATTTTATTTTTAAATTATTTATGGTAATTAATTAGTCATAATTAATTTAGTGGTATTGAACTACTCATATTAATTTAGTCACAACTAATTTAGTCGTACTTAATTAGTGAGAATTATTTTGTCGTAATTAATTAAGCATTAATTACTTGGTCGTGATTTTTATTTTCTAGTAATGCACCATCATTATTACTTTTGACGAGGATCTAGAAATCCTCATTTAATTATTTATCTGTAATCCTTATTATAGACAATGACGTTATTATATGGATCTTGAGTATACCCCTTAATGTTCATAAGGGAGAAGCTGAACTCGTAAGATCTTCTACGACTAGCACATGATCGTAAGTTCTTCTACGATCACCTCATGGTCGTAAGTCCTTCTACGACCAGGTCAGTTACGACCACCCTATAATCGATCGAGTTTACAGACAAGTAGGCCCAATTGATTAGGACATCTAAACAGTCAGTATACGCTATTATTATCCAGAATAACTGCACAATTAATCTCTCTGTCCTGGAGATAACTGTGTGGTGACGTGAGAACGTTACTTCTCCAATAATAATATCCGGTAACTGCACCATCATCTGAAGCATTGATATGCCCTTTGGGCTGGAGAAATAGTCGCCTACTTCGAACACACTATAAAAGGAGGAATCACCAGACGGTAGAGGAAAAAGAAGAAGGAAGAAGAAAGACATAATGAGGAGCACAATACATTGCATTCCAACATTTCTCTTGATCTGTAACCAGCATACTCAATATAGCCACACAGGAGTAGGGTTGTTATTCTCTCCAGAGAAGGCACGAATCTGTATAAAAATCCCTATGTCATTCTCTCTTCGTGATTTGAGTCTTGGAGACCCCTCGAATCAAACAATCATTAAGTTTGGTTCTAAAACACCGACAACTAGCGCCAACCGTGGGGATCTTCTGGTCATCAGGTTTCCTTCATTTTCTCCCAACTCTAATGCTTCCATAACAGGAGTGTGGAACGAGGAGAACTGGTTCGACTTGGCTGATTACACAGATATCGACATGGATGTCGGCTTCGACTATGAGCCGAGTAGTGTATCATCTGATGGTGATGTCGCCTCCGAAGATCATTCTTCAGGATACCATACCACCGATGGAGTTGAGCAGGGATCCTTATCCCCCACAACGTTACGTCCCAAATGAGGAACCAACTTTCTCAAAAGGCAAGGGTTAATTTGACCACAATCAGGACCGCTCCGAGCCAGACCCAGGACATGGTGTGGCCTCTCCCTCTAAATGTTCAAGTCCGCCTAAGGCAGTCCGACCTAGAACGGCAAGTCTGGAAGCCATCATTCCGGAGCTTCATCAGCACCTGGTGGTACTGTCTCTCCGGTTAGACCCACAGAGGATGGGGTCGAACATGTTTTACCTGCGAGTTCGACTATCCCATCGCAGGGCTCATTTGCAGACGGAGACGGTTATAACCCAGAATTCCCCTTCCTGGAGGGGTTTGCTCCAAGTCGCCAGACAGTATCTTTCGACTACTCCTCAAGCAAGGAGGCCTCGAACGCAAGTGGAGATCATCAACGGGAGGTCTTCGTCCATCCCTCAGGTGATGATCACTCTCCTAGAGACAAGACTAAGGGCACTCCTCGACTATCACACATTGCGACCCCTTGTGGCAATGGTAAGGATACCTCCGATGATGAACAGGGTCAACACTCTGATGAGCGTGCAAGAAATCATCGAGATAATCGCACTTCATTGAGGCAAACTCAAGGATCAGACATGGACGATCCTGAGACAACTCGACAGAGAAGAATAGTAGCTCAGATAAATCTGCCTGAGTGCTTTCAATATCAGTCAGGAAGCTTAGGAACTCCAACATATCAGCGATCTACTTGAGAACCCAACTCGAGAGCTTTCCCGAGCGCCTGGCTATGACCTCTTCGCGCAAGAGATCACACGAAGGCTTCGAAACGCGATGACCAGACTAGAGCACCCTCCCCGTCATCATTCCAGAAGTTGTAGCGGTACGACTCCATCAGCTTCCAGTCCTTTGAACAACTCACCGCACGGAGATGGCCGCAACAATATTTTATGTCGTTGTCCTAACTGACGAAAGGTTCTTCGAACAACCAAAGATAAACAAGCTCTCAAGAGAGGTGATCGTATACCACTCCGACACAGAGGTCTGCAGCAGCAGACAAGGTACGAGGAGTATTACCCCTGCAGAATCAAGACTTATCATAAGTCGGGTTCACCCACTGCCGGGTATTGTCATGTACGATCACCTGATGACAACAACCCTTTTTTTTCGCAAAGGAGGTGTTACGAAGTAATTACCGAATGTAGGGCATCCTTGTTTGACCTCCGAGTAGTTCGCTGGCCGTCGTGGTTTCGACCAGTGAACATGGAGAAATTCGATGGGTCTCAGAATTCCATCGAGTTCCTCCAAATCTACACGACCGATGTCTTAGCAGCAGCAGGAGGAGAGCGTGTCATAGCGAATTACCTTTCGACTGTGCTCGAAGGGTATGCTTGATCGTGGTTGCTAAACGAACCACTCGAGTTGATCTACTCATGGCAACACCTTTGTGACCTTCTGCTGGCTAACTTCTAGGGTACATACAATCGCCCTGGAAAGGAGGACGACCTGCACAGGATAAGATAAAATAATCACGAGACCTTACGTTAATTCATCAGGCGCTTCAGTCAGGTTCAGAATTCAATTCCTGAGGTTTATGACTCATCTGTTATCAGAGCCTTCAAGCAGGGAGTCCGCAGTAGAAGAATTACAGAGGACATCGCTTTACATCATTCGGCTACCGTCGCTGAACTCTTCGAGATGACTGATCGATATGCGACTGCTGCAAAAGCAGTCGAGTGGAACAAAACCATCGATCGAGACGACAAGAATCTTCAAGAAGCAAGCAGAAGTAGCAAGAGGGACAAAAAAAGACCAAGAAATCCAAGAACAAGGTGAAGTGCCAAAAACCTCAAGCCAACAGTTATAAGGAGGTCTTGGCCGTAAGAGACAAGGAGCTACGAAGTTTCAAGTAATATCCTGATTGAGGCAAAGATGAGCACCTCGAGCGGAAGAACGATAAGCCTAGATGGTGTCCTTTCCATAAAAAGGAAGGACACGGCCTTGGCAACTGCCGGATTTTCCAATAAAAACTCGAAGACTACTACAACGGCAAAGGACCACTTCCTACTAGTGATGGCAATCGGGCGCGGCGGGTACGGGTAGTGCTCGTCCATATCCATACCCGCGACCCTGAATTCCCCCCACGGGTATACCCGCAAAGGACGATAGGCGAAAAACCTCGCCCATACCCGTCGCCCGCGGGCAAGCCTGTTTACCCGCGAATAATGCATCGCCGCCCGCGGACATGCTTGTTACCCACGAGCAATGCATATATCAAGTTCATCATAATTCACACATCAATGGTGCATCACACATTGAACAACTAATAAAGTTCATCACAATTCATATATCATGTTCAACAAGACAACTAATCAAGTTCAACAAATAAAATACAAATACAAATACAAATTGACATAGTTCCTTACACATGCGGGTAGGTTACGGGTAATCGGGCGAAGCGGGTACGGGTGGAGCTTACCCATGCCCACACCCGTTTACTCGATGGGCAAGGAATTACGCCCGTTTTCATGCCCGTGGGCAAAGAAAGACATCCATACCCGCCTCCATTAGGGTATTCGCCCGCGGGCACGCAGGTAATCGGGCACAATTGCCATCCCTACTTCCTACCCTCAAAGAGGTAGGGCAAGTGAGTGGTTGTATGCAGTCGGACGACAACGAGGAGATGCCATTCCAAGATCCATGTCTCTACCGAAGCTACTGGAACCCTTCTACGACAAGCATCACTAGTGCAAGTTGTGGATCACCGGGGATGCGGATGACCCTCCACCCCTCGTGCTTCGGTCCAAGAAGCATTACTCGGAACTCGATGCTCGCTACGTCTCAATCCTTTGAGACATGGGCACCCTTTGCGAGGTTGCTCTCGGTCGGACACTACTTCACCCTGGACAGCTGCGTGATGTCGACACTTGTCGACAGGTGGAGACTCAAGACTCATACCTTCCACTTTCGGTGGGGAGAGATGACGACTACTCTGAATGATGTCTCATGCTTGACCGGTCTCCCAATCAAAGGTGAGCCAGTTGTTCTTGACCATCCGCCGACGGACTGGAAGGCCCGGTTGGGACATCGGTATGGCATAGTTGTCTTAGACAACTGTAGGATCAAGGATAACCGACTAGAGGGGAGTGAATAGGAGATTTTTTTAAAAAACTTAACGAATTAACAATTTTAAGCTATATTGTCTTAACAAGTCTTCCTAGAACAAATACAATGACAGAACTACTAAGCCTTTGTAAGATCGAGGTGGCCGACTAGAGGGGGGTGAATAGGCGGTTTTAAAAACTTTCGCGCTAAACCAATATGTAAATGCGGAAGCTAATATCGAATTGGTTTTGCTCAATTAAAACCTAAATCAACTAGGCTCAACTAAGTGCACCGACAATATGAACACAATACAATATGAGCAATCATACAAGATATATAAGCAATTAAAGCAAGAATGTAAATTGCTCAAAGTAAAAAACAAGTAAAAACAAGATGACACGATTATGTTTTACCGTGGTGTTCGGAGACTTACCGGTCTCCCCTAATCCACGTTGAGGTTAGCCCAAACAAATTGGACCGGCTCCACTGATTAAGCCAACACCTCCGAGGTAAGTCCAAACACTTGGACCGGTTCCTAACCGAACCAACACCTCACTCAACTATGGTTGCTCTTCCTCCACTCCGGAGATGGTGAGCACCAAACCACTCACAAACCGTCGGGTCTTCTCACAAGCTTCTTGAGAAGATCACCGCGCACGACGCCTCCACGCCGTCTAGGTGTCGGCAAACACCAAGAGTAACAAATCTGAACTTTCACTTGAACTAATCAAGTGTCAACGCTCACGTGGATACACAATCCACTACCTAAGGCAACACATGCACTTAGGGTTTACTCTCCAAGCTCACCAAGTGCAACACATGCACATAAGAGAGGAAATGCTTTCTCTTAGCTCAAGAGGATCACAAATAGTTCACAATAGCACCAGCAACCTCTCCCAACCGGCCAAGGTGGCTATATATAGCCCACACACAAAAACTAGCCGTTGGGAGACAAACCCCTGAAAAATCAGGGAAATCGGAGGTTCCGCCATGCAAAGACCGGAACTACCGCATGAGAGAGAAAAGCACAGCAACGGCTATGTCAGACGAGAAACTAGTCGTTTGATTTTTAGTGCGGAACTACCGCCAACCAATTTGCGGAAGTTCCGATCTTCGGAAGTTCCGCTCAACACATAGCGGAACTACCGCACATCAAATTTTGGCTAAGTCCCAAAATGGTGCTTCTCTGGAAAAAACGAACCGCCGGAATTTCGGAGCAACCGATAATCGGAAGTTCCGCTCGTAACATGCCGGAACTTCCGCACTTCAAAAATCGGCTAAGTCCCTAAACCGGATACTCTCTGGAAAAAACGAGCCGCTGGAAATCGGACCGTCCGGCCTGCGGAACTTCCGCAGTTAATAAACCGAAACTTTCGATTTTCCTGACAGAAAACAGCAATGGCTTTTTCAATAACTTCAATTGCAAAACATATTTGCTAATTGACAAGCCATGCCAACAAGGATCACAAGCAAGATTCCCAACAAGTTGCAAAACACATTTGCCAACTTTTGGAATCATACCACAAGGAAAAAGGTACATGGACTTACACCATTTACCTTGGAATCATACCACAAGACTGGTAAAAGACTAGGAACACATCCTTAGCCCTAGCTAGTCATACCTTTGCCTTGCATCTTCTTGAAGCTTGATGACGCACATCAACACTTGAAGTCCGGGTCTTTAACTTTGACAATCATCAACACATGATGATTTCTTCACTTCGGGATCTTGTCTTGAACATCATCAACACATGATGATTTCTCCATCCCGAGTCTTCACATGCATCAACTCATGATGCATTCCTTCACTTGACCTCCATCAACACATGATGATTGGTCTTCTCTTGTCTTGATGATCAACTCATGATCATTTCTTCTTGATAAGCATCAACTCATGATGCATCATTTACACCAAGCTCTTGACTTGATGATCAACTCATGATCATTTCTTCTTGATAAGCATCAACTCATGATGCATCATTTACACCAAGCTCTTGACTTGATGATCAACTCATGATCATCCCAAGTCTTCATCATCCTGGAACATAACCTATATATCCAACTCATGGAAAATGTTAGTTCCACAATGTGATCATCATTAATTACCACACCATACCATTAACTCATAATGGTGGGACAAGATACCTCAATCTTTCCCTCTTTGGTAATTGATGATAACCACTTAATTTCTCATAAATTTAATGATGATAAATGAGAGAACAAATGAGTATACAAGAACTACACAAGTTCTATATACTCATAACATGAGTATATACGAACTACACAAGTTTTGTATACTCAAAGGTTTTGTTTCAACGTAAAGATCCTTAGTATATGTGGAGAATGGAATATGGATCAATACTAGTGAAACTACAAAGTATAGAATAAAACTCCCTCTAAATGTGTGCATACACAAATGTGTAATAAGGTTATATGCACATATTCAAGTTTAACTTATGGTTGAGTTCAATCCTATATTTTGGATCCGAGAAATGCAACAATATATAAGATTAAGATGTCGATTGCATACCTCGTTGTGTTTCACCTTTATATCCAAATGAGACTACACAAAGATAATACTTGATAAGAGAATTAGTCTCATATTTGGATTTGTCATTAATCACCAAAACACTCCATTAACTCATAATGGCGGGTCTAGATCTTTCAGCCTTTTAAGACAATTATGAGACAATGTCAAGACTAAATACAATTCTAGTCAAGTAATTCTACACAAGTAAATAGCTAGAAATGTAAATGCGAAAATAGTAAAGACAAGGAATAAACCACAATAAAGATAATAATATTTTTCCCGTGGTATCAAAGACTTACCGGTCTTCACTAGTCCATGTTGAGGGAACTTGAACAAATCAAGTTGGCTCCACAAATTAACCCTTCACCCTTGATCACTATCGTTGCTCTTCCTCCTCTCCGGAGATGGTTAGCACGCAACCACTTCACAATCCGTTGCTGGGACTCTTTCCAATGTTCTTTGAAGAGCTCACCAAGTAAACTTCCTCCAAAGTCGTCTAGGTGTCGGCAAGCACCAAGAGTAATAAACCAAGTATTTGCTTGAGGAAAATCAAGTGTCAACAAGATCAACTAATGATGCAATACACTTGAATGCTCTTAACTACCTCAAAATGAGAATTCAAAGCAAATGAGTAGTAGAGAGTGTCTAAGAGCTCAAGGGTATTCAATGAGAGTGGATATGCTCAAAAGTTATGAGCTAGAGGAAGGTGAGGACGTATTTATAACGCCCACCAACAAAAGTATCCATTTGAACAAGTTCCCTAAAAAAATCAGGATTTGCGGTAATTCCACCATTCAAGCCCGATATTACCGCAGTTTAAAAACAACGATCAACTGTTGTTCATTAAATGCGTCTGTTATAGCTGTTACGAAAAAGTTGCGGTACTACCACCAATTAGAAACCGTTATTACCGCATCACGGTAATACTGCTCGGCTATATCGGTATTACCGATTTCTAGAGTATCAAAATTATAAGAAAATGCCCTCTCTGGAAAACAGTACCGCCAAGTAAAACTCGGTATTTCCGACTTACGATAATATTACGCAAGAGATGCAGTCATACCATTTTCAGATTTTAAGAAAATCTCCCAGAAACATGTTCTCTAGAAAATACATACTCTGTGGAAACTTTATACATCCAACTAGACTTCGGTAAAATCCATACTAATTTTGGAATTCTGAGACACTCTTGCAAAAACATACTCTATGGAAAATTTATACAGCCAACTAGATTTTGGTATTACGAACATGCGGTAATACCGCTCATCACTTGCAGTCATATCGATTTTTCTGAACAATTTTTGAGAGGCAAGAACAAATGCAATGCATGACTTCTAGTTGATCAAAATGGCATATAAATAGATCCTCAGGCTACTAATTATGATTTCTCTTTATAGTATGACATCTAGCCCACAAATTCGATCTTTTCTCCAAACACCAAGACCGGTAAAATACTATAAAATGTTCTTTAGATAATATTATACCTTTGCTTGAGCCAAGTCGATCTTTATCACCTTTGTATTGCAATTTCTACGTCATCATTCGATCTTTGGGACTTAATCTTTAAGCATCTTAACACACAAGTTAGTCCATTAATATATTGTTGACATTGATTACCAAAACTATTATTGGAGGCCTAGATACTTTCAAGCGCCCATGGTGTCCCTTTGACCTGGCTGAGGAATTTCAGTCAATGTCCGCCGGATGCACTTGACGAGGTTGTTAGGACGCACATCGTCGCTTACCTTCGCCATATTTTTGGTTGGACCCTGTTTCCCACCAGACAGGGCAATTGGGTGTACCATAGTTTCATCCGCATAGCCGAGTCTTTGGCTAACACGGAGACTGGGGCGACGTCTCAGTACAGTTGGGGATCAGTCGTTCTTTGCGCCACATGCAGGGGGTTGTGTGACGCTTCGCAGCGTGACACCGGTGTGAAACCAGTCGTGGCTGTCCGCTACATGCTCCTGCAACTGTGGAGTTGGGAGCACTTTTCTATTGGACAACCCTCCTTCGGGAGAGCTGTGCACCCGTAGCTCGAGTTGCACGACCCGATCGACGGTCCCACTATGGGCTAACGATGGACTTCTACCCAGTTACGTTGGGCCAAGGACGGACCGACGAGGTGTTACTCGTTGTTCCACAATGAGTTTGAGTCGTTGCACGATAACGCCATCATATGGGCTCCATGGAGCACAGATTTCATGAACACGGTAGCGCCGCACAGACTGTTCGTGCAATGCATGCAGGAAGCCGGATTAAGAGTGACGACCTGCCACCTGATGTTTTTCCATATGGTGGAGCCTTACACGCCGTAGCGCGTAATGCTGCATTTTGATTAGTACCACCTTGTGCCCCCTCCCGATGGCAGGATCGAGAAGCGAGCCGTCCACTTGTGAGTCCAACTCCATCCGAGTAATGTTTACATTTCAAACCCACATTCCATGTTATGACACAAAATCCTTCTCTAGCATGAGTGGGTTAAGGCTTGGATGGAGGCGATTGCTTGGATGGAGACGAGCGTCATCATACGGAGTAGAGACAATACGACGTACGGACATATTGCCAGTACATGGAGTGGTACATACCACGGTCGCGCACCAGACTGACCGGTCCTCCACCGGAGCGTCCGGAGCAGGTGATGCACCAGAAGAGGTTTCGTCACTCGTTTGATCGACACAACACCTCGCGGCGTGACGACACTGTAAAACATCGATAATCTTTGCTTGTTTCTTTGATGATATTTGTTATATTTGTTACTGGACATGTGTTGTATGTCATTTTAGTTCGAGCGGCTACAGCGGGTCGCAAGCGCATCTGAGACTGCCATCAAAGCACAGAGTACACCATACCGGTGCTTCTAATATTTTGAAGTACATATTTGTCAAGTTGAAGAATGTAATCAAGAACATGAGCTGCAGTCATTCGAGAGACGACGTCCTACACATTGCCCGCCGAGTCGGCCGACCGTGCTCACCTACTTGGTCGGCACGGCCTAGTCGGACCGGCAAGTGTCTTAGCGTTCCCAGTTGGTCATCCGCGCGGCAGATCAGCGCAAAGGTATGTTATGTAAAAATTTATATCCTATTTTTTTAATTACATCATAGGTTGTGCTAACATCATGTCGCCCTGCGGTCGCACGTTCGTCGGGATGCATCTCTTCTCCCATCCGCACCCCGTACTCAGACTGGCGGTCCCCCTCGGTCATCTGCACTGCACATACAGGAGGTACGAGATGTTCAGTTCACGTCCTAAATATTTATTTGGTCTAACATCGCTCCATCTTGTAGCCTTCAGTTGAGGGTGAGGGTGACGACCATCCGCAACCGATGAGGAGACACCCATCTCAGCTACTGCTAGGGAGCAGTACACGGTGCTAGGGTTTGGACCGTGGCACCCATGGCACCCACCCTTGTCGTTCGTTGGTCAGTATAGAGTACCGTAAGAAGGGCAGAGCTCCTCTGGGGTCGCTGGCACATCGCACGGTAAAGGCGAGAACTCCAAGCACAAAAGGACTTGCAGACAACGTGCACCTGGGGGTGGACGATCCGGGCGTGGAATTCTTGATTCCTTCATTATGGACATGATTGCAGGTGGTAACCAGTTTGACAGACCCAGTTGGACGACATTGATGTTGGAGAAACTCAGCTGGTTCAGAGTCAACTTACTGTTGCACCTCCGCCCACTCAACGGTCTCTGTACCCCCTTCGAACTGATACACGATCTTCGGACCGGTTAACGTATCGGACGAGATACGCTCGACACAAAACTAGGATGTGCACGTAGACGCAACGAGCAGAGTGGCTCAAACGAGTGAGTCGTATTGTATACCATGTGTATTTGTATTGCATAAATGTTATATGCTTTTGTTGCGCTATATTTGTATGCATATTTTGTATGTTATGTACATATTGTCGGAGTTGATCGGTTGCGGATTCACGTTGAAGAATCTAAACCCACCATTATGAGTTAATAGGGTCTTTTGATAATTAATGACAATCGTCATGTGGGACTAACATTTTCCAAGAGTTGGTGAAACAGGTTGAGTCACATGATGATAAAGACTTTGGATGGCATCATGAGTTGATTGTCATTAAAAAGATTTTGAAGTAAAGAAAATTATCATGTGTTTATAATATTAAAGACAAGGTCCCGAAGCGAAGAAGATCATCATGTGTTTATGATATTCAAGTCAAGAACTTGAAGTAAAAGAAATCACCATGTGTTGATAATTATCAAGTCAAGATTCAGGATGAAGGATGTCATCATATGTTGATAAGCATCAAGACAATATCCCGAAGTAGAGAGAATCATCATGTGTTGATGATATTAAAGGTAAGATCCTGAAGTAAAGAAAATCATCATGTGTCGATGATATTCAAGTCAAGAACTTGGAGTAAAGGAAATCATCAGGTGTTGATAATTATCAAGTCAAGAACCCAGACTTACAGTAGGGGTGTTCGTCATCAAGTGATCACTGTAAGATGTATGCTCAAGGTAACGTTATGACTAGTATAGGCTAAGAATGTGTTCCTAGTCTTTTACCTGTCTCGGTATTTGGTTGAAAGACCGAATTACTAGTATAGGTTGCCGTACTATTAAGAGTGGTCTTGTCAAGTAGCTTGAGTCTCATCATGTGTTGATAGCTCAATCATGTTTGCTCTAGCTCTTCTGGGCGTGATGCTATTGTTTGCGAATGTGTTTTGAAAATAGTTGAAGCTTATGCATGAACTCTTTGTAGCATGAGACTATAATTTGCAAATGTGTTTTGCAAATGGTTGAAGTTCATGCACCTACTCCTTATGGCATGATGCTATTGTTTACGAATGTGTTTTGTAAATAGTTAAAGCACATGCATTAACTTTTTGTAGCATGAGACTATAATTTTTAAATGTGTTTTACAATTGGTTGAAAGCATCTAGGATTCTAAAAATGATTTTGGTAATTAATAACAAAAATGTGTTATGAGACTAACATGTGTGCTAAGATATTTTAAAGGTTTAATCCTGAATTTTGGATGACGACATGGAAATGACATGCAAAGACAACAAAAAGGTCTACATGGCTCAAGACAAATGTATTATGTAGCCCAAGGACCCTTTTATTGTTTTTATTTATCTTTGTGATTGGTGGAAAGATCAGATTTATAGGTTATCATACTATAAAGAGGGATCATGGCTAGTAGCTTAAGGATTTATTTTGTACCATCTTGATCAACTAAGAGTCATGCATTGCATTTAGAACAATATTTGAAAATTGTCAATAAAACTGGAATGACCGCAAGTATAACTGTAGTACTACTTCATTGCGGTATAACTGCATATGAAGTGTGGTAGGTCCGATCTCTTGTTGGTGGTACGATCAAATTTATGATTAGGGGTTATAAATACCCCCTCACCAACACCAAGCTCTTTGGTCCCGACCTCATTGAATACCTTAAAGCCATTGTTGCACTCTATAATACTTATTTGCTCATATTTCATATTTTTAGGTAATTGAGAGCATTGAAGTGTATTTGCATCATTTGTTGATCTCTTTGGCACTTGATAACCTTCAAGCAAGTGTTGTGGCTTATTACTCTTGGTGTTTGTCGACACCTAGACGGTGTGGAGGTGTCGTGGTTCGGTGATCTTATCAAGAAACTTGTGAGAAGGGCTGGCATGTTTGTGAGTTGTTTGGTGCTCACCATGTCCGAAGTGGAGGAAGAGCAATCATGAGTGGATAGAGGTGTTGGTTCAAGTTGTGAGCCGGTCCAATTCGTTTGAGCTTACCTCGAAGGTGTTGGCTTAATTCGTGGAGCCGATCAAATTTGTTTGGGCTTACCTCAACTGGATTAGGGGAGACCGGCAAGTCTCCGAACACCACGATAAAACATCATTGTGTCAATGTGGTTTGCTCTCTTGTGATTTACTTTGTGTAATTTACATTTTTAGAATTAAACTGATTGCATGTCAAACTAGAATTGCAAATCTTGACTTAGACTTAGAGTGTTGGTGCACTTAAGGGAAACTAGATTATTTAGGTTCTAATTGTGCAAAACCGAATTGACTTTCGCTTCCACATTGGCAATCGGTTTTAGCCTTATATATTTTTAGAAAAGACTATTCACCTCCCTCTAATCATCCTCCTCGATCTTACACGTGTAACCAGAAAACTCGAAGTGTGGACATTTCAAGTGGAGCTGCAATCTAAAATTTGATAAATACAATTGATGACATTTTCGAATGCGCATTGTAATTTGCGAATTACATATCGTGTGCGGTTTGCTTACATGCATTACGAACGATATGGAGGATTGAAACTAATCTTCACGGTGCAATAGCCCCTTCCCCTTGTCTCAGGATTGCCCACAAGGCGGCGAGTGTCGAAGTCATCCATGTCCTTTGAGCACGCTGTTGTACACGTCGGACACGTTGGTCGCCATAATTCCGTACCTCACACCGTCTCTGTCATAGAGCAGGGATTATTTCTCCAACTTAAGAGCGTGGACATTAATCCACTGCGTGAAACTTATGGTGCTCCTGGATTGCCCGCTCGCGGGTTGTTGTCCCTTCTGTGCCAACGAAGGGGACTCCCTTGTATGCCTTGTAGTTTGATTATCAAGATCTGTTCAAATGGACTTAAACTTCCTCCTCTGGTTCTGCAGGAACAACACCTTGAACGTCTTCACAAGTTCTTGACTGCGGAACCACGTGAAGAAGTTTGATACAAGATACCTCATGCACCACCGGGTTTCCACATCGTTCCACTGGTGAGGGGGTTTCATCCCATTCTTCATAGTGTTCATAGCTGACAACAACCCATCATTGCGGTTTGTGATAAGGCATTGGTTGGGTTGGTCTCCCACAACCGCACACTTCACATTTGGCAGGAACCACAACCAACTGGATATGTTCTCATTCTCTACAATGACAAAATCAACCGGGAGAAACTGGTCATTCGTGTTGGCCACCACCGCGGTGAGAATGATGCTCTTGTACCTCCCTGTGAGAAAAGTGACATCCATCGTGAGTACAGGACAACAGAACCTGGGGCCCTCTATAGCCTGCGTGAAAGCCCAGAACACACGGTTCAGTATGAAGCAGTTGGGGCTTCCATCAGCATCTTCACATTCAAGCTTGTTATGTACGTGTCGGGGTTTGCTTTGGCAATCTGGCGAAGCATTCTCAACACAAGGTTGTACGCCTCTTGGTATGTACCGTACATGGACTGTATAACCTTCTGCTTAGCTCATCGGACCTTGCTATAGCTAACTGGATAACCAACAAGATTGACAACTTCTGACAGCAACATCTTGTGGGAGACGAACACATACTCTGCAATTAGGTGGATGGTGAGACTTGCCACATATGCGGAAGTCACATTTCGATGTTGTCGCAACGGCTCGCTAAGCTCGCAAGTATGGTCGGTCACTGTCTTAACCGTGAAGACCGAGTCAAAGAACTTTGCTCGGTGAGAAATGACCTTTCCAGGGCAGCCTGCTACTATGCACTTCACTGCGTAATTTCATAGGTTAGACCGGTTCACCCGGTACACACGCCTGATGGACAAGACGTATCGTACTATAGCTTGTTGCACAACCTCCTTGCTAGGAAAGTGCTACCCAACTAAGAGGGTATAAGCATCAAACCCCCATTGGGACCCTTCTTCTTGCGGAAGTACAAGCAATCGCACTGTGATATCATCAAGTCTGAATGCCACGTACGACACCTTTGAAGGCACAATTCCGTTGGTAGGACCAGCACCCTGGGGTGTGTCCTCCTCGCTACCATCCGAGCCTGGGTCGGTGTCCTCGTTGGACTCCAATCAGAGAGGCTGGTCCGGTAGATACTTGTGGCAGTCAATGCGGGCCGACCACCATAGTCCCACCCCCTATTTTGCACAAAATTATGCACAACTCTTCTCTCATGGACTTCCTCTAAAATAGCACATTCTGTGCTACTATCTTCAAGCTCCGCCTACGGTTGCCCACTTCCTGAGGCACCAACATCATCAAAGTTTCCTGACGACCTGCGTACGAATTTAACGTACACCATCGACTTCCCGTATATCGCTACCTCCGGCTAGGAAGCAATCTGCATGTACTGGCTCCATGCTATGCTTCTGTTCACATTGATTAGCTCTCACACGCCCTGCCTCCCCTACTCGTGCAGGTGATCGCCTAGATGATAAGTTTTTTCATCGTTAGTTCCGTATAGAACTCCCTCTGGATACAGCTCCTAATCTCGTGGATATTCATCACATCAAGCCCCTCCGCCCAAACCACCTTGTACTGGCATCTCGATAGGTTCAACCCATCGGGGCCAGCCCGTACAAGACCATCGTCATAAAACACTACCAAATCTTACATGTTTGAAATTACCTAAAGTCACAACAATCCACTTTACGGTATGCAAAATAACAAATATGGTATGTAATTAGCACTAATTAATTTATTATACATGACTATTTATATGAGATTATTTTATTCAATTACCACAAATTAAATAGGACTAAATAAAAAGTACTAATTAATTACGAGTAATTTGTTTGCCACTAATTACCCATGACAAAGATAATTACAATATATTACATACAATTAAGTAATTAAATGCGAGTAATTGAATACGAATAATTAATTAATTAGCAACAATTCGATTACTTACTGACAAATTACTTACGAGTAATTTATTACAGGTAAGTAATTCCCATTGAATTAATCACTATTAATTATTTAAGACTGATTAACTATGCATAATTAATTATTCGTAATTAATTACATTATTTAAGTATCACTAATTAACTACGAGTCATTACTTACCAACAAATTAATTACAACCACTTAATTTGCACCGATAAACTATGCAAAATTTATTTACGATATATTAATTATGAATAATTAATTAATACTTCATTTCCACTAATTATTTGTTACTAATTAACTACAAGTATATAGTTACAACTGCTTAATTACCACTTATATACTACAGGTAAATTACCACTAACTAACTACGACTGATAAATTACCGCTGATTGACTACGACTGAAATAATTACAACTAAAGCATAGAAACTAATTTTACCTTGTCTTGATGTCGACATCACGGTACTTATATGGTCGTAACCACTGCTCTAAATACTTTGTATTTCACAACGTAATCCGAACAAAGTTTTAATTCAATTCTCTTTATTCTCAACGACGAGCGCGAGAATGAGAATGAATTCCAGAATGAGGCGATAGCGAGTGCTGCGTCGATTTTTATATGCGCAGGAAGGCGTTTCGCGTAGACAAGGCAGTGTGATTAGACATGCATGCGGGGAGGCAGCAAGGTGATGAATAGGACGGGGAAAGGATCAGATGATACTTTCGACGGAATGCGTCCACGCGCCCGTGCTCTAGTCGTAGGCCGGTGCGTTGTCACAGGTGAAAATGCGTTGAAATTTTGTGCCAAAAGCGAGGAGGTCAGGCCAGGTGGGCACGAACGGGGTGGCGTCCTAACCACCGGTGCAGGATTTCCGAGCCACTTGGCGCTTGACAACCGGCAGTGGTCTCGTTCGGCGTTGGCAGCACGGACAACGCGTGTCCGGACGCTGGCGTATGAACGAGCCCTCGTTCGGGCGAGGGCGCCCAGATTTACCAGGTGTCGTCGCAGGTGAGTGCAGGCTAGGTGCGTATGGTTTTTAACAACTCAAGAACAGGAGCTGTCTGAGGTAGGAACGTGCGGTGAGGTCTGATGGCGGGAGGAGTCAAGTCCATACTGCCAAATTTGTTAACACAACGCCAGAGGCGTTTTTTCTAGTACCGGGTGAAAGCCATTTCGAAAGAAAAAAAAATCTCCGTTATTTCGCAGAGCACGGCGATGCGTCCTGCCGCCAACCTGGTGCTCGACGAAACGCCCGGAGCGGCCGCAACGTGTCCCGCCCTGCCCCACCTCCCTCCTCCTCCTCCGCCGCCGCCGTGCTGAGACTGAGATAGCCCTCCCACTATTTAAATGCGGCCCCGATCCTACATTCTCTCCACCACGCTCCCCACCGATTCAGTCTAGGGTCTATCCCTCCCAGGCTCCTACCCCCATGGCCAGCCTCGCGCTCTCCCTGCGCCTCGCGCCGTCCCGTCCGCCGCCGCTACAGGGGCGCATCCGCGGCGCCGTCGCCTGCCGCGCCAGCGCCACGTTCCACCAGCTCGACGCCGTCGGTGAGCCCCTCGGGGTTGTTCGCTTGATTGATTGTGTGTTGCGATTGATCGATCGATTAAATGTGTGTTCTCTTTCGCGCGCTTACGCAGCGGTGAGGGAGGAGGAGTCGAGGTTTAAGAAGGCGGCGGCGGAGGGGTGCAACCTCCTGCCGCTCAAGCGCTGCATCTTCTCCGATCACCTCACGCCGGTGCTGGCGTACAGGTGCCTCGTCAAGGAGGACGACCGCGAGGCTCCCAGCTTCCTGTTCGAGTCCGTCGAGCAGGGCTCGGAGGGCACCAATGTGGTACGATTCGTATATAATCCACTTGTTCCAACAGAGTTGTCTGCCTTTAGGGCATTCCATCGAACATGTTAGCGTTTGCAGGGGAGGTACAGCGTGATCGGGGCACAGCCCGCCATGGAGATTGTGGCCAAGGCCAACCATGTCACGGTGATGGACCATGAGATGAAGTCTAGGAAGGAGCAGTTTGTGCCTGATCCGATGAAGATCCCAAGGAGTATTATGGAACAGTGGAACCCAGAGATTGCCGATGGCCTCCCTGATGCGTTTTGTGGTAACATTTCTGTATTAGTCTGGATTGAGAATGATGTGATCTTGACGTGTTAGTTGTATTGATTTGTCGTTTGTCTTAGATTTATGGGCTTCCTTTCGAGGTTAAGAGTATATTTGCTATTTCTGCTCATAGTAGGGGTTTACTTTTTCTAGTCTGCAATGCTGTTAGTACTTGTCCATGAAGCCTATAGCGTGGTCCTTTTGTTCATGCCACATTGGGTTGATCAGGCCCCCCTTCCACTTCAAATGAGTAATTGCATGTTCAATTCTTAGTATTTTTGCTGTTGCTTTTATTGTAGAAGATGAATAAAAATAAGACATTGTTCGGTGCGGATCTGTATGGCATTGTTGATTTTTTTTTTCAGCTGCCAAAATGATCCTGTGAATGCTTTTTTCCTCTATAGGGAAGGCCTGGCAATTATTCTTTATCAGGCACTGACTATGCTTTCAACATTTTTATCATTTGTGCTTTGCAATTTCTTTTGCAGGAGGATGGGTTGGATTCTTCTCATACGATACGGTGCGTTATGTTGAAACAAAGAAGCTTCCATTTTCTAAGGCACCACAGGATGATAGGAACCTCCCTGACATCCATTTAGGCCTCTACAATGACATAGTTGTGTTTGATCATGTTGACAAGGTATGAATAATAACTGGAATCTTTTTATGCATTCCGGCAAATTTAGACAATGCAATATCTTGTACGTTATACATAAAAGTATCCCAAATTCCAAACTGTGTATCCTGTTTTATGTCTTCTCAATATGCTTACAAAGTTGAAGTGAAATTGGTATAAGAATGCACTCCAGTTATGCCTCCTCCCCAACATGCTATTGCTCAGTTCTTCTGGTTGTATGCCATCACAATAGGTTGTTCGTTTATATTATTATATAGGGTGTATTTTGTTTATGGCTGCATTACGTGTGGTTAGTTATTATGCCACCAGATGTTCGCCATTTTCTTTTGTTAGTGTGCACTCCAGTTATGCCTCCTCCCCAACATGCTATTGCTCAGTTCTTCTGGTTGTATGCCATCACAATAGGTTGTTCGTTTATATTATTATATAGGGTGTATTTTGTTTATGGCTGCATTACGTGTGGTTAGTTATTATGCCACCAGATGTTCGCCATTTTCTTTTGTTAGTGTAAAATTTTATACCATTTCTGAATTAACCACCATCAGCAGATGTTGACTGTCACCATTGACAAGATTCATTTAGATAGTAGTAAAAGTCTTGAATAGATCCCATTAAAAAAGTCTTGAATAGATGAAAGTCAACAAAACGAAAATAATATACTTCTTTAAAAAATATTGTTTTGAGAGTCTTCCTTTGCCCAGAGTCTACAATAACTACCTCTCAAATGAACCATTAGATCTAGTTACTTAAAGGCATTGGCCTCATGTTTTGTATTTTGTTTGGTGTAGAAAACACATGTTATTCATTGGGTGAGGGTTGACTGTTATCATTCAGTTGATAAAGCGTATGAAGATGGGAAGAATCGGCTGGAAGCTTTGTTATCAAGATTACATAGCCTTAATGTGTGAGTTATGAATCTTGGTCAACTCTCCATTTTCGATTTTGATAAGTGCTATTTTCTTTCTCATAATTTTCTGCTTCTCACTGACCTACCTCAATCAACTGTTTATGTAGCCCAACTCTTTCTGCTGGTTCTGTTAAACTTAATGTTGGGCACTTCGGCTCAGCACTACAGAAATCATCAATGTCAAGTGAGGACTATAAGAATGCTGTCATCCAAGCGAAAGAGCACATTCTATCTGGTGACATTTTTCAAGTAGTCCTAAGCCAACGTTTTGAGAAGCGGACATTTGCTGACCCCTTTGAGGTGTACCGTGCATTGCGCATTGTCAATCCTAGTCCATATATGGCCTATGTACAGGTAATTTGAATATTTGCAGCATTCTAAGTGCAATTTTTTGTGGTCAATTATGTGACATGCTGAATAATAAATAAGCTCTATCTCCTATGACATTGTCTCAGGCACGAGGGTGTATTCTTGTAGCATCAAGTCCTGAGATTCTTACTCGGGTGGAAAAGGTACGCCGAAATAGGGGCTTAACTTCTGCATCTTGAGTTATGGGGTCGTTTCCAAACCTCGTTATAATTTGTTGTAAACATGGTTCTAGTGAGGCTGGTTTGGTTTCCAGGTCCCATGTGTAAGTGCAATATAGTTTGTATCTTTCTAATATAAAAGATACATGGGACCATGGTTGGGATATGATGATGCATCAGAAACGTGCCTTGAAGTAAGGGATGTTCCTTGTAAGTGTAACAGTGAATCCGAAACTGCCAAATTTGAGTAGTTGGCTGATGTGGTTATAATCAGTGAGGTTTGGAGTAGTGTCGCCTCTTATGCGATGGGGAAAAGACGTCCAACTTCTATGTATATGCTATAGCTGTTATCTCAAGTGAAACACTGAACTTCTTACTACAACACTGTCAAATGCCAATCGATGTCTATCCTAGTGTCTATCAATAATGTCTTGGTGGAAATGTGATGGCCTTTACGAAACACCAAAGCTTATTCAATATGTAATGTTGGGAGGACACACTTGGCAGAATATTTGCTCCTCATTTTGAGTTTCCTTTCCCCTTGAGCATAAGTTAACTAGAATTTGCAATAGCATACCCTTTGCCTAAGTTGTCAGAAGAAGTATCTTGAAGGTTTTATTAGATTCCATCATTATTTGTTGGCATTCACCCTTGAAAAAAGATCTACTTTTCTTCACCTTTGCCAATGATTGAAGGCTTTTTTGGCCACCTTAAAGAAAGATGCAAAATGTTTGGTGTAGCAACAATTTGTCTTTGGCTTCAGAATGTGTGTTTATAGTATTTAACAGAGTAGGCGGCTCGGACCAAATAGAGACAAATGCAGCTACTCTGAAATGGACTTTACAAAGTTAACTGTTTGCTTTGGGTGTGTTATCAGTTTGCTTTCCAAAATAGAGACAATTGCCCAATTAGCATTTTCTACTTCCTTTTAGAGTTATCCACTTATCCGTTTGCTGTTGTGTGGTGCATACAGGGAAGGTACTGTTAATCTCTCTGATTGTTGCACTGCCACAAATTTTCCCCAAAAAATATTAGTGTAAAGTGAATAGGATGATCGATTATTTTTTCATTTGCCAGAGGACAATTGTCAACCGGCCACTTGCTGGAACAATTAGGAGAGGGAAAACGAAAGCAGAAGACAAGGTTTTAGAACAGCTGCTGTTGAGTGATGAAAAGCAGTGTGCCGAGCATATTATGTTAGTAGATCTGGGACGAAATGATGTTGGAAAGGTTTGTTTTTTCACCCATTTCTTTTCCTTTTCCAGTCAATTCTATTTCCAATGCATTTCATAATTCACCAATTAAAGAAAGGTGCCCATGTGCTATCAAGATACATCCTGGGATTCCTCCATGGTCTGCTTACAAAAATATTGGTATTTATTCAGGCTGACAATTTCTGGCATCCATTTCCTTTGTTTCATCCCACTAAAATAAAGTTCCATTTGGTTACATGGTGATAATGTAAATTGTCCTTGCCCTCTTCTCTATCTAAGATGCTCTAGTTTATTTTGGGGAACAAAATTGTCTGAATGTTTTCTCAGAATATGAGCAAGAATTGTCTTAATGTTCTCTAGCAAGTACTTTACAAAAATGTTCTCTATTTATCTGGTTATTACAAGTGTTAGGCTGCATTTTCCTGTACAAATGGCAAGTTTGTCATGAAAACAAACTCTACTGTTATTAAAACCTTGCGAACAGGTCACTGAACAATTGGATGCATTAGTGATAACAAAGGCTGGATTTGGTTAGACCTAGTGGGCTTTTATCAGTATGTCAAGCACTCTGGTTTAATTAAAACTGGTTAGCTGCTTCACTACACTTCTGACTTTATCTAGTCTGACTTGTGATTTACTTTGCCATTTTTGCAGGTATCCAAACCAGGTTCAGTAAAGGTGGAGAAGCTGATGAATGTTGAGCGATATTCACATGTCATGCACATTAGCTCAACAGTAAGTTTGCTTTTGTGATAGACAACTCTAATAATCTCCAATTTTCGTGGATGTATTCATTTGTTAGAACATAATCATATAAGCAATCAGCATTAGCTGCTTGTCTCTAATTGTTTTGGAGTAAGTAGATCTAACGATACAAAAGTTACGCAAATCAGGCTTTCTTATGATCATATCTATTTACATTCTTTGCTGAATTGTGTTATCAATTCTCAGAAGGTGGGGGTCTATTTCTGTACTTCTGTAGGTTACTGGGGAGTTGCGCGATGATCTTACTTGTTGGGATGCCCTGCGAGCAGCATTGCCTGTTGGAACAGTTAGTGGTGCTCCAAAGGTAAGTACATACTCGTTGCTACCTTGCTGGCGCTGGTTCTTTTTTTCAACTAAAAAGAAACAAATATGACTGCATGACCTGATTGTTGTCTGGAAAAAAGAACCGCTCTAATATGTGATAAATCCATTGTACATTTGTGAAATTCAGAAAACCTTTATCCAAATTCCAACCAGAAGCATCTTCAGACTTTTCCATCAAATGACTGTTGACCATAGTTTGTTAATATGCTCTTATTTGCTTCTTCTTCCATGCATTCGTGCTTTTCCCTTGAGTTCAATTCCTTATGCTTGTTTCTGAAACCAACCAGGTGAAAGCAATGGAACTGATTGATCAGATGGAAGGGAAGATGCGTGGGCCGTACAGTGGTGGCTTTGGAGGGATTTCTTTCCGCGGAGACATGGATATCGCACTCGCTCTGCGGACTATCGTCTTCCCTACCGGATCTCGATTCGACACCATGTACTCTTACACAGACACAAACGCTCGTCAGGAGTGGGTAGCTCACCTTCAGGCTGGAGCCGGAATTGTGGCTGACAGCAAACCCGACGACGAGCACCAGGAGTGTCTAAACAAGGCTGCTGGCCTTGCTCGTGCCATTGATCTTGCCGAATCTACATTTCTAGATGAGTAGTCAGGACTCAGGACAGCTTTGTTTTATGTTCTATTTGCTGTCTATAGCAGAAACCTTTCCAGCCTACGTGCTGTAGGATCTTGCTGTAGTGAATAAAAATTAGTGTAATGAGTCCAATAAATGTATAGCAGAGTGCAATGTCTAATATCACAGCTAGTTAATCAGCAGAGTACAATGTCTAATATCACAGCTAGTTAATCTGCGTTCAAAATGTGATAGCGGGAGGTTAAGTGTTTGCCGATGCAGACTGTCATAACAGGAGGAACATGAAAACTATACAATATACTAGTCTTTGGTACACTATATTAAAATTCAGAGAGAATAAGCTTTAACTGCAGCCATCCCACGGTAGTGGCTACTATATTCTCTTTGTAAAACTTGAAACAACATAAGACTTGCACAGCAGCATCCCTGCTATTTGCAAATTAGGTCAGCATCATTGCAAAAAAGTTAAAATTAGAGAAATAACATTGCAATGGAATTTAACTGCTAAATAACATCCAAAAGACTAAAAAAATGGAAAATGGCACTCTTAAGAGAATATTTCAACATAATTTTTTTTTCTCAAAAAGACACAGTTAACCGCTTCTTCCCCAACTCCGGTTTCTCCTCTTGAGGTCTCTCTCTCCGGCCACACGCCGCATGTGGAAGACTTGTTGCCGCCGCCGCCGCTTGCAAACCAGTGCCGAGGCGAAGCCGCGCTGTGCTGTCGCAAGCACACCGACACGGCGCGGTTTGGAAACGAGCGATGGCGGTGCGGACCAGCAGGGACATCGTGCTTGGAGACCTAGTGGCGGCACAGCTCGGCGGACAAGAGGGAGAGAGGTGGCGTGGCTTGGCGCCGTGCTGTCGCAAGCACACTAGCATGGCGCGGTTTGGAGAGCGACAGCGGTGCGGACCGACAGTGACATCGTGCTTGGAGACCTAGCGGTGGCACGGCTCGGCTGAAGAAGAGGAAGAGAGAGCAGTGCGGCTTGGAGACTGGTGGTGGCGCGGACCGGCTCGGGAGGCGGCTTGGAGATTGGTGGTGGGCTCGGGAGGCGGCGCAACTTGGCCAAAGAGGGAGAGTGAGCTAGAGAAGAGGGGGTGCAAGAGAGGGTAAAAACACTATTTTACCCTGTGGATGTTATTTTCCTAATTTTTAGCTTTGTATTATTAGACTGTTAACTACTAATGCAATGCCATTTCTCTAAATCCCGACGATTGGAATCTCACTAGCCTAATTTTCCCATCCAGTTGGGGAAACGGCGTTCCTCGAATGCTTTAAAAAGGATCTAAACTGGCACAAAATTCACCAGATCAGCGTAATAATATTCACCACCGATTAACCAATGGATTAGATTAATATCATGCGAAGTCACCCATGGGCTAGTATTCTAAAAAAAGCACCAGAAGATGAAACCTACACATATAGTACCAAGCATCAAAGGATTAAACATAATTTATCCATCTTGTACAAGTGCAAACATAAACCAGATTAGAACAACAATGCCTACCCTTACAAAGCCAAGTTTTATCTCCGCGATTTCCTGTACTGTTCTACCTCTTCGATGCCCCTTCTTTTATAACGTCCACTAGAGTCTCTCTCGTGACTTGACCGCTTGCAATCTCCTTCATCATGTTTCACTTCTGACTTGTACCTTTCTGATCTTTCTTCTCTTCCTTGCGCATGTCGGTCATCGTTTTTCTGTCTCTCGCCTCTTGATCTCTCAGGTGATTTGTCATGCCCGTACCTGTCACGATCTTTTGTGCTTCTATCACTATGCCTCATCCTAGAATCCTGGTCTCTGTACACCTCTGATCTTGAGGCTTGACTTTCCCTGTCCGTTGATCTGGACTCCTCTTTTGTTCTGTTAGGGAATGTTTGTTCTGCAGCACTCGAGGGAAATTTTTTGTGGCCCTTTGGAGGATCACGGTGTCTGTCATGCTCCCATCTTGCACTGCTCTCCTCCTTAGAACCCCAACCAGTGTTTGCATTTCTCTGAAAGTATAATTCATGAACACCAGAATTTAGTTGCCAAGCATGCTTACTCTACAATTAATCAATTAATGAACCAGGTAACTGATAAACTATAAAACCAAGCATAAAGGAAACCTATTTCCAGCCAAGTAACTTATAATCTATGATACCCCGATATTTCGCTCAGCGTCCATTCCCGTATCCGATACGCCGATACGGCGTGACATGGTATCGCCAAGTATCAGGAAAATTCAGCTTCCAAAATAAATAAATAAAATCCCGATACTTCGCGATATGCCTATGATACGCCAGGCCCAACAGCACTACTTTTGAAGCCCAACAATAGCCCAATCCAATGACGAACCTCCTAGGCCCAACAACCAACAGAGTATTACTTCAACCCTAATCCATCCAGGGCTGGCATCGTAACGTAGTACGCACCAGCGCATCCTCCCTCGACCGTTGCCCCTCCTCCCTCTCAGCTGCCACCGCCTCCGCCCGGAGGTCACCTCCCCACCACCATTGCCGCCTGGAGGTCACGCCACCGCCAGCAAGCCGCCCTTCTCCCTCTTGCTTGCTGCTGTCGCTGTCTCTGCAGAGGACTTCCCAGCCGGTGCTCCCTTCTTCCCAGGTGAGATTGTGGTCTGAGTTTTGTGCTGCATTTTCTAGTTTTGTGCTGCATTTTCTTCTCTAGTAGTAGATGAGATTGTGGTCTGATTTGGGTTAGCATTTTCCTTTAGGATGGCAAGTGGAACTGTGGAAGCTCTCAAATTCCTTCTGATCCGCAAGGAACTGGTAGTAGTGTGAATTCTTCTGCAGTTGATGATAGTACTAGTGGTGGACAGAATGATAATGCTAGTCTCTTCTAGCCCCTCTACATTTTTCTTATTTTTAAATACATATATACTCGCCGTATGGACGTATTGTTGTTTTTGGGAAATTGTGTATCGCGGTATCCGTATTGATGTACCAGTATTCCGTATAGGGGTAACGTAGCTTCTAATACTACATTAGTGATTGACTTCTGCATTCAAAGAAGGATTCATGTTGTAGCGAAAATAACATAAATCTTGTACACGGCTATCTCTAGCCATATCTAGCACAAGCCAATAATAACAGAAATGGAGCTTGCATTTCCGATAACAGGTTAAAACCTCTAGCAATGTCCCTCCTAATTCACATATCCGCTATGGAGTTCCCAAATGCAGGCAATTAGATCAATGCACGTAAAGTCACAACCACTATTATACACCAGTGTAGTCTAGCAACAATTAAGATGGAACAGCAAAATGATTATGCCTTGGTCAAAATTGTACTAGGAATTGGTGAAGTGTACTGGTTTTCATGCAATCTCATCAGCACTAATCAGTGTTCCCCTAGGCACCCGCCTAGGCGCTAGATGCGGCCCTCCGGCCTAGGCCGCCTAGCCCCGCTTAGGTCTGCCTAGGCACTAGGCGCTGGTCTGCCGCCCGACTAGCGCCAAGCGCCTAGGGGAACACTGGCACTAATCATGTAAGAACCAGACGGATTTGCATTCCATTAGTAAAAAGAAAGGCCTTGCATCTTGCAAGTTTCCAGTACATCGTCGTCATGAGGAAACATTGGTATTAATACTACAAGAAATATCGCGGTGAAATGACAAGATACTCATTTTCTAGTTAACTGATCCGGCAATATACTTTACTCGTGCAAGTACAAGTCGGCTGTGCATTTCTAGTGAATAATCATACAATCTTAGTCAATGCACAAGTGGGGATGCCTACCTGCTCATCATGGGAAAATTTGCAGGAAGTTCCACGGTTGCACTCGCCTTTCTGAAACGCATAGCACACGCCGCGGGCCTCCCTCTTCTTTTTCAGCTCCCCCTCATCTTCCTCCTCCTTCTTCTTGTACTTGTTCACATGGTCAACCCTTATGATCCTCCCAAGAATCTTAGCTCCATTCAAATTATCTAGACCATAAAAATTTAGCAAAAAGTTTAGTTCGACAAAGAATCAATTGAAACTACATGCAGAAACGACCTAAGTGAAAAATAGCACAAGAAACCTCACCAACAGCAAGAATGGTGCTCCTCTGGTCCTCGTACGCAAGAAACGCGAATCCCTTGGATTTGCCGGTGCCCTTGTCGCGCACGAGGTTAACATCGACCACCTCGCCGTACCTGAGGAAAGAGACCGCAAACCGCTCAGATCTCCCTGCCGCATACACAGCTGGGGGGTGCTTACTGCGCGAAGACGGCGAGGAGGTCGCCCTCGTTGAGGTCAAAGGGGATGCCGCCGACGAAGACGTAGGCGGAGTCCTTGAACTTGGCGTGCCACGAGGCATCCTCGCCGATGCCCAGAAGCGCCTCCTTCTGGTTGATCACCTGCGTCCGCTTCACCTGCGTCAGAGGATTCATCTCCCCCGATTCGCCTCCGCCGCCCCCGAGACGGCTTGGATCCCTCCCTCCCTGGAGGAAACTGACGCTACTCGAGCAGAATCTTGAGCCGATTTTGGGAGACGAAATAGGATTCGACAGGCGTTGGAGAGGAAGGAGGGGGAAATTTTAGGGTTCTCGGCTAGTCCGTCAGAATGGGTCGGTCCCGCCCGAATATCAGCCATGGGTTCTATTCGTGCCGTTGATTTCAGATAATGTCTGGTTCATCAGCGACTAAAATGTTGCCCGTGGTCGCGCGCCAGCTGAACCTCAACGATTTTTTAAAAAAAATAATATTAATTTAAAATATAATTATAAAAATAAATAGTCAAATTTTTTAACAAAATTAGCATGTCATCGTTCCAATAGGCGACAAGAAAATTGCTTTTTATTGACTATTTTCGAGCATATATTTTATCAAAAAATCACACTGATACAACGTCATAACATCTTTTGTCGACAAATCACAAAGATATTACATAATATTCAGCGCAACATCGTCACATACTTTGTGGACAAATCACATTAACATTACATAACATTCAGCGCAACGTCGTCACATACTTTATGGACAAATCACACTGACATTACAACTCATTCACCACAACGTCATCACCACCTAGTTTTTTTGACAAATCAAAGTGATATTACAAATCATTGGGCACCACATATTTCAACAGGATGAACCTGACTGCCGATGTGGACAAATCAAAATGGACCGCCTCTAGTAGGGCAGTCGGATGAGATCTCCGCGGTAACGTCCAGACTGCCGATGTCTCCTTCGTCATATGTATTTCTTGTAGAGTATTTCTTGAAAGTGTGCCCAGACTCGTTGCAAATGGAGCACTTCTTCATACGACGACCGGCTACTACTTCGTTAATGTCGCTCCTGATATATCGTACCTGTCGTCGGCCAACCTTTTCCTTCGGCTTATCAATGTCCGCGTTCCGATAAGTTGCTTCCATGTCGGATAGCCAGTTAAATGACCAACTACGTTGCAATCATACATTCTGCACTCCAGGTTTGTATTACCTCCTCCTTGTTGAGATAGTCAGGGAGGTACTGGCCGGGATACTGTGTCACCGTTGAACATGCGATCATGGCATGGGAGTATGGCCTATGCAGAAGAAGAGGCTTGTTACAAGTGCATATGCAACTAGCGCGATGTAGCGTGCACTCGTGGTTGATTCTCTTACGGTTCATTCCGCGACGTCCTTTATCCCTACACATTATCTCGAAACGAAGCTTCCTTGTGTCCATCTTGAATGTCCGGTGCATCTCACCCTTCTTACTCTTCTCCTCCATGTACTTGGTGATCATATCGAAGTAGAGTACTTGGTCATTTGCCATGGTGAGCGACACATTATTGCTTATGTCAACAAAGTAATTTATAGTACCGCGGAGAATTACCTCTACAATACCAACCAAAGAGAGGCACCTGGCGCCGCGCGTGATCCAATTGTACACCTTGACTAGATTGGTTGTCATGACATCATATCATGCATCACCCTGTTGTGTAGCAGAGCCGTGACCACATTTCCTTAGGCCCGTGCTCAATCCAGTAGGATTGCACTGAGTCAGCGATAACACATGTGTGAGGGACCACTATAGAGCAATTACAGTAGGTGCTCCACTTAGGCTGAAATAGGTGCACTCGCCAAGGGCACCCCTCTATGTCGCACTTCACATCGTAGCATCTTAGGTTAGACTTGACGACTGTGAATGTGCGTCGCGCCGACAAGGCTCAGAATTTGACCGTCTCCTACACGACCTCCTCGCACTTGTACAAAGCTCCTTTCGCTATGGTCGTACTCCCACGGCACACGAGAGTCTTTGTTAACAACAAGATTGTTGAATCGGCATGTGTTCCACTCAGATGGAACCGTCTGCTGGTTCACAACACCTCGTCGTCGGATCCTTCATCTTCTGACAATGTCATGTAGTCCCGGTCTTCGAGATCCATCATTTGCACTAGGGCTTCCATTGAAAAATCGTCCCGGATTCTGTTTTCTCGGATCCATCGTTTAAATTTGCTTAAAATCAACAAAATTCAAAATTCAAAATTTGAATTTGTAAACTGCTTTCAAATCCGGCCATCCAACTTCTCACCTCGCCAATTTCTATCCATGCTTCCATTAGCTTGTCTGACTGAAGGAACTCCTTCCACAGGGTCTTCATTGACAGGATCAGCTACCCCGGACCTTCGGGCATTGTGTGTCGCCGCGCTGTGGCTGAAGTTCCTAACTCATTCTTCGGTATCACCATGCCTTCTTATTCAGTCGCTGATGTAGGAGTGGGCTTGGCATATGTCTTGACAAGAGTAATTCAGATATTCATATCTATGTCGCCCATTGGCGACATAGTCATGTCGCTAGTCTAGTTTTGTAATTTTTGTTTTTAATTATTTATTTCTGTAATTCTTTTTTAAAAATGTATTATTAAAAAATTCCTATACGATGATGCCACATAAATTCTAAACGCAGTCGTCTTCAAGATTAACTGAACGATACATACTACATATGGAAGTTAGCAAACCGACTTTCCCATTCCATATTGCTTGCCACCCAACTAACCTCACATTGTCACCAAACTTGTTTTTCTTGCATTTTGCAGGGTTGTCACTTTCGTCATCGATACAGTCCAAAAAATGAATCTTTGAATCTCTCATTTTTGTATTGTAATATATTTACAAAATCCTAATATTACAAAAATACTTTTCGAGACAAATATACATGTATCATTTTCGCTTGTCCTATCTAAATATTTGAAACATATATGGATAGCTAAAGTTTCGAATGTTTTACTACACGTAACGCAAAATAAATTTTTTTTGTGACCAGAGGGATTTAAAAAATACATGAAGAATGAAAAATCTCTGACCAAAAGAAAAAAAACTTTGTGGGATGACCACCTATACCGACAAGATAAACAATGTAGTTTCACAAAGTTTACCAAAAATGTAGTTTCACAAGGAAAAAAAGCACACAATGTAAACAATGTCAAACCCCTTTCTCCCGGTGAGCCTAAGTGACTTGAGTTTGACTCCAGGAATCGTCCTCCACACAGCGAACATGGGCACACTGCCAGTTGACCGTCGCCCAAGCTCCTCCCCTTCCTCGGCCATCCCACTGGACCGCGACTTTCCGCCCCCGACCTCCCTTCCGCTGCACGCCGGCACCCTTCCTCCCTCCGCGCCCCGAGGCCGCGCCCGCGTTTACCCACACGTCTCCACCTCCACCTCCACCGCCTCTCCGGTCCTCCCTTCCCTCCCCTTCCTCCTCTTCCCCTTTGCGTCCTCTCCAAGCCCCTTCATGCCGTCGAAAGGCATCTCCTCCTCCATTTTAGCATCTTCCATTCGCCTTTCCAATGTTTTGCTCCCCAAAGTCATAGGTGCCCTTTATATAGGCTTAACACTTGGATCCTTGATCCAATTACTTTCACGTAGGAAACCTACTTGGATTCATAGTAGGAAACTAAAAACGGAAAGCAAATAAACTTTCTAAACAAGATTAATCCAACAATCACCCCTTAATCTTGTTTCTTCATCTTGATCACTGATCTTCTCTTTTATCCGATTTGAAGTCTTCCTCTTTTACCCGCACTCACGCAAATCGTTCCTTCCCGCCAATACCGCCCTACCGCTCGCTTGCTTTATCTGAGCTATGCACAAACCAACGCTTGCATCCTCGCACCGCCGATAGGGTCCATGGGTTTGACCCGAGCAGCTGTTTCCTCAGTCGCATGCTGAGACTTACCGTCTCCTCCGCCATCGCGCCTCCTCTCTCTTCACCTTCATCAACAGATCTTTGTTCTTGTTATAGACACTCATCCTGTGAAGACCACCCTACACCCCCTGCTCCGCCAACCGCCCGAGGCCGAGTATGTTGTTACACGCACTTGGTATATAATATATTTGGCCAAGATCCTCGATCATCGTTCTTGCATTGCAATAGCATTGATCCTTTGCCTCTTATTTGCACCGTGGGCCTTTGCACCAACTAAAGCACTTTATGTGGCCGGCACTCTGCCCGCTGGCCTTCTTGCTCTTCGGCGTCTTGGTCCGGGTTTCTCCTCCTTCATGCGCATAATGCCTGCCCCTAAGGTTCCATTCCAGGTGACAACAACAGTAGCAATTGCTGTTCAATCAAGTTGATCCATAGAGTGAGTTGTACTGGTTTCTTGATGTTCTTTTGCTTGTTCTTGCATTGCAGGTTTGGTTGCCATGTCGTTGGACTACAGGCCCGGCTCTTTGATGGAATACAATGACATCGAGGAGGTCAAGTCCCCCAACACGAGCGTCGCCGCCGTCGCTGTCAAGAACGGCGACGCGTCGGTGTACAAGATCATCCACGGCTACCTCAAGCAGAAGAACAACTCCATCATCAGAGTCGCCACCAATGTCGCCAGGAAAGCGGCATCCAACAAGTAATGTAGTAGTACGATTCAGTTAATTTCGTCGTGCCAACTTCATGGATGGAGAAATCGACTGATTACTCTGCATGCTATCTAGGTTATCGAGGAAGACTTCTGATGTTTTTGACAGCTTAATTCAGCAGCAGCAAAGCAAGTGGGGAAATAAAGCTGGACCTGTGCTCTCCGGAATATCTTATTGTATTGCATCTTGCATCATGATATTGCTCAACAAAGTGGTTCTCTCCAGCTATAATTTCGATGCTGGCATATCACTAATGATGTACCAGGTAATCAGTGCACTTTGTTATCTTTTACTCTAATCCTTTGAAAAGTAATTATAATAGTGTTGCATATTTACACGTTTCTTTCGTTGTTCAATGTTGGCACATGCGAATATATATGCAATGTAGTGTTTATTTATGGGCAAGTTATTATCACTGAGCTGATCAGGACTTTGTTTATGGTACAGAATCTTATATGTGTGGTCATTCTTCTGGTACTTGAGCTCTTCCGTGTAATTTCAACAGAAAAACTCACGTGGAAATTGATTAAAGTCTGGATTCCAGTAAATCTCATCTTTATCGGGATGCTCGTAACTGGAATGTACAGGTACTTATTACTTCAAAGTTCAAACTATATATACGATGATCAATCGATCACCCTTAACTGGATGAAGCCTGTTAGGAAAAATGTGACATTAGCCCATCTGC
This sequence comes from Hsuehochloa calcarea, assembly GCA_036346395.1. Classification (NCBI taxonomy): domain Eukaryota; kingdom Viridiplantae; phylum Streptophyta; class Magnoliopsida; order Poales; family Poaceae; genus Hsuehochloa; species Hsuehochloa calcarea. The sequence goes on from CM070597.1 coordinate 3,681,355, forward strand.
TTCTGTTACAAGCTTTACATGTCTAATCTATTGTGGATTTTATTTGTATGATATGCTTGGAATATTATTGACCTAACCTTCTTTTTTTCTTCCTGTCTATCGTTTTTCAGTTTGAAATACATAAATGTTGCAATGGTGACGATATTAAAGAACATGACAAATATTTTAACAGCTATAGGGGGGGATATATATTTTCAGAAAGGGTCAGAACAAAAAAGTTTGGGCTGCCTTATTTCTGATGGTATGTCCTTTTCTGCTTCTTATGCCCCTTGTTTTACTTCTAATCATTAGCTAATGACTTGCTTATTGACCTGTATTAAGAATGTAACACCAGATGAACATGATTATTGATCTGATCATTGTACTTCTCTCTTACTCTTGGCAGATCGTCTCAGCTGTATGTGGGGGGATTACAGATCTTTCTTTCCATCTAGTTGGTTACACATGGCAAATTCTGAATTGCTTTCTAACAGCAGCCTACTCGGTTAGTTCTTTCCTAACTCGTAAATTCGCGCATGTATAGACTATTGTAAGACTCTTCACTATCTATTGATGAACTGCTGAATTGCTGAGCAAAGATTGTTGTGAGGCATTTGAAGCCTTGAAATTAATTGTCTTATCCATTTAGATTATCATGCACCTGAAAGCCATAGGCAATACCAAAACTATTGTAACTTTCAATCACATTAATTATGCTGTTCCGGTGTTCCCCCTTCTTGACACGTAGCTAACATGCGATTTTCTTATAACAGCTTACACTGAGGCGCCTGATGGATACAGCCAAACAATCAACAAGATCTGGTTCCCTCAATGAAGTTTCTATGGTGTTACTTAACAATGCACTCTCAATTCCTTACGCACTCATTTTGATTGTTGTCTTCAATGAGTGGGAATATGTTTATCAAGCGTAAGAATTTAATCTTACTCCTTATATATCTAACCATATTTACAAGTAATTTAAACTTTGTATGATGTATAGTAAGCCAGTAAGTGTAATTACCTGGTTTAATAGTCTGTTACTTATTTTTCAGGAATGGGTATTCTGGAGTAGTTAACTCTATTAGTTTGTTCAACGTTCTGTTGTTATGCATTAACATTTACCAGTCATATAAATTTTGTAAGATTGTAAGCAAACATATTAAAATCTTCATGTTGTTCTACTCCACTTTTAAATTTAACTTGTGGTTTCTTAATAGAAAGGTGTTCTGATTTTGCACACAAAAGAAGTTTTCATCTCTGTAAACTGATACGAAAGAACATCTCAATGTATTTGATGGATACTCAAAGATATATATAGTAGAACTACAAAACCCTAGAGCTAATGGGCCTCACAGACCATATATATATATGGGCTATACATACATATACATAACACCCCACTTCAAACTCAACATGGGTCAGGAGGATCTAAAACATTGAGTTTGGAGAGATAGAATTGATGTTGCTCTCGAGTTTGAGTCTTGGTGAAGAAATCAGCGACTTGAACCTCAGAAGGCACATATTGAAGAACAATAGTCTTCTGTTGACAGTGAGAACGCGTGAAACATGCATCCACACCAATGTGCTTAGTGAGCTCATGCTTCACTGGATCAGTAACAATCTGTATAGCACTGGTGTTGTCACGCAGAAGAGATGCAGGAGTATTGCATGACATACCAAGATCAACTAAGAGCCAACGAAGCTAAACAATCTCTGAAGTAGTAGCGACCAACGCTCGAAGCTCAGCCTCAGCACTAGACCGTGAAACTGCAGTCAATTTCTTGGACTCCCACGCAATAAGCGAAGACCCAAGAAATATGCAATAGCCAAAAACAGATCGTCGATCAACAGGATCACTCGCACAAGTCGAGTCAGAGTAAGCATGAAGCTAAAACTGATTCGACCGAGAATAAAACAAACAACGATCAACAGTTCCTCGTAGATAGCGCAACATACGTAGTAGATGAGAATAGTGAACAAACGTGGGAGCAGAGACAAACTGGCTGAGCATATGAACAGAATGAGCAATATCAGGACGTGTCAATGCAAGATTGACAAGATTGCCAACAATGTGACGATAACGAGAAGAGTCTTCAAGCAAAGTGTCATCAGTAAGACGAAGCTGAAGATGAAGCTCCATAGGAGTAGCAGTTGTCCGACTGTCAGTGAGATCAGAACGAGCAAGCAAATCCTGAATATAGCGCTGCTGAGATAAGTAGTAGCCATCATCTGTGCGCATAAACTCAATCCCCAAAAATAGCGTAGAGGACCCAAATCTGACATCAAAAACTGCTCACTGAGTCGTTGCTTAACAACATCAATGTACTCTGTGTCATCCTCAGTAATCAGCATGTCATCAACATATAGTAAAAGCATAGTACGATCACGTGGAGATGTATGAATAAACAATGCAGGATCATGATTACTCTGGGAGAAATCAACAACTAACACAACTGAGCTAAACGCTCAAACCAAGCATGAGGAGCCTGTTTGAGGCCATAAAGAGCACGACAAAGGCGACAAACATGACTAGCAGGAGCCACAACACCCTGAGGTGGTGTCATATAAACCTCTTCCTGCAAATCACCATGAAGAAAAGCATTTTTCACATCCATCTAAGAGATAGTCCAAGAGCGAATAACAGCCACAACAACAAGAGTGCGAACCGTTACCATATGAGCAATAGGAGCAAATATCTCGTCATAATCACGACCATGTGCCTGCTGAAAACCACGAGCAACTAGTCGAGCCTTGTACCTCTCAATAGAGCCGTCAGATTTGGTCTTAACTTTAAAAACCCACTTGCAAGTAATAGGAACAACATGAGCAGGTAAAGGAATAAGATCCCATGTACGAGTACGATCTAAAGCAGCCAACTCCTCAGCCATAGCTAACTGCCACTCAGGATGAACAATAGCCTCCTGATAGGTGTGAGGTTCAGGCACAACAGCAGTAGAAAGAAAACCATATCTGTCAGGAGCAGCAATAGTAGTACGATCACGAATCTCATACCGAGATGACGGTGCCAGTGGAGGATCATCATAAGGAGTATCATCAGTACTAGCCATGCCATCAGATGAGGAAATAGTAGAAGGCTGAGTATCAGGAGGAACCCTAGACCGACGAGTATAGTGAAGAGGAAACGGTGATCTGACTAAGGATGGAGAGGAGGATTCCACAGGAAAAGGTGTATCAGACAAAACAATGGGTGGAAGGTAAAGAAAAGAGAGAGACTTAGCAGGAGAGGAGGACCGAGTGGTAGAAGAGTAAAAGCAGGGGCGATCCTCAACAAAAGAAACATCACGAGAAATGCGCATACGCCGAGCAGAGGGATCATAACAACAATAGCCCTTATGCTCAAGACTATATCCAAGAAAAACACACTCAACAGACTGAACTGTTAACTTGGTGTGCTCACTAGGCGGAAGTAGAACATAGCAGGTACAACCAAAAACCCAAAGATGGTCGTATCGTGGGGGAGTGGAAAACAAAATCTCTCTAGGACACTTTCCCTGAAGGCGAGAAGATGGCTGCATATTAATGAGATAGACAGACGTAGAAACCGCATCAACCCAAAAATGTCGTGGAACATGAGATGCAAGTAAAAGAGTACGAGCAATCTCAATAAGATGACGGTGTTTACGTTCAGCAACACCATTCTGAGCATGGGCACCAGGACAAGAAAGCTAAGGAAGAGTTCCCTCAGCGGAGAGAAATTGACGAAAAGCATGCGACAAGTACTCTCCCCCTGAATCAGAACAAAAGGTTTGAATATGAGTGGAAAACTGAGTGTGAACCATACGAACAAAAGACTGATAAATGGACAAGAGTTGAGAACGATGTTTCATAAAATAAACCCAAGTATATCGAGAATAGTCGTCAATAAAGATAACATAATAGATATGGCCATCTTTGGAAGCAAAAGGAGCAGGACCCCAAACATCAGAATGAACTAACTCAAAAGAACGACTAGACCGAGATGTACTGGAAGGATATGGGAGTTGCAACTGTTTACCAAGCATGCAACCCTTACAATCATAACTAGTGTCTACAATGACATGACCTAGGACACCCTAACGAGCTAATGTAGAAAGACGAGATCCACACAAATGACCAAGCCAATGATGCCACTGAGGAAAACTAACAAAGGCCGATGCAATAACTGAAGATGCATGAAGGGAGGAAGATGGAAGTCTCAGACGATCAAGGAAGTAGAAACCCTGAGAATCTCTAAGGCGATGGCCAGTACCAACAAGAAATCTTGTCCGACGATCTTGCACATAGCAAGTAGAGTCATCAAACCCAACAAAATAGTGTATGTCAGCAAGCTGACCAACAAACATAATGTTCATAGAAAGCTGAGGTACAAATGACATATCAGGAACAGTAAAATGAGAAGTAGAGAGAGTGCCCTGATGAGTGACTGAACATGAGGTACCATCAGCTGTCTGTACACAGGAACCATCCATAACAGGTCGACATGATGCAAGATGAGACTTATCCGATATCATATGAAAAGAAGCTCCAGAGTCCAAAACCCATGGAAGACTAGTACCTGACATGGAAGAGGAGGCCACAGTAAGACTAACAGAACCACTAGGAGGGGCATCAGATGAAGACTATTGCTGAACTTGAGTCTGAAGAGCCTGAAGCTGTGACTGAAGCTGACCCAACTGAGTGACAAAAGCAGAATCCCCAACAGATGTAGGAGTAGTGGTAGCAACCACACCACGACGACGGCGGTGAGATGCAGGTCGCAACTCTGGATGGAGTCGATAGCACATCTGAATAGGATGTCCTGACTTCTTGCAGTGGGAGCATAAAGTCTGGTTAGATGTAGCATCAGGAAGTGAACTAGGCTGATAGACCTCCTGACAAGATGCCGCAAGAATAGACTAAGGTAATGTCGATCCGAAAGACAAAAAGCGAAGTCGAGTCTCCTCAGCAATCAACACATCAAGGGCCTCCTCCATGGATGGAAGAACAACACGTCCCAGTAGTTGAGCTCGAATAGACTCATACTCTGAACGAAGGCACATAACAAAGGTGAACATCAAATTATGTGTATCATGACCCGCTTTACCTACACAGCCAGTACATCCAGCACAGGAAGGAGGAACCATGGAGACCAGCTGTCGTGAAATACGAGTAAAAGAACTGTAGTACTCCTCAATGGACATCTCCTGCTGACGTAGATCATGAAGAGTTTGTAGAAGAGAAAATCGACTCACTAGTTTGCTCATAAGGATCAAGATATTCCCACATCTTGCGAGAACTTGGAAGATCAATGAAATCCATCCTAATTGAAATTTCAGCACTATAACATAAAATACCCATAACACGATCATCAGCACTGTGCCATGCAGCAGCCTCCTTCGCATCAGTCTTCTCGGTCGGAGGCTCCACCATAGTATATGAAATAAGACCAATAGACCGAAGAAGCATGCAAACCGATGACGATCACTCACGATAATTCTGGCCATCTAGTTTGATATCTGAGGCCAGAAGAGTACCTCCCATACCGAGAGAAGCAGAAACACCCAAAGTCATTTTACCAACTCAACCGTGTCACGAGGACTTCCAACGCCTATCGAGCGCCTCTTCCTCCTCTCTCTCTCCTCGATATCAAACCGAGCGACCGACTGAGCAGGAGGCGGAGCGACGCGGAGCGACCGACACCTCTTCCTCCCTTTGCCTCTTGAGGAGGCAGCGCGTGAGGAGACCCGGGCGAGGCGGTGCGTGAGGAGGTGGCGCGTGAGGAGACCCAGGCGAGGCGGTGCGTGAGGAGACGCAGGCAAGGCGGCGCCAGCGATCGGTGTTCGGCGTCGGACGAGAGCCGGCGTTGGAGGAGAACTGGCGTCGGAGAACCTGCAATCCTCCATCGACTTGGAGGCGAGCGGCAATGGCCAGCGATTCTGCGGCTCACGGCGGGATCTCCCTTGCTTGCGGCTAGCATCTTGGGTGGCTCGGCGTCGTCACGCCGTGACAAAGAAGTCGCGGCGAAGATGTCCTGGAAGGCGGCGGCGGAAACCAAGCTCTGATACCATGATACAAAAGAACATCTCAATGTATTTGATGGATACTCAAATATATATATAGTAGAATTACAAAACCCTAGAGCTAATGGGCCTCATAGGCCATATATACATATGAGCTATATATACATATACATAACATAAACAACTTGAATATGAAGTCAGATGAACAAGAAAAATCATTGAGTGCTTCAATATTGTCCTGTAATGGTTGTCTGGGGGTGGAATTGATCACTGTGCATGTTTCTGGATTTTGCACTTATACATGAATTTCCATTTCACCTGCAGCGAAGTTATTAGAGAGCCTATGTTCTGGGTTGTCGCGACAGCCAGTGGTTTGCTAGGTCTAGCAATCAGTTTCTCATCTCTGTGGTTTTTACATCAGACTGGTCCCACAACTTACAGGTGAGGATACCGCACTAACTTGTTCCTTCTTCAAGGTGCCCATAGAAATGCTTGCATGACAAAAAATTTACCTTAGTTGTAACACCAGCAAAGTTCTTTGTATGTTGATCATTGTTTCTCTTTTTCAGCCTTGTTGGCTCACTTAACAAGATACCCATTTCGGTTGCTGGTATCTTGCTATTCAAGGTGTCAGTGAGTGTGGAAAATCTATTCAGCATAGTTTTTGGTGAGTATTTTGTTTCATCACTGCTGATTATTTTTCCATGTTACCATGTTATCATATGAATGTATGTATGATACATTTCTGCTTGTTCTTGTCTTTTTGCTGGGATATTCTTTGCAAAGGCAAAAATGTCCTAATGTGTCTTATCCTGGTGTGATTGTAACATGAAAAGGTCTCACGGCAATGCTACCTATCAACTGTACAGAGATATCATCTGAGTTCATTTGTCTTCAATCATGGATTTTATGCAAAGTTCTGTTTATTCTTTCTTTGTATTCATAAGGGTACACCATGTGTGCATGCCCTCAGTTTTGTTCCATAACTGTGGCAAGGCAGAAAGCACTCTGCAAAAATATCCATCAATTGAAACTCTACCCTATCTCTGCTCAAGAAGTTGAACAGAACAATCATGCAAAATAAAAGAAAGGATCTGTACTTCCAACTTGGATTGCCAATCAACCAATCTTACAGGGCATTATTGATGAACACTAAGGTTTGATTTGTTGGTCCGATCTTTCGATGAGAACGATAAGTCCGGTAGACGTCGCTCAACTCTGACGATCTTGGCTACGAATACGCAAGGCTTGAAACCACGCAATCGCTGAACTGATTGACAAGTCGTTATCAACTGTGCACGGATCCGGCATACACCGAAGAAGCACGCAAGAACAAGATAAAGCAATCTAAAATTACAAATAAAGATTGAAATATTAAAATTGAGATTTTGAAAGTGGTATTATGGTTGGTCTAGTTGACACAAGTCAATACACGAAGTTGCAACAAGGCTAACTTTTAACTAAACAAAATCCAAGGAAACTAGAGGGGGTGCGTCCTCCTTAAATAGGGGATGATGAGCCACAAATCTAAAAGAAATAGAGGGGTGGGACTAAAGACATGAATTACTGTTCATGTAAACAGTAATCACACCCCCCAGGTGGGCCGGCATATGGGCCAATTCCGGTACGATCACAAGGCCCAAATCGGTCTAAATTGATGATATAGCACATTCTTTTGATGATTCCGAAGTCTACAGAAAGAATTTGGAGGTGAGACTGGATCCGTTGGAAAGATCTCGTCGTTAGCTTTCCAACAAGCCCAAGAACACCCGAATCGGACTCCGTTTGCAAAAGTTATGTCTGTTTTAAGTTGGTACTGTCAGGCTGATTCCGGAGGCCGAACTGGATTCCAGAACGGGTCCAGCTCGAACTGCTTGCTTGTCTTGAACCAAAAGTGACATGGTGCTGCACACATATATATTTCATCATTGGGTAGTATCATATAGTTCATATAATATAAAGACACTCCTAAAAACAAGCTCACCTGATAATTTAAGTGAAGCGTACGGGCTCTTGTACTTAGAACAACAAGCATAGCAAATATGGTTGTATCTATAGGGGTCATGTCCTCATCATCCTCCCTTTCTTGAAAACAAAGCCATCCTCGGCTTTTGATAAGCTGAAAATAGGGTAACAAAGAAGCCAAGGTGTATGCATGGTATATGTATATGTCATCTGTTTTAATGGTTCTTCGTTGTTGCACTATTAATGTTAGACGATAACAGCGATTATAAAAGATCATTGTATTATTAACCCAAGAGTAATCATATATGTGAATGATCAAAATAAAATTTCTCACATAGCAATTATTGCAACTAGTTTTGCAAATGTAAGTGAAGCATTTATGCAGTTCAAATATATGAATTTGTAAACTTGCAGTGATAGCACATAAGGGCAAATCTAGCACTTTTGGAATCAAACAAACTTCATTCATATAATCATATTTCAATTGAGTGTTAGCAAATTCATCTAGCAAGGGTGAAAAGATTTAAAAGTTCTTCCATACTTCAACATTATTATGCACATTGTCAATACTATTTGGTGCAATAAGAGGCGAACACATAGGGATTGAATAATCACTAAATTTTATTTTTCTCTCACAATGAACAAGATTCAGCACACAATAATTATTGTTTAAAACAACAAACTTCAATTCATCCATGTGATCACAAGTTATGCATATTCGATATACCATAAATTGATTGTCTACACCATAATCTCCAACTAATTTAAAACAGTAGGTGTAGGTGCTAGATAGGGAATTTAGCGATGAAAGTTTAGAAACTTTCTTCATAGCACATTCCAAACTAACGGGCTCATTAAGCATGATATAACACAACACATCAGAAGTGGATATTCTATCAAGTACTTCCTTATGTGTAATTAATTCGACCTGTGCGAAATTATGTGACTTCAGACTAGCACATGGTTCGTTCAAGTATATACTCACAAGGCTGCTCTATGTTATGTTGTAACATCAAATCGGTACCTTTGTCATTATCGTCCTCCTCAGATACTGTAGGTACCTCAAACTTCTCCTCTAATGACATAAGATGCACCAGATCATCCTTCATCTCTTCAAGCGTCTCGGCGGTATCTGTAGATGGAGTAGGAGGCAAAACAATGTTAGCATTTTCAGTTACCTTAGGTTGCACCTCGCTTGTGACCGTGGGTGGTGGAGGTACAAAACGACGTTGCAATTTCTTCTTCATCTGCTCCCATGTGTACATGAAGTGGTACTCGATATTCGACCACCAATGTTGAACATCACCGATCAGCACCGTCCTTGCCCTTCTCATCTTCTCATAAGGATCAATGTCATGTCTTTCAAAGTAGCTTTCCAACATAGTAACACATATGAAATAGTCCAACGACGTACTCTCAGCGGTGAGTAGCATGATGCATAATGTTAGTTGTTTACCTTCGAGTTCAAATTTGCCCGTGATGTGATCGTAATCTACCAACTTCAACCAACCTGCCATTGTTAGTAGAAAACGAGGAAACAAATCACAGTGTATATGCTCCTATCAACTACTAGGTTTTGGCGTTTCAACAGTTGCTCTCTCACAACGCCTTACCAAGTTCTTACTAGTTCTTACCAATACAGCAAGGAAGTGGTACAACTGGTGGCTGGTTCGTGATACTCTCACTTGTGATCATCCCAACGATTGCGAGAAACGGCACCTGCTGAGTTAGTAGGAAGTGGAGCTCGGAAGGCTAGTATGTAGCAAAGGAATAATAATTATTCAATTCAGCATGCAAAGTTGAAAAGCAGTTCAAAGTACTAGTCACAAGTGTTGATCCTAGTCTAATCAAAGTTTAGCTAATCAAAGCCCCACTAAGAGATGTGTATGTACGCACACACAAAGATAAATGTGACTTGATGTAAGCACTGGAAAACCTCACAACAAGTGCTAGGAGAGACGCTAACAAACTACTCAAACTTCTTTGTAGGGCACAAGATGGTTCACACGATATAAAGCACAAAAACGGAATAACGTGCAGCGTAAATAACCCTTTAGTTTAAACAGAAAACAATAGTTAGTCTTGAGAGATGAAAAAGTAAAGTTTTATATGGCTTATATATACTCTTTTGAAAGGTTTCGATGAGATCTACAACTTTGCAGTTGAGGCGAACCCCAAATTCTGAAGGGAAGACTGAAAGAAACGGCAAAAACCGAAACCAAAAACTTGTGACGCGAATTCGGAGCCGAAAATGACCGATTTTGGGTTCATTATTAGCTTTCCAACGAGTCCAAGAACGTCCAAATCGGACACCATATGCAAAAGTTATGCCCGTTTTACTGAAGGTCTCTCGGAAGCGGAATCGTACTCGGACTGGAAACCGACTCGGTTTCAATCTTTAAATTGCTATATCTTTTGATTCTGTGGGCTAATCTTGCTGAAATTTTTTATGCAAGCTTGTGGCTATATGTAGAAGGGCTCCACCAATTTTCACTGGTTTTCTTTGTGTAAGATTGTTTTTTTCTACCACGGCTTTTGTTTTGTGTGGCGGCCTCTTTCTCCTTCTATTATTTTTCCGGCCCTAGGGTTTTCCGCGAGTTGCAAAAAAAAAAAGCAAAGTGTTCTCTCTTTTTTGGGGCAGGTTAGAGGAGTTCTAACCCACGAATTTTATATTTAGATGTAAAAACTATGAACCCTAAGACAACGCCTAAGACAACGATCAAGCGACGCGAAGGAAAAACACGAGAAACAATCTAGACAACGACCAACTAGACAATAACTAGAGCTAAAGATCAGCAACTAGACATGACAATGCAACCAAAGATTCAACAAGCAAACTGAAAAGAAAAAATTGCAAAGGCTCAAGGGGCTCGGTATGGATGATAGATGTATTTTTTTGGGCAATTTTCTGGACTCTAGGTATGAAAAACGAATCTACTACTAGAAAACAGAAAACTCTCACCGAATAACTGTAGCTCTGATACCACCTGATGAACCCTAAGGTTTGATTTGTTGGCCCGATCTTTCGATGAGAACGATAAGTCCGGTAGGCGTCGCTCAACTCTGACGATCTCGGCTACGAACACGCAAGGCTCAAAACCACGCAATCAGAGAGGATCCAAAGAAAACACAGAAGGCAGACAGAGATCGACGATCAAAGTGATCACTAGCCCAAGTTGCATCAAAGTACACCTTGAGCTGCAATGAGTTGGAGCGAGGAAAGAAAAGGCGACGAAAAATGGTGCCACAAAGATATCAAAGGACACGTAGAAGGTGATTATAGTGAAGCCGAGTAGGAGCCAAAACAAATTGACTCAGAATGTGAACAAGGTGATAGATGTCAGGTCGAGTGATCCTAAGATAGACAAGGCTACTAGCAAGGTGACAATAGCGAGTGGGATCCTCAAGGGGCTCTCCATCAGTGAGTCAAATGTGAACTCCAAGCTCCATGGGTGTATCCACTGTGCGCTGACCAGTGAGACAAGCGCGAGCAAGGTCCTGAATGTATTTCTCTTGGGAGAGATAGTAACCCTCAGGCGTAGAAGTGACCTCAATCCCAAGAAATTAGAGAAGGGGACCCATGTCACACATCAATAACTTATAACTGAGATGCTTCTTACAAAATTGATGTATTGAGAATCATCACTTGTGATTATCATATCATCAACATACGAAGAAGAAGAAGAGTCCGACCACGGAGGTGTGAACAAAAAGAGCAGGGTAATAATCAGTGACGGTGAAACCGACCTCAGTGACAACAGAGGAGAAGCACTCAAACCAGGCTCGAGGAGCTAGCTTGAGCCCGTAGAGAGAGCGACGAAGACGACACACCATGTCGTCAGGGACAGAATACCCAGGGGACGGCTGCATGTAGATCTCCTTGTGCAGCTCGCCATTGAGGAAGGCATTCTTGATGTCCAACTAAAAGATGGACCATTGACGAATAGAAGCAACTGTCAAAAGGGTCCGAACAGTGGTCATGTGAGCAACAAGTGACAAAGTCTTGTCGTAGTCACGACCAAGCTCCTGCTGAAAATCACAGGCCACAAGATGAGCTTTGTAGCGCTCAAGAGAGCCATTAGAGCGAGTCTTAATGTTATAGACCCACTTGCACGTGATCGGAGTAACACGAGCAGGTAGGGGAACAAGATCCCAAGCCCGGTGCGCTCCAGGGCAGCAATCTCCTCAGCCATCGCCTGATGCCACTTCGGATGAGTAACAGTCTGACGGTAAGTCGTAGGCTCAACAAGAGCAGTGGCCACAAATCCGTAACGCTCAGGAGGCTTGATAGTACAACGATCACCAAGATCATACATGGGAGGAGAGGCTGAAGCGGGACCGAGCAAGGACGAGGTAGTGAAAGGAGTAGAAGGCTCAACTAGAGGAGTAGTAAGTCGTGGATGGCAAGAGTACTGCAGTGGAAAAGGAGATGTCTCAACAGGAGAGTTGGTAGGAACCTCCGGAGGAGATGAGGAAACCGAAGGAGACGGGAGAGACGTGGTGGGGGAGATGGTGGGGGACTGAGATGAGGATGGTAAGACTCGAACTAGAGGAGGCGAAGAATCAAGAAAAGTCAAAAAGGAAAGCGACTCAGCGAAAGCAGAGCTGGTGACAGAGGAACAAGGATAGTAAGGACGAGACTCATCAAAAGTGACGTCCTGAGATATCCTCATTCGTCGAGCAACATGATCATAGTAACGATAACCCTTATGCTCAGAGATGTAGCTAAGAAAGACACACTCAACCGACTGAGCAGTCAGTTTGGTGCGCTCACGAGGTGGAAGAAGCATGTAGTAGACACAATCAAAACAGCGAAGGTGATTGATAAGGACATGACCCATATGGATACAATTATATTTGCTATGCTTGCTATTCCAATTACAAGAGCTCGTACACTTCACTTAAATTATCAGGTGGGCTCGTTTTTAGTAGTGCATTTATATTATATGAACTATATGATGCTACCTAATGATGAAAATATATATTTGTGCAACATCACATCACTTTTTGTCCAAGCTAAGTAACAGTTTGAGCTGGACATATTTTGGAATCCAATTCGGCCTCCGGAGACAACACCGATTTCAAACGTGCATAACTTTCACATACGGAGTCCGTTTGAACTCCACGAGTACTTGATGGAAAGCTTATCTCGTCCTCTTTTCAACAGATCTAGCCTCACCTTCAAATTCCTTTTGTGGGCACCGCAATCACCAGAAGAAGGTGTTGCATCACCTATTTGGGTCAAATTGGGCCTTGTAATACTTGGGCCTAAGGGAAGGCGCCACCCCAGGCGGTCCGTACTGTTTATGAGGTACTATTCATACATAAAAAGTACTATGAATAGTACCACCCCTATTTTGTTAGCTATGTGTGGCTTTCCCTTCCCTATATAAGGAGGTCGCGCCCCTCTAGTTTCCTTGGATTTTGTTTAGTTAAAAGTTAGTATGATTGCAACTTCGTGTATTTGCTTGTGTAGATTAGACCAACCATAATACCGCTACAGAATCCCAACTTCATCAAATATTTCAATCTTATTTGCAATTTTAGATTGCTTATTATCTTGTTCTTGCGTGTTCTTCGATTGCATACAGGAATAGACCTTCGTGGTCAGGTCGATCGTGCTTTTAGCAAGGTCGATAACGACATCGGAGTTGGTTCAGCGATTGTCGGGTATATTGGTTGTGCGCGATTGTAGCCAAATCGTGGGAGTCGTCTCCACCCAAATCGAGTTATCATTCTCATCGAAAGATCGAGACACCCATTGTCGCATCAGTAACTGTATTGGGATGGCGAACCAGAGAGACGCTCAAAATGGGGTGCATCCCTTGAGAGCAGAAGAAGGCTACCGATTGATAAGAAAAGCAGCGGTAGAGACAGCTTCAGCCCAAAAATAAGGTGAGACATGAGCAGTAAGCATGAGAGCAAGAGCTATTTCAAGGAGATGACGGTGCTTGCACTCAGAACATCATTCTAAGCATGAGCACCAGGACAAGAATACTGAGGGAGAGTGCCCTTCTCAGCAAGAAAACAACGAAGTGAAGTGGAGAGATATTAACCAGCAGAAGTGGTCAACTCAAACTGAGTGCGAACCATGGTGGTAAATTGCTGATAAATGGAAAGAAGCTAATTGCGAGAAGACATAAGATAGAGCCAAGTGTATCTCGAATAATCATCAATAAAGATCACATAATAGGTATGACCCCCCTTTCGAAGTGAAAGGAGTCGGTCCCCAAACATTAGAGTGAATTAAATCAATAGGACACTGGACTCGTAATCACTAGAGGGATAAGCGAGTTGCAGCTGCTTGCCAAGCTTGCTACTCGTATAATGTAAAGTTGTGTCACTAGAAACAGAACCTAGAACACCACTCGCTACTAGTGACGAAAGACGAGAACCGCCAATGTGACCTAATCGATAGTGCCACTGGACAAAAGTGGTGGTGGAAGAAGAGCAGAAGTGAGGTGGTGGTACTGGCTGACTGGCTGGTGGAGGCAGCGAAAGGAAGATGCAGCTAGTCGAGCTTCTAAAGACGCTGAGAATCATAGCGCCTAGGACCAGTCCCAACCAGAACCCCCGTACGACGATCCTGAACACAACAAGAGTCAGAATCAAGAATGATACAATGATCATGATCAGTGATCTGACCAGCTGACATAAGCTGCATAGTAAGACTTTGAACATGAGATACAGTAGGAACACACAAAAAAGATGAAGTGGAAAGAGTGCCTCGTCCTGCAACAGGAAGAGATGTCCCATCCACAGTCTGAATTGTGAGAGGAAGATCAGGTGGTCTCACAGAACAAAGATGAGTGGAGTCTGGTGTCATATGGAAAGAGGCACCGAATCCGGAATCCAAGTAGATGATATACCTGAAGGAGGTGGTGGTGCAGGACCAGAAGGCCTAGCACAGAACCTAGTGCAGGAGCAGAAGAAGCAAGGCATCGAAGCAGCGTGAGCATCTCCTGGTGCGTCTGTTCCAAGGAACTCTGGTGTGAACCTGTCTGGGAGGAGCCAGCTCCCCCCTCGAAGTGCGGCCCCTCCGACGAGCCTTTTGCTTCTGGCGATAGTACTTTATAGTGTGCCCAAAACGGTCACAATAGGTGCAGTGAAGGCCGGTGGAAGTAGCAGCAGCGACCACAGGGGCGGAGGCAGGCGTAGGCGCCGGTGTTGGGGGTGTGAACAACCAAGACTGAAGAGGGCTGCTATAGAATCCCTACCGTGTAAAGACAAGCCTCCTCAGCCTGAACAACAGCGAGAGCCTCCAATATGGAGGGAAGGGGTTGTCTCATTAGCAGCTGAGAGCGAGCCACTTCATACTCCGGATGAAGGCGGGTGAGGAACTCGCGGAGGTGATGAGTCTCCAAGTGAGCCTGTTGACGTACACAGTAGGTGCAAGACCGGCATACATCCGGCCCCAGAGAGTTAAGCTGATGCCAAACCGCGGCCAACTGATGGTAGAAGGCATCCACGGTGGCGTCCCTACTGCTGGAGACTGCTCTTCCCGAAGAGAGGAAAGGTACAAGACCTCGCTCTTCGGCTCGTAGTGGATACGAAGATGACCCTACATCTCCTTGGCCGTAGACAACC
This sequence comes from Hsuehochloa calcarea, assembly GCA_036346395.1. NCBI lineage: Eukaryota > Viridiplantae > Streptophyta > Magnoliopsida > Poales > Poaceae > Hsuehochloa > Hsuehochloa calcarea. The sequence goes on from CM070597.1 coordinate 3,696,885, forward strand.
CAAGCACATCGGATGCGTGCTCGGGCTCAATGTTGGCCACCACGATGGCAGAGGCTTTAGCATCCCCATCGTTCCACACCTCGTAGGCGTGGAGTTGCGTCTGGTATTCCTTGTGCGCGTCCTCAAAGGCGGCAACCGCAGCTCGCTGAATATCCTCAATAGCATTAGTAGGGAAAATAGGCTCGGTTGGCGTGACGGGGCGGGGTGGGCAAGGTCGCTCACCGGTGAGGTAGACCCACAGGCGCTAGCCCTGTAGGTGAATCCTCATGTGCTGGACAAACTCACGGTAGTTGACGCCATTGAAGGTGACCGGCAGCCTCGGAACTGAGACGATACCCGTGCTCGAGGTTCCGAGAGGGGTCATCTTGTGTGATGACCGCACACGACAAGTTGCTATCCACAACAATCGGGGTAGCAGCCGGGAAAGACGAGGACAAAGTCGAGTAGTCGCTGCTCTATGAAGCCAGCCTCCTCACACAGTCCCTGTCACTTCAGTTGCTGAGACGCCCAAGCCTTCTCGGTGGGACCTTCACCCACTACGCAACTCAAGCTCAGGTGCTGAGACAACCAAGTCGCGCTCACTGAATCCAAGCCGAGGAGTAGTAGCAGGAAGGCAGCGGCCTCGGCGGTGGATCCAGCAGGCAGAGGAAGACGCCTGTTGTTTGAGCTCGGGGAGAGCTCCAGGGTGTGGTAGCGCGGCCCGGAGCAGAGGAGAGCGTGGTGGCGCAAGCTCGGGAGCATCGGGGCGTGGCGGTGCGACCTGGGGGAGGAGAAATAGTTCGATGTGTCGTTAGGAAAGAGCAGCTCTGGGCGTCGGGCACCGCGAGAAAAAGGTGGAGCAACTTGGTGTCGGCAGCTCGGCGGCAGAGAGCTCAGGACGCTGGATCAGGCGAATCTGAGGCGGAGCAGCTCGGGACGGCTTGGACGATGCCGGATTTGAGCGGGAGAGAGCTAGGGGCGGCGGATCTGGGTGAGTTTGGGGCGAAGCAGCCCGGGACGGCTCGGGCGACGTCGAATCCGGGCCAGGTGGGTAGGAGAGGGAGCAAGGGAGGGCCTCACGGAAGATGAGAGGGGACGGTGAATTGGGAGCAAGGGAGGGCCTCACGGAAGAGATGGAGGGGCGGCGGTGAATCAGGTGTTGGGTTGGAGAGGGAGAAACCCTAGACCTAACCTGTCTGATATCATGTTGGAAATAGATTTATTGTATTGTAAGGGACCAATGAGTCTATATATACAAATACATAGCATGTACAATATGCAAAAAAAACACCCTAAAATAGAGAAGAATAAAATAAAAAATCACTTGAGTCACAACACACGTATATGCAATCTTTCCTAAGCAAACCCAACTTGAGTTTGAGGAATTACACTGATCGGTAAGCAATGGAGCTGTATCATCATAAGCATGTACGTACGTACGTACGTGTACATATATACCGTACGTTCTGCCTTTCTTGGCGAACAGCCCGCCGAAGTTGAACCCGCTGGCACCGGGCGGCGGCTGCCGGCTGCGTTGCCGCTGGCCTTCCGCGAGACGGTGCTTCCGGAGGACGGCGCGCCGTCGACCTTGTTGAGGAGGGGGTCCGTCTCCACGAGCTGATCCATTTTGAAGACCACGTGTACGTCTGTATGCCACTGGCCGGTGGGGTGTAGCTCGCGTTGACGACAAACGCAGGCGTGGAAGCGGACGTGGTTGGGCCACAAGCGCAGCCGTGGATTCCACCTCAGCTTGGAAATGGATTCTCTGCCTGGTCTCAACAACCAAGCAGGCAAGCAAAGTTTTGGATTAATAGATACAGTGGTTACTATAGTAAATATTTTATTATTTTTATAAAATTTACTATAGCATCTGTTCACACAAAATCATTGTTCACACCGTGGCCGTTTGCATTGATCTCGGCTGAGTGCAAGACGGAAACACGATATTCCATACATGTGGCAACGTGGAGCAAGGTTTTGTTTACATCCATTTATTTTGTATAGTCGTTGGATTTACAGTCAAAAGGTCAACATTCTGCAGTAAGAAGTGCAGTAATAGGGAGATGTTGCACCAACTGCTCTAGCATCTAGTGTAGGCAGGAGTGCTACTACTACATATTGTTGTGCACGTGCAAAGTTTCTTGTACCTTCAGAGAATCCTTCATTTTTACTATTGGGAGTGGAGTGGTTTAGCCCCTTTTTGCGTATAGAGGAAAATAAGTAATCGTTGTAAAAAAAAGGAAAGAACGAGAAATAAAGAAAAACAACAATAAAATGAAACATGTAGAAAAAAACTCTTTAGGATTCAAATTTAGGTGATGATAGTGTCTATCTAGCATCTTTGTGCTACCAACTACAATTAGAGGGACAAGACATTGCTAGCCATTATGTCCATATACATGACTGCAGTTGACACAAACAAAACCTCTATGCTTTATTCAAAGATTTTTTTTATTAAATTTACCACTGATCGGCTGGCGTCATTGATATCCACAAGGTCTATCTGCATATCCAATATATTCTTATATTTATAAATACAGCGCAAACTCAATCCACCCTACAATCGTCATCCAGTGACCTTTAGCAGGTCTATGTATCCCTAAAACTGTATTTGTTTCTCGAACTCTCCATCACATTTTTTAAAATTTTTGTTTCAATCAAAACCCTAATAAAGGGGTGAAAATTCATCATCCTAAAGGCACACTGTGAGTAGCCTGTTTAGGCAAGAAAAAACAACACTAAAGGGGTGAAAAAAACAGCGCAATAGTAGAATACCAACCGAGGCGCCAAAAAACGCCTCCCGAAACCACGCCGCAGCACATTCCCGCAAACACCTCGGCGGCGCAGCACCCGATGGCCGGATCCGACTTCCCGTCCGGCGGCTCCGGCGCGGAGCCGCTGCTGCGCACACCGCCGATGTCCAGGAAGCGCAAGCGCGGCGCTGTCGCGGCGGCCGCGGGGCCGAGGCCCGCGACGCGGAGCTCGGCGCAGATGGCCGTGGCCGTGGCTGGCGCGGTGCGGTGGGCGCGGCGCGCGGCCGCGGGGACGCTGTGGACGAATCTGGGGTGCGACCACGCCGACGTGGAGCGGATGCGGGAGGTGATCCTGGAGGTGCGCCGAGCGCGCTCCGACCTCGAGCCGGATGACCCCGACTCGCCCTACCCGGAGGTGAGGTTTCTTGGCAAGCGGCGAGCCGAGTTCTTTCTTGGAGCATGTGGAACGGGCTTTTGTTCAGAACATTCGGGGTTCTTGGGATGCGACTAGAGCTGGTTTAGACGGGGGATCGCTGTCGATGATGCGGTTTCTTGGTGGTCTTGGCTAGTGTTAATCTTCCATGGATCGATATTTGTGGTGCTTGGAATGGGGGGATTGCGCCATTGCGGTGTCTCGTACTTCCTACCATTGCATGCATTTGCTCTGTTAGGACACGAAATTATCTGCTTTGTCTGTCTGTGTTTCGCTTCCTCCAACTGTTTCTTCAGTGCGAGATTTACGGCTGGTAGGATGGGAATTGGTTCGTCCATTGTTTGCAACTCATTTCTTGCGAGCTAGGATGCTCTGTCTTAATTACGACACTTCTTAGGCGCGAGATTCGTGATGATTGAGTGGGACGTCGAGTTATTAGTTTCCCAACATTGGTTGTTGACCATGGTTTGTTGTGTCAAGATTTTGTTACAATGATGGAATCTTGTTTTGTTGGATGAAAAATTATTAACTGGAAGTTGTGGTAATTAGTATGTTAGGACGAGATGATGTTAAATTGTTGGCTTTGTTTTCAATTTCTTCTGCATTGTTACTGTTGTTATTTCACTATTTTGTGGGTCGAGATTTCTGGTGGTCACATGAACTGTCAACATTGTTTTGGTCAAGATCTGTGGTGATTGTGTAGGAGGAACAGAGTTTGCCTTGATTAGGATGTGACATTGTTGATTTTGTTTTTGCAGTTTCGCTTGCTCAGTTTTTCATTGGTTATGTGGCAGGGGTAGTTTATTCTCAGTTGGACAAGGCATTTTTCCTATTTGGTTTATTTTCACTATTTATTTTGTGTCCAGTTTTCTTATGATCATGTAATGATGAACATATAAAGAATACAAAGGCGTATAGCAAATTCTATTCTGTTATTTTTAACTTCATTTCTATCTCAAGCTAAGGTTCCTTGTAGTCAGTTCAGCGGATTAGATTGTGACACAGGAATACCCATGGTAATTAAGATTTGACAGGTCACAGGTATGCACATTCATTCTGACATTAACAATGCATGAATATGCTCTATCATGGCCCGACCCAGTGCAGCAGAAGCTAGCTCCATTGTCTCAGCTCACTCCTCTCCGGAGACGGGCGAACTCGTCGAAGCAACCCTCTCCACGCAATGTTTCCCGATGAAGCGCCATGTCCGCAGGCGATCTCGGCCTTCGGCCGCCTCGAGCACTTCAGCGTCGTGACGGCCGAAGCTTCAGAGTAATGGCAGCAGTATGAAGGCAGCGAAGAGCACTGCAGCGGCCAGAAAGGCGTCTAAGGTGGGCAGCGGAGCTGGCAAAGGCAGCCGAGCGAGGCGGAAGCGGCGGCGGATGCAACAGCGTGCGGGCAAAGAAGAGGTCAAGGCTCATGCGCAAGAATAAAGAAGCTCCATATCCGCCGATGACAGCGGCGACGCGGATCTTGAGCGGCTGAGAGGGAAGCGGCGAGGCGAAGCGGCGAATGGGCACAACGCGCAAGCCCACGAGCGGCAATGTGACAGGCGGACGCGTGCGGTGCGCCTCTGAGGAGGCGCCGCGACGGCGGCGACGTTGGTCGACGGAGAGCGCGGCCTTCACAGCGACGCGCTCTCTCTCCCGAGACGGCACCATGGTCACCACGGTACCAGTCGCCGTCGAGGACGCCGGCCCGGCGGCGGGTGGCCTACCTCACCAAGACCAACTATGTCGAGTGGGCTGCGGTGATGAGGTAAAACTCAGTGCGGCATATGTGGGATGCAGTCCGGTACGGCGACGTCGACTACGATCAGGATCGACGGGCGCTGGATGCTCTCATCATCGCGATCCCCGCCGAGATGCGCTTCGCTACCAACAAGCGGATCGCCAAAGAGGCTTGGGACCCCATCGCCGCAAAGACGCGATCGGCAGCCGACCGCGCGCGCAAGTCTACATTGCGAGCGCCGCGCGGAGCGGAGCACCTGGCCTTCAAGCCAGGTGAGGACGTGGATGACTTTGTTCTCCGTCTCAACACTCTGTTGCAGAAGCTGGTGCAGTTCGGCGACGACACCTACGGCGAGGAGAGAGCTGTGGAAAAGCTCTTCACTGCGTCCCCGAAAGTACAAGCGGGCGGCTCGCTCGACGAGTCTCTGCTGGATCTCTCCACGATGACAATCGAGGCGGCGCGGTTGCCTCAAGGTTGTTGGCGATGATGAGCCACATCGCCTCTCGGGACCCGTCTCCATTGGCGGAAGCTCCTCCTCTCGGGAACGATGGGTCGCCGGCCAAGGTGACAGGAAGAAGGGAGCCTTCTTCCACGACAGCGACCGCAAGCATGGCAAGCGCGGCAAGCCGCAAAGACGCCGAGCATGGGAGCGAGGACGTCCGAGGGTAATGATCGTGGGCGCGCCAGTGGCGCCACCGCAAGCAAAGCCGCAAGACGAGACGACTCTTGCCACAATGCGGCAAGCTTGATCATTGGGCCAAGGAGTGTCGACGGCCACGACGCGCCAGCCCATCGCCGCAGCAGAGGAGAGGAGGAATGGCCGTGGCTGCTCATTGCTCATGCGAGCATCGAACTACCTCTGCGGCGCCGCCGCAGCGGCCCTTCCGGTTGATGTTGTTGCATCTAAGGATTTTACAAGTGATTGTATCCCCTAGGTATTGGTCTTGGTCTTGAGGTGCTCCTTCTTCCGCAAAATTCCCAAGTATCGACGCCTACTCGCAAAACGAGACAAAAGAAACAAAACAAATAAATAACAGAGGCAAAACAAACTCCAAAATTAAATAAAATTCATAAATAAATAGATCTGAATTTTATATAAATTTACAAATTTGAATGGGCTCAATTGGACTTCTGATGCAAAAGATATGGGCTTGGAAGATTGGAAAATCAATAAAACCCTAAATTAGATTTTCTCGAATTTCCAATTAATTTTATAAAGGAAAATCGAATTATTGCGCAATGCTTGCGTCACCGAGAATTTCCTAAAAGGAATTAAATTTAAAGAAAATCGACAGCGGGACCCATCGTTACCTTTCTACCACGCGGATCGGGTTCACCGAGCCGAAAGCGGTATAGGACAGTTGTGGTCCTAGGGTCATCCAGGATTAGATTATTGGTTTTTAGGCTTGCTAAATCGACATAAAAGACTGTATCTATGGGACTAAATCCTATTTTGTGGCAAAATTATGTGGAATTGGATTGAAAAACAATCCAATGCCCATCCTTGCTGTTAAAGGCGCTCCTCAATATATATCATTGTTTACACTTGTTTTGCAAATGTTTCTTGAGGTATTATATTAAGGAAAATTGTTGCTCGAGTCTACATCTAATTCTCTTCTGCATGTTGCCAGAAACATAAGAAGTCCCAGAAGATTCACACACCAGGCACAAGGAGTTCTGAGAGGATAGCTTGCCAGATGAGGCACTTATCTAGTTATCTTGTCTCAACAAGGAAACGTATTGGAATACACTCTGTCGAGTATCAAGCTTATGTCCCTGAGTGGAAAAATGCCCCATCTGAGAAAGAAACTGCTGACTACAAAACTGAGACTTTACAGAAAATAGGCACAGTGGTCTGTCCATTAAACATGGATATCTCAGCAACTGACGAGCCAGAGGAGACGAGGAAAGCAAGAGTTGACAAGTGTAACTGCTCTCATCCTGGATCTGTGGCCTGCATAAGAGTTCATGTAAAAAGGGCAAGGAGTTGGCTCGAGTATCAGTTGAGTGAGGAAGCTTTCAGAAACTGTGGGCTTGATGCAATGGGTGAGCAAGTTCTAAAGTTATGGACTGCAGAAGACAAAAAGAAACTTGAAGATATTGAGAAGTTGATTCCTCAAAATAAACATGAGAAATTCATGAAGATTGCCTCAAAGCAGTTCAGTTCAAAGAAAACAAAGGATTTGGCGAAGTATTACTACAATGTTTTTCTTCCAAGAAGATTGGCAAGCTTGACTAGGGCAGAGCCTACAAATGCCGAAGATGTGGATACGGATGATGAAGGCAATAATCAAGATGATGACAGCAATGAGCATCATTCTGAAGAGAATGGCAAAAGCTCTGGATCTTCTTCCAAAAGGTATAAACATTACACGATGCTTCTGAAAATCATTTTACTTTCTGCAACATATGCGTGCCACTCATTTTGAAAATGAACCCATTGACCAAACAGCAAGAGTCATCTTAGTGTTTATTGGGTTTACATAATGGTATTGGGCCTGTAAATGCCCCAATAGACAGGATACTGAGCATGTGCTTGCTCCAACCTGTTGGTTTCGTTGCAAATGGTGATGGAAAATTTCAGGAGGTGGCGGAAGTCAGAAAATGATATTTTTTTGCACAATCCTGTTTGTGTGTGCACATAATTGGTTATGTTCAAGGATCCAAAAACCGGAACTGGGTAAAATCCCGCCCGACGTGATTTCTCTGATGCCGGCCGGTAACCGGAAATCCCGGCTGGATTTCGTCAAATAAAGTTTGAATTCGGGATGAAACCGCCGGGATTTGAATTTGAATTTGAAGGATTCCGGCCGGGATTTTGGATCCCGGTCCCCACCGGAAAATCCGGTAACCGCCGATTACTGGTGATAACTGGCCGGGTTTTTGATCCATGGTTTGTTTGTGATTCTTGTTAGAGATTTTTTTTGTGGAAACACTAGTTCATTGTGAAAGTCAAGAAATGTCATATTTCCACTCTATTTTCAATTGCCAGCTGAATCTTGTCTTTTTCTCTTTGCTAGTGCGGTAATTTTATTTTAGCACTGTTTTCTTTGACAGGTCCAGGAAGTAGAAGATTCAAAAGAATTTGATTGGTGGGCCAATTTTTTGTAGCAGAGGAGGAAGAGGAAGTAGAAAAAAATATGGAAAGATTTTGATGGCTTGTTCATCGGTTCTTTCTTTCTGATAGAGTTGGAGTAGATGCAACTACATGTCTGACCATATGCAGTTACGGATCTCCAATGATCTTAGATGTTTCTCACTTTCTCAGCCTTCCGTAGTAACTGATTCTTAGATACTGACGACTAACATCTTAAGCAGGTTTCGCCTCCACTGAGTAAACACATGTTGATGAGTTCGCTCCATTTTTGTACGACTGTACATTACACGAAGGAGAGAATTAAGGAGACGAGGAAAAGAGATATAGAACTGACCAGATATGTTGGTCATCATTTAGGAATTCTTTTGACAAGTTACATCTATCCTGAAACTGAAATTTTGCAGGGAAAATTGCAAAAACGTCACACCTTTGCTCTGCTTTCAGGAAAATACCATTAAGTTCGGTGCAATAGATTATTTACAACAACTTATATTGGTTCTTCGTTAATTTGCTATTTTCGAATATTAAATTCATATCACCGGTTTAATGGCCCTAGTCTACATGTGAAAGGTCGTTTTTGCCCCTCTGGTCGATTCCGCAGTTCTGGATTTGGCTGGGTCTAGCATTTCCTCTATTGCGCTCGCTCGAGCAACCCATGTTACTCTCATTCCCTCTTCTCTCTTGCTCGCCCCCATCCTGTGCCCATCCTATCTCTCGGCGCGACCGTCTCGGAAACTAGTGTGGTGGGAGAAATTCGGCAGCGGTGAAGCGCTTAGCAGGTATACTCCCCTTCCGAAGCCCTTTCTCCTCGTCTTTCCTTGTTTCATTGTTGATTCGGTTTGACAGATGCGGTGAATGCATCAACCCTAGGTTTGAGGGTGGAGTCGGTTTGAGCTTGATGGAGGCTCCGGTTGGTGGAGGAGCACGCGTGGTCGAGGAGCCGGTTGTTGGAGGAGCGCCTGTAGTGGACCCAAAGGGGTAAGTCTCTTCCCCTCCGTTTGTTTTTGATGTACTATTTTTGCGTCCCCCCCCCATCTTAGCTCAGTCGAACGAAGTGTACAACGTAGTAGTCCCCCTAACCGTAATGATCTTTTGTGTGAATGTCGAGTAGGATTGAACCTAAAAGAGCCTTTATAGTGGCTGTTAGAGTTCCACCGTACTTTGACAGGCTTGACGACAGTAGCCAACGCAGATACGGGCGACAAGATATGTAATGGGTTATTGATTTGCATGGGTTTACCTTTCATAAGTTGATGGAACAGTTGGGAGAGAGGACAAGTTGAGGATCATCTCAGGAGGTCCATGTTTGGTGCAATGTTTAGAGTGTTGTGGTGGGATGGAAAGGGTTCAACACACATTTGAATTGTTGGATGTATTCAACAGCCGTAGCAAAACTAAATGGGTTTGCTTCTTAGTAGAAATAGTAGATAAAACTTTCTATCTGTCTAGCCAATCTAGTGTTATAGTCGACCCCTTGGTGAATGAGTGTGTTGGGACTACCACTGCAGCAGTAGTACCAGATGTTGCTCTAGCAGCAGTGGAGGAGGCTGAGGACCAAGTAAATTACTTGTCCTCACCAGTTAGGGTGGACTGATCTACTATTAATATTGATCAATGACCTAATGAATTGAACATAGATGTTGCTATGACTGAGGATGACATATTTGTTCTTTTGGGCTTGAGGGATGAGTCTGACATAGCCAGGCATGGGTCTGACATAGGCCTGGCAGGGGCTGATTCTAGTGCTGCAGCTATGGATGGCACCGAAGGGGCAGCTATTCCTGTGAATGATGACATACTCGAGGAGCAACACATCAAGTATGATAGGGATCATCCCAAGAAGGAGATGGACAATATGTTTCCATCCATGAAAGATTTTAGATTAGCTATTAATAAGTATGCTATAAATGAGTAGTTTGACATTTTCACCTAGAAAACTGACCCTACAAGGTTCATTGGGAAATGTAGGGCTGGAGGATGCTATTGGAGAATTGTAGCTCACAGGACCGCATATAAGAAAGCTACCAGGGTACTAACTTTGTTGATAAATCTTAATGTTGCATACATGAACTATTTTCCTTATTGCATACATGAACTATTTTTCTTATTTGTTTGTACTTACTGGTTTTATTGTTTGTGCATGTGTGTAAGATCGAGGAGACCAACTAGAGGGGGGTGAATAGACGGGTTTTTTTTTAAAAAAAAATTCTTTGGCTAAAACCAATTTATAATGCGGAAGCTAATAACAATTTGGTTTTGCACAATTAAAACATAAATCAACTAGTTTTTACTAAGTGCACCAACAATATACAACAAATGAAGACTAGCAAGCATACACCGATATAAGAGCAATTAATGCAAGTAATGTAAATTGCACAAAGATGAACAAACCATAAAGACACGATGATGTTTTACCGTGGTGTTCGGAGACATGCCGGTCTCCCCTAATCCACGTTGAGGTAAGCCCAACCGCGTTAGACCGGCTCCTCAATTGAGCCAACACCTCCGAGGTAAGTCCAACCACTTGGACCGGTTCTCACAACACGAACCAACACCTCGATCCACTCGGGTTGCTCTTCCTCCACTCCGGAGATGGCAAGCACCAAACCGCTCACAACCACGCCGGGCCTTCTCACAAGCTTCTTGAGAAGATCACCGGTCCACGATGCCTCCACACCGTCTAGGTATCGGCAAACACCAAGAGTAACAAGTCTACAACTTTCACTTGAACTAATCAAGTGTCTAAAGCTCAATGGATACACAATCCACTACCTAAGGCAACACATGCACTTAGGGTTTGCTCTCCAAGCTCACTAAGTGCAACACATGCACATAAGAGATGAGAGGACTTGCTCTTTGCACAAGAGAATGAATTGAGGTGCCAAAGAATATTTCCCAACTGGCCAAGGTGGGTATATATAACCCACACACAAAATAAAATAAAATACTGAAAAAATCAGCACAAGCGGTACTACCGCCGTTCAATGGTCGGTACTACCGCACCTACACGACAAGCACAGTAACAGCTATTTCAGATAGCCGTTGAAAACTGCAGTGTGGTACTACCGCCAACCAATACACGGTAGTTCCGATCTTCGGTCGTTCTGTTTCTGAAGGGCGGTATCGCTTCCACTTAGGTTCAACACATGGCACCTACTGGAAAAAACATACCACTGTTCGTTTCTCGGAGTTACCGATCTGCGGTAGTTCCGCTCAAAGCACAGTGGTACTACCGACTTTTAAAGAGCAAACCAAAACTCCAAAATGTGTCGTTCTAAAAAATGTACTACAAGGATTTCGGTACAGCCGACTTGCGGTAGTTCCTCCCAAACAACTCCGGTACTACCGCACTTCCAAGATAGCGAAACAAACTCGATAAGCATCTCTTTGAAAAATACGTACCGCAGGATTTTAGGTCCATCCGGGTTGCGGTAGTTCCGCTCCCAACATGTTGGTACTACCGCACAACGGTAGTTCCGTCTTCTTAACGTCGGAACTACCGATATTCCTGAGAAAAGCTCAATTTACAAAATACATTTGCCAATTGACTTAAGATTCAAACAAGAGTTAAAGGTAAGATTCTCAACAAGTTGCAAAACACATTTACCAACTTTTACAATCACACCATAAAGAATAAGATATATGGACTTAAACCATTTGTAAAACACATTTGCAAACTCAAGTCACATGCTACAAGAATCATGCATAAGCATCAACTATTTGCAAAACACATTCGCAAATAATAGCATCATGCCACAAGGCTAAGGTACATGGACTTCAACCATTTGCAAAACACATTTGCAAATTATAGTATCATGCTACAAAGATTAAATGCACGAGCATCAGCAATTTGCAAAACACATTCGCAAATAATAGCACCATGCATAGATGAGTTAGAGCAAACACGGTGAGCTATCAACATGTGACTAACTCATGCTACTAGTCAAGACCCCTCTTAATAGTACGACAACCTATACTAGCAATCTGGTCTTCCAACCAAACACCAAGACCGGTAAAAGACTAGAAACACATCCTTAGCCCCAGCTAGTCATACATTTGCCTTAAGCATCTTCTTGAAGCTTGATGACACACATCTTCACTTCAAGTCCGGGTCCTTGGCTTTGATAATCATCAACACATGATGATTTCTTTTACTTCGAGATCTTGACTCGATGCTCATCAACTCATGATGACATCTTTCATCCCGAGTCTTGATATACATCAACACATGATGCATCCTTTACTTGACCTCCATCAACACATGATGAGTCTTCTCTTGACTTGATGATCAACCCATGATCATATCGTCTTCTTGAATCATCATCGATACACGATGATTTCATTTTCTTCAAGCTCTTCATACGCATCAACACATGATGCATCATTTACTTGAACCTTGACTTGATGAGATCAACTCATGATGTCATCCTAATTCTTCATCACTTTGGAACATAACCTATTTATCCAACTCATAGAAAAAAGTTAGTTCCATGATATGATTATCATTAATTACCACATCATACCATTAACTCATAATTGTGGGACAAGATACTTCAATCTTTCCCTCTTTGGTAATTGATGATAACCACTTCAATTGCTCATAATTGAATGTAGATAAATGAGAGAACAAATGAGTATATACGAACTACACAAATTTTATATATACTCAAGGATATGTTTCAAAGTAGAGATCTCAAATATATGTAGAGAACGGAATATGGATCAGTACTAATGAAACCACAAAATATAGAGTGAACTCCCCCTAAATGTGTGCATACACAAATGTGTAATAGGAACATATGCACGTATTCAAGTTATACTTATGGTGGAGTTCAACCTATATTTTGGATCCAAGAATGCAACAATATATGAGAATATGATGTCGAATGCATACGTCCATGATTTTCACCTTTATATCCAAATGAGACTAAACAATAGATATAACAATAGAGAGGTTAGTCTCACAAATAGATTTATCATTAATCACTAAAATACTCTATTAACTCATAATGGCGGGTCTAGATCCTTCAATGTGTCCAAGATAGTCAATGCTCACCTATGTTATTCAAGCAGCAGGATCAAGACTAGTTTGGCATCCTAGTCCTAGGTGGCAGACGTGGCATTATCTGTACTGAGGAACCATCCCAACATGGGAGCCAAGGAGATGCAACAAAAGCTGCAAGATGATTACAATATCACCATGGGATATGACACGGTATGGAAGGGGTGACAAAAGGCAGTGAATGAACTGTATGGGTGCTGGGAACAGAGCTTTCAATTTCCGTACAACTTCAAGGCTGAGATTGAGTTGAGATCCTCAGGAAGCATTGTAGAGATAGACATTAAGAGAGTGAAAGGTAATGTGTACTTCTACATATTCTTTATTGCATTTAGGCCCTGCATTGATGGATTTTTTAGAGGATGTAGACCATACATTAGTATAGACCCAACTGCTCTTAACAGCAAGTGGAATGAGCATTTAGTATCCTGTACAACTCTAGATGGTCATAATTGGATGTTTCCAGTAGCATTTGGGTTCATTGATGGAGAAAGTGAGGATAACTGAACATGGTTCATGAGACAGCTCTAGTGGGCAATAGGTGATCTTCCTAATCTGGCTTTTGCACAAATGCTTGCAAGGGTCTAGAAAATGCAGTGAACTAGATTTTTCCTCAAGCTGAGCAAAGAGAGTGTTTTATGCACCTCATGCAAAATTTTGTGAAGAAATTCAATAGTGACTGCTTTGGACATGTGTAGCCTGCAGCTAGGGCATATAAGCAAGATGTTTTTGACTACCACATGAATAAAATTTTGACAGCATGTCCTCAGGTAGCTGACTGTCTTCAAAGGTATCACAAATTAATATGGATGAGATGTGCTTTCAACCCAAACATCAAGTGTGATTATATTAACAATAACCTTGCAGAGTCCTTCAACAGTTGGGTGAGAGATGTGAAGGATCTGCCTCTGGATGAACTTGCAGACAAGTTAAGGGAGATGATTACGGTGTTGTTTGAGAAGAGGAGAAGAATTGGGGAAAGGCTGCAGGGGAGGATTCTACCAGCTCTTTTACAATAATTGAGGATCAAGTCAAGGAGATTAGCCCACCTGAAGGCTCAAGCATCTGCCAATTGGAGTGATCAGGTGAGGGACACTAACAATAGCAACCTTAGGCATGTTGTGAAGGCATCAACTCATGAGCGTACTTACCTTGAGTGGCAGCACGTAGGTAAGCTATGTTAGCATGCATTGGCATTCCTAACATCTCTAAGGAATGCTAATATGGAGGATTATGTACATGAGTACTACTCAGTAGAAAGGTTCAGAGCTGCTTATGAATGGGAAATTGAACCACTCACAGACAAGTCTCAATGGCCAAAGGTGGACATTGGCTTTCAGCTGCTTCCTCCAGTAGCCAAAAGATCTTCTGGAAAGCCTAGGAAATTGAGGATTAAAAGCTGCTTGGAAAAAGGGGGTAAGGGAAAGCAATCAGTTCAATTGGGAAGCCTAAACATGTGCAAGGTACATGCAAATTAAATTCAATATTTTTTGTTTTTTCAAACTGATACATGAACTATTGAAATTGTGGCCTTCACACAGGAAGTCCAGAAAAGCTTACAGGAAGAACAGAAGGTGTAAGCACTTCAACAGAGGGAGGTCCAAGCACTTCAATAGTGGGAGGTCTTAGCATATCACCTAGGAGGTCACCATGCCTGTTGTACTGAATAAAAGCCTTGGTCCTGTCACAAGAAGGTGAAATACTCTTGTTTGTTCCACTTTAGTATCCATATGCATTTCTGACTAAATCATCTTCTTGCAGGCAACTTGCATTGGCTTTGGGAGGTGAAGCATCTCTAGCAAGACCTGTTAAGAAGATAACTCCAAAGAAGAAGAAACATAAGACCTAAGAGAAGTTATGTATTAAGGTTGCATTTAGGATATTTTGGATAAATGGGAGAGGTTATGTATTAGGGTTGCATTTAGGATATTTTGGCAAGTTATATATTTTTGCATTCTATCATGTTGGATGTATTATGGATGTACTGAGTCTGTACTGCTAGATTCTGTATTCTCTATGTTGGGATTCTCTGCTATGTTAGAACTACTTCATTTGAACTCAGTCCATTCTTGTGCTATCTGCTTTCTGTCAGTAGTTAGCACCAATTGAACTCAGTCCAGTCTATCAATAGTCAGTACCAACTAACAAAATGAAGCACTTGAAAATTGATAATACAATTGAACTCAGTCTATTCTTTGGTTGAAGGATTGGAATACTGACAAAACTATTTGAAACCTGACAAAATGAAGCACTTGAAAACTGATAATACCAATTGAACTCGGAACATTTTTTGGTTGAAAACCTGACAAAACCATTTCAAAACTGACAAAAACAGCCACTTTCTGCCACTCAATCCATTCAGAGTATATCAACATAGTCTTTTTGTCCATAGCATCCATTTAGCACCATAAGCAGACAATAAGCAGACAGAATCGATAATAGCATCCATTTACCAACATAACCATACATGGCCATGCATTACCATCCATAAGTCTGCATTGCATAAGCATCCATGACCATACTTTACCATCCATAAGCATTTATTACAACTAAAAAGCAACTACCTTAACACAACGAATACTACCATCCATTACATAGAACACTGGCTACTTCGCTAACGCAACGAACACTGCCAAGCAAAGGAGCAAAATAAGTACCACATTCACAACCATCTGCATCTCTGCTATCTTCGTGAGCTTGCTTAGCTTCACATCCCTGTTGGAAGCAAAAGCCTTCAACAAGCCATATCTTGCTTCAACTAGGCAACGCTGGCCTTCAGACCGTCCAACCCACCCTTCATAGAATCGTAGCCTACTTTGAGGTCAGATGTAACTTCAAGCAGATCTGGAATGGCATCCTCAAGGCATATAGTGTCCTCATGAAGAAGTTCCATATCCACCAGGTACTGCTGGTACTTGTCGATCCACAAGAAAAATTGTAACCATTTGAAACCCGCAAAGCATAAAATGAATACAATTTAGCCACGTTCAGCCCTATTCAATACCAATTTCTCCCTAATTTCTCCAAAATAGCACAACCCTAAAACCCTAGCCACAGCGCAACCGTAAAACCCTAGCCACGGTGCATCCCTACTCAATCATAATTTCTCCCTAAAAATCTCCCTACACGAAAACCCTAGCCACGGTGCACCCCTAATCATTACTAATTTCTACATAATATCTCCAAAATCGTCCAACCATACAACCCTAGCCTTGCGTTATCCAACCCAAATCAGTGCCAAATGCAACAAATAAAGAAAAGGAGTCAACAACTTACTCCGGATTGATTCCTCGGACACTTGAAGAAAATATGCCCTGTGTTGTTCTTCGTCTTCGAGGTGAGCTCCACCACCTTCTTGACTCCAAATAGGGAAATCTATGAGGGGAAAACCTCTATTCCCATGCCCTGGCAACGGCGCACGACTAGGGGTAGAGCGGGTGCCATAGGATCTCCCCTCAGAAATCGATGTTGGGCTCAGGAAAGCTTGCCACTGCCAGATTTCCCCAATAGATGGTGGTCGTGAGCGAGAGAGAGGAGGGGCAGAGGATGTGGTCATGCGAGGAAACGAGAGAGAAAAAGGGCACATGCGCGTTGGGGCTTTGGTCCGGGATGGCTAGATCCAGCCAGTCCGGGACTGCTGAATCGACCAGACAGGCAAAAACGACCTTTCGCATGTGGGTCAGGGCCATTAAACCGATGATATGAATTTAATATTCGAAAAAGGCAAATTAACAAAGAGCCAATATAAGTTGTAACAAATAATCTATTACACCGAACTTAATGGCATTTTTCAGAAGGCAGAATAAAGGTGTGACATTTTGGCAATTTTTCCAATTTTGCAGATGCACCTTCCGTGCTTGTTCTTAGAAAATTTCCCCTTGTATTTGTTCCCTATCTTGTAATGTTCTTCTAGGAATTTTTGCTTCTACTCAAGGCTATAAATAGACTATACTAAGAGTATGTACAATACAGGTGCTTAGAGAAATGCTTAGCAAAGAAATATTGATCTTTCTTGCCATGTAGGATAGACAAGGTGTTTATTGTATAGCATGGATGCTTGATTAGACATCAGTGATTAAAAAATATTTATATATAACTATATATAATCAATAAATAATATAATCATCTAAGCACCAGCAAAAGAGCTGCTTGTATCGAAGGAAATGATTTTTATATTAGTTCTTGATAACGTAACTATATTCTTTTTTTAACCACTTGTATATAAGCATCTCGCGTTGTAGGTACCTTAGGAGTTAAGGCGTTCGTTAATTAATTCCTCTGCGTATGGATCATCCAACCCAGTCCATGAAAGTGAACCAAATTAAGGTAGGAGATGGAAGCATGGGAGCCCGGTCATGGCGGCCGGCCAGATCGCCCGCAAGGCAAGCGCATCCTCACACATGACATGGACGCGGCAATATAAAGTTCGATAGCCACCACCACCAGCCATGGAAGCAGACGCATGCAGGATAGTTGAGGAAACATTAAGATTAAGCATACCAACCTACGTGATCAGGTGACTGGGCGATCGATCGAATGGAAGCCGCCGCGGGGCAGCAGGGAGCGCGAGAAGCCCGGCAGCCGCTGGCGCCGCCGCCGCCGCCGCACCATGAAAGCGCTCAAGCGCAGCTGAGGCGGCCGGAGAGCAGCAGCCCCTACGTGCAGTGCGGCGGCGGCACGGAGGAGTACAATCGCCAGGGATACGGCGCCGCCGGCCACCAGCAGCCCGTCGACAACTCCCGCGGCGCCGGCGCCACCGAGGGCCCCACGCTCTCGGGCGGCGCCCTCGCCATCGCCAATGCCCAGGCGCGGGAGGCGTGACGAGATCGAACGGCCAAGATCGTTTGGATTATTGGATATGTGTTCTGTGCTAATTTTACTGTAAAGTGTCTCCTTAAACTGGTGATTAGCCACAAATCATTTCGGCTTCTTATGTTTAGTTACAAGTGTAATTGATTCCGCAAACTAGATGATATTTGTCTGTCTTGTAAGACTGCTCCTTGATTTATTTAAGTTCTCCATTCTTGTTTCAACTCTTCATATTCCTGTACAAGGTTTTGATTTTGTAGTTCTGTTGAGTTGGACAGTGCAAGTAGGCATTCCTGGCACAAAGTTCATTATCGTATCCTTAAACTGATTATGCCAGATAACATCATTTCAATTTCAACTACTTAAAGATTAGTAGTAATCTGACCAAGTCCAGTAGCCAGATCTTTACCAACCAAACCATGACAGCACAGAATGTTCTACTGGTGTAAACTCGTCTTGCAATAGACTAGATCAGAACTATATATTCCAGGCACCAACCTGACTTCCATTTTAATAACAAAAAAAATTTGTTTCATATGTATACGTTCAAATCAATATTCCATCGTAGTTCAGCGAATTATAAATCATGATATTATTTTCGCAGAAAGCAATTGCTAATCTCTTGGCAAACAAATCAGCAATTAAAGAAAGTCATCCAAGCAGGTCCCGTTGACTTAGCTCCTAGAGAGCAACACCATCCAATGTCTGCAAGGCTTGTGCCATCGAGCAACATCAAATCATTGATTCATATTTATGCATCTTCAGGAGACGATGAAACAGCAAACAGATCATCAAAGTTTTCCTTTTCCCTCGTGGAATTGCCTGCAGAAAATAGGCAGTTCAGCGCCAGCCAAAGCAAAGAAGTTTCATGCATCAGTGCTTACAAGCCTCATGATGGATACCCACCGTTCTCTCCTGATGTCTACCACCGGCAGGTGTCTTCCTACAGCGTTCCATCTTCCGAGCTGAGCAGGAGCTCAATTCGCAGCGTAGAGAGTCGCCGGCGTGTTCGGCAGTTGCTTTGTGCTCTGGAAGGTCAAAACTGAAGAAGAAGAAGAAGAAGAAGAAGAAATGAGGTATTTCAGGAGTGCAGAAGTGCAGATTACCATGTCTCCACTGATTCAGGTAGGTAGGACCTGCATCATGTATCAAGGTACAATTGCAAGAATTTTGTGAGGTTCCTCGGATACAATATCTGGACTTTCAGTAAATGAATATTTTGAACAACTAGAGCTTAGAACAAACCATAGTTCCTGTTGATAGCCTGTCCATTTTCTCTTTTTGTTTGGAGTAAACACCTTTAACTATGATGAAAATTCCCTTCTCTTCAGACTTCATGTTCAAGAGTCATGTAAATTATCTCTGTAAGCTAGGTTGTTCTGTTACAAACATGTGAAGAAATAATGCTCTTCTCCTTTAAAAAGAAGGCATTTCAATGCTGTACATATCTAAATTCGTAGAACCACGCAAATTTAACTGTAAAAGGAGCAGGGCAAGAAAGTACAGTGCTCACCATGTCAGGTATATCTAAGGCAACCGCAAATTTCTGCAAGAAGAACATAATAAGGCAGGGAACTTCTTGCAGCATCTACAAAGGGAAGCTGAAGGATGGGTCTCAAGTTGCCATCAAATGTGCCAGAAAGGTTAGAAAAGCAAAGATCATACATATTTGGTAATTGTTCATGGAGTAGTAAACTAGTAGTAACTGGCTCTTTTGCTGAGACAGTTAACGGTCAGTACCTATCAGCTGAACTTCAGAGGGAACTTGAAACTCTTCCAAAAATTGAGCATCTGAGTTTGGTGAGATTACTCGGATACTTTGAGCATAAAGATGACAGCCTGATCGTCATCGAGTATGTCAGCAATGGTTCCTTAAGGGAACACTTGGATGGTACATATTGCCACTGATCATCCCATTGACGATGGTGATTTTAATTGCAGTAAGCTACAATGTTAAAAAGGCTCTATTCTACAAATTTCCATCTATATCAAAGTAATTGCCGTTCTTGGAAGATAATAAAAAAGGCTCTATTCTACAAATTTCTATCAATATCAAAGTAATTGCGGTTCTTAGAAGATAATAATGACCCAGATTTTTGAAATACAACGCAATGCAGAATCCCGCGGAAATGGCTTAGAACTTGTGCAACGGCTCAACATCGCAATCGACGTAGCTCATGCAATCACCTACCTGCACGAATACACAGGTAATCCCCATATATTCTCCTAATTTTGAGATAGTATCATTCCTGGTGCGAACAAGTGAAGATGACGAGTAGTGTGCAGTGTGCTTAATTACCTGAGACACATTGTTGCAGATCAGCCGATCATCCACCGGGACATCCGGTCGTCGAACGTGCTGCTCACCCACGCGCTGACGGCGAAGGTAACCGGCTTTGGGCTGGCGAGGATGGCGGCGGAGGAGTTGGAGGCGACGCACATCTCGACGCAGTTGTAGGGCACCGCCGGGTACGTGGACCCAGAGTACCCGAGCACGTACCATCTCACCGACAAGAGCGACTGTAGAATGAGATTGGGGGAATCACCACACTCAGAGATGAGGGGTGCCTTTCATATATATATAGCCATGCATGTTGCGACTCCTTCGGCGTCCTCCTCGTCGAGCTCTCGTCACCGGCCCGCGTGCCGAGCCGTCGAGTGGAACTTGTGCTTGTCGTGCCACTTGCCGGTGGCGATGTTAGTACCGGACGGTCGAGGGACGAGCGCCAGTGCCGTTGTCCATGAGAGCTTTGTACTCCTCGCCATCGCAGCCACGCCAACTGGGAATTCGCCAAGCGGCTGCAGAGTTCGCCGGATCGGCGATGCCGCTGTAAATGAGAGGTTGAGGCGGTGGACGGACGTGAGACTACTCGGCCACGAGATCGCGTCGTGGCGCGCGGAAGGTGGTGGATGTGTTAGGGGCACCGGAGGCGCCGGAGCGCAGCGCGGTCGCCACGGTAGACGATGGGCGCCCGCCAGTCGCGGCAATGGCGAGGCGCCGGCCGGGGCAGAGGATCGACCGAGCGCCCACCCTCGAAAGCAGGGCGGGCGGCGGGCGCGCGGCCGCGACGGTGGGTGCAGGCCGGCGTATATGACCGCCGGTCCGGAGGTCCAAATGCTCAACCGCGTTGGGAAGGAGCAATCGAGGCGACTGCTGATCGCTCAACGCCAAGGCGAGCTTCCGTCGTTGAAGACGATCCTGCATCAAAAAATCCGATGGCGACACGAGGCCGCCGAGGGTGCCGAGGCGAACGGAACGGCCATCGAGCGCCGCCGCGACCTCGACGCCCGCGTCACCACAAAATGGGTAAGAGACAATCATTGACACGTACAGTGCAATGCAAATTTGCAATAGATGCAGTGGGGACTTACAGCAATGCGATGCAGGCGCTGCGAAAGTACAGAGCAGGAGAAGCCGTGGTTGCCATGGACCCCAGGATGAGGAGGAGCCCGGCGTCGGTAGCGGCGGTGGAGAAGATGATGGAGCTGGCCGAGCAGTGCGTCGCGCCGGCGAGGAGGGACCGGCCGTCGATGCGGCGGTGCACCGAGGCGCTGTGGACCGTCCGGAGGGACTACCACCGCCGGCAGGACGCGTCTGCCGCCGACGTGGAAGACAGGAGCTCCGAGTGTGTTGTCAGGGAGGATATGTCGCTGATGCCGCTGGCATATACTTATCATGTAACCAAGTAGGCTGAGATTTGAGATGGTGTTTGCTTGGGTTGATAAGTTGCTTTGTGAATTGCGATCTTGAGGACCGTTTCTTCTCAAAATTACAGATTAAATTTTATTTCATGTTCGATGATCTTAGGTAGAATTTGAGAACCACAAAAAATAAGCTGGTCACTGTCACTAATACACTCTCCAACTTACATCCCCGGACTCTTCTTTCAGAGAACCAACAGTTCACAATCTGGATCCTTCTTAACCTAGAACAGCTCTGGGCGTCACAAGAAACTGAAGAAACACAGACCAAAACGCCTGGAGCCGAACCACCACCAACAAGAAACAAAGGCCAGACTTGCTACGAAAAAAAAAAGAAACAGGCCAACACACAGCCGCTTTTTCGACAGCAATTCCTTTTGAGTAACATACAGCAGGTAATCCTCATGTAGCTCAGTTGAGCACCACATTGACAAAATAGGACAATAACAATGTAATCCATCATCAGTTAGAAAATAATTCCAAGTGTGTCACAAAATTCTTTTGCAAAACTCATTGGTTTCTACTGTAAAACTATATTTCCCGAACTAGTGAACTGATGGGGAGCAGCACCTTGTGGATTTTTCTGTGCAGATTGAGCTCCCCTGTATGCTATGGTGTGGAGAAGTCCTGTCATGGGGGGAGTTGGGACTAATATCTTGATCTGCTTCAATGAGGCCCTGACATTTCACCGCACAAATCACTAATCGATGTTCCGCGAAAATGATGGCAACGGCGCGCCTTCTTGGGGCCGTAAGATGACGAGAACACAAAACATCCCGAGCATTGGCAGAAGCACAAGCCATTTCAGCAGCTTGTAGTAATGCATGTGGAAGGTAAGTGAAAACTCGTCAGAGAAATAGAACCCATGTTTGTCAACCATCTCCACGAGCACAGTTCCTGTTGTTCTAACAGGAACAGTGGGAAGCTTTATCCGCTGCTTTCCTGGTTCATGATAGATCTCACTGACCACAATGCGCCTATCTCCTTGGTAATTCCCAGGGACAAGCAAAGTTACCTGAAATCCAACAGTAAAATGAAGGCAGTTGAAAGTTAGCAAAAATATTTAGCTTGTCCATCAGGTGAGACTTTAGGCTTTACAGAATGTACCGTCACATTATAAGGAGCTTGATTCCCATGAGGAACTCTGTACTTGTCAACAATCTCAAACTCTACCCAGAAATGCTTGCCCTCTTCGTCACGGAAGGTCCTGGAACCATGCTTAACATAAATACCTTCACGGTTGTACCGATATGCAGCATTATTCCTTCCTTGGTTTGATGATCTCCATTCCTAACAACAGATTAGAATGAGAAGTTAGCTCATTATCATGCTCACCTCTATGTTTAAACATCCAAAGAATAAAAAGTGCAAAGGAGATATGTAAACCAAGTTTAAGCATGAGTTGCAAAGGGCTCACCAAAAGACCTATCTAACTTGAGTTAAAATACCGTCAAACAAAATGAAGACATGAGTACAAAAAAACACATTGCCTACCTTAAGTGGATGGTGTGGTGAGGGAGTGGAAAAGCAAAAGACATTGCCGTTCATGGTAGTAACAATAAGATCAAGGTCATCTCCACCATCCACATTGTCAGCCAAAGCCATGGAGTACCTGTCGATGTACAAAAAAGTGAGCCCATTTTCTTGAATGTAAGTACAGTACCCAAAAATGCTACCAAACATCTTGCAAAGCAGAGAAGAAACGGCATACGAGGTCTCTCCAATGTCAACAACATCTGCACAGCCACTTGAGCCCTCGATCAAATATAAATAACCATCAAAGGACGTCGTAGCAAGGGTTAGCCCCAGTGGCTTTTCTCCATGTTTGCTCATGTCGAGTAATAGAACAGGACTCATGATCCTTCCATGTGTTCTATATGGGAAAGGCTGAGTTGTTGAGCCATCCTTTCCACTAAGAACATATATGTTTCCTGATGCAGTTGGGACCACAACATCAGTGTGACCATCTCCATTGACATCACCAACAGTAGGCCGCTGTCATTATATGATAATGACAATCAGATTGCATATAAAAAACATAGCCTAGATACAAAAAAAAAACAGCAAACAAAATGCTGTAGAAGAAGAACATGATATCTTCATTTTAACTAAAAACAAATTATGTTCTGAATCGGTCGGTCAAAAAAAAGTAATAGTACAAGATGAAGCCAGACTGGTAGAATCTTTAACTAAAGGATCTAAGCAGGACTCTGCATGAATGAATTCTCCTGAGCTATAAGCAAGCAGCTTCAGCACATGTAGCAATTGCAGTTATATATTGTCAAGAGACATGGATTGCCTTGGTATACGGATAGGCAACCAAATTTATATAAGCAATCAGTTACACCTTACGACAGTAATGGGTGAAACTTGCCTGTGGAATAAGACTCTTCAGATGCACTTCCCAGATTTCTTCTCCCTCTGCAGTCCAAGCTGCTACATTGCCATGCACATCAGCAGTGACCATCTCGATTTTCCCATCATCGTTGATGTCTGCCGCAATGACTGGTGCATGGATCTCAGCCATCTCAAGGGGGAATTTGTTCCTAACCTTACCTACATTAACAAAATCAGCATATGTAGAGCACATGGATGTTTACGAATAAGTAGCCTATCGGTGCACCAAAGGTACAAGTATAACTGTATAAATGATGGTAGGAATTCAATGTTTTCTAGTGAGGATTTCAGTGGATTACAGTCTAGTTTTCCAAAGCAAAAAATAGCATGATAAAAACTGATTATTACTTTACACCAACATATTATATTATTCTGCTCAAGAAACTTTATGCTACAGGAACTAGATTAATACACACACAGTATATGAAATGACAGCTCAACTTAAAGCTGAATTCAATAATTAATATTATGAGATTAAGAATTTACCGCGATGATCGATAACATAAAACAAGCCATAGGAAGTTCCAACAAGGATGTCCAAATTTCCATCACCATCCAAATCAACCACAGTTGGAGAAGAAGATGCATGGGCACGGAAGTTTCCATTATCAGTACTCAAATCGAGGTCTGCAGTCCACTTAACTTGTCTTGTGTCAAGGTTAAAAACAACTACACTGCTTGCAATGTATTTTTCAATGTCAATCCCTCCTAGCTCTTTCATATGCTCTGGGTTATCGTAATACCTGCCAGTAAAAGACAGCACGTTACTAGTGCACTAGGTACAGCAACACAGACAAGACAAGAAATCATGGAGTGCTCAAAAAGTCATATTGTGGTTGCAAGTTTGTATTAAGAAAAAGCATTTCAATCATAACCAAAAGATAGCACAGCAAGATAAGCAAACACCTAGCGTTAGCACCTTTTGATTCATTGTTCAAACAAGCATAATAATACATAACAGCAAATCTATGACTGCTAATTTTGCAAAAGAAAAAGGGAATCTAGTCATTACCTCTAGGGATCCAAAGTCTAAGACAATCAATCAAAGCAAATCAAAGCAACCGAGTCAGAGAAGCAAAAGCCCAATCTAACTGAGACTGGTTGTAAAGCACCATCATCAACCAACCAACCATAATCAAGAAGAATAAAAGGGTTCTTATTTTTTGAAAAAAAATCTATACTATCTTGGACGCATAATAAATGACACATGCCATTACAGAACACAAGTATATTTTCATATGTTCATTATTTAAAAGCTTTTATCATCCAGAGTCATGAGCAACATGCACAAAATGCATTAGTAGCAGAGAAACCAGCCTTACTCATGGTCAAAGAAGTAGGATACAGCAATCAACATTTCTTGTACACCATCTTTATCAATATCTGCAATTACCTGTAGAAATAATGTCAAAAATAACTCAAGGCCATTTCTAGAATGAACAGAAAATTATAAGTAAAGGAAACAAAAGGTTCACTTACTGGGGTGGACAAGATGTGAGCATCTAAGCTCACATAATCTTCCGCTTTCTCATGCTCTTGTTCTGTCCAGTCCTCGTCTCCCCACATGGATTTGTCAACATAGTCATCATAATCATAATTATACTCCCCAGGCAGATCATCTGCATTCCGAAACAAATCAAATGATGTATCAGCATCATCCTCTAAAGGTTCACTATTTTCAACAGTCGCTGCTCTTGTTGTTCCCGCATCACTTGCATGAGTTTCTGAGCTTCCCGTTTGATCATCACTTTTATCAGTTGTTTGAAGCAACCTTCTCTGAGCATGTGATGCCTTCTCTGTCGTGGTACTTACACTGGAGATGCTCCCAGCATCGGTGCTGTCTGGGTTATTCAGCAACTCCATATTTTCTTGTCCTTGGGTAGAATTAGATTTCATTTCAACCGACTGTTGCTCGGATTCATGTTTCAGGGAATCAACTCCCTGTGTTGTTGCATCAGTTGTACTCCCTACAATGACAAACAAATAACATCAAAATGCATCTTCCCTAAAGTATTTTCCATCCTCAGATTGGTGACATCGGACAATGGTACTAACTCTAAAATATGGGAACTATAGTGTACAATTTATACATCTAAGTGAGCCAAATCTACAAATATGTTCAACAAACATCGATATTGAACTAATGGTCCTCAACTACAATTTAACCTAAACAGCAAATATACCTTCAAGACAGAGCCTGTCATATACAACATTACAAACGACTAGAAGATAAGCCTTACACCCAAATGCAAAACAAAATAAAACATTTCTTAGAATAGAATAGACCAGCGAACAATGTGGCAATGGATTATAGGTTAACTTACGCGACTGGGGTTCCTTAGAAGATTCTTTGACAACTGATTTGTCCTGAATGTTTGGGTGAGATTCTTCAGAAGAAGACTTTTTTGCAATTGAACTGTCATGAACATCTGGATGGGAGCGGTCAACTGGATCTGGATTTAGCCCAACATACCAATCTTTGCGTACTTTCCTACGAGGTACCTCTAGCTTGTCCATCATCATATAACCTGATATCCTACATAACAAACAAATAAAGATTCCCGTGTTTAAAGATAAACATAGGAATGTTCTATATTGAGTTCCTTACCTGAAGAAATTCACTACACCGTTGTAAGTAGCCAAAACTATTTCCCGTGTACCATCCTTGTCAATATCATATAGAAGAGGACTTGAATGAACGTTTGACTGGTGAAATGCAGGCCATCCTGGAAGTAATGTTTCAACATGTACATATTAAAGTGAAAATTACACCAAACCAATTTAAAAAACTTTTTAATATAGCACATCTTAGATGGATAACAAAAAATTCAATTGAAACTTTTTCAGGACCTAACAAGATGTTAGCACATGTTAGACCAATGATTCAATTCAGTTGAAACTTTTCAAGAATCTGTAACAAAGAGCTACACATGACCATTATAGCATGCCAAATGGTAATATGAAACCACACCTGGTAGTTTGTCTCCATCTGAGCCGTCAAGAACTTCTAAGTAATGAACAAATGATGGCACCACTACTTCCAACTTTCCATCACTAATACAACAAAATAATAATAATAACAGTACGTTCAAAATGGAATCATAAAAAAGTAAAAGGCGTTAAGGCAGCCACAGGAAACGAAAAATAAGCATGCATCTGACATTTAAAAAGTCAAATTAAACATGCATATGACATTCACAATGCTGGTAGTCTGGAATACGAAATCAAACAATGGAAACAAGCTACTCAGTTCATGTTAATGAACTAATGATGTACTTAATTGATTTAGCACATTATCACTATAATAACTAACAGAGGAGTTACTGAGAAGAGTTGATTTCCAGAGCATGGAGCGATAATTTCATCTTTAAATAAGCAAAGAATGACGGAAACATGAAATGACCGAGGTGGTTATACATAGCAAAACAGCAGAAGATAATGAGAAGGATCTCTGACAGATCAGTATGATCCTAAAGACAAAAAAGGCCAAGAGATTTCTCAAGCATCTTTTACCTGTTGATATCAGCAATCAATGGAGTTGCATAAATGCTGGAACTAACTTCAGTTTGCCATCTCAGCTCCACATGCTTTGGACACTTGGTATTCAATAAAGCATCTTCATCACTACAGAAAATTTTTAGACATTACCTCGTTGAATGTAGACATCAATCCATACAGATGGCTAACATTATTTACCTAGGCAACTTTGAAATGTGTAGTGTCCATAGTGGTTAGATATTTCACATATCCTCCTGAACAAATTGAAAACATAGTGATAATAGCGGTCTAACTAAATTACTAAACTTCGGTCTAACTAAATTACTAAACTTACACCATAAGGTGTGGCGTTTACGGATGTGCACTTGAAATTAGTGGCATGAATAAAAACACTTAACTTAGGTTGGGGCCTTTAGTGCAAAACCACAATACTACACTACAACAATTTGAAGAAATCTATATTTTAATGTAACAGCCCAAGCTCTTTGATAGATGAAAAATGTAGTAGGCGTTGTATTAAACAACTGTGTATTTTACTCCCTGTCTGGCTGACTATAAAAAATCTATCTGTGTGTTTTGCAGCTATTTTAAGAATTAACAACACGCCAGTGAAACTCAGGTTAACAGTAAAAGTATTAACATGCATAATATCGAATATCACATTATTTCTATGGGGACACATTCGAACAGCTATTTGCAGTTTTTGGTGGCGGTAGCCTGTTTAATAGTTAATACCATGAAAGCCTATAGAACACCAGATTCAAGGACCTAACTATAAAGAGAAAGATATTGCCGTCTCCATTTTCAAATACACTATGCCATATGATAAAGTTTGTTCCTTTTGTTAGACCAAATAGCAGAGTGAGACCGCAATACTCGAATAAACTAAAAGTTAAGCACTAAATATTTCCAATACTGAAACGTATAGTGGTTTAACATATTTTGCACATCGCGTCATTCTAAGCATAAAATGAGCACTAGTACAGCAACCACAAGCTGGTTGAGGTCAACAATTGAAACGAGAATACGACGAAGCACAGAAACTAACCAATCATCTAATTGCTTCCAGTACCAAGGATCTAGCAGCAGTTCCAAATCTAAAGCGACCCGGGAACCGGGGGAGGGGAGAAGCGCGAGGTGCTCACAGGTGGGGGTAGCCGAGCATGTCGTCGCTAGCCTCGCGCTGCCGGAACTTGTTGGCCTTCTTCGCTTCCTCCTCCGCGGTGGTTGAGGCGGCCGCCGCGGCGGCCACGAAAAGGGCGCATACGGCTGCGGCGAGGGCGAGGAGACGCATCTGAAGAGAAACCCTAGACCTAGGTCTTCTCATCGCCGCTCGTAAAGCTCCTCGCCGAGGCGGCGGCGGAGGCGGAGAAGGGGATCTCGGCGTGCGAGGCGGGGGGGGCGGGGGCGGGCACGAACGAGCTCGTAGCGAGCCGCTCGTCGGGGTGGATAACTGAAATGGCAAAAGTGACGAGGGGTTTTTTGTAAAGTTGTGGGTCTATCACTCTATTGGTCTTTGTGCTCGCTGACGGGCGGGTCCGGGACTCCAGGGTGATGAGCTTAATGGGTGGGCCCCGCACGTTGGATCGAACGCCATGGAAGGTTCGGTGTCGTGGACTCGTGGTAGGATCATTAATAAGATATACTAAACAATAGAAATAACAATATAAGTTTGAAGAAAATTATAACACGAGAAACGTAATTGAAATATGTGCTTTGACGGATGAAAAATAATAAGCATAATAAGTTGTTGGGGTCTTAGAAACTAACCACTCTCTATCATGCATAGATCATATAGATGAATGTCTCTATTCTTACTCTATTAGTTAGTTTTCTTTTTCCAAATTATATGCATACACATGTACCTCTATTAATCTCTAGTAATATGTTGATTAGTTTACATAGTATAATGTATTACATTACCTTACTCTCGCATATACTGATGCACCATGAGCGACCTACATTGAACTTATATTCCCTCACACGTTGGTTGCCCCCACCAAAACGTGTGGTTTCTGTCTCTACTCGTCGTCATGATTTTTTTGCTTTAACCTCCAACATTAAGACAAAATCTTAATTGATCAATCTCAGCTACTACCATTTCCAATGCAATACTTCAAAATATAGTTATCTTATACTTCTCTCCAATTATTGACTAATGCTAACCATTGCGACATCAACACATATACACACGCAACTGTCACCGATTCAGCTGGGGACATGTGTCACACTCTCTCTCCGGTGCATATTCCCTACGGTTGCGCTATCTCTAATCCAAGCTTTTTGCACATCTGCTTCTGTACGTCCGCACTTCTATTCGTATGGATGCATGCATGTACATGCACGTGCATGATGTTATGCATGGTCGACATCCCCTTCTCCCGTGTCGGTCGCTCTTTTTTTCAACGTTGACTAATTCAACGTTGTGGCTTATTCACTAACCGTGGCAACCTCTCATCTTTACTAATGTCAGCATATCTACTTTAGTCGTTATCTAACAATACAAAGAATCTTTTCGTCATGGTTGGCGACAGAGTGCCCCTTACCAGTGATAACACGCACTTAGCTATCCAATGGCCACATATCGTCCATATCTCGTCTTCAATGCAAAGTTTCATCTCCTCTCTATGAGAGCTTCCCCATCATCGAGCTTCTTTGGCTACTGACTTCTTCAATAACGCCGATGCTCACCACTTTTCATCGTGACTCTTGGCTCCTTCAACACCCAACTTTCTCTTCAATGGCTCCGACGAGCAGAACAACATTGTCCTCATCTCCGTCGTCTCCACTTCAACTCTTCGCTTCCCCTGGGTCAATGTCTTCTTGCAGAACAGATCAACGTATTTTGTAATCAAAATTTAAATTATTTTTATTTTAATTCCATACGAAGCAACAATAGAAACAAGTGACCTTGAGAGCAAACCTAATGGCTCTTTCTGTGTCTCCTCTAACACCATTCGTGTTAACCTCGTTATAAGTTTTATTTTTATTGAAGCTCGTATATAAATCAAATTACTATATTTATTTATTTTATTTCAAATTTTAGTTATTTTGGGATTTGTACAGAAATCAAACTACAAATTTTCTTTTCTTTTTATAATCCAAATTTTAGTTCTTTTTGCTTGGAATTCGTATATGACCAATTGCTAATTTTCTTTATTTTTTATTATAAACTACAATTATTTAGGGATTTTACTTTGGAATTCATGTTGAAATCAAATTGCTAATGTTATTTAATTTTTATTCCGAATTTTAGTTATTTTTTGGTTGGATTTCGTGGACAAATCTAATTACCAATTATTGCTTAATTTTTTTTCAAAATTATAATTATTGGAATTCGTATCGAAATCAAATTGATAATTTTATTTTATTTTTATTCTGAATTTTAGTTTTTTGTTGGATTTCATATAAAAATCTAATTTCCATTTTTTTTTTTATTCTATATTATAATTATTTAGGCATTTTACTTAGAAATTCGTACGAAAATAAAATTGATATATATTTTAGTTTTATTGTATTGTACTTGACATGGATTCTTTTACTTAGGAGTTTGTATGGAAATCAAATTTCTAATTTTATTTAATTCTTAATTCTGAATTTTAATTTTATTGTATTTAACATGAACTCTTTCTTTTAATATGTATCGTTATAATCTGGACCACGATCGACGATGTAGATCTTTATCTTTTTCATCGATTAATTTAATAATTTCTAGCCCTTAAGAATGAACGAGGTGACTTCTTTTGACTCTACTTTAATTAAAAAAAATAGATTAGTGCTACAAGATATTGTGAAATCGTGTTAGATAAAGAAAACAAGAATGCTTCACGTACGATGGTCAAAGTTAATAGGTGTATGACGCCACATGGTCTCTACTAGATCGCTCTTCCCATGTTCCCATCTCTGTTACTTGGGAAACATTGTGGTTCGTGCGTCCAATACGGATGATTGTATCAGATGCTCCCACTCCCCTTCCACACTTCTCCACCCAATAGTCTAATACTACTCTCGATGTCCCCCCTATCCCATACACAATACACACATACAACCACACATGACACAACACACCCACACACTGCTATTCCTTTTCCCCATCACTTTGCTCTCCACCTAGACCAAACTGCCCAAACTGCCGCCCAAATCCGATGTTGGTCTCGACGGAACTTGCCGCCAGCCACCGTTGGGTTACTCGCTGTTCTTCCCTAATGTCACTCCTCCCATTTATTCCTCTTGATTCAGTCCGGTTGTGTTCTTAAGGTTTAAATCTAACAATAATATGATAATCCTCAATGAATTACTTATTTATAACTCTTTTCATAGATAGCAACATCTTTATATCACTCACAAGTATATCCCTTAACTGGGTGGTCTTAAGTTTTGCTACGACTACCCTCTGGTCGTAAGCCTTTTCTACGACCAGGTTGGTTACGACCACCCTGTAATTGATAAGACCTGCAGACATGTAGGCCCAGTCGATTAGGAAATTTGATACGCCATATTCAAACACACAGGGTAGTTAGTATACGCTGTTATTCTCTAAAATAACTGCACGAATAAGGTCATGTCTCTAACGATAACTGTCAGACGATGTGGGGGTGTTATCTCTCTAACAATAACCTCCATTAACGCACGTGGTACACCAAACGTCGAGATGCCTCTTGGCCAGGAGAAATTGCCACCTCTTCATGCGCTATAAAAAGGCCAAAGTCAGTAGACAGAGGGAGGAGGATCAAGGACAGGAGACATTAGGTTCAGTCTTCTTCTTGATTGTAATCAGCATACTCAATGTAGCAACACAAGAATAGGGTTTTTATTCTCTCCGAAGAAGGCCTGAACCTGTATAAATCCATGTGTCATTCTCTATGTGGTTCTAATTCTAGGAGACCCCTGAATATTCATTAGTAAGATCGATACTAAACCATCGACAACATCCTAGCTTGGGCTTCGCAGGGATTCCTCGCCGCTGGCGAGTTCCTGTGTGCATGCTCCTCCTCTCCGGCTTCCCTGCTCACGGATCTGGCCTCCCCCAACTCGGACGTCCACTCAGTCCGCCCCCTTCACCTCCCAGTCGTCACTCGACACCGCGCTCTCTTGGCCTCCCCGCTCCTCGGCCTCCTCCATCGCCACGGCACTGCTAGAGCATTTGCAAGTCGATGGCTCCATGGTGGCCGACTCCTGTGACTGCCAAAGCAGGTTGTCGTAGGCTTCTTTTTAATGTGTTGCAACCCTTTTTATGAAAATGTTGCATATGGTCCAAGCGCTAGTTGCACCCTTTTTTTAGGTGTTGAAGTGTTACATCTGTGAGGCCCCAAGTTGACGTTGAAAAAAAATGTTACGATAGTTGGAAAAAAAAATGTTGCCACCGTTGGAAAAAAATATTACGACCGTTGGAAAAAAAATGTTGCATATGAATTCTAATATGTTTGCATCTTTTTTTATATGTTGGCGTCCTTTTCCAGATATTTGTTTTGATTATGAGATTTTTTAGATAATGTTGCATATAAATTTTTTTATATGTTACAGCAAGTGAAAAAAATGTTACGGTTGGGTCAAAGAGGAGCGTACAGTGTTAGCACTCGGACTGTACGTCTAAGCGCTAGTTACACCCTGTTACTTTGCTATTTACTCAAGTGACTTGCTGCGTTGTAACGGAATCGTACCAACAGCTATCTTTATCGTATGTATAGCGGTACTTAGCAGCACTGCAGCACTCGTAAAAAGTCTGTACACACGAAAAGTTTCCTACGAAAACAAGTTCTCACGTGCTGCCCAGCCGCTAAACCACCAAAGCTTCCATCGTTGTCGTCTCTCCCCTCCCTTCTAATCACTTAATTAAGCTCAAAATATTCAGAGTGCTAACATTATGCCTGCTGGCTTGGAAGGTTTCGGAGGCGCCGGAAACCGACTAGTGGTGGCGTGGCCGTAGCTGATGGCAGTGGTGCCGCCCCGGCGTCGGCTGCTCCTCCGGTCAGTTCTCTCGGCTCCCGTCCTCGCTTCCTTGGTCCTCTGCCACTCTGCTCAGTCATGTGTGCTCGAAGAAAAAAGCTAGCAGAGAAAGGAAAGTTGCTAAGAGCTATTTTAAAGTACACCACTTACCTCTTTACAGGTAAGAGAAGTGATTAAGGGTGTGTTTGGATGGAGGCTCGAGGGAGAGCACCTGGCCGAAGACGTCCCTGGGAGCTTCCAGAGTTCTGCTTGGTTGGAGGCCTGGAGCTCCAACCATCTCCCTGGCCTAGAGACCATCGTAGGCTTCATTAGCCTAGCTCAGGTGACCCAAATTGGTAGTCGGGCTCCAGGCGCTCGTTGCTAATCCTCCCGCCTCCATGAACATCGAGCGCAACCCAAACACTCAAGCAGCAGTAAGCTCCACCAATCCCACTTGAGTGGCCGCAATAAATTTTTTGTACAACCATATGATTTCTGGAAAGTGTTTAAATATTTTGTAAGTTACTAATTATTTCATAAAAATAGTTTCATTCAAGTTATAATTTAGGTTATTATTTTTAGTTGCACACTTGCACGTGACGGCATGGAGCCTCGCCTGTGTATTTCATGTTAGAATACACTTCATAGAAATATATTTCACGGCTTTACGTTTTCCCATTCTCAAAACATTATTTTAGATTATATGTTTTCTTCCGTCCAGGTCTTCAACCAAACACCACATCTCCAGACTTGTCTGACTAGACAAAAATTATCTACTTTTCAGTCTATCTCCACACACCATTTTTTCATGTGATTGTGTGACATGCCACAATGTATAATATCAATAACGTCAGTTGACTCAAACCACAGTACCCATGGAAGAAGAATACCATCTTCATCGCAAAAACATGTTAATGAGGATTAAATTCCTAAACAATAATTAAAAGCCACATAGCTTATGTG
This sequence comes from Hsuehochloa calcarea, assembly GCA_036346395.1. Taxonomy (NCBI): domain Eukaryota; kingdom Viridiplantae; phylum Streptophyta; class Magnoliopsida; order Poales; family Poaceae; genus Hsuehochloa; species Hsuehochloa calcarea. The sequence goes on from CM070597.1 coordinate 3,731,231, forward strand.
GTCATAAACCTCGAGGCTAACGACCCCTGTGATCGTTAGAATCCGAGAGGTTGCCCTATGGGTAACCTAGTCGGAGGGGGTCTTGTACCCATTGCTAGACCAGTTGGCTGCTCGCAGAAGCTCTGAACTGGTACTTGGACCCAGTTCTAAGTATATCCCTTCCGTGTGATGAATGGAACAAGTGTCTCAATTGCTCCAATCCACATAACATTTTCGGCCCCAAGTCACTGACAATAACCACCCTATGGTTTTGTCTACCGCTGACATCAACCGCTGATCAGTTGGCATTTTGCCAACTACCATTGCCCCTCCGACCAGACGCGTTACTTCTAAGTGATGTCTTTTCCAGGAATATCTGCCACCTCTTCGCCAGTTATTTAAGGATGGATGATGAACAGCGAACGGGAGATCGAAGGAAGCAAGACCCAACGATCTGAAGACAATTTAGGCTGTAGTAAGCAATAAACTCAGTGTAACTAGGGCTAGTATGGCGCCTTGTTCAAGAGCAATTAGTTCATTGCAATAAAAGCAATATCATTCTCATCCAAGAACTTTGAGACATTTTCCACTTTTATTTTGTAAGATCGGCGACAGCTTGCGCCGTCCGCGGGGAAGAAGATGTTGACTTCTTGAAGATTTTCTTGCTCAGCAATCCTTATTTCCACTCAGCTCCATTGTCACTTATGCGATATTGGCAGGAACAGGAGATGAGAAAAACTGGTTCGACTTGGCGGACTACTCCAACCTCGATATGGACGCATGCATCCGCGCCATGGAACATGACGCAATGTCATCATCATCCTCTTCCATTGTGGGCTCTTCACTCGCTGAGACCAACGAGATCGACCGAATGGAGGAGGATTCATTGTCACAATCAGTGGTGCACCCAAAGAGTTTGATCGTTTCGACCAGTTCGAGATATCTGAACTCCTCTGCAAGCCTAGTTCTTCTGACCGGCAAGAACAGCGATAAAAGCCCAACGATGCAATCAGAGAGTCAATGTACTCTCGATACAGTCATGGGCGACCAGTATTTGCCGACGGCTCCTACGTATTCCGAGGGCTAACCGACACTTGGTGAGGGTGTCAATAAAGTTACCACCGGTCAAAGGGCAGGTGAAGATGATCAAACCTGGCCTACGGTTGGGAATCCACTGAATCAGACTGAGTCCACCACAAAATCCACTAGAGGTGGTAATCTCCAGCTGCTCCCCATCATGGAGGCTCCTTGCAGAAGCCCTGAAAGACTCTCCCTTATTTACAATGGGAGCTCTCGGAAGATTGTTGTTGGAAGCACGAAGTTAACGCAATCGGTGATACCAATCAAGATACCGTGCACCATCCTCCATAGCATAACCCGCCAACTCTCGTTGGTAGAAATAGCGCAGCACTCGGGCGCCATCCCGAAATGGCAGAGGTAATGGAACTAGTGGTCATCAATCAATTAATTCACCTATTTCTACCCACTGCACATGATGGATCGAATAGGGCAAACTAGAAGGTCGGAGGGGAATTTGAGCCATCGAACGCCTTCTGCTAGCAGGAAAACCCCAAGACCTTTTGTAACAATTCAAAACCTGCAGCGAGTTCGCGATATTTTGAATAACCTAGATCCTGCTCTGGTAGAGACTTCGGGTTATGTCCAACTTGCAGGGCAGGTACCAGAGATCCTCCAACAGACCATGCAACGTACAGAGATGTACATGAAACAAAGGAACTCGCAAAGTCACACTATGACTTCATCTCAGCGTTCCTCCCTTAGCAGGGGACAACAAGGTCGGACTGGAAACCATCCAATACCAAGACCTCCTCGAAGATTCTGACAAGGGAGTCACGAGGGAAGACAACTCTTTCTTGAAGCCACTCCCCCCTGGTCAAGAGGAATTACCACTTGGCTCGGGTGATCTTCAACATTACCTAAACCAGCGATTAGTCGAAGGCGTTATACCTACGTCCACAACCGAATTGGGACACCAGATACTCGAAATGCTAATCCGAGGTATCGGTCCCCAATCGACTACAGTCAAGCTCCTTTTCAAAGAAGGTGCCATGACTCGATTACGGGTTGTCGAGCATTCTCGACAGGACTCCAAGCAGTACGCTGGCTAGACAAATTCTGACCAGTAAACATGAAGAAGTTCAATTGGACTTAAAACCCCTTAGAATTTCTCTAGATTCCGACTACCGCCATAAGAGCTTCTGGTGGCGATGACAACGTGATGGCAAACTACTTGCCCACGGTCCTTGAAGGATCTGCTCAGTTGAAGAATCTAGACCCGCCATTATGTGTTAATAGAGTTATTTTGGTGATTAATGATAAATCTAAATAAGAGACTAACACCTTTTATTGATTAATAACAAATCTATTTGTGAGACTAACTCTCTTATTTAGTATAATTTTGTGTAGTCTCATTTGGATATAGAAATGTGAAAACCATGGAGGTATGCATTTAACTTTATATTCTTTTATATTGATGCATTCCTCATATCCAAAATATAGGTTGAACTCCATCATAAGTTTAATTTGAATATGTTCATATGTTTTTATTACACATTTGTGTATGCACATATTTAGGGGGAGTTCACTCTATGTTTTGTGGTTTCATTAGTATTGATCTATATTTCTTTATCCGCATATATGAAGGATCTTTACTTTGAAATATATCCTTTTGAGTATATAAAACATGTGTAATTCATATATACTCATGTTGTGTTACATTCAATTATTTGCAATTGAAGTGGTTATCATTAATTACCAAAGAAGGAAACATTGAAGTATCTTATCCCACCATTATGAGTTAATGGTATATGGTGGTAATTAATGATAATCACATTATGGAACTAACATTTTCATGAGTTGGATGAATAGGTTATATTCCATGATGATGGAGGCTTTGGATGACATCATGAGTTGATCGTTATCAAGTCAAGGTTCAAGAAGACGATGCATCATGTGTTGATGCATATCAAGATCTCCAAGAGGAGATGATCATGAGTTGATCATCAAGTCAAGAGAAGACCCATCATGTGTTGATGGTGGGCACGTGAAGGATGCATCATGGTTTGATGTATATCAAGACAATGACCCGGACTTGAAGTGAAGATGTGCGTCGTCAAGCTTCAAAGGGATGCTCAAGGCAAATGTATAACTAGCTAGGGCTAAGGATGTGTTCCTAGTCTTTTACCAGTCTTGATGTTTGGTTGGAAGACCGGATTGCTAGTATAGGTTTGTTGTACTATTAAGAGGGGTCTTGTTTAGTAGCTTGAGTCTCATCATGTGTTGATTTCTCAATTCCACTTGCTCTAGCTCTCCATAGCATGATGCTATTATTTGCGAATGTGTTTTACAAAAAGCTGAGGCTCATGCATCTAATCCTTGTAGCATGTGACTATACTTTGCAAATGGTTGAAGTCCATGTACCTACTCCTTGTGGCATGATACTTGAGTTTACAAATGTGTTTTGTAAATTGTTGAAGTTCATGCATCATTTCTTGGCATGGTCTAAGATTGCTCATTGCTCGTTTCTTAGAATATGTGTTAGCTCTTTGGAGTTGTGCTTCTTGATTTGATCAAATGTGTTTGAGATCAATCAAAGATGAGTTGTGTAGCCCTCTAAATAAACTTTCATAGAATCCAAGATCACTCAATTGCGATATCGGGGTCAAAAGTTATGATCGTTTTTTCGAGTGTTGCCTGTGCTGAAATCCAGGGCCAGACTGACCGTTGTTGAACGCCTGGACTGAACGCAGTTGAAAGTGCGGACTGACCGCCAAGTGTTAGCCGGTCTGACCTCCATGTGTTGGTCGGTCTGACCACCATGTGTTGGTCGATCTGACTGGGGTCCCAATCAGGGTCGTATGGTCAGCTTTTTCCAGAAGATGTGTTTTTTTGGATTTGTTGGAGCGGTCTGACTTCAGTTGTAGGGCTGGACTGATCGGACCTCCGGGTCGTCGACCGGGTTAGCTTTTTCGAGAGAGTGTGTTTTTCTAGATTTGTTAGAGCGGTCTGACCAGCATGAGTTGAGCGGTTTGACCGGCTGGTCCGGTCTGGCCGGCCATTGGTTGGTGGTCAGACTGGATGTGTCCAGCGGCTAGTTTTATAGCTGTTGGAGGAAGCACATAGTTTTATAACTGTTGGAGGAAGCGCGGTCTGACCAGCCATATGCCTGCGGTCTGACTGGCCTTTGCTGTTTTTAGCAGAATCTCTCCCTAATGGTTAGTTTTTGTGTGTGGGCTATATATACCCACCTTGGATGGTTGGGAAAGGATCTTTGGCACCTCTATTCATTCCTTTAAGCAAAGAGCAAGCCTTCTTATCTCTTATATGTATGTGTTGCACTTAGTGAGCTTGGAGAGAAAATCATAAGTACATGTATTACCTTAGGTAGTGGATTGTGTATCTATTGAGCTTAGACAATTGATTAATTCAAGTGAGAGTTGAGACTTGTTACTCTTGGCGTTTGCCGACACCTAGATAGTGTGGAGGCGTCGTGAACCAGTGATCTTCTCAAGAAGCTTGTGAGAAGGGTCGGCGTGGTTGTGAGTGGTTTAGTGCTCGCCATCTCCGGAGTGGAGGAAGAGCAACCCGAGTGGATCGAGGTGTTGGTTCGTGTTGTGAAAACAGGTCCAAGTGGTTGGACTTACCTCGGAGGTGTTGGCTCAAGTGAGGAGCTGGTCCAACGCGGTTGGGCTTATCTCAACGTGGATTAGGGGAGATCGGCAAGTCTCCGAACACCACGGTAAAACATCATCGTGTCATTGTGGTTTGTTCTTGTGTTTTACCTTATGCAATTTACCTTCATAGAATTCAATTGCTTACTTGTATTTGGTTAATTGCTTATATTCATTTGTATTCATATTGTTGGTGCATTTAGTGAAAACTAGTTGATTTAGGTTTTAATTGTGCAAAACTAAATTGTTATTAGCTTCTGCATTATAAATTGGTTTTAACTAAAGAGAATTTTAAAACCGTCTATTCACCCCCCTCTAGTCGGCCTCCTTGATCTTACACCAGTCTTGGTTGCGCAACCTACCGGTCGGATCAATCTACACTTGGGAGCAACTCTGTGACCTTCTAATCGCTAACTTCCAGGGGACCTACGACTGCCCTAGAAAAGATGATGATCTTCATCGGATCCAGTAGGAACCTATTTAGACTCTTCGACAGTATATTAAGAGGTTCAGTCAGGTCCGTAAATCCATTCCTGAAGTCGCATATTCTTTTGTCATCTAGGATTTTAAGGTGGGATTAAGGAATCGACAGTTTACGAAGGATATTGCGATGAATCATCCACGAACGAGTGTCAAACTTTTCGACGTGGCTGATAGGTATGCAGCCACTAGTGAAGCGATCGAATGGAATAAAGCCATAGATTAAAAAGAGAAGATCCCTAAACCTGGCCTAGATAAACCGGAGAAGAAGCACAAGAAGTCTTTCAAGGGTACGAAGAATCGCAAGCCTAATGATAAAGAGATCCTTACAATTCTCGAAAAATTTACCAAGGGGTAAAAAAGATTATTCCTATCAGAACAAAGCGAAAAATCCGATCGATGAATACAAAAAGAACAAGAAGTGGTGTCCACTTCATCAGGCGATAGGGCAAGATCTGCGCACCTGCTGAGCCTGTCAAAAGAATCTGGAGGATTATTATTCAGGTAAGAGTCTTTTCCTCCAAAGAAAAACTTGGAGAGCTAAGCTCCAAGAAGGACAAAGATGACGACGAAGAGATGGAGTATCAGGAACTACATCACACTGTCGACATGATATTTCGCGGATCCTCCTCGTACAAATCAAGGCACCATCTGAAGGCAGTGGAGCAGGAAGTGAACCTCGCCGAATCTCCAATCACTGTCAAGAAATCCAAGTGGTCAGAGACAGTCATCTCCTTCAACAAAGAAGATTGCTCCATCCCTTCAACTCGACCAGGTAGTTTCCCTATTATTGTAGAATCTACTATTAATAATTGCAAAATCAATCGAGTTTGATATATGGTGGTAGTTCTTTAAATATTTTGTTTAAGGGAGTATTGTAAGAAATACAACTTCCCAAGCTGAAAGTAAAGCCTATAAAATATACCTTCTATGGCATAGTTCCAGGATCTACTGCTAAACCGATAGGGCAACTTTTCCTATCGGTTACGTTCGGAAGACCAGATAACTCCCGAACAGAAAAGATTCTATTTGATGTAGTAGATTTTGAAACGGTATACAATGAAATTCTTGGTCGTTTGGCTTTGACAAAGTTCCTGATAGCCAGCACTATGATTATAAGAGTTCAAAGATGCCAGGACCAAAAGGGGTCATTACGGTTTGGGGGGGTAGAATGATGGCATACACATGCGATCGAAAATCCCTAGAACTGGTCGATGAACTTCCGACCAGGGATACTAATCCACTTTCTATGCAGGTCAAGCATTCAAGACCAAAAATAGCCCCAAAAGGCTCCGACCAGACCAAGGAAGTTCCACTCGATAAGTGTGTTTCTCCTAAAAGCGTCAAAACGTCGTTTGGACCTGGAAATATTAGCACAATCGTCCAAAAGGTACTGGTTGGAGCAGGATTTTATCCTAAAATAGGAAGAGTCGCTCGTCTCCTTCATCCGAGCTAATTTGGATGTATTCGCCAGGCAGGCATCCGATATGCCCGAGTCTCTAGGCAGGTGATCTAGCACAGGTTAGCTCTCCATCCTGGTAAAAAAAAACAAATCAAGCAAAAGGTGAGGTGCTATGCACCAGATTGGAAGGTGACAATCCAATCGGAGATTGACAAGCTCCTCATGGCTGGGATTTATTCGTGAGGTCGACCACCCAGAGTGGCTCGCCAATCCTGCAATGGTTAGAAAAAGTAACGTGAAATGATGAATGTGTATCGATTTCACAGATCTTAATAAATTTTATCCAAAGGATGACTTCCCCCTTCCACATATTGATCAACTTGTAGACTCTACCTCCGGTGTGAGTTGTTAAGTTTTTTAGATGCGTATTCAGGGTACCACCAGATCAATATGAGTAAGATGATGAAGATAAAACTTCCTTCATGACACCATATGAGACCTATTGCTATGTCAAGATATCATTTGGTCTCAAACATATTGATGCAACTTTTCAAAGGCTAATACAAAAGACCTTTAGTCCGCAGATAGGTCAATATCTAGAGGCCTATGTTGATGACCTGGTCGTAAAGAGTATCACTGTTGGTAATCATATCTCTGACTTAGAAGAAATTTTCAATAACTTAAGAAGACATAACCTTAAGTTAAATTTAGAAAAGTGTGTGTTTGGAGTTTCCTTTGGAAAGCTTCTTGGATTCCTAGTTTCGACCAGAGGAATTGAAGCAAACCCAGTAAAAAATATCAGCCATCGAACAGATGTGCCCTCTGGCCACAAAGAAAGAGGTCCAAAAACTAATCAGTTGTATGACAGCGTTAAGTCGTTTCATAGCACGGTTAGGAGAGAAAAAGATTACCTTTCTTTAAACTTATTCGGAAATATGGAAGTTTCGAATGGACTAAAGAAGCAAATGATGCATTTGAGGAACTCAAAAGGTACCTTACGAATGCCCCGATCTTAGTATATCCAAGATCAGGAGAAATATGGCTGATATACATGTCTGCAGCGCCACAAGCAGTCAGTGTTATACTGGTTGTTGAACGTGACAACATCCAACGACCATTATGTTACGTGAGCGAAGTCTTACATGGACCAAAAGAACGATATCCATAGGTACAAAAGTTACTATATGGTCTCCTTATGGCTTCAAAGAAACTAAGACATTACTTTCAGGCCCACAGAGTGGTCGTATCAACTAGATATCCTCTTGGTCAAGTTCTCGGAAACAAGGAATCATCAGGACGAATAGCAAAATGGACGGTCGAGTTTGGGGCGTTCGGCCTCTATTTTATTTCACGGACAACAATTAAGTCATAGGCTTTAGCAGAATTCATTGCCAAGTGGACGAACCCTGAACCCACCCAAGTATGAACACCTCGAAGAGTGGACTATGTATTTTGACGGATCCTTGATGCTCAAAGGCTAGGTAGCTGGAATTGTCTTGATACTCCTACTGGAGAACACATTAAATACACCATTCAGCTAAACTTTCCTGCTACAAACAATGTGTAGAGTACGAAGGTTTACTGGCAGGACTCCGAGCAGCCAAAGTGCTCAGGATTCACAGATTAATAGTGAAAGACGATTATCAATTAGTAACGAATCAAGTCGTGAAAGAGTATCCATGTTCAAGTACCAATATATTATCTTATTTAGCAGAAGTACGAAAACTCGAAAAACACTTCTTCGGTTGCTAGATCCAATATATTCATAGAAAGGAAAACTTTCTAGCAGACTAGCTGGCATGGATGGCCTCATCAAGGTCATCTGTCCCGCTCAAAGTTTTTCTCAAGCAACTCGATACACCCTCGGTAGTCGAGTATTCCGAAGACACACATGTTGCACTGAAGGTCGTACAGATTGATCCCAGTCGTGATTGGATGACATCAATCTACAATTATCTTCAACATGGTACACTTCCTGAAGATGATAGTCGACACATGTACTCTAGAAAGAAATCCTCTCTCCCAAAACAGAGAGAGAGACCGGAGACACATGTGGAAAAAAAAAGATTGCAATCTGCGAAAGGAAAGCCCTTTGCTAAACACAAATAGCGTAATCACGTTCACAAGCTAAAGTGTAGGAAGTGAGATCCTCTACATTGAAGGAGTTAATACAAAAGATCTACAATGTATTAAAAATTATCTATATCGTCTAATAAAAAAAATCAAAGGCCAAGATAAAATGCTACATTTGTGCCATGGTAAAATCACTACAGTACTTTTCCATTGCTGCTGTAACACTACGACATTTACTCTCAAGTGCTACATTTGTGCTATAGTAAAATCACTACAGTACTTTCTCACTGCTGTTATAATACTACAGTATTTACCTCACATAAAATACTATTTACATGATGAACTTATACGGTACTACCGAAAAATCAGCCTTTAAATTATAACGGTAAAGATTAGCGTAGCTGGGAGTCGTACTTTTAAGGGATCGGAGGGGAATTGATGGTGTTCACTCACTTCACTATTCAATCACAGCTGACTAGCTGAGGTTAAGTACGTAAACTCACAGCTCATTGTCTTATCTGCATCTAGCTGTGCTGCATATCACAGAGCATCTGCCTCCTCTTTTTGGCTTCCATGTCTGTCTAGCGCTCTGGTCTTCCAACACCCACACGCACTTCGGCGCAGGCGCGGAATTCCGCGCACAGGGCCGGGGTGAGCAAGAAATGGCGAGCAAGGCGGCCACCATTGGCGATCTGATCCACCGCGTCGCCTGCTCCTGCCTCTCCAACCGCCTCCCCAGCCACTACACCATCAACGACTCCGGCGACACCGACCTGGACGACGACGATGATCCCTTCGCCGACTTCGCCGACGCCGTCTCGGGCGCCGAGGAATACCGGCGCTCCCCTTCTGCAACGGCGGCGGCGGCGGAGGAGGAGGACGAGGAGGACAAGAAGCTGAAGATCTGGGAGGAGGAGGAGGAGAAGAAGAGGAAGGTGGCGGCGGCGGCCAAGGGCGCCGAGCGGGCGCGGGACGCGGAGGCGCTCATGGCGGAGGTGTTCGACACGGTCTCCGGCGTGCGCCGCGCGTACACCGCGCTCCAGGGCGCGCACTGTCCCTGGGACCCCGACAAGATGCGCGCCGCCGACGCCGCCGTCGTCGCCGAGCTCCGCCACCTCGCGCTCCTCCGCGATCGTTTCCGCCGCTCCGCCGCCGCGGGCCACATCCCCCGCCCCAACCCGGCCGCGCCCCCGCTCCGCGAGGCCGTCGCACCGTACGAGGCCGCGCTCGACGACCTCCAGCGCCAGCTCCAGGCCAAGCAGACCGAGGTCGACGGCCTCAAAGAGAAGCTCGCCCTCGCTAGCAACCGCCGCAACGCGCGCCTCCACCCCTCCAAGCACAATGCCGCAGGCGGCGGCGGCGCGCCGACGCCGGATCTGTTCACCGCCTGCGCCGAGCAGGCCCGCGCGGCGACGCGGGCGTTCGCCGCGCACCTCCTCCACCTCCTGCGCACTGCGGGGCTGGATCCCGCGGCGGCCACCCGGTCCCTCACCAAGATCCCGGTCGCCTCCCCGCAGCTCGCCAAGCACGCGCTCGAGGCGCACGTCACCCGCGTCCTCCTCGGCGGCTTCGAGCACGAGTCGTTCTACCTCGACGGCTCTCTCTCCTCGCTCCTCGACCCCGCCGCGTTCCGGCGGGATCGGTACGCGCAGTTCCGCGACATGCGCGGGATGGAGCCCACCGAGCTCCTGGGCGTGCTCCCGACCTGCGCCTTCGGCCGCTACGCGGCGAGCAAGTTCGCGTCCCTCCTCCCTCCCGGCGTGGAGGGGGCCGTCCTGGGCGACGGCGAGCACCGGAGGGTGGTGGACGGCGGCGCGCACCCGCGGACGCCGTTCTACGGGGAGTTCCTTCGCGCGGCCAAGGCAGTGTGGATGCTCCACCTCGTGGCGTTCGCGCTCGAGCTGCCGCCCAGCCACTTCGAGGCCGGCCGCGGCGGGGAGTTCCACCCGGAGTACATGGAGAGCGTGACCGGCGCGCCCCGTGGCGCCGGCGCCGGCATGGTTGTCGGATTCGCGGTCGCGCCCGGGTTCCGGCTGGGCAATGGCGCCGTGGTGCGCGCCCGGGTCTACCTCGTTCCGCGCGGCGGCCGACCGTGATAGCATCACGGATCACTTGGTGGAGTAGCAGTAGCTCATTGGCGGAGGAAAACGAGTACTACTAGCTCCTTGGATTGTACGCTTCGTCTAGTTGCTTATTGTCCCCAGTAATCCATGTGTAAGAGGCTAGGAATTGAATGTATAATCATGTGTTATTATTTAGTCAAGTACTACTACTAGTACTATCTCCTGATCCATGTACTGATCAGTAAATATCATAAGATGCAGACTTGACTGTGTAGTTATGGATGCATTCCACCGTTCGGTTGGCGTATGGCCAGCACCGGAGCTGGGCTTGGAGCTCTGGACAATGGCTTTTGAAAAATCAGTAAAATACGACTCGGAGTCAAGAATATGGGATTAAGGAACAATGCTCATGGCCAGCTCCGCCCATGCGTATGACATTAACGAACAGCGCTCATCATGATAGGCATTTATGATGTACTGTTAGTCTGTCATGAAATGCAACAAGTTGCAGGATTTTGGGATATGGCCAACAAGCCCCATCATCTTTGATTAAACGCTCTGAAAAAATAAAAATAAACATTAGATGGTAATGTACAGGGAGATGTATCTTGTTCAATGCATATTCTTTAAAAGCATGGATGTATGATGAATGATGATGATAGAGCTCTTCAGGTGATGAGAATGCACAGTTTGTCTCTCTCTTTCCCCACATGATCTTTGAGAACAGATCTCCAGAAACTGCAGAAAAAGAAAACGGGGGAAAGCAGAAGCTTGTGCTCCCCTAAGCTTTTGGCCTAAACAATGACATTCTGAAAAGTGAAAACAGTTGAGTTGTGTCTATTACTCCAAAGTGATCTCGTAGTTCAGAAAGCAAAGCAAGGAAGCACCCCAAGATTACCAAATGCACACGGTGAATGGACCCTGGGATCCAAATGCTCAAAAATAAGGGGAACAGAACTCTTACAAAAATTGGTGTTTTTTTTATTTCAATCCGTTCAAAAATGTAGATATTCACCAAAACTATGAAATGAATGACCTATGGTGCTAAAAAAATATCAACCAAAAAAAGTCGGAACCCTGCTTTTTACATGACAGAGCCAAGTACACTGAGAGCAATCAAGTGGACGTCGGTGATTTCCCCAGTTCAACAGATCCAATCCGCATGATGTATAAACTCGCATTCCAATAAGTCAGTAGCTCCTGCCAAACATTGAGAAAGAAAGAACCTTATTTCAACAGAAATAAGAATCTGTTTACCTTCATCTATCCAATAATAATTTAACACAGGACCATTGACAAAGCTTGTTTCAAATGATTGCTAGTGAATAGAGAACTTACTGGTTAATTTTCACGGTAGCTCACATGCTTCTTGTGTTGGTAATTCACTCAGTTGGTCTTCAACAGATCCATATACTAAAGTTCTTGGTTAGTTCCTCCAGACCCCAGCTGAAGTATTGATAAAAGCTACTGATCCGCAAAGATGCCTGCTCAGGCATGACACACAAATGTGATAAACTACAACAAAATGCCCATAAAAATCTTAAATTCCCTCACCTGCAGCTTGAGTTTGAGGGAAATTAATAGCAGGAATGATATTAATATGCACAAAAAAAAACAGTTTACTACATGATGGGCAACCTTCTAGCATTTTATGGAACATTGGAAAATTTTCCTCCTTTTTCAGGAATACAATGGTAAATTTTTCAGGATGTCAGGATCTTAAATAGACTTGATTTACTTAAAACAACGGAGCACAATTCACTGGGGTGCAATAATAATGAACGAATGCTCTATCCTATAACCTCTAGACCACAAGTGAAAATTGAAAGATTATGAAGAAGCCTCAATGGGCTCAGTGTATTGATCCTTATATATATAGATTACAAACATGCTGGTTACAAGAGATATATTCTATCTATACAAAAGATTACAAAAGACATATTCTATCTATACAAGAGATATTCTATCTATACAAGAGATATTGTCGGTTTAGGAATAGTAACAATATCCGTAAGTGTGGAAGGAGATCAACCAACCGAAGGAAGGTGATCGACGCGTATAGGAAGATAACGACACGTGCTAACACGCCCCCGCAGTCTCAACATCAGCCGACCGGATGAACAGTGAGACTGGAACGAAAAGTGATGACGGCAATCTCTTGGTGAAGATATTGGCAAACTGTAACGTCGAGGGAACATGAAGAACCCAAATATGTCCAATGGGGACCTTGTCGCGAACAAAATGGAGATCAATCTCAATATGTTTAGTACGTTGATGATGAACCAGATTGATTGTCGTATAAACATCACTAACATTATCACAAAACACAATAATGGGACCTAGTCGCGAACAAAATGGAGATCAATCTCAATATAATTTGATAGGGCCCAAAATAGGGGCCCCAATTTTCCTCTGTAGACATGGGCAAAGATGCGATGAGGTCGATTATGTAAACGAAGCCAAACCCAGCAACTGAAAAGTCAAGCTCACGATGATTTTTGTCATAATGCTGTTTATAAACTTGTTGGCGAGAAGTAAGCAGTCAATTTCAATCAAAAATTATCCAGCTCTGAAGAAGTTGATCCACTTCTTGTGTCGTGTGGAACTTGGTTGATAGGAACATAAAGTCGGTGGTTCCGGCCATAAACCACTTTAAATGTTTATGTCGCCCTTGCAAGTAGAAGGTACCTCCAATGGTTGAAGTAAACCGTAGGATGCAATTGTTCTCCTTTATTGACATATATCACAAGCTCGGATATAATCTTGAACAACGACCTTGGCATGCGGCATGAAAATCGGCCGGAGGCGATGAAGTGTTTTACGAATACCTTCATGTCCGTACCATGGGCTTCTTTGGACAATGGACGGTAATCTTGCGGCATCATTGGAATGTATCTGCGATTATTGAATGTAATGAGATCATCAACGAGCCCATGAAGCATCTTTGGTGGCCTTCCTTAATAAGCGGCCGTAAAGTTTGCATGGTTGGGTCATCTTGGAGACTAGTGTGGAGCTCCTTAAACAACGAAAAGTGTAGTGCGGATAGGGCACAAGCAAGCGGTGGTCGTCGAATTTTGCCGCGATAAAGTTGTGACGAAGTGCGAGAATCTCGCGTGACAAGGAATCGGCTACAATATTAGTCTTCTTCGGGCTTGTATTCAACGACAAAATCATAACCCAAGAGTTTGCTAACCCAATGATGTTGTGGAATTGTCGAAGAGCGTTGATCTAGCAAAACTTTAAAGCGTAGTGATCGATGCGTACCAAAAACCGACGTCCCCACAAATAAGGACGCCAATGTCGAGTACGTTGATGATGAACCCACGCAAACGCCAAGAACCATCCGTTTCTTGACCAATAAAGATTGATTGTCGTATAAACATCACTAACATTATCACAAAACACAATAATGGTTTTGGACGACAAATCGGCGCCATGGCGGTGTTCTGTGACGCGAGCCGAAGTCGGTCATATGGAACGTTCTTAACCATACTTTATCCTCCTCCGGCGTGTCTTTGCCGCGGAAGAATTGATCACAACGATTTAGCAACTCATCCAGAAGTTGTCGCGGCTTTCTTTATTGCGGTAGGTAAGATCGCCGGCTCCGGCAATCACGGAGGTGGTGGCGATCGACTTAGCGATCCATCGTTTGCGCGAGATTGTCAATCGGCCGGCATGGTGTCCTTGCTCGTCGCGAAATCGCTAGATGATGAGCGATAAATAGTAGTATGGCCTTTAGATGACCATGACACTAAGTTCTCACCAAGATAGAGATAGTTATCGGACGTAGAACGACATATGTCGCAACCAATAGAAGGCGAGAGATGAGGCGGTTTCGTTTTCTTATTCCTGTAAACAATCAAATAGATCACTATAGGCAACCAAGGCGCTCATGGAAGAAGGGGTGATGCGCAAACCATAGGAGAGAGTACCCTGAATGTATTGAAGAACACGTTTCACTAGGCCGAGATGGCATTCGCACGGATTATGCATATGTAAGCAAATCTGTTGTACGACATGCGCAATGTCAGGACAAGTGAAAGTGAGATACTGAAAGGCACCAGTAATGCTACAATATGCGATTGGATCATCAACCGGTGGACCGACAGTGGAACGAAGTTTGGGTGAGGTGTCAATGGGGGTGGATGATGATTTGCACGAAGACATGCCAACACGGTCAAGGAGCTTAGCGACATAGGAGGCTTGTGACAAGAATAGACCAGCGGTGGACCAGGTGACAGTGATACCCAGAAAATGATGGAAATCACCAAGACCGGTCATAGTAAATTCGAAACAGAGAGAACTAATGATGCGGGAGAGGAGAGAGGTAGATAATGCTATGAGAATGATGTCATCAACGTATAAGAGGTATGCGGTACCAAGGCTGCTATGCGAAATAAAAAGAGAGGTGTCGGATTTAGAGCAAGAAAACCCAAGAGCTAATGAAAGACGCAAAGCGAGTGTACCAAGTGAGTGGAGCCTGTTTGAGACCGTATAGGGAACAGTTCAAACGACACACATGAGAAGGGCGAGAAGGATCAATGAAACCCGAAGGCAATGCACGACCTCAAAAAGATGTCCATGGAGGAAGGCATTTTTAACGTCAAGTTGATGAAGAATGGGCCAACTAGAGGAAACAACAAGAGAGAGAACAATACGGATGGTGGCTAGTTTGACAACCGGACTGAACGTTTCATCAAAATCGACACTAGGTTGTTGGGAAAAACCACATAAAACCCAGCGAGCCTTGTAGCGAGCAAGGGTACCATCCGGGTGGAACTTATGCAAAAAATCCATTTGCCGTAAATAATGTTGGAATAAGGAGGGGGAGGCACAAGATCCCATGTTTGGTTGGAGAGAAGGGCTTGAAATTCGTCCACCATGGCGGAGTGCCAATTCGGATCTTGAAGGGCACCGCAGACGGACTTTGGAATAGGAGAAATATCAGTGGAGACAATGGCAAGAAGATTGAGTTTGCCACGAGGTGGGACACGAATGCCAGATTGAAGTCGTGTTCCATAGGAATGCGAAGGTGTTGCCGTGGCAGGAAAAGGAGCTATCGCGGTAGGGAGGATAGCACCGACAACCGGGAGTGCGGGAGGAGCTGCCATGGCAGTCATGACAGGAGTGATCGACGCGGGATGCGCTACCGAGGCAGGAGGCACGGGTGGCATTGCTACGGTGGTGGGGGGACCTCATCAGACGCCGAATGAAGGAAATCATAGGCGTCTGTGAAGGGAGGTGAAGAAGAGGCGACAGGGAAAACGTGTTCATCGAATACCACATGACGCGAAGTGATAATCCAATGGGTGGTGAGGCCCATGCAATGGTAGCCCTTATGATTGGGAGGGTAACTAAGGAACACACATGCGGCGCGCGGGAGAAAGTTTGTGTTTCATAGTGGCGGAAGTGTTTGGGTAGCAAAGGCAACTAAACACGCAGATATGGGAATAACAGGTGGAGTCTAAAACAAGGCCTGAAACGGAGTGTTTTGGTGGGTAGACGGTTTAGAAGATAATTGGTTGCATGTAGGGATTCAACCAAGGATCAAAATCCCGGTACCGACGCAATTCCCGATGGCATGATGCAATGCCGTGGTGAATCTGGTCAATCATTAAATTTTGCTTAATTTGAAATTTGAATTTGAAAACTCGGAAAAACCGTAGGGATTTCAAATCCATGCCACCGGTAGAAGGTGATTCAGAATCACAGAATCACGTGATTTCCATCCATGGATTCAACCCAATATGGTGGGGACATGCATGCTTGAAACAAGAGTGATCGAACAATGCTATTCACGGTGTGAATAATACACTCAGACTTTCTGTTTTTGAGAAGTATGTAGACAAGAAAAACAAAGGTGGATACCATGCAAGGCAGTGAAGTGATGGAGGGCGTGGTTGTCAAATTCGCCACCGTTATCGCATTGGATGGCGCGAAGAACGGTGGAGAACTAAGTAGCAATGTGGGCATGAAAATTGGTTAAAATTATAAACGTTTCAGATTTGAAACGAAGTGGAAACACCCATAAGTAATGTGTGAAATCATCCAATATCACAAGGATATACTTATAACCAGAAACACTCACCACCGACGATGTCAAAAGATCACAATAAATTAACTCAAAAGGACGAGTTGTGCGACTCGTAAACTTAGAAAAATGTAAACGAACATGTTGACCTAATTGACAAGCATGACACAAAGTGTTGTCATTTATTTTGGGTGGGGGACATGAAATAATGGAAGCACTGGCGAGGTGGTGAAGTGCCGGATGACCGGATGGCCAAGACGACGATGCCAAAGGACAATGTTGTCGAAGGAGGTGGCGAGAGCTTGTGGTGGAGAAGGCCGGAGAGGGTAGAGCTCGCCTGAACTATTGCACCTGAGAATTTCTCGCTTGGTCTGAAGATCCTTCACAGAAAAGCCATGAGGGTCAAATTCGACAACACAATGATTATCTGTGGTACACTGACGAACAAACACAAGATTTTTTATTAAACAAGGAGTGACAAGGACGTTTTGAAGGTAGAGAGGACGAGTGGAAGTGGTAAAGATGGATTGGTCGGTGCTAGTGACGGGGAGAGTATGACCATTGCCGACCATGATGTGGGAGGAGGAAGGGGGGAAAGGGGATACAAAAGTGAGGTTATTAGAATCGGAGGACATGTCAGCGGTGGTACTGGTGTCCATGTAACACTCGGAGGTCGATGGTTGCAAGGTCATAGTGTTGAACGCATTGACGAGGCCGGAGGAATCCCAAGACGACGCGAAAGTGGCGTGGGTGTTGCCGGGGTAGTAGCCGTATGGCGCGGTGGAGTGCAGGGCGCGATAGGGAAGAAGCCAGGGTAACCGTGTGTCGCGTCGTGCGGTGTACTGGAGCGCGGCATGGCAATGAGGCCATGCGGTGCGCCGGGATGGTGCGCAAGTGAGGAATGCCGGGGCGTGGGCCGAGAACATCGGGGGTGGGCCATAGTTGGACAGCGCCAGTCCACGGGTTGTAGACAGTCGAGGATCCGCCCTTGTGGCCTTTGCCTTTGTCACGTTTGCCACCGCCATTGCCGCTGTTCGGCAGGCCACCGGCGTTGCCGACAGTGGGTGCGCGCCAGGATGGAGCGCCGTAGGAGGGGGCCCTCGGCGGTGGTGCCACGGCAAGCGCTGGTGTTGGAGTCGGCGAGGAGTGCCGTGACTTGGGCAAGTTGATCACTGTGAGCATCCTTCAGTTCCTCGGGAAGGAGGAGAGACTGAGCCTGTATGAAGGTTAGGAACGGTTGCATCATTGGTAGAAGAGAGGATAATGTCCGAAACTTCGGATTCATCCCCTTGATCATGGTGAACACCACGCTTTGGTCGCTCAGCCTGCCCAACGTCGCGGAGAGCGTCGGAGAGAGTCTTCAGCTTGAGGCAGCAATTCATGGCTGGCAGTTCGCCCTGAGCAGATTACTGAATTAGGCCTGGAGGTAGATAGCCCGAGTGGTTTTGTTGTCCCGGAAAAGATTCTCGATTGTCGTCCAGACGTTGGCAACGATGGTGGACGGTGTCGAGAATTTTGGGAGAGATTGACCCATAGAGCCAAGACAGGACGGTGGAGTCTCGGCGCTTCCAGTCAACATCGGGGGTGCTTGAGTTGCCGGAGACGATGAGATGATCCTCGAGGGCGAATTTGGCAATGGCGACCTCAAAGAGTGTGCGTCACTTCGCGTAGCTGGAAGCGGAGAGCTCGAGGGTGACGGGGACGGGCGTTTTGATGTTGGCACTGACTGCTTGTGCCCATAGCTGCGCGTGGGCAGGAGGAGCGACGTCGTCGCGGGCAGCAACAACGTCGCGGTCGTCGCTCATCATGGTTCTAGTGGCCTGGAGATAGCGCAGGCGTCGCGGGGGTTGGGTGGCGCGTGTGGCCGGACGGGCGTGTACACGGTTGGTGCTAGTAGCCTGGAGATGGCGCTAGTTGTGGTTGGCGCGTGCGACCGGAGGGGAGCGCACACAGGAGAAGATGTGCAAGTAGTAGGGGTGGTGCGGGCGATCGAAAGAGATCACGCGCGGAGGCAGCGAAAGGAGACGGGGTCAGGGGAACGTGACCGCGTCTGATACCATGAAAGATTATCAAGAAGCCTCAAAGGGCTCAATGCATTGATCCTCATATATATATATTACAAACATGCCGGTTACAATAGATAGGTTCTATCTATACAAAAGATTACAAAAGACATATCTATCTATACAAAATATATTATCAGTTCAGGAACAGTAACAATATCTATAAGTATGGAAGGAGATCAACCAACCGAAGGAAGGTGATCGGCGCGTATAGGAAGATAACGACACGTGCAAACAAAAATCATATACTCCCGGAGTCCAAATAGGCAGATACACCATTTCTTTCTCAGGCTATACGTGTATGAGAAATATTAAAGTACTTCATATATGATATGGAAGTGTTACGTCCTAAATGACATATACCTTCATATATGAAGCCAGAATAGCAGATATTCAAGATTAGACATGCTCGTACATAAGGATTCTTGAAACTTATTAGCTCATAATGTTATTGTTCAGTACTTCGGTCATAACATTGCTCACCAAAGTTAGGGAAATCAGAATTCAGAAGACTGTTCACACCTCAGTGATAATTCTCATTGCCCTGAAGTATCGAGTGTCTCAATTTGATCAAAACCTAGATCCACAAAGCTCTCCTTCCCAAAAAGTGTCAATTGAACAGTGACCTGTTGGAGGTAACACTTCTTAGATAACCAAATAATATGAGAAGAAAAGGTAACGGAAAATAACCAGACTAATAGTTCACTAAGATGAACCTTTCATTAGCCTGACCTTCTTATTTTTGCAATTTACTTCCAGGAGGGAGCCAGTGAACCCTGCAAAAGGTCCAGAGAGAACATGAACACTAGCACCAGGTGTAAAAGCACTGTGGCTGGCACCACCTTTTGAAGTTGACTTCTTAAACTGTCTCTTGATCTTATTAATCAACATAAGTTCAGAGTCTTCAACGGGTTTACTGAAAGACTCGACATTTCCGCCGTTTTCCATTTCTTCAAATTCTCTGTCAGCTTTCTCTTGTTCGTCCTTTTCTGTTTTAATAATTGATTCAACTTCTTCAACTGGAATAGGTTTAGGCTTTTTAATCTGCCTTTTGCTGCATAGTGGGAATATTAATACGAAGCCACGCACAAGAGGTGCAAAGCTGATCATAGAAACGATTGTGAGGAGATATAATCTGCTATTGCACTAGCACATATATGCTGTGATCGTAAATTCTCCATATGCTTTGTTTCTTACATAGTTACAATTACAGGAAGCAAGTTATTGCCTTCATTTGAAGTCAAATGCAGACTATCATTTTCAATTAAAAAGGATCCAGGTCATCAAACAAGTATCTCATTGCTTTGAGGAAACATGGAGTGATGCATGTTGATCACCTTGATGTTAAATGATGATAGTGAAATTGTACAAGGCATGTATTTGTTTTGACATATTTACAATATTCATAACAACCACTATGGTTTCAACTTTCAAGTCTTCCTAAAAAAAGGGATGAAGATGTTATTAAAAAAAAGTCAACTGTATAATCAACAATGTGGATAATTCTAACAAGAAAAGAAATCAACCAACTAAAATCAAAAACTATAAAATTGTCAACTGATAATGTTTCAAAAGAAGTTGATGAGTAAAGAGACCCACATAGAACCAACTGTGGCTCCAATAAAGCCGTAGCAACCTTCAGTGTCTCTGATGAAGTCATGAAGCTCCTTGTTTAAGCTGCAATACAGAAAGACCAACCCAGGATGCAAAGGCTTTGAGTTGGTACTGATAGAACCACTTTTAAGTCTCTTCTTGACTTGGATGGATGGATTATAAATCTGCAAATACCTTGTGAGAAATACAGCACTAAAAACATGGCATGCAAATAAATTCACAATCCATTCAGTAACACCGAGTATTGCATATTGGGAATAGAAGCTTAAGGGTTTGCTTAATCGGATTCACATCAAACCTCAGTAATCCGAATATTACCACAATTATATGTTTACATTAACAAGGACCAGAAATTAAAAGTTAAAATACAGCAATTGCCGATGTGAGTGGACTTTTTACAACCAAGTCACAATTTGTCAAATGCATTTTGGTAGGTTTCTTATGCTGCTCAATCACTTACAACATAGTATGATAGGATTCTCTTGTTAGATGTGACGTTTCTAACGGTGGCAAGACTTTTGCACCGTGATGTTGCTCATAACATAATTGATACATCTCACAACATATTGTGACAACCTACAAATGGATATTGATTGAAATGGCAATGGGCAGATTGTTCAATTTCCAGCATTTATGCTTGAACTGTTGGGCAAAATGCTCGTGAGAGCTGTGCTTCGCGCAACACAGACGCAAGTGATCTAAACTAACGAGCCACTAGGAGGAGAGTGGTGGGGAGTGAAACCTTGAATGAGAGTTCCGGATACCGGCGGGAGATGGCCTTGGTGAGGAGTTCGACGTAGTCGGTGCCGGGCGCCATGGAGACGCGCACGATCCACCACTGCGGCCCGAGCTCGGCGAGGAGGTCGAGGTTGAGATCCTCCCGCCACGTCCTCTTCGGGGGCTTCTTCCGCCGCCGCGCCGGCTCGTGGATGAGCCGGTCCTGCACCTCCTCCTTCCAGTCCCGCGCCCGCAGCTCCCGCCGATCCCTCCGCTGCTGCCGCCTCTCCCGCCCCGTCAGCTCACCAACTCCACCGCCACCCGCGGAGGCGGAGGCGGACACAGAGACACCGATATGGGAGGATACGGTAACGCGGCGAGCGAGCAGCGGCATGGGAGGCGGAGGAGTGGATAAGCCAAGCTCATGGCTTCGAGCCTTCGACAACGAGAGAGTTTGGATTTTGGGAGAGGAGCTTGGAAACAAAACGATTTGATTCTTTTTGTTTCAAAAAAAGCTGCTTAAATCATACTGGCGCTTACAGGTGGGCCGACGTCGTCAGTGAATACCTTCTGGGCCACTCAGCCCATTAGGACTCGGCCCATACAAGAAGGCACGGGTGCTCTGTTTCGTTCCATCGCCTCCTCCACGGAAGAACACAAAACCCTAGAGTTGGGGAGGGAGGCTGGGCTGGAGGCGCGCTGCTCTAGTGCGACGTCTCAACACCGCGCTCTCGAGATCTCCGGCCTTCGTCTTCCTTCCCCGTAAGAGTCTGCTCCCTCTTCTTAGTTCCCTACTCTTCTCCTTCCTTTGGTGATTTGTTGTGTAGATTTGCGGCTACGTGTTCCTTAGCTCCTGGGTTTCTTGGCGCGCTCTGTTCTTTGCAGGTGAGGCGCAACCATGGCTGCGAAAGGCGGGCCGACCAACTTGGAGAAGGAGCAGGTCTGTGCATCCATCTTGCTTACTTTTCTCCCTTCTTTTTGGTTGAAGGTTTGTGGTGAGATTAATGCCGTGCGTTCCTGACTGAACAGATGTTTGGGATGGCGGAGAAGGAGATGGAGTACAGGGTCGATCTTTTCAATCGGTGAGTGATGTACTTCTTGCCTGCCTTACTACCTGCTGGAACTTGTGAGATCACTAAGGTTGCAAGAAGTAAACCACTCCTAGTTGTTATTTATGTGGTTGCAATGAGAGATCGTTATCTGGGAAAAAGGGGCTTGCGTGCACTTCAATTACAATGTTAACTCTAAGCTGTCCGTTGTAAACTGATATCAGTGGTGACTTGGCGTAATATACAGTAGAAAATTATAAGCCTGATGTTCATGCTTGTCTTGCAAACTGGCATTTCTTATGATATGCAAAGTGACTGCTTATGCGCTGCCTTTTCCCCTTGCTGATGCCAATTGCCATCAAGAAATATTAATAGAACTGTTTGATGAATCAAGTACATTGTTGATCCGCCTAAATCCTAATAGAAATGATCTTATGTGAACCCGCGGATAATGTATTTGTAGTTCTTGGCTCTATACTTCTGTACTATTTAGTATCACCTAATTGTTGCAGTGATAAAGATAAGAGATATATCACCAGGTAGGCTAGCGCTGTTGCTACTTGTTGGCACCAAGATGCTTCATACCTTACTAGTATTAGGTTATTATCATTCTTTGCTTCCTATTCTGAACTAGATTAATGAAGATAAACGAAGAGAAATTTCCTGCCCAATTATATTGCCTTACTAGCACTTTCCTATTTGACACTGCAAAATTTTTAACAAGGGATGGGATATCCGGGATTTGGGAACTTTGCAGTGGCATGTCGAAAATTTTCCTGATTATATTTGCCTCTTGCAGTTATGCTTGTGTGTTCCAAAAAAAAGAAGATAATGTAATAATAGTGTTACCTCGGTCTTCTGAAATGTCTGTCATTATTGTAGTAATAAATATTTAACAACATCACCACTCTTGTATCATCCTTTATCCACTTCTTTTATTGGGTGATCGTTTAGATTGGCCAACATCACCCATGATTCATTTTTTATGTGCACATTTTGATGCCCTGTGTCCTTTTTCTTTATGCAGGCTTACACAGACTTGTTTTGATAAGTGTATTGAGAAAAGGTACACACAGTCTGCATACATTTTGCGTAACTTGAATTCTCTGTTTCATGCTCTTGTTGACACGTCCTTTTTTTCAGTTTGATGGATAGCATTCTCATTTATAGTTGTAGAATGAGAAACCAAAATATTGCAGTTATATCTTTTTTTCTCATTTGCTAAACAGGATAATATTATAGTTCTACTAAGGTGGTCATCATAGTGAATGGAGTCCATCACCTCTCTTATTTTATTGTAGCTCATTGGCAATGACAACCAAGGAGGACTTATCATCTGTTGAATTTACTGTGCTTTTTTCTCTGGGATTTGTTCTGTTTGTACAGGCATAAAGAAGCTGAGCTCAATATGGGTGAGAACAGTTGCATTGATCGATGTGTTTCGAAGTACTGGCAGGCAAGTTCACTGATAGCTACCCTTTTGCTTTGTCATGTTTGATGCTGATTCAGTTGTCTGGGGTTTTATAGCGAATAGTTATTCTCAAAATATCACATAACACACTATGTAGTATGTACCATGACCGTCTTTCCTGGCTTTGGGCTGGGAAGAAAACATTCTTTGCAATGCGTCTGATCTCCATCCAGAGAAGATAGATCTGCTTCTTCTTCTTTTCTTTTTTTGCCATGATAGTTTTGATGTGGCATTTTTCATCCTCAATCTATTTTAATGAAAATGCAATTTAACAGATCCACTTATGTCAATCTTCTTTGCCTTGTAAATTTGACCACTGGTTAAAATACGTGTAGAGCGCATAGTTTTTCAATTGCTCCAAAAAATTTCCCTTGTTTGATACACTGACTTCTCCTTTCTCGATTTATCTGAGATACCTGCTGATTTATTCCACTCCATTTGTGCCAGTTCTATTTCTGACCAGCGCATAGTTTTTCTATTGCTCCGTTTGGTCCCTTGTTTGATACACTGACTTCACCTTTCTCGATTTATCTGAGATACCTGTTGATTTATTCCACTCCATTTGTACCCATTTCTATTTGTGGCCATGTCAATCCCTCTCATTTTGTGTAATTCTTTTCAGGTCACAAATTTGGTTGGTCAGATGCTCGGGAATCGGCCTCAGATGTGAGCTGAGAAGCAGTAGTTGCATTATGTAGCTATTGTTGCTATGTTTCTCCATTTTGATTTTAGAGTGTCGCCACTTGCTAAGTATAGCACCAGTGACTGACTAATTCATGGACTACCCAAAAGGAAATCCCAGTGTTTGCCCTTTCCAGTGATGTACCTTATCTCTGAATCATGAGCAGGGCACATGGCTGTAATAATTTGATACAACTCGAGAGAATAGTTTTGTTGCAAAAGCTGCTCCCACTTCATAGTTACCTGCCCGAAAGTCGCCGCTGACACAATTCCTTGTGACAACTTTTGCTTGCATGAGTCATAGCCAACAGAGGGACACGGTATAATCCTTCGCAGTCCAATGTAATCGTGTATGTTGTTCTTGGGAAGGCATCAATAACAAATTTATTAATCCTTTCGGAACCACAATCTATTCTAATCCGAAAGGATTGGTCTAACCACTCTATCCAAACCAACCGTTCAAAGGAAATTCCAACCCAATACTCTCCTTACTGTTTTTAACCATACATTAACTCCTCGCACGGCTGAAATGATGGAGACCTGTCATCTTTTATTGGAAGGGTAACTATCATCTTAACTATCAACCATAGAACAAACACTTCGACGGTTTTATAGCTTAAACACAGGGAAATGGCTGATCAATCATAGCAATTCAAGTTTTGAAGCCTGAGAAAAATTTGAGTTGTGTATATACATGAATTTTGAAGAAACAACATAAAACAATGTCGCTTTACAATCTCACATCCACGGAATGCTATTGCAATACTAGCCGCCCATTTTTGTACTTATGAATATATTGGAGGTGTAATAACAGCCGACCTAGGAGTTGTAAAACCACTGAAAATACCAATACAAGTTAGGGAAGACCAAAAAACAGCCCTACTGGTGGCAAAGCATTAGGATTTTTATCCAAAAAGCATTGGAGGACACCCAAAATGCAGGCGATCTAGGTACACAAGAGAAGGCATCACACTGAGGGCTATACAGTTCTAGTTCTACCATTTCTTACAGCTTCCAAAGCAGCGCCTTTCTTTAGCTTTTCATGACCTTCAAGCTCCATGCCGAGGCCAAGAAGTGCCATCCCTTGCAGGTAGTATGGAGTTGACCACTCAGCTGATATTTCCTCTGCTTTCCTTGCATCCGCAATGCCTTCTTGCAGCTTGCCAAGTACCATATTCACGAAACTTCGTCGCGCCAGCATAGTTGGGGACACCATTACACCAGTGTCAATAAACTGCAAAATATCCACAAAAAAACACAGATTAGTATCCTGAATGTAGCAGATACCATCTCGAAGTAATGTAAACAATAAAACCGCAACTGTCTTGCTACTATTGCAGCATGCAAGCACAGTGTAATACATCCACCGTTCAGAGACGTTTAGGCCATCTCTGCAACTAGTTGAAACCAAACCCAAACCACCTATAGCATAGCTTCCAGAATCCTGAAACAATCCACAGCCTAAACCTAACCTGGTACAGCATTTTGGCTGTAACTCACCATCAGCCACTTGAGGGCCTTGGTCACAATTTCATGCTTCACACAGGGCCCATATGTTAAACCAATGACTCAATCTATTCATGTTTCATTTTTATGCCGCAAAAGAACTTATTTATTAGACTTTGAACTTTATAATGCCAATGCATCACATGTCATCCCGATTTAGTAAGAAACGGCCAAACCCCAATACATTCACTATGAGCCATGTTAACATACTGATAGCTAGAAAGCAAAATCACGACAGTGATTTTTTTACTCATGTGCCTAGTTTGAGGAAAAGTAATAAAAAACATAGAAACAATGAATATATCAATCTGTAATTAGACAACAGAGTAATAGCGTATAGATGCAGGAAGGAGAATCAGATTCACGCATGACATATGATATAATGATATTCTAAACATACCCTTGAGTAACACTCAAGTGCAGTGGCAAAATCCTTGGATTGAAAAGCACTGTCCCCATGGTTCTTGACAACAATACTTTCAGACACTTGGCCAGTCCATGACTGAAAAGATACCTGTAGCTCTGTAAGTTCCAAAGTTTCAAAAGCATATGCAAGACATAAAATAAAGCATTGTCAAATGATCCTCCCCTCTGTTACTTATCGGTTAAAGCAACACCTCAGAAGCAAGGTGACAAAACATGGAAAACTGAAAATGTGGCAAACATGGACCAGCCAGATTAATTGTGACAAAAATCTTGTATGATGTATTTTAGATTGACTTCTGGATAATAGCCAAACTAGTTGAAATTTGACTTAACATCAAAGTAGTGATACATGTAGAATTTTCATGAGCACATAAACCCCATTGATTTCTCATGCGTCCCAGCTTGGTTAAAAGTCCTTAACATCAAAGTAGTGATACATGTAGAATTTTCATGAGCACATAAACCCCATTGATTTCTCATGCGTCCCAGCTTGGTTAAAAGTCCTTAACATCAAAGTAGTGATACATGTAGAAATTTCATGAGCACATAAACCCCATTGATTTCTCATGCGTCCCAGCTTGGTTAAAAGTCTGTTACTTCATAGCGAAGGTCCAAATTAAGCAATAAAGAATTAGGTAATGAAATCAGCAGTACAAAAAAAGGAAAGAAACAGCATAAA
Source organism: Hsuehochloa calcarea (assembly GCA_036346395.1). NCBI lineage: Eukaryota > Viridiplantae > Streptophyta > Magnoliopsida > Poales > Poaceae > Hsuehochloa > Hsuehochloa calcarea. The sequence continues at coordinate 3,758,156 of CM070597.1, forward strand.
ACATGAGCTGACATTCAGGACCATTGATGACAATTGCAACCTATATCTAACTATCACAGGTCTTGGAATCAAACTAAGTCTGGCTATTTTCCCGTCTTATGTAGCAAATAAGTGGATTATCTTGGGTCATCTACATAATTGAAATACTCCAGGCTGAGAGAATAAAGCTCAATAAGTATCGCAGCAATGAGTGTCGGGAAGGAGTTACCACAACAGTGAGATATCTTTTGTTAGAGTAAGGTTAACTAACAAATAGTTCTTACCTCAAAGGTTGCTATTTCATCCTCGTTATATCCATCATTCTCCAATATCTCATGTACCTCATCGAGGTCTGCTCTGGCATAAGCTTTCCCGATAGCAGATAATGAATGTTGCTCTGAGTTCATATTATGTGGAATGCCCAGTAAAGTGTGTGAAGGAGCCTGCACAAACATTCAGCGAGAATTATTAAGCAGGCAAAGCTACATATACGACGAGACAGAATAATTCCACCAATATTTCAAAAGGGTAGTGCAATTTTGCTCAGATAACATCAAAACAAAAGCTAAGATAACATGTTGTATTGCACAGAAGATTCAAACTTTATGATGATTAACATATAACCTATGTAATTTCCTTGCAAAATAACACGGTATGCTCTAGTTGGAATTGCAGGAGAAACAAAACTACTAATTGGGGACAATTTTTGTGCTGCATATTTTCAATCTTACACAAGACTAAGGATACACATTAGTCTATGAAAACTAGCAGCAAGACAGAGAACATTACAGAAGCATCTTTCTGGAGATTTGCAAGAGCAGACACTACAGCTTTCAGGTTTGGACGGTCACGAGCTTCATATTGCAAACAACGGGATGCTAATCGCATCAAGTCAGTTCCATCAGAACCGGAGACATGGCCTTCCAAGCAAGAATCCATTAACACCAGGAAATTCTTTCCTCTTATAAGGTCGAGTGCCTACAGCAAAACCAAACGAAGTGAATGCTATCCTAGGTTAAAGTCGATCATCAACAGAAGTTAGTTACACTCAATGGCCACGTACAAAAATAATATATAGTATATGCTAGTGCAAAATGCTAACTGAAAATTGAGCACTGTAATTTTCCATCAAAAAAGCAGGTTATATTAACAGAAGAGCAAATAGCTAAATGTCATTCCTTACATGACAATGTGAGTATATCCAAAGCATATATTCCAGAGGACATAACCAAACTTTATGGTATAGTTTATTTAGCAATATGGCCAAAGAGGTGCTCAACAGTGGGCATGAGGATAACTTACATGGCTTGGTGGAATATGCTTTCCGCTTAGGAGATCAAGCAAGATAGTACCAAAACTATAGACCACACTCTCTGGAATTACTCTGCCTGCAGAACAGAGGGATGTTAAGAAACAAATAAAATCCGGTGCCCTTAAGCTTCCATGAATGAAGATTCATTTCATGGAGATTGTAAGAGATAGACCTAGACTTGCAATACAGAATTGCATTGCTGTCTACGAGTAAAATAAGTAAATACTAAATATTATCCTTCATGAAAAACAGAAGTCTGCTTACAGCTTAAGTTCTTGCCTGAGATTTATGTTTGCCAACAAGGTAACAGTAGGGTATATCATTTTACAAACAAAAACAAGGTGTGAGTTGCTAAAATTAAGCAACAGAAGCTCAATAAACAACAATTGCATAACAAGATATAACCCACTAGTAAAAAAACTATAGTGGTAAGGAACATGGATTTAGAATAATAAACTTTTAAAAAATCATTGCTTTGAGCACCACTTGAGTATGAACAGGTTATAGCTGTGACTTGGAGCTTCATGATAGCACATAAAATTCATGATGCATTCATGTTCACAGAAAATTTCGCTTATATAAATGAGATACTTACCAGTCTTAAGGTACTCAGGAGGCGTGAAAGCCAAATTGGTACTATAGCTCTTCCCATCCCTGCTGTTCTTCACCAGACCGAAACATGATAGTCTGGGGGTACCATCCTATAATTCACCGTCCGAAAACAAAATAAGTTACATGCCTTGTATGTGAAATCCCCAACAAAGAAGCAACTAAGGAGCACAAGTACTGACTCACCACATCAAAGAGGACCCTGTATGCATGCAGGTCGTGGTAGAGAGCTCTCCCTTTGCTGCTGCAGTACTCCAATGCCTGTGCCACATAGAGTGCAGCTCGTACCCTCATAGCCCAGCTCAATGGATTTGTCTCCCCTGCCAAGCATAACCACCATGAGGACAAAATGCAACCATCATATCAATGTCATATTCAGAATGCCTTAAATGCTAAAAGCCCATAACCGTTCATTTCACACAAACGAACCACAATTAAATGGTCGCATCATAGGTAGTAAAACCATTCCTTAATGAAATAAGCACCTTCTGTCAAGAATCAACCATTGCAGATTGCACACTAGATGCAATTTTTCAGCTATATATATTCCTATAGATAGGCAATAAATAACTAATCACCTTGATGTCCACCACTGTACCTCCAAACAAAACAATGATCACAAGCATTTATAGACGAATTAATGCGTCAATTTCCAGTTAGCCTAGAAGAACAAAAATAGGACCAGACCAAACAAACAACAAAAGGATTCTGTAGCACAAATTACTTCAATTCAACATAAGATGCAGGCGACAAACACATCTTTAAATAAGGGGTCCAATCTTATCACCTTGATGCCTACACTCGTACTACCAAATCAGAAACAACACTACCAAGCCCAACAAGCTCACTACAGTTAATACACTCGGAGAAGGGAAAAGAAGTGGATAGCAAACATACAGTGGAAGAGGTGCTTTGCCAAGGTCTCGTGTGGCATGAACTCGGCGACGAGCAGCCGCTCGCCGTTGTCGCTGCAGCACCCGATCAGGTTGGCCAGCCGGCCACTCCGCAGCTGCCCAACCGCCCTCGCCTCCTCCTGCAAACACGAGACCATTCAATGCCACAAAGGCTAGGCGAATACTGCAAATGATATATCCTACGAAGCAAGCTACACGAACCAAGAACTGGCGGGAGTCAGGCCAGGCAGAGCGGCCGAAGCGCTTGATGGCGACGGTGCGGCCGGAGCTGAAGAGCGTGCCGCGGTAGACGACGTTGGGCGCCTTCTCGCCGTGCTCCGAGACGATGCGATCGGGAGCGAAGCCGTCGGTCGCCGCACGGAGCTCGTCAAGGCTGTACTCCACGAACGCCGGCACGCCGCTGCCGTCGTCCCCGGCGGCTCCATTCTCTGCACAGCAAAAATCGATAGCGCGTGGGTGGGATCAGCACTAGGAGCAAGAACAAAAACAGCGAAACGCGTCGGAATCAAGAACACAGATTCTTGCAATCAGTTACATTGCTCTACATGAAGAGATTGTCCGCGGAAGGGCACAAAACCAAACACAACGCACTCCATACACTTGCAACAACAACCCAATTCATCAAACCAAAGGACAAAAACACGGAAGAAACGCATCGAATCAGCAACAGCTTGCTAGAGTAAAAGAACAAAAAGATTTGGATCGTTCTTGAGCGTCCAAACAAAACAACCGAATGGATCAGAATCATATATACGCAGCGAATTCCACCAAAATCGACGGCACCACCGCCGCAAACCAAAGCACGACACTAACCACGCCCACGCAAACGAGCCAAAAAAAAAAATCCACGGAAAAAACGCAAGAAAACCAGGCCCAAATGCAGAACCGACGCTACCGCCACTCCCCCAAGAAACGAAGCATCAACCGGATGCACCCAGCCCAGAAACCGAATCTTGCCGAAACAGAGTCGCCAATGCGTGCTGCGGTAGGTGGTACTAACCAAGAAGCGGCGATTTGAAGTGCGGAGGCCACCAGCACACGGAGAGCTTGGAGCAGCGAGCTCCCATGGATGCCTTCGCCTAGATCTCGCGGACCTCCTCGCGACCAACGATGGTTCCTTCCGGTGTACTACTACCACCACCACCGCTTGCTTGCTACTGGTAGGACTCGACTAGACTTAAGACTAAAATACGCGAGGAGTGGAGGAAGGAGAGAGGAAGAAAGGACGGGAGGGAGTGGCGTGTGTGGGGTGTGGCCGTGTGGGGGCTCTTGGGTTGTGGATCCAAGGAAGGTGGTGGGCTTTCCGCTCCCTGCTTTTAGCCCCCCTGTTCCACCATACGCTTCATATTCTTCTTCCCCCTTTCTTCGAGTTTATATATATATAATCCGCCTGGTACTGCAATCTTAATGGTAAAAATAGCCCTCTTACTATCAAAATTTTAAAAAATGATCCCCTACCGAGCGCAGAAGAATTGAAGACTGACGCATGGCACTTTTCGCGTTAAGGGCACAGAACAAAGGTGCACAGCGCGGCAGACTAGCGGGCACAGGACGTCGACTTTTAACGAGGAAGGTGAGGGCCCTAGCGGCTTCTGCGCCATCGGAGCACGAAAGGCAACCCAACAGCTACCGTGCTACCTGAGCGGCCTCGAGAGAAGATAATGCATGAAATACATGCATTTAATGAAGCATGTAGCATCAGCGAAGCATAGAAATGGCGCATGTTGCGCTCCAATGGTGCGGAAGGTCGCGCTCGGTGGCGTGGAAGCCACCTAGGCCCACCACCTTCCGCGCCCGCCCGGCTTGCCGCGCTTCGCACCTCTGTTCCGCACCCCCTGAGTGCGGGAAGTGCCACGCATCAGCCTCCAGTCTTTCCACGCTCCACAGAAGGTCATTTTTGTAATTTTTGATGACAGGAAAGATATTTTTGCAACTAAGGTAGTAGCACAGGGTTAATTTTTTGTAAAAAAAATCACTTTCTTCTGCTGCTAGATAAATACTCTACAAGAATCATCACGGAACACACTCAAGTAGTAATTAGTTATTTGTTTGTTAAAATGTCTAACGGCTTTCTTAATTTTTACTTTATATGGAAGCGTCGTGTAGCACACTCTATTTAAAAAGAGAAAATTACACTGTATATCTTTAAATTTGTGAGGTTGTTCTACTTAACTTTCTGAACTTACATTTTTACTTTCTCGGCCACTGAACTTGCGAGGTTGTGCTACTTAACTCTCTAAACTTGCGTTGAAGTGAAGTTCGTTGGATGCTATGCCGTCGATTTTGTCCCCTCTGAGTCCAGTAGACTTGTCACCGCCCCGTTCCGGTTGTGTTCATCGTCTCCGTTACCTCACGCCAACAAAAACGGATTCTTCGGGCCCGGGAACGCGCCGTACTCGCGTCTTTGCCAGAGCTCCACCGTCGCAGCTTGCCGCTGCTCTCGCCCTTGCCTCCTCTGAGTCGGTCGTAAGAAAGATAAGTGCATTTCTAGTGCCAGAGCATGGGCACAATACTTCTCTCTCACTCACGGTGGTTCGTCAACTCATGCTTTTCTGTTAGCAAACGACCTAATAGACTTTGTATAGGGTGAGAGTAACTTATACTCTACACAAAATGTTAGGTAATAGAAGTATTGTGCCCATACTTACTTATTTTGAACTACATGCTTGTTTTGAATTAGTACTTTTGTTACCTAACGCTTAATTATAGACATAGTGCTTCTGTTACCTAATGCTTTTGTGCAGAGCAGAGGCTACTCACCCTGCACGAAGTTCATTTGATCGTTTGCTAACAAAAAAGGATGAGCTGGTGAATCGCCATGAGAGAAAGAGAAGTATTATGTCCCTGCTCTGGTACTGAGAATGTACTTCTCTCTATCACGGTCAACTCAGAGGAGGCAAGCGCGACGGCGACGGCAAGCTGCGACAGCAGAGTTCTGGCGAAGATGCGAGTACGATGCATTCTGGGACCGAAGAATATGTATTTGTCTGCGTATGGTAACAGGGATGATGAACATGGTCAGAACAAGGTGGCGGCGAGTCCACCGAACTCAGAGGGGACGAAGTCGGCAACATCGCATCCGACGAACTTCATTTCAACGCAAGTTCAGAAAGCTAAGTGACACAATCTCGTAAGTTTAGGGACCTACAGTGTAATTTTTCCTTAGTTATTTGTTCGTTGGGGAATGGTTAACGATTTCTATATTTTACTTTACGCGGAAGTGTTATGTAACATGCTCTATTTAGGAACACCGTTGAATGACACACTGCGACATTACCAAATCGAGTAGCTATTAGGGCATATACAATGGTTGGCTCTAGTACCTTCCATGTCATCTACAGATAAAATTAAACGCGACTCATAAAATGGGTTGTCAAGTTTTATATATGTACCCCCACACACACACACAAAATGAGGTCACAAACACATGTGGGTTATAGATGGCATGGATACAATAGCAAAAATAATGTCTACAAGGGTTTTATAGACCGTCTGTTGCATGCTAAACAGCTTTTACCTCTCTCCTCTTTCTCTCTTATCTATATCACAAAAAATCTTACGTGCTATGGATTATAGATTGCTGATGTCTGTACATGCCCTTAGTTATTTGTTCGTTAGATCAAAACTAATGGCTTTCTAACTTGTACTCTCCACAAAAGCATTAGGTAACACTCTATTTAAAAAGGCAATGTTGGATAACATGCCCGTGTTATTGAATCAAGTAGCTATTAGTTATTTGTTTGTTGGAGAATGGCTACCGCCTTTAGGGTATGTACAACGGTATTTAGTATCATTCTGTGTTATCTATGGACAACTTGTACAATGAATTATCTTTTTATATGTGTCTATAGACAACTACTACATATACAATGTGTTTTATTTCTCGTGTTACAGTCGACTACTGCATAAAAGACAACATAATTTTCTATACCCCTCCTGCATTCAGAGTTAGAGTGAGTGTGTAGTCAAAGATGCCAATAATATAACGATGAAAGTAAAGATATAATATCTCTAGTTTAGATATTTAAAGTTAGCACTGCATTGTTGCTTAGATGTCGACGATAACTTCAATTCAAAACAAGTATGTTATTAAATTTAATTGTCGAGGATAACCAATGACTCCATTTTGATATTTGAAGTGCAATACATTGTTGCTTCAAATATTTGGTGGTAACTCCAATTTAATATTCATAGTAGTAGTGCATCTGTTGCTTAGATATCGATGATGACTCCGATTCAAAACGAGTAGGTAGTTTGAGAACTTGATTGTTGATGATATCCTCTTAACTCCAATTTAGATATTTGAAGCAGTAATACATTACTGATTTAGATTGATAGTAACCCCAATTTAGATATTCAAAGTAGTAAGTACTACATTGCTGCTTAGATATCAATGATAACTCTAATTCAAAATAAGTATGTAGTTTAAGAATTTATTTGTTGAGGATAGCCTCTAAGTTCAATTTAGATATCCGAAGTAGTACTACATTGTTTCTTTAGATATCGATGGTAATCCAATTTAGATATTTGAAGCAGTAATACATTACTGATTTAGATTGATAGTAACCCCGATTTAGATATTCAAAGTAGTAAGTACTACATTGCTGCTTAGATATCAATGATAACTCTAATTCAAAATAAGTATGTAGTTTAAGAATTTATTTGTTGAGGATAGCCTCTCCAATTTAGATATCCGAAGTAGTACTACATTGTTTCTTTAGATATCGATGGTAATCCAATTTTAATATTCGAAGTAGCACTGCATTGTTGCTTTAGATATCGAGTTAACCCCAATTTAGATATTCAAAATAGTACCATACTGGTACTAAGAAATTGATGATAACTCTAATTCAAAACAAGTAGGTAGCACAAGAACTTCAGCGGCTGAGGATAACGGATAACCCCTACTGTTGCTGCTTCAGTTAAAGTACTTTTAATTCTCACACCTGCTGCAGGGACGGCACGATATATGCAGCAAGCGTGATCGCCTTGCGTGTCACTGACATGTGGTCCCTCATAGTTGAGTGGGCCCATGTACCTTCGGTGACTATACTATATGCTTCAGCTCATGCGTGGCTGGTTTTGCCGACGTTATTTGTGTTCTTTAATGCCAGTTAATTAAGCAACTGATTAATAAAGTCGCTGGCCCGTGGGGCCACCAGCTCGGCGCGAGTCTTGGGATTAAGGCTGTTTCATGTAGAGTACTCCTAATCGTTGTTATACCAGCTAGTAAAGTACAAGGTTATGGATTTTTTACACCAATTTGTTTCATCACTAAATTCATAGTTGTGACCGAATTTTAAGAGGATAGTCCCATTTCTTTCCCCGCCTTCCCCCTATTTTGGTTATTTTAGCTAGGTTTAAAAAACTGGAGGCTCACAAACTATTCAAGCTTGACTGATCTAAGCTCAATTTGAGCTCGAGCCTGATATCAACCTCGCGAGCCGGCTCAGACTCGCTCAGCTCGTTTATAACCCTAGTTGCTAGAGCAGCGTGGAGGAGGAGGAGGATGCCAGCTATTGCCCTTCCGGTCACGGCGAAACCTATTCGACAGGATGCTCTGATGGAATTAGGGCACCTCTTGCTCAAGACAACTACTTACATGTTTCGGCTACCTTTACATAAGCGTGCCCTAACAGACGGTGAGCTAGACACAGATTCGGTAACTACGAGAGTAACTCTTACTTCCTACGGGTCCTTGAAGTACTGTCCAGCCAGGTCACGGCTGCGTCGCGCCGCTACCGGACTCCTTTGCCGCTCCAGCTTTGCGGCCACGTCCTGACATAAAACGGCTCCACAACAGCTTGTAACTCTAACCCCCATCCCCACCCCCCAAAAAAAATCAATCTGTTTAGTACATAGTTGCACTGGGCCAAATAACATGTCAGTTCATGGTACCATTCTCTGTAATTGGTTGTCAAGATTTGTCCTTGGGTGTAAGTGGTCCTGCCATCAAAGTGGGGATAGCCGGATAGGCTCAAATGTTCTTTTTCGCCCTCCGCATAACCACTGTAGATATGCATTAAATGAAAATAGAATTTAATTAGAATGAGCATATATATATATATACCAATAATCTCCACTTACTACAATCAATGCTATTTCTGTCTTCCATTGTACGTCCATATCACATCTATTCTTCACAATCTTTGTACGAAAATTGAGTGTCATAGGTGTTCCCTCATTTGCATTATTTTCTTTTTTTTAGATTCTACTACGTTTCACCTTGATTTATTTAAACATTACAACCAACAAATTAATTTCCACAAATTCTTATTGCAACGCACGTGGTATCCTCCCAGTGTACTATGCAACTAATAACACTTCACTTAGAAAATTGTGGATTTTTAAAATTTTAATACTATGATATTTTTATATTTGCTTTAGCCTATCTTAAACTAGGCTTCCGTTTTTCTTTCAGTGTACTAGTAACTGATGTTTTCTCACGGTTAGTACTAGAAGAAAAAAAAATGTAATACCTTGCAAAAAATAATAATAATGTGAAATTGTGAATTTATTAGAACATATATAATAGTTTGTTTCTTTGCTTCCTACTACGAGGAGAAAGAGTACTCAATTTAATAAAAAGAAACAAGCATTCCAATGGATTGTTTCTTGAGTTTGTATCTAAGACCTTAATTGCTACCCACAAAATAAGTTTTTAGGTAACAAGCAAGTTTTCAAAAGCTATTTTATTATTTATTGTATCTTGGTGTCAACAACTTGCTTGTTTCTTTATCTAGAAACAAGCCCACCTTCTCTTGTCACTATCTCTCTTTCACACCACCTAAATACTGATGAGTATGAAGTGAAAAGAAGCAAACAAAAACATCAGGAATAGTGGATTAGAGTACTAGTGTTCCGTAACATTATCGCCTTGGGATACAAAGGTTACCCACCTTAGTCGGGATCCGGATCTCCTGTAGAGGTCCGTTGTAGCGTTTTGCAGCGACATGGTGGCAAAAAATATTGTATCAATAGTGTGGTTGTACTGTAGTGATTGCTGCAACGGAAAAACACGACACAAATTGATCTATGCACTTAATTTTCGATCGGACAGTAGAGATCGCTCAAAATATCGATGCATTGTAGATCAATGCAGAGGGCGCTTTTCCCCCCGTTGGATGGGTAGGTTGAAAGTAGGTAAGTTGATGTAGAAAACAATGATTGATTAAAGCCTCTTCCAAAAGGGATACATCGATCCAATTTGCTCATGTAAACAAACTTGTGCTAAAAGAAGGTGGTCTCCCCGTAGCTCTCATGTAGGGATGGATATCGAGCCAGATACTCGTTTTACTGAGTTTTTCTCAAAATTGACACAGTTTGGTTTAGTATCATTTTATTTATAGTTTAAAAGTATTTTTAGAACCGAGCTAACGAGCCGAGTCGAGCCAGAGCGAAATCCAATTTCATTTGAAATCGACTCATTTTATTGTTTAACCAATTAATGAATGTAATTGGAGCAATTTTGAGCCGCTCTAACAAGTCTCACTAGCGAGCTTTTTCCACCCCTCATGCTAGTATATGGGCTATGGCAGTGAACCAAGGAAATTATTTCACACGAGTTCTATCACAAAATTATTTATGAGCTATAACCCGGTAAAATTACTACAAGCTCAACTCAGACATTTCAAATATATTTATATCTATACTAACTGAAGGCTCCTCCAAAGGCTCCATATTAATCCTAAAATATAAAAATCTACAAATCACTACATTAATAGTCGAAAAAAGAGAATTGATATATAACTTCTGACATTTATTTGAAGTAAAAACTGTCACTTTTCTATTCGTTAGATGTGCTATAAGATTTGTGTTGTTGATGTGATGTAAGAAAAAAAATTATAATAGTCGAAATTTCATTCGTCTGATATGTTTTGAGATTTACACTTTTTCCCTTCTGATAAATTAGATCTGAATTTATTATGATTTTTTTTCTTCGGAACATAACGGGTTCACTATACATTGTCGTATTTTGTTAGTATATAATTTTATTTTTGCTCAATTTCTCAAAGTATATGTGAAGAACATAACGGGTTCACCACATCGTCGTATTTTATTGGTATACAATTTCATTTTTATCTTTGTTTTTGCAAAACCTCTCAAAGGACATGTGAGATTTTGAATTATGTGATGGAAATATGAGTTATTAATATTTTTAAGAATAATTACAGTGACTAAGAACCAAAATTATATAAATAATTTACTGCAATTTATATATAATGAAGTTGTAAATGAGCTTTCAGAATGTGATATTTTTTTTACAGAGAGAAAAAAAATCAAATTCTGTGCAAACAGTCCCTCAAAAAATATCTATAAATTTTCATATATCAACAGATGGATGCACGTACAATCTCCTCTATCCAATTGGAAACGACCGCCGGATAAAACACATGTTTGATTCCATATTCAACAAGGCAAGTATTGGTTTTATATATACTGCGAGGGTTGTACATGTGTGCAGGGACTATTTGGAACGGAGAATTTAGGAGAAAATAACATGAATTCCAATTCATGGATTGCCCACTGTTCACCTCATTAAAGTAAATGATATCAAAACAGGTTTCCCTGCCATTCCAATTCCACCGCGACATATTAAAAAAATTCTGCGATTTGAGCATGCCGGAGAAGACAAGTATTTCATAGTAGTTCTGACAACTATTTCTTAGTCCTTGTTTGGGAAATTCAAATTCTCAGCCTATCTCCATAGATAAGCCAATATTTTAAACTAAAATTTTAGCTTATCCACCGGTTACCAGATGCAGATGGTGTGTCACCGGCCATCGTGCTGCCACCGACAAACAGCGGAAGCCCGTGCGCGCGACAGCACGAGGCGAGCCGCCACCCTAGGTACACGGCCGCACGCGCGGCGGCACACGGCTTTTCCCTCGCGAGCGCTGTATTCTAGTCACGGATGCGTCTTTTGCGATGATGATTCTCACCTTGCCCGAGACAGCAAGGTCTGCGCTGCAGCAGCAAGGAGCGACCTTTTTCCTTCCCCCGCGCATGCCGTGCAATGCAACCAAGTCTTTCGCGCTCCCCCCCTCTGCACGACATGGCCGGAGGCGTAAATGCCCCGGCCGCTCACGTGCACGCCCTCCCGTGCACCTCGCGTGTCCTACAATACTCCATCTTCATGGCACGCGCACGGGATTCATGCCATGCCTCTAGCCTCCTCCGATTCGATTCGATTCGGTTCGGTTCAATTCATCCCCCTTTGCCTTTCAAGAAGAAATCAAAGCAATCCGATTCATCCCCTCGTGAGTTCGCACGAGCGGGGGGAGTCATCGCTCCATGCATCAGCGGAGCCGATCCATTGGTCGTCCTCTTTCCGCTCTCCGTTTTCCGTTGCCGCGCGCAGCTAGCGTATCACACTGCATCGATCGGCACGAGTTCAATGCCCGGCTGCCGTTCACAATGTTGTGCAGCTCCTCCTCTTGCATGCATCCCCTTTCCGTTCTGTCTCACAGCCTGTCTCGCGCAGCCAATGCCAGCAGCCAAGTTTGTCAGAACCGTTATCCTGAATAGAATCGAAGATACTTCGGTAAAAACGTATTTTAGGATTGGATCATAGAATCTAAGATTATATTTGATTCTATAAACACATCGTGTATTTCAAAAGTGGTATGAGTGTTTATTTGACCATTTAATATATAATTTGATTAATAAATTTCTATATTATTCACTATTAGAATCGCTGTTTTGGTTCCATATCATTAAGAGCTACCACTAGAGCAGCAATTTTATCAACTTTGTCATTACATGACCATTTTACATAAAAAGTAAAATAAATAAATAGTCAAATTGATTTTTATTGTTCCAAACCTCTTATATTAATGTTTAAACTATTAACTACTCAGTACTTATCATACAACTTGAATCGAAAGGTAGGAGGCAACCAAACACATTAAGTCTTTCATAATCTAAGATGATATGTGATTCTACACGATTATACGACTAAGGTTGCGATTCTGCCAGGTATAACTTAGTGTGTGATTTGAGTTGTATTGATGTTCTGGAATCGTAGAATCGTTCAATTCTACAACTAAGATCGTGATTTTTAAGAACGTTACCAACAGCCATTCGCCCTCTCGGATGCATGACCCGAGTAACTTGCAGTATAACCAAACCAAATCCACTTAATTAAGTACACACCAATACATAGACAGTGCCAAGAAATTTACTTTTGTGCTACACATCAGCACGTGCACGTTAAAATAAAATGTAAAATGCACATTGGATCATTGAAGTTGTTGTGTTCACAGTACTCCCGAAACCGATATGGTTTATATGAAACATTAGCGGTCACCATCGTGTCGACTGTGACTCTGCGAATACCCAGCAGCGGCCAAAGGAGGGTTCAGGCTTACGTCCGTCCGGCCGCCACTGCCACTGGATAGCAGTTTTTGCATGGCAGACATATGTCGGCGCGCGCGCGCGGCCGGTTTCGGCGTTGGAGTACACGAGTAGTCCTGACAATCTGCTGCGCTGCAGGCTCGGACGGACAGAGGAAGGAGTATCAAATCGAATCATTTGATCCGCTCAGGCAAGCAAACCGCCTCGGAAGTTGGGGGATCCGCCGCTCAAACCGGGCCGATCGATCGCGTCCGCGTCCGCGTCCGCGTCCGCTGCGTGAATTGAGGTGAGGTGTGAGGTTGGGTTGGTGGCAATGATGGCCGTGGGAAAGGCAGGCAGGCCGCGCTGCGCTGCAACCATGAATGCACTGGCCTCTCCCTGCCCTGCCCTGCCGTGGATATTCTCTCTTGTCCGGAGCCGGCAGGTAGGAGATATTTTACTCGCAACTTGGTGTTGGGAAATCTCAACTTCATGATGCAGCTAGCCAGCGAGGCTAGACAAGTAGAGATGTTCGTGATCTAGCTATCTGTTGAATCGAATCACAGCATCGCGAGGTTTTTTTTAGCAGGAGGCGTAAGGGAGTGATTTTCTTCAGATGGAGCATATATTCTGGCTGTGTTAATGTTGATTTTCTTCAGTCCGAGCATATATTCTGACTGTGTTCGGTTGGTGACCATAAATTGTTGTTGTCATGAAAAATCAAATGTATAATTGTTTCTAGTTCTACTGCCATTTTTTAATTGCTTACGACCACAAATGTAAGTGCTAGCTAGTAGAAACAAGAAAGTACAATGCATACTTCACAAGTGTTCTAGAATATTCCCACATAATGCTTGGGATAGAGATAGTTTGTAGGAATGATCTAGAACAAAATAATTTAGCCATGCTTCATGGTCAAGTATAGAAGTATCATTTTTTTTTGTGTGCTCATTTAGCCTTTTTTTTTAACGAAATATAAAATCTAGGCCCCCCATCCCTGCGATCGAAACAATAAAAATATCACTGCGATAGGTTAGTCAGGCGATATGTATCCCCTACCGCGCTATTAGTTTTCTAAAACCACCTTCCGCGATCCCCGTGCGCGGCGGACCACATGCCACGCTCTCAGTCCGCGGCAGGATGGCGAGCGCACATGGTCGCCGCAGACTGGGAGTGTGACAGGCGACATGCCGCGCACATGGATCACGGAAGGATGGGTGCTACGCATGGGGAGCATGATAGGGGTGTCATTTATGTCATTTCAGACGTGAATGAGTTAGATTTGTTACTCTATTCCAAAAGGATGCCAAATAAGCCTAAAACTCTAGAAGTATCTAGGGCTTAGAAATTTGATGAGAGAATTATAGAGTAGAGATATTTGTAGTTTGTATGTTTGGATGGTTGCCACTTGGCACCAAGCCAATAGTCGTGTACAAGTATAAGTAGGGGTGCCCCCTCCCCATGTACCATAAGAGCACCTATGAGCTACCAAAGCACCCATGAGTATGAGAGGGTGTTAGGACTTAGGGATGGCCATATGAGAAGGCCATGGTAGTGAGGTAGGGTAATCACGAATAAAGAGTCTTGTTGTATTAAAGTTTATAGTAGTAAACAAAGAGTTGAGTTACCTCTCCCCTTTGTAAGAGTTGGTGTCACATGATCCACGGTAGTGTCACGATCAAATCGTCGATCTTATGAAAATATATAAAAAAATAGAGGAAAATGATACGTATCTTCTGGAAGAGAATGATGTTGTTTTTATTACTATGAACTGGTTGTTTACAAGGAATGCCTACAATCAAGCAAAGGACTACTCCTGGTTACACTGAGTGTGATGTTGGCTATGCTATTGAAAATAGATCAAAAGTATGAATCTAATACTAGTAGCCTCTTGTCTCTCTCCTCTCCTTCTTCCGCTGCCCTTGATCCTTCCATGATCCGACTTTAAATAGCTTCCGAAGAGGTAGTTGTTGTTTCTGGAGAAGACGCCTATGCGAAGCGTTGCATTTGGTCGGAGGGAGATGGCAGTTGATTAAAGTATCAACTGTTGTGCGGTTAAATGTCTGTGAGACATTCAACCATTAGTCAATGTCTTAGGATTATGTAATGTCGCGTGGTATGAAGTATACAACACGTGTTCCATTCATCACAAGGTAAAGGATATACCTGGATTTGGATCTAGATATCAGTTCATAGCTTTTACGAGCAGATAACTGGTCGGGGACAAGGTACGAGATCTTGTCCGACTAGGGTATTTATTATGTAACCTCTGGAATCCTTACAACCAATGAGGTCGTTAGCCTTAGGGGTTGCGACCACGAAGGCGTATGACCACTTCTTATGTATTAAAGTAATACATGGAGGTTTTAATCATCGTCGCTAGCCCCCGAACTTTAAATGAATGGGTCGTGTGTAAACACTTTCTTCCGACGAAATCGTATCGGGCAGACCCTCCATTAAATGTCGTGACATTCGAAGTGGTCTATATTCATTTTAAAGGTGAGAAACCGCCTTGGGACTTGAGAAGCTTTTCTGTCCGTTGGTCAAAAGATTTTGTCCTTTGGACTTCTCTTAACTCTTGGATACGGTTAGAGAATTACGGCTAAAAAACCCCCTTTGCACTAAGTGTTAGGGTTTTCACGCCTTTTGCTTCCTCTTCATCCTCCAAAAGGAAAAAATTGCCTTCGACCACCTGTGACTTCTTCATCCAAAAGAATCTGCCATGTCGGATCTCATCACCAACTGGTCGGTTTCTGATTTGAGTGAGAAAAAGCTTGAAAGTCTGGAGAAGATTAGGTTGCTACCCAATAGGAATCTGATTTCTTGGAGATTAGCTATCGGGGAGCATTCTCCGAGCGGTGAAGACGGAGAAATTCTTGTTTTCCTCGCATACATCGAATGCGGTTTTAAGCTCCCAGTCCACTCATTTCTTTCCCAAGTTTTAGAGTATTATGGAGTGGAACTGGTTAATTTGGCGCCCAATGCCATCGCCAATCTTAGTATCTTCGTCTACCTCTGCGAAGCATACTTGGTGATTCATGCATCTCTGGAACTTTTCAAGTACTACTACAGAATGGCGAATACAAAGAAGATGACCGGTACACCCGGAAAGTGCACCTTGCGCCTCCACGACGGAAAAGCTGATGAGTACATTCCCATGTACTCAAAATCTTCGTGGTGGTCATGGAAGAAAAGTTAGTTTTATATGAAGATCACGCAGCAAGACGTCCTTTACTATAGCGGTAGAAAGGCGGTCGAGAATCCGCGATGGCGCTCCTCCTCAAAGAAGGAGGGAAAAGTAGGGAGATGGGTTGAAGCCATCCATCTCCTTAATGTCACGGGGTTAACCTCCTGGCATGTGGTGAGTGACTTTTCCATGTACCGATTAGTCCCTTGAAGGCCAGAGCTCATGCGATGCTCTGGTATATTGGTCGTGATGATGCGACCAAGGATTCCAGAGAAGATAAATTCCAAAGAACTCCGACCAGTTTGCTTCACTAGTTGATTACTTTCATAATCTTAAAATATCTCATTTATTATTACAGCTTTATCTCCTGATGAGATTAGGAGTCGGATCAAGATGATCTACGCCGGAGAGCCTGGCGAAAAGGCTGGCTTCCCCCTGATCTTAGCGGTCGTTATCGCAGAAGAGAGGGTCGAGAGACTCAGGGTAAAAATATCAACTAATTTTTATCTTTCCAATATTTTCGATCGGTTTTACCTAAAATCCTCTTTGATATGTAGTTGGTCGGGTTGCGGATCAACGAGGCAACAGAAACTTGTGAGCCTATTGACGATTCGACCATTCCTACGATCACTCAAGATAGTGGTCTCGTAGAGGTAGGTAACCGAAAAATATTTATTATCAGATGAAGCATGTTCATCGCCTGACTAACTTTGTTTGTTGATCTAGGCGGTAATCGTTGAGTCCCATGCAGTCGCTCAAGATTTGCCACTTGCTATTAAAGCAACTATTTTGGAGACCGACGAATCTATACCCTCCGATCCAACGATTAGGAACTTTATTTAGAGAATGTAAAGGGTACAACCAACCCTACCAATCCAGAACTGGTGAAATCGGTTGAAAAGAAGAGGAAAGCGAGCGCTACTGATTTTAAACTAGCGCGCTTCAAGGTCAAGATAAAAAAATCGACTAGGTATGTACAAATGAAGTAGTCATATGAGTGCATACCTTAAATATCGTTGGTGATCTTTAACTCTTGAATTTTCTCTCTTCATTTTGTGTAGATTCTCTTGTGTTTCGGTTGTTTCCTACCAAAATATACTGGAAGATCAAATGGTCAAAGAAGTGCTCGACCAGAACTTCCCTCAGGTTAGAGTTCCTGGGGATAAAGTAGTCGAGGTAGCCCCCGAGCAGGCGTCAGGGCTAGAACTTGTTCCGGATCCTATGGTGATCATAACTCCATCGGCGGAGGTAGATATCCCCAAAGATCCTCAACAGGTTCCGACTCTTGTAAGTAATCCTCCTCAAACTAACAAGTTCCCTTTTTCCACTCGATTTATCGAGGATAAAGAGCTTGATGTCGTTTGGGGGCAAATATCGGACCGTCAAGCCAAGACAAGTCCTGATAATATTTTTGCCGAATATAATGACGTGGCAATTCAAGTAAGCATATGCAACCATTTCCCTAGTTTCTCTTAAAGCTTATAGGAAACTTAAGGAAGAAAGCCATCTATGTAGCACATGGTCGAGAACTTTGCTATGGTCGGAGAATTGACCCAGCGAATAAAGACCCTGGAGCAAAAACATTCAGAATTAGAAAGTAAGAACTTTTTACTTAACATGTTTTCTTCTTCGTGACTCTATTTTTCTTCTTTTAATTATTCTCCCTTATCATATTTGATAGATTTGAAAAAATAAAAGAAGTCGTAGCTAAAGAATCCAAAATAACAAAGCTCGAAGAAGAATACCAAGCTAAAGACCGGTCGATTGCATTCATGACGATCAGGCACAAAAAAGTTTTGGAAACTTGTGAAAAGAAGATTGAAGGTAACTAGTCGTAAACTTGACTTAGCATTTTGTCTCTTCTAATCATTCTTACTTAACACTTGTTTTGCTTATGTAGTACAAAATCAAGCGTTGATCAGAGCAAAAAAAGGATCTAGAATTTGAGCAAGACAAGGAGGCAGCTCTTGTGTGTAATCTTGATCAAAAGATTACTTCAGTTAATAAGATGATCTTCGATATGGGATCAGGATCGAGCTTGCCTACCTTGAGAGATCCAATGGAGAAGATGAACTACCTGGAACAACTTCTGGAGGATCTCAATAGCTTGCTCACTACTAGAGAAAATTACTCCCGGTCAATGAAGAAATCTATAGCGAGCGGAGTTAGTTTTGCTTTGGCAAAACTGAAGACTTCCGACCCCTCTACCAATCTTCAAGCTATTGATGAAGATTTCAACTGCTTGCCTGAAGAGGCGACCAAGTTTCTCAAGGAAGTAAGGCCTCTTGGAGACAAGGTTGCAGAAGAAATGGGAGGTCGGATCTCCGTCAAGCAGCGATTAGCTGGGAGATCTCTAGAAGTAGAAAATTGTAAAATAAGAATTATGAAAATGTAAAACTTACCTTTCTTTCATCAATGAAATCTTTTGTTCATCTGGTTGACTTATGAAATATTCATATATTACATAGCCCCCAACTGTTTTATAGTAGAAGAACTTTACTATATAAGCAGTAGGCTAAGAATATGAACATAAGTCTCAACCATTGTTTGAAAGTATGTACTGATTGTTTGAAAAACTGATCTAAGTAATTCTAGGAAACCTTTTTGGTCGGAACCAGCGTCAGGTTTCGACTAGTTGTAAATCTGTTTATCATAATCAAAGTACCAACTAAAATAATATATGGTCGGAAGAAAAAGACTTTCTTTGATGAGAAAAGAAAATATGCAAAAAAGAGAGTATGCAATAAACGATAAGTTATTTTATTTATATGTAGTAACCAACACTGGTCGGAATGACTGCTAAGAAATGAAGATATAAAACATATTTCGCAATACATGCTCATGCTCTGGTCCAACTGGCAGCGAGGATCGTAGGAAAAGGACCATCGCTAGGAAGCTCGTTCCAGTGGGCACGGACCACATGCGGAGAAGGAGAGACTTCGACTAGAAGGTTTTATGTATCCCGACCAGTAGCCAAACGAGAGTAG
The DNA here is from genome assembly GCA_036346395.1 of Hsuehochloa calcarea. Taxonomy (NCBI): domain Eukaryota; kingdom Viridiplantae; phylum Streptophyta; class Magnoliopsida; order Poales; family Poaceae; genus Hsuehochloa; species Hsuehochloa calcarea. Next base: position 3,777,479 of record CM070597.1, read on the forward strand.
AACATAATTTTAAAATAAATAAATATAATCTTCATAATCTTAAGCATATGAATTGCTAGACGACCAAAATATAGGTACAGACATATAAACAACATCATCGTGAGAAATTAAAGGAATGACTAATTTTTATTTAAAATAATAGAATTGAAATAAAGTTTAAACAAAGAACTTACACAATTGATCAATGTACCAAGAATTAGACAAATCCCTTCCATCAGACATGGCTAATCGTACCTAGCCTCGTTGGGTGACTTTGACCACAGTGTATGGACCTTCCCACTTGGGAGAAAGCTTGTTGTGATTTGCTTGGTTCTGAATTTTCTGAGAACTAGATCACCTACAACTAAGCTGCGAGGTTGTACCTTATGACTGTGGTACTTTCGCATGACTTGTTGATAGATTGCCGAACGTATTAAGGCTTGGTTTCATCGTTCTTCAAGGAAATTGATATCATCAAGTCGTCGTTCATCTTGATCGTTTAACAGAGCCAAATTTTAGTTCTGGAGGATGCATGGCTTCAACACCATAAACAAAAAAGAATGGTGTTTCATCGGTCGCACGACTGGTCGTGGTTCGAACGGCCCATAGAACAGAAGGAAGTTCTTGGACCCAACCTCCTGGCTCAAATCCAGAACTCACACTTCTTCAACTTAGCATAGAATTTGTGCTCTCTCAAAGTATCTAAGACCAGCCTCAAATGCCGCTCATGATCCTCATTAGTCTTGGAATAGATAAGAATATCATCAATGAACACCACCACGAAGTCATCTAGATACTCGTGCAACATGTTGTTCATGGTCTCCATAAAAATGGCAGGTGCATTAGTCAATCCGAAAGACATAACTTTATACTCATAATGCCCATACCTGGTGGAGAAAGCAGTCTTCTCTACATCCTGCTCATGCACACGGATTTGATTATACCCTGACTGGAGATCGATCTTGGAGAATACTTGAGCTCCATTCAACCGATCAAACAAGTCCTCAATGCGGGGCAATGGATATTTGTTCTTGATTGTGACTGCATTAAGCGCACGATAATCAATACACATACGCCAACTCCCATCCTTCTTCTCAGTGAATAGAACAGGAGCTCCCCACGGCGATACACTACGCCTGATCAAACCTTTAGCCAACAAATCATCCAATTGCTTCTTCAACTCGTCCCAAAGCGGACGTGCTAATCGATCACGAGACATCGAGATGGGACGAGTACCAACAAGATCAATGCGAAACTCCACGTCTCGCGCAGTGGCAAACCCGAAGCTCACCGGGAACACATCCGGATAATCACTAACCATTTGGAATCTCATCAATCTGCGAAGCCACACTCGGTTTCGAAGAGCTAAAAGAAGTCCGATTTCGCCTTTGCACGACCGAGCATCCAACCAACATCGAAAGAGAGCGCGAGGCGCACTCCTGAAAAGTCAAAGTCTCCCAGGCGAGGTGCGCATGCAGACCGCTTCTACGTAAACAAGATATCACGGCTCGATAAGAGTGCAACCAATCCATACCCAAGATAACGTCGAACGGCTCCATTTGAATAACTATCAAATTCGCCGTGAACTTCTCTCCATCAATAATAATAGAACACCGGGACAAGCAAGAGAACTAGCAATAATACCCCGGAGAACTAACCAACACCGATCGAGAAATCCATCAGCATACTCAAGTTCGCTCTCCTAGCAAACGCCGTCGAAACAAACGAAAAGGTAGCCCCGAATCAACAAGGACTAAAGCATCAAACGAATCCACAAGCAAAGTACCTGTCACCACGTCAGGACGACCCACGGACTCAGCTGTGGGCATGGCGTACACTCCAGGTGGCGCCATGGCGAAAGAAGACGACGGCGGGGCGGCGAGAGCCCCAACAATCTGTGGCGGTGCGAGTAAAGCCGGTCGTGCAACTCGGGCGGTGCAGAAGGTGGCGGCCGCCGATGAGTACCCTCTTGAGGCGCCCAAGTCAAGGAAATGGCATCGCCGGAGGAGCGATCATCATCGGAAAGATCCTCGGCGGACCCATCAAGAAGAAGAAGATGGCACAGCTCCCACTTGATCACGCTTAGCGGGTTCGCGACACACCCGCTCCTTGTGACCCGGCCGGCCACACCGACGGCAATCTCTGTCCAAGTGCACTCGGCAGCCACGCGGTGTCCATCACCGCACTTAAAGCAAAGCATGCCCCGCCTCGGGACAGACGAAGAGCCGAGTACTGCAAAAGGGCGAGGCGCCAAGAAGAAGAACGGCCTCGATCGCTAGACACGAAAGATCTGCGGTCCTCCTTGAATTTCTTGAAAGCAGTGTCGAACAGACCCACTTCCTCACTAGAGCTCCTCTTACGGTCACCACGAAGCTACGATCCACGAGGCTTGCGCCTTTGTGAGTGCATCTCCAACTCCATGCCCCTAGCTTGCTCCACAACAGAGTCAGAATCACAGAGTGGAGTAGCTCCCAACACATGCCGCACTTTCAATTGAGACCCCGACGGAACCTCTTGGCTTTCGAAGATCATCGTTCGCATCAAGGGACAAAGCGAACCAAGTTGTTGAACTCGACCTCATACTCAATAGATCTCTGATTAAAGGTCGGGCAACCTCCATCTTCAAATCGAGTGATCATAACTTTTTGTAGGAAATCCTCCCAGCGGCCCTTGAGTGGCGGTCCTCGAGTTTTAACAAATATCCTCTTGCCCTTTCAAATTGAAAGGCTACAAAGCGGACCTCGAGGTGAAGACATCTTAAAGCTCCAAGCCGCCTCTCCATGTAGCGCAACGGACCGGTGTGTGCGACCACAAGCGAATCCAACCTCAACCCCATCCACTCTCGGTGACATCCGCGCCTCGAGAACCGGTGGATGAGCGACAGAGCAACAATCATGCCGAAAAGAATTGAAGCCCACAGGTGCTCTTGACGGAAAGCACGGATCTCTCCCACCAACTCTCTCAAGAAAGCGGGGTCTCATCTTGGGCCCCAACCGGAGGCGGGTCAACAAAGACCCCTCGCCCATCGACTCAATCACACTGAGGAGGTGGCTCCACGAACCTCGCTGCGGCCACGACCTCCACGACCGCGGCCACCACGACCACGTCCTCTACCCCTCGGCATAGCTATCAACCACAATCAACAATACACAATGAGTTCAAAGCTCAAAATAAACTCATCCATCAATGAACAACATAACAGGCGTAAAACTATATTCGTACCTCTCTCTAACCTCATGCACTAGTGTGTCAAATTTTAGGTTAGTTAACCATTAGCAAATTTTAGTTAATTTACTAATACTAAAACAAATTTAACAATTTTAGTTTTGGTTCAAACGATAATAAATAATCAAGTGGAATAAAACCGTAAAAATGTCCAAAATAGCATCAACCAATGAATCCAAATTATTAAAGCAAATAGTCTAGTCCAAATGATGTCCTAAACTTTATTCAACCTCTAACATGTCCATGTGTAAACCAATATTGAATGAAAAGATTATCATGGCGAATGATCATGTGATGTCCATGTGCTCTACTGCGCTCTCGAGCTCCTCGAAGATCACCTAAAGACAACAATAGAGCAAGGGTGAGTCCACGACTTGTCGGCACATCCATAAACAACTAACAATCATAAATCAACAACATTCAATAACTTCATTATCATCAGCTTCTTTAATATTATCATGAAGGGCATTTGTTTAACACACAGTAATCCTTATGAATGCAACTCTATTCTACATGTCCACATGCACTTCTTTCAGATACGGAATGAGTGAATGCTCCACAACATTCACTCTCAAGCCCGTTGGATCGGGATCCTCCACTCGAGTTGTGATCAATCATGATCACCTTCTCATCCAAAGATTTATGAATGCAAACATGCAAACTCCATCATAAACATCATATCCAACTTTTCATCATGTCCATTAACAATATAAATCCATACCATTCCATTGCTTGCAATTAAAAAAAATAAAAGCACAACAATAATGGTAATAGAAGATAAAGAAAACGAAGATCGATCATTGATCTTTTCACCATGCACTTGCTCTGTACTAGTACACAATTTGGCTAGCCTGGCAACATCATCTCCCTACATTAGATATTCAAATTTCAATACAAGCTATAGCATCAAGAATAGCAATCAATATACTTCGCTCCTACTCGTCCCCAAATATACCACGTTACGCCGGTATCGAATAGTTACCCAAAGCTGTCCGGTTACTAAAAAGAGCGTAACTTTTGACTCGAAAGTCCGATCACCACAAACCACCCCATTCTGGATTCTTTATAAAATTATCCACATTTTCTTAGATTACGAAGACTCCTAATTAAATCATCTAACCCTCCGTATTTAGCCCAGAAAGCCGATCTGTCCGCTTCGGAACAGCAGTCTTACTAAATTCATAACTTTTGTTTTACTCAACCAAAATGCGTGTTCTCAGATCCTACAGAACCATTGGACAATTATCTACAACTTTCATGTAGATCAAAAACTCTAATTATGCTATTTACTATTTTTAATCTACAGTCTACCAAAAGTGATAAAATATGCTATAGAAAGATATCGAAATTATCTACAATTAACTAGTAGATGATATTTCCAAAATTTGCCATTAAGGTACCCGAATAAATCGTACAACAAAACAGTCGGTTTAACAAATCTATTAATCGATACCTCCCATTAATTAGCTAGTCTCAGCAGTAAACCACCTACTGTTCTTTCGCTCGCCGTTTGCTAATCCAACACTTGGTCTCACGGCCAAGTAGATCCTTAATCCTTAACCCTTAATGCAAACACACTTAGCTACGTGAACTGCTAGCACCAATTGCTAATGCATTACTACTTGATGACAGCTAGCACCAATTGGTATTGCATTACTACTAGATGACACCAGCAGCCGCAAAAGAAGAAGAAAAGAAGCGGACCTGGAAATTGACGCGCACAGCAAATAACACAACACGATGGCGATCGGCAGTATGCTTCCACGCTGCTCAGCGCCTGAGCGTCCACTCACAGAGAAAGCGGCGAATGGCAAAGACTTGACGCGATTATTAATATTTATTTAATTGTAGATCAATGTGATCCAATCTCTACCCTGATTGTCACCGATCTGTGAAGTATCTATGTTATCAGAATCGATTTGTACAACCTGATGTGAAACATTTATGTCCTCGGAATGCTCGACCACCGAGGGTGAATCGAGTTGCTCGAGAAAAACTCTGGGCGGGACGGTTGACCTGGTAGAGGCAATCCGTGCCAACTGGTCTGCCATAAAGTTTTCCTTTCTAGGAATATGTTGGATCTGGAAATCGAAGAAGTGTTTTTCGAGTTTTCATACTTCCGCTAGATAAGATAACATCTTGGTACTTGAGCATTGATACTCTTTCTCCACTTGATTCGTTACTAGTTGAGAATCACCTTTCACTAGTAATTTGCGAATCCCGAGCGAACGAGCTGCTTGAAGTCCTACCAGTAAACCTTCATATTCCGCTACATTGTTCGTAGGAGGAAAGTTAAACTGGATGGCGTACTTGATGTGTTCGCCAGTAGGGGATATCAAGACGACTCCTGCCCCCGATCCTTTGAGCATCAAGGAACCGTCAAAGTACATTATCCTCTCATCGTGGTGTTCGTACCCGGGTACTAGCTTGGGTTTAGGGTTTGTCCATTCGATAACGAATTCTGCTATTGGTTGATACTTTATTGTTGTTCGTGAGATGAAATGGAGGTCGAACGTCCCTGGTTCAACTGCCCATTTTGCTATTCGTTCTGACGATTCCCTATTTCTAAGGACTTGACCAAGGGGATATCCGGTAGATACGACTAGTTTGTGGGCTTGAAAATGTCTTAGTTTCCTTGAAGCCATAAGGAGACCATAGAGCAGTTTTCACGTTCTACGATCAGTACACCGCTGACAGGTTGTGGCGTTGCAGTCACGTAAATCAGCAATGGTTCTTCCGGTCTTGTAGAGACTAAGACCGGAGTACTCGTAAGGTACTCTTTAAGTTTTTCAAAGGCATCGTTTGCTTCCTTAGTCCATTCGAAACTTCCATACTTCCAAAGAATTTTAAAGAAAGGTAATCCTTTTTCACTTAACCTTGCTATTAAACAACTTAAGCGCTACTATACAACCGATTAGTTTTTGGACTTCTTTCTTTGTGGTCGGAGGGCGCATCTAGTCGATGGCCGATATTTTCACTGGATTTGCTTCGATACCTCTAGCCGAAACTAGAAAACCGATAATTTTTCCAGCAGAAACCACAAGCACACATTTTTCTGGATTCAACTTGAGGTTATGCATTCTCAAGTTATTGAAAGTCTCTTGTAAGTCAAGAATGTGATCGCCAGCGTTGATGCTCTTCACAACCAAATCATCAACATAGGCTTCTAGATTTCGACCTATCTGTGGACCACATGTTTTCTACATTAACCTTTGAAAAGTCACGCCAACATTTTTGAGAGCAAAAGGCATCTTAACATAGCAGTAAGTGCCATATGGAGTGATGAAGAAAGTTTTCTCCTCATCTTCTTTACTCATACTAATCTAGTGGTACCCTGAATATGCATCTAAAAAACTTAATAACTCACACCCGGAGGTAGAGTCTACAAGTTGGTCAATGCGGGGAAGGGGAAAATCATCCTTCGGACAAGTTTTATTAAGATATGTGAAATCAATACACATTCGACACTTCCCATTACTTTTTCTAATCATTATAGGGTTAGCAAGCCACTGATGGTGGTTGACTTCACGAATAAACCCAGCCTTGAGGAGCTTGTCAATCTCCAACTGGATTGCTTCCTTCCGATCAGGTGCAAAACGCCTTAGCTTCTGTTTGACCGGTTTTTTGTCAGGCTGGAGAGCTAGCCTGTGCTCGATCACCTTCCTGGGGACTCCGGACATATCAAACGCCTACTAGGCGAATACGTCCTGTTTTGCTTGGAGGAAGGAGATGGGTGACTCTTCCTATTTGATGTTGAGCACTTCTCCGACCAGCACCTTTAGGATAAACATGTCAGTGTTTCCTGAGCCACGTAGCGACTTGGCGTTTTCCAAAGAAATATCTTTGTCGAGTGGTACCTCCTTTGTCTGGTCGGATGGTTTTGGTGTCATTTTGGTCCTAAATGCTTGACCAGCATTGCAGCTGAGCCAGTTTTTCTGGTTGGGAGTTCATCGACTAGTTTAAAAGACTTGGATCGCATGCATAAGCCATTTTTTGATCTTCTCGAACCATGATGACTCCTTTTGGCCCTGGCATCTTTAGACTCTTATAACCGTAATGTGTGGCTATCAGGAACTTTGCTAGAGCTGAACGACCAAGGAATCCATTATATGCGGTTTCAAAATTGACCACATCAAATGAAACCTTCTCTGTTCGAAAGTTGTCAGTCCTTCCGAACGTAACCGGTAAGGACGTCTCCACTATCGGTTTGGCGGTGGAACCAGGGACTATATTGTGGATAACATACTTCACTGGTTTTACCTTAGATATGGGAATTTGCATTCCCTCTAATGCTCCCGAAATAAAGTATTTAAAGAACTACCTCCATCTATTAAGACTCGATTAACTTTACAATTATTAATAGTAGGTTCGACTATAATAGGGAACCTACCTGCTCGAGCCGACGGGATGGGAAGTCTTCTTTGTGAAGGAGATTATGTTTCCGACCACCTTGATGGCTTGATAGCGATCGGGGACTCTGTAAGATTGACCTCTCGCTCCACGGCCTTCAGGTGACGTCGTGAATCATACGAGGAGGATCCTCCAAAAATCATGTTGACTGTATATTGAGGCTCCTGGTATTCCATCTCATCGTCGCCATCCTTGTCCTTCTTGGAACTTGCTTCCCCGAGTTCTTGTATCGAGGGGAGTGGGCCTTTACCTGCATAGTAATCCTCCAGTTTCTTTTGCCAAACTCGACAGGTGCGTAAGTCATGCCCCGCCTGCTGGTGAAGTGGACACCACTTCTTGTTCTTTTTATATCCATTGGTCGAAACTTTTGCTTTGCCTCGACCGGTGTAATCTTTCTTACCCTTGGTAAATTTGTCAGGAACCGCAAGGACTACTTTATCATCGGGCTTGTGGTGTTTCTTTTTCTTGAGAGCCTTCTTGTGTTTCTTTTCTGATTTTTCCAAGCCAGGTCGAGTGGTTTTATCCTTCCTATCAATGGCCTCGCTCCACTCAACCGCTTCGCTAGTAGCTGCGTATTTATCGACCATGTCAAAAAGTTCGACAATCATCCATGGAGGATTCATAGCGATGTCCTCCATAAATCGTCGATTCCTTAGACATGCCTTGAAATCTTGAATAACAGAAGATTCTGCGACCTCTGGTATTGAATTACGAACCTAGTTGAACCTTTTGATATATTGAGAAGAGTCTCATTAGGTTCTTGCCGGATTCGATGAAAGTCATCCTCCTTTACAGGGCGATCGTATGTACCCTGGAAATTCACAATCAGGAGGTCGCAAAGTTGCTCTCAAGTGTTGATTGATCCGACCAGTTGCTTGAGCAACCATGACCGGGCAGACCCTTCAAGTACTGTAGGTAGATAATTTACATCACATTTTTGTCACCACCAGCAGCTCTGATGGCGGTAGTATAGATTTAGAGAAATTCTAACGGGTTCTGGGTCACATTGAACTTGTCCATGTTGGCTGGTCGGAACCTGTTGGGCCAACGTACAGCTTGGAGCCCTGCAGAGAAAGCTCGACACCCTGTGATTGATTCATGGCGCCTTCTTTGGAAGGGTGCCGGATTGTAATCGGTCAGGGACCGGTTTCTCAAATTAGAATATCGGGGCTCCTGTGTTCCGATTCGGTCGTGGATGTTAGGATGACGCCTCCGACCACCTTCTTGGCTTAGACGATGTCGGAGATCATCAAGGCCAAGCGATTGATCCTCTCGACGAGGAGAAGGAGTGTCTGTTTGAAATAGCCTTCTTCCCTCGTGATTCCTTGGTCAGAATCGTCGAGGAGGTCTTGGTATCGATTGATCCCCAACTCGATCATGCTGCCCTCTACTGAGGGAGGAACATTGGGATGAAGTCATAGTTTGACTTCGTGAACTCCTTTGTTCCCGGTACGATTCCGTATGCTGCATGGTTTGCTGGAGGATCTATGATACCTGACCTACAAGTTGGACAAAACCTGGAGCATCTGCTAAAGCATGGTCAGAGTTATTTAAAATACTTTGAACAGGTTGTAGGTTCTGTACCGTTATTGAAGGTCTTGGAGGATTCATAGTAGTTGTAGGTGTTCATAGATGTGAACTTTCCCCGACCTTGTGTTTGGTCCCGTCCAACCCATTACTCTAATTTGGGGCATAACCAGGCGAATTAACTGATGGGCGTCTATCAATTTTGTTACCTCTCACATTTGGTGCTTGATTATCCGTGCCATTTCCATCAATATGTGGTGGCGAAGTATTGTTTGTAGGACCGTACACGACATTTTGATCCGTACTTCCAATCGCATTGACCTCGTGCTTCCAAAGAATGATCTTCCAAGAGCTTCCATCAGAAACGGTGGAGAGCCCTCCAGTGCCTCTACCAGAAGTTTCCACGATGGAGACCGGTCAAAATTAGCACCTCCTGAGGCCTTTGGGGTGGACTCAACCCGATCCGTTGAATCGCCGATCGTATGCTGAGTCTTATCATCCTCACTTGGCCTATAGTCAGTGGGCATTTCATTAGCAACGTTACCGATGTAGGTTGGCTCCTGGAATTTTAAGAAGCCTTTGGTGATACGTATCAGCCATAATCGTATCGAGAGTATATTGATTCTCGGATTGTGGGGATGAAGTTTTGTCACCTTTTTCGTCGGTTGGAAGGACCGGGCTTGGAGATATCTTTGGACATTCTGACATTTCGGAATGACATGTCCCTCTGGAAGCATCACTTGTTGTGGTGGTGCATCTTCATCCATCCGTTCGATTTCGCTGATGTCTGCGACATGCGAATCTGCGGAGGAGGATGAGGACGATATCCCGTTCTCATCCATGGTGCGGTTGCATCCCTCCATGTCGAGGTTGGAGTAGTCGTCCAAGTCGAACCAGTTCTCCTCATCCCAACTCTCTGCCATAATCGCTTGAGCGATTATGAGGAACGAGCGAGGATTTAATGAGCGAAGAATTTCTTCGAGAAATTTGCAACTTCTTCCCCACGGTCGGCGCCAGCTGTCGACGATCAAATCGTCGATCTTATGAAAATATATAAAAAAAATAGAGGAAAATGATGTGTATCTCCTAGAAGAGAATGGAGTCACTCTTTATTTCTATAAACTGGTTGTTTACAATGAATGCCTACGATCAGGCAAAGGACTAATCCTGGTTACACTGAGTATGATGTTGGCTATGCTCACAAAATAGATCAAAAGTGTGAATCTAATGTCAGTAGCCACTTGTCTCGCTCCTCTCCTTCTTCCGCTGCCCTTGATCCTTTCATGCCCCGTCTTTAAATAGCTTTCGAAGAGGTAGCAGTTATTTTTGGAGAAGACGCCTGTGCGAAGCGTTGCATCTGGTCGGAGGGAGGTGGCAGTTGATTAAAGTATCAACTACTGTGCGGTTAAATATCGGTGAGACATTCAACCATTAGTCAGTGTCTTAGGATTATGTAACGTCACGTGGTATGGAGTATACAACACGTGTTCCACTCATCATACGGTAAAGGATATACCTGGATTTAGATCCAGATACCAGTTCATAGATTTTACGAGCAGTTAACAGGTCGGGGACTAGGTACGGGACCTTGTCCGACCAGGGTATTTGTTATGTAACCTCTGGAATCCTTACGACCAGTGAGGTCGTTAGCCTAGGGGTTACGACCACGAAGATGTATGGCCTCTTCTTATGTATTAATGTAATACATAGAGGTTTTAATCCTCCTCAGGTAGAGATAGGAGTCGGGTTGGGCCGTGCCGGCACGACACGGTCACGACGGGCCGCGGGACACGGCGGTACAACATAGTGAACTTCTCGGGTGTGTCGTGTCGGTATGGACAGCCGCTGGTGAGGCCCAACACGGCACGAAGGCACGCAGAGCCGTTGTAGGGCCGTGCCGGCATGGGCGCTACACACGCCTCCTGTAGTTGGTGATGGGAGGATTGACGCGGCGTGGGTAGCATGGCCACTTCTTCTTCCTCTCATCTGGCGGCGCCTCCGTTCGGGGCCCACACCCGCACAAGCTATTCCAGCTGCCCTGGTAAGACTCTCGCCGCCCCTTCCATGTCACATGGTGTTCCACGACGCCACAAGCATTTCCTCTCAACCAATTTGGCACTTCCGCTACTGGAGCACCGCATCACTGTCGTCTTCCCCACGTGCGGTCGAAACCGCCTCCACGCTACCATCCTCTCCTCAGTGAACCATTATTCAATCCCTCTCTACAAGAGCTTCGCCTCACCTCCCTCTTCCTTCCCCCACCCACTCCTGCTCTCCCTCCCCACAACGCTGCCCCCATGGTGAGCCACTTGTGCTGCCTTCCCTCTGTTGGCCCGCCACAACTCCTCCCCGCCGCCACCACCCACTTCGATGAGTCCCACACACCTCCCTAATGCCCGTGCTCCCCCTACTTTCATCCCTCTCCTTCCCCGACACCACCACCCCATCCCATGCCCCGCTCCAGCTGTAGGGCGCCACCGCTGGCCCGTCTTGGTGGGTGCCCGTCCGTGACGTCACCACCCACGGGCTCGTCTCGGTGCCCCAACCCATTTTTGACCTCTTCGGTCGTCGACGACGACTCCCCATCGGTACTGAGCCCCTTCCCAATAGCCCCCCCCCAATGCTCTTCTGCTCCGGGACAGAGCATCAACAATAGCTCCCCCTTCTCTGCTTTTTTGGCTTTAGCTCTATCTTTGGCCCTGTTTGGAACGGCCGTGTCTTTCCTGTAAAGTGGCTTTCGGCTGTGCTGAAGAGGTTTAGTGTTTTGTTGTCTGGCTTTTAGGTAGGTTGGCTGCAGCTTCTGAGATGGAAAATATCTGAAATGCTTCTAAAGACAGTAATATCTTGTTTGATGCCATTTACCATAATTAATAACATTTAACGATAACTAATAACAGTTGACGATAATTTGATGCCGTTCAGGTGTTTCTCCTGTTAATAACTACAACCTTTTCACAGTATTTTCCAAGACAAAACCAGTAACACTAGTTTCACGCAGTCACCATATATACCTTTGCATATGTTAATCGAGACCGAGGCATGCAGGCTCTGTTTTCTTTTAATCAGACATGGTCACCAATCAACCAACAACATTATACCTTCACAAAAGCAATTTCTCGGGCACATTTGACGATAAACGAACCATCTGTAACAATCGGGATGAGCTTGGTATTTTTAAGGAACCAACATTAATTTAAAATTATCAAAAGTTCTCAGTCCAGTAATAACAGTACAACTGGATTTACCGGTCAGGACTCAGGACCAATACGAGGGAAATTATTACTATTCAATCATCTACACTCATCGAATAACCCATCAGCAAACCCTAGCACTGAACTTGCGACCAAAACAAAGTTCGCTCTGTTATTACAGACATCCTATCATCACAAATATTCACAGATTTACACCAACTGTACTCACGAGAAAATGCCAGGACAGAATTCAACCGACAAGTTGGTTCGATTAGGGGAAACTAGCTAAATTAGCCCTAGGTAACATCAGATGCATCTGCACCTGGCTAAGCTGTTGGGCTCAAATTCTTTGACTCGATACGGGTATTGGTCTCGTTGCTATTGTAGTTCTTGTCAGATGGCACAGGTCCATCATCCTTGTATATCACTTAGACAAGGAATTATTTTCACTACAGAAATTACTACATTCAGTAACTGACCACAAACAATTTTTCTTTAGAAGAACTTATGTTGGTGTTAATGGAAATTTCAGTTGTATCAATAGTCATATTGTTGTTACAGACAAAGGATAAGTAGGAGCTTTCCCAAAATCAGCATAACAAAAAGAGCAAAAGTTGACTTGATAATCTGTTAAAGAGTTTTCCTTTTCACAATACTGAGACTACTACTGATTTTTGGATACAATATCAATCATATAAAGCGGAAAGATCTGCGCTTGTGAGCTGAATCCTATTAGTAAACCTGACCAGAATAGACAGGATTGGTCACAAAGGAGGGAGAACGACGGTGGGGGAGGAGGAGGGAGCCAGAGGGAGGAGCGGGTGAGGGGGGAGGAGGGTGGGCGTCGGACTTCATTTCGTTTCACTTGGGCCAATGGGCGTCGGAATTCATTTCGTTTCACTTGGGCCGAAACCTTTTCCCCTTTTCTTCTTTTTCCTTTTTTCCTTTCCTTTTTCATTTCCTTTCTTTCTTTCTCTTTCTTCCACCTGTGCCCCTGCGCCACCCGAGTCTTGCCCATGCCCGTGCACTACCCTTGCCCATGCTGCACCGTGGCCAGCCTGTGCCTGAGCGCTTCCCACGCGTTCCGCACATTGTGAATCCCCTCGCCACATCGCCCGCATGCAACCGCCAGCATGCCACGCTACCCCTCGCCCGCTCCGCCCGTGCTAAGCGCATCGGCCGCGTCTGCCCATCCCACACTGCCTCCCCTCTTGGCGCTATTTAAATAGCACCCTCTGTGTCAAAAGTCTAGCCTCAGCCACTTCTCTCAAAGCCCCAAGGATTCGCCATCGCTCTCGCCTACGTTGCTCCCTATTTCGCTTAAGGGCCTTCGCCACCGCAAGGTCTTTATAACAGCCCAAGATCAATAAGTTGGATTACTTAAGCATCTAATGTGCATTTGTGAAATTTTAAACTTTTTAAAACTTTTTGTTGCAAAGCAAATATGTTAAAACTTGATTTCCCAAACTTTAGAAATGAAATTTCTAAAAACAAAATAAAATTTTGTCCAGAGTTTAAAACTTAGTTCAGAGTGGAGTGTAAACCTTATATTCAAGAATATAATTTAAACCTAGAAATCCAATACTCCTTCTCCAATTCAAAAGCTCAAATTGAACTTAGGGTAAAACTAAAAATGTTTCAAATATGAGAATGTTTATTTTGGGATTCAATTTACAAAGAGTAAAACCTCATATGCTCCTAAAATGCTTGAGGTACTTTCAAAAGAATTCTCAAAATTCAATTTGCAGATATACTTTCTTTATCTCAGAAATACAAACTATCTTTTATTTTGAAAATATAGTAATACACATAGCTGCGAATATTTTAGATGTATTCAAACTTATCTGATTTGCTTAGTTGTAATTTGTAGAAATTTTGGATGTTATTTGGCACCTTATTGTATTTCCGTGTTCTTTTTGAATTTGAATTTGAAATACAAATATTTTATGTGAACAGTGTTTGAAAATATTTTTCATAGGTTCTACAGCAACTTATAAAGTCACCTACAAAATTTCATAATTTTTGGAATTAAATTGTGATTTTTAAACAACCAACCAAAGTAGTAAATTAAAAGTCAAACAACAAAAGCTGGAAATTCAATTAATTATAGAGAAAAATATATTAAATTAAAAACCCTGGAAAAATTATATAATGATCTTCTCTATGTCTTAAGACTCCCCCTAAAAATTTCTTGATTTTTGCATCTAGGCAACTATGTCAATTAAATTCCCAAAAGACTTGAGTCTATTTACCTAAAATCTAGGAAACTTTTTGCCTCTCCTACTGTTCCTCCGACTGGGCCCGAACCTGTAATATTCTATTTAAACATAAAATAAATAAGTTATTAGTAATAAAATTAAATATAATTAGAAATTAAAAAATTAGAACTTTGGAGGATTTTTTGGAATTCAAGCTTTCGGTCCATAGATCTTGGGAAACAAAACCATAGCACCCTATGTACTGTAGCATGCCCAGGGGTACTATAGTACCATCGGCACTATAACACCCTCGGCTTAGCAAAAGCCCAAGATGTCACCTACAACTATTATTACTACACTTTTCTACATCAAACTTAAGTATTACTACCTTCTAGGCGACACGATTAAACATTATACAATGAGATAATCATAAATTTCAACAAGGAGGTTAATCATAGTTTAATTATAATTCAATCTAATTAATTATCAAGAGCATTATAGATACATTTCAATTAAGAGAAAAAAATAACAACTAGCAATAATATCGACCAAGAGGAACTAAGGGAACCTCAACCTATTCAATTATTGCAATTCCAAAATGATTGAATCATGAAATGGAATGAAGTGCTTCTCAAGTGCAACAGTCTGATGTTCTACTTTCTTCCCAAAGTATGACGTCATCAACGTTCACCTAAAACATTAAATAAACAAGCATGAGTTCAAGACTCAGCAAGTACAAACAAGACAATAACACAAATATCATAAACACACTTTGAATATTAGTTAAGCCTATCACATACAATCATTCACAGTATCATCATATCCATCTAACGTTAATTGTCATGCAATGCTCATGCTACAAATGCACTTTTCTTTTCTCTTTTGCATATACCGGTAATGCGGAGTATGCAACCGTCGATGCATACCCATGCTTGTGCCTTTAGCACAGGGACCTCAAACCTACACTCAACGAGTGTGGGACCTCATGCCTGTCTAATACATGATGGGGACCTCAAACTTCTCATTACTTGACTACAACGTAGACCAAGCCTCAAGGATCAAAGAATGATGCAATAATTAATTTAACTTTAACAACATTACCATGTTATTCCCATGGTATTTGCATCAATATATCATAATCACATTTAAGCAACAAAAAATTCACCATGTCATACCCATGGTAGTTGCATCGTCAACTCAATATTACTATTTTCATCAATAAAACCAGGACACTAAAATAACTTTCCCAAATATTATTTTATCTAATGGTAATAAATCAACAAGACAATGACAAACACATGTTATCACCCTTATACATGTACTTGTCTCAACCGTGAGGTTTGACGATGAGAAGAGGGCATTACCCCCTGATTCACACCACCACCTGAACATTTAATAACCACACAAAGGAAAACTTCTAGTGCATACAACATTACATAATAAATACATAACTATCTATGCTCCTAAGCGCAACTCAAAACATCGTTTCCCCAAACATCGTTCTGTCCCAAAAGGGTAGTCATCTTCCAAAAATCATATATTTTCTTATGTTTACCCAAAAATGGTGTTATTAGATTTTCGGAAAGCTTACGGAATAACCCACATTAATCTAGAGTCTGGCAGATATTCTAAACAGCAGAAAACTAAAGCCTAATTTTGTCATTCACTACTCTTACTAAACAGATTATAATGACAGCCAGAGTCTGGCAGATATTCTAGACAGTAGAACTAAAACAAGCATAACTTTTAGTACGTTTATCCAAAAATTATGTCCTTGAGCTATCTGGAAACTTTATGAAATCACCTACAATATTCATCTTGGTGAGATCTTCTTATTCTGCCTTTAACTAAACATAACTAACAGATGAAAACCTAGTGTTAGAACTGACAGACAAGCTGGACAGCAGCAATAGAACAGCTATAACTTTCAATTGGTTGATCCAAAAATTGAGTTCTTTATCAATCCGGAAAGCTAAGAAAATTTTCTACAAAAGTTATGATAGGAGACAACCCTGATTCGACCATCAGATTCTTATCTATCAATTAATAAGACTACTGTAACTTGACATGGTTTTTGGACAGTAGCAATGAAATTATCATATCTTCCAAAATACAACTCCAAATTAAAGTCAGATCCTACAGAAATCTAATAATATCTCCCACAATTCTTTAGGACACCCTAATCTCTAATTTCACGTAGGAATTGTGGGAAATGTTATTAGGTTTATGTAGGACCCTTGGGACCGTCTTCCTCGGGGGTTTCAATTTTGGGTACTATGGGCCGTCGTCGTGAACGGGATCGCCGGCGGTGAGCTCGAAAAAATCACGCCCGGAAGCGCTCTGTTGTCCGAGTGCCGGATAGGCACTGTAGCTTTATGATTAAGCCAAATCTTTATCTTAAGCGTCAATTACTGTGTAGATTATGGTTTAAATGGTCGTTAAATGCGGTTGTACGTGGCATACGTCCCGCGTGGAGTTTAATGCATTAAGACCCGATCCATGTTGACCGGTCCATGTTGACCAGGTCAGCATTGACCTTGGTCCCACGGGTCAGTGAGCATGGCTAGCTGATCGTGAGAGGAAAAATTATTTAATTCATTTAGAAATTCTGAAATGAATTAATATTACACTAAAAATTCAAATAACTTCAAAAATTCATAACTAATTCAAATCAAACTCTAAATTGAGTGAAACCAATTTTGTTGGTTTTCATTTTTAACATACTTTAATTGGTAATAAGTTTTAAACATGTAACTGTCGTAGAAAATTTGAAAGTTTGAATTAATTTCGAAATTTAACTGTTGTTGCACTAAAATTGAATTAACTTGGAAAATTCATAGAACATTCATTTGTACTCTGAATGAGATGAATCCAATTGGGTTGTTCATGAAATTTTATTCTATATCATTTTTAGTAACTTGTGTCTCCACCACAACTCCAGAAAATTGTGCAAAAGTTTGAACTCTATGAACAGTAACCGAAGTGAGTTTTCAGGTTTTCTTCCCATCACATTTTGATTAGGACATAACTCTCCCATATGAACTCAAAATCTAATAATTTTTATTTATAAATTAATATAAAATCATAATATACCTTTTGTATTAATTTCATAATATTTGGAGACTTTTGGAATTTTGGTGTTTATTCGGTGTTTTCGTTTTGTCGGTGCTTATTGTTAGATGACGATGATTCGGGAGTGCAACGGAGATGATCATGTGAATATCCATAGTACCAGCAAGCAAAGGCAATCACCCATTCCGTTGATGCATGTTGGTCATATTACATTAATTTTTTATATCTTGTTTTGCAACTGTATGTATGCATGCTTTATTTTTCAATTTATGTTTGCGATTAGAGGTAGTTAATCCTATTGCATGAATTTCCTAAAATTGTTGTAGTTAATCCTATTGCATGAATTCTCTAAAATTGTTCATCTCCCGCCACTAACCTATGTTAATAATTCTGCTAGTGAATTAGAGCCCGATGAATGTTATATGGTCTATTTATGTTTATGTGGTGTCATGCTTAGTAATGCTTAGCCTCCTGTTGATTAGGCGGTTGTCGACTTTATCTATTACTTTGATCACATTAATCATTTTTAGTATATTATATCCAGCACCATGTGCTTTTATATTTAGAAAACCAAAAATAAAAATAAAACGATTTGGATTTGGGCAGATGGTTGTTGGTGTGATTATTGGGTGTGTGGCTTGTGCCCGAGTCAACATAGATCAAATTACTTACGCCACCGTACCGAGCATTTTGCGTGCATCCACATGAGGGCATATGTGAACCCTCTTGGCTTAGTACTTTGGCGTGTGTTAGTTCCGAGTCGCAGAGGGTGGGTGTGTGTTGTGTTAAAAAAATGTTCTGATGTTGTTGGGTGTGTGGGGTGGGTTCCGGTGGTCCTCCAGCCCGAGGGGTATCGGTAGTTGTTTAAGGCTTTACCTCCAGGGGTAGTTGACCGAAGCTTTACCAGTGACTTCGACACAACATATGGGTTTCTATCCATACGGGCGACTCGTAGTTAATGCATTATATTGGAAAACATCTCGTAGGACTTAGCTCTGTAGGCATACATAAGGAAGTGTGCTAAATAACTTGGCAAAAATGGCGGTCTGATATGTGGGTAAATTTGTACACCCCTGCAGGGTTTTAAACTATTCGAATAGCATCGTCCTAGGTTATAGACACGCTTGGATACATAGACACGCTTGGATACGCCCCCTAAGAATTAGACTTAATATTTTAGAATTTAAACTTAAAACTTGTTAGGTAGTATTGAGAGTGGTTCTCGTGCTATGTTTGCGTGCTGTAGGGGCAGCCACCTGTAGATGTTATGTTGATGTCTAATGTTAATTACTCAATGTTATTTAAGGTATTAAAAATATTTGTTAACTTGTAATTTGCATCCACTAATTGTATTCAATTAAAATATTAATTTGTGCTGAAAATGAACCCTATAGCCTTTTCCTTTGAGTAGAGCTTGCATGTAGCTATGTATAGGCTTGGTAAAATCTTATGGAGTACATTCGTGTACCCACTATTTGCTTTTGTTTACTAATCTGGATAGCAGGTATTGAGATTGAATCGAGTAAGAAAGATTGCGCAGGAACGTCGTTTTGCTATGGTTTGAACCCAGTTGGTTGTCCTGCGGGGTTATAGCAAGCTATTGAGACTTTATTTATAATTAATTCATAATTTTATTTTATTTTATTCACTATTTTCCGCTGCGTACTTGATATTTATCTTGTTATTTGGCTGATCGGCCCTTTTGTATAAAACTGAACCTTGTAAGTTCAACATGTTGTAAATTATGAAGTTTCGATATTGTAAGAACTTGTGTATGGATTGATATTGATGTTTGTGATGATGTATGTATATCACTCCTGGGAGGTACAAAATACACCGAGAACGGAAAATTTATTTTGTGATGCGAGGATCAATTGGAGGGTTAAGTATTATAGGTTAAATCGCCTGGGTTTTATTGGATTGTGGATGTTGGATTATAGAAATAGAATATTGTTGGATATCAGATTGTTGGATGTTGTATTATAGAAATAGATATTGTTGGATATCAGATTGTTGAATGTTGGATTATTGTTGGATATTGATTGTTGGAGGTTGGATTATAGAAATAGATTATTATTGAATTATTGGATATTGGATTATAGGAATACAATATTGATGGTTGACTCACTGATCTTAGGAATTGACAATTCTTGGACATCGAAACCCTCACACCTTGTCGCCCTCGATAAAACTCTAGTTAATATAATAGCATTGACAAGATACTTTTGTGGAAAAATGTACTTGGTCATGCTTAGATCAAAAATATTTAATTTAGGAATTTACAACCACAAATTAATTGTTGTTTAAAATTGTATCAATGACATTGGTTTGTTGTGGAAGTTTACAAATGCTTTGAAAACTAAAATAAAAGGAAAAAGTGGTTTAGACTTGGGCGAAATGGATGTTTGGATGGTGCATGTTTAGACCAGGGTTTTATGAAAAGTCGTCCAAGTCAATTAAGAACCGGTCTTTGAGTTGCATCTTGCAAAGCCCCATCGTACTACAACATGTCCTGAGTGGATAGGTCTAGGCTAAATAATTTACAACATTTCACCGGATTGTGCCATCTGGTTATTTATTCCCACATGGCGCAAGAGATGGGCTTAAATCCGGCGGTGAGTCCAAAGGAAGTGAAACATTAGCGGGTAAGACTACGTTGGGATGTCGCATTGTAAATGTCTTGTGATAATCAATTAGTCGCACACCTACGAAAGTGTGTTAGACGGATATTATAAGATGATTATCTATTGTGGTAAAGTTGTACAACATTTGCAGCGTGCTTAAAACTATTCGAATATTCATTTTCACAGTCATGGACATGCTGAGCAAAGCCACTCAAAGTTAGACTTTGGTTTCGATTTCAAATGTCATTATCAAATATTTTTTGGATAGTTTATCCAATTGGGAAAAAGGGTGGATTACCATGTGATAGGAGGGTATTCTTCACCACTCTTGACATAAATAGAAAGACAGTGCATCGGTAAAAAATGGCCATGGAACTTACCATTATGGAAATAGTCACGATGGTTCCCTTGATTGACAATCTAACCTTAATTAGTCTAAGATAATAAGATCCTTCCAGCTTCTCCATCCGTCTTTCAACCGGTTCAGAATAGAAGGTTCTATATTAGATTAACATAAGATTAAAAAAACACTTAAAATATAATCTTAATGCTTAAGTTTATGTGGCATCAGTACTATTTATATAGAGAGAGATTCCAGAGGAAGAAAAGTACAAAAAGAACTCATAATATCTACTAATCATGCAAGCAGTTTGAAAGGGAGGGAATATAAATCCATATCAAGCAATGAAAAATGATGAAGTCGACTGCTATAACCATATAATTATGCTATCATTCAAGCCATCCATAAAACCTAAAACACGGACATATATGTGTACGAGAGGACTTTATTCAATGAATACTCATTGTGTGTAGAAAAACCAACCTTCATATCCCGTGGTATATTAGCTTTCTGTTTTGCAATAGCAAGAGCTTGTGAGAATTCACCTCTAGTGAATGAACCAATCCCCTCGAAGCCTGATGAAATATGAGTTGTTCAGTATCTGAGATCAATCCTTACACTCATTGAGCGTGACATGACTGCTTTGTCTTGAAACAATGCATAAGCATTCTGTGCCGACTTTCAGAAAGTTGTAACTCCTCCGGTCTCTGGAATATATCACACACATTCTTCAAGATTGGCTTATAGATAGAACAAACGCGAAGTAGAAACTGAATTGGAATCTACGCAGAACATATTCTGGGAACATTAGATATTCCATTTCAGGATTTAACGTAGGCAGTTGATTAGAAAAGAGGGTGATTCCATACACGTAATACCGATAACCGCTAAGGTTCTATCTCTACTACTTTAAAAAAAAATTAGTGGTGGTTCATCTCTCTCATGCGATGTGAGTCGTTTGGTCTATTTTTCTTCATGAAATGTGAGCCGTTGGATCTTGTTCTTTCTCGGTTCCTCCTGTGCGTACGGTTGTCCACTCATAACCTCCTCTCCACCCCTGCACCCCAACTGCCAAGTTAGTGCGCAAGAAGCCCAAATATTCCATCGATCTTACCAAAAACGAGTTGCTGGTGGATCACTTGCTTTGTAGGTTGAGCATGGCGATAGTTGATGAAATATGATTTTTTTAATCCGTAGTAAAGCACGGGCATTGGACCAATACCAAGAAAAAACTGCAAAAGATTCTAGCAAATTCTGGCATTTATCCGTGTAAGAGGAAATTCTGCATTTTATTTCAAAGAAAGGAATCCTAACTTTTTGGTAAGTACCAGAAAAATCCTACCCTTTAAGATGTCAAAATCAGAACAGTTAGACATCAGAGTTTGCAACTCTACAATGACTATATTCTCCTAAACTCGCAGTCCCATCGCTGTGTAAACCAAGAGACGACCGCCAAAACAATTTGAAGGAAAACTCAAATTTCGAGTCAAACCAATCCAGTCCAATCCGAATTGTGGCATAAAACCTTACAAGCTAACAATAATTCCTAATGGCACACACCCCATGGAACAACAGCACGAACGACCTTGCAGAGCGACACTGAAGATCTCCAACCTAACAATCCAATTATGTTAGAACGGATGATTGGTTGATTAATGGCTAAATGGATCAAACGAACAACACACGAATCAAACGGTCCTTGAGCAGAACAAACTCCCAAATTGAGCAGAATGGGCAAGCAGAAACAACTCCCAAATTGACCAAATCAATAATTAATGAAAAAATGAGGTTGAGCAGAATGGGCAAGCAAGAAGGCGAGCATGTACGGCGAAGTGGGCGAGGTTGATGACGGTCCAGACGGCGCCGGGGGAGCAACTGGAGACGGTGATGACGAGGAGCCAGGTAAAGGAGAGGAGCACGATGTAGATGGTCCAGACACTGGGGATGCATGAACCACTCCGTGCACTTGTTCAAGTCAACTGGTGGTGGCGCCTCCATGTAGTAGGGCGTCCCTCTCCGCCCTATCCCGACCTGTCGACGACGATGACAGCGGCACGCAGCAGGCTGCGGTTGGACCATCGGATCTTGGGGGAGGGGGTGTACAAGAGGAGGGATGGGAGAAGACAACAGAGGGGAGGAGGAACGCGTGAGGGGATGACGGCGTGGGGAGGAGGTGGTGTGGTGGTGCGGCGGACCGCCTTGGGTGGGATTTGGAGGCCTTGGCCGCCACCGGAGCGCGCGAGGGGCGGGGCCAAGGACCGTGGCCAGGTGGGGAGGGAGCGGCAGCGTGAGTGGAGAGGGGTGGCAGGGAAGGCAGAGCAAGGAGGAGGCAGGGACGGAGTGGGAGACGAGGGAGGGGAACGGAGCATAGCACGGGGCACGATGAGAAAGGGTTGGCCGGCACTAGGGTTCCTCGAAACCTGATCGGACGGCGAATCCATTAAGGGTTCTCCACATGATCCTAGCCGGACAACAGATAAAACGTTCAATATTTTGCTGATGACGTGGCTTCCACGTCGAGGAGAGCCCTGTTAGGAATAGTACTTGTATTATCAAGAGGCCAATGAGCCAGTATATATACACAAGTACATGTTACAGATAAGAAAATCAAATCATATCTAGAGTCCTACTCTAACACATATATATATCTCTAACACCCCCCTCAAACTCATGATGGATCAACAACACTGAGTTTGGAAAGGTAGAAGCCGTGCTGTGCTCGAGTTTGGGCCTTCGTGAAGAAATCCGCTATCCAAGCTCAAGGCACATCTCAAGAGCAATCACCTGATCATGCACACAAGACCTCATGAAGGAAGCATCAACACCAATATGCTTGATGAGCTCATGCTTCACAGGATCACGGGCAATACTGATAGCACCTGTACTGTCTAACAAGAGAGGAGTCGGTGTAGTGACAGAAACACCAAAATCCTCAAGTAACCACCCTAGCCAAGTAATCTCTGCTGTCAAGAGAGCCATAACTCGCAACTCAGCCTCTGCACTCGAACGGGACACTGCAGTCTGTTTCTTCATCTTCCGAACAACGAGAACCACCAAGAAAAAAAGTAAGTAGAGATAGACCGGCGATCAGAGGGATCGCTGGCCCAAGTAGCATCCGAATAAGCTTGAAGCTGTAACGAGCTAGAGCGTGGAAAGAAGAGACGGCGAGAGACGGTCCCACGAAGGTATCGCAGAACTCGAAGAAGGTGGCTATAGTGGACCTGAGTGGGAGTGGAAACGAACTGGCTCAGAACATGAACTGGATAAGTGATATCCGGACGAGTAACAGCAAGGTAGACAAGACTCCCAACAAGATGACGATAGCGAGTTGGATCAGAAAGAGGCTCGCCATCAGAAGGCCGGAGATGAACGTTGAGCTCCATGAGAGTCTCAACAGTACGCTGATCAGTGAGAGAAGCGCGATCAAGAAGATCTTGAATATATTTATCTTGGGACATAAAGAAACCATCTGGAGTGGAAGTAACCTCAATCCCAAGGAAGTGACGAAGAGGACCAAGATCTGACATAAGGAACTGCTCACTCAGACGAGCCTTGACAAAGGCAATGTACTCATAATCATCTCCGGTGATGATCATATCATCAACATATAGAAGAAGAAGAGTCCGACCATGGGACTTTTGCTCCTTTGGGCCACATGAACACTGTCCGCACTCTTCTTTTGGTGGCGTCTGTTCGCCATTGGTCGAAGATCACCGGGCAGCGAGGGAGGGAAACGGTGCCCATTGGTAGGCGACGCTGGACGGCGTGGCGACCAAGGTAACGAAGTCTAACGAGCGGTCGGGCCGGACGCGCGGTTAGAACATCATTTTTAATCCGTAGGCTCTTCACGGCCGGTTTAACTTCGCCCACCCACAACCGGCGGCGAAGCGCTTCGCCGCGCACGGGAAACCTAGTTTCCCGGTGGCGGCACGACGCGCAAGCGGCTGGCGGCTTCCTTCACCGTAGATCGGTGGCGGCGGCAACGGCGGTGTTTGGACTTCTGATGGCGCGGGCGGCCTGACGATCGGCGAAGCCGGACGGCAACCAGCGCAGCGTCGGCTCCAGAGTGTCGGTAGAGCAGATGATGACGGCTCGAGACCGGAGGACCGATCGGGAGTCGTCGGGCGACGACAAGAGGAGATGCCGTCAGAGCGGCGGGCGACAAGCAAAGCAGAACCCTAGGTACGCTCTGATACCATGTTAGAAATAATGCTTGTATTATCAAGGGGCCAATGGGCCAGTATATATATACAAAGTACATTTTACAGATAAAAAAACTAAATCATATCTAGAGTCCTACTCTAACACATATATATCTCTAACATATATATATATATATATATATATATATATATATATATATATATATATATATATATATATATATATATATATATATATATATATGTCTCTCTCTCTCTCTCTCTAACAAGCCCACAATGGCCTCCTAACAGATTATCTGATAGAGTAAAAACAGCAATAAACACGTACTCACAAATTAATGTCTCCCCCAAGTAATGTACAGGAGAACCACCTGTTTGTTGTATTGTCATTAGCATTTTCTTTGGACTTTCTCAGACACCATTCCCCATTGATATACTCCAAATCCATTGCTCGGGAAAGTAAAAGCACCGGTCAATGACACATTGACTCCATCATGCATTCTCCAAATCATTTTTTGTTAAAGTACTCGGAGCCACCACCGTTTTCAGCCTCCGAACACACGAATTTCATATCAAACAGTTCAATTATTTGAGAAATCCAGAAAAAAACTCTAGTGTTTCATACAGGGCCTAATACAACCACGAAGCTAGCTTGACCAACTGACCTTGTTTGCACAAAGCACATCCAACCCAAGGAAAAGGCAAGGCATGCGTGCAACACTGAAAACTAACACTGCTTTTGGGCATCTAGAAAGCGCCAAACCAACTAATCCCGTGAGGGGAAGATGCTTATGTCCATGTTATGTTATGTTAATATTCCCCCGCGGGGAAAAAAGGCGAAAGCTAAAGGGAGATGCTACTTATTACTATCTTTGTCTCGCTTATATTTGTCCATAGTCTATCTACTATACATATAAATTAAGGAAACATTAAGTTTAAAAAATGAAATGACTATATATGCCCTTATTAAATGACATATCACAACCACTTAAACCTTTCAAAGCATTTGGTAGAAGTAGAAAGAGAAAAAATTACAATAATTACACTCTAAATTATCTTAATCAAGAAACAGATGCTTCCAAGACCATTCATAGATACGACAAAACGGAGGAAACAATGTTAATGAATTACGTAAGGTTTTATTTGGAATCGTCTGAATTCCTGGTTCATCTCTGTGGATGGACTGAAATTCTAATTCAAAATCTCGATCCACCTACCTATAGAGATAAATTTAAGCTTCTGAAAAAGTAAGCATCAAGAGAGAGGGAAGGGACAGAGCCGAAGCAGGCAGACAGGAAAAGGGCGTGGCGTCGCCGGCGGGGGGAGCAGCAAGGCGGCAGCAAAACGTGTCCAGGCTCGTCCCCACGGCCAGATGCTGTGGTGTCGTGTGGTGTCGTGTCGCCTCCTACTCTTGGCCACTTTTCGAGCTGTAATCCAGTCCACTCCCCCCTCCTCTCCTCACCTCACCTCAGCCACCACATGCATCATCATTTATACTTGTCCATACCCAGCTAATGGGAGTACTCTGTTCTACTAATACACAAGTTCCATCTCATAGCACTAGTAACGATCTCAGTATGCATGATACACGAGGCTGCCCGGCCACTGAGGCACTGATTAATTAAGACGATCTTTCGGAAGAAATAATCACATGCATTTGGATTTTGTAGAGAGAGGCTCCTACGTAAGCAGCAGCCTGCAGGGTGAGCCTTGATCCGATTTTCGGTCTATTGAGACTGCATGTGCACTCTCGAGTTTTTGAGTCATTTGGTCTCTTTTTGAAATAAAATAGTTAATCTAATCCCCCCGCACTCTCCTAAACGAAATGACAAAATGGCATCACAACAGATTAATCAGGCGACACATGTCCCCTACTGCGCTTCTGGTCCACTAAAACCACCTTCCGCGCTCTCACTCCTTGGCGGGATGACGAACGCGCAGGGGCACCGTGGGTAGGCACGTTCCTACCGTGGACTGCGAGCGCGTCAGGTGGTTTGCCACGCACAGGGAGCTCGGTAGTGGGGTGCTGTGCACGATGAGCGCAATAAGAGTTTTATTTCTGTTATTTCAGACACGAGAAGACTAGATTGTTTTATTTGTCCAGCTACAAATTCCAAAATTTATAAGTGTCTAACAAGAATCTAGATTGCACTAATTCTCATATCTGTAAAGAAGGAAGGCATAAAAGATATGAGGTGCCTTGTAGAGGAAAGGAAAGGAAGAGGAAGTAGCCATCTATGTGCTACTGGTCCACCACGGTCCAAAGAAGCCAGCCGAATGCTAGTGCCGTTCTATCCTAGCGAAAGAGCCCAGCTAGGCCAGCCCATATCCTCTCCTGCCGAGTGATCAACGAAACGGACGCACGCACAGGAACAGATATGATGAACAGGAAACGAAAAACACCTAGCAACAACACAGCTAAACCATCGTTTGTTTTTGCGATCACAAAGTAGACGCACGCACTAAATGCTATCTCTTAGCACACGTCTAAAAACGAAGAGCAGGAATAATTCACAGCATCACAAAATTCCTATTCACGTGTGGTTAAAAATGTGCACTACGATTTGATTTCCCTTACAAGGAGCAGCGACAGTTCTTTAAAAGAGTTTCTAAAAACTCTAGCATTCCGCTCTAGCCAAATATGCCTGATTGTCAACATACTGCATGGTTGAGTATCCTGACTTCATGGTCTTCGATATTTCTGTTGCATGTATGTATTGCAGGTTTCTCGATGAGCTTCCTCTATTGCACGTACTATATTGACGGTCGCTCATGGGCTGCTGTGATATTTCGATCTCTACAGATAAGCCTCCTCGAGCTCTTTATCAAGTTCGCGGTATCTTCAATAGTTGAGATAACTACCTTCTCTAATACATACAACATTATATCTAGAGATAACATCTCTAATATATTATCTCTGGCATATTCTTCAACGTGAATTATTTTACAATTTTTAAAGTAAGGCCCACATGCTAGTTTTTTTTTTTTATTAACTCCTCCTCACATGCTACCTCTCTCCCACCGCTCCATCCCCGCCGCCGGCCGCTGCTCTCTCCGCCACTGTCGGCCGCTGTCCTCTCCCTCCCCGCCGCCCCCACCACCGTTGGCCGCCGCCTCTCCACTAATGTCGCGATACTCTCCCAGCTCGCCACCGTCGAAGTCCAGCCCATCGGTGCCGGTTTGGCAGCCAGATCTACCTCGCTGTGGTCGGCGGGCCAGGAGATTGATGTCATTGCGGTCACCGGGCATGGAGATCGTCATCGTCTCGTTCTCAGCCAGCATAAGTGTCTTCACTCCAGCAGGCCCCACAAACCATGTGGGGAGCGGACGACGCCGCTCCATCAGTGCTTTCACTCGTCGCTTTGGTCTTAGTTCGCGTGTAGCGCTCGTCACGTGAGGAAATGACGATTTTCCTTCCCTCTCATGCTTTTCTCCTTTCCACTAGAATTTTACCGACACGAAAGAACTAACCGACAGTTGACCACAGTTTTGTTCGACAATGATACACACGTTCCCAAGCAATTCGCCCCAAGAGACGTACCTGACATGTCACTCGAGGTCAGAACTCTTCGCATTCTGCTTAGTGCTCACCGTCTACGGCTGCCGAGAGAAGAGCGGATTCACCGCGCCGGACATCGTCCCACCGGTGTGCAGGTGGACGGCCGGCCGGCCGCCTCCTCAACAGCTTTGGACTGAGCTTCTCAAACCTTCCCGACGACTGGATCGACAAGGTAGGCCATAACTGATACTATCCTGTTGCCTGTAACAGTACATGGTCGCCTCAATGCTCTACTGTCTGAGTGCTACAGAGGATGCTGCTGAGTACTGCCTGAAGACGGAGTACAATGAGGGAATCTCAGGTTGATGAGGTGGGGTGGAGGCTGCAACGCCTGGGGAAGAGGAGGACGCCTAGCTCCCCGGCCGGTTCGGTTTCGGTTTCGGTTTCGGTTCGATCGCCTCTAAGTTACTGTGTGAGATGAGAGACAGACTCGGTGATATTGTTGGCCAGTAGTCTTTGCATACTGCTGTGCGTTTTGGTGCTAATTTCGGGAGCTTAGTTTGCTACGGTACTCTGGTAATCTGCGTCTGCAGCTGTCGATCGATCGATCCGAACGCAAAATAAATCACTGATATGTAGGGCAGCTTGCTTCCTTGCTTGCTGAACGTTTCTGTCTTTTGGATATTGAAGCGACAACTTAGTTGTTTACCGAGACCTGTTTCCGCACAGTCAGAACATGCTCCATCTCCAGCTCTGACAACCAACGCACCTATGCCACAAATAGCACCAAAACAATCTGAATTCCACACACCTCCATCTCCAGAGATCAGCAAGGTTAGAACCATTATCATACAACTTACAACCATACTTAATTTCCCATGTGTACATACTCCCTGCATTAGGCCATTCTAACATACTTAAGTTTTTATTACGTTTATACACAAACTAACAAACCGCTATTGCAGTCCACAAAACGTCTTGCTCAGGACAGCACACTGCTATCTTCAGATCCTGATGACAGTGCAGGGTACTTCTACTTGAAACTGTTGTTACAATTCATTAAACAGTCACCACAGCTCTTGGTAACATGTCGAGCTGATATTTCCCTTCTTGCAGTAACTTGGAACGAACAAAGAAACCCTTTGTTGTTAGGAAAATCAACATGAATACACTGACAGATGACTAGAACAACAGGTCAGACAAAAAAACCCGTTCTTTATTTTTAGCAACATTGACTACCATACTTATTCTTCTGTATCGAATTTATTTTTTCCAGGCATCCTATATCCGAAGTGAACAATGTGGAATCAGTACGTTACACCTTTTGTAACCAGCGATCGTACTAACGCTGCTTTAGACAAAGCAGATTGTAGCAAAACAAAATAGCTACAAGTACCTTTTCACCTTACGTTCGCTTTAAGAACTAGGCTGAACACGGATAAGCTACCTTTTGTGTTCTCTCCTATCCTAGTCAGACTGCCTGTGCATATTTACCATCGTTCTCGACTGTGATGTAAATTGCAAACTGTTTGTATTGCTTATCCTGTCATGCCAACAACACCTGTATGTACATACCAGACAATAATGACAGTCCCTAGCTTCACCTTATATTACATGCTTTCTTCAATCACCACCAAAAAAAATTCTCTGTCCTGCATCCTACATGTTTGGTTCACTCAATTCTTTCCTATGTCAATCAGGCTACAACAAAATACCCAACTAACATATAAAATTATACTACCAAAAACAAGCACGGCGCAGCGCAGCGCTCCTGCCGTCATGGTTGTCCCTTATCAATGCAATCCTGAACAGCCTCCCGACCTGCCACATGGCCGCTCTTCTTCTTCCCAAAGGGATTGTTCAGGCCTTGGACCGCTGGTGCCGAGCTTCTCTATGGACCGGAGATGACCACTGTAGTGGTGTACACTGTCTTATCGCATGCGACCGGGCCTACCGCAACAAACAAGAAGGAGGCCCGAAGATCAAGTCTACTGGGATTAAAAAATACATGCCTTCTGCTGAAGCTTCTTCAAACCCTCTCACTTTCCACACAAGCTGGCTCTACATACTCCACTGACCAAAGGAGTGCCCTTTCCTCGCCAAACCCTCTCACTTTCCACACAAGCTGGCTCTACATACTCCACTCTTCACACCGGCACCATTTGCCCCAACTAGGAGTTTATATGGCATAGCATTGACCCACACCAAGTCAAATTCTTTGGTTGGTTACTTACCGCTGACCGGCTGCACACCATGGCAAACTTGCACAAAAAACCCTAGTGGACAATGAAGTACTGTGAGGTTTGCAATGAAGGCATAGAAGATGCTAGCCACCTCTTCTTCCACTCCGCCATCGTCAGATCCTTCTGGCAAGCGTTGGGCGTTTCTTTCTCCTCCCCTAATGCCCATCGAGATTGACATGTGATCTCAACTTGGAAATTTGTTTTTTTCTACCGCCATTCGTGTAACTAATTCCAATCAACATCCTAGCCTTCCTAGGCTTCTATATGTACTAATAAAAGACAGAGTTTACCCCCGCGTAACGGGCCAATCGTCCTACGGGCTACCAGAGGTTAAAAAAAAACTACTACATACCTCGTTCTCCCGTTGCAGAGAAAACAACAGGTGTCACCACCAGGTGGGTCATTCGCGTGATTCAATCCCAGTTGACTCACTCCTTCCTAGACTGCTACCATCTATCCCCTCTTCTCATGCATACATGGCAGCAACTGCCCCTGATTCTTTCTCTCCCGTTAATTCAACCCCAACATCATATCCTCAAACTAATATTCTATCCTATCGTGCTCCTGGATCGTTGCCAAGGGTCGTGAGGCATGCATGCGAGGAGACGGCCGAACCGATGCGGTGGATGCCGACAGCATCGAGGTTGCTGGTCGCGTGGACATGAGGAAACAACGGAATCGAGGCGGAGATGTCAATGGTGTCTCAGTCTCACGGATCTGGTAGCCTCGCCGCATCTGTGTTCCTCACCCATGCCATCGCTGCTCGAGAGCATCATCGATGTCGCCTGTGCGTCCGCCACGTCCACTTGCAATCATTAACGTAGCCGCCTATGCATCTGTCATCGCTGCTAGCTATGCACTGAGTCTCATCGAGGAGAGAATGGTCATCTAGGCCATGATCAGAAGTCTTGCTTGGTGCTGGAAACAATAAGGTATTTTTTTTCTCTTCATTCGTTCAAGATTTGAGCGTCAGTTTTAATTTGGAATCTGAACATGTATCACCTACGCATACTACTTTGTGACTATAACAGAAAGTCCTCTCGATAATATGACCTGTGCATTTACTCAAGTATTTTCATTAGCATCAATGGTCTTGAGGCTACCAATGCAGGTAGTTGTGTGCCTTATCCCCCTAAATTAGCAGTTTCTGAATTAGCATATCTAATTTACTGTTTAGTGGCTCCTTTTCATTGCTTCAGCTACAAAATCAGTTCTTGAATCGTTGACAGAGTGGGTAAAACTGATAATGACTTGGTAAGTCTATTAGTGGTTGGTTTGCATTTGATACTTAAAGCTAAGATCTTAGTTGAGACATCCCTATCTAAATGCAGGATTACCCTTTTGGATGAATATCATAACTATATGGAGATGGATGAAGATGATAACACTGTCAAGTCTCATTTGGAGGTAAAAATATGTGAGGGTTTGTTTTATATGAAGTGTGTGAATTGAATTGCCATTATATTTTGGTGAATTTTTCCAGGATGCGAATGGTTCAAATCATCTTTTTTATTGAATTGTAAGTTAATTTGAATTGATTCTTTCCCTTTGTGTCAACGCAAATGGCTTCAAATTGGTTACTTCAACTAAGCTTGTCTACAATGGTGACACCAAGGCGGAAGCTAGGGAGTGGGGGTGCAGTGCAGGCTAGCCTTGGTAGCATGTCAAGCTTCCACAGGTACAATTAGTACTGCTTGGTAGTTTCTATCGTTTGTGTGTCGGTCTGGTTTTGAATAGTTCTTCAAAATTATATATTTTTAGCGATAAAGACACCATGGGACTTAGGAAGATTTATGTGCGACGATTGTTATAGAGCCTATATTTTTTTGTTCAGGCAGTGTTGTTACCTTTTAAGTAAAAAGTATAAACCGGTGAAGTATCTATTTTGCAATTTCTTGATTTGGTCATAATTGTGTTTGATTTTGGTATCTAAAAGCTATCATACTTATATTAGCTTTGTTAGTAAACCTAGGCAACGCAATAACTTACGTCTAAAACATGAAGATGAGTGGACAACGGAAATGAAAGTATGAAAATATAATATTTTTTTTCTCAAACCAATAACATGCATACTATTCATCTTTCAACTAACGGCATCGTTCAGTTATCCTAATCGCCACCTCTGAACGAGACTGCAGCATACCTCATCATCGTTGTGCCATCTTCTTCATCAATGTTGAGTGAGTCCACTTCTCCAAGTCGTTGCACAATTTAATTTTATTTTGAGCGGCACGACATGGTGACGACGACAGAGGGTTAGAGGGCAGAGTATATGCCGAGCACGACAGTGGAGGCATGACACGGGCTGGAGCGGAGCTCGGTCTAGGGATGCAGAGGAGCCGAGGGCGTAATAGAGTGAGCCCAACTACTTGACTTAATGTACTACATTAATATGATTTTTTTAGTCTATAGCAAAGCATAGACACCGAACTAGTTTCTCTACTATTTAAAAATTAGAGTTGGTGATCATCTGTCCTCCCTACCTTTTCTTGTGTCGGTTGGATTGACGAGCGGGACACCGACGATCGCGTCGCTGAGCACGGTTGACGACCCGACATAACGTGATTATGATTTTTTTTTAATTCGTAACAAAGCATATACATGAGACTAGTCTCTCTCTCTATATATATATTCAGGTGGGGGTGGGGAACCCCTCTCCCCCGGTGACCTTTTTTTTTAAAAAAAAAAGCTGCTAGGCTCCAAAGACCGGTGTTATACGCCGTGCATGCACCTCAAATTAGCATGCGATATTGGAATCAGAGACTTGAGTGTCCTTGACTTGAAGTCAATGATCGATCTTAATTCAGATCAGCCGCGAGCGTACGTTTCTTCTCTCAGCCTATGGCATACACTGCTCCTCGTATCTATCTGATCTGGATTACATGTACATGATAGCGCTTGTGTGATGGTTGTGCGTTTGAGATAAAAATCAATCGATCGTTTGAGATAAAATAAATAAATCAATCAATGGATCGATCCATCCATCTGTTTGTTGGCTACGACGAGGCCAAGTTAGCTTTACCTACGTACAAGACCTGCCCAAACTTGTTATGCGCTTGTGCGATCCGAAGCAGTGGCACAACAGCAGAACCAGGATGTTTAGAATAGGTGTTCGAAGTTACAAAAATATTATTCAGTATAAAATATAAAGGTGCACAATAACAAAAAATTAAAGTGCAAATTATTCATACTAATAACAACATCTCAAATATTTGAGTGAAATTATAAAATAATCAAGAAAATTGGAATTTAACTTGATTTTCCTTCGTACCTTTCAAATCGACACACTTTTTTTTGAAGCTTTGAGATCTACATTTCCCAACAAAAGACAAGATTAACCGATCACAATTCAAACTAATCTAAACTACTATAATTCAGAGTTTACCCCGTTCGTCCCCCATTCACTCACCCGCACCTCTCCCGTTTTGTGTGCAGGCTCCGTTCCCCTCGCAGAAGCCCTCCACCGCCTCCTCCCCTCGCAGAAGCCCTCCGCCGCCTCCTCCCCTCCGTCCACTCTCCTCACGCACGAAATCCACCCCCACGCACTCGCCTTGACTCTTCCCTACCCACCCCCACCTAGCCGCCGCTCCATCCCTCTCCCCCCCAATCCGCGCCGCTCTCCACTCGTCGCCACCGCGCCGCCACAACGCCCTCGCCCACCGCCGACCTACCCTATTCCTTGCCCGCATGCCTTGCCCCTCGCCCATCACCCCCGAGCTGCCTTGGATCCTCCGCGCTACGCCCCTCACCCACATCCTCCGCCGCCATCGCCCATCGCCACTTACCTGCCTTCACGCCGCCCCTCGTCGCCTACCCCTCGCCCACCGCCGCGACCCCCTTGCCCCACGCCCACCTCACTCGTCCCTCGCCTCCTCGCTCGGCCCTTGCCTCCACAATCATCGCCACCCCTTGCCTTAACCGCCGCCCGTCCCTACTTCCCATTTCCCTCGCCCATTGCCGCAACAGCCTCGCACAAACCTCCGCCCACCCCCTCCCCTCCAATCGTCGCCTCGTCCCTGCTCTCGATTCCCCCTCCCGATCCGCAGATTAGCCGTCCCCTCATCTGGGTTTCTTGATCCCGTTTGAGTTCTTGCAATCTTATTGTATTTTCTGGGATTTTTTTGCTTCGTTTCTTCTTTTGTGGTTGTTGTTTTGTTGTAGTGTTTGGTTTTGTTAGGTTCTTGATCTGGAGATGAAGGGCGAGGACGCGTACTACGCCGTGGTCATGAACCGTGGCAACGATGGAGTTCACTAGGGCAACGGTGTCAACTTCCACGCGCTGCTCTCCATGGGCTTCG
This sequence comes from Hsuehochloa calcarea, assembly GCA_036346395.1. NCBI lineage: Eukaryota > Viridiplantae > Streptophyta > Magnoliopsida > Poales > Poaceae > Hsuehochloa > Hsuehochloa calcarea. Next base: position 3,812,248 of record CM070597.1, read on the forward strand.
CCCCGTTGCCAGCGCTGAGCCCGCTCGTTGGTAGCGCGCCATAGTCGATGATGCAGGCGGTGGACAACCCGGAGAGGCAGTGGCTAGCGAATCAGCTCCGCGGCCTGCTCATCAGGGACACGCCCGCTGTGGACACGCAAGCCGTGCTCAGGCCGCATGGCTCATCGGGCCCCGCTGTCAAAAACACGGCCCTGGCAGATGTCCTCGCGGCACACGGTGCATACTACGGCTACAACTTTGGGGCGCTGGGTTCCTCAATCCACCATGAACACCTGTTCGTTGATCAGGACATGGCATACGGCTATGTCGCCCAGTCGCATCATTTCGTTGTGGACGTCGACTTAAATGGCTACGGCGGCTTTTCGAGAAGCTTGGCCGCCAGTATTGGCGGTTTCGTGTGAACAATTTGTGTGAACAAGTTTTTTCTATGAGCTGGCTTCTGATGGAGCTCGGCAAAAAAAGTTTTCCATTGATCTCATGGTGGGTATATGCTTCCTTGTGTGCAATTGTCGCTTGATTTTTCTTTTCTTTTTGACTCTTTTTCTGACTTGTGTTTTGGTTCCAGGCTCCCCCTCCTGGGAAGCTATCTCCTGATAGAGATGGCACTTCCAACCCTGATGAAGATAAGAAGGGATTGGATTCCGAGATGGACATGGAGCATTGGATGTTTCACCAATTCTTTTGATTGGCCTCATCAATTGGGGCATTGGATGTTTGATACTGATTGATCTTTTTAATTCATCTTTTGGTTCAATTTTAGGCGGGGAGAGGAAATTGTGAGAAGAAAGATGGCGAGAGGACTCGGAGAGGGCTGGAGATCAATCTGGAGGACGAGAAGGTGCAGAGGAATCCAGTGGATGAGCTCGCTCCAAAGAAGCTCACGCTGCAGTTGGATACACCAATATTTTCTACCACTGATGCACCATCGATTATGCTGGCATCTGAATGTCTATTCACCTTCAAGATATTATCCTTGCTCTTGCTATGTGGGAATCACCTACTCAGGTCTTTATGCTTGTGTTTATGATTCCAGGAAGTACAATGCAGCACTCTTGTTCATTGATTTCTCCAATTATTCACATAGATGCCTTTCTCCCTTCATTTTTAAGCTAACAAGGGTTGTTTGTTTTAACACATCGTGTATTCTTCTTTTGCAGGTTCTTGCAACAAGCAATGTCTTCAAATTTGAGAGGTGACTAGAAAATGAGGTTCTTTGTCCTTATAGTCAAGGAATGATATACTATTATTGCAAACATAATAGTAGACCATCAATAGGTCCCCCCATAATACTATTCAAATACCCAATCTAGCATGATATGATTGACATGCTTAGGGTGTGTTTCATTTGATATTATTCTAACATTTTTTATTTTGATTTTGTAGAGTGGTTCTTCTAACCAAAGAAGTATCACTCCCTTCGAGCATGGTTCTAGGTTGCTCAGCAGATGGTTCTCCAACCATTAAAGTTGATGCGGACCAATCAGATCTATGTTTTTGCTTCAGAATAATTTCACGCACAAAAAACTACACATTGCAAGTATCATCAAGCTTAACCAGAAATATGTTGTTTGCATTTTTCTTTAGGCACCGAATGATGTTGTAGGAAGTTTTTAATAGATGCTAAGTTGCTTCCTGTCTATAGTGATAGTGTTCTGGGTACACAGAAATCTAGGTGTGCATATATGTAAGGTAAACAAGAAATAGTCTCGTCTATTTACATGTGCAAAAAGTACATCATACAACTGTAGAGTGTATACATATTGTTGGTTCTGCATTCAGGTTTTAGGTTTTTGTTTGCATTTGCTATTTCTCTTCCCCTTCCTCCACTCTCTCGCCTCCTGTGTCGTCCCTCCCGTTGCTCCCTTCTCCCCTCTCTTTCCTATGGTGGCAACAAGATGTATCCACTCCAGCTTGCTCACTGCATCTTTTTTGCCTAGATGCTTTCTGCTTTTACCCCTATAATTGTTGATGTAGTTTTCTGAACCTCCAGTTCTGCAGTGGGTCAACATGTGAGAATCAAATTTTGGTTAACTAAAGGTTTTGGGTTTGCAAAATTGTATAGTTGTTTGAACTATCATGGGGATATGATGGAAAATGAAATGACTACTCTTTTTCTCCCTTCCTTGATAATGCACTTAGCTGAGAAAGTTGGTTGAATGACCATTAATGTCAAAGTTATATATGCTTTGATAGGTTTCAGTGACTCAACTGCGGATGGAGCGTTAAGTGATGTTAGGTGAGAGCGCAACATATATACCATTTTCACATCTGGTTTTTCGTTCGAGAATAAGGTTTGTGCCTTTCCTATTGAAGAAAAATTTATGTTTTACATGATATAGATGGTCTATTGCGCATGGTCAAAATAACTTAATCTAATTATTTTTGTGCTAAGGTGCTTTACTTAATCTAATTCTCTTGTGCTAAGGTGCTTAATTTAATCTAATTCTCTTGTGCTAAGGTGCTTTGTTGCTCAGACCATGCTTCAAAACGTGCTTATGCTGGCATGGTAGATGAAGCCTTGGCTTAAACTTGGTGCCCATAATATGGAAGACAGTGCTAGCACTAGGTCTTGTGCAGTAGCATAGATGAGAATTTTATGTATGTAGCATGCTCTTGTCTCAATCTAGATTTTCTCTATGCTTATGGTTAGACAAGGTGGTTGATATTGCTACAATGGTGGCGATGATAGCATAAGAACTAGCTACAATCTCACATCAACATCGAGATACATTCCCACTATAGTTCTTGGGGAAAGAGATTACACTGCTCTTTTGTGTGTATTGCAGTTTTAGTGCTCAGTTCTATGATTTATTGATTTAGTTGTCCTTAATGTCCAATGTTGTTCCTTCGTATCTAATGCATATGTTGTAATTTTTATTGCTGTGTTGACACATGTTTGTACCTTTTAACAGTTACTATAGAGAATTGACTATTCATATATGATTTTGTAGCTAAAGATCAGAAACACATGTTTGTACCTTTTAACAGTTACGGTACAGAATTGACTATTCATGTCTGATTTTGTAGCTAAAGATCAGAAATCTGATTGCCAGCCTATTGTTTCCCTAGGTTATAAAGTTTGCATTGCCAGTAGAAATTGTCCTATATTTATGTGCATTTGTAATTCATTCATTAACACAAACAACATACCACATCACTTACATACCATGTCATGAGAAGCTAGCTTAATTTGGCACAAGCACAATCAGTTTGTAGTGTTTTATAGATCTTGGATTGTAGACTATATCATATGCCTACATCTGCTACCATAATCAGATGCATCATAATTTATTAAAATAATTATGTACTTGTTTTTTACAATGTAAATATATGTAGGAATTTTGTTCCATGTAAATAACTTTGTTTTCTGCAGAAAATATCCTGGCTAAATCAACATGAATATAAGGGGCTCACAATATCAAAGGGATGGTGTTAGTTTGAAAGTTATCACTTCAGCAGATCAAATGTAGTATTATCCAAGTACTTTTATCTTGTTGGATTTTGGCATAGATTCCATGTGCATGCCAACTAGAACACTTCTTTTGTTTAGTTGATTTGCTTGTTATGTTGTAATTAATTGTTATTAAATGTAAGATTTAGGATCCCGTTGCAACGCACGGGTATTCTACTAGTAGAAACAAAATTGATGGTTTGGACATTTGGGTTTGCTCTTTGTTGGTTTGGGAATTGAGGATATGATAATTCAGGTTGAACTCACCTTTGCACTGTTGGGAATATGGGTACCCGAACTTGTGCAGGCATACTGCCTTCTCGTTGAGAGTTGCGTGAGGCGTCGGGTCGCCGCTGCCGATTGCAAACCAATAGGGCTGCCAGGTCACCCTCCCGGTTCGACAGTCACCCCGTTTCGCTTCGTCGCTCGATGCCCCAATGGCAACAGCCCGCCCGACAGCCGACGCCCGACCTTGTTCCTCCGACCTCTGCCCTACCATCGAGCGGCATCGCCGTGTTTGGCTTCGTCATGGCCACACTGCCACGTCGAGAGAGGGAGGGAGGTGAGAGTCAACTGTTATGTGTTGATTGTTAGGGTTAGAGAGAGATGATGGGGAATAGGCTTGTTGTGGCTGGGCCGAATGGCCCAATGCCTAAAGGGCAAAGGGTGTGTGACCATGGACCAACCATCACATGGATCAGTTTGAGGTTGTAGGACGCCAATGGAAGACGTGGTTTGATGGGTTGAGAGGGAGTTGTGGTCTGGTTAGACCAATTAAGAGTGTATTTTATTATATATGTAATACACATACTGTACTGTGGATTTTTTTTGCAAAAATTAATGAGTATTCAGCTAAATACCTATGAACCTAAGAGGGCCTGTGGACCCAAAGAAGGCTCAGTGAGAGTCCACTCAAATTTTAGTTTTTAGTGAAGTAACTCAATGTATAACCATTGTGCCCCCGCTCAACCCAACCGAGATGCCCTAACAGCCCATTTGTGTTCTCACTCTTTTTTTTTTCCGCCCCTTTTGATGTCTTAACAACCAGGACAAACAAACTTAATTGTACTTATTTAACAATCTTGAAACTAATAATTGTAAAACAATAGCCTACAAGAGCTGACCAAAACTTGCTTTTCTTTTCCTCTGATGTCCTAAGAAGTAAGGAGGACAAAGTTACTAATTAATTGTACTTACTTAACAAATTCGAACATGATATCCTTGATCGCTGAGCAAAGTAAACGGTCGCGAAATGATTCTCTACAGGGACAACATATGAGCGACCAGCTTGTCGATGGCCAGGTCCGACGACCCGGCGCCCTTGACAGTACACTCCGCCGCCGCCTTCTTCAGCTTGCCGGCCCTTGCCCTCATCTCGGCGCCGTCCCTCTCCGTCATGAGCCGCCGGATGGCCGCCTCCACCCTCCCTCTCTCGAGCTCGCCGTCCACCACGAACCCCACCCTCCACACGTGCTCCACGTACCTCGCGTTCCCCATCTGGTCGCCAAAGCACGGCTGGCACAGCATCGGCACCCCCTCGCACACGCTCTCCGTCGTCGAGTTCCACCCATTGTGCGTCCAGAACCCGCCCACGGCGCCGTGGCGCAGCACCTCCTCCTGCGGCGCCCACGCCACCACCATCCCGCGCCCACGCGTCGCGGCCTCGAACCCTTCCGGCAGCTGCGTCGCCTCGTGCGCCGCGAGCCCGCTGACCAGGCCCGGCCGGACCACCCAGAGGAACGGCACCCCGCTGCCGGCGATGCCCCACGCCGTCTCCACCAGGTCACGCGGGTCCATGCACGCCAGGCTGCCGAAGCTCACGTACAGAACCGACTCCGGCGGCTGTCTGTCAAGCCACTCCAGGCAGCTACGGTCCTGGCGCAGAAGGCTGCTCTCGGCGGAGGGGGAGAACTTGTGGAGCGGGCCGATGTCGAACACCAGAACGGCGAGGTCACGCTGGAGCTTCTCCAGCTCGGGGCGCTCGAGCTCGTCGAACGTATTGAGTATGAGACCCGACGAGGCCTTCACCGCCGCCACGGCGCTGGCCAGCAGCTCGCACGTCAGGTCGTGCCCGGCGCTGCCGAAGTGCATCAGGTCGCGCACCCGGTACGGCGGCAGCTCGATCACCGGCGTGTCAAGCTGGGACTCTGCACTCAAACCAAGAAACGTTACGCGTTTTGAATTGATCCAAGAAACATGAGAAATATATACACAGGATCATCACATGCCTTGCACCGGGAGGTAGCCTTTCTTGCAGAGCAGCGGGTAGGCGACGAATCCGGCGAAGCAAGCGGCGCTGCCGGTGCGCAGCACGAGGGTGGGCACGGCAAGCTGCGTGGCCACCTCGACCATTGACAGCAGGTGGGCGTCGGCGATGAGGCACGCAACGGTGTCCCTGGAGTACTCGTCGAGGACGGCGGTCAGGCGGTCCCGGAACGGGGCCTCGCACGCGTCGTTGAGGGCGATGATGTGGGTGACGATGTCCTCAATGGCAACGGGGGCCGGGCCGGACATGCCGTCGGGGACGGGGACGAAGCGGTAGTCCGGGTGACGCGCCGGGTCCGGGGCGTTGAAGTGGGTGTGGAAGACGGTGATGGCGAAGCCTTGGACGTGGAGGACGGCGGCGAGCCGGAACATGGGGTTGATGTGGCCCTGGTACGCGAGCGGGAACAGGAGCACGTGGCGCCGACGTCCGGAGTAGACGGCGGCTGCGGTGCTCTCCAACGCCATGGTTGGCACCGGGGGCGGCGTCATGGTTTCGCAGAGTGCAGGGCTTGGGTTCTGTGTGAAGTACTAATCAAGTAGGATTCTTCTCTCGCCTCTGTAGTCTAAACCCATACCTACTACTTTTCTTTCTGTTTTCTTTTTCTTTTGAAATTTTGGGTATATGCCACTTCAAACCTTTAAAATATGAATTGTGTTTTATATGCTTCCCTTGAAAACTAAATTGTGGGTATGCGCCACTTCAAGAGATAACTTCAAAAGATTAAATAGCATTTCACAATTTCCTAAAAACAAAATTTTGGATATATACCACTTCAATAGATACCATCAAAAGATAATTACTGGAAAAATAGAGATACTGTCGAAAGATGAGCGTGCTTTTTTCCGGCCCTAAAATTGAATTTTACGTAACCTAGCACTCCATCTATAGCATTGCAGAGCACAGTACCACTAATAATACGAGTCTACTGCTACAGTGCTATGCAGTATACTGTATATAATGTGTCACTAAAAATACTGTAGCAATTTAGCGTGTTCTCAGGCGATTCTCGATCGGACGGGTGCGCCTCGTATATACCACTCGATATATATTGCTACCTATTGGATTTTTGTGCAGAACTTCAAATCCAAATTACTTTATTTTTCTGAACAAGGTATGGTTGCGACCGACGACTCTGCTAGTCTTTTGGCTTGATATTTTGTTGGGAGGTGCACAGATGCGTGCTTCCTTCAATGTGTCTTCTGACAAGATTGTTTTTTTCTATACGATTGGGAGAGTTCATTGCGATTTGTTGGTCAAAGTCAACCGGCCAGCGCCGTGGGGATACGAGACGCGACGGCAATACTTTTCTGAGTCATGATCGATGGATCGGCACTCGGGCGATCCTCCTTGGAGCACGCGGATGCACGGCCGGCTGCCCCGAAAATGGCCTGCCTGGATGTTTTGTGCCACGTCAGCTATTTATGATGACCATAGAAAACAAACATGTGCTGGTGGTGGTTGCCTTCAGCGGTTGGCTTTTGCCTCTGACTAATTAAAGAGAGTTGGAAGCTCGTATGGCACATGGCTAGGTGTACATCCAAACTAAAAGGGTTCAAGTTCTAGATCTAGTATTGATGTCCAACGATTTTATAGTAGTATGCATATGTGTTCGATGGGAAAGCGTGTGATACGATGCCCGATCTTCTCGGCGAGGAACCGCAAATAGTTGATGTGAAGTGGACGATGTCACTTGCTGAACACTTGCGTCCATGCACGAACCCTCAACTCTCTGGAATATGCCCAAACACATCAGATAGTTGTTCATCGCGAGATCACGAACGACGAACGTCAAGTCCTCAATTCCCAATGGAATGATGGCTTGACCTTGAATTGCAGAACGAATAAATGGATCGCCTAGTCCCCTCTCAAAGTCCTCGCATGAATTCTGATTTCGAAAGAACAAGCGATAGCTTTGTTTCTATTCTTATGCATAAAGTGGTCTAAACTAAAAGACATGAAATACATGGGTATATTTACCCTTAGGGTCGGCCACAAGTCATCCAAACCGACTCCAATTCAACCCTACACGATTTAGACTCAAACTCACACGAAAGGAAAACCTAAATTTACAGTCATCACATTGTTTCGGTTATAGCGGCGTAGCCGCAAGGTTTATGAAGCTAGGAGCTTACTCATTTGTGTAGGCCTTGGAATAAGATTTCCAACAAGTACAAGAACACCCCAATCGAACTTCGTATGTAAAAGTTACGGCCTTTTTTTTATTATGGACATGTTGGGTTGTCCCGAACCGAATCTGAATTGAATTATGAGTTGATTCCGAATTTGATTTCGGTTAGACATGTGGGAGGTCCGAATTATGCTTAAAAATCTTATCCACAACTTGGGCTATGGATTCTTGTGCTTCTCCCCTTTTCCTCTCCAGACCGCATGAGCTTCTTCTCCCTTGTTGGCAGCATGTGTTGCTCTCCTCTATGACTTTGTTCCGGCCTCCCTATCGGTTCCACAATATTTAAGCTTGTCAACCCTGAGAATACATAAAGTATTATTTTTATGTAGTATCCAATTCTCATGGACAATACAAGTGAAAGATCTAGACCCGCCATTATGAATTAATAGAGTGATTTGATGATTAATGACAAATCTAATTGTGAGACTAGCATTTTCATTTCTATATCTAGTGTGTAGTCTCATTTGGATATAAAGGTGGAAATTCAATGAGGTATGCATTTGACTTAATCTTATATATATTGTTGCATTCCTCGGATCCAAAATATAGGATGAACTCAACCATAAGTCTAACTTGAATATGTGCATATGATCTTATTACACATTTGTGTATGCACACATTTAGGGGGAGTTTTATTCTATATTTTGTGGTTTCTTTAGTATTGATCAATATTCCGTCTTCCACATATATTTGAGATCTTTACTTTGAAACATATCCGTTTGAGTATATAGAACTTGTGTAGTTTTTGTATACTCATATTTTGAGTATATAGAACTTGTGTAGTTCTTACATACTCATATCGTGAGTATATGTAACTTTTGTAGTTCATATATACTTACGTTGTGTTACCTTTATCTAAATTCAATTTATGTGTAATTGAAGTGGTTATCATTAATTACTAATAAGGGAAAGATTGGCGTATCTTGTCCCACCATTATGTGATAATGGTTTGTTGTGGTAACTAATGGTAATCACATTGTGGAACTAATATTTTTCATGAGTTGGATGAATAGGTTATGTTCCAGGATGATGAAGAGTAGGGATGATCATGAGTTGATCATCAAGTCAAGAGCTTGGTGTAAAGGATGCATCATGAGTTGATGCTTATCAAGAAGAGATGATCATGAGTTGATCATCAAGACAAGAGAAGACTCATCATGTGTTGATGGAGGTCAAGCAAAGGATCATCATGTGTTGATGATTATCAAGTTAATGACCCGGACTTGAAGTGATGATGTGTGTCATCAAGCTTCGAGAAGATGCAAGGCAAAGGTATGACTAGCTAGGGCTAAGGATGTGTTCATAGTATTTTACCAGTCTTGGTGTTTGGTTGGAAGACCGGATTACTAGTATAGGTTATCGTACTATTAAGAGGGGTCTTAACTAGTAGTTTGAGTTAGTCATGTGTTGATAGCTCATTGTGGTTGCTCTAGCTCATCTAGGCATGATGCTATTTATTTACGAATGTGTTTTGCAAATAGTTGAGGCTAATGCGTAACCCTTGTAGCATGTGACTTAAGTTTGCAAATGTGTTTTGCAAATGGTATAAGTCCATGTACCATATTCCTTGTGATGAGTATTCTAAAGGTTGGCAAATGTGTTTTGTAACCTACTGAGAATATCATCTTTGAAACCTTGTTGGAATTGCACACAAATGGGCGAATGTGTTTCGCCATTTGAAGTGAAGTCAATGTGTTTGGCTCAGAGCTCGCGGATCGACCGCTGAGGTCACCGATCGACCGGTGTACAATCGGTCGAACCGACCATCTGTTGGCGGTCGGACCGATTTACCTTTGAGTTGATTCTCTGTCCGGAAGTTCCGCTGTTGAGAAAACGGAACTTCCGATGTGAGGAAGTTCCGGGGTTTGTGCGGAACGTTTATTCCAGAGAACGACCGTTTTGGGACTTAGCCAAATTTCCATCGGGCGGTCGGACTGGCCAGCTGTGGCGGTCTGACCGATTTGGCGGCGGTCAGACCGGCCATTACATGGCGGTCCGACCGGCCAAAGGCCCAACGGCTAGATTTATAGCCGTTGGAGGCACGGACGGTCCGACTGGCCATTAGTTGGCGGTCAGACCGGCCCCTGTGCTGATTTGAGGGAATCTTCTCCCAACGGCTAGTTTTTGTGTGCGGGCTATAAATATGAGCCTTGGCCGGTTGGGGTTGGTTGCTGGTGCTATTGTTGAGTGCTATACTCATTCTTTGAGCTAAGAGTAAGACTTTCTTCTCTTTTGTACATGTGTTGCACTTAGTGAGATTTAAGAGCAAACCTTAAGTGCATGTGTTGCCTTAGGTAGTGGATTATGTATCCACTTGAGTTTTGACACTTGATTAGTTCAAGTGAAGGTTGATATTTGTTTTTCTTGGTGTTTGCCGACACCTAGACGGCGTGGAGGCGTCGTGCCCGGTGATCTTCTCAAGAAGCTTGTGAGAAGGCCCGGTGTGTTGTGAGTGGTTTGGTGTTCGCCATCTCCGGAGTGGAGGAAGAGCAACCCTAGTGGAGCGAGGTGTTGGTTCGGTTTGGAACCGGTCCAAGTGGTTGGACTTACCTCGGAGGTGTTGGCTTAATTAGTGGAGCCGCCCAACGCGGTTGGGCTTACCTCAACGTGGATTAGGGGAGTCCGGCAAGTCTCCGAACACCACTGTAAAACATAATTGTGTCCATCTTATTTTTACTTGTGCTTTACTTTGAGCAATCTACATTACATGTTTTAATTATTTATATATCATTGTGTGATTACTTCCTTGTATTGTTGGTGCACTTAGTTGAGCCTAGTTGATTTAGGTTTTAATTGTGCAAAACCAATTCGTTATTAGCTTCCGCATTATATATTGTTGTTAGCGCGAAAGAATTTTTAAAACCGCCTATTCTCCCCCCTCTAGTCGGCCACCTCGATCTTACAACAAGAAAACTCATTAAAAAACAAATGCATCTGTTGATTAAGAAACTTGTCTTTTACTATAGTCATTGGATCTTTTTGTGCTTCATGAATAACCTCATGCATATTTGGAGAATTAAATGATACAGTAGTAATAAGTATATACTCATCAGCGTGTGCCCGCATTCCGTGTGGCTTTAGATGTCCCTGATAAATTTCAAACATGTTTATACGTGTGTGAGTAGTTCCTGGTAAAGGGAGTTGCACACAATTTTGTTTTGTCATCCTTGGGTAAACCTTAAAACAATGGACTTAAAACGAAGCAAGAGCATGCATGGGCATGAATGTACTGGGCTCGGCCGCTCATCGGCCCAGCAAAAAACCGATGCGAACTCCGCCTCCGTAAGCCCACCTCCCTTGGACGAAGGCCGCACACGATCGTCTCGTCTCCGGCATTCCGCGACGAGGAGAAGAGAGGAGAGGAGAAGCCGCGCGGCGGAGATGGCGGTGGGGGACCTGGCCTTCAAGGCGCTCACGGCGGGGCTGGGCGTCGCGACGCTCTACCTGGCCGCCACCTTCTCCGTCAACGTCTACCGCGGCCTCTCGTGGCACAACGAGCAATCCGTGAGCAAAGCCCCCCCCCCCCCTCCCCCAAAAAAAATTCCGCATCGCTGGGAAGCCCTTGCTTCATTTGGAGAGTTCTTCCTCCAATCCCTAACCAATTAGGAGTTCCTATCCAATTGGCTACAGCTTATCAAATCCGCCCATACTTCGGGCCTAGGTTGCGGATTAAGGGGACCCTTCGACCTTGTGTCCTTGTTTTTAGCTGTCAGCCCAACGGCCACTGTTTAATATGAATCCATCCCTGCAAAATTATAGCTTTTTTTGCTTCTCGTATTGATGGCGTGTTGTGTTGCGCCTTTGACGAGATGCTTGAGTGGATTGGTACCTAAGCGGGCGAATGTGTTACCGCGTGATTATTCGCTGCATTACGTTGCTGGCTGCGTAGTTGGCAACTTGGCATGGATCAATACTGCCGCCGCATGTTCAAAATCGATGTAATGAAAGTAAGAAACTGTTAACATGCTTCTTCCATGGTTACAATGGGCAAAACGTAGATTTCCTAGCTATGTTTATCGAATATATCGATATGCTTATTTCATTACGTCAAGGTGGTGTTTATGTGAATTGCAGTAGTGGAGCTACTTAGGATGAAGCACATTGCTTGTTGGGTGCTTTATATCCTATGTCGTAAAGCAGATATTTTTTAAAGCTTTTGGATATTATTCATCATGTCTGCTTTGATTGACCTTCCTCATTGTGCTTGGAATAGCATGCCTGATTTTAGGCTATACATTACTTGGGTTTTTGTGTGGAGTGGTAACTTGATGCATTTTTATCGAAGTGTTAAGTCAGTTCTTGGGGTCATATGCTTGCGTTTCTGTGGGGCAGAAAAGGAAGGAATTCTCCATCAAATTTGTGTGAGCTTTGACATATTTAGTTTGAGTTGACCAGTAATATCATACTATTCATAGACTTAAATGTGTCTGAATGATCAGGTATAGAGTTCAGACGTGAAGGTAAAGGTTGAGCGCACTGTCAGCTTCCTAACAGGAAAATTGTTGGCCAAAAAACGAAACCTACATTTGTGATACTAATATTGGTTATGTGTAAATCTGTTTTGGTCCAATAAATCATTCAATCAAATAATCAGCTGATAGGAAATGCTTGCAATGTTAAACCCCACTAATGCTAGACTGCAACTCTGCTATTATTTATTCAGATAGGGACGGACTCCGGGTAATAATTGTGGGCTTAATTTAGTCATGCGTATGCCTTTTGAAACATACGCTGATCTGCTGTGGCAGCAATTTGTGTTTGTCTTAAATTTTGAGGCGGTTTTACTCTCTATTCTGTACTGTATTGTCACTATGTTGCTTCTTCTGAACTGCATGCTAACCTTTTTGTGTGTGCGCGCTTTACAGAAGTTAGAGAAGGAGAAACCCGAAGATTAAAATGGATCAGCTAGCTATTCTAGATGTCAGACGCTGCCAAACAAAAGGGACTTGCAAGGGAAAAACACCTTTTTGATGATGAGTGATAATTCATACTTGTTATATTTCCTGGGACAGTTTTTGTAGACCTTTCAAGTTTTCCAGGCTGTTGCTTTGATGTGATATATGGTTCAAAGAGTTTGGAATGATCATTCATCTTTATGCGCACACTACTCTAACATGTTTATATCAGCATTGTTGGAATCAACGATAACTTTTTGCGCGAGAGAACAATCACAACCAATACATAATAGACTTGAGAACTTATTTACGAGGCTCGGCAGAACCTACGTCTCCGAACCGAATCGTTCGTACGAGGGGTTTCTTTCTTTTCTTCTTATTAGGTTTACAAGAGATCGGTGATATATATTTATACCCTGATTATATGTTCGACTTGGATTCATAGTTCGTACCGCAGGAGCTCGTCCTCCGCTCCTCAACTCGTAATATTTCGTAACCTCACGTAATTGCTTGCGTTTTGAAAGCATACGATATGCTTTTGTTTTTCGGATACAAGCATCTTCCGTTTACCTTATTATATACGAATCATACACAACAAACATAATAAGGGTGTCATGCGTGTCTTAAACAGTGGCCGTTTTTATCCTGGAATCACTATTAAAGTTGTCTTTGAGTGCAATACGCTACTTTAGGATCAGTAAACTGAAATGTTTTTGTGTGTTCTATGTTCTCCTTGTTTATGTGTATTGCCATTTTTATCTACTAACCTGAGATAGTCCAGCAAGAGGAATGATTTCCTACAAGGCAAGACAACATGTTCAGTTGTTCATCGTGAACTAATGATAGACAAGTAGTGCTTCTAAACAAATGCCTGCTGTTCAGTGAGATCTGCTTCACATTTAGTGATTAAGGCAGCAAGTCTTGCTTAGTTCGTTTAGGAGGAGACATCCTGGGAGATGAATACGATCTGCTCATGCAATAATGCATTGCGCTATGAGATACATGGAATATAACACCAACAGCTGCACAGCTCAAAAGGGTAAAGGAAAAAATTGAGTTGAAAAGACCCTTGTGCGCAGACGGAGCTAGGATTCTGGCACACAATTAGCTCATTCAGACGCAACACAATCCCATCAGTATTAGAGTTATAAGAAAAAAATGGATTTGCTATTTAACATGTGCCTAAAATTTTGCAAAATCACAGTCGGTTTTCTCGTTCTCGGACCGGCGTGGAGATTTGTGCTCCGACGAAGTTGTCTTCCTCCTCTCCAGGCGACGGTGGTGGCTAAGGCCGGTGGATTAGGGTTCGGATTCACCGATGCCCCTCTGAGCTTAAAGGGAGGCTAGGGTAATGGTGTACCGGCAGTGGGCAGCGATAGCGGCGTTACGTTGAGGCGACGGTGGCACCGCCGGACGCAGGTGAGGAGGAAGAAAGGAGACGACGGCAGTGGCACTGGGAGGTGAGGTGGAAGAGAAGGCGATAGGGTGCGTGAGAAGGAGACAACACGGAAGGAGCTTGTCGGAGGGCCGTCGAGGCGGCGTGAGGCAAGGCGAATGCGGATGGGGGTGGAGTGAGTTAGGGTTAGGATATGGGTGGGTTATATAGGTGAGAGGGAGAGATGCGAGCCACAAAATTTTGATCCAACGGTGGAAAAAAACAACAGTGATTTCACAAATTTTCAAGCGCCCGTGAAATAGACGCCCCGTTAAAAAAATGCTCAACAAAAGAAGTTTTGGAGTTAAACAGGAAGAATGGCAAAAAATTATGTTAAAATAAGGGTGCTTATAAACCAAAACTTGTGTACAGGAATCTACTAGCAAGTCCAAAAACATTAGTAATTTTATGCAACTCAAACTGCAAACAACACATTAAAATTCTCTATAACATGAGTTGTCCAATAACAGTTGCGTCTACTGTATCTTTTCTACCCCCTACTACGTTGTGAGCAACAGATACACAAGGCCTTTCAAATATTCAACTATTTCAGATCCACCAAGTTTTGAAGTTCCAAAGACCCTGTCAACAAAAGTTATTGGAACCTGGAGAGGACAATAAAAAATTCATTAATCAAAGCCACGGCACTAATCCAATCTTACACATGAAAATGAGAAAATACAAAATGTCTAACCTCTTCAATGTGATAACCTTTCCTAGTAGCCCTAACAATCATCTCCATTTGGAACACATAGCCCTTGCTGACGCATGAGGATATTAAATCTTCTAGAACATTTCGCTTATATAGCCTAGGAAATCAAACCGCGTCAAATAACAGTGATAATAAGGAACCTGTTATGTTCAAGTAAAAGGAGACACACCTAAATGATCCAGTCAAATCAGAAGCTCTAGGCTGCAGCAATGTCTGTGCAAGAACATTCGCTCCCCTGCTAGTCAACTTGCGCATCAGATTCCAACCATGGACACCACCATTCTTAACATAACGGGTGCCGGTTACAACATCAGCACCGGTTTCCTTTTGCTTCCTGGTTAAGGAAAGAGCATGATTAAAAGACGTACGTTCTTCTATGCTACTTCTTTTCAGTGGGCTTGGTGAGCGCCCAACAAACGTTGCTTTAAAGTAATTTCAGTTATTAGCTTATTGCTGCCAACAACTGACACAAATCATCATCATTAAAGTATATCTATGCCATGGTTAGCCAAGATTCCATTAATAGAGCTGACAAAAGTAAACTGATGAAGAAAGTGAGCTATCACTGACAACTATTTTGCCAAGAAATTTTCAGATCAGTTAGACTGAATGCTACGCATAAGACGATTACATTGAGAATGAGCGCTAAATATCTATAAAACAATATGTAGTAGGAATTAGGAACCCAATAATTCTTGCTGGATAAATATAAATACATCTTCAAAGATACGATTCTTACCCAATGAAGCTTGGCAAGTACTTCGGCTGTTCAGAGTGGATTAAAAAAAAGTTAGGTTAAAAGAAAATATTTCCAATATCTGAACTATGCCCAATAACAGATAGACGAAAAAGTGAGGTATTATACATGGTGAGATAGATCAGCATCCATGATAACAACGAAATCCCCTGAGGCATGCTTTAATCCATGTAAATATGCAGTACCTGAATGTTTCCAGTTGTTAGTTAACACAAAGAGCAAGCCTAAAATTCATCCTAAACTTAAATGGGAGATCTAAGCTCACCAAGTCCTAGCTTCCTTGGTCTAGCTCGCAGTAGCTGGTATTATGTCAGGTCAAAGACATTGCAGTAAGCCATGGTACCAAATAACCAAAACAACACCACATATACATAAACTCCTAGCTGAAAGGGGGCATGCTTGGGAAATTACTTACAACACGATCTTCACCATATACTTGCTGCAATTGCTTTATGATGTCTTGAGTTCCATCGGGGCTTCCATCATCCACAATAATGATTTCAAAGTTGACATCCCTAAGGTGGAAAGGTAAAGCCTCAGGTTTTATAATATGAAAGAGTTTAGCAAAATAAGCACAATGGCCAAGCAGTCGAGATACACTAAGGTTCCAGCAAACAAGAGATCGGTGAATTGATGCTGACTAAATGCTAGTACAACGCAACAAAATAAACGTGCTGTAATAAACATTCGAAGCCTCTGGATGCAATGATCCACAAAGAGCCAATATTTGCAAGACAGAGATTAGTCCCTCCAGTCTTCAAATAAGAGGATTTCTCATCACTCATCTGAAATAGCTAATGAAAATATGAAATACTAACATGTGTCGCAATTTCCTGGTAGTACAATCGAGCATATTAGCCAGACCAGGACCATGATGAAGGGTGTCTAGCTCTAGGACCTGAACACCCCAAAACATGTAAATACCAAACAAAACCGCTAACTGAAACCAGCTGTGCACGATGACAGCATTGCACATAATTTACCACCATCCATAATCGCGCATAACTTTGACAAACAATGTGAAGCGAATTATAGTTTGAATATAGTCACATGACATTGCCAGCTTGATCTTATGTCTTCTGTTCTTACTTTTCAGAAGGGCAAATAGACAACAGCGATTCACTTCAACCGAATGCGACACCGCTAGCATTTAGCAACTACATATCCAAAGATGTGCAAGCAGAGCTCGATACCGGCAGTGACCATATCTCATCGTCTACAATTGCGTTGAATAAGGATTTTAAAGTGTTCTACTATGCAGTGGCGGAACCACCCCGGTCCCCGCCAGCTCGGCGCGAAGGCCAAGCCGCACGCAGGCACATAGCCGCTGCTACCCGCGCCGCGTGGGCCCTGGGCCGATACGCACCAAGCGGAAGCCGGCAACCCAAGCCAAATGCACACTAGGTAACCCTAATTCCCCATTCCTCCCGTCAGTCGTCTCCACTCTCCAACACCCAACCCCTGTTCGGCTGTCCCCTCCACAACTCCACACTCCACCGTGCAGCCACCGCAGGCAGAGGCGTGACGCGGGCGCTAAGGCGCGGCCACATGGGGCTGCTGCGAGGCGCAGGGCTACGGCGCGCGGCCGCATGAGCAAGGGGGCTATGGCACGGTGCGACACGAGTGCTGCAGCCTGCAGCACGGACACGGGCGAGGGCTGCAGCGTGGGCAGGGTCTGAGGCGTGGTGCGGGGCTAAGGTTGCAGTGCTGCGTAGGGACGGCGAGGCTGAGGCGCGGCGTGGACTGTGGCGGTGGCGCGGGGCTGAGGCGCGGCATGGGCAGGGGCTGCGACTAGATGCGGCGAGCCACCGAGCCAGCACAACCGGTCAGCCCTCACCCCGGGTCTCCCAAATTCCTGGTTCAGCCACTGCTACTATGTGAGTGGACAATGGACTAATAGACGATCATCTTCTCTGCTTGACAATGACACGTGCCTGTGAATCTCGGACCAATTAGTAGCATGTAAATAAAAGGTTCCACCCAAAGATGCAGAGAAGATCGATTACTGTTGATGCATCCCGTCCCGCCCCAGGTCTAACTAGATAGAAGCGAATCGAATCGAATCGAATCGAACTGAATTGCGAATACGGATCTGACGATGCTCTCCACCGAAGACAATCTCGAGAAAACATAGGGAAGAACAAATCGGCAACATATGGATGGGGGATGAGAGAGGGGGAAATAACGGGAGGTGCTTGAAGATGAGGTAGACGATCAGGGCGACGTTGAGGCGCTCGTTGTAGGTGGGCACGACGATGCTGTACGCGGGCTTGCCGCCCGCCTCCTTCTTCACCGCCCCCTCCATCGCCGCTCGACTCGACCGAGCAGCAGATCTCTCGCCCCCTCCCTCTCTGTCTCACGCTATCTGACGGCGGGAGACGACGCCGCAGCTGCCGTTGGCGAGGGCGAAGCCGGCGAGATGAGCAAGGCCGACTGAATTGGGCAGCAGCCTCCACCAGTGCGAAACTTGGACGTTTTGCTCGGGGGTTCGGGCTCGGGGCGCATCCGCGCATGGATGGGCCGAGATCCGCGTGCGTGGCCCATGGTCAGCGCGAAAGTATACTAGCCTTTTTAGGCTGGGCTGGCCAACCGCAGCCGAGTCGTTCTCACGCTCGCTCGCACGGTGACGGTGCGCGTAACTTCGAGCCAACCTGCCGCGATAAGCCTACAAGGGGTTCTCGGTTGGCTGCGTCGCGCCGTCGTGCGAGCAAGCCCGCCTAGGATCGATCCTAGGATGCCTCAAAATTGCTTTAAATATACTTGTTAATTGGTTAAATATTAAAATAATTTGATTTCAAATGAAATTAAATTTCACGGTTCTAAAAATACTTTCAAATTATAAATAAAATGATATCAAATCAAACTATACCAATTTTACAAAAAGCTCGATAAAATAAGGACGTAACTCTGTATCCACCCCTACCGGCAGGCAATGGCATACTGTCCCTGTGAGTGGGAGGATTTTGGTTGATGGCCACCAGAGCAAATCGACCACAAAGAGTAACTTCGACTCACTAACCCGAACAGCTTATGGTCAGGCCAATTTGTTTTAGAAAAAGAACATTTCGTAATGTGCAAGCGTAATGTTCAATGAACTGAAAGTAGTAAACCCGTACGGAAATAACAGGGCACAAATTACAAATGCAGGAAGATAATAAATCCATACTAGCACGTATACACACCATGGGATGATAAGATGCCAATTTTTGGCAACGAAAATAAAAAGGTTGGTACTTTAGGGCCTATGATTAATTGATTGCACATAAGCTCGTAGATAAATCCAAGTTAGTCTTGATTCTTATACTCTGATGCAAGTCAGAAATCAACAGCAACATCTCATTCAAACCTATACAGACACTGCCATCTCAAAATTGCGAAGAATTTCTTGCTTATCTTTCGAAACTGGAGATTCCAAATTGATGAGGTCAACAACTACTAATACTATGCATTCTTATGCCAGAGGGATCTGAAAGGCAACTGCGAAAGCCACGACGACCCAGTGCCTGACGATTTTGTGGCTTGAGAAGCATTTGGACCAACGACAACTCTTGCCAAAACTTGAGAACATAAAGGCTCTCCTCCTCGGTACATCTCTTCAAGAGAACGCGTGATGCATACCCCTTCTCATTCATCAAATGACATATACCCAAAGGATCATTATCTTCAAGGGCAATCATGTACAGCCACCTTTTTTTCTGATAGCAGCTCTTGCACAGCAGGAAGAATCCGATCTATCACTTGGCGCCCATTCAAACCTCCAGCCCAAGATGGAAGCAATGCCGTTGCACCCAATTTCCTCCCCAGGTGTTGGCACATAAGGAGGGTTCACAACAACCACATCAACCATACCAGCCAGACGTTTCTCAAGACCTCACACAATATCAGTAGCAATCACATCTGCATGAACGCCATGGGCTTCAAGGGTTGCTTGAGTTGTCTCCACAGCATGTTGGTTGATGTCAGTTGCTAGGTACTGGGTTCCTGAGCCTAAATGCTTGAGCATGATGGCTAGAGATGTGATGACATAACCACTACCAAATCCTACCTCCATGCATAATCTTGGCTGTAGTGTCAGAAGTTGAGATTTGTCAGAGAGCAGTGCATCAACAAGGGCAAAGGAATCATCACATGGTTCATACACCTCCGGATGGCGTGCAATAAGCCGAATCTGTGCAGTGTTTAATGTCCTTCCTGATGAAGCCTGAAAAGGCAAGTGGTTGTAATGCAACATTGAAAAGAATAAATTAGTAACCCACATTCTCTAGAACAAAATATCGCTTATGCATTTTCATGTTGATCTATTAAAAGAAACATGAAAAAACATAATTAATGCAACATGAAATAAGTACCGAACCACACTGAAATTGAGAACAAAAACATTTGATAGTTGCAGCACAATTCGAGTTCCCAATGGGGTTGATATCAAGTGCAATTAGTGTTAGCGTAAAGCAAACTATCAGATTAAGAAGAACTGGTTAAGGCTGGACTAGGCTATCACAACCAGGCAAGCCATCTAAGGGTAAAAAAGAATATTTTGTCTTGCCAGTCTTCTTCCCCGTCAGTTGTGCCACATATCTGATACCCTATCATCATCGCATCCTTAGAAAAGGCTACAGGCATAGCTTACAATTAGATCCACAAGAAGAGACGGCCTTCTCACCCTACCAGCAACTGCCGTGAGGGCCGGTAACAAATATAGCAGCTAGCTATTGCAGCCATCTCCTATTGCTCCTATCTTGTTCTACGCCCCTTTTCCAATTTCTTTTTCATCCGTGCAAAAGAATCTGAAGTTGATTGTTGAAGATTATTTGGGTACTTACTGACAAAGTCGCACATGTTAAATATGTAGATAGTATAGGGTGTTCTTTGTATAATTGTAAACCATGTACATGTTATATATTGGCCTCTTGGCTCATTGGAATAGATAAACCTCATTCCAACATGGTATCAGAGTAAGATTAGGGTTAGGGTTTGCCGTCGCCGCCACCCTCCCCGCGCCCTCCTCCGTGTTGCTTCTTCCGCTGCACCCTCCTCTGTTTTCTGCTCCACCACCAAAGCTTTGCCATTTTCCGTGCGTCGTCGCCCAAATCCCGTGCGTAGCCACCAGATCCCTCCGCCGAATCCGGGCTTCCCGTCGCCGGATCTGGGTTGTCCGTTGGTGTTGCTGCTACTGCTCGAGCTGCAACACCAAGCTCCTTCGCTGTAGCTCTGGCTACTACTGCCCCGACGTGTTGCACCAAGCTCCGGCTGCTACTGCAAGTACCAGAAGAGCACTAAATGGTTGCTCCTGCCTCGGCCTGATCTGGGATTTATCTAGGATCCGGCCTCGACTGATCTGTTCGGCCATCCGGCTCCGATCCGTTCTCTACAACCCCGGACCTCGACGTCTAACTGAGAGATAGGCCACTGTCGAACAAAAGCCGCAGCAAGGAGAGTGCGAACAGTAGTCATGTGAGCAACAGGAGTAAAAGTTTCCTCGTAGTTATGACCATGCTCCTGCTGAAAACCACGCACCACGAGACGAGTCTTATACCGCTCAAGGGAACCATCCGAGCGGGTCTTGATCTTGTACACCCACTTGCACGTGATAGGAGTGACACGCGTAGGTAAGGGCATAAGATCTCAAGTGCCAGTACGCTCCAAAGCAGCAATCTCCTCAGACATCGCGAGCTACAACTCAGGATGGGTAGTAGCCTCACAGTAGGTCGTAGGCTCAGAAAGAGCAACGGTTGCAAGGCCGTAGCGCTCAGGTGGCCTGACAGTGTGATAATCACAACGATTGTATCTGGGAGGAGAAGGCGGAGCAGACCCAACAAGGATGGAGATGGAGAACTGGGAACAGGGCCCAGCAAAGATGGAGACTCAACAGGGGAAGTAAGCCGAGGATGACGAGAGTAGTGCAGGGGAAAAGGTGGAATCTCAACAACAGAGTGGGAAGGAAACTCCGACGGAGGGGGGACAGGTGGAGCCGGAGGAGAGGGAGGCGAAGAAGATGGAGGATGAGGCGAAACAGTGGTGGAAAGCTGAGAATCGGGAAAAATCAGAAATGAGATTGACTTAACAAGAGAATTTGGGCTGACAGTGGGGGAACGAGGGTAGTAAGATCGAGACTCGTCAAAAGTGACATCTCGAGAAATCCTCATCTTGCGAGCAACTGGGTCATAGCAATGATAACCTTTATGCTCAAGACTGTATCCAAGGGAGAACAAACTCAACTGACTGATGTAGCGTCCCGTTTTTCGGAGTTTTTGAAAATTTTAAAAGAGAACCATTTGCTTCTATTTGCCAAAAGCTTAATTTGGAAATTTCAGAAATCCATTTGCAGTTTAATATGAGTTAATCAAACTTCAATTAAATTAAAGTTGGTTTAATTGATTTTTCTGGAATTTAAAATCAAAAATTATTATTTTAAGAATCTTCTTGGATTTATTGGATTTTAGAAATTGATTTTCATTTCACCCGAAATTAAAAATTAATTTATTTGTAAAAGAAAAAGAAAATTTAAAGTTAAAAGTATTTTTATTAAGTCTAGAATAATTCAAGTAATTTCTGTGAATTTTTATAGAATTTTTGGAGTCTATTTGCTATTTTCTAAATTGCTTTTTGTTTTGTTTGAATTTCTGAAAATCAAAAACTATTTTAAATCCCTTTATCGTGGCGTGGTCGAATCTCTTTCGCCCATCATCGCTTTCCCACGCCCCGCTCACCTGTACTCGCAGCCTCCCGGCGCTCGATCTTCATCCGACGGCCCGATTGCCGCGCCAGCCTCGCTCCCGGCCGTTGGATCTCCATCCGGCCGTCTCTCGCTTGCCGCGATTCGCCTCCCGCCTCGGCCTCGCGCCACCGTCCGATCGTCATCGTGTGGCTCTCGCCGCCTCGTCGCCGCTTGCTCCCGGCCGTTGGATCTCCATCCGGCCGTTCGCTGCCGCCGCCTCCGCCGTCGGATCTTCATCCGCGCGCTCCCGTTCGCCCGCGCCCCTCCATCTTCCCACCGTCCGATCGAAATCGAACGGCGCTCGCTTCGTCTTCCTCCCCACGCCTGTTCGTCTTCTCGGCCGTCCGACGAATCGGACGACGCCTGCCGATCGCCGCGCCTCCTCGCTTCCCCACCGTCCGACGAAATCGGACGGCCTCGCTGTCGTCGTCTCGCCGCCGCCCGCTTTCTCTCACGTTCGCGCGAATCCGCCGCTCTCTCTCTCCGCACGTTCGCCTCGCGCCTCGCTGCGCTTCCACGCCGCTGCCGTGCGGAATCCGTCGCCGCGCCTCCACGCCGCCGCCGCTGCTCCTCCTCCGCCCTATTTAAGCCGCCACGGCCCGCTTTCTCCCTTTCCCGCCGCCTCTCCTCTCCTCTCTCTCTTTTTCCTCCTCCTCGCCTCCGCCACCACTGCTTCTCCCAGAGCGCCGCCGCCCTCCTCTTCTTCCGCGCCGCCTCGCCGCCTTGCCTTTCCTTCGGCGCCGCCGCCAAGCCTCTCTCTCTCTCCCGCTTTCTTCGACCATGGCCCGAAAGCCGACGTGGCCACCCACGTGGCGCCACGTCGCCACGTAGGCGAGATGTGCTCACGTGGTCGCCACAGAGCGCGCGTGTGCGCTGACGTCAAAACCGGGAGTTTTCAGTAGAAAAATAATTCCGGAAAATCCGAAAACCCTAATCTATCATTTTATGTGATTTTCCAACTTCTTTTGGCCATAACTTTCACATCCGAACTCCGATTTGGGTGATCCAAATTTCTAAATTCATCTAAATTCAGCCTCTTTCATTTGGTTCTAGTTTTGTAATTTTTGGAGTTCATTTGGTGCTGTTTTATTTATTTATTGCTATTCTCGCACGTGTAGATCCGCTGCTTTAAGATTTCTTCGACCCAACGACCGAAGACCCGCTCCTCGTCAACGAAGGCAAGTCGTAGGCCTTTGACCATGTTGAACTCCTTTTACAAAAGTATATTGCTTCAAATTATCATGCATGGCTAGTTTTATTAAAAATGGTTTTGGGAGTAGATAATTACCAAATTGCCATTATGCCTCCTTGATAAATTGAAAATGAAATGTCTCCTTGAATGACATATATCCTTGGACACCTTAGGATGGTTAATACTAGTTGGACATAATTGTATACCAACTTGGGAGCGATATTGCTTAGACATGCTCTAGTTACCCTCGGTACTTGCGATCACATGTTCAATGATTAATGAAACTATGGAACAGTGGTGTGAGGCCACTTTTATTAAAAGATGTTGTGCCATGGCAGGGATTGCCATTTGGTCGGGTATGAACAAAAATGATTTATGCTCGGGCTTGAGGTAGGGAGCTAGAGTGGGTGTGTAATGCACATTGGGTTATGGTAGACTTGTCTGAGCAGCCAACTAAGGACTTAACTTTGCAAGTCATTGATCTGGGCCACCTCGTGCAACCATAAGTCCGGTATGGGACGGACCGCCAACTAATTAGGAAGTTTTGAGTCGGTTCATTGTGGTCGCTTATTGGCGCAAGAGGTGTGATGGCGAAACCTTAGCGGGCGTAACCGAGGCAAAATGGAACTTTGTAAAGGCCTTGTGATAGTCACTTAGTCGCACACCCTCGGAAGTGTGTCGACGGACATTACAAGTGATTTATCTTTGTGGGTAAAGTCGCACAACCTCTGCAGAGTGTTAAAACCTATTCGAATAGCCGTGTCCCTGCTACGGACATGCCCGGTGATTTCGCGCAAGGTAGCATTTTCAAAAATGTGGTTTGGTTCGATAGAAACGCTTGGTTGAATGGTTGGGAAGTGAACGGGATGTTCACCGCTTGATTCAAAAGAACTTGGTTATCTATGTATTATTCTTTTAAAATCCTGCTTTGCAATCTAATTAATGTAATTACTGTTAAACTTGCTTTCTGCAAATTAACCATAAAGCCACCCTTGCTTAAGCCTGTCATGAATACTATGTGCATACATTTCTCTACGACTTGCTGAGTACTTTATGTACTCACGGCTTTATGCCCTTTGTTGATCAGTCCCAGCAGAAGAATCAGGAATTGTTGAGTACTATGAGGAAGACTACTTTGAAGACTTTGCGAACTAGGTCACGTCCTCCACTTGATTGCCTGTGGGCATGTCAATTGGGCTCCACATATTTTGAGATTTCCGCTGCCAGATACTCTGTTGTTGCTAAGCCCTGTGAGGCGACTTTTGTAAGAACCTTGACCATAAGGTCTTTGTTGTTTTAAATAATATTACTTTGTCTGCTTCATTAGTTCGTTGTTGAATGGTTATGATTACATCATTGTTGCAACTGTGCGAGCTAGCTACTGATCATGGGACTAGCTTGGTATGCACAGAGGGTCTCGGGGTTGTGTGACACCCGGGGTCCAACAACTGAGCAGTCAGCTTGGTGCGCTCACAAGGTGGAAAAAGGACAAAACAGACAACCGAAACTGCAAAGGTGACTGTACTCTAGAGCTTGACCAAAGAGACGCTCGACAGGAGTAGAACCCTAAAGAGCAGTGGAAGACTGCATGTTGATGAGAAAAGTAGTAGTAGAAACAGCCTCAGCCCAAAAGTGAGGGGAACAGAAAAGGCAAGCATGAGAGCGCGAGCGGTCTCAAGAAAGTGACGATGCTTACACTCAGAGACACTGTTCTGAGCGTGAGCACCAGGACAAGAGTACTGGGGAAGAGTGGCCTGCTAAGCGAAAAAACGACGCAAAGCAGCAGAATGATACTAACCAGCAGAGTCGACACGAAACACACGATTGTCCGAATCAAACTGAGTGCGAACCATGGTGGTAAACATCTGGTAAATAGAGAGAACCTGACTACGAGAGGATATGAAGTAGATCCAAGTATGACGAGAATAATCATCAATAAAGATCATATAGTATCGATGACCCCTTTTCGAAATGAAGGGAGCTGGACCCCACACATCTGAGTGAATAAGATCAAAAGAACAAGTAGAAATAGAAGTACTAGAGGGACAGAGGAGCTGCAACTGTTTGCTAAGCTTACAACCCATACAATGTAAAGAGGTGTCCCCGGAAACAGACCCAAGAACACCACGACCGACTAGAGACGAGAGACGCGAGCCACAGAGATGACCGAGACGATGGTGCTACTGAGCGAAGGAGGTAGTGGAGGACACGGCAAGACCATAGGTAGTGCTAGTGACTGACTGGCTGGTGGAGACAACGGAAGGAAGATGAAGCCAGTTGAGCTCCCAAAGACACTACGAATCACGACACCGAAGGCCAGTACCAAGCAAAGTCCCCGTGCGGCGGATCCTGAACACAACAAAAGTCAGACTCAAGAACAACACGACAGTCATGATTAGTGACTTGACCAGCCGACATAAGTCGCATAGTAAGCTGAGGAACATTTGAGACTGCAGGAACATGAAAAGAAGAAGTGGAAAGAATGTCTCGGCCTGCAACAGGAAGAGAGGTACCATCTGAAGTCTGAACAGTGGAAGGAAACTCCGTGGAATGCACAGAAGTAAGGTGAGTAGAATCTGGTGTCATGTGAAAAGAAGCATAAGAGTCCAAGATCCACGAAGATAAAATACCTGACGAGGGAGGAGGCGGAGGCGAGGAAGACTGCTGAGAAGTAAGAGCCAGACGAGCACAACCCGAAGAGTCTCTTTCTGCTTATTGTGTTTTTCTTGGTTCCTCCTTGATTGCCTGAAAGACCAAGAAGCAGACTACAGTTTCCCGTTCGAGCGCTGAAGCTGAGTTGAGAACCATGGCGTCGTTGATAGCTGAGATCACCTAGCTTCGGTGACTACTTGAGGATTTCAGTGTTTCTGCTTCTGCACCGACTCCTCTCTTATCAGATAGTACTGGTGCAATCAGCATTGCTCGATATCATATGGAGCATGAGCTCACCAAGCACATTGGAGTGGATGCCTCATACATGCGATCGCAGGTGCAAGACCAAGTTATTGATCTTCAGTTTGTGACTTCGGAGTTTCAGTTAGCATATTTTTTCACTAAAGTACAAACTAGAGTTCAACATAGATTCTATCTTTCTAAACTCAGCGTTGTTGATCCAACATGAATTTGAGAAGACGTTAGATATGTAGATAGTATAAGGTGTACTTTACATAATCATAAACCTTGTACATGTTATATATTCAGACGTTAGATAGGTAGATAGTATAAGGTGTACTTTACATAATTATAAACCTTGTACATGTTATATATTCAGACGTTAGATAGGTAGATAGTATAAGGTGTACTTTACATAATTATAAACCTTGTACATGTTATATATTGAATATATTGACCCATTGGAATAGATAAGCCTCGTTCCAACAGCACAGACGATCAACCGAGGATTCAGATTTTGAAACCAAATCCTAGTTTACTACCTAGGCCGTTTAGGTAACACCCAAATGGGGATCAAATGTCGCGGATACACGCCTATGGGGTGCAATCCATCGCCGGCGGCGATGTAGCTATGGGAGATTGCAAAGAGCCCGACCCTAAACAGAAACTAACACGGGAGATTGAAAAAGAGGTCACCTTGCCCCTCCTAGGGAGCTCCTTCTCGTCGCCGTTGGTGGAGAGCTCCGAGAGCTTCCCCAACACCGCCGACATCGCCGCCCTGTCGCCGCCCGCCATGGAGCTATCGGAGCGGCGAGAGGGAGAGGAACAAGGAGAGTCAGAGTCTCAGAGAGATGCTGCGGCCGCGTGTTGGGGAAAAGGAAACGGAAGCGTCACTCGCGCCCGAGTCTATACTGTAGAGTCAGGCTTAACCAGCCGTAGCTCGAACATGTCAGGCTTAACCTATTCGTTCCCTCGCGACTCGCGACTCGCACCTCTCTCTCTGACTCTATCCACTTCTCGGAAGCAAAAATCTCCCCCAAAATCTAGGCGAAGAAGCGTGGTGGAATCCTAAACCCCTCCTCCGCGACCGCCGCCGCCGCCGCCGCTTGCTCCCATGGTGCTCTTCGCCGCCACCACCGTCGCGTCGTCGTCCTACCACTACGACCTTCTCTTCCCGACCGCCAGGAGCTGGTACAGCAGGCCGAGGAGCCGCGGCGGCACGGGCGCGAGGCTCGCGGTGCTGGCGCGGGCAGGGGCCACGGAGGCGGTGAGGGCGCGGATGGGCTCGCCGAGGGAAGAGGCGGCGGCGGCGGCGGGGGAGCGGGGTAGGTACTCGTACGAGGTGGAGTCGCTGATCGACCGGCTGAGCAACCTGCCACCGCGAGGCTCCATCGCACGCTGCCTCGAGACGGCGCGGCACCGGCTCACGCTGCAGGACTTCGCTGCGGTGTACCGCGAGTTCTCCCGCCGCGGCGACTGGCAGCGCTCGCTTCGGCTGTTCAAGTACATGCAGCGCCAGTCCTGGTGCCGCCCCGACGAGCACATCCACGCCATCGTCATCGGCGTGCTTGGCCGCCAGGGCCCCGCCCTGCTCGACAAGTGCCTCGAGGTCTTCCACGACCTCCCCGCCGAGTCGCGCACCGCGCTCTCCTACACCTCCCTCATCGCCGCCTACGCGCGCAACGCGCTCCACGAGGACGCCCGCGCGCTGCTCGACCATATGAAGGTTGCGGGGGTCGCGCCCACCGCCGCCACCTACAACACCGTGCTCGCCGCCTGCGCGCGCGCCACCGACCCGCCAGTCCCGTTCGACATGCTCCTCGGCCTCTTCGCTGAGATGCGACACGACGCGTCCCCCGCCGTGCGCCCCGACCTCACCACCTACAACTCCCTCCTCGCCGCTGCCGCCGTGCGCTCCCTCCCCGACCAGTCCGAGATGCTGCTGCGCACCATGCTCGAGGCCGGCGTCTCGCCGGACACCGCGTCATACCTTCACATTGTGGATGCGTTTGCCTGCGCCGGCAACCTCTCCCGTGTCGCCGAGCTGTTCGCCGAGATGGCGGCCACGGGGCACACACCAGACCCCTCCGCATATCTCGGGCTCATGGAGGCCCACACGCGGGTCGGCGCCACGGCTGAAGCTGTGGCTGTGCTGCGGCAGATGCAGGCTGATGGCTGTGCGCCCACGGCTGCGACCTACCGTGTCCTGCTCGATCTCTATGGTAGACAGGGGCGGTTCCATGGTGTGCGTGAGCTCTTCCGCGAGATGAGAACGGCTGTACCACCAGACACGGCCACATACAACGTGCTCTTCCGTGTATTTGGGGATGGTGGCTTCTTCGAGGAGGTTGTGGAGCTCTTCCACGATATGCTTCGCTCCGGGGCAGAGCCTGACATGGAGACCTGTGAAGGCGTCATGGTTGCGTGTGGTCGGGGTGGGCTCCATGAGGATGCAAGAGAAGTTCTTGACTATATGACCAAAGAAGGAATGGTGCCTACTGCAAAGGCGTACACTGGCCTAGTTGAAGCTCTCGGCCATGCAGCTATGTATGAGGTCAGCCTATGATCCAAATACTGACGACATGATTCTTAAGCTATCCCTTTTGTGATGAAATGTTTCATTGGTGCTCAATTTGGTATTCAGGAGGCCTATGTTGCATTCAACATGATGACTGAAATTGGTAGCTTGCCAACTATAGAGACCTACAATTCTCTTGCAAACGCGTTTGCCAGGGGTGGGCTCTTCCAGGAGGCCGAGGCCATCTTTTCTCGGATGACCAACAATGCTGGCATTCAGAAAAACAAGGATTCATTTGATGCCCTCATCGAAGCATATTGCCAGGGTGCACAATTGGATGACGTCGTGAAGGCATACATGGAGATGCGCAAGTCCAGGTTTAATCCAGATGAACGCTCCCTTGAGGGGGTACTCAATGCCTACTGCATAGCGGGGCTTATAGATGAGAGCAAAGAGCAGTTTGAAGAGCTTCAATCCAGCATGACTTTGCCTAGCATTATTGCTTATTGCATGATGTTGTCACTATATGCTAGGAACGACAGGTAATGGTCAAGGACACCTATGTGCCTTTTCAGTATTTCATACTTTTGTGCCCCTCTTGAAAATTGCTCATTGCTCAAATACACACATTGAAGGGACTATTACACCAATCATCAATCATGTGTTACTATTTTTCTTATCAAACTAGCTGGCTGGGCAATAGGGGAAAAAAGATCTACAACTTTGGACCTTCAGTTAGATGGGCCAATCATCTTCTTTGATAAGACGGTCCAGGGTGTCAAGGCGTCACTCTGCTCGGAACCTTCGGCGGAGAGGGAGGTAGAAGGAGAGAACAGAGGAGCCAGGAGCTCACCTTGATGTTGGAGTTCGTCGACAAGGTGCATCTTCGCACGATCTGCACCAGCTGTGGATCCTCCTACGCCAGGATCTGCGCTGGGTTGCTCCGGATCTGCCGCCTCCTCCCCGTGGTTCCTCGCGCGGTTCCTCCTCCCGGCTCCCCGTCCGCCACGTAGCTCCTTGGCGCCTCCTCCCGGCCGAGGAGGAGGCGGCGCGCGGCGGGGTGTGGAGGAGAGGAGAGCAGAGAGAAAGAAGGGAGGAGGCGGCGCGACGTGGTCAGTCTGCCACGCCCGAGGAGGACCGGAGGAGGAGGGGGCCGGCACGGCGTGAAGGGCCTTGGAGGGAGAGGGAGAGGGAGAGCCGGAGAGAAAGAAGGGGAGGGGAGGCGGCTCGACGCGGGCCAGCACTGCCCCTGAGGGAGGATCGGAGGAGGCGGGAGGAGGCCCGGCGCTGAGGGAGGCGGAGAGAAGTAGTGTGGCTGTGGCTGTGGCGTCGCGCTTGGCAGGGCGAAAAGAGAGTCGGCGGGCAATGCCGTGGGGCTGCCCGGCGAGGCAGCCCGAGATCTTCGCGCCACCGAATCAAAGTTCTTCTTGCTACTACTGTCGGGATCTTCTGCGGCTGCTTTTCACTGTCGCCTTACACATCCTAAGGCGTCGCCTTGCCTTGCGCGTTAACGCTTAAAAGGTGTGAGGGGGGTGGGTCGCCTCGCCTTACCGCCTTAATAACCATGCTAATGAAAGTTTAAAAGAAATTGGAACATAGATCGCGAAGTTGACCATCAACCAACTTCCACTTAACAAGGCATATGTGAGACTGGGAGCACCCATTGGTATGCTGTGTGAATTCCATAAAATTTGAATGAGAATTTGACTGATCAGGAATTATACTCCTTTGTTGTCCCAATTAATATGATACATCATATGTATGTAATACTGTACTAGGACATTTGTTGCTTGGATTCTTACACTCTTACTTTCATTTTCAGAAGTTGTGGAGTCCTGTAGATGTCTTGGTTCACACTTCTATAAATCACACATTTCCACTATGGTCCTTGATGGGTTTGAATTCATCGTTAGTCATACTCATACCCTTAAGTTTTGAGAATGATGTGGGTTGGGATTTCTTTCCTTTTTCCTTTTCTTTTTTCCTATTTCTGGTATTTATCATGCCTACATCGTTTAGGCCTATTGATCTAGGTATGGCCTGCATCATACAGGCAACATCGACAGCGTAGAAGGCAAGAACTAAATGATTTGATGCAAGCGTACCTGTGTATTTTGGAACTTAGAAGTCACCAGAGATATTAGCTTGTTATGTGTCACTTATACGATTGATTTGGACAAAAAAAATATATCAAAATCCATCACATATGATAGGACTACATCATAATCAATTTGTGTTTTCAGGTGGGCTGATGCTTATGATCTGCTGGAAGAAATGAAAGCAAATCGTGCTAGTAGTTCACATCAAGTGATCGCTTCCATGATTAAAGGGGAGTACGATGATAGCTCTAACTGGCAAATGGTTGAATATGTCCTTGACAACAGTAACTTGGAAGGCTGTGACTATAGTCTACAATTCTTTAATGCTCTCCTTGATGTTCTTTGGTGGTTCGGCCAGAAGGCTCGAGCTGCAAGGGTTCTGGATCATGCAGTAAAATATGGTCTCTTCCCTGAATTATTTCGTGACACCAAACTGGTCTGGTCTGTGGATGTACATAGGTAATGTTATTTATCATTTGCACAACTGATCCAATCTCTATTTGTCACGCTGTGCTTAAGGTTGTTTGCATTTCAGGATGTCGGTAGGTGGAGCATTGGTGTCTGTGTCAGTATGGCTCAATAAGCTTTATGACAGACTAAAAGGAGATGAAGATCTTCCCCAGTTGGCTTCTGTTGTTATATTGTAAGCTTTCAGCCTAAGACTTGTGTTCCTATCCTATTACCGTGTTCTGTTGTTATATTATGGTATCTTCTTGAATTGCTCTGGAATTGTTTAATTTAAATATTTAGGTCAATATATTCACAAAGAAAGTTGATAGTAAGCTGCTGCAATAGTGTGTTAGTTGAAGTTGACGAGAGGGCTGTAGAAGGAATAGCTGCAACATACTGCAAGGACAAAATTGGAGCAAAAATATATTTCCACAGAACAAAAGCACTTCCTAGTAATTATTTCATATTCTTCTACTAGATCATTATGCCCTTGATTAAATTTTGCATTTTAACTTGCATAAAATAATCTATTTTACAGCTAATTATATATTTATCTTTTTTATTATACATTGGCTGATAGTGCTTTGATTACCAGGAGGGGGGAAATGGAGAAAAGCACGGTTACAAGAGGGCTGCCAATTGCGAAAGTTGTATACTCCTTCCTAAATGATGCACTATCATCATCCTTCCATTATCCAAAATGGAATAAGGGGCGAATTATATGCCTGAAGTCCCAATTGAAAAAGCTGCAATCAGCCATAAATTCCTCAAATGGAGCTACCATCCCTGGTTTTGTCCCCATGATGGATTCCCATTTGCCATTGCCTGGCTCGAAAATATATACTAGGGAGTCGCAAGTTGATAATGGTCATTTGGTTTATGAAACATCGGTAGAAGAAAAGGAGTCAGAACTCCTAGCATTGTGAGTTTTCAGGATTGCAGATGTGATGCTATCCGGCTGAACAAGGCAAGATGAGATGCAGAATAGCAGTTTTGGAGTTTCGGCATTCAGATCTTCATGGTGTGCCACGGCATGGCCATATTATGCCTTTGCAGCGCGTCCATTGCTTCAATTATACGAGGTGGATGTTATTCAAAATCTTCGCATCTGGCGCAGAATCGCTGCACATACAGAAGCTCCTGATACCCTTCGCTTCGCGCTAACCTTGACAAACAACTCTGGACATCCAGTTGCATTTCAGGATTTAGCGCTTTGTAGGGAGGATCAGATTATGCATGTTGTTGTTAGTTGCTCACTTCCCCTATATCACATCTCGTGCCTGATATGGCATGAACCTTGTTTGGATTCACTTGGTGCAACTGGCCTGTAAAACATCCTAGCCTTGTCATCCTGACGAGCCTCTGAAAACTATCAGCTGTTGATACGTGCGGACGGAGATAATGTCAGGAGTTTTGTATCATTGTATGATTCATGTTGTACGTACGCTGATATATATTTTTTAAAAAAACGTATGTACGTTTCTTTTTGGTTTTGAAAACGTATGTACGATGATGCTGGTGTTTAAACATCCTGTAAGTAGTAATACAAGCGCCGAAGCCATTTATGAATTCGAACGAGGAAGATCTGGTGAACCACCGAGTGAAGCCTCTGGCATGTGTGGTCAGCCACTGAACGCAGTCACTGGCGTGTGGGCCATCTCTTGAGATTTCCGTTTGAGTAACCAGGCTTTCACCACCAGCCATCGACCATCGTGCTACCGCGCATAGCACTCGAACCAGAGCTTACTACTACTACCACCTACCAGAGGCCGAAAGCGATGGCGCCGCCCGAGATGGAAACGGAGGCGGCGGCCAGGCAGGCGAAGGAGTCGCTGGAGCTGGCGTTCCAGATGTCCCAGATCCTGGACACCGGCCTCGACCGCCACACCCTGTCGCTGGTCATGGCGCTCTGCGACCGCGGCGCGAACCCCGAGGCCCTCGCCGCCCTCGTCCGCGAGCTTTCCTCCGCCGCTCCTCCAACCGCCGCCCCCTCGCCCGTTTCTAACGCCACCGCGGCGCCGACCCCGACAACCGCCTCGCTGTTCCCCTCCGGCCTTCGACAGCCCTAGGGTTTGTCCCCCCCCCCTCTCCCCGACCGATGAGATCACTTCTCACGTGATCTCATAGTATGCACTTGGATGTAGTGAAGGATCTAGTATTTCGTTCTGTTCAGTAATTTTGCTTGGGCTACTATGGATTCCTGGTTGGTATCCTCAAAGAGTGATAGTGCAGGGAGTGTGTGCCAAACTAGCACATGGATTTGGTCCAGTGAAAATATGCATATTGGCATGCCATCAATACATGATTATAGAGTTGAATTGACTGTAAGATTCAAAACACAATCTCTTTGTTTGGGCCTCCTATAGATAATTTTGAATTCGACACTTTTACTGACAGGAAATGGTGTCATGCATAGTTTCAGATTCGTTGAACCCGAACGGTTTAAGGTACGGTTCGTGTTCGCATTAGAAATTGGAAGAAAAAGTGGCGAACTACGAACCCGAACCTCGTACCGTGACTTGGACGAACCGTATTTCTGGTAACTATGGTGTCATGAACTATGGCGTGTTTTTTCTTCTCTATCAATGAGGATAGTACAGCGATTGTCATCTCAATGTTCCTTGTGCTAGAGGCATCCCTTTTAGCTAATCCTTCTATATCAGTAGTTTGGTTGTGGTGTAGACATGTTTCAACAACTGCTAGATTCATCATTTATGTAGGTCGACTGAGCTTCTGAGCTCACCCTTTATTATGTTTTCTTGGTCGCTTAGGTGTTAAGCAAGTTCATGCAGTAGTAAAATGCCCAATTGCCCATCAAGTTAGTTCATCGTCCTTGAATAACAGATTAGATATAAAGGTGATGCTTGAAAACAATAGGTTGATCAGCTTTGATGTATCTTTTATGTCCCAAAAGAAGCGTTACAAAGCCACCTTATGGTCCCCACCAGTGATGTGTGTGAGTTGACTTTCCCCATGTACCATTTCGTTTTGTTTCCTGATGTTGGATAAGCCTAATGATCTTTTATCGTCAAGTAGTAGTGTCGTATTCAAGTAACTTGAATTTTAAAATTCTGTTAAATGGTAACTGTTAGACTTTTGATATTGATACTGCTCAGGGTGAATAGTAGCCTTACAACCATGATGCTGCCAAACTAATAGCCCTAACTATGACATGGGTGAAGTTGCAAATAGTTCCTACAATTCACTTGTCCTGACCAAATTTACTGCGGTGTTCAAATTTCATATTTCAGATGATGTACAACCCCTACAAGTGGCACATGTTGTTTTTAAAATGCTTTCATTTTTCAACATTACCTTACAACTCATATTGCTTTGGTTTCATTTATCTCATGCAATAGAATCTTTTGGGGGTGAAATACAAACACTGTTAGTAACATTTTATCCAGTGTATTTAGATTTACTGGATGTCATTCCAAACCTTTTCCCTAGGTGGTGTTGGTATATCTTAACTTTGTGCTTAAGCAGGTATTGGAGACTCGGTGTAACTGGTGTTCTCGATTTGAAGTCAGAGCAAATTCGATATTGGAATTGCCAGAAGAAAAGTAGTAGCCATCTTAGGGAAGATGTAAATCTTGCTTCAGAGTGCATTAATGTCGTGTTGGCTGTTTCCACAAGAAAGCCATGGTTCATCGAGTTCCTGGAATTGACGTGTGTTTTGCTTGAGTTGTGCAAGTTAAGAGTACTGGTAATCATGAGGGGCACCCTCTTTACATTTATCATTGTCTTGTTCCCATCAGTTGTATGTATCAGTTGGACATCTGGTCTTCTGTTGATTATCCTCACTTTGACCATACAGCCATTTTGCTTCGTCATATGCTTATCGAACTCTTGTTTTCAGATAACAATCAAAACTCAAAAGCTATGAGAATGACATCTCTCTGCCATTTTACTGCTGCTCTTCTTGCATGGGATCTTCAACATTTTAGTCTCAATTTATCTTGTTCTGACAAAATTATTAATTCTGGCAGGAAGTCGTGCTTAGGTGTGCAAACTTGATCAACCATGTTAACTCTATATTTGCCTGATGCCTGCAACAGCAAGTTTTTGTTTAATTTGACGTGTCAGGTTAAGCGGCCGAACCAAATCAAATCCTTTTTTTAGAGAGGAGAACAAAAACAAATCAATTGAAGCGAATACCAACCACAAATAAAAAAGAAAAAGAAAAAAGAAATTGGCCGGCCTGGCCCGACCCGGCCTGCCTTAGACTGGCTCGGTCTTTTTGTTCTAGCCCTGTGGGTCGGTTCACTCCGCAATTTCAGGTCATTTTTTAAGCAAAAAATAAAAGGTTTCTAAGGAAAGTAGGAAACCAACCAGAGAGGCACCGCATCGCACTGTAGCCCAACCTATCCGTCCGGCGCAGAGTTAGGTCGCGACCAGCGACGCGAGCCGAGGTGAAGCGGCGGTCGGAGATGTCGCAGAAGCGGCACCCGGAGGAGAACGAGGGTCCGCGGGCCGTCGGCAGCGGCGGCCCGGCCGAGTCGGACGGGAGCCCCTCCCCGACCCACCGCCGCGGTGAGCCCAAGCGCCAGAGGGTCCCCGCCCTCCGCGAGTATGCCTCCCCCTCCCAAACGCTCTCAATCGAAAATCCCCAAGTTTGGCATATCTGTGCATCACTCCTTGATTCGTTGACGGTGGTGGGTTGGCTTCCCGCAGGGTGATCACGGAGGTGATGCGGAAGAGCAGCATCGACAAGTTCTTCCTGGCGATCGAGCCCCTCATCCGTAGAGTGGTGAACCAGCCTATGATGTGCCCCCTGTTTTCCCCCCATTTCTCGATCCCGTATCACGAACAATTCATAGGATGTGATCATTTGATATGATGCCCCGTTAAATCTGTATCCCCCTTAATTCCATTGGGCTTAGGGTTATGCTTGTTAGTACCGTGGTTTCTAAATTAACCTTAGGTTATATTAATGATAAATAGCACTGTCACAGATCCCTTCTGTATCGGCCGCAGCTGCATACTGATTAGATCGGTTTTGAGGGTAAAGGAATTAGGAACCCCACAAACTCACAAATTTTGACTTTTAGAGGTTATAATTTAGGCAAAATGGGTTATTATTGAATAGCTCCTGATTGCGCTTTTAAGAAGCCAGACTTGAATATGCATTGAATTAGTTGTGGTGTAGATTTGTTCTAATATCTGTATTCAGAACCATTTCAACCCTGGAAGATAAAGCATTCATTCCCTATCTCCATTTTGTGTTCATTCAATCCTATTCGGATGATAATTTTTTTTCAGCCAAAGCATTTGTGTGCATCCTAAAGTTTACCCTGGCCAGGCTGTCTTCAACCATGTGTTCTTTTTAGCTATCCAGTGATGGCCTTGATGTTTTGTTCATTTGTGATTTCTAGGTGAAAGAAGAAATTGAGTCAGCGTTTGCTAATCATGTCACTATGATGAGAAGGTATGGCATTGCAACGCTATTTTGACAACCAACATGATAGGTATTGGCCACTGTATAGGTTCTTAAACTAATGAAGCTTTCTCTAACAACTTGATTTCTTATTTTTCATTAGAAGTGTCACGGACATTGTTCCATCTACATCGAAGAATTTGCAGCTGCAGTTCATGACTAAGCTTTCTCTTCCAATTTTCACTGGCTCAAAGATTGAAGGAGAGGGCTCCTTAACTATAACTATTGCTCTAATTGATGCTTTGACCAGAGAAGTTGTAGCATCAGGCCAGGAGTCCCTGATGAAGGTTGAAATACTAGTTCTAGAGGGGGATTTTGAAGGTGGAGAAGGCGATGACTGGACACCTCAGGAGTTTAATAATAACACTGTTAGAGAAAGAGAAGGTAAACGGCCCTTGCTTTCTGGAGACGTGTTTGTTGGCCTTATTAAAGGCATTGGTACAGTGGGGGAACTATCGTTCACAGATAACTCCAGTTGGACACGCAGCCGAAAGTTCAGGCTAGGTGCAAGAACTGAGGATGGCTGTTTTAATGGTGTAAGAGTACGGGAAGCAAAAACTGAATCATTTGTGGTAAAGGATCATCGTGGAGAATGTGAGTTTATGCATTGGATTTCAATCACCGTATTACTTTCTTGCTCTCCTGCCTCCTGGACTTGTGCTAGCTTTCCTATCAATTTGGCAGTGTCATTTAATTTGACAACTGCACATACAAATATAATGATGTGAATTCCTTGTTGCATTCTAGATTTAGTAGAACACTGATAATCACTGAGTAAATAGTATCGGTATGTTTTCTGAACGGAAGGATTTTGGCCAACCTATTTACTACTATTATTAAATGATTGGCCTGTGTCAATTCTTCATCATCTCAAATGCTACCAAGATGACTAAATTTCAATTCCTCATTTGGCATGTTTTCTTCCTCTCCTCCAGTGTACAAGAAGCATCACCCACCAGTTCTTGAAGATGAGGTTTGGCGCCTGGAGAAGATTGGCAAGGAGGGAGCTTTTCATAAGCGTTTGAACAGGGAGAAGATCATTTCTGTCAAAGATTTTCTGACCTTACTACATCTTGATGCGCCTAGACTTCGAAAGGTACTATTGTTGTAGTTCATTCTGTTCAAAACTTACATTTATGTTTACATCAAATGTGATTTTCAGCATTATTTTGTGATGTTGATAAATGAGAAATATGAAACCATGAAACGACATATATGTATGAATTTCTCGTTTTGAATGAATCAACTGTTTTTTTTTCCTGTGGCAAAAATGGTTCTGTCAATCTGAGCTCTAGGACTTTTCCTATGCTAAACAGATTTGCACATTTCTACGTTGTTACATATATTCTGCATTGTATAAATGAGGTGTGGCATGTTGTTGTTGATGATAGTGGTGATTCAACAAAGTTGTGGATATTCTGACCCACTCTTTATGTTCAAATTATGCAGATATTGGGCAGTGGCATGTCAGCAAAGATGTGGGAGGTCACTGTTGAGCATGCAAAAACCTGTATTCCCACTGACAAGGTGCATTTTTACTATCCAGACAACCTAAGCAAAACTGCTGTTGTGTTCAATGTTGTTGGAGAAGTGAGAGGGTTAATATCTGAGAAGTTTGTTTCTGTTGATGATCTTATGGAAAAGGAGAAGGTATTCACGTTTCTTTACTTTCTAAGTTCCTTAGAACAAATTCATCTGTATTCCCCCCTCTACCAGTTGCGACCTAGACCATCTGTTTTTGCAATGTTTGTTCTTTTTAGGCTGAAGCACATGCAACTGTGAAGCAAGCATATGAAAATTGGAAGAATGTCATGACCTGTGACAATGAAACACTTTTGGAGTGTCCCTCACAGCTCTTCAATATGAGATCTCCATCTTTGCATGAAAATGGATATAACCAGTTTCCTACGCAAGTTGCTACCGATGGTTTTGGTTTAAGCCACTCGGGCATACCATCAGCTGACATTTTCTCTATCGAACCCTCGAGGGCCTTGGATCCTTGTGCACTGGAAACTGCAGAGAGCAATGAAAATCGATTTCAGTCAGAGCTGCCTCCACTTGGTGGCCATGGACCGCCTCAGGAATTGCAGGCCTTAGACAAGTTCTCCAATTCTTTGGTTTATGAGGAGTGCACCAGTCACCCCTCATTCAGCGAGGACTATTATCGCTGTGCAGATCCTACCGTATCCTTTGACACACAAGATCTTGGAGCTGCATTGAAAGGCTTTATTGCAACGATATCAAAGCCGAGGGCGGCATATAGAGGATGGAGGACGTTGTCTTATGTTTTAGGATGGATATTCTACACCAAGAAGATTGTTGCTCGAAAGAGAAGGAAACCCGGGAAATGATGGTTTTCATTTGCATGTGTTTATCTCTGTGGTTTAGTTAAACTGTGAAAAAAAAATAAGTGGAGAAAAGGAAAGGAAAGCATGTACATATGAGGGGTCGGTTACATATGAGGGGTCGGTTTTTTGGGCACAATTGGCATGCTTTGCTCGTTTCTTCAGCTGTTTTATCAGCAGGAGTTTTCATATGTGCCTATAAATAATCAGGTGAAATTTTGTACAGGGTGAAAGGTATGCATAATAATCCGTAAATATTGGTGATGCTTTGGCCACGTTCGGCGTCTATTTTGAGGTCAGTCATCGGTGTGTTCTTTATATGGTCAGGTTGTTATATACAGGTGACAACATTGTTGTCCTGTCACTCAATTCACCTTCCATTGAACAATTGTGGTGTTTTGCCCGCAATTGTGTGAGTAGCACTCCACTTTTTGTCGGTGTGAGTTTTGCCGAAAGAAATAGTTTCAGAGAAGATATAAGACTATGCAAAAACGCACAGGGTTAAATACCACACAAACTGCATTTCATTTAACCGTATAGGACCCAAAAGAATAAGAAAAATATCGTGTAGGTGTAGTGCTGATTATGAATTTTTGATAGATACGGTACGTTTTCAAACTGTATTTGTAGATATGACCATCCACTTTGCGTATTTGTAGAAATAGTACAACAGCTCCCGCGCCACACGTGTGCCAATGCATATCACGCCGCCACATGACCCTCCCGGTCGCCACCTCACGGTTGTTGACGCATAGCCACTATGCCCCAACGGTAGTTGGGTTAGGGTTAGAGTTAGGGTTAGTTGTTGACGCATAGCCACTATGCCCCCAACGGTAGTTAGGTTAGGGTTAGGGTTAAGCTGAAATCGGTAAGAATTTTAAAATATAGTAAATAAAGTTCAAAAAATATAAAAAAAATTGTGGAGCCTCCTGACACCGTGTACTTGTGTAAATTTGTTATTATTTTATTCGTTCAGAATTTTTATCGCTATTTTGTATAAGTGTCATATTTGACACCGTGTACTTGTGTAAATTTGTTATTATTTTATTCGTTCAGAATTTTTATCGCTATTTTGTATAAGTGTCATATTTGTGCTAGAGAAAAAAAACAATAGTAAACCGTGACATGTGTTGTTTGCCCAAACATCTGAATGAGGTCCTCCCTCCATTTGTTGTTTGCCTAAACATTTGTGTTGTTTGCCCAAACATCTGAATGAGGTCCTCCCTCCATTTGTTGTTTGCCTAAACATTTGAATGAGGCCCCCCTCCATTTGCCTTTCTTTTTCACCGAAAGCATCAATTACTTGTCATTCTGTCACCTCCTTGTCTCATCCATCAAATCTTTGTTTGCGATTCTTCTCCATAAGGTCAAGATGGTGTTTAGGATGATGTCTGTGAAACTTGACTGAGAAGAGCATTCAAGATTTAGCATTTTGGATTTTTAGGAAAAACAGAGCGCTTGTTCCTCGGTCGGGGACAGTGGAACTCACATGAGCGGAACTTCCGCACTAACCGGAACTCTGGAGTGCGAACTACAGCGGGTAGAATCGGAGCTTCCGATTTTGTGAAACAGGCCGAAACTGTTTTAGTTCTCTGATTTTGTTCTACTCTTCTTGAGAGGGTTTTGTAGATCTTGTCTAAATACATTAAAGGGAGTTCTTAATTTTAAGGCACCATTCACCCCATCTGTTGCCATTTCGGTCCTTCAATTGGTATCGAGCGGTTAGCTCTTCTTTATAGATCTTAACCGGTCAGTTGAGCCATAGCAACAGACAAGTATTCCACCAAGCCTCCAGTCTTTGATGGTATGGATTATCCCTTCTGGAAGAGCCGAATGGAAACTTACATCCAGGCTCAGGGGTATGCCATCTGGAGAAAGGTGAAGGTTAGATTTGCATTCTGCTGATAAAAACATCAATGTGAAACATGCACGATGTTGAGGCAAGCGCTAAGGCAAGGAACATTATCATTCGAGTTTGGCGAAGTGAGTTTGATCGTATTTCTCATTTGATTTACGCTACGACATCCGGGTGACCCTCGATGCATACCATGAGGCACCACCCGATTAAAGCAGTTCGACAAGACCGTTCAGCGAGAATCGATAAATTTGAAATGCTTGCTGGTGAATCTCTTGGCGAGTGCTTTTCGCGTTTTCACAAGATTTTGAGCAATCTCCGGCGGTCGATCTTACATACCAGGACTCGGATAGCGCTCGACGGATGCTTTACGCACTTGATCTTCGTGTTTGGGAGATGAAAGTGACTACCATCAAAGATAGCACGGACCTCTCGACCACGACTCTTGATGCGCTTTACTCGCGTCTCAAGACTCAC
The DNA here is from genome assembly GCA_036346395.1 of Hsuehochloa calcarea. Classification (NCBI taxonomy): domain Eukaryota; kingdom Viridiplantae; phylum Streptophyta; class Magnoliopsida; order Poales; family Poaceae; genus Hsuehochloa; species Hsuehochloa calcarea. The sequence goes on from CM070597.1 coordinate 3,853,932, forward strand.
GAGATTGACATTGTCTCTCGAAGGTCGAAGTCACGATCGATGGCTTTAGTCAGATCCCGCCTCTGGATCTTCTTCGAGTCGTCTGCGGGTTCTCCTAGGTGCTCTCTGTGACATAGCGATGATCGGTTAGAGCGACTTGAGGATGAACAGCTAGCCCTCCTAGCTCGGAAGTTTTCCCATGCTTACAAGAGGAGGAGGGATGGAAAAGAGGAGGTCTGTGATTTGTTTGAGTGTGGTGGCCCCACCACATCCGAGCAAGCTGTCCCAAGCTTGGGAAGGGCAAAGGTGACTATGGCGGTCAGAGCAAGAACGACTACATCGACAAGAACCACAACACGAAGCCCTCGGCCTTGACCAAGGCAAGAAGAAGTTCCGCAACTTTGGGAAGGCAAAGAAGGCATTCCATCGCGTCCTCGCGCCTCGACAGGCTGGACACGGCGAGGTGGAGGGTGGAGTGGCGATGATGGGAAGGGCGATCATGATCCCAAGGGCGGCAACTTCTCGGCATGTGCTTCATGGCCCTCGAGGCGGCGAAGCGACAGATGGTGTACTCGACTCCGATGAGGGTCGCCGGGCGGAAGGAAATGTATGGATTGTAGACTCGGTTGTTCTCGCCATATGGTGGAGATTCTTGTTGGTTTTCTTTGTCTCCGAATGCATGACTTAATTAACGTGCGGGATAAGGATCCCTCCCGGATGTTAGAAGATCGGAAGTTCGGCTATAAATTAGAGCGAGCGAGCACGATTTTATTTTGTTATATCGCTCGCTCTTCTGCTCGTTCATTTCATTTCGCAGTCGCTCGCTCTCTTGCTTTGTCGGTTATATTTTTGGGGACATTTCAGTGTTATTAACCGTCGTCGTTCGCAAGTAGTTTGGTCGTAATTTTTTATTTACAATACTTATTAGTTACAAAATAATTTATAGTAATTAATTAATAAAATAGTGTACATTAATTTGTAGTGTTAGTTTGATCGTAAAGAGAAATCAAATAATAAGAAATGCATTCACCGAAGACACAGAGGATGTGTGCTTACGTAGTTGTAATTTTGTAAGCATTTACTTACTTTAACATTGTTAGTCGCATGTAGGGAAATGTCACGACTTAAATTGGATACTAATCTTCTCCTAATTTCAAAAAAAAAATATGTGTTTCATAAACACCTGTGCTGAGAAGGAGAGAGGTTTCTGTGCAGAGTCATGGTGCATACTTCAGGGTTTGGGCTACATCCACCGACCGGAGTATCATGGCTTCTATGGATATCATGGGGATATGCTCATGATCTTAGGATGATATTACAATTGGCAATGGCTTTAAAGGTTTGTCGAATCTCGCGTTTTCGGTAAAAATCCAGTGCTGTCAGGTCATAGGCGGTCTGACGGGCCATGGCGACGGTCGGACCGGCCAGATATAAATAGTAGAATTTGGAGTTGGGCCAAAAATAGAGGGTGTAGGCAAGAGAGGAGATTCTCGTACACTTAGTCTCATAATTTTTGGAGCTTCCAGTCAAAAGATCTATTCGTTTGAAATTTCCAGAGAGGTTTCGGATTTCAAGTGCTGAAAATTGGCTAAGTCCCTAGCTGGGCGATGTGACCGGCCAGAGGGCAGTCAGACCGGTCATTGAATGGCGGTCTGACCGGTTTCCATTTGTATCGTCGGCTCTCGTAGCGGCGATGTTTGTTTGTTGAGTCAAGTTCATGAGTTTCAGTGCATATGTGTTGCATGATGCATGTTTTGACTAATATGGGTCAAGTTGCGAAGAACTTATTTCCATAATCGATTTCTTGGTCTATTGTTGTGCAGGTTGCTTGGAGGTCAACGATGGTCAACGACGAGGATGATCGGGACTAGGCTTGGAAAGCTGAGGTTCAAAACGATCGACGATGCCGGATGAAGTTTATGCATTCAAGCATGGCGCAAAATGGACAAGGATGACCGAACGGAAAGTTCGGTGCGACGGATTGCATCAAGCGGCACGGGGGTCGATGCAAGTGCCATGGTGGTTTCGGTGGGAGCCGGATGGGAGAGATTTGCCGACATGATGAGAGCCGTTGATCAACCTACACGTGACGAAGCATGAGATTGCTTTATGAAGATTGGACTCGGTCTTTGGAGAAGGATCGAGAAGGGTTATTTTGGTAATTTCACTAAAATACCGCCTTGATTGCTTTTGGCTAAACTGCGGCGCAAGATGGCGCAAGGAGAAGCGGTTTAGGTCAAGAGAAGATGAAGATGGTGCTTTAAAATGCGTGCGTGAGTTAAACCCATTTCTGTGTGGGCTTAACGGGTGCCCAATAGGAAACTCTTCTAGAAGGTTAGCCTCCACTATAATTATGGGAGGGTGTTGTGCACCTCCTCAATCCTTTTGCTTATTTTGAAACTTTAGTTTTGTTTTTGAGATTAGGGAGTGGAGAGCTTAGGATTCTTGAAGAGGAGATTGATTGTGTGCTCATGTATTGAGTTTTATCCTCCATGTTGGAGTGGTCAGAAACCAAGCTTAGCAAGTTTTCTTGAGATGAGTCTCTTTGCGTTCTTGCTATCTATTTTGTGGTTTTGGAGCCGTCTTTGAATCTCAAGTTTTCATTCGGTTTCTGCTCTTAATCTTGCTTGTTGTGACATGTGGGATCTCATCTAGGATCATATCTAACCCACGAGCAAGGTTTTGGATCTAGTTTTCGTTTTGACTCGGTTTTGAATCATCCTTCACTCAAACGGGAAAAGATCAGAACTTTACCAAGGATCTTTACGATATTTGATTGGAATAGGTTCCTGATATCCTAGAGAAGGTGTGTTCCAAGTTTCATCAAGTTTGGAGTTGTAGATCAAAAGTTACACCTATTTACAACTTCGTTTTCGGGTTGATTTCACTGTTCAATCAGGCTGGAGGTCAGACCGCCATTAACTTAGAGGTCAGACCGCCCATAGACCGGTCAGACCACCATTGACATAGAGGTCAGATCGCCCAACACTTAGGAAATCGAGCTCTCATTGATTTTGGTTGTTTTGCTCTGGGTTTTAGATTGGATTCAATACAAGACTTCTGCTGTGCTTGGATATTGATATTCATAGCTCTCATAGCTATTGGAGTAAAAATCATGTTGAATCCGATATTGATATTCATAGCTCTCATGGCTATTGGAGTGAAAATCATGTTGAATCCGATCTTCGTGAAAAAGAGATCGTACTCCTATTCACCCCCCTTTAGATGCCGTTTCGGTCCAATAACTTCACTATCAACAAGTACGGCAAGGAAATGTGGCGTGTCAAGGTCACCGAGGAGATGCACTGCATTCGATGCGGGATGCAAGGGCAACCATCATTCGTATGGGGTTCCACTACCGTAATGCACTGGGACGTATTGCCTTCCGCTACTTTCCCTACCGCAAGAAGGAGAGGTCTTTAGTAAGTTCAGATCCACTGAGGGGGCCAGGACACCACCATCACCCACATGTCATCCTTGATCAAGGCGCGGGATGAGCCTATGTGTTCATGGCCAATGAGATGGAGCGAGTGTATGAGAGACTGGATGCTGCAGAGATAGAGCTCGCCCAACTGAAGACAGCTCAACATCAACCTCCACCAGCTCAGGATGATTTACCTTATCGTGGATCGACTCCAAACCCACAGCCAGCCGTCTTAGAGACGTACCTCACAGGATGGACGCACGCAAGAAGGTGTGTCACACGGAGACTCCTGGTCCTTCAGTTCAGGAGATCCGCAGTCAGATTGCAGCTGTCGGAGGAGTTCTTCAGACTCTTCATTGCAGGGATGTTGGTGGCTCAGTGACGACCCAGAGGACCACGAGGAGCGTATCATCGGGGTGGACGTTGAGGAGGACGTCGAGGAGGAGGACCATGAGTCATGAAACCCTAATGTGGATGTTATTAATTCTTTAATACTGCATCACACCACAGGCTAGTTAAGCTTGTACATGAATCAAATGAGGAAAATATGTGGCGTGCAGATCATATAACGATGTACCGTAGCCTTCAAAACACACAGAGTCGGGGGTTACGGGATATCGTTATATGATCTGCATGCCACGCATTTTCCTCAGTTGGTTCATGTACAAACTTATCTAGCTTGTGGTACAATACAGTATTAAAAAATATCATCCAAATTAAACTGATAAATAAACAAAGAGTGTCCTATTTGATAATACCCACTCCTCCAACCGATAAATAAACAAAGAGTGTCCTAGCATGTTCTAATTGCATCTATATTGGACTTTATATCATTGTTTGTTATTATGAGCATTGCAATAAAAAGTTTTCATGTTCCATGTGCAGTGATGATATTGGATTGCAACGTTTTTTTTATATATTCCAAGTCACATAAAATCATGAAACCATAATTTTCAAAACATAGAATCGAAATTTTCGTTACCTAAATCCTAAATTTGTGAGATAATACCAGAACACATATAAAATTGCCGAAACATTACGCAATCAAGTCCACTGTGTGAGGAGTCTTCAAAATAAAATTCATAATTTTTGGAGCTTATTTTCTATATTTACAAATTCGTACAAACATGACATTTATACGAAATAACGATAAAAATTCTAGACGAATAAAATAATGATAAATTTACACAAGCATGTACACGGTGTCGGAAGGCTCTATAAATTTTTTATAATTTTTAAAACTCATTTGCTATATTTTAAAATTCTTACCAATTTCGGTATAACCCTAACTCCTAACTAACCATAACACTAACCTAAGTGCATTGTCACCATGCACTAACGGTTGGTGCATGGTGGTCATGCGCTAACAGCGGTGAGGTGACGGACAGGAGGGCCACATGACGGCGTGATAGGTGTTGGCGCACGGTGATAATGACAACGCACGATCACCGTGCGCCAACGCCACATGGCGGTGCGGGAGCCGTTAGCGATCCTGCGCTAATAGTGCTATTTCTGTAAATACACAGAGTAGATAGTTATATCTGTAAATACTACTTAAAATATATTGTATCTGCCAAAAATTCGTTGATTAGAGACTCCGATAGACGTTAGGAAAAAGTATTAAAGTATGCATAACCTTGATGCATGCATGCACTCGATCATCATCGTCGTCATAAAAGAAGAGAGTAGAAAACTAGAAAAAGACAGCGGTTTGGTATTTGCAGGTGGCAACGTCTTTATTCTGTGATGAGTGCCCTGCCAAAATACCAGTTCAATTCGTTCGGGACTTCGTCTCCCCGTTGGATCGTGTGACTGCAGATATATAGGGTGCTAAGGTATTAGTTATCGTTCGATTAAAAATTAAATATTGAGATTAATTAATATAGTTTTTTTTGTTACAGTTAAAACTGCAACAGTACTTTTCCCACTGTTGCTATATTATTTTACTGCACAGAGCACTGTTGTTTCATACGGCGTGCAGGGGGATCCGTGTCCGGAAACCAGCAGAGCCGCCTCCGCGAAACGAGGGCATGATTGTGTCTGAAAAAACGAGATCACCGTGCCGCTCGCAACAAACCGCCGTGCATCTCCGTCCCCGACGGACACGCGAAATGATTTCGAGACATGAGTGGTAAACGGGACATGAACTAATGTCCTCCTCCCATGATGACCCCGCAGGGACGACGAACAACCACCACCGTACGTAGCAGTAAAGAAAGGAGACAGCAGCAACACGCCCGAGTGAGTAATAAAGTCGACAGTGAGGAGTCGTCGGTGACTCGGCTAGAGAGGCGGCTACAAATCCCGCATCTCGAGGAGGCCACTCGGCTCAGCTGCTCCTCACCTCACCTCAAGTGCTCACCTCACTTCGCTTGCACTGCACATCTGCGGCTCACTCTTCCACTCCTAGCTAGGTAGCTCCCAAGAGAGGCGACGAGAGGATTGGATGGCCGCGCTGGCGCCGAAGCAGGAGGAGCTGCAGCCGCACGCTGTCAAGGACCAGCTGCCCGCCGTCTACTACTGCCTCACCAGCCCCCCGCCATGGCGTGAGTGAGCCCATTGGCCATTCCCTTCCTCCTCTCCTGCCTTCTTCTTGGTTGCCGCTGAGTTCGAATGTTTGGATCTCCCCAACTGAATCGTCCGTTTCCCTTTTGTTGTTCGCTTGCGCTTGCGATGCAGCCGAGGCCATCCTTCTCGGCTTCCAGCACTACCTCGTCATGCTCGGCACCACCGTCATCATCCCCACCGCCCTCGTCCCCCAGATGGGCGGCGGCAATGTACGTGTCCACCCACCTCTACGTCTCTCTCTGTCTCTCTTTCTGTGTGTGTTGCCGCTGCTGTTTTGTGGGAATCTGACGAGAAATCTACATGTCTTGCTTCTTGTCTGAATCAAGGAGGAGAAGGCGCGGGTGATCCAGACGCTGCTGTTCGTCGCCGGGATCAACACGCTGCTGCAGAGCTTCCTCGGCACGCGCCTGCCCGCCGTCATCGGGGGCTCCTACACCTTCGTCGTGCCCACCATCTCCATCATCCTCGCTGGCCGCTACAACGGCATTGCCGATCCCCACGAGGTCGCCTTCCTATCTTCTATTGCCTTCTTCTTCGCCAGTTTCAACGCGCCCGCCGTACTAACAAGCTTACTAACAATGCGGTGGTGGCTGCAGAAATTCGTGCGCATCATGCGGGGAACGCAGGGCGCACTTATAGTGGCCTCCACGCTCCAAATCATTCTGGGCTTCAGTGGGCTCTGGCGCATTGTCGTCAGGTATATATTTCTTCTCCTCAGGCTTCAGGTCCCAAGTGTTGTGCTCATCAGTGTACCTTCTCTGATCCCAATTTGTGCTAATTCTTGCCTCTTGCAATGTTGTAGGCTGCTGAGCCCACTCTGTGCGGCGCCCCTGGTCGCGCTTGTTGGATTTGGGCTCTATGAACTTGGATTTCCAAGTGTAAGTATTTGTACATGTGCAATTTACTTAGGTAGATTTCTACATATGCAATTATACATTATGTCTGGTTGTATTTATTAGTGACATAACAGCGTGAGTTTCCTATGCAGGTTGCCAAATGCGTAGAGATTGGTCTTCCACAGATCATACTGCTGGTGGCTCTTTCTCAGGTACGACGCATCAGGATGACTGTTGTGTGATTTCTAACAGTAGTTAAATCCTTATGAATACTGTGTAATTTTGCTTGCAGTACATACCTAATCTTGTGCCATTATTTGGGACTGCCTTCGAGCGGTTTGCTGTCATAATGTCTGTTGCCGTTGTGTGGCTTTACGCCTTCTTCCTGACTATTGGTGGGGCATATAAGAATGCTTCTCCAAAAACCCAATTCCACTGCCGTACAGATCGATCCGGGCTTGTTGGAGGTGCCCCCTGGTAATATCATTCATCTTTTTCCATATCATGCTCACCATTGAAGGGCATTGTATGTTTTCTTTTATTTTCTGGATGGTACAGATTTGCATTTTGCACTAAAGATTAGCCATTATAATTAGATCATTGCTCTACAATTTGCAGGATAAGTGTACCATACCCATTCCAATGGGGAGCGCCAACGTTTGATGCTGGTGAAGCTTTTGCCATGATGGCAGCTTCTTTCGTTGCTCTTGTAGAGGTATTCTGGATAAATCCATGATAAGTATTTAGAGAGATACGATTCCTTAAAAAAATGTATTTAGAGAGATATGTAGCATTGCTATGTTAGATGGCATCAGGTATCGACCAACTAATATTCCCTACTGTGTAATGCAGTCTACTGGTGCATTCATTGCGGTCTCACGGTATGCCAGTGCAACACCATGCCCTCCTTCTGTTTTGAGTCGCGGCATTGGTTGGCAGGTATCATCTAAACTCCTTCATTTGCAGTTAGTGTATCTGAAGATTCAAATGGCATGTAAGCATCTTACCTAATTCATTTGTTTGTGTGCTTACCTAGGGGGTTGGTATTTTGTTGGATGGCTTATTTGGAACAGCTAATGGATCCTCTGTATCTGTGTAAGTAGATTCTAGCTGATTGTTGCCTCTAGTGTGCGATGCTGGTCTGAGATATTTTACACTGTTCTGGAACAGCGAAAATGCTGGGTTGCTAGGTTTGACACGTGTTGGTAGCAGACGTGTAGTGCAGATTTCTGCTGGATTTATGATATTCTTCTCTATTCTTGGTAAGCCTCATGCTTTGATGTAATCATATATTCAACTGGTGTCCATCATACTCTTATGTTAACTGAATATCTTTGAAGTTTGGAAGTTGCACAAAATGTTGACACCGAGAATATACTAGTAAAATGTTTCCTTTTATTTCTGTCGTTTTCGGTATTATTTAAGCTTGTTGTCTGGACAAATACTATTAAACGAATTCCTATTATTCTCCTGCACTTCTGACAATAATCATAAACTGTATCTGATGGTAGTGTTTTTGCGCTGCGCTCGTAGGGAAATTTGGAGCTGTTTTTGCATCAATTCCAGGCCCAATAATTGCAGCTATATATTGTCTTCTCTTTGCATATGTTGGTATGTATTACAAAGTAAATTTTAAACAATGATCTGAGTTTTCTTTGATGATTGTTGAACTATAATAAAAGCAATGCGTTACTTCTGTGCAAACAGGAATGGCAGGGATTGGGTTCCTTCAGTTTTGTAACCTCAATAGCTTCCGAACAAAGTTCATCTTGGGATTTTCTGTGTTTATGGGTTTGTCGGTTCCACAGTATTTCAATGAGTACACTTCTGTCGCAGGCTATGGTCCAGTGCACACGCACGGAAGATGGGTAAGATCCAGTTCACAGTCTGACACGTTTCTTTCAAAAGCCCATTTGACATACAAGCTTGCATACTTGCACAGTGAAGTTTGATACTTGATTATCATAATTCATAGGTTGAATTTCAAAAATACCATAGTTTATAGGCATCGTGCTGCAGTAATCTGGTGCAATACCTGATCCTTGTGTATAATATCTGAGTAACTATGTAATACCTGGGCAATGGTATATGACTAGCGTATGATACCCAAGCATCCTGATATGTTCCACATTATGATCTTGGCGATGATGTATTAGGAAGTTGTTTATCTGTTATTTAACTCAGAAGCGGTGTCTGCACCTGAATAACTAGTAATAATTTTAGTGCTTTCATATGCTGAAGAGCCACCAAGTAGCAACTGATGGTTCTCATTTGCTAATGTCCAGTTCAATGATATGATCAACGTGGTATTCTCGTCGAAAGCATTTGTCGGAGGTGCTGTAGCTTATCTCTTGGACAACACCCTGCACAGACACGACGACACCTCCAGGAAGGACCGGGGGCACCATTTCTGGGACAGATTCAGGTCGTTCAAGACAGACCCACGCAGCGAGGAGTTCTACTCCCTGCCTTTCAACCTCAACAAGTTCTTCCCGTCCTTTTGATTGTGCGACGCATGCTGTTTGTACCATTAGTTCTTTGTACGATTAGTTCTTGCCTCTTGGGGAAGTAATTCTGGCAATGCCACGTTGTTGTTTCTCCTGCTGTTCTTGTACTTCTGAGCTCTGAATTCTGCAGAGCTCAGTGCAAACTGTTCTGAGAAAGGATAGATGGCTCGATTTTTTCTGATGTATATATTGGGTTGGATGAAACAGTTAAATCAATAAAGTAGTAAAAATGCCTAGCTTGTTCCCGATCAATCTTTCAGTAGGGATTTTACCATCTTGCTTAACCTCTCGTGCAATTTGGAGTGGTTATTTACACTGAGCTCCGCGGGATTCAGAACATTGCAACGTTCTGAGTCATGAATACCGCAGAGAATCCGATAGGACGTACGTGTCGCTGCCTTGCTCGTACTAACTCGTGCAGATCAAGGCTACCAGAAAAGCCGTACCGTTTCAATTCAAACTCGTAAAAAGAAGAAGAAAATGAGCTGCGATCTGCACGGAGTCGCACACACGACCTCGTCAGAGTACCAACCACCCTCACATGCATGCAAACATGGGATTAACTTCCTTTCTAAACGTGTTACATTAGCAGCCATCGTTAACCGTGATGTTACACGAGAATGTTATTTTATTTATTTCGTGTCACTAGTATAAAAAAACGAAAACGCTAACCCCGAGAGATGTGATGCAGCCGAAACATAGATCTCTAGGAAATTTATAATCCCACGAAACAGCGAAGGGAGTGTTTATGTTTTGGGGTGATTGAATTTTTTATATCTATCTATTTACCATTTTTATCTTTTGATTTAACATTCTATTGGTCAGATTGTCTCTTTATAACCAAAATAAACCTAGACAAAAAAGTCTAAATTAGACAAAACTAAATGTAGGTGAACCCTACAAATACAAAAAAAATATTCTAAATTAGGCAAAAGTAAATCTAGGTGAACTCTACAAAAACAAATGGAGCTAAAATTTACAGTAAAATTATGCTAAAATTACACATCACTTAGTACTGTAATTATAGGATTAATACTGTGCAATTATAGGTGACTGATGGATAAAAAATTTCAGACAACTGAAAACTAGCAAACCCGAACAACAAATTCAAATTCAAATTCTCTGATGGCTCCCCGAATTATTCCTTTATATTTATTATATTTAGTTTTAGCCCTCCCAATAATGACTAATTACCGATAAATTAATTCCTCTTTTTACTCCACTGGTTGAGAAGGAAATTTGCTGAAAAAAGATCTCACCGTAGGACCCTCTCATCAGCCGTTGATTCACCGAATCAACGGGTGGTAGGTAGGGCATCGGTGTCCCTCGCCGCTCGCATTTTCTTCCCGCTGGCTGTATACGCCCACTGCCCCCACTCCGCTCGTTTCGGTTCGGTTTCCTCTTCTCCTCTCTTTCACCGTCGCTGCCACCTCTCCACCTCCACCTCCACCTCCATCTCCTTCCTCCCTTCGGCCTCCAAGAGTTCCACGAGTCAATCAAATCCAAATCCGAGGTACGCGCAATTCGCTCGCTGCGATTCTTGTCCCATTTCGTGGTTCGATCGACCCGCTTCTTTCTTTCCTTGCTGACCTCTAGTATTGGCTGGATCTTGGCTGCGTGGGGTGCAGGATCCGCGGCGGCGGTGGTCTGCCATGGCGCACCGTGTGGACAACGAGTACGACTACCTCTTCAAGATCGTGCTCATCGGCGACTCCGGCGTCGGCAAGTCCAACATCCTCTCCCGCTTCACCCGCAACGAGTTCTGCCTCGAGTCCAAGTCCACCATCGGCGTCGAGTTCGCCACCCGCACCCTCCAGGTCCTTACTCTCGCACGATCCATCATCCTCCTCTTGCCATTGCGATACGGAGTCTAGGGATTTTGCACGGCCATTGCCTTCGATGCGTTTTGCATGTGTCTATGTTGGTAGATTCTTGCCGCATCTGTTTGATCTAAACCTATTTGTTTCCGCATGGACAGAAATTAAGTTAGGTTAAATGATGCGAATCTGCGATGAATGAGATGGGAAAGATCCTAGTATCTGTCACGGTGCCTGTGGCATCTATTGATTAAGGAGTACAGGTCTGACTCTTTTGCATGTACCGATTGTTTATGAGCCATTTAGTTGTGGTTGATGGGGCCCTTGGAATGATTGGAAAAATGTACTAACTTGGTTCTGCAATGCACAGGTATCAACATAAATCAGATCCATAGCCATAAAGCTGGCATTCGTTTTTCATGTGCACATTTAAGTGACAATGGGACTGAAAATTATTATGAATCATTGTGGTTAATTATGCAAAGCTGTGCAAAAAAAAAAAAATCATACAAAGGAGAAAAAAAAGCCATCAATAATGATTTAGGAGGTATAGGTGGTGTTAAAATTGCAGAGAACATTAGTCCATGGTAGGGAAAGCAAATACTCACAAACCACGAATTCATCGAATGTTGGCTGTACTGCAAATTAAGTTCTAACATAGAGTGACTATACAATCACGATGCATGAATGATATGATGAGTTTCTTACAGTAACATTTGCCTTGTGCCTTTCCCTCCATAAGCCAGTTGAACTATTAATCCGGCTACTTTACTATAGCTCAGAAGTGAATATATTGTTCAATGTTGAAAATGGTGAGTTTAACCTTGTGACACTTGAGCTTGTGTTACTAATTTATATGTGGTATGGAAATTTCTACTGCTTCAATGAAGTTCTAATAAGGTGGGAAAACTCAAATAACGATTGCCTTGACTCATGTTGCTGATGTAGTGATGTGTTTATGAATTTGGAGGTTTCTCTGCTTGTCTGTTCAAACACCATTGGTTCATCCAAACATGCATCTTATGTTGCAGCGCTTTTTTATTTTGTGAGCATCTGAAATATCTACAGTTTGTTATCTATTTTTATGTTCATACCTTGACATATGGTCTATGCGTCTCATTCTCTCATTATCCCAATAGCAATTTAAAGCATATGTTTGTTGGTTGTCTTTGTACCGTTATATGTCTTGTATCCAAGTCCACTACAGTTTTATAATCTCAATGGGGAAAAAATATATTTAGAAACTGGCGTGGTAAATATGGGTTTTGCGGGAAATTTTATTTTCACTGTCACTGGAATATTGCTGATGCATTTACAAAGCATCTGAGCACTGTATTTATCATCATGTGATTACGATGTTGTAATCGAAATGAGCAACTTGCAGTGGAGAAGTGTATGTTCAATTCAACCTGGTTGATGGAAATGAGCAACTTGCAATGAACAAGTGACTGGCTTGTTATCATTTAGTGGATTAGGCCTTCCGATGACCATGTCTTGAAACATGGCCTGTTAATGCATGAGTTCTTTGATTGGCTTTATTACATTTAAGAGAGCACCTCTAAAGTTTGGGATCTGTTTGGTTGCATCATATTATCGTTCTAATGTAGTAATAGACCTTCATGATCTAGTTTCATTACACTGACTTTTTTTTAATGATAATTGATCTACCTTTTGCTTATTTTTCTGTTACCATGTGTATGTCTTTTCGCCATTTTATTTTGGCAAGTGAATCCCCAAGTTAAATTTCTTTGAGATTCACCATTTTAGTTCTGTTAGTTTTTCTGATTGAGTTTGGAACTATGGTTACAGATAGAAGGGAAGACCATTAAAGCTCAGATATGGGATACTGCTGGGCAAGAGAGGTACCGTGCAATCACAAGTGCTTACTACAGGGGAGCTGTGGGAGCACTTTTAGTCTATGATATAACAAAGAAGCAGACATTTGAAAACATCCTGAGGTGGCTTCGTGAACTTCGTGACCATGCCGACTCCAACATTGTCATTATGATGGTTGGTAACAAATCTGACCTTAACCACTTGAGGTCAGTTCCAGAGGAAGATGGTCAGGCATTAGCAGAGAAGGAAGGGTTATCCTTCCTCGAGACCTCAGCACTGGAAGCCTTTAATGTTGAGAAGGCATTTCAGACTATCCTTTCTGAGATTCATCAAATCATAAGCAAGAAGGCGCTTGCTGCCCAAGAGGCAGCAGGCAATGGACCTCCGATCCAAGGAACCACCATCAATGTTACCGATTCATCTGGTAACACGAAGAGAGGGTGTTGTTCTACCTAGGTGCAAACAAAGAACCGGAGATGCTGCAAAAGGAAATATTCATTGATCTTCAACACTGTAGGTGTTATGTATGTCACTTTGACTCCTTTTGGCCTGTAATTCTGGTGGGGCTGTAATCACAATTCATACTGCCTGAAAGAAATTTTCCTTTAAGGTAGATATCATGTGTAGTTGCAAAATTTTGGTACAGACTATTTTTTGGCAGGTTTACTACAGTTTCAGCAAAATCAGATATTTTATCTTATTTTTACATGCGTTGGCGGTATTATCCAACATCTTTGTGCTAGAAACTAAAAGCATATGAGCGTATCGATGTCCCAAGCGTTGTTCTTCCAATCTGAACAGCTCATGTTCTTGCCTTTTTTGGTGATGCTGATTGATCTTTCTCTTGTTGCTTGAGCTATACTGTGCGTGCGCTCCCTTCTTGTGTGAACCATGTCCATCGATAATAAGTTTGTGTAATGTATCAAGATTTCAGCTCGTTCGATTCAGAGTTGTTCCGTTCTGATGGAATTGGTTCTGTGCTCTCTGCTTTAGCATAATCTGCTTTCCCATTGCACTGTCAACTCCATCCATTGTCTTCGCTGTCAATACACTACCAGCCATCCATAACTCGTGCTTCTACCTTTACCTCCTTTTAACTTTCAGTCTATTTATTTCTGCCTTTATACCATCGTCCCATCCTCGGCTGATTCATTTCATGACAGTTTATCGCTTTTCGCAAGATTGCAACAAATTATGTAGATGCCCAGTCTTTCAGATTTCAGACATCAACTTGATAATCACAGCAAGTTTGGACAGCATCATCGGAAGAAGCGTCAAGATAAGGCTTGAAAATGTCAATTCCATGTGAATTTGTGAATTGTGATTTCCATTTGTTCATTGGGAAGAAGAATATGTTCTCTTGGCACAAATGTCAGTCAATACTTTCAGCTGGGATGGAGAGAGATGCTTTCAAACAAGGGGGGGAATCGTGCAGCTTTGTCAACTGCAGTCTCCTCCAATGGATTCCCAAATCATAATCGACACAACATTTGCCGAATCGTGTTCTGTTCCCTTCCAAGAATGTGCAGTCACTAGCTGTTCGAGAAACCTCGGTTCAGCTTTCGTTCGTACGATCCAAATCCAAAGCATCTCTGATCTGTCCATCTCCAATGGCAGTCAGGCCCACTAGCTTCGATTGTGATCTGTCCTGCTGATGATTATCAATCATGTGTTTTTAATTGCATATTTCATCTTCTCTTTTTTTCTTGATGCTGGTTCTGCTCAGGATTCTGCATTTTGTGGCTATGAGACATGAGTTGATTCTCTTTTGCGCTGCAGTAAATTAGTAGTAATCAACAAGATAAGTATACCTATTAACTGAACCTAAATTATCCCTCATGATGGCATGCGCACTTTGCTGAACCAAGTGCGTGTTCGTGCCAAAGCAGTAATTTTTTACTGACCACTACAACCCTACGATTATGGATGCTCCTATCATGGAATGTTAATTTGGCACTCCATCCATGATCCATGACACGGGCGGATCCAGCTCGTAAGCATTGGGGGGTCATGTGACCCCAAAAACTTTTGGCTAAGTTTAGTACAAATTCTATTTGAAGATAACAAATGACACTCACAAACATGCAACGACACAATTATGCATAGAAGAGTGACCTCGGTGATAATTTTGTTTCCTGGATCCTCTGATTTCATGAGTATATTGGATGCTGTTAAATGTCACATAATCCTATTAATGTATGTAGGCACCACCTTGCCTGTCATGGAAAAGAAGGTTCATATATCTTCCACAATCTATATGCTTGTCCTTATCAAAGTTGAACCTTGCTATATTTTTTTAAAAAAACTCATTTGTGGCTAGGTTGCAAGCTAGTACTAGTTAGAGTAATTAAGTACTAGCTAGTGTTCCAATTCCTCTCTGGATGCAGATTAAATAATAATAATATAGGCCATGCGGTTGATCAGGAGATTACATGCTAAATTTGGAGCTAATCATTCTAGGTCGCACCATGGAGTGTTGTGGCTGGAAATTCCATGCTCCACACCATGCAGCCTGATGTCACAAAACAAAACCGGTGCATCTGAGTATTAGGTTTTACTTTAGTGGGTCGAGGACAATATCCTTGTAACTATGAATTATGATATGACTATATGCATCGCGGCAAGTACAAGGAAGAAACTTATTTCTTAGAATGAAAATAACCGATTATGAATCGACCTCTGGCCTAGAAAACGCAGGTGCCACACCAATTAGACTAATCAACAGTTGGCAAGGAGTAGATTATCTTAACATGTCCATCTGCATTTGGTACAAGTCTTGTACTACTGGCATCAGAAAACCCAAAACCTATATTGACATACCAGCATCAAGAACCGGTCACCTCAATTTGACACCGGATTTTCTTTTATTGCCAAATAATTTTCTCCAAAGAAGAAAAAAAAAGATTCGCCGTGATCTTGAACGAGTGGAATTCGGCATGGACATCATCTCCTCTGCATTTTGAGAGACATTTTCGATCCATCATACAACATTTTGCACACGTCAATTGTGCCTATTGCCAATATCGAAATCCAATCAGTCAATCCGACAAAACTTTTTTTTCCAACAAAGCACAAGTCCCAGCATCTATAGAAAGCTAATCAAACTGATTTACAGAAGTTCAACATACCAACTGAAAGAAAAAAAACATTAACCAGTTGGGGAGACTAACTACAAAGAGTAAAGCACAAGATAGCTAAAACAAACTCAACAACCAAACAGAGACTTGAGACAAACACCTCCTCCTACAGGATCCAAACTAACACAAAAGACAGTCTAGGAGATCTAAAGTTGTTCTAATCCTGCAGCACAGAAAGACTTCAGCGGCTTCCAGCATCCTTTCCAACTTCAACCAATCATCTTTTTTTTATTAGGATGCACCACCGCTGCAAACAAGCTATAAATTTGAATATGACTTCAATCGGTTGTTTAGGAAAAATATTCTCAATTGTGTCTTTATTTCTGAATGTCCAGAAAGTCCGGGATAAAATTGCAAAACTGGAAAGGCCAATATGATAGTCATTAGCACCCCTCTTATCAAGCCACATGAAAATCATCTAAAGAATTTGGAACTCTACTCTAATGAAAAATCTCTCTGATGCACACCAAGCAAGCTTGGCCAAAACACATTGAAAAAAATACATAGTTGACATTCTAAGAGACAACACTCAAGACACAATTAACCTCCCACGATCCGACAATATTCAACCGAAAACACGGACGCTCCAACGAATCCTCTCTTAAATTGCACTCAATCTCTCTCCTTCACCTCAACCAGAATCCAAACATGGCGTGTGATTAGACATAGCCAAGGTGTAGCATTGGATACGCTCTGAGCTACCATGGAGTAATTTGCAAGCAAACACGGAAATATACTAAGTAACAACAATCTTCAGCTGGAGATGATGACCTCGTGCCGAGCCGTCGGATCATGTGACCGAGGATTTTCGTCCATTCGATCTCCAACCACAGGACGCTCCTAGCAAAGCTCTCAGCACTGACACGTTTCTATTTTAAGGCATACGGCAACCAACGAATCAGGCTGCGCCAATGGGCGACACGTGGATCGGCATCTCTATCCACAGAGATTAGTGATGCACCCTCACTAACCTCAGCTTTGCAGAATAGTCAGGTATCGTATTATCATATTCATATTCATGTCGAAGTGACAGTAGTTCGGGAGTGTCGGATGACGCTCATTTTCGTAGTGGATTAGTGGGAGATCGAGCACGCACGCACACTTTGGCTGGATTGCTACGACTGATTTGTCTTGCTCCCACAAATCCTGGATCATCCATTGAAAGTTCTGGACACAGCGAGCCCAAGAGAGTTGCTACGCATACGAGCGATTCGGTTAATAGACAATCACCGATTTTTTTTTAAAGAAAAAACCCACCGATGGGTGCAATTTCAGTTGGACCTGTTAGGAAAATAGAGATAAAAAGGAGACACGAATTTTTACGTAAAAACTCTTACGGGAAAAAATCACGGTGTCAACCGGCGATTATCACTATACGAGGAGTGTTTACAAAACGCAGGAGATTACAATGAGACGTCAACTCTCCCCGTGCGGCTTACAAGAGGTACATAAAGGGATAAAAGGATTTGGAGTCCAAGTACGAAAACTAATCCGCTAATATGATAAGTTTCAATTCGACCACATTAGAAATTCGGTTCACATATCTCAACAATCTCCACCTCCAGATAAATTTTCTCTTGTAGCAAAAATGAAGAATCATCAATCACCAAATAACTCCATAATAAAATAAAAATCAATCACCAAATAACTCCATAATAAAATAAAAATCACTATGCGTCAACTAGTCTCTAGGACTAAATTGTAACACCAACTAAGCTTGAGTAAAGCTCAAACTTAGTAACAGGAACTGGTTTTGTCATCATGTTAGTTGGATTATCATGAGTATTTATCTTGCACACCTTGACATCACCTTGAGTAATAACACCTCGAATAAAGTGATATCTCACATCAATATATTTTATTCTCTCATGGAACATCTGATCCTTTGTAAGACATATAACACTCTAACTATCACAAAATATAGTAGTACAAGAATTATCTCCACAAAGCTCAGTGTATAAATCTCTTGCAAACTTGCATTCCAACTAACAGCACAACCACTAATGATGAAAACATAACATGTGAGAGATCTCCTCTTGTCCAAATCACTAGCATAATCAGAGTCAACATAACCAACAAGTTCATCTCTAGAATTCTCAAACTGCAAACAAGCATTAAAAGTACCACGCAAATATATAAAAATCCACTAAACTGCTTTCCAATACTCTTTTCTAGTATTAGTCATGTATCTACTAACAACATCCAGTGAATGAGATAAAACAGGACGAGAACAAACCATGCCATACATAAGAGAACCAACTGCACTGCAATATGGAACTCTAGACATGTACTCAATATCATAATCTGACTCGGAACATAAGGCTGAAGATAATCTGAAATACGAAGCTAATGGAGTACTCACTGATTTTGCATCATGCGTATTAAAACGGCGAAGGTCCTTCTCAATATAACCTTGTTGACTAAGGTATAAATTGTCATATTTCCTCTCTCTAATAATCTTCATGCCAAGAATTTTCTTTGCTGCACGTAAGTCTTTCATCTCAAATTCATTATTCAATTGTGCTTTCAGTTTTGCTACTTTCGACTTATCTTTGCAGCAATCAACATATCATCAATATATAGAAGCAAATAAATAGCTGAACAACTATCATAATCAGACCACTTAAAATCATGAGAGAGTATAAAAAAGTCAAATCTCTTGTACCATTTCCTAGGAGATTGCTTTAAACCATAAAGAGATTTCTTTAATCTACAAACAGGGTGTTCTTTTTCAGGAATAATAAAACCATCAGGTTGGTTCATATAAATGTATTCTTCTAACTCCCCATGTAAGAATGCAGTTTTAACATCTAATTGCCCAAGTTCATAATCATGCATAACAACAATACTGAGTAAAGTGCGAATAGAACTATGTTTCACAACTGGGGAAAGACATCATTAAAATCAATACATGGAATCTGAATATAACTTTTAGCAACCAACCTTGCTTTATACCTTGCTGGTTCAGTAGGGGAAATACATTCATTTCTTTTGAAAATCCACTTGCAATGAACATGTTTCTTCTCTTTTGCCAATTTTATTAATTCCGAAGTGTCATTCTTATCAAGTGACTCCATATCATCATGCATAGTAGTTATTCACTTATTACAATTAGTAGAGTTAATAGCCTCAGAGTATGATGAAGGTTCTGTGTCACCTTCAATTTCTTCTGCCACACTCAAAGCATAAGCAACAATATCAGCTTCTTCAATCAACCTCTTGGGTGGATTAATCACCCTCCTAGGCTTGTCAACCGCAATAAACCGTTGTGGTGGCTGCTCAACAATAGGAGGATTTTCAACAATAGGCAACATGAACAACAATATTTTCCTTATATGATGTGTTATCTGAACCAATAAAATAATTCACCTAAACACTTGAATTCTGCTCACTCTCAACAGGAACATTATTAGTCAGTTTATCATGAAGCATAGCAGATTCAATAAAGATAATATTTCTGCTAATCACATCCTTATTTGTTTCAGGATTTCACAACTTGTATCATTTAACACCAAATTTATAACCAAGAAAGATGCATTTAACAACTCTAGGCTCTAATTTTTCATTATCAACATGAGCATAAGCAGTACAACAAAAAAACTTTCAATTCTGAATAATTTGCTGGAGAACAGACCATACCTCAATTGAAGTCTTATTTTCAATTGCAGTAGAGGGTAGCCGATTAATAAGATAGCAAGCAGTTGAAGCGGCTTCATCCCAAAAAAGTCTATGCAAACCTGCACTAGACAACATACAACGGGTCTTAGAAATGATGGTCTTGTTCATATGCTCAGCTACAGCATTTTGTTGAGAAGTATGGGGAACGGTGTAGTGACTTACAATACTTTTTGTCTTGCAATATGATTCAAATTCATTAGAATAGAATTCCATCCCATTATCAGTGCGAAGTTTCTTTACCTTCTTTTCAGTTTGCCTTTCAACCATAGTCTTTCACTCTTTAAATGATAAAAATACTTTTGACTTATGCTTCAAAAAATAAGATCACACTCTTCTAGCGTAATCATCAATAATTGTTAACATATAACGAGCACCTCCTGGCGAAATCTTACGAGATGGCCCCCATAAATCATAATACACATAATCCAAAATACCTTTTGTAGTATGAACTGAAGTATTGAACCTCACCTTCTTGTATTTGCCAAACACATAATACTCATAAAATTTCAGCTTGACGATGCTATGTCCATCAAGAAGTCCTCTCTTGCTCAATTATGTCAAACCAATTTCACTCATGTGCTCAAGGCGCATATGCCAAAAATTTGTAGCATCAGAATCAGATAATGAGCTTGAAATTACAGCAACATTACCTGCTATTGTAGTACTTTGCAGATGATACATATTGATAGGTTTAATATCATATTTCATCACAACAAGTGAGCCTTTTGATACCTTCAAAACTCCACCTTCATAAGAATACTTGTACCCTTTAGCATCAAAAGTACTCAAGGAGATGAGGTTCCTTTTCAAATCTGAAATGTGCCTCACATCTGTCAAAGTTCTGACAATGCCATCAAACATCTTGATCTGAACTGAATCAATTTCTGCAACCTTACAAGATGAGTTATCACCCATCAACATAGTATCACCTTCAACAGGTTCATAGGTGGCAAACCAATCCCTATTTGTACACATATGAAAGGTACATGCGAAATCAAGAATCTATTTATCATTGGTCTTAGCACATCCAATAAAAGCAACAAGGACATCTCTATCAGAACTATCATCAGTAGCAGGGGAGGTTTTACTTTCATCATTTGGTTTACCTTTTGACTTATAATAGTCAGTTCTCTTTTCTTTATTCTGCAACTTTAAGCATTCAGAGATGACGTGCCTACTTTTCTTGCAATATTTACACGACTTGTACTTGTCTCTTGATTTTGACCGGTTCTTGTAGTGTTTGAACTTTTGTCTCGAGATCCATTATTTGAGTTCTTCTCTTTTTGCCTGCTACGAACAAACAAGCCTTCTCCATGCGAGTTTGAATTTTCAGAAGGTACCATCTGTTTTATTTTCTCCTTAGCATGCAAAGCTTCATAAACTTTATTAAGAGTGAGAGTATCTCTACTATATAATATGGTATCTCTAAAATTTAAAAATGAACTAGGTAAGGAACGCAAAAGAATAAGACCCAAATCCTCATCATCATATTTTTACCTCCATCGACTCTAGGTCGACAACGATCTCCTTAAACACTGAAAGATGATCAAGCACATATTGTTCTTCTTGCAATTTGTGAGAGCACAACTTCTGCTTAAGATGTATCTTACTGGTAAGATCTTTTGTCATGTAAATTTGTTCCAGCTTCAACCATAATGCAGCAGATGTCTTCTGCTTCAAAACTTCTTATAAAATATCATTTGATAGATGAAGGTGAATTTGAGATAAAACCTTACGGTCTTTGCACTTCTCATCTGCGGTCCATGCGGTAGGTTGTTTCTCAAAACCTTCCAATGCATCATCCAAATCCATCTGTGCTAACACAACCCTCATCTTGACTTGCCACAGTGAAAATTTTGTATCTCAATCCAGGAGTGGAAGATCATATTCCAAAGTCGCCATGAGGAATAAAACCTGAAATTTCTTGGTACTAATCTGTGTAAACCCAACAAAAATCACAACCTCTTTGGTACAATTTCTGTGTACGCGAATCAAAGATCTTCGAATCTCTTGGTATACTTCTAGATCTTGATTACTCTATACGTGATCTTTGCACCAAAGAGAAAAGAATGATTGGTGATAGATTAACAAAAAAAGGAAAAATCTTGGAACAGGCTGAAGTTGTTTTCTTGGACTTGGTCTGATGTGAATGACGCACGCACGCGCGCTGGTTTTAGATCGAGGCGAGGAGGCGCGCTGTCGCTCGGTGGCTTTAATTGCTCGTCGCTGGTCGTGTGGTCTCGGTTTTCCGTGCGAAGCGGCGTTGCTAGTTGGCGTCGAAGGACCAAAGTGAGGCGAGGCGACGAAAGGACGCATGTGGGTCGATGCGAGTGTAGGCGCGCCGAGAGACGGTGCCGCCAGATTTTTTTTTGATCTGCTATATTTTTTTCGTATCTCTATCAAAACTCTAATCTCCTATGCTCTGATACCACTTGTTTGAAAAATAGGGGCAAAAGGAGGCACGAATGTTTACATGAAAAACTCTTACGGAAAAAACTACAGGTGTCAACCGCGATGATCATTATACGAGGAGTGTTTACAAAACGCAGGAGATTACAATGAGGCGTCAACTAATCCACTAATATGACAAATTTGAATTTGACTACATTAGAATTTCAGATCATAAATCTCAACAGGACCCGTGTGACAGTGACTGGTTTAGACGATTTCGCGAAGATTAGTTTGTACCCGGAGCACTTTAGTAGATGTAAGTCTGCGTTATCACCCACTAAGCTAGCTGTGTCAATTTTCGGCTCCATTTCTTCCATGTGCTAATTTGGTTAGTTGGAGGCACTGAGCAAAGCAGAGCTGAAGTGGGGGCAGCAAAGTTGTGGAGTCGATCCATCCATCCCCGATTGCATCCAACTTGATGTTGTCGGCAATGCAATTGCATGCATTGTTGGTTGGTTATTTATCTAGCTCTGCTGTCATCACTGACAAATATTCGTCAATTGTTCAGTATGAAACTACTGTTTGTTTGGGTTTCAGATTGAGAATGATGTCGGACGGGGCAGGTTAACAACTTAACTTGCAGTAAACAGTTTGCAGTGGTGTCATGTCAAAATGGCAGCAGGATCGGTGTAAAGTGTAATTGTAAAGATGGAGGTGTTTAGCTGCAGGTGTCAGCCGCATGGCACATCAAAGTATCATCTGACTTGAAAATGACTGTGCTAGCTCCACCACTACTCCCATGTGCTCCTTTTCGTTCAATTTTAGTTGCAACATGTTGTCTAACTGTACTCTCTCTTTTATCGGTCGACAATTTGTACTGGAGCAATCCCATCCATGATTCAACTTTGACTCGAATTGAAACGCTGAGGAATTCACGGGCTTAGCTAGATAACCAACACTTTGTTTTTTTAAAAAAATAAGAGGGTAAATTCCAACCAAATTTTAGATCCCCGACACACACACATTTTCTCTCTGTTGTGAACATGATATTTCGTGACAGTATGCTGAAAACCTGAAACGAAAGAGCCATCTTCTTGTTTTAATTTTGCAAGACAGAAATGTCCTCTCTATATGTGCCAATCTTTCATGGTTAAAGAGATCCAAGGTGCAAAATAAGTGGTATAGCATAAAGAGAGAAGGGAAAAAAAAGAGCAAGAAGAGATGACAACTCAAGAAAAGAGGAGGGGAAAGGCAAGAGCTCATAATGGAATATGACATTATGGCACGATTGATATATGGTATATATACATGTGCTTAATTCCTTGCTATTCCAAATATAATGGGTGCAATTTTACAGAAATTTATCATGAATAACACAAAATAAGAACTCACGGAATGTGATGTTAATTACCTTTATCTGCGTCAAATGAAACCTAAGCTCTTCATCAAATATTGAAAGCTGCTTAACTAGTTTTACTGTCAGTATTATTTTGTATCAGCTGCAGCCAGTTATTTCATTAGTTGTTCTTGATAATAGAAGAGTGAAACAAGATCAACCCCATTACTTTATGCTAATGATTACCCCATTACAGGATATCTTGGTCAGATCAACGCCATCCACAAAATAATATTCAGGTGGTAGTACTTGTCGTGAAACAGTAAAACCAACTATTTTTTCCACCGGATATGGGCTACCTAGGAGAGTTATTCCTGGAATAAGAATGTGCTTATTTGAAAGTAAGCACTACCCCTCCTGGTGATTGACCCTTCGTATTATAATCCTATATCTAGTTTTGACCAGTTCATGTAATATGATATTGCATTCCCATCGTGGTAATCAAGCATGGAATCGCATCTTCTGTAGTTGTATTGGCAATGGTAGAGGAGCACAGTGCCTATAAGTCCGTAACATTAGGGCAATCTGAGCCTTCCGATTCGTAAAAGAACGGTTTGGATCAACTATCACAGTGTATTGCTATAGTATTTGCTACAAAGTTTGATGCAGTGCGGGATGAATCTCACACGTTCTTTTCTAATCCAATGATCTACAGTAATAATGATACTATGTCATTGTTGCTTAATGTAAGAGGATATGCTTCTGTCAAGCATGGCAGTTTAGTGGATTCGATGGTCTATTTGTAATACATTCATTTCACATGAATTTTACATGAAACAGAGTAAATCATTTAGATAGAGCCTGAAACTTCCAAATCCAGCCATATGAACTGCGTCACAATTCCATCACAAATTGTCAAAGCAGTCATGAAACATGTGTTTTACCGCTCCGCATATGTGCGCAAAGTCAGCGCTAGATAGATATACATATCATGTCTCTTTTGGATTGACTTCGTTTCAAATTAAAAAGATGTATCTTGGATTGATGTTCGAGATAGATCGGGAGGCATATGCGATATATGATGTTCTGTGCTAGCTAGCACGGAAATTTCTTTGTGCATGTAGTATAAAGTTTATGGCTAGTAGTATAAAGTTTTTAACGACAGTACGGTATTACTGTATCACAGAAGTAATAGAGCATAGAATAACTATTCTACGCCTAAACAGCCCACCATGTACAATCCAGGCTAGATGTGATGCGCCCACGTGCAATCTCATACAATCGGCCCATAACTGCAGAGGCGGTCCATAAACGTCCGCGTCCGCGAGAGTCTCGATCCGACGGTAAATATCACGTGTCATAACAATAATACGTGTATCCTTTTTTTACTGTATGTTTCAGGGGAACATGTTTTTTTTTGAGCCCCTACATAAGAAAACATGTGTTTTACCACCACTTTTTTGCTATCTATTTTTTAACAATAAAAAATCAATAAACCTTAGCTATCTTGTAAGGTAACTGCGTTGGGAGTACCGAGTAGGTCCAATGAAGTAAACATGCGTTTGTAAAACAGTAAACGGTTTCACCGTAGACGATAAACACAAATTCAAACCGGATATATCGTGAAGGCAGTAATATAAAACATACTACACAATAAACTATTTCATCATAGACAATAAATACAAATTCACCTTTTTTTGCATTTATATATGGCCAAACAGCGTAGCCAGTCGCTTCTTACAAAGATTTAAACATAAATAAAAACATAAATAATCAAAGTTTTTCTAGTGGCGGAGGTAGCCTGCTATCTTCGTTTTCAAAACTTCGTAGGCGACGTCGTCGGCATCGGACGGTTCGGATCAGTGACGAAGGCCGAAATGAGTCGACCCGCTTACGCTCCTATTCGAGTGTCGTCCAAAGACGCTCCGACTGAAGAATCAAGTTAAATTGTGCACATAGGCTCTCTTCCCTTGCTCGAGAGGTCTTGTCAAGGTAAACTAGGTCGCCCACCGTCTCGATTAAGCAATCGAAGTGACGGTAATCCTCCAGGAGATGTGCAACGTCGTTCTAAAGGACCACACCGATAGCGATGTTAGCTCACCGGAAGCTGGAGGCGACACAGAAGACGCGGCGGAGGAGGATGTCCAGACGGCGGAACGTCGCCGACACATGCCCCAGCATAACGCCCGACGGAGGAGGTATGCCACTGTTAGTACTCTCATACAGAATGGCCAGGTGGTCCATCAACACAGGTGTCGGGGAAGAAGAGTGGGAGTCATTTTTTTAACTCTTCTAGTTATTGATGGAGTGCGAAAGAGAGTAACGCGACGTGATAATCTATCTTCCGGTGGAGGATGATCATTCTCATAAAACAAGGAGTAACGTCGGCGTGCAAAACGAAGAGACGTGTCGAAAGTCAAAGCGGCATTGATGCGCTTAAGGCATCGTTTGGTCGACGCTTAATAGAACCTTTCGCTCACACACACATTGATAGTAAAAACGTACTCACAACTTAGTAAACCTAGTCGGGCATATAGTAATTATGAAATTAGATGTGTAATAGTAATGTTACTAGCACCATATAGTAAACGCATTAAACCAATGCAGTAAAAGTATGAGGTAGTAATATCAACATAAATATGCAATAATTGATATCAGCATTTACTGTGTATAATCGCTTATGTTTGTTTCTTTTTTTTAACAGGCGTGGAAGTCACATATATTACGTGCATGGGGTCGCATCGTCCTGGCCGTTTCCGCGCACTACAACAAATCATACTTTCTCTTTTCGGCCGCGCGCTCAACCCTCAATGAAACGAAAAAAGTAAGATCCCTGCGAGCTATACCAGCCTGCATTCCCTTCAGGAGCAGAGGCGATATTCATTTTCAGCACCCTTCGACCCACTTGCACCTCGAAGGTTAGGGAATACGATTGTTTCTTTTGTTTTGGGTTGCTTCCTTTCTCGTGAAGTGGAGTTTTCTAGGGTTCCGCACAATAATTTACCCTCAACTTTTCAATTTTAAGTAAAACAACTCCTCGTATGCAATAATTTGTAGGATCCACTTTTTTGTTTATCTTCTTCGGACCCCCACTGTCTTCACTACCGAGTTCAATCCAGCAGGGATGCCCCCAGCCGAGGTACGCTGGCGCTCCAAGGGATGGGGCGGGGGAGGGGGTTGGTGCTCCGACCCTTCTTCCCTCGCGGCGCCGCCGCTTCTCCGACCGAGAAAATTGTTCGCTAATTTGGTGGGGCCTTTTTATCTCGACACTGGGGTGGATGAGGGCATAAATGGCTAATGCTTATCCGCCTACAAATAGTCGAGGCCAACGGCTCCATCCTAGTGCGCTAGCTATTCTAGAGCATGGGACGGGCCTAGGGGTGGCGTTGCCTGGCTAGTCCTGAATAACCGAAAAGTGTTTCCGTCTCTTTTCATCACGCATCTCCGGGCGTTGATAGCTGGTACTATACACACACACACTCACACTTCTAATATATCACTTAAACGAATATATTATACTTTTTTATCATTTTCAGTATACTTAAATACCAATTATAATATACTCCGACTTGATTGAAAAAATTCATTACATGCCTTTATTTTTCTATATACCTTTTTTCATATATAAAAGAAGTATATATACAAATCTTTCTATAAAAAGTGGAGTTTGATGATATTTTTCATCTAACTCACTTTGGGGTATCTTATAATCATGATTGGAGTATACTCAAATGATAAAGATATATCATCATACAATTTAAGTGGTATATGAGAATCTGAAATACGTACTCCCAGAAGTAACACACACACACACACACACACACACACACACACACATATATATATATATATATATTAATAATTTCTATTCCCGGGTGTAGTTACTCCCACCTTTGATATACCACCTAAAAAAACTTGACATACTTCTTTATCACTTTGTGTATACTCATATACTAATTATAAGATAATCCAGTACGAACCACACGAAAAATTTATAAGAGAGTCCATAGTTTTTAGCATATTTTGTAAATACATTCATATTCACACTAAAAAGGAGTATGTCTAAAAAATTGTACATACCACCCCTGCAAAGGTGTGAATACCACCTAGGTGATCTTATATACTCGTATACTACACATACATACTCTCGGTTGCGCAAAATACTCCATACGTTGTGAGATACGGAATAGGAAGTAGTTCAATCTAGGGAATATCTTGCGCAACCGAGAGTGTGTATGTGTAGTACGCAAGTATATAAGACCACTTAAGCGTTATTTACATTTTTTTAGTGATGATATGTATAGTTTTTTAGACATACTCTTTTTATGTTCGAATACGAAGATATTTACAAAATATGCCAAAAACTATGGACTATCTTGCAAATTTTTTGTGTGGTTCACATCGAAGTATCTTATAATTAGTGTATGAGTGCACCAAAAGTGATAAAAAAATATAAAAAAATTTTAGGTGGTATATCAGATATGAAAATAACTACATCTAAAAATAGAATATACACAGTCCACACGCATGCGTTGAATAGCACTATCGTATGTGTATAACTCACCGCCTCTCCTGCTTTGACCACTAGCTTTAAGTATGACATAATTCTACCCTCTCCTAACACATGGATGATGCACAACCTTTAATCCCATTGGACTACCACATAATCCTTTCCCATTTATTCGCCTTTAATTCACAGAAATTAAAAACGAGGCCGCCTTTTCTCGATTCGATTCGCGCACATCAATATATCTCCTCAACAGCCCCCACTGGAGCCGCAATCAATCGAGCGCCCACCGCGTATCTATCATACCCACGTGGGTTCAGATGCCCTGGATTTGCCCCTTAAATCCACCACGTGGAGTTCAGCCAATCCTAACCGTTGCCTCTTTCTGATTAGACTAGAATCAAGCCACGTCGTCCCTTCTTCACTTCCCCCCATCCATGTCGCCTCCGGTACCTATCAGTTGTGACTTCTCAAGAAGCCATAATATTTCCTCCGTCTCGGGCGCCCACCTCAAAGACTTGGGACAGCTGCATCGAACAAGCATTAGGATACGTACACAGACCGTTATTGTCTATAATAAATTTACAAATTACCTATAAACAGTACTAAAAATAATTTATACAGTAGAGTTATAGTAATACAATCAGCTATAAAATTATAGGTAATATATAATTTTTTAATATATATTTTTAATTCTGGTGATATAGTCGGCTATATGATTGTAGATAATATATTTCTCTCTTTTTATTCTCTTTCAACTTAAATTTACGTCAGCTTAAATCCTACGAAACAGATGCTATAGACAGGTGACGTAAGCTTATAGTATATGATCTTAGACATCATCATTACTTTTTTGACACCATCGTTAGAAGATAATGATAGCGGTGAATAGAAAGATGATAGTTGGGAAGTGATTATATGCAATCTTGGTGGGCGTCGGCTAGCGCGGCCCGGCGAATGGAAACCGAGACAGGCCGTACGCTATTAATTGGGAGGCGGGAGGCCTAGGGCTGTTAGGCTGAAGAGATTAATCTACGACAAAGAAAGTGGAGCCTCCAAGTTTTTCCAATATTTTTGTTCTCTAAATAAAGTTTTTTGTGCGAAAAATCTGTAAGGAATTTTAACCAAACAATGGTAGGTATATATTCGACATAAATTAGCGGAATTGCAGTGGTGTTTCGCTGAATTATTTAGTTTCGAACCCTGTCGATGTGCGTCGGATAGGGAAGGATTCCGGAGTTTTTTTGGGAGTTAATATAACACTTTTTACACGCGCAATAGTAAATCTAACTCCTTCTCTGCGCTAAAAACATAAATAGCACCGCGTCCGTGCGGCAGAGGGCCGGAGCCGCCGGCAGAACAACACATCATGGCATCCGTACACCTTGGCACGGAGCCCTCGTCCACGCCGAGCACGGAGATGTCGTGTCTGTGCGCTAGGGGTGTGCCACTGTGCCCGGGGCAGACGGACGTGGTGTGTTTGTGCCCCTGGTGCATGGATGTGGCGTGTCCATGCACTGGGGGCACGGACACGGTGACTCTATGCCCGGGTGTGCAAACTCGGTGATGTGTCGTTCTGCCGACGGCTCCGACCCTTTGACGCATGGAGCGTGGTGCCATTTTTGCATTTGGCGCAGAGAGGAGATTAGATTTGTTATTTCACACGTAAAGAGTGTTATATTGGCCAAAAATCCAGGATTCAGGGTTGTCGTGTAGGCAAGAAGAAGGGCGGATAATCTCGTGTGTAGAAACCAAGTAGTAATGGTCAAGATTTGCTGAAATGTGAATTCGAAGAGTAACTCTAGGGGATCTGCACCCACCCTATGTTAGGGAAAACACTACCGGTACGAAAAATTTATGAGAGGGTAGCGATACAATCGGTTTTCGCCGGTTACCGAAAATTTTGAATTTTTTTAATTGAACTTTGAATTTTTCAGATGTTAAGATGAAATTTATCTAAATTTTGTATTAAAATTTGAATTTAGATAAAAATTAAATAAATACAATTTTTTTCTTAGTATAAAATTTATCGGGCCCGCCAAAAACACTCCAGCGAAATTTTGACCATAGATTTTTCACTGCCCCACGTACGGTTATATAAGGCAAGCCCCTCCTGCCCGTTTTCTACCCAGCCTCAAACCCAGAACAAATATTTCTTCTTGTTCCTTCCAGGTCCTAGCAAGAAGCACCCTCTCCTCTCCTCTCCTCTTGTGGCGAAGAAAGTGGGGGTTCGCTTTGCCGTCTTTTCGGAGGTTTAGTAATTAGCATGGAGCGCGCGGGCTCGGGGAAGGGTTTAAGGGGTGGTGGTGCTGCGGCGGCGGAGGAGGACGGCGAGAAATGGGTGCTCGACTCGTCGGTGGATCACCGCCGAAGGCCGCCCCTCCGCGCCGCCACCGGGTCCTGGAAGGCCGCAATATTCATCATTTGTGAGTCGAGATTGAGTTCTATGTGTTGGCCAGTTCTTTTAGAAGTGTTTTTTTTATGCATAGTCTTAATTGCAGGTTAATTGGTAGTCATGTAATTGATTCCTCTGGTTTTTGCTTCCTTTTTGGCAATGAAGTGATTGAGTTTAGCGAGAGGTTGAGCTACTTTGGGCTCGCGACGAGCTTGATGATATACCTCACCAAGGTGCTCCAGGAGGAGATGAAGGTCGCGGCCGAGAATGTCAACTACTGGATGAGCGTTACCACCTTGATGCCTTTACTCGGCGGTTTCCTAGCCGATGCCTACCTCGGGAGATTTTCCACTGTTCTCTGCTCCACTCTCATCTACCTTATGGTGATAGCTCGCTCTCTCTCTCTCTCTTTATATATATATATATATATATATATATATATATATAATTTTTTTATTTTACAATTTTAAATTTTATCGGAATTACTAAAAAAACTGTCGTGTGTTTTTTTAAGAAAACAATCCTTGACTTTATAGTTTTGCTTAGAGATT
The DNA here is from genome assembly GCA_036346395.1 of Hsuehochloa calcarea. NCBI lineage: Eukaryota > Viridiplantae > Streptophyta > Magnoliopsida > Poales > Poaceae > Hsuehochloa > Hsuehochloa calcarea. The sequence goes on from CM070597.1 coordinate 3,884,894, forward strand.
CATACTTCGGCCTGCAACATCGTCTTCTTCGAAGATTTGATCAATAACATTTAACTGTTTTCTTTTGTCATAATATTTGAATTTTTATCTGTCCGATATGCTTTAAGATTTGCACTTCTTCTTATACGATGAATGATGAATTGGATCCGAAATTTTTAAAAATTTCAGACCATAATGGATTCACAACATTGTTGTATTTTGTTGGTATATAATTTTATTTTTCGTCTTTGTTTTTGCTAAATATCTCAAAGTATATGTTAGATTTTAAATCATGTTATGGAAATATGAGTTATTAAGATTTTCGACAATAATTACAGTGATTAAAAACAAAACTTTCATACATAATATCTTATAATTTATGTATAATAAGGTTGTAAATGAACTAAAATTTAACTATTTTATGTTGAGAAAATAGTCGGATATTGTGTGTGTGTGTGTGTGTGTGTATATATATATATATATATATATATATATATATATATATATATATATATATATCGCGGCATGCATAAGGCACATACATGTATTTGATTAGTTCTACATCAGGTGATTTAGGCCTCACGTGTGGTGATCCCCCTCTGCAGGGTTTGATCCTCCTGGCGATATCGCAATTGACCCCGAGCCTAAAACCAAGCCATTCCTTGCATCTCCATGAGACGCTGTTTTTCGTAGGTATATATTTGGTATCCATAGGCACCGGTGGGCACAAGCCAGCTCTGGAAAGCTTCGGCGCCGACCAGTTCGATGACCGCCACGCGACGGAGCGGGTGCAGAGGATGTCTTTCTTCAACTGGTGGAACTGCGCCCTCTGCTCGGGCGTCTTGCTCGGCGTCACGCTGATTGCGTACATCCAGGAGAAGATAGGCTGGGGCATCGCCAACATTGTGCTCGCCGCCGTCATGGGGGCCTCCCTCGTGGTCTTCCTTGCCGGACGGCGGTCCTACAGGTACAGGGTGCCGGAGGGCAGCCCATTTACGCCATTGGTCCAGGTCGTCGTCGCCGCCATCAGGAAGAGGCACCTCGAGTTACCTGCGGACGCCAACGAGCTATACGAGATCAAGCCACAGAATATCAAGAAGAGGCTGCTCTGCCATACCGACCAACTTAGGTGAGAAACTGAGAACTAACGTTCCTTTCACTGCTCCCTTTTTATTTGCACAAAGTGATCGATCGTGAAATGCAATTAGCAGTGAGAAGTGACTGATGATTGCGATTTCAGTTTATCCTATGTATCCAATTTTGCTGCTCCCTAATGAACAAATCATCAGGAAATCTTGCAAAAGCAAAAGAAAGTAGTACACACAGTAACCATCATTATAATGCGTACCTACGTCATGATCTAGATCTTGTTGTGAACTAATCATGCGTGTATGTACATGATGATGTGGTAGGTTTCTTGACAAGGCAGCCATAGTGGAGAACGGCGGCGAGAGGCGTGGGCCGTGGTGGCTGGCGACGGTGACGCAGGTGGAGGAGACGAAGCTGGTGCTGGCCATGGTGCCCATCTGGCTGGCCACCCTCCCGTTCGGCATCACGGCGGCGCAGGTGTCGACCTTCTTCATCAAGCAGGGCAGCGCGATGGATCGGCGTCTCGGGTCGCACTTCGTGCTCCCGCCGGCGTCCATCTTCGCCCTGTCCGCCATCGGCATGATCATCGCCGTGGCGGTGTACGACAAGGTCTTGGAGCCTTACATGCGCCGCGTGACGGGGGGCGAGCGCGGGATGAGCATCCTGAAGCGCATCGGCGTCGGCATCGCGTTCACGATCGTGGCCATGGCCGTGGCGGCCGCCGTCGAGAGGCGGCGCCTCAGCTCGGCCGTGCCGGCGTCCATGTCGGTGTTCTGGCTGGTGCCGCAGTTCATGCTGATGGGCGTCGGCGACGGGTTCGCGCTCGTGGGGCTCCAGGAGTACTTCTACGACCAGGTCCCGGATAACATGCGCAGCCTGGGCATCGGGCTGTACCTGAGCGTGATCGGCGCCGGCAGCTTCCTTAGCAGCCTGGTGATCACGGCGGCGGACCGCGTGAGCTCGCGCGGCGGGCGGGCGGGGTGGTTCGGCAAGGACCTGAGGCGCAGCAGACTGGATCTCTTCTACTGGCTGCTCGCGTGCCTCGGCGCCGTCAACCTCGCCTTCTACGTGGTCGTCGCCAGCAGGTACTCGTACAAGACCGTCAAGGCCGCCAGGGTCGGCGACGAGAAGGGCAGCGCGGGCGATGTCGAGTGCGCCACCGCTTCCGCTGGTTACTAACCAACGTGGCCTAGCTACTAAGCTATAATGGAAATGCATGTCGCTTGATAATGGTACCAGATTAGTTTGAGTACGATATGAATTGAGTATTAGTGTTTCATACTCTAACTCTAGTTCAACTTCCATATAGAGTCTTTCATATATTACTATAAATATATTATTGTAGTTCATAGAGAAGAAAAATAGTTTTATTGTAAACATCTCATCATATATTGATATTGTCTTTGTGCGTTTGCGGGTTTTTTCCCCCAAAAATGTTTTCCACGTAAAATTCATGTCCCTCGTTCCTATTTTTGTGCATTATTTAGAACAAATTGTATCAGAGCGCAAGGATCCGATCCGAGAAAAAAATATGTCGTCTCGACGGATCTGTGACACAGCGTCTCGACTAATCGGAGTCCTTTTCGCGAATTGCACCACGCCAAATCAGAGACGGAGAAGGCATCATATTTTCGTTTCAGAGTCAGAACCTGCAATCAAAGCTAGACAACATAAAAGCCAAGCCGCGCGTAGAGGACCAGTTATCGCAAGTCGCAAGAAGGGAGCCTCGGTCCTAGAGTCGAGAAGAAGGAAAAAGAGAGAAGTACTCGACGCAGTAGGCAAAGATTGCATCGTCTTGCTTCTTGAATTAATTTTGACGGAAATTGCTACGTGCACACAATAAGAGTATCATAAAGCTTTATTGCTTCGTGTACACGGAAGGTGTACCAAGGAAGTCACCTTTTATTGCTAGTTACACACAAATTCATACCAACAAATCCAAGATTTATTCCGCATGGCGGCGATGAAGTATGATATTCTGCTGCTAGATCGAGACAAAAGGTTTAATATATGGCAAATCAAGATGCAAGTTGTTCTTGCACAACTTGATTTGGATAGAGCTTTATTGGGGGTCAACAAGATACCCACTTCTTGGTCACTTGAGAAGAAGCAAAAAAAATTGTAAAGCCTTATCTCATATTCATCTATCAAATAATATTTTGCGGGAGGTTTTGAAGAAGAAAACCGATGTCACGTTATGGTTGAAACTAGAGCAGATTTGCATGACCAAAGATCTGACTAGTAAGATGCATTTGAAGCAGAAGCAGAACCACCGCAACGTTAAAATAAGTAGTATCAGATCTAGAGTTTTCGGAGGTAAAAAATGATGATGAAGATTTAAGTATTATTCTTTTATGCTCGCTGCCTAGTTCATACTCTATATTCAGACATACTATTTTATACAACTGAGTTACTCTTACACTTAATAAAGTCTATGAAGCACTGCATGCGAAGAAAAAGATAAAACTCATGGTTTTGAACGAAAGTTCAAATTCGCATGCAGAAGACCTGGTTGTCCATGGCAGACAACAGAAGAGGAGTTCAAACGGCGATTCAATGGCAAAAGCTCGAGCGGGAATTACAAAGGCAGGTCAAAATCCAGAGGCGGGTACAAGTCATGCAAGTATTGCAAGAAGTATAGACATGACATATCTAAGTGTTGGTGGGTAAAGGAATAACAACTTCACGATGCTAAAGGCACCATTGTTACTAATCAAGATTTTGATGGAGATGTTCTCGTTTCCTTTGCCGTCAATTCTAAAACCGGCGACGAGTGAATTCTTGATACGACATGCATTTTCCACATAAGTCCAAATCGAGACTGGTTCGTAAATTACAAAGCTACGCCAAGTGATTCTGTGTTGATAATTGATAATTCATCATGCAAGATTGTTGGCATTGATTCTATCCAAATCAAGATGTTTCATGACACCATCAGAACTTTATTGGATGTTTGACACATTTTGGGTTTGAAGAAAATCTTATGTTATTGAGTACTCTTGATGCTAAAGGGCACAAGTGTTCAGGTGGAGGTAGAGTTCTGAATATCTCCAAAGGCTCTCTTGTTGTGATGAAAGGTGATATGAAAACTATCAACTTATATCAGTGCAAGGTACTACAATTTTAGGTAATGCTGTTGTTGCTTCATATAAATCATTTGATTCTGATGCTACTAATATTTGGTATATGCGTCTGGGGTATATGAGTAAAATTGGCGTGGTGGAGTTATGCAAAATATGACTCCTTGATGGTTAAAGCATCAACAAGTTAAAATTTTGTGAACACTCTGTCTTCGACAAGCCAAAGAGGGTAAAGTTCATGCGGCGCCCCGTGTCATTATCGTAAGGGTAATCATACTTAGGCATACAGATTATTATTCGTTTGCCCAGTAGAACACCTCTCCAACAAATAATAAGCATTACAAAAGTTAACACAGTAGAAAAATAAGATAGAAACGATTACTTTATTATAGCAGGTAGCCACGCAAGGCTATGGTCTTTAATACAAGTAATTAATAACTACAAAAAGGGACAGACCCCCTCGCTTGTCTGCCTTGCTCCATCAGACGTCTACTCGTCCCACTAGCCGAATAGGGTGTCCACCTCACCCTGGTCCTTATAGTAAGCGTCCTCGCCTCCTGCAGTCTCCTCACCACCTGTGTATCCTTTATCCCACTCAGGGTAATATCCGGTTGAACTAAGATCTAACAAAGAAAATAATAGCAAGAATGAGTACTAGTGTACTCGGCAGGCATTTATTAGCAATGATGCACTGTATGACTCTTCTCAATTGATTATCACATTTTCTAGCTCATCTCTTTTTCTGTAAAAATAATTTACCAAGATTTAGGTGACATTTTTAATTCTGAAAAGACCACTTATCACTTGATGAGAAGATAGACCCCTAGCGGTCGCCGTAGACTCCAATCCAGGAGACATGCATGAATCCATGGTTTTAGATTTTTAGGTAGCACTGCGCATGCTTTCTACCACTTTACCCATAGCTATTTTGAACTCTCTGAACGCTAGGTCTCCCGTATTTCCTTTGATGCGATATCAAGTTCAGAGTATGGAATATTTTCCAAGTTACGTTATTAAGTCTCCACCCATTATTTTCCATCGGTGTCCTGGGGCGCTCACCCAATCCTCCACCGAGTTCCCATAATGTTGGTTGGGCCTGTTATCCCTTCACCCAACACTCCACCTACGCTACTATAGCGCCTTGGATCCCCACTTTCAGACTTTTCCTACCGGTCCTAGGTTCCTCAATCACACTTACACTATATTACTTACCCAATGTGAAGAGTATAATAATATAACAAGGTAGCATTTTTGCCCGCCGAAATGAGAAAATGGTTGGCACTTAAATACAACCCCTAATCCGAGTGGGAGTTTTATTGGTCCTTATATATTATCAATATGTAAAGGGTCCTACCTCTTCCCTCTCTTTCCGGCCAAAGGCCCCCTTTACCAACCTAGTATTTACTCTTACAGCACAGCTACTCCTCTCAGCTGTACCGCTCTTTTATTATTTCTCATGTCTTTTCTCTTTTCTCTTATCTCTTTTATCTGATTTGATTTTGAGAGATAGTTTGAATGCACATACATATATTGATACATAAATGTAACTTTTACATTTAATATAACTATATTGATGGTCAAGAGAATAGACTTGCCTTTGTATTCGTAGTCAAGATCAGCGTCACTAAATTCTGGATTAGCTACTCCTGCCTGAGTCGGTTCGTCTTCTGCAAATCTACAGTAGACGCGTATAACGGATGTGCAGCATTAAATTCTGGATTGCATGTCTCCTGAACAAGATTAGTTTCAGCATTAAAAACTCAAAAACCCCTCGAATGTGCAGGATAACCCAGAATAAACCATCAAAAGTTCTTGACTCAAATTTATCTAGATTTTCTGTCTTCAGAATAAAACATTTAGATCCAAAGACTCAAAAGTGCGAGACAGTGAGTTTTCTACAAAATCGAAGCTCATAAGCAGTCTTGCCCAAAGAAGGTCTCACAAAGACACGATTAGCAATATGGCAAGCAGTAGCAACAGCTTCGGCCCAAGACCTCATCGGTGTGCTATACTCATCTAGCATCGTCCTAGCCATCTCGACCAGGGTCCTGTTCTTCCTTTCCACAACGTCATTCTGTTGAGGGCTGTGTAGAGAAGAGAACTGATGCTCAATTCCACGCTCAGCACAAAAACAAGCAAATGAGGCATTCTTGAACTCCGTGCCATTGTCACTGCGAATCGCTCTCAAGGCACTCGGAAGTTCAGAAGCCAAACGCAGAACAAGATCATGATAAAAATCAAAAGCTTCATCCTTCGAAGCAAGAAAGAACACCTAAGTGTATCTAGAAAAGTCATCGACTATGACAAGAATGTATCATTTTCCACCAACTGACCGATCCCTAGCAGGACCAACAGTATCCATATGAAGTAACTGTCCCGGTCCGTCAGTCATGACCATAGTCACTAAAAGGTGTGAGGCGGCAACTTGCTTGCTATGCCTACATGGCGCACAAACAACATCTTTGATGGCTTCGAGTTTGGGCAAACCTTTCATAAGCTCAAGGTTGCTAACTCGCGTCAGATGATCAAAACCAATGTGCCCCAAACGACGGTGTCAAAGGAAGAACTCAGAAGAAGATGATGAAATCAAGCATTTTAGAGAACCAACAAGAGATTCAAAAAAGTCAGCTACAAAAATTCTAACAACTCTAGTAATTCTAAAAACAAGCTCACTAGTTGAATCAAGCACCCGACAAGTATTTTTGTTAAATCTAGTCTCATATCCATCATCAAGAAGTTGAGAGACAGAAAGCAAATTAAACCTTAGCTTGTCCACAAGGGCGACGTTCTTGAGGATGAAACTGTCGTTCACCCTGATCGATCACATTCCTTCAATCCGCCCTTGTTTATCATCTCCAAAAGTGATGAAATCATCACGTGTCGACCGCGTGAAAGAGGTGAACCATCTTGAGTCTCTGGTCATGTGACGTGAACAGCCGGAGTCGACGAACCACGTGTCCTTCCTCTTTCCGCGGTAATCTTGAAAATCAAGGCAAAGAAGAACGATGTGTCTCAATACTGGGGTTAGTTAAACAAGACTTAAGAACCCAGTAGTGAGACACACGTCTACGAGTAGTATGCAAAGCAGAAGTGCTATCCTTGACTTTATCATTATCAATGGTCACACGAACATAAGAAGCATCATGTCTAGGAATATGATGATGACTAGCATGTGAAATAAATCATAAACCAGGTTTATTCTTATCAAAATGATCATGTCTCATGACGGCTCTAGGTTGATGAGATGAATTTTTAACAACCTTTTTCTTATCATTCTTCAACCTACGCCAACAGAACTCAACCAAATATCCATTCTTTTTACAATATGTGCAATGATACTTAATACCACTGGGAGAAGCACCCTTAGACTTAACAGATAGTTGGACAATAACTGCAGATTTAAAGATAGTTTTTGCAGGTTGTGTTTTGAATTTAATTAACCTATTTTTCAAGACTTGAGTAACTTTTGGGTTATAATTATTTTGAACATTATTGTATCCTAATCATTACTTTTTATAAGGAGTTTTAGACTTGTCCAGAATCATGTTTAATTGTTTCTTACCTTTAGAGAATTTTTCTAGGTATCCTTAAGATAAGCATTTTCTTTTTCAAAATTGACACATGATTCACAAGTTTTACCTTTAATAGCTCTAGCATATTTCTCCTTATATAAAGCAGTTTCAAGTTTAAGAGCTGAACATGAAGCACATGTAGAAGACTCAATATTGTCCTTAAGTTTGGCATATTTAGCTCTAACTGCTTCTAAGATATCTTTAACTTCATGTTCACGTTCTAAACAAAAAGTGCAAAGGCTAGAATCAATACCACCAGAAGCAACTAATTTGCTAGAATCTAAGCATTTTTCACATAGAGCAGATTTATCCTCAACAAGCTCAGTTCTAGCATTTTCAAGTTGTTGCAAAGCAATATTATGAGCAGATTGTAATTTTGCAAATTCTGAGTGCATAGCATGGCAAGACAAACATTCATCAGATTCAAGACTTTTAGCATTCTCAAGTTCTAAAGTCAAATTACCTATTTGAGACTCTAAATCTTTGTTACTAGCCATGACATATTCTAAAGCCTTATCCTGACTCATGAGTTGCTCAAACATAGCTTCATATCTATCAGAAAGAACATCATAGGAAGAAGATACCTCATCGTTGTCGTTGTCAACGGAGTCGACCATGAAGCACAAACCAGTGAAGTCCTTGGCCTTCCCTTTCTTCTTGTTTTGAGGGATCTCCTCCTCCTTATCCTCCTCGCTCCCGGAGTCCACATCACTTAATGATTGATCCTCAAAAACGGCAAGCACCCGGTGAGCGGCCTTCGTCAGCTTGGCAGTATCAAACCTTGAGTTGTTCCATTGAGGCTTCTTCCAAGATGACTTTCCCTCCTTATGGTTGCTCTTACCTTTTAGTTTAGGGTAATTTGCCCGAATATGATTGAGCTCACCACATTCATAGCAAGTCACGGGACCTCCTCTCTTTCTGTTTCTCATATTGTTGTAGGCCCGTGTGACCTTTTTGACTATGAGGGCCAACTCAGCCTCAGGGAGACTCTCAAACTCTTCTTCATGGATTGTAGATAAACATGCAAGCGAAAATCCAGAAGAAGACTCAAAAGACCCATCAGATGCTCTCTTGAGCGGGTCTGCTACCAAAGCCATATTTTCCTTCTTGGGATGATCAATCCTCTTGATCTCATTAGTCTTGAGCTTGCTATAGAGCAGCTCCAAAGTCAGATCAGAAAGGTTTACATTCTCCTCAATGGCTGTAGCCTTTATCTCCCACTCCTTGGTGTTGATTGCAGCCAAGAGATGGGTGACATTTTCAGAGTGAGAATATTCAATACCAACAGCTTTTATCTGATTTATCACTTTATTAAAGCGACTGAAAATGTCATCGATGCTCTCTCCAGGACGCATCTCGAATTTGTTGTATTCACGCTTATAAACTATTCGGCGTACTTTCTTGACTTGAGACGAACCATCATGGTAAGTTTCGAGAGTGTTCTAAATCTCATGTGCAGTCTCAAGATTGCAAATCCGATCATACTCTTGTCTCCCAAGCCCACCATATAAGAGATTTTTAGCCTTATTATTGTTAGCCAAAAGGGCTTCTGAAGCCGGCGTGGTAACTTCGGGCACAACGAGAGGGACTCGAACAACCTCCCATATAGCATGTCCTTCGCTCTCAAGGAAGACTCGCATGTGATTCTTCCAATAGGCATAGTCGTGCCCATCGAAGATATGCGGCTTTGTGGAGTATCTATCCATCGCCAAGTTCAGTGACCGGTTAAGATCAAGATTGAACTAACCGGGCTCTGATACCACTTGTTGGACCGAAAAGGCAACTAGAGGGGGGGTGAATAGGAGCACGCTCACTTTTTCACAAATAATTGATTCAATAATATTTCACTCCAGTAACTATGGAAGCTATGAAGATCAGTATATCAGTACATCGGAAGACTAATATTGAATCCAATTTAAAACCCCTAAGCAATACGATAAAAAATAACAAAGATTGAAACAATTCAATGCACTGGCGGTCTGACCACTGGCCTTGGGCGTTCGACCGATTCCCTGGCGGTCTGACCGATTCCCTGGCGGTCTGACCTCTGGCCTTGGGTGGTCTGACCTCTGGCCTTGGGCGTCACTAAATTCTGGATTAGCTACTCCTGCCTGAGTCGGTTCGTCTTCTGCAAATCTACAGTAGACGCGTATAACGGAATTACTTAGTTGTTTGGGTGATATTATGCTTACATTAATTCACTGCTCCTTTTTTGGTAGATTTTAATTTCATTAAATTTTTCAGACCGCCATTAGGTTAGCATTTCCTAATGGCTATCTTTCCCACGGTTGGTTAGCTCTTAGAACCTACGGTCGTGGAACTTACGCACGCTCGCCCTTTGTTTGGGTTGGCTCTAATAGAAAGGTTGAACTTCTTTTATCTTGGTCCCTTGGATTTTCCTGAATTCAGACGATCCTAACCTAACTATACATGCTCGTACGCAGAGCACAAACATGCTACTGGCATACTAACAAGACACTACACGCACACTACCCATAACACAAAACACTACACGCACTCACGACCTAAAACACTCCACGCACCCACAACACACACTGCACTCCACACACACACAACACACACATCACTGCACAACACAAGCACAACACAGACGCACAACACAGCAAACACACGCACAACACTCCACACACGCACAACATAGCACTCATGCACACAACGCTCCCCGCACCCGCCTCTTCCTCTCCTCTCTTCTACGCGATGGATCCCCTCCTCTCGTCCAACTCCGGCGCCATCCGGCACCACCCGGGTTTCGTTGGCCTCCAGTGGCTCCCCTCCGCCGGTCCTTATCTGGATCCGTGTCGCCCTGCCTCTAGATCCTCCCGGTCGCCTCGGTTACCTCGATTGCCCTCCAGGAGCTCTTGGTCGCCTCCAGCTCCTACCTTGCTTCCGGCTTCTACCTCTCTGGCCCTTGATTGCTACTTGATCAGCTACTCTGATGGTTTTCCCTTTTACTGTTCTACCCTATTACGCCAATTTACCCCCAATTGATTTAGGGTTTGAATGAGATGTAGTTAGTGGGTTTTGGGGAAAATCTATAGTATAAGGGCTTGATTTCGGTGGGGGCTTGTTTTGCCAGACTTGGTGAGGAATGGTGGCCCGAGTGGTGGTTTTGTGGCTGCTGAGTTTTGGTGGGACATGCTCGGTGGTGTCTTGTGATGGTATGGTGGTCATGGCTTGTGGGTTTGTCCATTGGCATGTGATGTATGGTGGTGGGTTGATGCTCCTAGGATGGCTTGGAGGTGAGCTTCGGTGGTGGTTCTGTGATGGCTTGGGGGTCATGGCTTGTGATGTTCGTAGGGTTATGGGGGATTTTGGTGACGACAATGTGGCGACTTGGTTTGTTCTGAAACTGGTGATGGCTTTGGTGGGGGCTTTGGTGGTGGTTCTGGTTTCTGGGCATGATGAGCTTGGTGATGGCATGGTTCCTGGGCTTGGCTTCAGCCTCGGCTTCAAACCCTAGCTCCGATGATTCTCCCTTTTCCCCCCTTTTACACTTTGTCAATTTTTGTTGGACCGAAAAGGCGACTAGAGGGGGGGTGAATAGGAGCACGCTCACTTTTTCACAAATAATTAATTCAATAATATTTCACTCCAGTAGCTATGGAAGCTATGAAGATCAGTATATCAGTACATCGGAAGACTAATATTGAATCCAATTTAAAACCCCTAAGCAATACGACAAAAAACAACAAAGATTGAAACAACTCAATACACTGGCGGTCTGACCTCTGGCCTTGGGCGGTCTGACCGATTCCCTGGTGGTCTGACCTCTGACCTCGGGCGGTCTGACCTCTGGCCTTGGGCGGTCTGACCGATTTCCTCCAGAACAGAAGAACAGCCCCGATGACGAAGATGAAAATAGATGAAACTTTTGATTTACTAATCCAAACTTGATGAAACTTGGAATACACCTTCTCTATGATATCAGGAAGCTATTCCAATCTAAGATTGTGATAATTTTGGAAGAATAGCGATCCTTTTCGATTTGATTGAAGAGATGTTCAAAACCGGATCAAAACAAAAACTAGGTCAAAGCTCTTGCTCGTGGGTAATTGATGATCAATATGATCCTAGATAGATTTTCACACGTCACAGCAAGCTAGATCACGTGAAGAAACCAAGCAAAAACTCACGGATCAAAGAAAGACCAAAATCATCAAATAGAGAGAAAGAACGCAATGATGCAAGACGTGATCAAACTTTCTCTAGATTGATTTGATATGATATGGGCTTACAGCCTCTCCATCAATGGAGGACAATACTCAATGCAAAAGCACAAAAATCACATCAAACTCTCTAAACCCTAGCCTCCACCAAAGCTCTTTCTAAAAAAATAAGGGTTTTCAAAATAGCAAAAAGGCGAAGAGAAGGTGTAGCCACATCCCTCTCCTATTTATAGTGGAGGCTTAGACCTTCTAGAAGTTTGACTCAATTGGACTCCCGTTAAGCCCCAAAACAAACAGGACACTTATGCACGTATTTTAATGCGTCGTCTTTAACATCCCTTGACCTAACTAGCTACACCTTGCGCCATCTTACGAATCGGATTAGCTAATAAGTCACCCTTGTCCATCTTGCACCACGCTTGAGTACATTGACCTCACCTGGCACCGTCGATCGTTCTGGACCTCAGCTCTCCAAGCTTAGTCCCGATCATCCTCGCCGTTGACCGTCGTTGACCACCAAGCAACCTGCACAACAATAAACAAGTAAACAGAATTTGAGAACAAGTTCTTCACAACTTGACCCATGTTAGTCAAAACATGCATCATGCACCATATATGCCCTGAAACTCATGAATTTGACCTAACAACCGAATATCGTCGCCTCGAAGACCGACGATCAAAGTGAAAACCGGCCGACGGCCTCGCCCACCAGCCGGTCGGCCGCCACACAATGGGTCGGTCAGACCGCCAGCTGGGACTTAGCCATTTTTCCTCTCTGGAAAACCGAAACCTACTGGAATTTTTAAACCAATAGAACTTTTGACTGGAGACTCCAAAAATTATGAGACTAAGTGCAATAGAATCCCCTCTCTTGCCTGCTACCTCTATTTTTGGCCCAACTCAATTCCTCACTTACTGACATTGCCGGTCCGACCGCCGCTAGGGCCGGTCAGACCGATCTTGGACCGGTCTGACCGCCGCCCTGGCCGGTCAGACCGGTTCTGGCCTGACAGCACTAAACCTGTGCCGAAAACCCGTGAAACGATGAACCGTTAACGTCATTGCCAATTGTCACATCATCCTAAGATCTGGAGCATATCCCCATGATATCCACAATTTTAGTTAATTTCTTACTCTATTTTTTACCATGCATGCTTGGGGTAGCTCGGTTAGGGTTATTGTGATGGTACTCGGGGTGGGGCTGTTGCGTCGGGGAGCTCATCCCCACTTCGAGGGTGCATGGTGGCTCTAGCGGTTTGCCACTAGTAGCGTGGTACCAAGCCGACTAAGGCATGGTGTCATCTCTTTGGTCACCTTGCCTTGTTGGTCATGGCTGTGTGTAATGCGAGTGTTGTGTGTGCTGATTCTAACATGAAAGGTATGGGGATTGGTTAAAATGTGGGCTTACTTGACGATCGGTTGGTCAGGGAAAGGTTGGTTGGTTCTGGAACTTGGTCGGTCCTCTGGTTGCCGTGGTCGTGGTCGTTCATTGTCTTCTTCAACTTCTCATCCTTTCCTCCTGGTCTCTTTCCTTAACTGCCTCTTGTTGGTAGTGGGGGCTTGGGTGTTGATGGTGGGGTTGGCTTTAGCTGCTTGCTTTGCTCTGCTGCTGGTTGGCTGTGGTGCTCCTTGTGGTTTGTGGCTGGTTTTTTTTTTGGAGGAATGTCAAGTGCATTGGCTGGCAGTCCCCTCTCTCTCCCTCCCGTGCCTTGCCCATTTTGCCCTCACCTTATCTCTTCCCCTCTCTTTACTAGCTGTTTGGGTGGGTAAAAGCCATGGATCGTTGCTCCATAGAGCACTATTTTTCAGATTTTCTATGGCTAAGGTAAGTCGGAAAAAGTGGGTGTTGGATTTTTTTCTAAATGCCAAGTAATGAAACCCACCCTAGTGAGAGGATGTTGACTAGCCCCGAACAGTCTGGCAACCTCGGTGTGCTTCATACTTTCTGATGGCATTCTTTCTTTTCCTCTACTTCATTTTATTGGTTTTGGGTTTGGTTTCAGTCTTTTGGATTTTGCTAACAAACAAATGGAAGAGTGGCAAGGCTTTGGGTTGGCGAGGAACATGCTCTACTTGCTGGCAATGCATAGGCAAAGGGGGTGAAAAGGCTTCAGGCTACCCTTGTAATTTTTGTGATGTACTCAAAGTTGTAATTTTTATTTTATTTCTTTGATGTAAAGAACCCTTGTAATTAATTCAGAGTTTGTACTTATGTTTTACTTCCGCTTGCAATGAATTCTTGTAATTGACTCTGAGTTTGTATCGATGTTGTACTCTTGATTCAGAAGACTTAATGCAAAGACTGATAATGTAATCTTGTATATTATTGATTTGTCATGAGTTCAAATTGTCTATAATTACTGTTGAGATGAATTTATCTACCGCTTATTATTGTTTAGATGAGTTTAATTGTTAGGGTTCTTTTAATTCAACACATCAATTCACTCTACAAAAGATATATTAGATTATGTTCACTCTAATTTGCGGTGAGAATCTCACGTACCATCCCTTAGAGGTACAAGCCACATGTTAACCATCATTGATGATTATTCAAGAAGTGTTTGGCTATATTTCGTGAAGCACAAATTGGATGTGTTCAAGACATTCAAGGAGTGGAAGATTATGATTGAAAAACAGACTGACAAGCATGTCAAGAAGCTACGTACTGATAATGTCTTGGAGTTATGCTTTGGAGAATTTAAAGCTTTATGCAGATCAAAGAGCATTTTGAGACATTACACTGTCCCAGGTACCCCTCAGCAAAATGGTGTGGCCGGATGCATGAACAGAACCATTATGGAGAAGGTATGTTGAATGTTATCTAACTCTGTCTTATCTTGGAGCTATTGGGTTGAAGACTCGTCCACTACTTGTTATTTGATCAATCAGTTACCCAACCTGACAATTCATAAGAAGACTCCAATTAAGATATGGTCTCGTTCTCCAATAGGTTATTTAAACTTGAGAATATTTGTTTATCCTACTTATGCTCATATTAACAATGGTAAATTGGAGCCTAGTGCCCATAAATGTATCTTTCTTGGTTATAAACCAGGTGTGAAAAGATATAAATTATGAAATCCTAAAACTGAAAATAGTTATTAACAGAAATGCTACTTTTGATGAATATATTATGTTGCATGATAAATCATCTATTGATGTTTTCGTTGAGAAGCCGAAGAAATGAAATGTGCAGGTGGAGCATGTTTTTGATTCAAGATCTACACCAGAAGCCGAACAGGGAAATATACATGATGTTCCTATTGTCTTTCAACCACCACAACATTGCATTGTAGCCGACAAACCTAAAGGAAATATTCAAGCTCCCAAGAGACTGATTGTGTAACTTAATGTTGTTGCTTATGCTTTGAATGTAGTAGAAGAAATTAAAGGTACTGCAGAACCTTTCACTTGTTCAGGCTATCTATTCTGAGGATTCAGAGACATGGATGATTGCCATGCATGGTGAGATGTAATCTATTGAGAAGAATGACACTTTGGGAGTTGGTCATGTTGCCAATTGATAAGAAGGTTGTTCGTTGCAAATAGATCTTTAAGAGGAAAGAAGATATTTCACCAATCGAAGAGGTTAGAATACAACCAAATTCCAGGTATTGATTTCACATATATATTTTCTCCGGTTGTAAAGCATAGCTCCATTCGTACTTTACTCGGCATAATGACTATGCGTCGTTATGAGCTTGAACAATTGGACATGAGAACTGTGTTCGTACCAGGGGAATTGGAGGAACACATTTATATGGAGCAACCAGAAGGTCTTGTCTTTCCAGAAAAGGATAATTATGCTTTCAAGTTGAGGAAATATCTTTATGGTCTAAAGTAATCACTCAGACAGTAGTACAAGAGATTTGACTCTTTTATGATTTCTTAGGATTTCAAAAGATCTGATTATGATAGTTTTGATTATTTTAATACTGTTAATGACACGTCTATTTATTTGCTTATATATGTTGATGATATGTTGATTGCTACAAAAGATAAAGAAGAAATTTCAAAGTTAAATACACAATTGAGCAATGAATTTGAGATGAAGGGTCTTGGTTAGTAAAAAAGATTCTTGGTATAGAAATTACTAGAGATGGATGGTTTGAAAAATATACCTAAGTCGGAAAGGATATATTGATAAAGTTCTTCGCCATTTCAACATGTATAAGGCCAAACTGCTGAATACTTTGTTAGCTACACAATTCAAACTTTCTTCAGTGTCATGTCCACTGTCATATGATGAAGTTGAGTACATGTATAGAGTTCTATATGTTAGTGCAATTGGTTCACTTATGTATGATATTGTATATTTTTGTCCTAATTTTTCTCAATCATTGAGTGTTGTTAATAGATACATGGCTAATCATGGCAAAGAGTATTAGAAAGCAGTTCAATAGATTTTCATATACTTGCGAGGCACATCTGATGCTTGCTTACAGTTTGGAAAGAGTAAAGATGGAATCGTTGTTTATGTGGATTTAGATTTTACTGGAGATTTGGATAAAAGAATAACTCTTACTGGTTATGTGTTCCCTGTTAGAGGATGTGTCGTTAGTTCGAAAGCAAGCCTGCAAGCCACTACAAAAACCGAGTATATGACTATTTCTGAAGCTTGCAAATAAGTCGTTTGGCTAAGATCTTTATTTACTGAGCTTTGTGGAGATAAGTCTTACACTACAATATTCTGCGACAGTCATGGTGTTATTTTCCTTACGGAAGATCAGATGTTTAATGAGAGAACGAAATACACTCATACCACATATCATTGCATTCGATGTGTCATTTCTTAAGGTGACATTAAAGTCAACAAGATAAGTACTCATAATAGGTCCTGTTTGGGACGGCTTCGAATTTTCGCTTGGAAAAGCCGAAAGCCGTCCCAAACGGACGACTTTCTCCAACGGCTTTTGGAAAAGCCGAAGTTGTTTTCAACATGGGGAAGCCGGAAACCGCCCTATGGCACCTTCCAACGACTTCAGCGGGATGGAGTTCCAAGTTTGACCCTAGAGTTGGAGAAATTTACCCCCCCCCTTCTACCACATATATAATCCCAAATCCCAAATCCCACCGGCCACTCGCACCCCTCTCACACCCTAACCCTAGCTACGAGCCTCCTTCGCCCACCCTGCGCCTCCTTTCACCGGCTCCCTCCTCCGACCCCCTACCTCCCTCCTTCTCCCTCGGTGCCACCCCAACCTCCGCCTCCTGCGCCACCGCCACCCCGGCTTCCCTCCTCTTCCAGTGGTGATGCCACCCTGGCTACCGTCTTCCTCCCGCGTTGGCGCCGATTGCGATTATTTGCAATTAATTACTGTTATTTGCCATTAATTGTCGTCAATTGTTGTTAATTATCGTTAATTACGGTTAATTGACGTTAATTATGGTTGTTTGCCTCAGGGGCATTTCAAATATTTTTCAACCTAGAAGCTTCAGCCAGTCTACCTAAAAGTCGATCACAAACAACAAACGTCTTCACCAAATTGCTCAAATTTCAATCGAAGTTATTTTTCGAAAAAGTCGCGACCATGCCAAACATATACATAATCTAGCTAATATGATGACAAAGTCAGTTCCTAAGCTCATACTTAATTAGTATTATTCAGTGGTCTTATGGACGTTCGTTGTACAAGGTGTTCATGCTAACCCGTTTCGAAGAGATCATGTTTTGTTTTGGCTACAGGAGGAATTCATCTCAAGGTTGAGATTGTTGAGTTTGAGTGTGATACGAATTGAGTTTAAGTGTGATACAAATTTTATTTCCTACTTCAACTCATAGTTTTACTCGTACACGAAGTTTTTCATGCACCGTTATAAATATATTATTGTAATCCACAGGGAAGAGAAAAAATTTTATTGTAAACATCTTTTAATATTGTGATATTGTCTTTGTGTGCCCATGTTTTTTTTCTCAAAAGAGTTGTAATCCACAGGGAAGAGAAAAAATTTTATTGTAAACATCTTTTAATATTGTGATATTGTCTTTGTGTGCCCATGCTTTTTTTTTCTCAAAAGAGTTTATCACGTAAATCTCGTGTCTTTCGTACCTGTTTTTCTCTGTGAATTATTTACATCAATGTATGGACGTCAAATTGTAGAATTTTCAGTAAGGATTAAGGGATATTGTATGCATGTTTCTTTCTGGATGCCGATCGACCTGTGTGTTGTGGGGTGCACAAGTGATGTTTCGTTTGATGGTGTGACAGTGTTTATTTAAAAAAAAAACAAATTGGGTGTGCTTAACGCAATTAAGTATGCTACCGGAGTCTAGAGAACAAATGACGATAGAGAAAGCACAGTTGCAGCTGCAGAGTTCGAGAGTTTTGATCTCAGTTGGGCCGGAAATGCCGATGTCAAGCCTATCAACGGGATATTTGGGCCTAAACCCGCCTGAAATGGACCGACAGGCAGTCTGGTGGGGTTGGGCTCGCGCACGAAACCTGGTCCAAATCTGCACTCCTGGACGAATCCTCTCATGCACACCTCAGAAACGCATGCAATCAAAATGAGCTCCGTTTCTTGACTTTATTATTTATATAGCATCCATTTTGCATTTCAACGCATTTGTATGGAGAAAATATACAGCGGATTTAAGATTTGGATTGGAGTAACCGAATAATCACATGCTAGTTCTTGGTGATCGGGAGCTTAATCAAATTAAAGCAATCACATGCACGGACTAAACAATGAGTAATCCCAGAAAGAAGAGCCAAAGTGGAACAACTACGAGGTTGTGTATACTGCTGTAGCCAGGCTAAAAAAATGTTTCTGATTAGAATCCTTGGCCGTTGGCATAATTTCAATCTGTGCATCGGTCTGTAAAAAAAACCTACACATGTGATGGATCCTCCGTGTTGAAAGGGAAAAAAATACAAAGAATTTTAGCCTTAGGATAAGATCTCCATCGTCCATTCAAAATAAATAAAAATCCAGATCAATCACTTTTTACTACATTGTTTTCATGTCACAATTAAAACAATGTAGTAAATATGTTACGTGCCACCTGTGATACACATGCAGCTGGTGTTTCAAACAGTAGCAAGAGCAATAGCCTTGCGGTGGAATCGTGCCAAGAATATCCATCCAGGTGCCCAGATCAAGTCCATTTCGGTCAAGTCAATTTAATTATTTTGGGAAAGTAAAGCAAGAGATAAGCAGTGACAAGTTATTTTACTCCAAGCAATAGAGGAAGGAGACGTATCAGTCGCTCGAATACGTCCATATCCTTTTCATTTACCAACATTTCCTCGTCGCCGCGGTCCCATCGTCCGACCTGTTATCGCGTACGGATACCCACCACTCACTGATCTTCTGTGGCATCTGTTCAGTATTCGCTTTCTTTGCTTCCGGTTGAACTCCGCCTAACGTGTGCTACTAGAAGTAACATAGTAAATACAGCCTTAACTAACTTTCTCCGCAACGCGTGCACATAAGTTTGTGTACACCGTGGCCGGCACAGGGGATCCCAATCGGCACTGCACACTAGAATAATTCCTAGTGTCCCACGAGAGTAGTGGCTTCCTTGATCTTATCTCGAGTGACTCATTTCACCATGTGAATGGCCGGGACAGTCCAACTTATCAATTATATCTCGGGGATGCTTTTGCACATAGCTCCCAATATTATCGATATTAAGCTTGTGTCATGCAGACACCTCGATTATCTTGAAATTGAATACAGGTCCTGGTTTATTCTAGATAGCGCATGCACAAATACTCGTATACAGGGGGCCGGTTTGCTTTAGAAGCTTTCATTATGTTTCGTCTTTCAATTGAACTACATGCGTAGCATTTTCACAAAATTTATGTACCAGAATTTTATAAGTATCTTATCTAGGAAGCAATTTTGAGATATATGATATTGTACGTAATTCATATAGCTAGATTGTTGTAGTTTGTTATAGTTAGGGGTAGCAACGGAGCGAGGATCGCGGTGGTAGATCCGTGTCCCCGCCCTAAGCACCGCCAACCTTACCCTATGTTCGCCTCCGTAAAGGCTAACGGGAGAGAATGTGCCTGTTCCATTCCCCTCGGGAACCTGTCTCCTATGGGATCCCATTAATTTTTTTTTCTTAAATTAAAGCTTTAAAACATAAAATAATATATATTGATACATATTTAGTTTGAATATATGCAGAAGAGTACATATTTCATATTCAACACTACAATATATAAATAAAAATAGTATACTTTTAAATCTTAACAAGTCTCCACAACTCTTACGGGGGAGTTCGTCCACTGCCCCTGCCCCGCTAGGATGACAGAGTCGACCCCGTCAACCCAAGGAGATGTTTGGCCCCGTCCATATAGGGATAATCTTGTTTGGCCCTGCCCCGTGGGGATAATCCTCGTGGAGAATTACCACCCCTAGTTATAGTTTGATGTTGCTTACCCACAAATTTAGGAGTTACAAATGTACTATCTATATGACTATATGCAATATGCCGTATTCAACCACAATTTTGGGAAAAGGGCATGGACTATCCTGCAAAAGCAGGAGATTGATAAGTAGCCCTGCAATTTTATTTCAGTACAAGGGCTCCCCCTCAAAGTTGCTCATCTTAATCTTTCGTCAACCTGTTGGCTTCCTTCCCAGTGGGCAGGGGGACAGTTTCGTCCGGGTGGGGATCCCTTCTATAAGAAGACTTCTATTAGCCGCGTACAGATAGATATAGCAACGAACTAGAACAACCAGAGGACTTTTCACCACTTCTTGCAAAGAGAAAACGAAAGGGAAGATGGAGATGAGGAGAAGCCAGGTGTTGTTGGTGACCTTTGCTGTTCTTGCCGTCGTCGAAGCTCTGCCCCTTGCCGAATCCAGCGGCAGGCACCACCACCACTCCCATGTCCAGAGCAAAGGTCCGAGTCTTATCCTTCTTCCCCCAAATTCCTTTTTTTTTTGCGAGTCATAAATCAAGATCTTTCTTTAGGTGACTAATTCGAGCTGAAAATTGAATCCGTTGGTTGCAGAGCATGGAGGGGGAGGGGGAGGGGAGCTAGCGGCGAAGGGGGAGAGGGAGGCGAGGGCGTGGCCGTGCTGCGACAGCTGCGGCGGGTGCACCAAGTCGATCCCGCCGCGGTGCCAGTGCCTGGACGCCGTGCGGGGAGGGTGCCACCCGGCGTGCAGGGACTGCGTCAAGTCCAGCCTCAGCGTCGACCCGCCTGTCTACCAGTGCATGGACCGCGTCCCCAACTTCTGCCAGCGCCGATGCGCCGCCGCCGCCGTCGCCGCCCACTGACCGGCCGGCCGACCGACCGACCAGCCAACTGACCGACCCACCGCCACCAGCCACTTGTTTGGCGGCTTGTCTGATCTGTGACTCTGTAACCTGTGATTTTTCCTTGCTTTTTCCCCCATGTAAAGCTAAAGAGGTAGTAGCATCTGCTGCTGATTGGAGTTGGTTTGTTTGTGCAAATCAATCTCCGATTATCATCTCCTCACCTTGTTGATTAATTTCGGAGGGGTGGGCAAATTAAGTTCCGAGCTATATATGCCTGTCTTTTTTTCAACTCCTTGTACTAGTTTTTAGTCTTCTGACTCCACTTTTCTGTCTGGAATGTGAAGAGAGGGTGAAAATTGCTGTAATACTTTGATAACGAACTAACGAAAGAACAGATTAGCGTATTCATTTGCTCGAGTTTGCCTCGTGGCGGTCTCCCGGATCCTCCTGCCTGCGGCGTCCCCAACGCCCAAATCCCTTCGCGCGGCAGCTGGTCTGCCGCATTCCCACTGACTGGTAGGTGATATGGGCATGTCATGCTGTCTCTGGTGCTTTTTTGTCCCAGCGTGCTATTTTTGCTTATTCGTCCATGGATGAATGAACTGGACGCAATCCAGCATCCTGCTCCGGGTTGATGACGACGACGTGCTGTGAAACTTTGCAACTTTGGCGGAAAAAAAAACACTTGCGCTGTTGTCAATCGAATCACCAAAACGAGAAAGAAGAAGAGGAGGTAATCCTGGTTCGACAATAGGGAGCTATTTCAGCGCACGAGCGAAGCCAAGTGGAGGCACTAGTGTGATTCGCATTTCCTCTAGTGGAGGACTAGTGATTCGCATTTCCAGAGGATATGCGTCGCATGATTCGCAGGGCAATGTTTAATAACAGATACTAGGACGGCAGGCGGCTGCGTTGCGCCGCGTTTGTTCTTGGTGGTATGATTTTATATATGAATTAGTACAAATGGTGATAACTGTAATTTGTAGCAAATAATTTTGTTAGAGGATAAAAGAGAGATACTTATTTTTAGGTTATAAAGTAGGGTCATATAACCTAAGTATTTTATAATGAATCGAATAGGGGAAACAGACAGGTCAATAGGCAGAGTGATTCAACAGGGAGTGTGACATAAGGAGGAGATGTGCAATTTTGACACAAGAAAATGAGAACAACACAAGGACATCACAACTTTTGCAACACTATCTAGTGTAATACCATCTATAATATAAAAGTCAAGCTCTATCTACACAAAATTCTGATCCTTAACAAATGAAATAGCAGTGATTAGAACAAAGGCAAGAGTGATAGTTATCATACGTAATTTGTTAAGATGCGACTGCAGACACCATGCAAAGCAAGAACCTTAAAGGTTTACTTCAAAAGATGCGATTGCAAACACCATGCATAGCAAGAACCTTAAAGGTTTACTTTAAAAAAAACGAAAATGTTGTCAGTAAGAAGCTTTCCAAGTTTCTTTTAGTATAATATAAGGGAGAGGTAAACTAAAGAGGGAAACATCACCTGCACTCTCCATCTATCTGCCGAGCTTCCTGAAGTGTAGGCAGAGGTATAGATATGACAACACTATGCAGGGCAAACATCTCAGAAGCCTCATACTTAATGTTGACGTAGGTTTTATTTGCAGGTACTGATGGACAACAATTTATTACATAAAGCAAAAGCGAGTTAATGAATGCCCAAATTAGTTGATCTCTGAAGAGGATAAAGTGAATATGCAGCTGATAGGGGTAAAGATGATGCATTCATTCTTAATGAAAATTCCATATAGTAGCAAAGACAACTCCCATGTTCATTATCATGTGAAGAATTGAAGCTCGGCTCTATCACAATTTACATCTCGATCATATACAGTACACTCATACAGTTTTGTGCCACACTGCCATCATAATTAATAAAGAAAGAACAAAAAAACAGCAGCATATATAATAATATGCAACACCCTAATTTGTGGAGAAAGAAATGACTAACTATGTTATAACAAAATGTTGGAACTTGATTTCTCTCAAGATCTAAAGAGAAGCACTATGGTGGAATATAAATGGACAACCTACACAGCGTACCATCCAAATTTCAAATACATACATGAAAAAAAACAAATGCAAAAAAGAAAAGGGAAAAATCACAAAGAGACATAAGGAAATTAAATATAATGAGAGCAATCTCACAGCAGGATATGACTCAAGAGCTCCATCGCCAGCTAAAAACAAAACATGTTTGAAACATTTCTCTCTCAAAAATTTAGCGCCTAGCTGCAGCACAATACGTAACTTAGGTCAATGATCAGCAAAGCAGTGTCCATGAGGGGGGAGCACTTGAACAAATTTAAGTTTGTTCAAAACCATAAATATCCAAATCCTGCAACAACGCGCAGTGGTCTTTCTTCTGTCCATTCCGGCATGTTTGTCAAGTCCTCCAGAGTATTTATGTTTTCAAAAATGTCTTCCGTAGGTACCTGGTCACACAATATGAATGTTTCAGATATAAACTAAAATTAAGGAATAGCAAGGCTAGGACCATGAATGCACTTGGATAATACCATACCGCAAGGGACAAATGACATTGTCCGAAATCGAGTCAACTAAATCATCATTACCCTGCCACGGGTAATCTTAAATAAGTACATGCATAAATCAAATAAAGTCTTCCTAAAAATATCAAAGAAAGCTTAAATAAAGAACATTATGGATTCAGTTAACAGAAATTACATATAGCAGAAACTTCTAAAACTAAAGGTATGTACGAACTGACCGAAAAGATTTAACATTATTCCTCAGAAATTTACCTGCACGTATTCACTGACTATGTCAAAACCCACAATACCAAGGTCAAGATCCCCTGACTGCAGTTTACGAACAATGTCTTTGGGCCTCTGAAACCAAACCTCCAAGTTTGGGACCTGCGCAAAAAGGGAACAAAAGAGAGCAAAACATGTGGAGGTCAACTAATTAAAGGTGTGCTAGCGAAAGAATGCTAGAATATACCTCCCCCTTGCCTAACAAACCTGGCATAGCAACGACGAATCTGCATTCTTTGCTACTAACTGACCCTATTAATAGAATCGGTATCTCAAGCAAGATGTTAACTGCATCTTTTTTTCCAATGTGTGGATCATGTCACACTCACAGCTCTAGTGATAAATTTAGGAACAGATTTATGCTCGGACTATAATAACAAACAATCAGTAGCTTGATAGATGCATATAGGGCAATCTGTAAAATGGTTTTATATTCTCTTATTACGCTTCTTTGTGAAATTTCCTTGCACAGTAGGAATCTAGACAGAATGCTATAAGTTCAGAAAGAATGTTACTTGCAACTGGATAACCTTAAGCACAATTGACAATGATTGCCAAATCAGTAGAAAACAAAAACTTTAAGCTTACGGTTTGCTCGAATCCAACGTACCCATGACCTAGAGAAAATGAATCATGCATTTGAATGTTTATTTTCATTGATAGCACATATCCAATTCGGTATTCCAATCGCACAACACACATTAAAAAATCGGATCTATAGTTACGCAGCGAATGCTCGAATCCAACGGACATCACTACAAAACTCAAGCATGTCTAGCTGGCTATCAGAACATGACGACATACATTTTCCATAAAGCACTAAAATCACACAAAAGGTACAAAGAATGAAAAGAAGCTAGGAGGTAAAATCCATGGGAGAAGCTGGATTCGGGCCACCCCGAATCCAGATGGTCGGCGCGCGAGCACCGTGGAAGGCGGCGGGCGGGGCGAGTTGCGTCGAGCCAAGCCGAGCCGGCAGGAGGCGCGCGCGACGCGCAAAGGAGCCGAATCCCGTGGCCGGCACACCAAAACATAGGGGCGGGGCGGAGCAATGGAGGGTCGATCGAGCCTAGTGCGGCCGGAGGCGGCCACGCCATGCGCGTGGCCGGCAAAGACAGAGGGAGGCGCGCCATGGGGAAGTGCGGCCGGAGCAAGATTCAGGAGGGATAAAAGCGGAGGAAAGAGAAATGGGGAAAGAAGAAATGAAGTGAGTAAGAAGCAAGAAAGGATGAGAGGCGGGGATGAGAGGAGGGAGGGCGCCGGAGGAAGGGATGACACCAGAGGGAGGGGAAGAGGCGAGCTGCAGGAGGCGCCTTCGAGAAGAGCAACGACGCGTGACGGAGCGAGAGAGGAGTCAGGAGGAGAGATGAAGGGGGGAAGACCGAGCAAGCAGCGGTGGCTGCGCGAGGGAAACTCGGCGAGCGGCGGGAGAGGAAGAGGGAGGGCCCAGGAGGCGGAGGAGAAAGGCGCGAGTCACCGCAGCCGGAGCGGGCGGCGCAAAAAGAAGAGGGAGGCACCTGGAGGGGAAAGGAGCGAGGAGAGGAGCGCGATGAGGGAGGCCGAGGGGGTGACAGGCGAGGAGAGAGACCAGCAGGATAAGGCGAAAGGAAGAGGGAGGGAGGCTGCGGCCAGGAGAGAGGGGGACTAAGGCGAAAGGATAGGGGGCAGCGGGGGAGGAATGGGAGGAAGTAGCGCGCCGAAGGAGAGGGGCGGTGGAGGGGTTAAGGAGAGGGGATGCGCCGAGACAGCGGCCGGGGAGGGAGCTCGAGAGGGCTGCGGGGGAGGAAGAGGGAGGGAGCGGTGGTGGTCGTGGAGGGAGGCTTATGGAACGGGCGAAGGGGAACGCAGCGAAGGGAGAAGAGTCCCTCGCGCGCCTGTGGGCGACGTGGAGCGCTCTGGGCCAAGTGTTATGACGGGCGCTTCGGGGCGATCGGGTGGACGCGAGCGGGCGCGAATGCGATCGAACGGATGACGTTTTTCAGGCGACGTGGCCGGGCCGGTGAGCTCCAATCCTAGGCGCTTGAATAATATGTAAGATGTGAGCCTGGAAAAGGAGAATTTGCCATCTTAAGGAAGCAAGCGTCCAAATCCAATAGTGCAAATTTGCAATACTTGCTATCTGAACTCTAAAGTGCTTCTTGATGCATGGTCCCTAATAAATCACTTTGAACCAGGGAGACCAACACAAGTTACACAATAATCTTGTACCACAAACCGTCACTTGTAAATCTTGTTCTCAAAAGAGAAAAATGAAAATGGCGATGTGGCGCGTGCTCGCTCGCTCACCCACACACACCAAGTCCCAACACCAGAAAACAGCAAGAGATAGCGATCCAGGTCCTCGGCATTAATGCAGAGGTTCACTGTATGAATAATGTTTTGTTAGTGTATAAACAATGTTTTATGAGTGTACGAACAATGCTTTACAGCGGTATTTTAGCAACACTAAAATTTTTATGGCATTGATTTTACTATAGCAAACATATTGTATCAGAAATATTGTAGCTGTTGATATCTTTAATTTTTAATCGGATGATATAGACGGCTTTCTAACATCATGCACAACGGTAAGGTGATCCTCGTTAAACCTTTTCGAGAGGAAACAGAGTGTTGCCACAATTCTCCAGGCCCACGTATGTTTCTCGTACTTGGTGGTGGCCCAGGTGGCAGTTTACATTCATTCAGGCCTGTTCTACAACGTGACATGTTCCGAGAAAAATAGAATCAACGACCGCTTGCCTCATCCCAGCTCCACACCTGGAACCCGTCCCAAGTAGGAAGCCCATCTCAACTCCTAAAGCACGCTCCCCTCCCGCGGCCGCCTCCCGGTTTAGTACCACCCTCGCCTAGCCGAGCAGCACCGAGCGGGAGATCTGGGTATAAGATCATAGGCGGGGCACCTTTCCTCCGTACTTACCTACACGGGGTCGACGGGCGATCATGAAAGCTCGTGGCCTAGGTCAGTGGCCACATTGCACTTGGTGGGTGTGTTGATTTATCATCTCTTTAATTGAGAGAGTGGACGTTATAATTTGTGGTAGAAGGGGTAGCGTTCGCGCGGCTCTGCCAAATCTTTAAAATTAAGTTGTGCTCCTGCGGGTGTGTTTGCAATTTCAATGTTTTATCTTTTGTGTTTTTTTTGTATTAGTATTACTAATCAGAAATTACGTCATGAGAACATTGCCGATTTGGTAAATATACATTTTATTTGCAGGGTACCTGTCGACGATCAAATCGTCGATCTTATGAATATATAAATAAAAAGAGGAAAAATATGTGTATCTCCTGGGAGTGGATCTGACTTGCTCTTTATTGCTATGAACTCACGATTACAAATACTGAGAGTATCTAAAAACACAACACTTTGCTATATCTCGCTTGATGTGCTTCTATAGGACTGTTGCTGATGTGTTGTCTCGTGTCTTTGTCTCCTTGTTCCCTTGTGTGTTTGTATCCTCCTTCTGGCCTTCTATGGTCCTCCTTAAGTACTTGATGAAGCGGTGGCAGTTATCCTATGAAGAGACATCCGTTGGGGAGCGACGCGTCTGGTCGGGAAGAGGCGGTAGTTTGACGGTTCCACCAACTGTAGAGGCAGTTGGTGAAGATGTCAACTGTTTTGCGGTTAATGGTTTCAAGAAACGTTACACCATCAATCGGGATAGTGTTGTATTATGCGGAATATGAAACATGTGGTTCATTCATCACATAGTGAGTGGCGTGGTCGGGGACTCGACCTAGACGCCTGTTTATAGCTTGACGAGCACTTACCTGGTCGTGGACTAGGTTTGGAACTTTGTCCGACCAGGGTATTTATTATATAACTTCTGTAGTACCTACGACCAGTTAGGTCGGTGGTCTTAGAAGTTACGACCACGAAGACGTATGGTCTTTATCATATATTAAGATAATATATGAATATTTTAATCCTCAACAGCTAGCCCTCGAACTTTTAAATGAATGTTGGTCGTGCGGACACGTTCTCCGATGCAATCATATCGGACAGACCTCTCATTAAATGCTGTGGGACTCGAGGCGGTCTGTATTCATTTTTAAAGTTGAGAAACTGCTTTGGAAAAAGGAAAAATCCTTTCTGTCCGCCAGGCGAAAAGGTATTTGCCCGTTGGACTTCTCGTAAGGTCGGTTACAATGAAGTGCCTATAAAACGACCTCGGCTGAGTGCTTTAAACCTTTACGCCTCTATCTCCAAGAAAATCTTCCTTGAATTCTTCATCCAAAAAAGGAAAACATCATGTCGGACCTCATCTCAAACTGGTCGATCTCCGTTCTGAGTGAGAGAAAATTGAAGAGTTTGGAGAGAGTTGGGTTGCTACCCGACAGGAGTTTGATCTCTTGGAGATCGGCTTTTGGAGAGCACTGCCCAAGCGGCGAGGAGGGAGAAATCCCGGTGTTCCTCGCGTATGTTGAGTGCGGGCTCAAGCTTCCAGCACATTCTTTTCTCTCCCAAGTGCTGGAGTTTTATGAGGTTGAGTTGATCAACCTTGCTCCCAACGCCATTGCAAACCTGAGCATCTTCGTCTACCTCTGCGAAGCATACTTGGGGATTCCACCGACGATGGAACTCTTCAAGTATTACTACCGGATGGCGAATACGAAGAAAACGACCAAAGACACCCACGGGAATGTACCCTAAGGCTTCGTGACGGCAAGGCCGACGAGTACATTCGTATGTACTCGAAGTCCTCTTGGTCGTCATGGAAGAAAAGCTGGTTCTACATGAAGGTTATGCGAGAAGACGGCCTGTATTACAGTGGTAAGAAGGCGGTCGAGAACTCGCGTTGGTGTTCCTCCTCGAAGAAGGAGGGAAAAGTTGGGAGATGGATTGAGGTCATCCATCTTCTGAGTGTCAGGGGGTTAACCTCCTGGCATGTCGTAAGGGATTTTTCCATTCGGAGGATTAGTCCCTTGAAGACCAGGGCACGCTCAATGCTCTGGTATATTGGTGGCGATGATGCTACCAAGGATTCTAATCCAGGTAATTTTCAGAAAATCCCGACCAGATTATTTTGTGAGTTGATTATTTTTGCAAAAACTAAGACCTTTCATTTGTATTCGTAG
Organism: Hsuehochloa calcarea; assembly: GCA_036346395.1. Classification (NCBI taxonomy): domain Eukaryota; kingdom Viridiplantae; phylum Streptophyta; class Magnoliopsida; order Poales; family Poaceae; genus Hsuehochloa; species Hsuehochloa calcarea. The sequence continues at coordinate 3,913,915 of CM070597.1, forward strand.
TCTTGTCTTCTGAGGACGTCAGAAATAGGATCAAAATGATCTGTGCTGGCGAACCTGATGACAAGGCTAGCTTTCCTCAAATCCTAGCACTTGCTAGTGTTGAAGAGAGGGCTGAAAGACTTAGGGTAAGTGTATTAACTTCTTTTCACCTTTCCGGTTATTTTCGATCAGTTCTAATCCTCTTTATGTGTAGTTGGTCGGACTCATGACCAATGAGGCTACGGAGACGTGTGAGCCTATTGATTATCCGACCAGTCTTGCGATCGCTGAAGACAGCGGTCACACTGAGGTAAGTAACTGAAAGAAATAACTTCTGTAAGATGAAATATATTCTTCACCTGATTAACTTTGTTTATTAATCCAGATGGCAATCACTGAATCTCGTCTAGTTGTCTATGAGACAACTGTTCCTGAGACCAGTGAAACCACACTTTCTGATCCAGGGATTAGGGACCTTGCTCTCGACCAGATGGTCGAGAACATTGCTTCTGATCTCCTGATCGGGAGTGTAGAGAATACAATTGAACCTACCACCGGAATCGGTAGGAACAATTGGAAAGAAGAGAAAAACAGGCGCAACGGATTTTAAACCAGCGCGCTATAAGATCAAGACCAAGAAAACAACCAGGTATGTACAATTTTTATATGAAAAACATACATCGTATATTCCAAGTAGAATTGAACCTTTTGTTTCTCTTGTGCAGATCTGCTGAATCCCTGGTCGCTTCCGACCAATCGCATTCAACAGGTCAGGCGATCGGAGGTGGTCCTGGCCGTTGTCTTCCTCAGGTAGGACATCTTGAGGATGACGTGGTTGGAGGAGCCCCCGAGCCAACTTCGGCACCGGAAACTGAGCTAGATCCTATAGTAGTCACTATGCCGGCAACGGAGGTAGAGACCACTGCTGATCTTCTACAGGTTCTAGTACCTGAAGGTCATCCCTCCAAAACTAACAAATTTCCTCTCTCAACTCGATTTGTCGCGAGTAAGGAACTTGATGATTATTGGGGGAGGATATCGGATCGCCTAACGCAGGCGAAGCCCGATAAAATTTTTACCGATTACAATGATGCCGTAATTCGGGTAAGTGTCTTCAATCTTCTCCATAACCTTTCTTGAAGTTTACAAAAAAGTTTATGGAAGAAAATGCTACTTGTGCAGCATATGATCGAAAACCTCGCTATGGTCGGAGGACTAACCGAGCGAGTCAGGATATTAGAAGGAAAGCACTCTGAAATAGAGAGTAAGAATACCTCTTCTTTTTCTTTTTAAGACTTTTCTTTTATTTATTCTCCATTATCAAAAAATTCTTTTGATAGATTTAGAGAAAATAAAAGAAGAAACTTTGGCTAAAAAGGCCAGAAGAATAAAGCTTGAAGAAGAACTTCAGGCTAAGAACCGGTCGATCGAAGACTTGACGACCAGCAATAAAAAGCTTTTGGATGATTCCAAGAAGAGAGAGGAAGGTAATTGGTCGTAGTCATGACTCAATATGTCTTCTAATCTTTTTACTTAATACTTGCTTTGTCTATGCAGAACAAAAACAAGCATTGACCCGAGTGAAGAAAGCTCTGGAATTTGAGCAAGACAAGGGGGCAGCTCTCGTGCTTAGTTTGGACGAGAAAATCACCTCGCTAAACAAAATGCTTTTTGATATGGGCGCGGGATCAAGCTTGCACTCTTTGAGCGATCCAATAGAGAAGGTCAACTACCTAGGCTCTTTGTTGGAAGAGCTCAAAGTTTTGCTCAGGACTACTAGGGAGAACTATGCCCACTCCGTTAAGGAGTCTATTGCTTGTGGTGTTAGTCTTGCTTTGGCAAAGCTGAAAGCTTCCGACCCATCAACTAACCTTCAAGCCATCGAAGAGGATTTCAACTGCTTACCCGCAGAGGCAAATCAGATCCTCGCACAGATGAAACCTCTAGGCGAAAAGGTCGCAGAAGAGATGGAAATCGGATCTCCATCTAGCAGTAGTTAACTTAGGCATTCTCTAGTAGTTTATAAATGTAGGCAGGAGAAATCAATGTAAAGACTTACCTTTCTCTTATCAAAATGGAAAAAATTCTTTTATTTATCCGGTCGACTTGTGAATTTATGTCTTACCTAGCCCCCGACTGTTATATAGTAGAAGATCTTTACTATATAATAGTACTGCTCGAGGCCAAGAATATAAAATCAAATCTCAACCATTACTTATAAGTATGTACTGATCGGTAAAAAACTGATCGTGGTAATACTAGGAAACCATTATGGTCGGAACCGTGTAGGTTTCGGCTAGTTGTAAATCTATTTTTAATGATCAAAGTACTTTACTAAGACAACATATGGTCGGAAAAATAAAGAATTCTCCTTGATAAGAGGAAAAAACATAAAAAACATATGTTAAAAGCAGGAAAGTGGTTTTACTTCTATGCGATGCTTAATACTGGTCGGAATGAACCTAGCTAGGAAATAAAGGTATAAAATATATTTCGCAAGACGTGCTCATGCTCTTAGTCCGACCGGCGCCGAGGATCGAGGAAAAGACCGTCGCTAGGAAGCTCCTTCCAAGAGGCGGAACCACGTCTAAAAGGAGAGACTTCGACTAGGAGGTTTTCCGTGTCCCACCAAAGAGCCAAACAAGAGTAGAACAGAATTTTGAAACATAAACTATACACTTTATAATCCTGAGCATACGAACCGCAGTCGACCAGGATTGGGCAACGTCATATAAATAACATCACTTTCTGCTCTAAACTTAATTATCAAATTTAAAGGAATTTAAACGAAATGAAATGAAATGAAATGAAGAAATTAAACAAAGAACTTACGCAATTGGTCAATGTTCCATGAATTCGACAAAACCCTGCCGTCTGACATAGCTAATCGTACTGAGCCTGGTCGGGTAACTTCAACCACAGTGTAAGGACCCTCCCATCTAGGGGAAAGTTTATTGCGACCTGCTTGGCTCTGAATTTTTCTGAGAACCAGATCACCTACAGCTAGGTTGCGAGGTTGCACCTTACGATTGTAGTACCTTCGCATGGCTTGTTGGTAGATTGCCGAACGTATCAAAGCTTGGTTTCGTCGTTCTTCAAGGAAATAGATGTCGTCGAGTCGATGTTCTTCCTGATTGCTTAAGTTAAAACAATCAGTACGAGCAGAGCCAATTTTTAATTCTGGAGGAAGCATAGCTTCGGCCCCATAAACTAAAAAGAAAGGTGTTTCACCGGTCGCACGACTGGTCGTGGTCCGGACAGCCCATAAAACAGAAGGAAGTTCTTGAACCCAAGCTCCTGACCGTTTTATTAACTGGTCGAATACTCGGCGCTTTATCCTCGTATTAGGATACCATTGGCACGCCGACCGCTCCATTGCTCGTGGATGAGCCATCGGCGAAATGGATCTTGGTTCCTAGTTCTTCGCAAATTCTCGAAATTGCCGCTGAGAATCGGGTACCATTGTCCGTGATGATACGATCGGGTACACTAAATCGTAATCACGCTTTTTGTTATGAACCTCTTAGCGGCTTCAAACAGTAACTTTTACAACCGGCTCGGCTTCAATCCATTTTGTAAACGTGTCAATCATGACGAACAGAATTGAAGCCCCGGTGCTCTTGGGAATGGTCCTAATGTATAGTCCCTGTGTTGCAAAAGGCCAAGAAAGAGGGATTGTTTGCAAAGCTTGTGCCACTGATGTACTTGTCGGCTATGAAATGACATTGTACGCTTCGTCACGAGCTCTTTTGCATCATGAAGGGCAATGGCCAAGAGTATCCTTGCTCAAGGCTTTACCGACCAAGGTTCTCAGAGGAATGATGTGCTCCACAAACTCCTTCATGAATTTCGGTTAGCAACCTAATGCCAGCCGATTGAGATATGCATCTCATCAACACTCCATGAGATCCTCGCTTATACAAGGTACGCTCGATTAGAGTATATGATTTGTCCTTTCGTATATAATGATCGGCCTCTACATCATCTTCGTGAATTAAGTCATGTCAAGATAATTGTAGATCGATGTCATCCAGCTTCTACCTTGATCGCCACCGATCCGTGGAGCATCTAAGTTATCAGAGTCAATAGGATTGACCTGATGTAAACTATCGATGTTCTCGGAATACTCGACTACCGAGGGTGAATCGAGTTGCTCGAGAAAAACTCCCGGCGGGACGGTTGACCTAGTAGAGGCCATCCGTGCCAACTGATCCGCTAGAAAGTTCTCCTTTCTAGGAATATATTGGATCTAGAAACCAAGAAGTGCTTTTCAATTTCGTATTCACCGATAGGAAGACATCTTGGTACTCGAGCATTGGTACTCTTTCCTACTTGATTCGCTACTAGTTGAGAATCGCTTTCACTAGCAATTTGCGAATCCCGTTTAACGAGCCGCCGAGTCCCGCCAAAGAAACCTTCGTACTCGCCACATTGTTTGCGTGGAAAGTTAAACCGACGGCATACTTGATGTGTTCGCCGGTAGGGGATATCAAGACGACTCCAGCCCCCGGTCCTTTAAGCATTTAGGAACCATCAAAGTACATTGTCCACTCGTCGTGGTGCTCGTACTCGGGTTCTTGCTTAGATTCCGGGTTTGTCCACTCGGCAATGAATTTCGCTATCGCTCGAGACTTTATGGTCGTTCGTGAGATGAAATGGAGGTCGAACGTCCCTAGTTCCATCGCCTATTTTGCTATTCGTCCTGACGATTCCCTATTTCCAAGGACTTGACCTAAGGGATATCCAGTAGGCACGACCACTTTGTGGGCCTGAAAGTAATGCCTTAGTTTCCTTGAAGCCATAAGGAGACTATAAAGCAACTTTTGTACCTGTGGGTATCTTTCCTTTGGCCCATGTAAGACTTCTCACACGTAATACATCGGTCGTTGGACGTTCACGTTTCTCGACCAAGACACTTCATGACGACTTGTGGCGCTGCGACACGTAAATCAACGATGTTTCCGGTCTTGGAGAAACTAAGACCGGGGTGCTCGTAAGGTACTCTTTGAGCTTTTCAAAGGCATCATTTGCTTCTGTCGTCCACTCGAAACTTCCATATTTTCGAAGGAGTTTGAAGAAAGGTAGTCCTTTTTCCTCTAACCTGGCTATGAAACGACTCAACGCTGCCATACAGCCGGTTAGCTTCTGGACTTCCTTCTTCGTGGTCTGGGGCGATCCGATGGATGGTCGATATCTTCACCGGTTTGCTTCGATACCTCTAGCCGAAACTAGGAAACCAAGCAATTTTCCAGCGGAAACCCCGAACACACATTTCTCCGGATTCAACTTGAGGTTATATCTTCTCAAGTTATTGAAAGTCTCTTTAAGGTCAAGCATATGGTCGCCAGAGTTGATACTTTTTACTACCAAATCATCAACATAGGCTTCCAAATTTCGATCTATTTGTGGGCTGAAGATTTTCTGCATTAATCTTTGAAAAGTTGCACCAGCGTTTTTGAGACCAAAAGGCATCTTTACATAACAGTAAGTGCCAAATGGAGTGATGAAGGAAGTTTTCTTCATCTTCTTTACTCATACTAACTGGTGGTACCACGAGTAGGCATCTAAAAAACTTAATAACTCGCACCCGGAGGTAGAGTCTACAAGTTGATCAATGCGAGGAAGGGGAAAATCATCCTTCGGACAAGCTTTATTAAGATCTGTGAAGTCTATACACATCCTCCATTTCCCATTACTCTTCCTAACCATTACAGGATTAGCGAGCCATTGAGGGTGATGTACTTCACGAATGAATCCAGCCTTTAAGAGCTTGTCAATTTCAGACTGGATGGCGTCCTTCCGGTCGGGTGCGAAACGTTTGAGCTTCTCTGCTTGACCGGATTTTTGTCGACCGAGCGCTAGCCTGTGCTCGATCACCTCCATGGGGACTCCGGGCATGTCGGACGCTTGCCATGCGAATACATCCTGGTTTGCTCGGAGGAAGGAGACGAGCGACTCTTCCTATTTAGGATCGAGTCCTGCTCCGTCGACAAGACTTTGGAAAGGATCCACCATCATTGCTCGACATGGCGTTTTCTTGAAGGAGCGCCTTCGTCGAGTGGAACCTCTTGGTCTGGTCGGACGGTTTGGGTGTTATCTTGGGTCTGGAGTGCTTGACTCGCATGGATGATGAGTCGAAATTTCGCGGTGCAGCTTCATCGACCAGTTCTAAAGACCTTCGATCACATGCGTATGCCATTTTGCGATCTCCACGAACCATGATCACACCTTTTGATCCTGGCATTTTCAAACTTTGATACCCGTAGTGCGTGGCTATCAAGAATTTTGCTAATGCCGGACGACCAAGAATTCCATTGTACGCGGTTTCAAAATCAACCACGTCAAATGAAATCTTTTCCGTTCGGAAGTTATCGGGCTTCCGAACGTAACCGGTAAAGATACTTGTCCTATCGGTTTGGGTGTAGAACCAGGAACTATGCCATGAAAGGCGTATTTCACCGGTTTTACCTTTGTTCTAGGAACCTGCATATCTTCTAAAGCTCCCGAAAATAAAATATTTAAAGAACTACCACCGTCTATTAAAACTCGATTGACTTTGCAATTATTAATGAGGCTCTACGATAATAGGGAACCTACCGGCCGAGTTGATGAGACGAGGCGTCTTCTTTGCCGAAGGAGATTACGGTATCCGACCACCTTGATGGTTTGGTGATGATCGAAGGTTCCGATAGGTTGACCTCTCTCTCCATGGCCTTCAGATGACGGCGCGAGTCGTATGAAGAAGAACCTCCAAAGATCATGTTGACCATGCGTTGAGGCTCCTGGTACTCCATCTCTTCGTCGCCATCCTTGTCCTTTTGGAACTTGTTTCCAACTCTGAATTGCAAGGAAGCGGGCCTTTACCTGCATAGTAATCCTCCAGCTTCTTTTGCCAAACACGACAGGTGCGCAAGTCATGCCCTGCCTGTTGGTGAAGTGGACACTACTTCTTACCTTTATTATAGCTATCGGTCGGAACTTTGGCTTTGCCCCGACCGGTATAGCCCTTCTTACCTTTGAACGGTTTATCTGGAACCGCTAGGACTTCCTTGGTGCCCATTTTGCGGTGCTTCTTCTTCTTGAAAACCTTCTTGGGATTCTTTTCTGACTTCTCAAGGCTAGGTTGAGGGATCTTATCTTTTCGATCAATGGCTTCATTCCATTCGACCACCTCACTAGCGGTCGCATATTTATCAGTCATGTCAAAAAGTTCGGCGGTTGTTCGTGGGGGATTCATAGCGATATCCTCCGTAAACCGCCGATTCCTTAGACCTGCCTTGAATGCCTGAATCACAGCAGATTCTGCGATCTCTGGAATGGAATTTCGAACTTGGCTAAACCTTTTGATGTACTGCCGGAGAGTTTCTTTTGGTTCCTGCCGAGTTCGATGGAGATCATCCTCCTTTCTAGGGCGATCATATGTACCCTGGAAATTCACAATTAACAGATCGCAGAGTTGTTCCCAAGTGTAGATAGATCCAACCGGTTGGTTAAGCAACCAAGACCGGGCAGATCCTTCCAGAACCGTGGGCAAATAGTTAGCCATCACGTTCTCATCACCACCAACTCGATCGATGGCGGTGGTATATATCTGGAGAAACTCTAATGGATTTTGAGATCCATCGAATTTATCCATGTTGGCAGGTCGAAACCTATTAGGCCAACGTACAGCTTGGAGCCCTGCAGAAAAGGCTCGACAACCTGTGACTGATTCATAGCGCCTTCTTGGAAAAGGTGCCGGATTATGATCAGTACGAGATCGGTTTCTTCGATTTGAACGCCGAGGCTCCGTCGTCCCGATCCGGTCGCAGATGTTATCATGACGTCTTTGACCATTAGCATGGTTCAGATGATGACGGAGATCATCTGGGCCAAGCAGGTGCTCTCCTAGGCTAGGGGAAGAGGTCGTTGTTTGAAACAACATTCTTCCTTCATGACCTACTGGTCGAAATCGCCGAGGAGGTCTAGGTACCGGTGGGTAACCATGCTGCCCTCTACTGAGGGAGGAGTGCTGAGATGAAGTCACTGTTAGACTTTGTGACATCCTTTGCCCCCTGCACGCTTCCGTGCGCTACACAGTTCGTTGAAGAATTTCTGATACCTGCTCCACCAATTGGGTAAAGCCCGAAGCTTCACCTGAATGTGGTCGATATTGAGAATATCCCGAATCGACATAAGTTCGAATCATAAAGGTCTTAGGGATTCATCGTTGATGTTGGTGTTCGGAGACCCGTTCCTCTAGACCTTGGGCCCGACCGTCGCCCGTCATCCTTGGTGGGGCCGCACCACGCGAATTAACCGATGGACGCTCATCGCCTCTGCTTGCCTCTGGCGGTGGTGCTTGATTGCCCGCGCCATCTCCATCGCCAGTGGTGGCGAGGCGGGTGTGCGAGGATCGTGCATGGCATTACGATCGATATTTCGATCGCGCTGACCTCATGCCTCCAAAGAATGATCCTCCGAGGAGCTTCCATCAGAACTAGTGGAGAACTTCTCGGTGCTTCTACCAGAGACTCCCATGACGGAGACCGATCGGAGATGAGAATCTCCCGAGGTCTTCGTGGCGACTCACCGATTCGACGAAGGCCGATCGAATATCGAGTTTTATCATCCGCGCTCGGCCCATTACGGTGAGGTCTCATCGACACCGCTACTGTGTCGATTGGTCCCTAGAATTTCCAGAGGCCGTTGGTGAATACATCGACCATGATTGTGTCAAGGGTATATTGACCCTCGGGTTGTGGGCCGAGGTGTTGTCACCTTTTTCACGGCCGGGAAACCGGCTTGGAAAAATATTCGACGTTCGAATCTGGCCTGAACGACTGCCCTCGTGAGAACGCCTCTTGGCGCAGCGGTGTATCTTCATCCATCCGCCAAGTTCGCCGTCGTCGGCGACTTGCGAACCATCGGAGGAGGATGAAGATTCCCCATGTTGCATGGCTCGGATGCGAGCTTCCATGTCAAGGTTGAGTAGTCATCCGTGTCGAACCGCTTCTCCTCATCCCATGTTCCCGCCATACTTGCAATTATGAATATGAAGAAAACGGATGAGTTGAGCAAAGAACCTCTTCGAAGTTTTGCACTATCTTCCCACTGACGGCTGCCAAATTGTCGACGATCAAATCGCCGATCTTATGAATATATAAATGAAAAGAGGAAAAATATGCGTATCTCCTGGGAGTGGATCTGACTTGCTCTTTATTGCTATGAACTCACGATTACAAACACTAAGAGTATCTAAAAATACAACACTTTGCTATATCTCGCTTGATGTGCTTCTATAGGACTGTTGCTGATGTGTTGTCTCGTGTCTTTGTCTCCTTGTTCCCTTGTGTGTTTGTATCCTCCTTCCGGCCTTCTATGGTCCTCCTTAAGTACTTGATGAAGCGGTGGCAGTTATCCTATGAAGAGACATCCGTTGGGGAGCGACGCGTCTGGTCGGGAAGAGGCGGTAGTTTGACGGTTCCACCAACTGTAGAGGCAGTTGGTGAAGATGTCAATTGTTTTGCGGTTAATGGTTTCAAGAAACGTTACACCATCAACCGGGATAGTGTTGTATTATGCGGAATATGAAACACGTGGTTTATTCATCACATAGTGAGTGGCGTGGTCGGGGACTCGACCTAGACGCCTGTTCATAGCTTTACGAGCACTTACCTGGTCGTGGACTAGGTTTGGAATTTTGTCCGACCAGGGTATTTATTATATAACTTCTGTAGTACCTACGACCAGTTAGGTCGGTGGTCTTAGAAGTTACGACCACGAAGACGTATGGTCTTTATCATATATTAAGATAATATATGAATATTTTAATCCTCAACAGTACCTTTTGCCTTTTTTATGTAATTATTTTACTATTCTTCTTTTTTCCCATTTTGGCTGCAGGTGTGGGACATTTTGCCTTTAGGTTAGCTGCTCCACCCCATCTCCTCCCTTCGCAAGAAGTGTGGAAGAATGGCCAAACGCGCACTCATTACTTTCATCCGCCACACTTCTGGAAGGTTAGCAAGGAACATGTTGTTTAGGTGAGTGAGTTAAGTGTCTGTTGAGGAAAGATGGGTGCAGCATTGTGAGCTCGGCGGTTGGATACATGTCGTCAGCATTGATAGATGGGAGATAATAGCTAGATGTAGGGTGGGACGGCAGTCGCTGTGGCACAAACATTGGGGAGGGGGCGGAGGCGGAGATGTTGGGTCGGTTTCATTAAGTAGGGGACGGCACGAGATGTTGGGCAGCGGCGAGGGGAGGTGTGGATGATTAGGGACGGGCGACGCAAATGAGAGGAGCGGCAGTATTAGGGGTGTGGCCGCGTGTACGCGAGGAGCGGCTGGTGTGGAAGGGTGTGGGGCTTCATCGATGCGACGCGCGTCAGAGGCGGATGCAAGGAGTGGGATTCGTCGCAAATACGACGACATTAGAGGTGGATGCGAGTGCACAAGACAACGGAAATACACCAACTCGCGTCCTCGTCAGAGGACGATGACCGGATCCGTTTGATAGAGGGCTAAACGACGCCAGATCCGACTACCAGAAGGGTGAAGATGGTAAATCCGGAGCTGTCGTACCTAGATTCGGGGTCGCCAGCCGCCCGAGTGGTGGATGAAAGCGGAAAGAGTTCACGCGATGATTAGATTGATAATCAAAGGATTACATATATAGACATTAGCCTTCCATATCTCAACCACCGGCTTATAGAAACAAGAGTCCGGGAGAATAGGAAGGGAGGCCCAAATAGGTGATAAACCAAATATAGACTAACTACCAAATATAATCTAACACGCCCCCGCAGTCGAAACGGCAGAAGGACGAACGTTCAGACTGGATCGAAACTCTTGGAAGACGGACGTAGGCAACCCCTTGGTGAAGATGTCAGCAAATTGAGACGACGTCGGAACGTGTAAGACACGGACGTCACCAAGAGCAACACGTTCACGGACGAAGTGCAAGTCGATCTCCACGTGCTTGGTACGCTGATGCTGAACAGGATTGCTGGAGAGGTAGACGGCGCTGACATTGTCACAATAAACTAGAGTGGCACGCCGGAGAGGACTGTGTAACTCCATGAGCGACTGGCGCAACCAAGTGGCTTCGGCAACACCATTGGCCACAAAGACGATACTCGCCCGGCCTTCGGATCGTGATACGATGTTGTCGCTAGACGACCGTGAGACGAGATTGTCACCAAGAAAAACACCATAGCCCGAGGTGGACTTATGTGTATCAGGACAGCCCGCCCAATCAGTGTCAGAGTAGACAACTAGGTCAGCCGTAGAAGTCCGGTGAAGCACTAGACCATGCTCAAGAGTGCTCTGGAGATACCGGAGGATGCGTTTCACCAAACTGAGATGTGGGGCACGAGGGTCATGCATGAATAGGCAAGCTTGCTGCACAGCATATGCAATGTCTGGACGGGTGAAAGTCAAGTACTGTAGCGCACCGGCAAGACTGCGATAGTGGGTTGGATCATCCACAGGGGCACCATCACCAGAGAGCTTGGCATGTGTATCCACAGGCGTGCTGCAAGGTTTGCACGCAGACATTCTGGCACGCTCCAAGATGTTTAGGATATACTGTCGCTGTGAGAGGAAGAGAGCCCCATCGTGGTGGCTGACTGAAATACCCAGAAAATAGTGTAGCGGCCCAAGGTCCTTCATGGCAAACTCCTGCTGAAGGGCTGAGATAGTGCGGCGAAGAAGATCCACGGATGAGGCAGTCAGGACAATGTCATCGACGTACAGGAGCAAATAAACGGTGTCCATCCCCCGACGAAAGACAAACAGGGATGTGTCGGACTTGGCCTCCACAAAACCAAGGGATATAAGGTGAGAGGCAAACCGACTGTACCACGCTCGAGGCGCCTGCTTCAACCCATAAAGGGACTTGTTTAGGCGACACACATGATCGGTAGCCGTAGAATCAACAAAACCGATGGTCGCACGCAGCGGATCTCTCGAAAGAGTGCCATGTAGAAAGGCATTTTTCACATCAAGTTGATGAATCGGCCAGTCGCGGGAGACAGCCAATGTGAGAACTGTGCGAACAGTGGCAGGCTTGACCACGGGACTGAAAGTCTCATCAAAATCGACACCGGGCCGTTGGGTGAAACCGCGAAGTACCCAGCGGGCCTTATATCGATCAAGAGAACCATCCGGTCGAAGCTTATGACGAAATACCCACTTGCCTGTGACGATGTTGGTGCCAGGAGGACGAGGGATGAGGTCCCAGGTATTGTTTGCTTGAAGGGCCTCGAATTCCTCAATCATGGCAGCTCGCCAATGAGGATCAGACAAGGCTCCACGGTACGTCTTCGGGAGCGGCGAGAGGGTGGTGGCATGAAGATTCATGCGATTGACCGGAAGACGAAGACCGGTCTTTTCCACGAGTGACCATGTGATGTTCATTGGTCACAGGGGGAGCGGAGACAATATGGTTTGATCGCGCGGGGCAATGACTGTGATGACGGTCAACGAGGCACCGAACGGAGGGAGCGCCGTGAAGGGCACTCGGGGGCGGGTCGGGCGACGCGACGATCGCAATGTCGGCGTCGACACAGTGCTGTCGCGCCATCCGCACGCGCACCTCGGAGCGTGGAGCCACCACCAACCGGATAAACACTACCGAGTTGGGTCCGTGTGGACCAGCGGATGCAGAGGATCCGGGCGCGTTAGCAGGTTGCGAGGCAGGGCCCAGTTCAGGAAACGCCGGCTGGAGGGGGCTCAAGTGGCCGGGAAAAAATGACCACGGCGCCGTCGGGCTCGTCGGTGCATTGGCAACAACCCACAAAGAAAGAGCCGGGGCGGCGGGGACCGCTAAGCCATTGGATGCCGTGGCGTCTGTAGACCCTGCAGAGGAATGTGACCCAATGGGCAGCGGCGAAGAGTGTGTCTCTGACAGAAAATCAAAGTTAGAAAGCGGCAAGGCCGCGTTAGTAGCAAAAGGGAAAGAGGCCTCATCAAACGTGACATGCCGGGAGGTGATGATCCGGTTTGATGACAAGTAAAGACACCGATAACCTTTGTGTTCTGAGGGATAGCCAAGGAAGACGCACAAAGTGGAGCGAGGGGAAAGCTTATGCGTAGCCGTGGAAGAAAGGTTGGGGTAGCAACGACAACCAAAAACATGAAGATGATCATAGGAAGGTTGAACGCCGTAAAGGGCGAAGTAGGGTGTGAGGAAGCTAAGTGTTTTGGTTGGGTGGCGGTTCAAGAGGTAAGTGGCGGCATGGAGGGCTTCGACCCAGTAAGAAGGAGGTATGCTTGCTTGGAATAGGAGGGAACGAATAATGTTATTGGTGGTACGAATGACACGCTCGACCTTTCCATTTTGCTGGGATGTATATGGACACGACATGCGGAGTGTAATGCCGTGTGTGAGGAAAAAATGGCGGGCAGATGAGTTGTCAAACTCACGGCCATTATCACATTGCACACTTTTAATGGAGCATGCAAACTGAGTCCGGACGTAGGCGAAAAAATGCGATATAGTGGAAAAAGTATCCGACTTTAAGCGCAAAGGAAAAGTCCAGAGGAAGTGGGAGCAATCATCAAGAATGACAAGATAATACTTGTAACCAGAGACACTAGGAACAGGGGAGGTCCGAAGATCACAATGTATTAAATCAAAATTCTTAAAAGCACGAGAGCGAGAGGTAGCAAAAGGAAAACGAATGTGACAGCCAAGTTGACAAGCATGGCAAACAGATGCAGCTGCACCATTATTACAAGTGATGGCGGAGCTGCTAGCTAATTTGGAGAGTGCCTCGGTACCAGGATGACCGAGGCGGCGATGCCAAAGAGTGGTGGTAACGGTGGTGAGGGCTCATGATTTGGAGGACACACTAGAGCGGCGGGTAGAGGAACGGTGCTATTGCACCTGGCGATCACGCTCCTGGTGCGAAGGTCCTTCACAGAAAGGCCATACGGGTCAAATTCAACGGAACAATTATTATCAGTAGTGAATTGACGAACGGGAATCAAATTCTTAATAATTTGAGGGGTAACAAGGACATTCCGTAGATGAAGAGGACCATGAGTGCTAGGAATATGAGTGGAGCCGGTGGAGGTAATGGGCAGCAGAGACCCGTTACCGACGATGACATTCGATGGAGTAGAACGAGAAGTAGGAGAAGAGGCGGAAAGGTTACCGGCATCGGATGTCATGTGAGAGGTGGCACCGTAGTCCATATACCATTCACCAGTGGGGGGTGGCGTGAGCATCATTGTGTTGAATGCGTTCGCCAGAGCAGCCTGATCCCAGGAGAGGTGCTGCGGTGCGGATGGATGCCTTTGCCGGGCGCTGCTGCGAGATAGGGACCGGCGCCCACCATGCCGGTAGCTCATAGGCGAGACACGCCAGATAGCCGGCGTCGCGCGTAGAAACGCGTCGCGGGCCACGACGCGTGGTTCTTTGTCTTGCCGCGTCGCGAGATGCTCGGGCGAAGTCTTGTGGGACCACACTTGCACCGCGTCGGTCCACGGATTGAAGAACGAGGCCATCGCGCCACCGACGCTTACGCTATTGCACCGCCGTGCTGGCGCGATCCACCGGCCGGTACGGATGAGCCGCCGAGTCGTTACGGTTCTTGCGACGACGCCGATTGTTCGGCGGTTACCGCCACCGTGGTGGAGGCGCGTTGCGCGCGCGCCATCGCCATACGCTGGCTGAGCGGAGCTCCACCACCAACGCCGTGGAGGAAGATGCCGGGTGATCGGCCATCGTGAGTTCCTCCAACAGAGGTCGTTGTGGGCGCCGACGAAGGATGGAAACGGCCTGCCGGCTCAAGAGGGCCGCCATGTGGGAGTACTTCGCTGAGGCGCGGGGCAGACGGACAGACGAGAGCGGTCCCGAACGGGCTCGCCAAGGTTGCCGAGAGATCGGCCATGTTCTTCGATTGGCGGCGAATCGGAGATGGTGAGATTACCTTGGACGAGGAGGCGGAACTCAAAGATCAAGGAGCAACGCACGGGTCTCCTTGTTGCCGATAAACCGTCTTCAAGGGCCACCAGGGCGGCGCGGAGGTGGTCGTGGAGTCGGGGCGATCTCGAGGAGGCCGGGATATGGTGCCGTACAACCACGAGAGACGACGCAATCCATGCGCCGCCATGGCGCGCATCGGTAGACGTCGTCGAAGAGGACGTGCTCGGTGAGCGCGTACTTCCCGAGCGTGATGAGGTGGAGGCCGCGCCACTTGGAGTAACTCGAGGACGTGAGGTCGAGGATGATGGGGACGAGCGAACGAATGTTGACAACGGAGACCGCCTGAGCGTGAAGAGCGATGACGACGGTGGCATCGGCCTCAGCCGCGGTGCGCTGGCGTTCTTCCTCCGTGGCGTGGCGGCCTTCGGCCTCGGCGCGGATGTCGGCCTCATCGTTCTTGGCGGCGCCGATCTCCGGCGCCAAGCGTCGAGTTCGTCGGTTGTGAGGTCGTCGGCCATGGCGGCGGCTGTTAGAGTTTAGAAGCGGAAGTAGTAGAGGGAGGTCACAGGAGAGCGACCGTCTCGGATACCATGAAAGCGGAAAGAGTTCACGCGATGATTAGATTGATAATCAAAGGATTACATATATAGACATTAGCCTTCCATATCTCAACCACCGGCTTATAGAAACAAGAGTTCGGGAGAATAGGAAGGGAGGCCCAAATAGGTGATAAACCAAATATAGACTAACTATCAAATATAATCTAACAGTGGAGACGACATATCCAGATCCGCTGTGTCCATATCTAAAGTCACTGGTGGTGGAGAAAGACAGAGTCTCATCGATGAAGGAGGTGGTCGCCTCACTCAGTCATCATGCCACCGTCGCCCGCCATAGTTAGTCACCACTGTCACCCTCCGCAAATGTCGCCTGTCGTTGCCGCCACCTGTCGTCGATATGTGTGGGTAAATAGAGAGGAAAGAGGACGACGAGTTTGATACAGAAGACCGATGGAGCAGTTGCACGCAATAGGAGCGAGGCGGGGCGTGTCTGAGCCCCTACTTTTACTAGTAACATAGGATAACGTGAAGTCTGCCCATGGCGACTGGTGGCTTCCTCCCCTCGTCGCTCGCTACCAGAGCCATCACATCGCCCACCTCCACTCCGCGCCTCCGCCGCCGCCGCCCACCTTGCCACCTCCACCCTCTCGGCCACTCCGCAGCGGCGATGGATGCCTTCCACGTGTCATCGCAGGCCGCCGAGCCGCTCCTCCGCTCCAGCGACGCCGCCTCCCACCCCGCTCACCGGAGGCTCCGCGTACGGCGCCTGACCTGACACTAGTCCTCCGCGCCTAAATATAACCATCGCCGTCCCTTCTATTCTGGGGCGGATTCTGGTTGTGGTGGTTTTGACGAGATGGAGGTGCATGTGCAGGTGCGGACCCACGCCCAGGGCGGCGAGTTGCCCTCGACCGACGCCGGAGATGGCGCGGCCGCGGAGGCCGACTTCTCGTGGGCGTCCGTCATCCTCCCGTAAGCTATTCCTCGCTCCGTCTCTCGGTCAGTGGCATTTGGGGATAATCCAAAGTGTGCTAGGTAGAATGCATTTCTAGTTTGATTTCACCTTCCACATCGTGTGAACCAGTCGTGTCGGAGAATTAAAGCAAGTCCGGTGCATTGTGAATACGTTGTTTAGTAGATTTTTCCTGGTCCAGGGTATTGAGGAGGATAACCATGTCAAATTAGGGCAGTTTCTTCGAGAACACAAATTATGGCAGTGGTATAGGGAAGTAACATGTTGCAGTGCATTGTAACAAAGATGCGACATAATTTAACATTGTCTTCTCTTATGCTGCATAAATATCAGATCACAAGGATTTCCATGTTTTGCACTTAAAGCAGTCATAAATGCATGGTATAGTTCAGAATAGGTTAGATTTGCATATCGTTTTGATTACAGACTGAATGCATATGGTGCACTCAGGTTTAATCCAGTGTTTCTTGTCATAGCAAATCCT
This sequence comes from Hsuehochloa calcarea, assembly GCA_036346395.1. Classification (NCBI taxonomy): domain Eukaryota; kingdom Viridiplantae; phylum Streptophyta; class Magnoliopsida; order Poales; family Poaceae; genus Hsuehochloa; species Hsuehochloa calcarea. The sequence goes on from CM070597.1 coordinate 3,930,827, forward strand.
GTTTGGTATACGGATTTAAAAAATAAACAAATAAAAGGGCCAATACAAAAGTCTGTCGAGCTTTCAGTACTAATGGGCAAATGCTCGGAACCTAGGTTCTTGTTCCCTGCCTTGGGGGGTCTCCTTTTCGGTTATGACATTGGCGCAACCTCGGGAGCATCTATATCTTTGCAGGTCAGTCCCTGTTTTGGTTGTTTTGCAAATTCCTGTAGTTGACATTCACTCTCACGGGGTTGCTTCCTCTTCATTCTTCAGTCTGCTGATCTCAGTGGCACCACTTGGTTCAGCCTCTCATCTGTGCAGCTAGGGCTTGTGGTAATCCTTTGGGAGATTTCCATGCTTCATAAGCTTTCGCTTCACCTTCCCAATGTTATGCTTAATGACCTTATTGTCATTTTATTTAGGCAAGTGGTTCACTTTATGGTGCTCTTGGTGGCTCCGTTCTTGCATACCGCATTGCAGATTTTCTAGGTGATTTCATACGCTAGTGTGCTTCAATTTTCCTTACTGTATATTATTTGACAAGGAAGCGACTTAACTGCTACGACCATCTTGGTGCAGGAAGAAGAATAGAATTAGTCACAGCAGCTGCATTATATATTTTCGGTGCTTTGGTCACTGGATTTGCCCCTAATTTTGTAGTTCTGATCATAGGTCGTCTCCTTTATGGCATTGGTATTGGTTTGGTGAGTACCAAGCACAACTGTTTCTTGTATATGAATATGTGTAGACGAACTTGTGGGCACCAGTAGTCAGGTATTAAATATACCCTTTTTACCACCACTAACAGCCAAGGAGGGGGCGCTGAACTGCATAGTCTGTATAGTGTGAGTGGCTCATTCCTTCACGTAACGTACAGGAATCGGCATTAGTAATCTATGATTTGAAACAATTCCTTATTACCTATGGTATTCACTGTTCTTTGTGTCATGATGTCTGGTCAGATTTGTCAGATTTACTATTAATTACCCAAGTGTGACACCGTAAAACAAATCTGATACCAATGTAGCATGATGACTACGTTTTGACTGAATTAATTATAATATAAGTAGAAAGAAATCATGCATGTGTTTGATCATTCTAGATATGGCAATATTTTGATCCTTGGAGTATAATTTTATCATGCATATATAGACAAATCAACTTAGTTGATGAAATCCATCTTTTGGGCTAGGTCTCTTTTTTCCCTGTTTGAATATCTGAGCTTGTTGGTACTCGGTGTTGTGACTGTAATAGCTACACTAGCTTGTTTTGCGCCGACTTAGAACACCCACAATTGTTTAAAATGTCAGTGCTTTGTTAAAAAGGCTTAATAACAACTGAAGAGGAACAGAGCTGCAAAGTAGCATATTCATGATTAACTAGGGGTTTGGGAGAGATTACCGACCAATGCTGTTCTCTAACATAATGGTGCTACGTCTCTGAATCATCATGGTGCTCTGTGCCAGGCAATGCATGGTGCCCCTCTTTATATTGCGGAGACTTCTCCTTCGCAAATACGTGGAACATTGATATCTTTGAAGGAGCTGTTTATTGTATTAGGGATACTGGTAACTGTCTACTCTTTGCAGATGTTATACACTTGTACAGTTATACTTCAATGTACCCATTTGATGCCTGCTGACTATTAATTACTATAATATTTTGCAGTTTGGATACCTCATAGGGAGTCTTAAAATTGACGCTGTAGGAGGATGGCGTTACATGTTTGGTTTTGGTGCTCCGCTGGCAGCTATAATGGCTATTGGTATGTGGACTTTACCACCTTCACCGAGATGGCTACTTCTCAGGGCAGTGCAGGGAAAGGGCTCTGTGGTAGATAACAAAAAGAAGGCAATGTATGCCCTGAGAAAACTGAAGGGCCGCTCAGCAAGTGACAAGGTTTTGGCAGATGAAATTGATAATACCCTTGTCTCTATTGAGGCTGCCTATGCAGAACAAGAGTCTGAAGGAAACATTTGGGAGATATTTGAGGGAGCTAGCTTGAAGGCCTTCATCATTGGAGGAGGGCTGGTCCTTTTCCAGCAGGTCTTTGTCCTCTTCAACCCACTTATATGCAACTCAACTGAATTTAAAATCTGGCCATGCTTTGATCCTCCTATTAAATTTGAAATTATTTTCCCCTTTAAAGTAAAGTGAAAGGTCCTTGTTTGTAATATATTTCCTTCTCTGAACTAGACTTTTTGGCTTTAGAAGTTATTCTCACATTTGAGATTCTTTACTAGAATTTATGGGGACTGCCCCCTAGTAGAAAAATTCAACAAAACTAATCGTCTATTCATTTCATGCTATTTGGACCTTTCTTAATTTTCAAAAGATTGATGAAACTTACCTCTTTTTTAGTGTTAATGGACTTCATGCATTGATGTTATCAAGTAAGCTAAACTCTTATTTGGCAGATAACAGGCCAGCCGAGTGTTCTGTACTATGCAACTTCCATTCTTCAGGTACATTTGTTTTGCTTGGAATTGTTCAATGGTTCCTTTTAATATAGAACTAATAGAAGTAGGAATATTAGTTTCTCATATTGCTGAATTGCTTTGATGCATACAATTCAATTTCTCCATGTTCTATACCTCTGTAGACTTCTGGGTTTGCAGCTGCATCTGATGCTGCCAGAGTGTCAATTTTGATTGGGCTGTTCAAGGTAATGCTACGGAGCTATATCGTTACAAGAGTATAGAGTATGTTATGTTACCTTTTTTTTTGTATCAGGACATGTAAGTAGAAATGCTAAGGAGCTTTCACTTTTATTTTTCAACGATGTGTGATAGTTCTATTCTTTGCAGTTGCTGATGACAGGTGTTGCAGTATTTAAAGTCGACGATCTTGGAAGGCGTCCATTGCTGATAGGAGGTGTTGGTGGAATTGTGAGTAATTTTGCTCTTTCCTATGACTTGTTTAGGACTTTAGGTTCTATGGATTGCATGGGAAGTGCCCTCATATCCATCTATTTACCTATTTGATCACATAGTTCCACTTGATGTAGATACTAAACAATATTTTCTGTATTATTCGTAGTCACTCTAAATTACAACTAGATGCTTAAAAACCTTTCTGACTTTGTTCAAGTTACATCAGACATATAAACTACAGTACAAGGTAGATTCCTAATAACTTGCCCTTCTGCTTTCTATAACCTGGAAATGCAGGCTGTTTCCCTGTTCCTACTAGCAGCTTACTACAAGATTCTGAACAGCTTCCCTTTTGTTGCTGTTGGTGCTTTACTTCTATACGTCGGCTCTTACCAGGTTGGTGCTTTACTTCTGTAGGGGATTGAGATGTCTATGACTAGTACAAGAAATTGAGATTTCCTTGTGTTTCAGGTGTCTTTTGGTCCAATAAGTTGGCTAATGGTCTCTGAGATCTTCCCACTCCGAACAAGAGGACGTGGAATCAGCCTTGCAGTACTTACAAATTTTGGCACAAATGCATTGGTGACATTTGCGTTTTCACCCTTGCAGGTATTGCTACTCAAATTGTTACACCTAGCAGATATTTTATCATATTTTAATCTCATCAAGTGGACACCCTAAATCTTATGTGAACAACTGAACATATCCATATATAGTCGCTGAGCTCTAGGAATTTTGCTCTGGTAATAGCACAACCTACAAAAGAAGATAATAAATTACTATTTAGTATCATTGCCTGTTTTGCAAAAAAATCACCCTCTTCTCCAGTCCAGACTCTGGATAGTGTATTTTGGCTTCCTACTGTAAATATTTCTACCAGTTGCTTGTTCACAAATATATGAACAAACAGAACTTAAGTGCCAATTTTTTGCTACAGGGATTCCTTGGGCCAGCCAACATATTTCTTCTTTTTGGAGCCATATCGTTGCTTTCCCTCGTGTTTGTCATCCTCAATGTTCCAGAGACAAAAGGCCTGAGCTTGGAGGAGATTGAATCTAAGATCCTGAAGTAAGGTGCCAAGGATATACTGCAGAGTGCAAACCAGGAAGTTCGTTGGTACTTTTGCAGGATCGGAGATTAAGGGTGTGGTACAGTTTCGTCAGATACACTTGATAGTTCTGGTGTAAAGTTGTTCTGCCTATTTTATTTTGTGTAATTAATATAGTCGTACATGCATCTGTAGCTCTATCAATCATAACCACGCTCCAGTCAGATACACTTGAATTTGCTTGCATTTGATCCTGGCAATCAAGAGCCCATCGACATCACTATTAACTCCGACGCATTTGCACCTGGACTTCTTTAACATGACTGGGCCGAGTCCCAAGCATATCACAATCAACAAATTTATAAAGGAAAAATGAGACAGACAGACACCTCAATCAATATTGCTGGTGTTTATCTTCTTTGTTTTTTTTTTTGGAAGGCACCACAATCAATATTGCTGGTGTTTATCTTTGTTTTTTTTTTGGAAGGCACCACAATCAATATTGCTGGTGTTTATCTTCTTTGTTTTTTTTTGGAAGGCGCTGATATATAGCATTGAAATAAGCTGAAGATATCCCTTTCTAGTATTCGAGACAAGATGATTTACCTGATGTATCTAGCCCATATCCTGGCCTCGTGGGGTATTTGGGTGCAATATTTTAGATTTTGGTTTCTAAATAAATCGTTTTTAATTGTTTTACAAAAATAACCTACATTTTATTTTTTTGTTTTCACTAAAATAATCCTCCGTTGACGGTCCACCGCGACTAGGCGATTAGGCCTAATCACATAGTGGGCCAACGATTTGAGGTCTGTCGACACTCAGTGGCACGATGAGCGGCTAATGTTGAGTCACGTTGCCAGTCACGCGAGGGAAGTGCGACTGATAGGAGCTTGGCACCGACTGAGGGCCAATATCTAGCAATTGAAGGCCAATATCTACCCGACTACTTCCAACTTGCGCAATGTTAAGTTAGGGTTAATGTCGCGTGTAGTGTTACAATATAGGGTATTTATGTAGTTATTATAGCGTAAAAATGTTAGGGTGCCTCCATTAGTAGATTGATTATTGGAAGATTTAGGCTGATTAGGTTTAGATCCGTAAGACCTCGGGATGGAGAGTTGTAGAGATACACACTCCATGTGGGACCGCATCCGTCAGGGCGTGGAGGTTACATGGGAGGAGGTCGATTGTTCGCAAGACGTATGTACGAGCAGTTCCGATGCATCGTCAGCTTGACCTCCTGCAGGCAGCTAGCTACAGGGGCATCCCACCATGTCCCGATCAGCAGACCCCCTCCCAGCCGCGACACGCCTACCACGACACCCAGCAGCTCCCCTGCCAGACCAGGCAGGGTAGCTCGGCATGGCAGCGGATGTCCTCGCCGTACCAGATCCACACAAGAGGTAATGCAGTAAACATAGTGTGTAATATTGCACATATTATGGCAACTAACCAAATTTGCATCTCACACCACAGATCCACCGACGTCTGAGTGGGCACCACACATGCGCATCCCCATGACATTCTCATCACAGGTCCTTCCCATGATGATGCCCAAGCCAGGTATGCATCAACCATCGCCCCCCATACGTGCATCCCCGCAGGAAAGTGATTTGGAGGAGTACCTCGTCGATGACACCTACGTGCTAACAAGTTCACAACTGTATTTTTCTTTCCAAAATGTGTGTTTGTATCATAGTTTTAGTTCGAGTCGAAGGTTCATACATATAGCCATTTGTGCTATGTAGGAATAGCCAGACAAATATATGCACCTAACCAGACCCAACACGTCATATAATTCAGACCTCTGTCGACGACCGAGTCACCGATCTTACGAAATGTAAAGAGAAAAATGGCTAAGAGTTCTTGGGAGAGAACATTACTGCTCTTTATTGCAATGAACTGACTATTACAGTGGGTGCCATCGACTAGGAAGTGGACTAGCCCTAAAATACAATGAGTGTATTACTATTGCTCTACTTGTCTTCAGGATGTTGGGTCTTGATTGCCCAAGCTTGTTGTAGATGTCAATTCGGATTGTCTTTGTTGTTATCCATCATCTATCCTTAAATAACAGCCGAAAATGTGGCAGTTACTCCTAAAGAAGACACCTCTTGGAAGTGACGCGTTTGGTCGGAGAGGCAGTTCCAGTAACTGATCGCCGGTTGGAGTTTAACAATAGACAAAACTGTCAAGGAGTTGTTCTCAGTGTCGTAGGGCGGACGTCATGTGGATTGGAACAATTAAGGCACATATTCCATATACCACACAGAAGGATATACTTGGAACAAGGTACAAGTGTTAGTTTATAGATTCTACGAGCAGTCACATGGTCGGGGATAAGGTACAAGATCTCGTCCAACCAGGGTATCCACAATGTAACCTCTGGAATCCTCACGACCATGGGGTCGTTAGCCTTAGAGGGTACGACCACGAAGGACGTGCAATCTTTAGTTAAATAAAATAATATTTAGAGATTTAATCCTCGTCGGCTAGCCCCTGAACTTTAAATAAATTTATAGTGTGAACCCCTTCCGACGAAGATCCTTATCGGGAAAACCCTCGTTTTTAATGACAAAGTTAACGAGGTGGTTTGTATTCATTTTAAAGTTGAGAAACCGTTTGAGAAACCAAAGAGGTTTGTGCCTGTTGGGTTTTAGGGCAACTCCCTATTGCAGTTAAGGAAGTGCGGCTATAAAATCCCTTGAGTGCACCAACTTAGGATTTTTACACTCTTAGTTTTCCTTTTTCCCTTGTCTTTTCGCCAAGAACTTCCTTCAACTTCCTTTCATTTTCTCGCCCAAAATCCAACAATGTCAGACTTGATTTTCAACTAGCCGGTCTCTGATCTAAGCGAGAAGAAGCTCAAGGCTTTGGAGAATAATGGAATGCTTCCCGACAAGACTTTGATCTCTTGGAGATCCGCGGTCGAGAACATTTTTCGAGCGGAAACGAAGGAGAAATCCTCGTTTTTCTTGCTTATATCGAGTGCGGGTTTAGATTACCAACACATCTGGTTCTCTCCAAGATCCTTGAATACTATGGAGTTGAACTGGTGAATGTTGCCCCCAACTCAATCGCCAACTTCAGCATCTTCATCTACCTTTATGAAGCGTACTTGGAGAATCCACAAAATCTTAAGGTCTTCAGGTACTTCTACAAGATGGTGAAGTCGGGGAAGTCGAAGGCGTCACGTAGAGAGTGCACTCTACGCCTCCACGATGGAAAGGCTGAGGAGTACATCTATATGTACTCCAAATCTTCGTGGTTGTCATGGAAGAAAAGTTGGTTCTATATGATGGTCACCAAAGAAGACAACCTTTGTTTCATCGGCAAGGTTGCTGTCGAGAACCCAAGGTGGCGATCCTCCGCGAGGAAGGAGGGAAAGATGGGGAGATGAATTGAAGCCATCCAACACCTTAACATAAGAGGCCTAACTTCCTAGCATGTGGTGAGAGATTTCTCCATGCGTCGTATTAGCCCTCTGAAGGTCCGAGAGCATTCCATGCTCTCGTAAATTGGTCAGGATGATGCGACCAAAGATTCTTCAGAACGTAAGTCGTAAGAAATTCTGATCGGTTTATTTATTCTGATTGATTATCTTGTAATCTTAAAGTCACTCATCATCATTTTTTACAGCCATTTCTCCTAATGAGATCAGGGAACGGGTTAAAATAATTTGCGTCGGGGAGCCTGATGTCAAGGCTGATTTTTCCTATATTTTGGCTATTGTCTCTGCAGAAGAGAGAATATAGAGGCTTAAGATTAAAAAAACAACAACATTTTCTTCATCATTCATGTATTTTCTAATCGAATGCTATAATACCCCTTTGACTTGCAGTCGGTCGGATTGAAGATCAATGAGGACACCGAATGTTGTGAGCCAACTGATTTTCCGATAGTTTCTGCCCCAATGATCACTCAGGAAGGTGGTCCCTCGGAGGTAAAAAGAAGCACCGAAAAGAAACATACATCTTAGATAAGAAATTCATTGTCAGATTAACTTTTCTTTTAATCAGGTGGGAAAGAAGAAAAATCTGTCGACTGGAGTTGTCATTGTTGTGGATTCTGGAGTGGTCGTGACCGACCAGGCGGTTGTTGCTGAAGTAACCGTCCCAAAGGTCGACGAAGCCACAATTTCCAACCAAATGGTCAGGAAGATTATCTCCGACCTTGTGGTTGAGGAGATTTCTTTCGACTTTCGGTCGGGAGATGTGAGGGTCTAACCAGCCCTATCGGTTCGGAACCGGTAAAATTGGTTGAAAAGAGGAAGAAGGCAAGAGCTCTGGACTTTGCTCCAGGGTGTTTCAAAATTAAGACAAAGAAAACTACATATAAAAAATAAAAGAAACATATGTAAATACATATATTTAGTCCTTCTTGTATCTTAAAGTCTACTTCTTCTTTTTCTATTTGTATAGATCCTCTGGTTTTCTTTTTGTTTCCGACCAAAGCGCCCCTCAGGAGGAAACTCCTAATGTGACGATTGTTGAGCCAACCCCCGAGCAGGTGGCAACACCGATTCTTGCTCAGGACCTTTGGCGGCTCCAACTTTGCCTTGGGAGGCAGAGGTTCCAGAAGAGTCCCAGCAGGTTCTGACCATTGCTGGGATCAGAATGTCTGATCTCGTGGAGGGGAACCCTTTCTCAACAAAAGGTCTCCTCATCCTAGTAACTTCCCCAGCTGCCCTCGGATTCTCGGCGATGAGAAGCTCGACGAGGCTTGGAGGAGAATTTCAAATCGTCAATTAGAGACGGGTCCTACTACTAGTTACTCGAATATGAGGACATGGCGATCCAGGTAAGCACCCACGACCACTCTTATAGTAAGCACCCACGACCACTCTTATAGTACTAGTTACTCCGAATATGAGGACATGGCGATCCAGGTAAGTACCCACGACCACTCTTATAGTCCTTTCTTCAAAGTTTATTTAAAAAAACTTAAAGAAGTATGCTATTTTTGTAGCATATGGTGGAGAACATCACTGTGGTTGGAGGACAGACCCATCAAATAATTGTCCTGGAGAATAAAACTCCGAACTAAAAAGTAAGAACTTCTTGACTTCTTTCCTTTTCGTTATTTTGTTCCTTACTGTTCCTCAACTTCTTCCCTTGTCATATTTTACAGAATTTGAAAAAATTGAGGAGAATGTCGTGGCTAAGGAAGCTATGATAACTAGGGTTGAAGAGAGATGCCAGTCTAAAGACCGGTCAATCGAAGACTGGTCGACCAGGTTCAATGAAGCCACTCTCAAGCACAAAGAAGCCATTGAGACTTCCGAGAAGAAAGCTTAAGGTAACTTGTCGTAAACTTGACCGGGCCTATTATGTGTCATAAATATTTTTTTCTTAACTCTTGATCCACTCATGCAGAGCAAATTAAAAAACTAAAAAAAACTCTTAAGTTCGAGCATGACAAGGAGATAGAACTCGGGCAGAGTCTTGAAAAGGAGGTCAAGACTCTTAACAAAATGCTCTTCGACGTGGGATCATGATTATGATTGCCCTTTTTAAGAGATCCGGTGAAGAAGATAAGTTATCTTAGTCGATAACTTGAAGATCTCAAAATTCTGCTCGAAACTACTCGAAAGAACCATACGCAAACGATGAAGAATGTTGTTGCTAACAGAGTTAGCTTTGCCTTGGCAAAGCTTAAAGCCTCCAACTCCTCTATCAATCTTCAATCTCTCGAAGCGGACCTCAACTGCTTAGAAGAAGAAGCAACCAAGATCTTCAAAGGAGTAATACCCTTCAGAAATAAGGTTGTAGAGGAGATGGAGGTTGGATCTCCATCGCATAGCGACTAGTTTGGTGGTCCCGACAAGTAGATGGTTGTAATATTAGAATTACAATGTAAAAACTTACCTTTGCCATCAGTAAAATTTATGTTTATCTTTTTACTTATTGAGTTATCATATATTTTCTAACCCCAGACTATTTGTGTAGTAGAATAACTTACTATAGAAGCAGTAGACCAAGAAAAAAGCAAAAGTCACGACCATTGCACAAAGTATGTGCTGATATTGTGGTAAAATTGATCGCATTAAACTAGGAAATCAATTTGGTCGGAACTAGTATATGACCTCGACTAGTTCGAAATCTGTTTCCATAATAAAAATACAATGATATACATTGTATGGTCGGAAGAAATTATAAGACTTGCTTTGATGATTAGAATTTATGCAAAGATGTATGCAGAAATAACGATAAGTGGTCCTATTTATACATTTTATCCAGCTAGTCGTAAAGGTTGCTAAGAACCAAAGACATGATTTGACATTTCACGAAACATATTCGTTCTCAAGTCCGACTGGTAGCAAATATCGTAAGAAAATGGTCGTCGCTAGGAAACTTCTTCCAGTGGGCAGGACCACATGCAGAGAGGAGAGATTTCGACTAGGAAGTTTTTCGTGTCTCGGCCAGTAGCAAAACAAGAGATGAACAGGATGTTGAAATGAAGGAAGAAAGTCTTGTAATCCTTAAGCATGCAAGTAACTATATTTAGTTGTATGTGTGATACTCCTTTTACTTGTTTTCTTCTTTAATAAAAGAGTGTGTGGTCTCTCATGAGAAACATCGCTGTGATGATCACGATATGAACCTTTATGACGTTTGACAACAATGTTAGAGCCAAAAAAGTAAAAGATATCCTTAAGAAGGATATCAGAGAGCAATTTATTTTCTCCAATGATCGTAGACAACAATAGTATTTGACCAAACAATGGATAATTAAAATATAAATAACAACACTCATCAGAAAGTAAAGAAATGGCGCTTTTGTATTGAAATTGAAATAATGAAAAACTATGAGAGACCATGTGAGAGGTCCTCCACTCTGAGTGATGAGTATTTGACAAGTGTGTTGATTAGATTGAGAGTTGGGTTTTTAGGTTTGGGTGCTTTACGGGTGAGTCGGAAATCGGAACTACATTGTGTATGGAGCGGAAGTTAGATAATCGAACTCTAGGCGTTGGAAATAGGATCTTCCGATTAACTGGTTTTGGTTTTGGTGAAGGAAATCGGAACTTCCGCACAAGGTAGCGAGTGTCCGATATTCGACATTGAGTGTTCTCTCGAGTTGCTAATCGAATTAAATATCCGGAAAGTCGGATGTTAGAAGATCGGAAGTACCGCAGATGTTAAGTCGCGGAACTTCCGATAATCTGACAGTCGCGGATGTTCGAAATCGGAACTTCATTTGTAGTAAATCTTGGAACTTCGATTGTGTCGAATCTGTGCGAGAGAAGATTAATTTGTGATTTTGATTTTGTATGAGTTTGAAATCTTATACAATTATTGATGCTATGATATTGTGCAATGCTTGTGTGATGTGTTCTTATGCGTGTTGTTGCGGGGCATCAAGATGGAGTCGTGGCGAGACACGTGGACGGACTAAGCGCGGAGGCGTTGAGGTCGAGCGGTCGGGATGTGTCGAAGGCGGCGTGAATCTTGAAGCGGTTGCGAGTCGTGCACAACAAGGTGTCTGGAGGCTTCGGAAAGGTGCGCAAGGGGCGAAGGGTCTTTTCACAAAGCGCAAAAGCGGAGGCGGTTCCGTTCGGGTGTAGCGGGCTTAATGGGTTGGAGGCCCATTAGCAAAGGCTATAAATAGGGAGAACCACAGAGTTAGGGTTAGACTTTTGGAGAGAAAATTAGGGTTAGCTCTAGAAAAGGATTTGTTTTGCTTTTTGAGAGCTTGTTGAGAGGAGAGTATGAACTGAAACCTATTGTAATCATTCCTCTTTGCGTTACCTCTGTAATCCATGTTTCTATCAATGAAATCGAGGTTTGATTATTTGATTTTGCAACTCTCTCTCTCTGTTCATGTTGAATATCTAGGGTTTTGGCATATCTTTTGATTCGTTTTATGAGATAGCATGAAACTTCATATCTAGAATCGTTTTGGTATTGCTATTACTTCCTCAAAGTTTCATGCTCTAAGAATCGAGAATCTCGCTTATTCATTGGTTTTGGTCTTTCTTGCCCTTCTTCAAGAAATCATTTTTGGTTCGATTATTGAATCTTTGGTTGCGATTCTTCTCCATAAGGTCAAGATGGTGTTTAGGATGATGTCTGTAAAACTTGACTGAGAAGAGCATTCAAGATTAAGTAGTTTGGATTTTTGGGCAAAAACCCGGCGTTACATTCTTGATCGGGATAATCAGAGCTTAGATTTTATGCGTGAAATACATAAGCGGAACTTCCACGATATACAACTGGAACTACATAAGCGGAACTTCCGCAATCTACTGCCCGGAACTTCCGATTTCGAGAAGAATAGCCTGAAACTTGTTTTTGTTATTTGATCTTGTTTCATTTACTTTCTTTAGATCTTCAGAGATCTTTGTAGGCTGGTTTTAAATACAGTGAAGGGGAGTATTAATTTTTAGGCACCATTCACCCCCTCTGTTGCCATTTCGGTCCTTCAATTGGTATCGAGCGGTTAGCTCTTCTTGATAGATCTTAACCGGTCGGTTGAGCCATAACAGCGGACAAGTATTCCACCAAGCCTCCGCTTTTGATGGTCCGGATTACCCTTCCGGAAGAGCCGAATGAAACTTACATCCAGGCTCAGGGGTATGCCATCTGGAGAAAGGTGAAGGTTAGATTTGTTGTTCCTGCCGATGAGAACATCAATGCTGGAAACATGACCGATGTTGAGGCAAATGCTAAGGCAAGGAACATAATCATTCAGGGTTTAAGCAGAAGTGAGTTTGATCGTATTTCTCATTTGATTTACGCTTACATCCGGGTGACCCTCGATGCATACCATGAGGGCACCACTCGATTAAGACGGTTAGACAAGACCGGTTCAAGCGTGAATCTGATGAAATTTGAGATGCTTGTTTGGCGAATCTCTTGGCGAGTGCTTTTCGGCGTTTTCACAAGATTTTGAGCAACCTCCGGCGGTCGGTCTTACATACCCCGACTCGGATAACGCTCGACGGATGCTTTCGCACTTGATCTTCGTGTTTGGGAGATGAAAGTGACTACCATCAAAGATAGCACGGACCTCTCGACCCTGACTCTTGATGCACTTTACTCGCGTCTCAAGACTAACGAGATTGACATTGTCTCTCGAAGGTCGAAGTCACGATCGATGGCTTTAGTCACGATCCCACTACGGATCTTCTTACGAGTCGATCGTGGGTTCTCCTAGGCGCTCTCTGTGACATAACGATGATCGCTTAGAACGACTTGAGGATGAATGACTAGCCCTCCTAGCTCGGAAGTTTTCTCATGCTTACAAGAGGAGGAGGGATGGTAAAGAGGAGGTCTGTGATTTGCTTGAGTGTGGTGGCCCCAACCACATCCGAGCAAAGCGTCCCAAGCTTGGGAAGGGAAAAGGTGACTATAGCGGTCCAAGCAAGAACGACTACATCGACAAGAACCGCAACACGAAGCCCTCGGCACTGATCAAGGCAAGAAGAAGTTCCGCAACTTTGGGAAGGCAAAGAAGGCATTCCATCGCGTCCTCACCGCCTCGACGAGGCCGGACACCGGCGAGGTAGAGGGTGGAGTAACGATGATGGGAAGGACGATCATGATCCCAAGGGCGACGGCAACTTCTCGGCATGTGCTTCATGGCCCTCGAGGCGAATCGAGCGACAATGAGTGTATCCGACTCAGATGAGGTTAGTCCCACTTATGACCAGCAATGATGCTTTTCTTAAGCTAGGTAGATTCCATGCTAAGTCTAGGGCTAAGTGTCTTTGGGTTGGAGAAGGAAGTAGCTAGACTATCACGGAGCTTACTTTACTTACATCCGCTCCCTCCCGTGATGAGTGTGACACATCTTTGTGCTTTGATTGATGATATGGATAAACTAAGGACCTTACATGATAGTGTGTCCTCTGAACTTGACATGATTAAGGTAGAGAACATTAGCCTTCTTCTTTGAATTAGAGATGAGTAGGGTAGCACGTTCTTCATCCACTCTTGTTGAGGCTCTTGCTTGCACCTCATGTGAGGTTAAGGACAATTCGTTTAGAGGTCTTTATACCATGTTGCTTGATCTGCTGAAACTTGTGAAAATTGTAATAATCTCAAGATGAACCTAAAGCAGGCGGATCACAAAATTCTTGAATTTCAAGGCTGCGCTACTAGAGCCTATTGTTTCTTGTTTAAAGCTGTCCTAAGTTAAGCTGTTGAACTAGAATCAGATCTAAGCGATTTCAAGAAATGATTGATCATAGTAACAAATTGGCTCAAGATGCTTCTAAGGACCTTGTTAGCTCACCATGCAAGCAATGTAATAAACTAAAATGTGATTTGATTGCTTTGGATGAAAAATGTGTGAAGCTAACTAAGGACCTTCTAGAACACAATCATCTGCTTGTATTGTGTGTCTTTGGGAAGAAGTCTAAGGGTTTGGTAGAGGCGCCTAGCAACGTGAACCAATCATTAGCGATGGGGTCGTTTCCCCAAAGTCGGTTTGTGCGTGCACAAGCCAATCTTTCCTCTGTTGTTGGTTCTTCTTACGCTCCCTTACCGTATCTTGTCCCTTCTTCCCTCGCTCTTCTTGCACCTCTCTCTTTCGGAGTGTCGGTATCTTATGAACACTCTCGAGAGATTTGTAGGAGGCAAGAAGAAGCTCAATCTCATTCTAGACAAATCTAAAATTTGCAGATTTAATCGGGGTCTAGGATATGATATCCGGGAGGATATGAGGAAGCATCCACATCGTGCTCAAAACCATAGCACGGTGTGATCAAAACTAAGCCTAGGGTGAGAAAGTAAATTTTAAGTCGGGTTTTGTTCAAAGGATTTCGACGACAAGGTGATTCCACTGCAGACTTGACCTCTCGGAAGGCGAAGTATCATTGCACCTTCATCGAGAAAGATGGACATTTAGTTGATCATTGCTTGGTAGCGTCAAGATCGCGTAGAGACCGTGTTGAGTCTCTTAGGCACATTGAAGTCGACCCGGATCTTGAGTGCACCTAAGACCAACACGAGGTTTAGATTTGTTCCATCGATGATTTTGGGCGACATCGAGGACTTGGTTTTTACGAGTTTTCGAGTTTCGTCCTCATGCTCCCTTTGGTCGTAACTTCCGCCGTCCCGAGGTAGATCTCGTTTTCCTTTCGAGATAGCTACCATGGCGAGATCGACATATTCTTCGCACTTCGACTCGCTCTTCCATAGCGATCGGATTGACCTTGGTGAGATCTTTTGACTTGTTGAGTGACGAGAGCGTAGGGTAGATAGAGGTCGGTCTTGCTTGACTACTTCATCATTCGCCGTGTTACTCAGTATTGGGTGCCAAAATCACTGTTGATTCACCCCAGTACTTGAGACTTTACTCTCTGTTTGACTCAGGGTCGCCGGGCTGGGAAGGGAAAGGTCTGGATTGTAGACTCCGGTTGTTCACGTCATATGACTGGTGAGTCTCGTTGGTTTTCTTCCTAGCCCGCGCTCCAGGTGATGAGACGATCACCTTGGAGATGCTTCATTTGGGCGTCATCGCTAAAGGTACTGTGAGCATTAATGATTCTTTTATTTTAAAAGATGTTGCCTTAGTAAGTAAGCTGCAGTATAATCTGCTTTCAGTCTCTCAGCTTACCGATGACGGTTTCGAGGTGAGCTTTAAGAAAAACAATTGCAAAATTCTTGATTCTTCGGGTAGTCTAGTTTGCGGGATTTCTCGATATGGGAGGATCTTTCGTGCTGATTTTTCTGGATCTTCTGGTGATCCTCTCCGATGTTTAATTGCTTCTGAATCCCGTGATTTGACTTTCTGGCATAGGAGACTTGGTCATATAGGATTTGATCATCTGACCCGAGTTAGCGGCCACGATCTCATTCGTGGTTTGCCAAAACTCAAAATGGTCAAGGATCTTGTTTGTGCTCCTTAAAGCACGGCAAAATGGTTCTTCGCTTCACATCCTCGATTCTGATGACTATGACGGATGCACGTGTCAAGCTCGCTCCATATGGACACGAGGGACCGGCTAGAGTGCGATCGATGGGAGGAAGTGGTACGTACTTGTCGTGGTCGATGACTTCTCGAGGTATTCTTGGGTGTTTTTCTTAGCCTCGAAGGATGAGACGTTTACTCTTTTTTGTGGTCTTTTTAGTAGGCTTTCTGTTGAGCTCCCAGGTGCATTACGAGCAATTCGCGATAATGGCACGAGTTCAAGAATTCCTACTTTGAGAGTTTTGTGGTGAGGCAGTGTAGAGCACCGTTCTCGTCTCCATCGTCCCCCAACAAAATGGCGTTGTGGAGAGGAAGAACCGCACCTTAGTCGAGATGGCGGGACGATGCTTGATGAATACTCTACACCTAGGAAGTTTTGGGTGAGGCAATTACTCTTGCTTGTCATGTTTCTAATGAGTTTTCTTGGGCACTCTTGCATCGCACTTCTTATGAGTTGAGATATGGCGAAACCCAGTCCTCGCATTTTCGTGTGTTTGGTTGCAAGTGTTTTATTACGAGTCCGGGAACCTAGATAAGTTCGAGTCACGATCTTGTGATGGGATCTTTACAGGTTACTCGACTTCTTCTCGTGCCTATAGAGTGCAGGCTGCGAGTCTAGTAAATTGTTAGAATCTGTGAGGTGACCTTGATGAGGCGGTCCAGGACTAGGCACGATATTTCGAGTTCCTTAGAGCGATGCTGAGTCCATCTTTGTGGGCGATGAGGAGGATGGAGATGAGGTTGCTTACAGATCCAGTTCCTTCTCCTCCTCTTGAGGTGCCTTCTTCCACCGCACCTCGAGGAGATCGACCCTTACCTTCGGTTCTTACGAAGCTAGTGGCTCTATCCCTATCTCATGCGCTAATGAGGTAGAGGCCACTTCTTCATCTCACCTGGACCTCCAAGACACATTCAAAAGACCATCCTTGAGCGAGATAATTGGAGATCTGTTTGAGCGAGTCACTCGTTCAAAAAGCGGCATGTCTCTATTCTGCTCCATTACGCCTTTGTTGCCTCGTTTGAGCCCAAAGGCGTTTGTCATGCTCTTTACGATGAGTCATGGACTAACGCCATGCACGAGGAATTGGAAAACTTTGAAAGGAACAAGGTGCGGTCCTTGTTGAGCCCCTCAAGGTCACAATATCATTGAGACCAAATGGGTGTTCAAGAACAAGCAAAGTGAAGATGGGTTAGTCATTGAAACAAGGCTAGGCCGGTAGCTCGGGGTACTCTCAAGTTGAGGTCTAGATTTGAAGAGACTTTTGCCCTGTAGCTAGACTTGAAGCCATTAGAATCTGCTTGCCTTTGCGACTTCTAAGGGTTTCAAGCTTTACAGATGGATGTCAAGAGTGCCTTCCTCAATGGCCTTATTGAGGAAGAAGTCTATGTCGACTGACCTCCAGGTTTCGAGAACCCCAAATACCCTAACCATGTCTCTGGGCTTTCCAAAGCTTTGTATGGACTCAAGCGAGCTCCTGAGCTTGGTATGAAAGGCTTAAGTCCTATCTGGCGAGCCATGGATTTGAGATGGGTAAAATTGACAAAACCTTGTTCATTCGCCGTCTTGGCACCGATCTTACTCGTCGGATCTACGTGGATGACATTATCTTTGGCGGCTCCTCGCATGCTCGTTTCCCGCTTTTCCGATGTCATGAGCTCGGAGTTTGAAATGAGCATGATGGGCGAGTTGAGCTTCTTCCTTGGCTTCCAAATCAAGCAGACTCGGGAGGTACCTTTCTTCATCAAGGCAAATACACTCGAGACCTCTGAGCGTTTGACATGAATGATGGAAAGCCGAGTATCAACTCCGATGGCATCTACACTCTGGATCCGGATGAAGGCGGCGAACTGTTGACCAAAAGGAGTTCGAGAGCATGATTGGCTCTCTCTTGTACCTCACGGCCTCGAGACCGGACATACATTTCTCATGTGTCTTTGTGCTCGATTTGAGCTTCTCCTCGCGTATCTCATCGTCGGCGGTGAAACGCATCTTCGGTACCTTGAGCTACCATTGACTATAGCATCGGTACTCTTCCTCTTCTTGTCTATCTCTTAGAGCCTTCTCCGTCTGATTTTCTTGGTGTAGGATAGATAGGAAGAGCACTTCGCACTTGTTAATTCATTGGCACTTCTCTTGTCTCTGGTCGTCAAGGAAGCAATCCGGTGTTGCGCACCCCGCTGCGAGAGGCCGAGTCGTTCTTTGCAGCCGATTCTTTGTAGTCAAGTGCTTTGGATGGTCTCGACCTGCGGGATTTCGGGTTATCTATCATTGCGTTCCACTCTTACGTGATAACACGTCTGCGATTTGCATTGCCAAGAACCCAGTGCAACATTCTCGGACCAAGCATATTGATATCGATATCACTTTCTTGAGACCATGTAGAGAAGGGTGACATTGTGCTCCAGTTTGTGGAGAGTGAGCACCGATTGGTGATATCTTCACTAAGCCTCTGGGCGACTCTCGGTTTTACTCTGCGGGAGAGCTTGGGGTGGTTTGTCTTCTGATTTCTTTGTGAGGGGAGCTTTGTGCTACTATTATATTATATTATATTATATTATACTATGACTCCTTTACTGGTTTCTTTTTGGGTGAAGTCCTTCCAAAGATAGGTTAGAGTGGTTCACTTGCCAAATTGCTTTGTTGCTACTTCTTGTCTTGTGCTTCTAGGATGCTTCTTATTAGTTGTTTCTTCCTTCTCTAAGTAGAGCTTACTCACTTCTTATAGGTTCTAGCGGTCGGGCCACCCTTGGGTAGACAGGGGCGATGTTTGCTCCTTAGTGTATGAGTTGATCGGTGATAGTCCTAGAATCATATGGGGTAGATAAGAACCTGTCTGAGCGATAGTTTTCTCTATATCTTTTCTATGCTCTAAAGGACTGCCTTTTCTGAGTTACTTATCAGATTCTCGTTTTTGTTCCTTTGGTTCAGGGGGAGTTATTCTTAGTTATTCCATACTCTTAATTTTGTCATAATTCAACCTTGAATTAAAAGATGCATCTCATTCGAAGGGAATCGGATTTTTGTGCATTTCATTCCGCATTGCATTATAATCAAATGGAGCCTTGTTTATTATCCCTTATGATATGTTTTCACTGCTTTACATCTTGCCATGATTTATGCTAAACTGCTAGATCTATCATGACTTTTTATGTGTAGTTTAGTCTTTGCCATGCTAAGGTGATTAAAAAAAATGCTAAACTTGAATTAAAATCTTGTCATGATAGCTCTTGAGACTAGTCTGGTTGAAACTTTCCTTTTATGATTTTCGACATGTCAAGTAGGCTGAGTTGAGTCCTGAACCTCTTTTGAACTTTTGAGTAAGCTATGTCAGTTTGATAAGAAACATGACTTATCTCTAATCACTGGTCTAAAAACTTCAAAAGCAAAAATGATCTCTTTTGTGCGAAAAAACTGATCTCACCAAATCTTTCTCATGAGACGGCTTGCCATTGCACTAGGCATGAACTCAGGGGGAGCCTTGGATGACCTAAGATCACCTCCTTAAGTCTGTTGCTTGGGTGGTCGCATAAGGCTTGGGATCTAGCACATGGCTAAAAAAATGGTTGAAGCTCGGAGGCGGTTGTGGATGGCACCTAGTCGAGTTTGCTTCTTGAGATAAAACCATAAAAGTCTTCAGAAAAAGAAAAATGTGCTAAAATTGCTTATCTTCAAAGAGACCAAGTTCTGGATAAAATGAGTCCTTCTTCAACTGGTAGCACTCTAAACTGTTCAGTATGAGTCTTCTTGGTTCAACTTAGATTATTTGACATGGCTTGCATCATCCTTGGATATCTTTAGCTAGATTTCAATCTTGACTTAATTGACCTGCTAAAGAATTGGATCATTAATCAGATTATGGATTTTCTGTCTTAGCTATTCTCTACATCAATTGTCATGATCTTGATAGCATTCTTCTGAGTTATGGCTTGGTGTAATTCTCTAATAATCATTTTGGATAATCTACATGGCTCCTAATGCTTAAAATGAACTTCATATAGTCTTTTCCTCCCTTTTCTACATATTGATGATTTTATTGCCAAAGGGGGAGAATTTTTGTGAGAAAAAGCCTTCTGGAGAAAAGCCTTGAGTTTTGTGCGAAAATTGTTCTTTCATCTCATCTCAAGTCTTTCTCTTTTGTCAACTTGGTCTTGAGCTTAACTACTCTTGTTTAGACCTTAGTTGACTTTAAACTCAAACTCATCTTATGCTTTTTCGGTGATTGTCAATATACTCATCAAGGGGGAGATTGAGAGACCATGTGAGAGGTCCTCCACTCTGAGTGATGAGTATTTGACAAGTGTGTTGATTAGATTGAGAGTTGGGTTTTTAGGTTTGGGTTGTTTAAATTTGAGTCGGAAATCGGAACTACCGCTGTGTATGGAGCGGAAGTTCCGATAAATCGGAACTACCGGCGTTGGAAATAGGATCTTCCGATTAATCTGGGTTTTGGTTTGGTGAAGGAAATCGGAACTTCCGCACAAGGTAGCGGAGTGTCCGATATTCGACATTGAGTGTTCTCGAGTTGCTAATCGGAATTAAATATCCGGAAAGTCGGATGTTAGAAGATCGGAATACCGCGATGTTAAGTCGCGGAACTTCCGATAATCTGACAGTCACGGATGTTAGAAATCGGAACTTCATTTGTGGTAAATCTTGGAACTTCGATTGTGTCGAATCTGTGCGAGAGAAGATTAATTTGTGATTTTGATTTTGTATGAGTTTGAAATCTTATACAATTATTGATGCTATGATATTGTGCAATGCTGTGTGATGTGTTCTTGTCTGTGTTGACTGCAGGACATCAAGATGGAGTCGTGGCGAGACACGTGGACGGACTAAGCGCGGAGGCGTTGAGGTCGAGCGGTCGGGATGTGTCGAAGGCGGCGTGAATCTTGAAGCGGTTGCGAGTCGTGCACAACAAGGTGTACGGGAGGCTTCCAGAAGGTGCGCAAGGGGCGAAAGGGTCTTTTCACAAAGCGGCAAAACTGGAGGCGGTTCCGTTCGGGTGTAGCGGGCTTAATGGGTTGGAGGCCCATTAGCAAAGGCTATAAATAGGGGAGAACCCTGGAGTTAGGGTTAGACTTTTGGAGAGAAAATTAGGGTTAGCTCTAGAAAAGGATTTGTTTTGCTTTTTGAGAGCTTGTTGAGAGGGAGAGTATGAACTGAAACCTATTGTAATCATTCCTCTTTGCGTTACCTCTGTAATCCATGTTTCTATCCAATGAAATCTGAGGTTTCGATTATTTGATTTTGCAACTCTCTCTCTCTCTGTTCATGTTGAATATCTAGGGTTTTGGCATATCTTTTGATTCGTTTTATGAGATAGCATGAAACTTCATATCTAGAATCGTTTTGGTATTGCTATTACTTCCTCAAAGTTTCATGCTCTAAGAATCTGAGAATCTCGCTTATTCATTGGTTTTGGTCTTTCTTGCCAAACTATATATAAAACTTATGCAGTTGGTCAATGTTATAAGAGTTAGACAAAATACGCTCATTTGACATAGTTAGTCGTACCGAACCAGGTCTGATGAATTCGACCACAATGTATGGACCTTTCTATTTAGGAGAAAGTTTGTTGCGATTTGCTTGGTTTTGAATTTTTCTGAGAAGCAGATCACGTACAACTAGGCTGCGAGGTTACACTTTACGACTGTGGTGCCTTCTAATGGCTTGTTGGTAAACTGCCTATCGTATAAGGTCTTAGTTTCGTCTTTCTTCAAGGAAATTGATGTCGTCGAGTCCTCGTTCTATCTGATCGTTCTCATTGAAATAATCAGTTCAAGCACAACCAATTTTCAGCTAGAGGAAGCATGACTTCAGCATCGTAAACAAAAAAATGGTGTTTCACTAGTTGCACGATTGGTCGTGGTTCGGACGGCCCATAATACAGAAGGAAGTTCTTGAACTGAACCCAAGCTCCTAACTGCTTTATTAACTGGTCGAACACTCGACGTTTGACTCCTTGCATTATTATGCCATTAGCTCGCTCGACTGCTCCGTTACTCTGCGAGTGAGCTACGGAAGCATAATGTGTCTTGATACCTAGATCTTCACAGAAATCCTAAAAATTCCTACTCGAGAACCGGTACCTTTATCTGTGATTATACGACTGAGTATAACAAATCATGATCAACGTTTTTGTGAGAAATTTCTTAGGGACTTCAGTTGTTACTTTAACAACTGGCTCAGCTTCTATCCATATTGTGAATGTGTCAATCATAACAAAAAGGAGTTTGAAGCCCCCGTGCTCTTGAGAAAGGTCCCAGAATGTCTAATCCGTAGGTTGCAAAAGGCCAAGAAAGTGGTATTGTTTGCAAATTTTGTGCTGGTTGATGTACTTGTTGACTATGAAATTGATATTACATGCACTTCGTCACAAGTTCTTTTGCATCATGGAGGTCAGTTGGCCAGTAGTATCCTTGTCTGAAGACTTTACCGACCAGGGTTCTGTAGGAATGATGTGCTCCACAGACTCTATGTATGTCGGACAGTAAGGTCATTCTATCCTTTTGAGATATTCATCTCATCAACACCCCGTGAGATCCCCGTTTGTAAAGGGTAATTCCGATTAGAGTGTATAATTTGGTTTTTCGAGCTATACGATCAGTCTCTGCATCATCTTCAGGAATTATGTCATGCCGGAGATAATTATAGATCGGCGTCATCCAATCACTACTGAGATCGATCTGTACGCGTCTAGTGGATCATGCATGTCCTCCAGTGGAGCATGCAAGTTCTCGGAATACTCGACCGCCAAGGATGAATCAAGTTGTTCGAGAAAAAACTCTGGACGGGATAGATGACCTTGTGGAAGCCATCCGTGCTAGCTGGTCCTAGTATAAAGAATATATTGAATCTGAAAACTGAAGAAGTACTTTTCGAGTTTTTGTACTTCCGCTAAATAAGATGGCATCTTAGTACTTGAGCATTGATACTCTTTTCCGACTTGATTCACTACTAGTTGAGAATCGTCTTTCACTAGTAATCTGCGAATCCTGAGCACTCTAGCCGCTCAGAGTCATGCTAGTAAACCTTCATACTCTGCCACATTATTGGTAACATGAAAGTTTAGTTGAATGACATATTTGATTTGTTCTCTAGTTGGAGATATCAGGACAACTCCAGCTCTCGATCCTTTAAGCATCAAGAAACCGTCGAAGTACATTGTCCACTCTTTGTGGTGCTCGTACTCGGGCTCTTGGATGGGTTCAGGGTTTGCCCATTTGACAATGAATTCTGCTAAAGCCTAGGACTTGATTGTTGTTCGTGAAATGAAATAAAGGTCGAACGCCCCAAGTTCGACCGCCTATTTTGTTATTTATCCTGATGATTCTCTGTTTCCGAGAACTTGACTAAGAGGATATCCAGTTTGTACGACCACTCTCTGGGCCTGAAAGTAATGCTTTAGTTTTCTTGAAGCCACAAGGAGACTGTATAACAACTTTTGTACATGTGGATATCGTTCCTTTGGTCTATGTAAGACTTCGCTTACGTAATATATTGATCGTTGGATGTTATCGCGTTCAACGACCAGTACAACACTGACTGCTTGTGGCGTTGCAGTCGTGTATATCAACAATGTTTCTCCCGACCTTAGAGATACTAAGATCAGGGCATTTGTAAGGTACATTTTGAGTTCCTCAAAGACATCATTTGTTTCTTTACTCCATTCGAAACTTTCGTGTTTTCGAAGAAACTTAGAATCCAAGAAGCTTTCCAGATGAAACTCCGAATATACACTTTTACGGATTTAACTTAAGGCCATGTCTTCTTAAGTTATTGAAAGTTTCTTCTAGGTCGGAGATGTGATCGCCAGCATTTATGCTTTTTACGACCAAGTCATCAACGTAAACTTCTAAATTTTGACATATTTGTAGACTAAAGGTTTTTTTGTATTAACCTCTGAAAAGTCACACTAGCGTTTTTGAGACCGAATGACATCTTTAACATAACAGTAATTGCCATACGGTGTGATGAAGGAAGTTTTCTTTTCATCATCTTTACTAATATTAATCTGGTGGTACCTTGAGTACGCATCCAAGAAGCTTAATAACTCACATTCGGAGATAGAATCTACAAGTTGAACAACACGTGGAAGGGGAAAGTCACCCTTTGTACAAGCTTTATTAAGATCCGTAAAATCGATACGCATTCGTCACTTCCCGTTATTTTTTGTAGAATGTTAAACAAATGATTTATTTAGGAAAGAAACTCCCATATTTTATATCGAGGGATATGCCATAAAATCAGGAAATTGCGGGTCCAGCTTTCATATATGTTCGCAGAATGTGGAGAGAGAACAGACAAGCCACACGGACCAGATGGTAGATCTGCACCTAGAATTATTCCGAGTGTAAATGTTTCTTGCTTATCCTTCCCTGCATCTTCCACGGCTCCACTCTCCTGAACAAGTCCGTAAACTCGCCACAATGTCAAATGACTGACCACATGGTACGTGATGTTAAGGTTAACCCGACGAAAGTCTTCGCACTCCAACCATTCAGACAGAATTCAGAAACAAGAGAAGGAGATAACACGATATAATCGCTCGTGCCGGCTTCAATGCATGGATCGATCAGGCATTGACTCGCCAGATTTCTGAATTTTTGTTCGTTCTTGTTTCTGGAAGACAGGCAAAGTCCGAAATGAACAAGACGGACTGGCTGACCGCCCAACGAACGATCGACCGGACCCTCTGTCCCGGCACAGCTACAACCGCCGTCTGCCGCAGAATAAATTCGTGTCAGCTTCTCTTCTCTGCTCTGCTCTGCTCTGCTCTGCATGTGTTTCGCTGTACACTGTTGCAGCCATGGGCCTCACGTGCTTCGGCCTAGTGCTACTGTGGTAGTGCCCTACTTGAGCTGAGTTGAGTCCCCCCCTATCGCATCATCTCCCCGTGATCCGATCTGCTTTCGACGCTCCGGATCTCAGGATCTGATCCCCACTTGTTCTATATCTAGTGTAGGAGATCTTCCATATCGGAAACGTGAAATTTTTCGCCTACCGGATGTAAAATCCCGGAATGAAACCCGCACGGTGAATCTGAACAGTAAGAAAACCGAAACGCCGAAATCCTCAAAAATACGGTCAGAAACACGGCTACCATATCCACAGTAATCCCGCATACATTATGTACTTAATTCATCGACCCGGATACAATTCGCGGTATGCGACACGTCTTCACCACGGATTTTATGAGGAAAATCAGTGTACCGTGTGCTGTGGCCTGGTGGCACGATCCAAACGCTACCGTGCTCCGTGTAAGTATGGTCTAAAACAAGCGGTTCAAACATGTGCTATTCTTCGTCCCTTTTCTGAACGTGAAATAGCTGTGGCATTTGCATTGACAGATGATGTCATACATGGAGATTGTTGGCTTTGGTCTAGGTGATAACTACGGGAAAGAAGAGGATGTGAAAGGCATTCTAGATGAAGGGTCCATGTTTGGTAAATGTAGCAATTGGTGGCCACTGTTTGATAGTGAGCCATGAGACTGTGACACATGCTGCTTGACTGGCTGGCGTCTACATGATGAAATGATGTCTTCCTCGTCTGCAGTATAAAGGAATAAGTCTACTTTATTCGGCCGAACTTTCAAAAAATTCTGTTTAAACCTCTCAACTATAAAATCGGTTTTTTTACTCTTTAATCTTTCAAACCAGATCAATTAACCCTTTTAGGCGGTTTTACATATATGACATGATTTTCTCCATATCAGCACTAAACATATCAAGATTTTGCCCATATAACACCCACAGACCACATCACCCTTCTTCTCCCTCTTTCTTTCTATTCTCTCCTCCCATCTTCTTCACCGTGTCAGTTGTCAAACCTTTGTCTCTCCATCTATCGCCACCTCCGCCTCCATCTGCCCCCACCTCCGCCTCCTCTACCTCCCTATCTTCCCCCACCTCCCCCTTCTGCGCTGCCACTGCTGTCACCCAACATCCCGCCACCAGTCGGCGCCATCGTGGATGCAGCGCATGCTCGACGAGGTAGAGGAGAGAGAAGACGGCGTGCGGTGGCAAGCAAAGCTCTCGAGTTGACAGCGTCGACGACGAACGGTGGTAAGCGAAGCTCTGGTGATGGACAAAACAGAAAGGAGGCCCCATGGGGAACCGATGGGTGGCACTGGTGAATAATCTAGACCCGCTATTATGAGTTAATAGAGTATTTTAGTGATTAATGATAAATCTATATGTAAAACTAACACTTTTATTGATATACCTATTATGTAGCTTCATTTGGATAAAAAGGTAAAAATCATGGAGGTATGCATTCGACATTATATTCTTATATATTGTTGCATTCCTCATATCTAAAATATAGGTTGAACTCCACTAAAAGTCTAACTTGAATATGTGCATTTTTTTACGCATTCGTGTATGCATACATTTAGGGAGTTCACTCTATATTTTGTGGTTTCATTACTATTGATCCATATTCCTTTTCTACATATATTAGGATCTCTACCTTGAAACATATCCTACCTTTAACCCTTGTTTGCACCGCTCATCAATTGGCAAATATGTTTTGCAATTGAGTTTGTTTTGAAAGCTAACTAAGCTTTTCTCAGAAAAATCAGTAGTACCGACGTTCTCTTGGTGGTACTACCGCACATCGGTATGACCGGGAAAGTGGTGCGATACTACCGTAACCCGGTCGGACCGAAGATTAGTTGGCAGTACGTGTTTTCCATAGAGACACCTTTTGAGCTTGTTCTGCTCTCCTGGAAGGCGGTAGTACCAAAGTTCTGTTGGCGGAACTACCGCATCGCGGTATGATCGCAAATCTTGAGCCGAACTACCGCAGCCCGGTAAGTCCAAAAATAGTTGGTGGTACGTGTTCTCCAGAGAGGACCGGTTTTGGAGCTCTAAGGGAAGCGGTAGTATCGCCTTATGTGAACGGAACTACCGAAGGGCGAAACTACTGTATGTTCAATGGCGGTAGTACCGCACCACATTTCTCAATGGCTATTTCAGAGGCTTTTATAGCCATTACTGTGCGTCAGAGGAAGTGCGGTAGTACCGACCTATGAACGGCGGTACTGCCGCCCATACTGATTTTTTCGAATATATTTTCAGAATATTTTCTCCAACGGCTAGTTTTTATGTGTAGGCTATAAATACCCACATTGGTCGATTGACGGGAAGGTTGCTGGTGTCATATTCATTCCTTTGAGCAAAGAGCAAGTCGTCTCCTCTCTTTTGTGCATGTGTTGCACTTAGTGAGCTTAGAGAGCAAACCTTAAGTGCATGTGTTGCATTAGGTAGTGGATTGTGTATTCACTTGATCTTAGACACTTGATTTGTTCAAGTGAGCGTCTTTGACTTGTTACTCCTGGTGTTTGCTGGCACCTAGACGGTTTGGAGAAGTTACGTCAGTGATCTTCTTAAAGAAGGTTGTGAGAAGACCCGAGCGGTTGTGAGTGGTTTGGTGCTGACCATCTCCGGAGTGGAGGAAGAGCAACCGCGAGTGGACCGATGTGTTGGTTTGTGTTGGAGTCGGTCCAAGTGGTTGAACTTACCTCGGAGGTGTTGGCTTAATTCGTGGTACCGGTCCAATTAGTTTGGGCATACCTCAATGTAGATTAGGGGAGGTCAGCAAGTCACCGATCACCACAGTAAAACATCATTGTGTCCTTGTGGTTTGTTCTCTTATGTTTTACTTTGTGCAATTTACATTTCCTATATTAAATTGCGTACATGTCTTTGTATGTTTGATATCATTATCAATAGTCTAATATTGTTGGTGCACTTAGTCAAGACTAGTTGATTTATGCTTTAATTGTGCAAAACAGTATTGTTATTAGCTTCCGCATTAGAAATCAGTATTAGCCAAAGAAGATTTTAAAACCATCTATTCACCCCACTCTAGTCGGCCTCCTTGATCTTACAATCGGCAACGACGGGGGTGCTCTATGTCTCGCCAGTGTCGAGCAGATGCGGCGGTGGGGACGGATGCATGATCGTGCTTCGATGGGGCGGGGAAGATTGATTAGCAAAGGGGAAACAACAAGGCAAAAGAGCAGATGTCATGGCCGGGAGTGGCGGCAGTGGGTTGACCGTTGTTGGGGAAGGAGGAGTTGATGGTGGCGAACAGAGGTCTCCCGGTGACGTTGAGGTGTGCACCAGAACCGAGAAGAGACGAGGAAGTTGATGGTGTGGTCCGATTAGTCAAAGGCGCGCTGTGGACAATGAAAGTGAAGGCGGCGGCGCACAGACAGAGGCAAAGAAGACAGATTCGATCTCGCCAGGTGACTACGGAATCACGATATTGATTGGGGTTTTAGATCGAGAATAAGATGGAACACACTGTCAAAACGAAGACCACGAGAACGCAAGCGGCGTCGAGCTCCAGGAAGGACAATACGCAAGCGACGAGTGACTTCTTGGGGCCATTGTGGTCGGCCTTCTCGTGGGCCTCCGTGGACAACGGTAGGGAGAGGCGAACGCGGATGGAGCACGCCATGGCGCGGTGGTGGGTGGGGAGGAGTGAGGGGGCGGCGGCGGTGCTAGCACGGCAGAGCTCGGCCCAGGGGAGGAGGCACGGTGAAGAAAGAAAGAGAGGAAGAAGATGTGTGATGTGGATGCCACGTGGGCAAAACCATACCATATAGGCAAAATCGCCTAGCCAAACTGTCTAAAGGTGTTAGGTGACATAGTTTTGAAAGATTTGGGGGTTAAAAAACCAGTTTTGTAGTTCAGGAGGTCAAAAAGACTTCATTGAAAGCTCGAGAGGATAAAATGGACTTATTCCGCAGCATAAATAAGCATACAGGTAGGTCATTTGTAGTTAGTTACACACACTGAAGTCTATACTTGTAGCTAGAACGACTTCCCACCTATGTGCATGCACCTACAGATTGGAGCGGATCCACGGTACAATAAGAGTTTGTTTGAATACATTGTGATCCGACTCAATTCCTTCGGTTTGACTCGAAATTTGAAATAAAATACATTTCAATACGAAGGGATTAGTTATAATCTTTTCCAATTCAAACAAACCCTTACGAGGATAATGTGACTCTGTTGACCTCAGTAAATTCATAGTAAAACTCTAAATATGCGGGATGTGAGCTTGATTGTCTAAGTGATATTAGCATGCGCTGACAACAATAACCTAATTTTCTGCTCTCAGTGAAGTCCAAATCTCAAAACGCAAAGGGTCTTTTTTTATGAAGAAAAGAAAAGAGTGTACGCACTACCTGCAGCCTATAAGCGTGTTGGAAAATCTTGTACCCTTTTAGGTAGGCATTTCAAATTATGATTCCTAGATATAGTCCAAGTGGTACGGCTTCTGTTTGTCGAGTTGATGCCGCGTTTCTAGTTTTCTGGACGTACTACTATATGCAACATTTTGCATGTTCTGTGTCGTCCCGTTCGATGATAGGGACATAGGGTTATGTCCACTAACTATACATTAGGTGAGTTACTTGTATTTTTCATGGTTTGATCATGCGATATCTTAAATTTGCCCACTTTCGATGAAAGTTGGGTAGTCCATCTTTTATGGACGGCACCGTGGTACACATATGCACAGAGACGGATCTGGACCTCAGACCTCTGAAGCAATGACTTGAGACTCACGATCAAAATGTGAGGTGAAAGTTTTTGAAAAAAAAAAACAGAAAAATCTTACTTTAGACTAAAAGTGGCTAACCGGCCGAGGCCTTACCCAGCATTAACTCCACCCGTGTGTATGGAAACGAAGGATCTCCATTGTCCGATCAGAAAATATCAACCACAGTAATATTTATTGCTACAGTAAATTCACTACGGTATCTATTTCTCTGTTCCAATGATTCACTCACACCGTTATCGTGTGCAGTACAAGAGAGGATATCGCAAGCGGCCGTGTCACTTCCATCCACCAAACTCACAGATCGAAATGACAGAGCGTTGCCTTAAATTTGCCAACCAGCCAGTAGTAGCGTCTTTTCACGCCTTCTCACGTCCAAACTCTCGCCCTGGTCGTCCGTTTCCACCACCTCCGTCCGGTCTCTCCCAACTCCCGTCCTGATCGATCGAGCTCCCTTCCAACGCCGCCGTCCACTTCCATGTCCCTCTCACCGTACGCCTCGCACGGCCTCGACGCATACCAGCAGCAGAGCCAGACACCACCTGCGCGGTGTACAAGAACCCAGTGACCGCGAAAGGAAAGCACACCTTGGGTTTGTCTAGTTGTTTCCATTTCTCACGTCATCGTTTGCAGCGCGCGCGGTTAATTGTTGCTGCCGTCTGTCTCATGCCGGCCGTTCTTGCCGTGCTTCCGCGGCTGCGGCGGCGGCGGCGGCGGCGGTTGATCGAGCTGGTCGCGTTCTTTCTCGTTCTTGATTGGGGTGGCGCCGCCGTCGGCGCCGCCAACGACTTCGTGTTTGCCGGCTTCGCCGGCGACAGCGTGACGACCAGAGGCGCGGCGGTTGTCACCTCCTCTGGCCTTCTGCGGCTCACGAATGATACGAACGAGAGGTTCGGCCACGGCTTCTACCCCGTGCCGCTCCGCTTCAAGAACGCCTCCACCGGCGCGCCGGCCTCCTTCTCCACCACCTTTGTGATCGCCATCGTGGCGCGGTACCCGGACGCGCACGGCCACGGCCTGGCCTTCGCGCTCGCGCCGTCGGTGGCCGTCCCGGGCGCCATGACCGGCAAGAACCTGGGCCTGTTCAACACGTCGGACAACACGGGCAGGGGAGGAGCGAGATCGTCGCCGTCGAGCTCGACACGGCGCTGGACGAGGAGTTCCAGGACATCGACAACAACCACGTCGGCGTCGACGTCAACAGCCTGCGGTCCGTGAACTCGACCTCGGCGGGCTACCACGACGTTGGCACCAGCAGATTGACCAACCTCAGCTTGAGCAGTGGCGAGCGACTGCAGGTGTGGATCGAGTACGACGGCGACAGCACGAGCCTCGAGGTGACGGTGTCGCCGGTCGGCAAGCCTAGGCCAGCCATCCCGCTCGTGTCATGCAGCGTCAACCTCTCGTCGGCCCTGGCCGACGACACGTATGTCGGGTTCTCCGCCGCGAACGGCGCGGCCTCGAGCTCGCACTACGTTCTTGGCTGGAGCTTCCGCCTCGGCAGCGGCCGCGCGCAGGACCTCGACCTCTCCAAGCTCCCGCCGCTCCCATTGTTAAGATCCAAGAAAAAGATGCCTCTGCTGCTGCTCCTCCTCGCCGTCGTGGTCCTGCTGCTGGCGTCGGCGGTCGTCGCGGCGCTCGTCGTGCGGCGTCGTCGGTTTTCCGAGGAGGAGGAGGACTGGGAGATAGAGTACGGCCCTCACAGGATCAGCTACAAGGATCTGCACGTGGCGACCAAGGGCTTCCGCGACGTCATCGGCGTCGGCGGCTTCGGCCGGGTGTACCGCGGCGTGCTCCCGAGGTCGGGCGCCGAGGTCGCCGTCAAGAAGGTGTCCCACGACTCTCGGCAGGGGCTGCGGGAGTTCGTGTCGGAGATCGCGAGCATGAGCCGACTGCGCCACCGCAACCTGGTGCAGCTCCTGGGCTACTGCCGGCGGCGGGGCGAGCTGGTGCTCGTCTACGACTACATGGCGAACGGCAGCCTCGACAAGCACCTGTTTGGCGGCGCCAACCTGCCGGCGGCGCTGACCTGGGAGCAGCGCGCCAAGATCGTCCGGGGCGTCGCCGCCGGGCTGCTGTACCTGCACGAGGGGTGGGACCAGGTGGTGGTGCACCGGGACATCAAGGCCAGCAACGTGCTCCTCGACGCCGACATGAACGGCAAGCTCAGCGACTTCGGCCTCGCGCGGCTATACGACCATGGCAGCAACCCGCAGACCACGCACGTCGTCGGCACGCTCGGGTACCTCGCGCCGGAGATGAGCAAGACAGGCAAGGCCACCACGAGCACCGACGTCTTCGCCTTCGGGGCCTTCTTGCTCGAGGTGGCCTGCGGCCGGAGGCCCGTGGAATTCAGCTCCAATGCCGACTCGCCGGGGCTCGTCGAGCTCGTCCTCGACTGCTGGAAAGCCGGGAAGATCAAAGACGCGAGGGATCCAAGGATCGGCAAGTGCGACGAGGACGATCTCGAGCTAGTTCTTAAGCTCGGGCTGCTCTGCTCGCACCCTGACCCGCGACGCCGGCCGAGCATGAGGCAGGTGGTGCAGATCTTCGAAGGTGCTGCACCGCCGCCGGAGACATTGCCGGAAGATCTCATCAGCAGCGGGGTGTTGTTCGGGTACAACGAGTCGTTCGATGAGTTCGTCACCATGTTCCCGTCGGCGTCAGAGATCACCACCGCCACGACGCAGCCGTCGTCTCCGCACTCCACCGACGAGCAACGGCAGCTAATATTCAGCTGAGTAGAGCCATATTTTGAAGCCAATTCAGCACATTTTGGTAATGTGTATAGGATGGTTGATGACTTGATGTTGATGTATGTCAGTATGTACCATGTGGGACTGGAAAGCAAATAATTGCAAGGTTAGGTTTATGATACTTGTCTTGAAGTGAACACAGGATACTATCAATCATTTTTAGAGGTGGTCAAAGAGAAGTTTTGATCAAAGAGTAGTACACCAATCGGCATTATCTCATGTACTTTTATCATTTTAGCTTGGTTCAATCTCAGAAGAATGGAAGCTGCAAGAACAAATGTTACGACACGAAACAGCTTCCATTCGCTCAGTGCAAAACTGTAAGGGCATGTTTGGAACGCAGAAATCGCATAAGGATTTCACTCAAAACAATTCAATTCCCTCGGGAATTGAGAGAAAAAAATACTGCCTTCCAAACAGAACCTAAAAGAGAAAATGTGAATGATATGAATTCCAAAGTTTGCAGTTGCGTCACCTTTTTCTTTCTTTCCTTCCTTCTTTCTTTTTTGAAGGTTTTGCAGCTGTATCACTTTACAATCCAACACTTCAGAAACCTCGGAAGAGTATAAAGTATGGTAATGTCGATTCTGTCATGCAGCAAACATAAAATATCACCTTGGCATCTTGCTCAAAAGGAAGCAAAGATATTGCAGCATGCTTAATCTTATCGTGGGAAAGAGACCATGAGAACCTAAAACTTTAGGACAACAGGCCGCTTTTAGAACAGCGGTAGACATGAGCAAAGATACGAAACACATCCAAACTCTAAATATCTCAAGGACCGAAGGAGACATTTTAAATTACACAACTAGAAGCATATCTATACTTCGTTTGGCTACTTGGAAAATTGTGACAAGCAATGCTAGATTTTGTCCATACAACATTAGTTTACAGGTTATCCAAGTTAGAACTAGCACCCCTACTACCCCATTGCAATGACTAGTTCACCTATAGGCACGGATCTCTTCCTCCTTGGATTCGTCGTCGTCATCTTCCTGGGTGCCTCGAGAAGCACCTTGGATCATTTCATCATCAACTCCTGCAAGAAAGTTTAGTGCTTTTGATGTTTAACAGTTAACATTACCTGCGGATAAACTGGAAGCAAGGAAATATATACGGATGTACCTTCAATGAAGAACTCAAATTCATCATCACACGGTTCGGTTGATGCAATTCCGTTCACTGGTTGATTAATCTCCATCCAGTTTGGCTGCTCAGCCGGGCGGGAGAACAGTGTAGGTCTATCCACAACCCAGTCATCAACGATGTCTATGTTGTCGACTGAGACAGGATCAAATGCTTTTTCCATGCGTTGTTGCCTATGAACAGTTATTAATCAAACCACTCATTGACATCCATGCTTTGCTAGCCATAAAAAGTACGGTATTGAAATTTGAACAAGGAACGGTAGAATTCTAACAAGAGGATTTGGTTACCTGTGCTGTAGCCGTATGTTGTATTGAACAAAGGTTAGATGATGCATTCTCTGGCGTTCAAAAATATTCATTCTTTGGTCATGAATTTGTTCAAAAGGAATGTGTCTCTGATCACATCCTTTAGCACTGCAGGTTTGACTGAGAATACGGACTGCTAGACGTGTCAAATTTGGGCAAGCTCCTCCATACGTATACCACCATTCAGCTGCAAGATAAAATGGCAATATGTCAAGACGAAATATATCAGCAAGCATCATAAAACAAAGTTCATCTTATAACAACCTAGATCAGAGAGTGGATAAGGCTAACAATGTTTGTCAAAAGAAAGAGTAATACAGCTCTAATTTTGTGGAAGGTTGATCTAGAAAACCTGACAAATGTATCTTATGTTTTAAAGATGTCATAATTAGTCAATTGAGTAAACTAGTTCATGAAAAATTTGAACAGCATTAACCAGGAGGTAAAGTACGCCTGGCTCGGATAGCCATTTGCCTACGAAAATCCCCTGCTGCCTCGCTCCGGTACATGTTGAGCTCCTTCTGGATTTTATCTTGGATTTTCACATCCGAAATCAGCCTTTCTATGCAGTCCAGCATTCCAGAGAAGATCTCATTTGATATGTCGCCCCGAATTCCATCAGAAAATAATGGATTCAGAAAGAAGCCAGCTAAATGAAGTGGCCGTGGTGTGTGCTTGTCCCATCTCCAGTTGATAATATTCCAGTAAGCCATGTAGTCATTCTTCCTCACCAGTTCTTTCTTGATTGTTTCTTTAGCTTTGTACAATCCAGCATAAACATACCCCATAGCAGGCCTCTTGTTGCTACCGACTAGCTTAAGAAGATGCACAAGTGGTTCGGTGATGCGAACCACTGCAGCACAAGAAGACCAAAACTGCAAATTACTAACAAGATTGCTCACTTCTATCCCTCCAGGTTTCTTTGGCAACAAGCAGTGTATCCATTCATCCGAGCTGACCATGGCTTGCAAAGCCTCCTTCAGACTGTACATGTTCTTCAGCGTGACAAAGTTCATAGCAGCATGAGTATCTGCAGGAACTAGCAGATCCTTCCCATGCAGATATTTCTTCATCAGATTCAATGAAAGTGCACTGCTGTAGATAAATCCCGTGATGGCCTTCGCGTTGCTTATGATCTCACTGATTGCCCCCACCTTACTGAAATCTTCAAGCATTCCATTGATGCACTGGTAAGTGCATGGATGCCAGAACAATGTAGGAAAGGTTTCACCTAGCCTTTTTCCTGCATCTGCATGAATCTCAGAGTTGTTTGTGACTACTTGGACAATATTTTTCTCTCCAACTTCCTCAACAACATTCTTCAGTAACTCATAGAGTGCATCTGACGATGCGACAATGTCTGTTGCGTCGATCGATTTCAGAAACATAGTACCTTCTGGGCAATACACTGAAAAGTTTATCAAGGTTCTGCCTTTATCAGTCGTCCACTCATCAGCCAACACTGAGCACCCAGTCCGGGTCCATGAGCCCTTGTAGAACTCCAACTGAGCTGTCACTTCGTCCAGCGACTTCTTCAGAATGCAACCGCGGAAGTCGTGGTACGAGAACGCCTCAGGCCTCCCTCCTGCCGATGCGATGGCCTCGAGCATCGGTTGGAAGAAGACGGAATTCACTGCCTCCAATGGCACAGCAGCGTCGTACAAGAACCTCCCAACTGCCATGTAAACCTGCTCCTTGTCCAAGCCAGTCGGATGAAAATGCCTCGACGGCGGTGTAACCATGTCGAGCGCCATGACAACCTGATGAAGAGGCTCGGTCTGAGGAGCAGGAGTAGGCTGAAGAGGCTGCTGGATCTGAGGAGCAAGAGGGGTAGAGGCGTGCCTCATCGCCTTCTTCTTCTTCTTCTTACTAATGCCCCCCCTCATGTCCCTGGTCGCCGGAGGCGTCTCTTCGAGCGGCACGGCGCCGAAGTCGAGCACCTCGTTGAGCGGGATCATGTGGATGGAGCTCTCCATCTCGCCTCCGGCGCCGTCGACCTGGGCAGCGGCGGCGCCGCCGTTGGACGCAGAGGGAGCGGTCGCCGGGTGGGTGATCCGCCTGATGTCATCGGCGAGGGACTGCTTGCGATTCTTCTTGGCGGCGACGGCGTCGAGGCTGTGGAGCATGGTTTCCTGGACCTCGCAGGGGACCTTGGAGCAGCAGCAGGCGTTGCCGGGGCGGCGCGCGAGGTGCTCCTTGAAGCGGTGGATGCCGCCGCCGAGGAAGTGCTTGTGGCAGTACATGCACTTGAGCCTGACGCGGCCGGCCGAGCGCACCATCAGGCAGTGCTTCCACGCCGGGTCGTGCTTCTGCGCGCCGATCGGCAGGACCACCTCCGGCTCCGGCTCCGGCTCCGGCTCCGACGCCATCTCTTCTATACACTACCACTTGCTTCTGCACCGCATTTGCCATTACCACTAGTTATCACTATTAAGAGCTTACCATTTCTTTACATGGTGGTACTAATTTCTTGCCAAGAAAGCAGAGCAACCAACAGGAGTAACCAATTGCGCATTTTCTTAGCAAAAGAATTTCATTTGAGCAGCGAAATGCGCACCCCAAATCCTAGTAGCAATGTACGAACAGAAACAAATCGGCGAACGCGATTACTCAATGGCAACTATGCTGTACTGTGCAACGGATCGGGTAATTTTCCTCAGGCACAGCAAAGGGCCCAAGGCTAGGAAGAATGTCCTGCGATAAGGGCACGTGTGGCATCAAATCCCTAAATAATCCCCAATTTCCTCTCAAAAAAAATTCCTCTAAAAAAACAATCCCCAATTAGCCGATGACGCAAGCGCAAAATAAACCATCCAAACAGACCAGGTGAACCACGAGAGAGGAGGAAGGAAGAAGAAGAGAAAACTCACCCGGTTTTTTCTTTATTTCTTTCTTTTGACGCGAATCGGCCGCCCCGGAATCGGCGGAAACCCAGCGTGGGACGGGAGCCGGAGGCGAGGAAGCGGAAGGGGAGTGAAGAAAACCAGGAGGAGATGGAGTGGGAGAGCAGCGGTTCGGTCTGATGGCTGTACAGGAGGGCAAGGGTTGTGCACCGGCCCAGCCGGTTCTCGCGTTGGTTGGTTCGGGTTGGTTGGGCTCAGCGACCCCGATCTGCCGGGCCAGGTGGGCCGACGTGGTCAGTCCCCCGGTTGGGCCGGTTGTTTCGGCGATGAAGAAGCAGACCTCCGGTTGTCCTCCATCTCTCACACATGCACACTGGAATCTTGGATCTTAGACGTCCATTTATTTTTGTTTTTTTATGTCTGAATTTCACGCCAAACTGACTAAAGTTAATGTCTGAATTGATGTACTGTGTGAGAGCTTTTTTAACTTTTTAATCTATTTTAAAAAAATATTTTAAAAATATCATCTTCCTAACTTTATTTCTAATTATGATCCTTTTGATGACGCCACGACCTGTAACGTGATTAAACTGTATTTTAAAAAAATATTTTAAAAATATTATCTTTCTAACTTTATTTCTAATTATGATCCTTTTGATGACGCCACGACCTGTAACGTGATTAAACTGTGTTGTCACGTCACCGACCGTGGCGTGGTCAAACCTGCCACAATAGCCCTCCGAGTCAACACGCGTCCGTTTTAAAGTTAAATCCTATCACACCAAAAAATAGTGGCGTGACAGCACTCATTTATCATGCCAAAGTATGTAGTGTGATAACGTGATTTTGGCGTGACCAAAGAGGCCAGAATTATAAATAAAGTTAAGAAAAAGTTATTTTTAAAATATTTTTTTTAGAATAGATTGAATAATAAAAAAGTTCACTGTATGACAGGAAGCTAACACTTTGTACTTCATAGTCTAGCAAGAAATTTTCAACCAGATCCTTCGTATTGGAACTCGGTTTTCTAGGTTTTCTAAGGGACTGCGATCCTCTGCATCGAAAAATTCAGTGCAGAGGATCTACAGTATAGGAACCTTCACTGTCTGCATGGTACGATTCACACATTCACAAAAATAACTGTTTGCACAGTGAACAACCAGTTTCCTAAGAGCTCATGAACAGATCCGATCGGCAATTACCAACACAAACACTGCATAATTCATTCGTGGAAGATCTAAATCAGAATCCATCCTAAATCGCCTCGAGTGTGACCGTGGAAAGAAAGAACAAGCAGGCAGTTCATGAGGCCAGCCGACTTTGCAGAACGGCAGAAATACTATGAGCACACTGTCTTGTTCAAATCAAACAGCAAGCACACCAAACAACGACATACTGCTACTGTTATACCACCTTTTGCCCCTGTAATCCCAAAAGTAACAAATCTTTGCGACTTTGCTGTTGTGTTTTCCAAGTAAACAGCACTCCTAGAAACCAAAAACATTACAAAGGCTCAATACGTGAACTCGTGAGCTCTGTCACCTACATTACAATATCTAGTAACTATTGTTGCCATCCAAACACATGGATACAAGAAATACCTTCGTATGAACATCAAGTTAGTACCAATTGGCAGTTCCAATGGCTGTAATTGCCAACAGTATGCGCTGACATTAGGCAATGGTCTAGCCGAGCCCAAGTTCCTTCTTCAGCTTCTCAAGAGCTGCCTCTATCTCAGACACGCTATCACCAAAGCTGCTTGTCGCTGTATTGTCATCCTGAGCATTTTTGCCCCTCCCACCTCCAAACTGTGTATATGGATCATTCCCACTGTCTTCCTCAGGACTTGAATCATCGATCTTCAGTTCATTCTCTAGAAACTCGACAAATTCTTCACCAATAGCCTGAGGGAGCAAAACGTCGTATTAGAGTTTACATGAGCCTTACCATCGGCCATAGTTAGTTAGTTAGTGGTAGTAATAGTAGTTACAGCAGTATCTGTTTTCTATTGCTAAGTGGTCACTCGCAAATCGCAACGGTAGAAGTTTACAACAAGACAGTGGAACAAAGAGAACTTACTGCCAACTCTTCCCATAGGCTTTTAGGCTTCTGTTCTGAATTCAGCCCAGCCTCCCAGTTCTCAAATTCTGCTTGCAGATCTTTAAGGAAATCCGCTACAAAACCAGAACCACAGTGGTGTCAACAAATGAGCATTTTGTGTTCGATTACCCTTTTTATATCTCCAAAGTACTATGTACCAGAAGTTCCAACGAACAAAAACTAAACGGAATCGCACCATTAGTAGTTTTTTGGCAGAAACTGCGACGGAGTCTCACTAAAACTATCATGTGGTCAACCACTGGTGGAACCTCAGCTCACTCACTGACTAGCACAAAATTTCCAGCCCCAGAAATACAGTTTATTATAGCAGAAGAGAGGAGGTTTCAGTACCAAACCCGTAGAATTGCTCCTCTGCAGCAGTTGATTTGCTCTTCCCGGAGGTCCAAGACGAATCTGGGTTGCTGCTTGCGTACTTGGACCGGCTCTCTGAATTCATCAGCGTGTTGTACGCATGCTTGATCCGCAGAAATTTCTCCTGAGCATTGGCCTGCGTTGAGAAAATAACAAACGCAAACATTAAAAATCTCCAAAATGGTGAAGCTATCATTGCTCAATCCTCCTACGAATCACGCAGAAAAGAGTGAAACGCGACGGGGTAGTAAGACATGGGGACGAGCAGCACAATGGCACGCACCTCCTTGTTGACGTCCGGGTGGTACTTGAGCGCGAGCCGACGGTACGCGCGCTTGATCTCGTCGGGCGCCGCCGAGAGCGACACGCCGAGCACCTCGTACGGAGACTCCCTCTGCCCGCCACCGGCGCCCGCGCGGGCCCTTAAGCTCGGCCGCCGCCAGCGGGGCGCGGGCCAAGGAAAGGAGAGGCGCGCGGAGGAGCCGGAGTGGGAGGAAGCGACTGCGAGGGGGAGGAGGAGAGGGGGAGGCGGAGCGAAGAGGCTGCCCGAGATGGGGAGAGGGAGAGGGAGAGGGAGAGGGAGAGGGGACGCGGAGTGGCGGCCTGCAGCTGCAGCGCCATGGCGCAACCGGAGGCGGATGGGGTTGCAGGATTCGCAGCCCCCTTCGAATGGCTCACGACGAGCCTTCCACTGGAGCAGGCAGCAGCATCCACCGACCACCGTTCAGATCAAGGGCACAGGCGCCGAGGTGAGGATCGGATGGCCATGCTTTAAGCTAATGATAAACACTCTCCAAGAGTAATTTACCATCTCGACATTGTGAAACAAGAATCTACGATGCAGGGAGACCCAATAAGGAGCAGCGGCAGCCTAGCGCGGGAGCACCTCCTACGGCCCGACCTTCCCGTAGCACCGGCGTCATTTGCCGTTTGAAAGGGAGTCAGGTATAACTAGGGGGGCAATCAGGTGGGTGAGCATAGGTATTGCCCGATCGTACCTATATTTGTGACACCTAAGGACATGTCCGCGAAAAACAACATGTGAAAAATCTCGTTCATATCCGTCGCTTACGAGTTTACCCGCAAATAATGTATCATATATTCACAAAAATGAACCAAGTATAACTAAGATATAGTAATATAATATTGGTATTTGTATATGTACCAGGATTATGTATTAATACCCTGGAATCTTGATGTTGGTGTTGACTATTGGCCATGTCCTACTTGACGGTGCACTAGTGCAGACTGCAATGCGTAGTGCAGCAAGCCAACAACCAAGCCCAGTAAGCGCCAACAGGCTAGCAGCCCAGCACCAAGCCCCGCGGCCAGGAGGATATAGTTACTGTTAGTAGGAGATGGCGGGTAATCGGGTGGAACAGACACGTGTGGGGCTCCCCTATACCCATACTCGTTTACCCGTCGGACAGAATTTGCCCTCCATGTGCATGCTCGTGGGCAATAAATGAAAAACATATCCATCTCTATTAGGGTTTTTGCCCGTAGGCACGTGAGTAATCGGGCAAGATTGTCATCCCTGGATATAAGAGCATCTCTAATAGTGTCATATTAGCCGTTGGTTAACTAGTTCATATTAGCAAAATCCTATGTGAAAAAGAGAGAATGCAAGTTGTCGTTTCAAGATGCGACGATAACTACACGTGAACCAAAACAAAACGATGAAAGAAAAACACGCTAGCGAGAACACGAACCAAGACAAGAAAAGGAAAACGTGCTGGCTGAGCTCCACACCCGACGACATCAACCGCGATCTCCCGACGCGCCGACCACAGCGAGGCAGAGCAGGGCGCCAAAACGACGTTGGCGGATTGGATCTAGCCAGATCCATCTGCTTCGACGACAGTGGCCTTGGCGGCGATGGGGCGCCCGTGGGGGTGAGGATGTGCTGTCAATGGGGGATGTGTGAGGAAGAGAGGGGGGGGGGGGGTTGTTATCAAAAGAAATGATTGCAAAATAATTAAAAGATGATATTATGGAGTATTGAAGGAGTTATCTCTAATGTTGTACTTAGCTAAGGTGGATGTGTTAAAGACAACCTAAAAAAACTCACTTCTTGATAATTTGCTAGTATCATAAAATACACGTATCTGTCGACCTCGTACAAAGTACACGCTCGAATTAAAATGAAGAGCTGATCAGCATAGTACAAGCCTAGGAACTGGTGTTGGAAGATGCTCCAGGGCCTAGCAGCAATGGCGGATCCTTCTTCCTGCTGCCCGAATCAGAATCTTCTTTCCGGGGTGGTCTTGACGCGGCCCATGCGCGAAGCGGCGGCTCAAACATCTTCCCAGCAACATCTGGCAGCGGTTGTTGCGGGGCGTCCTCTCCGGGGAGCACTACGAGACCCTTCTCCCTGACAGAAGACGGCTCGTTGTAGCATTCCTTCCAGAGGGATCTACCGCTCCTCGCGAGCAGAATGGAGATCGTCGGCGTCCATTGTGCTGATGCCCTCGATTCGGCTCCTGAGGACACCTTTCAGCATGTCTTGATCAGATAGATAGTTGCCAGAACCCGGTGTCTTCTCCCGTGCCAGCTCAAGAAGACCACCTAAGGTAGCCTCTCGAACTACAGAATCGTCACTGGATGCGAGGTGCATCATTTGATTCGGAAGACCAAGCTCTGTAGCAACAGTCCTACCCACCTTGTCATTGTGCAGCAGGTACTGTATGAGATTCAGAGCTTTCCTGGAATGATACATACAACCAAATTGTTATGGACATTGCAGGTTCATAATTCAAATAGCAGCGAAAATTTCTGAGTCAACCCAGTAAGTCCGAAAATTCAGTAAAAAATACTGACACGACCAAATCACATGACTTGACAAATATTGATATCGGCACAATCATGATAGCTCCATTAGCAAAGCAAAGTTGGAAGAGCATATAAGTGCTTTATCCTGCTATGATGATGTAGTAACTCCTATTATGTGATTATTCGCAGAGTATTAAGTTTATCCATAGCATTTTGGATTCTTGCACTATAATTTTTAGTGAAGCATGCAGGTACAACACTTCTGAATAGAGAACCCATTTACCCCCAATTCCACAGCCTGTCAAATGCTGTGCCAATACAAGGCCATTTTATCGGAAGAAAAGGGAAGCATATGTCTACATGGTCATAGTGTTCAACAAGACAGATCAACCTAATCACAAAATTGTCTTATGGAATATTGTGTCATAGCTCTTCTGAATACCATTCAACGTACCGCTGAAGTCTAGCATCATCAGAACCAAGGGCATCTTTCAGTGCAGCATAGCCATTTCCTAGGCGAAATGCAGCAATTCCTGGCTGGTTATGACGAATCAGAGCTGCAAGAAAAGGGTATAGTATCTATTGCTTTAGAATGAATAACAGAAGAAAACTATGTGCACTTGACATTTGAGGTCCTTGCCTGAGATTATATTCCATTTTTGTCCTATATGGCATGCAGTGATATGAGTACAAAAAAAGAAGATGATGACTTACAAGATATTGCTCCAAGAGCTTTTGTGCGTGCATTCGTACTAGGATCAGATCTGAAGTTTGTCAACAGTGGCTCCAGTCCATTAGATTCCATGACAAGTTGCTGGCTTTTCGGGTTATTCTGCACAATTGTACTCACAACTTCTGCTGCCTTTGCTCGGATGCCAGCATGGGAATTTTTCAAGTAACCAAGTAGAGGATCTAATCCACCAATAGAATGAAGATCTGATTGGATCATTTATACATGTTACCATTTTCATATGGTTAACCACAGAATAACCATTTAGAAACAAGGAAATCATTAGATTCAACCATGATCTTACCATTTGCCATGTCGATAGATTCCACATGCTCTTGTAACTCGCCCAACATATCTGCACATAAAATCAGAAAAATGGAAGTCAGCACTCATAACTCAGTGGGCTTTTATCACGCATATGCTAATAGGCAATTAGGCAAGTGCAATTTTAACAAACTCTTAAGGAGTATACATTTTGGGACTTGGGATAAACAACAATGACTTGATTGTAGACCAAAAGGGTCTATATAGACATGTACTGATGTACAGCGATAGTACATGAAATGGAAAAGCAGGACATAATCCAAATAAATCATCATATATACATTAACAATGCAAAGAAAGAAGTGAATAATTGTAGCAACAAATAAACAGAATGACTTTGTGTCACTGCAACAATGTTGCCCCAAATGAAGCCCCCATATGATTATCAACTACTAAAAAGCAGAGCTTTGCAACTAGCAAAGATGATCAACTATTTT
Source organism: Hsuehochloa calcarea (assembly GCA_036346395.1). NCBI lineage: Eukaryota > Viridiplantae > Streptophyta > Magnoliopsida > Poales > Poaceae > Hsuehochloa > Hsuehochloa calcarea. The sequence continues at coordinate 3,974,025 of CM070597.1, forward strand.
ATCAAAAGAACAGGATATATCATACTCCACCAGATATTACATCTGCCAAAAAGTTAGTTCTGTGAATCTCAACCCCCCCACCATGCACACAAATTGCATAGCAAAAATTTTGTTTGCATCAAGAACAGCAACCAGCCTGCTTACACATTGCTGCAGAAATTACAATCCATCACTACTGTAAAGCTTTTCAGTTGATGGTGTTGCCATGTTCTTCATATCTATCATATCCTACAGACCTTAACATACTATGAATTTAAGCAAATGTGTATGACGCCCTCAGGTTCCTAGTTATAAAAATTGAACCAAGAAAGACTTGCATGTTGCCAAACATATATGAGGCACCACACAACAAGAGTTCTAGACTGCATTGGCATTTTAATCTCTACAATGATGAAAATGATGTCAGCTGAGTACACAAACAACTATATAGTGTGTGGGCTATATCAATTACACGTACAACATATTTATTGCAACTACTGGAAGTAACAGCAAGAATGTGAAAGCATGATAAGTTCTTTTGGTTGGAGAACGCATGGATTTCACATTATAAGTTCTTTTGGTTGGAGAACGCATGGAGATTGAGAAAACAAGAACACTTGAAAGAGTACCTTCAATGTTCTCCAGAGTCACGCCCTGAGACTGCAAGACATCTTCAGGGGTTTTCATCACCTGGGTGATCTCCTTCATCCTCTTGACAACATCGATTGTATTCGCCTGCATTGCCTCCATGAACCATTTCCTGTCCTCATCACTGCAAACCGAAAACAAGGGAATTATGAACAACAAGAGTACTTGTGACACGAAAGATCAATTGGTCATTTGAACCGCTGGCACATTTGGAACAGTTACAGGTAAGGGCGGAGAGAAAAGGCAAAAAAAAAAAGAGTGGACAGTACCTAGATTTCTGACGCGAAATTAAGGTTTTAGTGCCGGCTACAAGTGATTCATATAATTGTCTTACTTTGGGACAGATAGAGTAATTTAAACAAAATACTAGCACACTAACACTAGTAACAAGAAGTATGACGATAATTTAGTAAAACAATACATGTTGGATATCGCAGGTCGTGTTTCAATTCATCCTAGACACGAATAGGTAGCTGATATAGTACTAGGGAACGCACAAGTATCGCATCATTAACCCAAACTCGCACTGGGTACACACAGGAGACGGTAGTAATTCTGGCCGCAAATCTGAAAGCAATGGGCCGCAAGCGCAAAAACACACCAGATTCCTTCGCGCGTGCGTCGCAACAACCCTAGCCTGTAACTCGAGCCAGAACCAAACACCAAAACTGAGCACACGGCAGGAGGAGCACGAACAAGGGGTTTGCAACACAATAAATGCACAGATAAAAAATAAATGCACAGATAAGCGGCGGGGTGGGGGAGATCTGGACCTGAGGGCGCGCGGCGGGTTGGTGCCGTCACCGTGGGCGAGGCTCCACTTGAGCAGGCCGTTCCAGTCGGGCCCTCCTCCTTCCTCAGCCATTGGCTGGTTCAGGTGTTGGTGGGGTTTATGCGCGGCCGCGGGAAATAAAAACAGCACAAGAAGCTGCTCCTCCCCTCCTCCCCTCCTTATGGGGAGAGTTCCAGTGGTCGTCAGTCGTGGCGTCGTCGAGAGCCTAGAGGGACCTTGCCGCGGCGGCGGAGTCCTCCAGAGTATTCCCGAACCTGGGCTGCTCGTCCTCAGGGGAAAGGAAAAGCGACTTGGGATCTACGGGCCGTCTGGGCTGTGAAACTCTGGGCCAAGACCAATTTAAGCATTTCATGAGTGGGCCTAAATTCTCTACGGCCTACAGAGGAATCAAACTTAGGCCTTCTCAGCTACAGCATACTGGGCCCTTCCCTTATCTGACCGGACCTGGACCTGGACCTGGCTTGCCGGAAAGTTCTCGAGCTCCAACGTTGGTGAAACCGGCAAAAACTTGCCCGGTTCACGGCGCGTGCTGCTGGCTCTTAGAGATCACAAGAGAGAGGAGAGGAGAGAAGCGAATTTAGATTTGGCCATGGAAGGCAACAGCTATGCGCCGAGCGAAATCGGCACGCGAACAATCGAGACCAGAGCATCACACCTGCCGCCACGTGGGTCTACCGTGCGGTTGGGATGCGATAGGTCTGTTGCTGTCGAGCATTTTATTTTGTCAATTTATTCTTATGTGGTGCGTTCATTTATTCTTATGTGGTGCGTTCATTTATTCTTATGTGGTGTATTTTGAACAGTATGATTTTAGCTAATAACTCCATGACTCACATCACAGCACGTCCACAGGTACAGACAGAATGACATAGTACGCAAAAAATGAATGTTGGACGAACTAAGGGATTAGCACAAGCCTTGTTGCCCTTCAGGAGCACTTTTTTCCCGATTTGAAAGAAATTTTACATAAATCTTGCGAACTTGTCCTAACCTTTCTTCTACCTAGCAGGAACGTACACGCAGGGTGGTAGATACAATCTTGAACATCACAAAGGCAAGAGGAGAAGTGCACATCCATCTTCTCCCCAAAAACCAAAACAAGATGTGCGACATCCCTGAACCAACTATCACTGGCACACGCCCTGAACCGCCGTACAGAGGCAGCATTCTGTTGATGGATGCGTAGATTTAATCACGCGCAGCTGGAGGCCTGCCTCCGCTGCGGCGCGAGCGCGAACAGGGACTCGAGGTCCGGCGGCTGGAAGTAGCCCCCCTTGGGCGGCTCCCGCCGCTCCTTCCCGAGCTCCGGCAGCGACACTGCCTTCTTCCTCGGCGGCGCCGGGCACGGCGGCACCACCGGAATGCGGCACTCCTCCCTCCTCGGCGTCTCCCATCCCTGCTCCTCCTCCACCACCATCATCACCTCCCCCTCGCCGTGCTCCACCTCCATCTCTCCTCTTCTTGGAAAAAGATTCGATGAACAAAAGCTTGTGGGCGAGCTAAGAACAGAGCAAGCAAGCACACGAGCTAATTATAAGCTGGGAGGAGTAATATAGTACTACTGCGGTGGGGGTGATACAACGAATATTTTTTATTAATTAATTTTTTAAAATTTTATTTTAAAATAAACCCATGAATTTTATTTTCTGATTTCTCTAATCACACTACCAACGTAGCATAATAAAATAATACTATTATATTATAAAATATATTCATTAAAATAACACTTTTTATCACATTATTAGTGATAGTGTGATCAAAAATACTACCACACCATAGGCGATGGCGCAACAATTGCTTGCTCAGTTACGGGTTGATGTGACAGTATTGTTTTATCACATCACGAGTGGTAGCGAGAACAAAAGGACATTAACTTTAAAATAAAACTAAAAAAAGGTTAATTAATAATAAAAAAATTCTGATACAGCAGGCGAAGCGGAGTGCAGCGGCGTTGGGGGTTGTATTGATTAGCTCTATGATTTGTGGGGTCCGCTTGCCTGCAAGAGGGAGTTGTCCGCGTGGTGTTTGGCTGGTTGGGAGAGTTACGTGGCACCGACTCGCGAATGCGCGGGAAGCGCGCTGGTCGAAAGTGGTGGAATGGTCTAGACCTCCACGGCGGATTCTCTGTGCCATCGCAGTATCGCACTACGACCAGAGGGGAGGACCACCCCTCCGTCGTGTGAAGAGCTCAAAACTATTCCGTTCACTAGCTCCGAAACAGCATGCCGTTCTCGAATGGAGTGGTCGTCGTATTTTATTTCAGTTCCTAAACCATCCCATTGATTTTGCTCTTCTCGTACTTAAACCCTCCTTATTTACACTTGTGACAAATATCACAGGCCGCTTTAGTCACGTTTTATCCTAATCATAGGTTTTCTTGCCATACGTGCTCCGGTAAAAGTTGGCAAGTAATTAAGACACCGCCAAATTGCCCATTTCGAGCTGGAACATGTTATATATACTCCCTATTACTGGGAGTCTGGGACGCATACTAGGAGACCAGTACTATGTACGTTACGTACGTACTTCTCCCACCACGGGTATCAAAATGCCATTGTCGCAGTGGATCCAAGCTAATTCGGCGGGTCAAGTTCAGCATCAAACATTGATTACTCCACCAGAAGACATCCTAGAAACGGTGAATTCCCACATCTTTTGTATATTATTACTAGAATTGTTTTTTTTTTACAAAATACAGTAGAAACAATACATCACTAAACCATAATTATACATAAATAGTAGTAGAGTACTATGATGCGACAGAAGTTTGAGCGCTCCAGCACCCAAACGGGGGAGGGGAAGATTCGCCCCTGGCCGGGACGACCTTCAATGAATGAATTAAAGAAGCCGATGGACGCATGGTCGGCGGCGACGTATACGCATGCAGCCGCTGCTGTGATCGAGAGAAGTCGAGCATAGCGCGCGCAATCCCTTGCAGGCTGCTAGCATGGAGGTGGTTGCGTCGCGTGCTCCTCCTTTTCCGCTTCCTGGCCATCACCGGCCGGATCGATCGCTCGAACCGCATGCATGTTAGCTAGCCAGCAAGCTACTTTTATATATATATATATATATATATATATATATATAAGACGTCCGTTCCGTATTTACGAATACATACTTCGCTTTAATATCTACTTAAATAAATATATTATCTTCTTTATCATTTTCAGATATCTTAAATACCAATTATAAGATACTCCAATGCGATTTGATTGAAAAATTTCATTGAGTCCTTTATTTTGCTATATACCTTTTTCATACATAAAAGAAGTATATACACAAATTTAGCTATAAAAGGTGGACTTTAATGATTTTTTCATAGAACTCACTTTGGAGTATCTTATAATCATCATTGGAGTATACTCAAATAGATAAAGAGGTATTATCATCGATTTAAGTGGTATATGAGAGGCGGAGTACATACTCAGAGTATAAACTATTTTCATATATATATATATATATATATATATATATATATATATATATATATATACAGTGGCAGAGCGTGCCATAGGCCAGCTACGCCCCCTGTATATATAGCACGTCCGTTTCGTACCCTTACGTATTCTTATTTTTAATATATCACTTAAATAAATATATTATACTCGTTTATCATTTTTAGTATATTTAAATACTAATTATAAGATACTTCAATATAAGTTGGTTTGGTTGAAAAATTTATATTGAAGCCTTTTATTTTTGTTATATACCCCTTTTATGTATAAAATATATTTACATAAACTTTACTATAAAAAGTGGGTTTTTATATTAAAAAAATCATTGAACTCGTTTTAAAGTATCTTATAAATCATTATTGAAGTGTGCTCAAAGCTCACTGATCTCTTTGCTTCTCTTGATTTAAGAGGTGGGAAAAAATAGAACAGCAAGTGTAAAAACGGGTGATTACACCAGACATAATACAGACCGGTAGGAGTACGATGTGATCCAACATTTAATACGATGTGATTGTATATATCACAGTTCTATATAGCTGGAGTTTGGTGTTTGGACGTCCTTCGGGTTGACTTCAATATATACTTGCTCTAGTGGTTAACTGAAAAAGAATAAAAGAACGCAAACAGTAGAGAAAAAGGTCCAATCAGAATATATATCTTAAAATATTCAGTAAAAGGATAACACTATCATATATAGTCGAAAAATGGGGAAAATAAATTTAATTACCGACCGCTCGATGTCATTCCGGCCATATATACATATTAATTAATTAAAACATGATGAACCAATGTGAATTTCGTTCTAGCTAGCTTCATAAGCATGAGCAGATTAGCAGCCACACTAGGCCACACTCAACTTAATTAGGAAACTTTCGAGTTTTTTTTATTCTTTTGGTTTGCACTTTGCAACCACAATTATATATGGCACGCCGCGCACCTTTCTATCACCCTTTCATATTGGTCAGACGCGTACTATTGCCAATTTTAGTTACATAGAATTTCACAGCATCTCAATATTGGGGGTGATTTAAATTTATTTAAGTGGAAAGCCCCTCTATCGAAACTCATGAATATGACAAATTAAAACACAAATGGCCTAGCTCGTGATGAAAGTTTCTTAAAAACGCCACTAAGATAACAACCCATTTGAACCAGTAGAGAACAAAAAGAAGGCAAGAATTGATCGTTTCTCTGGTTAAAAAAGATCAAAGCAGACAAGTATGTAGCTTTCTAGCACACAATGACAAGGTCTTGCTCTCAACATAAGGATCCTTGTCCTGCCGTATACTGATGGTTACTATTTACCACATACACACAGGTTCCTAGTGGTAACCGTTCATGGATCATGACTGCAAAATGGGCTGCAATGTTGAAGAACAAAAATCCAAGTTATGACTTTTCTACCCAACGAATTTTTTTAGATTTGGTCTTAAAAGATTCCTGCTGAAATCTGGTTCATACAGTACCTAAATATTTACTGGTGTCTTTCTTCTAATTTTCTGAAGAATTAGCTGGATGGATACATATATATGAAACTTTTATGTCCATAAAAAAGTCAGGCTAGAAGTTCAATCCTGTCAGAAATTCTGAGTTCTTGACGCAGCCATGTCAGAAAATCAATTCTACATTATCAAATATTTATGTCCTGCACGAGAAAACATGATCCCAGATGTGTTCGCCGATTCACAATTATACATTGCAATGCATCTTAAGAATCAGATGAAAGGTGAAGCACACACATTTTCAGTAATTTTCGAAATTTGCAATGTCAAAATCTCAATTATTTTTATTCACTTTTTTAAAAAGACATCTCAACTATTCGCTTGTTGAATACATGATACTTGGTAGTTGTTTGTATGGTGTTCGATGTGGCACAATGTAATCTGATATGCAGTTTGTGAAATATTAGAAGGGCCTATTGAATGCTTTTTTTTTTGCTAGATGGATTAGAAACTAATTTGTTGTGCAAGATATGCAGTCGATAAAAGTAACCAGACATACTAAGAGGTTTTGTACTGCCCATCAAACTGATACTGTACAGACAACTTTCTTTTGCAAGGAAAATATAGAAAGAAACAAACTGATGGAAGTTTACACCATTGTTAGGTTGCAAACAAAGACACTATTCCCTAGCGCAGTCTGCAAGAAGTATATAAGGTTGCTAACAAAGGTAATTTTCCTGGGTTGCAGAGATGCCACCCGCAATATTAGATCAACATTAGATGAAGTATTTCTGCATGGTATACTAAGGCAACTGAAACAGAAAAGGAAGCACCTCTGATTTGTTGGCCTTGACTGAACTGTTCACTAAAAGAGAACGCTATTAGTACAAAAACGAAAACACACACATTTGCAATTACTGAAAAGGTCAATTATTTTACAAGAACCAACCCAAAAAAACGAACTACATGCATGTCTATCAAATGACAGGCATGAAAGAAATTAAACCTGAGTTTATTACTAACATCGGCAGCTCCAAACTAATAGCAACATATTAATGTGTCATACCTTTTAACGTTTCAGCGTAGCTTTCTTAGGCAGTGGTAGCTTGTTCGCAAGAGACAATTAAAGATAAGTTTGTATGGTAGATGTTACAGGCCTGCAAAACACATACATATACAAATAGTCCAAACACAAGGATCAGGCAGTAAATTGCATGAAGTATCACAGGACATAAACAAACAATAGTCAAAACATGAGGATTACACAGTAAATTGCATGAAGTATCACAGGACATATACAAACAATAGTCAAAACACGAGGATTAGGCAGTAATTTGCATGAAGTTGTTATGAAACGATTGTGTATTATCGAGAGGCCCAAAGGGCGATATATATAGGAGTACAAGAGATATATGCCATATATAGATAAGGCATATAAGAGTCCCTATTCTAACTCATATTCTAACATATCTCTAACATATCTCTAATATATCTCTAACACCCCCCCTCAAATGCAAGGCGTATGCAATAGCATTGCATTTGGAAAGGGTTGACACTAAAATATGGAGAATCCAAAGTCCGAGTCTTGATAATGTCGTCATAGGATGCAGCTCTTGGAAAAATATGTCGAGTATCAAAAGATCTTCTCCCATCCGGTGTCATGCGACAGCTCATAAGGCACAAGGTGCAGGAGCGAAGTCGACCGCGGCAACACGACGAAGAAGATGATGAAACCAACAAATATAGAGAGAACTGTCAAATCAAATCGAATAGGAATTGGTGGAAGCATGGCGGCGAAAATCGTAGCCCAAGACGGCGGCGACGCAGTGCAAAAGGAGTGCAACGAATGCACAGTGCAAAAGAAGCGCAACGCAATGCACAAGAAGCGCAACAGAGGCGCAGTGCAGAAGAAGAGCGGCGCAATGCACAAGAAGCGCAACAGAGGCGCAATGTGGAAGAAGCGCGGCGGCCTTGAATGCTTGGAGCGGCGGATCTGCTATGCATAAGGCAATTCCTATACTTCTATGACTGACAGTAAATTTGTGGACTCGCATGGCGAAGACGAACTCAAAAATTGAGTACTACGGACTTGGATGGACGCAACGGAAGCAACGACACAAAGGAGGAAACTCCTAAAGATAACTAGCAGAAAACGACAGCTCTAGAAGCTTCAAGAAGCCGGAGTCAAGAAGCTATTGCGAAACCAAAGCGGAGCCGGAGAAAGCCAGAAAGCCGGAGCAACCGGGAAGCCGGAGAGCCAGGGAAAGCCGTGGAAGCCATAGCGGCCAGAAAGCCGTAGAGCAGAAGCCGTAGAGCCGTGGAAGCGAGCAAGTGGATCGGAGTTTAAGCAATAATGCACCAACTCCTTCCTCCTCCGATCCACCTCTCTCCTACTGGTCCCAGCGCACAATTTAGCTCGACCATTCTCTCTTCCTTCCACCTCTCTGCTCCTCTCCCTCCGAGAAAACCAGCGTGGCGACGGAGTCGAAAAGCTTCGGCGGAGGAACTCGAGAAAACCAAAGCAAGGCTCGGCAGAGCACCCTAAAGCGGCGCGGACTTCCTGCGTGCACGGCGACAAGTCGACGGCGCGGCGTCGGCATATCCCATCTTCCACGTCTGCGAGCTCTGCTGAGTGGGTTTCTCGAGTCCCGGTGGCGAAGGCGTGGCGGCAACGAAGAGCGGGTCGGAGAGCGAGGATCGCCACGGCCGGCGACGCGTTGCGGAGCGCGGCTTCGGCGATGGAATCCAGATGCGAACGGGCTCGGGCTTGACGGCGGCGAACGAGCCGTCGAGGAGCCAGCCGCGAGAAAAGCGTCCGGGAGCCCAGAGACGACCATGTCGTCGCCGCGCGGCGTTACGGAGTCACAGCAGGCCCGGTCGCCGCACTAGAGCGGCGGCTCGGTCGAACAGGGCGAGATCCGTAGCGAGGACGCCAACCGAGCGGCGAACGCCGGATCCGGAGAGGCGGCGCCGAATCGACGATGGGAAATCGGATCCGTGGCGTAGAGGCCGGATCCGAGGCGAAGATGATGGGCGGAGGCGAGCCGTCGTCCTCAGGAACTCCACCTTCCGCCGCAGCAGCTCTGCAGACATGAAGCATGGCCACGGCGGAACATGGCGGCGAACTCCTCTTCCGTACACCCCGCCGCGAGCATCACGGCCACCTTCTTGGCCCGAAGGCTCGTGCGGCGCGTTGTGCGTGAAAAGAAGCTCGGATGTACATCCGGAGCTGGGCGGATCCGCGTGCCTCGACGCGGTCGGCGAGCTGAGCTCAAAACTTGGCGGCGCATGATGAGTGTCGGCCGCAGCCGCGCCGCGACGGTGATCGGCGGTGTCCGGACGCCAGAGCCGAAGCCGCGGTAGGCAGAGCGAAGGGCAAGCCTTTCTTGTTGATGTCCTTTCCCCCCGCAGATGAGGATGGATCGCCGCAGATCGGCGTCCAGGGGGTAGTGCAGGCAGGGGGAGTCCTTGACCAGGGCAGCCGGGAAGCGGAGCCGGAGGACGGTGGAGAAGAAAATCCCCTGCGTCGAGGACTCCGACCTGAAGGCTCTGAACCCATACGGCAGGACAGAGCTTTGTCTGGAGGAGATGGCCGAGGACTACCACAACGCCGACTTCATCCCCGGGGATCTGAAGAGCGAGGAGGACTTGAGATGAGGCCGCTGGTGGCAGCGATGATGCCGTAGATCCAGATGTACCATGTGATCTTCCCCGAGAGGCGTTGGAAGGATTTGGACCTGGCCGCCCCCGGGAGCGGAGATTGCACCTCCCGGGGGCAGCGGATAGCGGAAGCTAGGCTGTAGGCTAGGGTTTAGAACCTTTGCTCTGATACCATGTTATGAAACGATTGTGTATTATCGAGAGGCCCAAAGGGCGATATATATAGGAGTACAAGAGATATATGCCATATATAGATAAGGCATATAAGAGTCCCTATTCTAACTCATATTCTAACATATCTCTAACATATCTCTAATATATCTCTAACAGAAGTATCACAGGAAAAAGGAAAGAAATACCCAGACATTTTAGCACCCGGTGGTTGAGCCGCATGATCTGCTCCTAGAGCTGCTTGTGTGGTGCAATACATCATTGGCCGGGAGCATGTTCTGTACAGCAAGGAGAACAGGTATGTAACATGGTAGCTTTGTTTGATTATGAGCATGTTCTGTACAGCAAGGAGAACAGGTATGTAACATGGTAGCTTTGTTTGATTTTGACTACCATAAGAGGAAAGCTTGCATAGTTAAGAATAAGCAATAAGAAAATGCATTGCACTTCACATGTTAAGAATGAGCGGCGTCAAGGCAACATTAGATATGCAATTTAATCTGAAAATACCAAATATGATTCTATTTCCCATTACATCGATGGTAGCAGCAGGCCTTTTTTTGTTTTGACTGGAGCCAAAATAACACTTTCGTGGGATGCCAAATACTGTTGGATGGTTTAGGCGACTTGAAGTGAATAGGCTAAATAAAGCTAAAACGATGTTTTTATCCATTCTTTAAAAAATGTCCATCCTTAGGGGGACACAAGCTATCTATTCCTAAATTCAGTTTGTAGTGGGCAGTGGGCAGCAGCACCAGCACGTAGGGATAGATGCACATATACCCTGCTTAGTTGCAAAGTTTTGTATTAATAGCAGAAGCCCAAGTCTACATCATAAGCAATGTAACTGACAGGCATGTAAATCATCAGTCCATGTCTGCATGCTATACTAATGCAACTGAAACAGAAAATGAGGCACCTCTGATTTGTTGGCCTTGACTGAACTGTTCACTAAAAGAGAATGCTATTAGTACAAAAACGAAAACACACGTTGCAATTACTGAAAAGGTCAATTATTTTACACGTTGCAAGTATCACAGGATATATACAAAAAATAGTCAAAACACGAGGATTAGGCAGTAAATTGCATGAAGTATCATAGGAAAAAGGAAAGAAAGACCCAGGCCTTTTAGCACCCGGTGGCCGAGCCGCATGATCTATTCTTAAGAGTTGTTTATGTGGTGCAATGTATAGGCAATGCATCATTGGCAGGGAGCATGTTCTATACAGCAAGGAGAACGGGTATGTAACATGACAGCTTTGCTTGTGTTAGGAATAGCAACTTGTATTCTCAGGTGGCTAATGGGCCAGTATATATAGACAAATACAATATGCAAATAACCCCTCATAACAATAGGAAATAACACAACTATACATATATATCTCTGACACCCCCTCTCAAACTCATGGTGGATCAACAACACTGAGTTTCGAGAGGTAGAAGCCGTGTTGTGCTCGAGTCTAGGCCTTCGTGAAGAAATCCGCTATCTGAAACTCGGAAGGCACATACTGAAGAGCAATCATCTGATCATGCACACAAGACCTCATGAAGGAAGTATCAACACCAATATGCTTGGTGAGCTCATGCTTCACAGGGTCACAGGCAATACTAATAGCACATGTACTGTCTGACAAGAGAGGAGTTGGTGTAGTGACAGAATACCAAAATCGTCAAGTAACCACCGTAGCCATGTAATCTCTGCTGTCAAGAGAGCCATAGCTCGTAACTCAGCCTCTGCACTCGAACGAGATACTGCAGTCTGTTTCTTCGTCTTCCAGGCAATGAGAGAACCACCAAGAAAAACACAGTAAGCAGAGATAGACCGGCGATCAGATGGATCGCTGGCCCAAGTAACATCCGAATAAGCCTGAAGCTGTAACGAGCGGGAGTGTGGAAAGAAGAGACGGGGAGGGATAGTCCCACGAAGATATCGCAGAACTCGAAGAAGGTGACTGTAGTGGACCTGAGTGGGAGCAGAGACGAACTGACTCAGAATGTGGACTGCATAAGTGATATCCGGACGAGTAACAGCAAGATAGACAAGACTCCCAACAAGATGACGATAGCTAGTCGGATCAGAAAGAGACTCACCATCAGAGGGCCAGAGATGAACGTTGAGCTCCATGGGAGTCTCAACAGTACGCTGGTCAGTGAGAGAAGCGCGATCAAGAAGATCATGAATATACTTCTCTTGGGACATAAAGAAACCATCTGGGGTGGAAGTAACCTCAATCCCAATGAAGTAACGAAGAGGATCAAGATCCGACATAAGGAACTGCTCACTCAGACGAGCCTTGACAAAGGCAATGTACTCATAATCATCTCCGGTGATGATCATATCATCAACATAAAGAAGAAGAGTCCAACCACGAGACGAAGTGTGGACAAAAAGAACAGGATCATGATCACTAGCTGAGAAGCCAGCAGCAGTGACCACAGAGGAGAAGCGCTCGAACCTAGCACGAGGGGCTTGTTTAAGGCCATAGAGAGAGCGACGAAGACGACAGACCATGCCCTCAGGAACAGAATCCATAGGTGGCGGATGCATGTAGACCTCCTCACGCAACTCGCCATTAAGAAAGGCATTCTTGACATCAAGCTGAGAAACGGACCAATGGTGAACAGACGCCACCGAAAGAAGAGTGTGGACAGTGGTCATGTGGGCCACAGGAGCAAAAGTCTCTTCGTAGTCACGACCATGCTCCTGCTGAAAGCCACGAATAACAAGACGCGCCTTATAGCGCTCAAGAGAGCCATCAGAGCGAGTCTTAATCTTATAGACCCACTTACACGTGATGGGACGAGAGTGAGATGGAAAAGAAACAAGATCCCAAGTACCAGTACGCTCGAGAGCAGCAATCTCCTCGGCCGTGGCATGCTGCCACTCAGGGTGAGTAACATCCTGGTAGGAGACAGGCTTATGGGTAGCTGCACCAGCAAAACCAAAACGGGCAGGAGGCCGAATCGACTGACGATCGCGGAGACCGTAGCGAGGAGATGATAACCCATCGGGGGAAGATGGAGCATCAGGAGAAGATGAAACATCAGGAGAAGATGGCTCATCTGGAAGAGCCTCAATACGAGGTCGACGAGTGTAAAAGAGAGTGGAGAGGCGAAAGCACGGCAAGCGGCGCGCGATAACGGCGAGAGGCCTCAGGAGGTATATGTGGAGACTCAGTGGGACGGGTGGACGAGGGCAAGACAGAGATGGGTGTATCTGAAAAAGTCAAAAAAGACAGGGACTCCACAGAGGAAATCAAAGGAGAGGCAGGACGTGGATAGAAGGGACGAGACTCGTCAAAAGTCACATCCCGATAAATCCGCATCGTCGACCAATAGGGTCCCAGCACCGATAGCCCTTGTGCTCGGCACTGTATCCCATAAAAACACACTCAACAGACTGAGCAGTTAGTTTGGTGCGTTCTCGAGGTGCAAGGAGAACGTAGCAAACACAGCCAAACAGACGAAAGGCAGAGTAGTCTGGAGAAAGATCACAGAGACGTTCAACCGGGATCTCACCCTGTTGACGAGATAGGTGGCAGTGGAAACGGCCTTGGCCCAAAAGTGGGGTGGAATAGAGGCGGCAATCATCATGGTACGAGCCGTTTCAAGGAGGTAACGATGCTTACGCTCAGCGACACCATTATGAGCATGAGCACCAGGACAAGAGAACTGAACAAAGGTGCCCTACTCAGCAAGAAAGTTGCGCAGGTAACGAGAGAGGTACTCGCCAGCAGAGTCAGCACGAAAGACACGAATAGGAGTGGAAAACTGTGTGCGAACCATAGTAGCAATTTTTTATATATAGACAAGGCCTCACTACGAGAAGATATAAAATATATCGAAGTGTGGCGAGAGAAATCATATATAAAAATGATATAATATCGATGGCCCCCTTTCGAAAGGAAGGGAGCCGGACCCCAAACATCTGAATGAATAAGATCAAATGGTCGTTGAGACACAGACTCACTATGAGAATAGGGAAGCTGAATCTGTTTCCCTAACTTACAGCCCTAACAATCTAAAGACACGTCTCCTGAGACAGACCCCAGAAGACCACGACGGACTAAAGGTGACAAACGAGATCCACACAGATGACCAAAACGGTAATGCCACTGCTGGAAAGAGCTGGTAGACGAAGTGGCAAAAGTGGAAAGACTGACGGCGACGGTGGCAGCGGAAGGAAGGTGAAGCCAGTCAAGCTCCCAGAGAAGAAGTGAGTCAAGGCGCCGAAGGCCAGAACCAACCAGAGCCCCCGTGTGGCGGTCCTGAACACAACAAGAGTCAGAGTCAAGAATGACCCGACAACCAAGGTCAGTAATCTGTCCAGCAGAAAGAAGCTGCATGGTTAGGCGAGGAACATGATCAACAGAAGGAACATGAAAGGATGAGTTGCTAAGAGGTCCTCGACCAGAGACAAAAAGAGAGGTACCATCAGCATTAAGAACACTGACAGGGGAATCGAGGAGTAATGAAAGACAAAATGGAAGAATCAGAAGTCATGTGGAATGATGCTCCTGAATCAAGAATCCATGAGGAGGTACCTGACTGTGTAGGAGGTGGTTTCTCATTGCCCGAAAAGTCGATGAGCGAACCTGCAGAACTCATCGAGGAGAACACAAGCGGCAAGCAGGCGTCGAAGTCTGGCTATCTCCTGCTCAGTGAGAGAAACTCCTGAAGGAGTCGATGCAGAGGTCGATGTAAAAGTACCGGTGCCAGTGCTAGGAGAAGAACGGCGTGAAAGATGCCGCTGCTTATAGCACTGCGACTCAACGTGGCCGACCTTGTCGCAGATGAGAGAAGCGGCGAGGACGCCACCGCCGGATGGAGGGCGCGCGGCCGAGGAGGAAGCGATGTCTTGAAACGTGGAGCAGTCGGTGTAGCTGGTGGACGAGCAACGAGCACGGAGGGGAGTAGCATCGCACCAAAGACCACTCGAGGAGTAGCATCGCATCAAAGAAGACTCAAACGAGTCTCCTCTCAGGCGTATCTCGGTAGAGCCTTCAAAAGAGTGACACGAGGTGGCGTGCAAGAAGTCGTGCACGCCCGCTCGAACTTCGGAGACGGCGAGTAAGGAACTCGTAGATCTGCCGAAACTCGGTCGGCCGACGTCTGACCAGCAAAGACGAACAGAGCGACAACCAAGAAGGCGAAGAGAGTCGGTGGACGCTGCATGCGAGAACTCGAGCGTAGAAGGCGTCAACAGTAGTATCACCCTGCTAAAGAGAGTGCTCCCGGCGAATCACTGACAGGTAGAAAGCATCTCCAGAGGGTTCGTAGCGCTGACGAAGGTGAGTCCACATCTGGACAGCCGAAGAGAGTCCCACAACCTCAGAAGAAAACTGAGGCTAGACACTGGCGATGAAGACAGCAGTAGCTCGAGCGTCGTTGTCACACCACTGAATGTAGGCGGTCAATCGATCCATGTAGGAATCCAGAGCCTCTTGGTAGGCGAGGCGCCTTCGCGGCAAGGCCGCCACCTTGTCGGTTGCTCGGAGGCAACGCATAGACGAGCGTAAACTCCGTCGGAGTAGGGCAAGGCGGGCAGGTGACATCGCCAGAGAGGACGCCCCAGAGACGAAGACCATGCATGTGGATGCGCATGTGAGACACGAAGTCGGTGTAATTAACACCATTGAAGATCACCGGGCAGCGAGGGAGGGAAACGGTGGCCATTGGTAGGCGGTGCTGGACGGCGCGGCAGTTAGAACAACGTTTTTTTTCCTATTCGGCCCGGCCTGTTTACTTAACCGTCGCCCAACCGAGGTGACCTGCCTCAGACGCCACGGGGAATTAGGTTTTCCCCGTGCGAGTGGCGGCGGCGGGCGCCGAAACCCCAGCAGCAAGGCGTTCCCGGCCGAGGAGGGCGAAGCAGGACGGGGCGACCGAGGCGGGCGGGCCGAGCGGCGGGCGAAGCGGCAGCGGTGAAACACCGCTTCGGTCGGCAAGCGGTGCGGCGGCGGCGGTGAAGCACCGCTTCGGTCGAGGCAATGGAGACCGCGGCAATGGAAGACGACGACACGGCGGACCGGAGCGGACCGAGCACCAGCGGCGGAGGCGAAGCGGCGGCGGCGAGCACCGCTTCGGTCGGAGGCGATGGAGACCGCGGCAAGACGACGACGATCAAGGCTGCGTTGGCCCCGGCAGAGCGGCCCCGATGGAGGCAGGGCGACCCGTAGCGGCGGCGGACGACCCCGGACCGAAGACGACGACGATGGGAGACCAACAGCTCCAGGCGGCAACGAGCGCGTGACGACAGGAAGGTCGCATGGAGCGGCGACGGCACGGAGGGAAGCCGGCGGCGGCGGCTAGGGCAAGGGAGGACGAGTTGCGCGTCCGGGAGAGGTAACCCTAATGGGCTCTGATACCATGTTAGGAATAGCAACTTGTATTCTCAGGTGGCCAATGGGCCAGTATATATAGACAAGTACAATATGCAAATAACTCCTTATAACAACGGGGAATAGCACAACTATACATATATATCTCTAACAGTTTGATTATGACTTACCATAAGAGGAAAGCTTGTATAATTAAGAATAAGCAATAAGAAAATGCATTGCACTTCACATATTAAGAATGAGCGGCGTCAACGCAACATTAGATATGCAATTTAATATGAAAATACCAAATGGGTTTCGATTTCCCATTACATCGATGGTAGCACCCCAACAGACCATGGCAGCAGCAGGGCTTTTTTGTTTTGACTGGAGCCAAAATAACAGTTTCGTGGGATGCCAAATACTACTGGGTGATTTAGGCGACTTCAAGTGAAGACATAGGCTAAATAAAGCTAAAACGAAGTTTTTATCCATTCTTTAAAAAATGTCCATCCTTGGGGGGAAAACACAAGCTATCTATTCCTAAATTCAGTTGTAGTAGGCAGCAGCACCAGCACCTAGGGATAGATGCACACATACTCTGTTTAGTTGCAAAGTTTTGTATTAATAGCAGAAGCCCATGTCTATCTACATCAGAAGCAATGTAACTTTCAGGCATATAAATCATAAGTCCATGTTCGCATGGTATACTAATGGAACTGAAACAGAGAAGGAGGTAGAACTGATTTGTTGGCCCTAGCAAATACTTTACGTAAAAGGCTATAGGTATCAGAAAACCCTCAAGTCCAATTGTACAGAACGGAAAATATTTGAGATGGTATTGAAGCGTTAGTTTTTGCTTTCACTATGAAGAATAGTTTTACATATTATATGCATGGTTGAAAAGGAGCAGCAGAACAGGAGGTACAACTGATTTGTTGGCCAAGGTGAAGAGTCGCCTTGTTTTGGCCAAGCAGCAGCTATAAACAACATTGCATTGTTAGGGCCTGAAGCACTGCATGGCAAAAGGCAAGAGCTAAGGATATTGTATTTCGTATATAGAAGCGAACAATAAGGATGTATGACTATGTCAATCTGCAACGAGCTGTGACAAAAGACATATCTAACATATGTATAGGGGAAAGCAAAGAAAATGACGATGAATTGACAAAGCTATATATCATGCACAAATAGACCTCAGCGCAAACAAACAAACCTTTTTATGCAAGAACAACACTCACACTGAAATAGGCTAAGAACCAAACTTTGACCCCATGCGGCTGACATTCTTGGTAACACCTACAGTGACAAATGGAACCAGGTAAAATCACCACACAATAAAACCAGACGCAAAGCTGAATGGGAAAATAGAAAGAAGGGAAAAAAAAGGAAGAAGAAGAAGGGTGATGCACACTCTTGCCCTTCCCCTGCCTCACACACACAACCCATCTATCATTCACAAATGGTAACTGCTAGGCGAGGGCGGCGCGTGGGTTGGGGGTGGAGACGGAGAGGGCGAGGGGGATGGCGAGAGAGAGGCAGGGGCGAGGAAGAGACGGGAGGATTCGGGAGGCCTCTACGCGCCGCGAAAAACCGGACGAAGGAAAAGGGAGGAGAAGCTACGCACAGATCGCGAGCACGAGGAAGGTGGCGACGAGGGAGCGGTGGCGGCTGCTACGGCAGGGGAGGAAGCGAGCGCGAGGGCGTGGAGGAGGCAGGGGATGGTAGGCGAGGGCAGCGGAGTGGAGGACGCGAGGCGCAGCTGCGGAAAAGCCGATGCGCCACGAGGAAAAGGAATCGAGAGTCTTCCACTGGACATGGCGCGCGTGCGAGGAGAATAGCAAACTGAGGGGAAAGGACGGGAAGAATCGAGAGGCAAGGAACGTGGCTCAGCGCGAAGAAAGCCCAACGGACGGGAGACGCGTGGGCAGACGAGCCGAAGCACGGACGGACGGACGGCCGGCCGGCCGAAGCGAAATGGAACGACGGAAACAGCCAACGCATACTGACAGGCGGACCCCAACGAAGAAGAAGGCATGAATTCTCGCGTATAGATCTAGGAGAGATTACTGGATGAAAGCGCGCACTACATCAGCCGCGCAGGTGACTGCATCGTGGTTCAAGAATCTGTTTTTCAAAAATCTGTTTTTTATATACAGAAGCATGATTCAATGACTCATAGTGCAAGCGTGTAATACAGAAAAGAGGTAATAACTAAACAAGTGAGTAAATAAGATCAAAATAAGAAAACATTAAATAATATTTGTGAAACCCGTGAGGTATAGCTGCATTCACAACGAAACATTAAACAACAAAATATGTGTTTCAATAATCTTGAGTGATATATGTATTCACAAGAAAATACGAAACAACAAAATACACGAGAAACCAGGAATATATGCAGCTAACGGTTATAAAAGATAGAGATGTGGAATTTGTAACGGTGTAATATTCACACAAGAAAATAAGAATAACACAAGGACACCATAGCTTTTTAGTATTATCTAGTGTAATGCTATCTATAATAAGCGCCATGTACACAAAATTCCAACCCTTAACAGCTATCTATAATATAAAAGTTAAGCGTTATGTACACAAAATTCTAACCCTTAACAGCTGAAATACCAATGATAAGAACAAAGGCAAGAGTGGTAGGTATCAAATTACAACTTGTAATTTGTTAAGATGGGACTGCAAGCACCATGCGTAGCAAAAACCTGAAAGGTTTACTTAGCGAAAAATGGGAAATTTTAGCAGTAAGAATTTTCTATAAGATTCTTGACGAGGATCTAATAATCCTCATTTTATCTTTTATCTATAATTCTTATTATGGGTAAATATGATGTCACATAGTCCCCAGAAGTACCCCTCATATTTATAAAGGGGAGACCTACCAAGTGATTGTAAGATCTTCTACAATCACCCCCATAGTCGTAAGTCTTACTACGACTATGCCATGGTCGTAAGTCCTTCTACGACCACTACCTGATCGTAAGTCTTTCTACGACCATTGCCCAGTCGTAAGTCCTACTACGACTTAAACCCAGTCGTAAGTCATACTACGACCAAATAAACCACGACCACTTTATAATCAAATCTACAAGCGAGTGGGTCCAATTGATTAAGGAATCTGAACAGTCCACACGCACTATTATTCCGCGTAGTAATAGTGCTTAAATACCTTTTTACCTCTGAAAGATAACTGCCAGACGGTGTGAAGAAGCCAATGCGCCGGTAATTATTGCCATCATGCGCCCATTACTGGCTTAATTAGGCGCCTCTTCCGCAGGACAAAACGGCTACTTCTTCACGACTATATAAAGACATCAATTAAGAGGTGAAGGAGGGAGGAAAAACAGAGCGAGTAAGGAGAAACACAAGTACTGTTATCTGTAATAGTCCTAGTTTTCTGGCTTGATCATGGAGAATACAGACAATACCACACACACACAGGAGTAGGGTTGTTATTCTCCCCGGAGAGGGCCTGAACCTGTCTAAACATCCCGTGTCAACCACTCTGCGTGATTTCATCTCTAGGAGACCCCCCGAATCAAATAATCTTTACGTAAGATCGGTTCTAATACACCGACAGTTGGCGCCGACCGTGGGGAGCTTCCGGTAATCTCTTGTCAACATACTCTCTTTTTCCAATCTCATGCAATCATGGCAGGAGAATGGAACGAGGAGAACTGGTTTGACTTGGCGGTCTGTGCAGACGTCGACATGGATGCCGGTTTCGACTACGAGCCGAGTGATGCATCCGCTGATGGTGATGTTGCCGCCGGAGACCATTCTCCAGGAAACCATCCCATCAATGGAGTTGAGGAGGGATCCTTATCCCCCACAACGATACGTCCAACAGAGGAGCCAATTCCCTCATAGGACAAGGGTCAATCCGACCAGAACCGCACCCAGGAGGACTCACGACACGACGAGAGTTTTTCCTCCAAGTGTCCAAGTCCCCCTAGGGTGGTCCGACCTGGTGAGACAAGTTCTGAGAGCCACCATTCCAGGACTCCACCAACATCTGGTGATCCTCTCTCTCAAGGTAACTCCAAAGAGGGTGGGATCAAGCATGCTTTTCCTGCAAATTCGACCGTCTCTCCGCAGATCTCATTTACTGACGGAGACAGATTATAACCTGAGTTCCCCTACGGAGGGGATTGCTCCAAGTCGCCAGATGGTGTCTCTCGAGTACTCCTCAAGCGGGGAGGCCTCGGCGCAAGTGAGAATCATCAGCGGAGGTCTTCGTCCTTCCCTCAAATCAGGGTCGGCCTCATGGAGGTCGAGATAAGAACACTCCCCGAAGATCACACACTGCGCCCCCTCGTGGTAATGGCAAGGGCACCACCGGTGACTTTACGTAACCAACACTCGATGAACGCGAGAAATCCTCGACATTCTCGCACTCCACGAGAAGGCCTCAAAGATCGATGAAGATGATTTTGAGGCCATCCGACGAAGAAGATTGCGGCCGTAAGAATCTGCCAGGCGCATTCAATATCGATCGAAGGAGGTGCAAGAACTCCAAGACATCAACGACTTGCTCGAAAATCCCACCCAGAGCTTGCTCGAGCGCGAGATCGATCTCTTTCTTTGAAGAGATTGCGCAAAGGCTTGAACCGTGATGACAAGACCGAAGTACCTCGTCGACATCATTCAGGTAGTCGTAGCAATGCGACTTCCTCAGCTACCAGTCAATCAAATATTTCACCACGTAGAAATCGACACGGCCATAAGTCGCATCGATCCCCTACTCGGAAAAATACATTTCGATTAGCTGATGATCAAGAAGCCCCTCGGAGAGGTGACCATTCACCACTTCGACAAGGAAATCCGCAACGGATGGAGTACGAGGAGTATTCCTCGTGAAGTGAGACCTACTACGGGACGAGTCGACTGTTCTTTGGGTATCGTCGTATACGATCACCTGGTGACATTAACCCTTCTTTCCTGCAAAGAAGGCATCAAGAAGTTATTACCGGATGCCGGGCATTTTCGCGACCTTGAGCGATTATTTGGCCACCTCATTTTCGACCGGTGAACATGGAGAAGTTTGATGGATCTCAAAATCCCATCAATTTCTTGAGATCTATACAACACCGTCCGAGCAGCGGCGGGAGGATGAGAGCATGTAATGGCAAATTACCTTCCGATCAGGCTTGAAGGATCCGCTCGATCGTGGTTATTAAACCAACCACTCGAGTTGATCTACTCTTGGCAACACCTCTGCGATCTTCTACAGGTGAATTTCCAAGCCACATACAACCGCCCTGGAAAGGAAGACGACTTGCACGGATAAAGCAGAACAACAACGAGACTCTGCGTCAATTCATCAAGCGCTTTAGTCGGGTTCGTAACTCAATTCGGAAATTTCGACTCATCGTGATCGGGGCTTTTAAGCAAGCGATCCGTAGTAGAAGGATAACAGAGGATATTGCTTTGAATCCTCCCAACAACATTCTTGAGCTCTTGAGATGGCCGATCGATATCTGGCGCTTCGAGGCGGTCGAATGGAACAATACTATTGATCGAGAAACGTACACTCCTCGAGAGCCGGTGAAGTTGGTAAGGACAAAAAGCAAAGAAGTCCAAAAGAAAATAAAGAGTCAAAAACCACAAACCGGTGGTTTCAAGGAGGTCTTGGCCGTGAAAGATAAAGAGCCCCGAACCACCAAGTCGTACCCTGATCAAGGCAAAGGTAAGCGCCCTGATCGTAGGACCGACAAACCAAGGTGGTGTCCTTTTCATAAGAAGGAAGGACATGACCTCCGCAACTGCCGAGTTTTCCAAAGAAAGCTCGAGGACTACTACAGCGAAAAGAGCCACTCCCACTCTCGAGCAAGTAGGGAATACGAGTGGCCAAAAGTCGTCGGATGATGAAGAGATGACGTTCCAAGATCCGCAACATACAGTAAAGCACATCTACGGAGGATCATCGACATACGAGTCGAAACGACAACTCAAAGCTGCCGGACGAGAGGTAAACTCTATAGATACTCCTCTTGTCAATAATTTACCGAAGTGGTCGGAAGTTATCATTTCTTTTGAGAAGGGTGACTGCCCGATCACTTCGAATCGATCAGGTCGATATCCGATTGTGGTCGAACCCACCATCAACAACTGTCGGGTCAATCGAGTGTTGGTTGATGGTGGCGATTCTTGAACATACTATTTACTAATGCCACGGGCGAGATGCAAGTACCCAGGACAAAGGTAAGACCGGTACGATACTCTTTTCATGGAATCGTACCGGGGTCTTCGGCCAAACCCATTGGTCAAGTTTCTCTTCCTTTAACATTTGGCTCACCAAGTAATTTCAGGACAGAGAAAGTTTCCTTTGATGTGGTCGATTTCGATACGGCATATAACGCCATACTCGGACGACCAACTTTGGTAAAATTATTAATGGCTACTCATTATGGGTATCAATGTCTTAAGATGCGAGTCCCAAAGGTGATCACAATTCATGGTGACAAGAAGATGGCGTATAAGCTGCGGCCGTCGATCCCTCGAGATGGTTGGTCAAATACCAACTCGAGACGAAAGTCAGCCTTCGACTAGCAAGTCGAAGCCTAAAGCTGCACCAAAGCCGAACGACCAAGTCAAAGAGGTTCCTCTGGACGCAGAGAAACCCTCGAAGACTGTTCGCATCGGGGAGACTTCCGACCCCAAATAGGAAGACACCCTCATTACCTTCCTCCGAGCTAACGCAGATGTCTTCGCGTGGCAAGCATCCGACATGCCCGGAGTCCCCAGGGAGGTGATCGAGCACAGGCTAGCTTTACGGCCTGATAAAGTACCCGTAAAATAAAAATTACGGAGATTTGCCCCTGATCGACGAGATGCTATTAAATCAGAATTGGATAAGCTACTTAAAGCAGGCTTTATAAGAGAAGTCAACCACCCAGAGTGGTTGGCTAACCCTGTAATGGTCAAAAAGTCAAACGGCAAATGGCGTATGTGCGTAGACTTTACTGATCTTAATAAAGCTTGTCCAAAATATAATTTTCCTTTACCTCGTATTGATCAGTTGGTTGATTCTACTGCAGGTTGTGAAATATTAAGTTTTTAGATGCATATTACGGATATCACGGATCAATATGTGTCCGAGCGATGAAGAAAAGACCGCATTCATTACACCATTTGGTACCTTTTGCTATGTCAAAATGCCATTTGGTCTAAAGAATGCTGGTGCTTCTTTTCAACGCTTAATGCAATCGACTTTTTCATCTCAATTAGTCCAGAATCTGGAAGCCTATGTTGATGATCTAGTCGTAAAAGCGTTAAGAAATTTAATCATATCAGCGACTTACAAGAAACATTCGACAATCTCGAAAGCACCGCTTAAAACTTAATCCCGAGAAGTGTGTGTTTGGAATTTCTTGGAAAATTGCTTGGATTCCTAGTATCCGAGCGAGGAATCGAAGCAAATCTGAAAAATAAAGGCCATCCTCGGATGCACCCTCAGACCACAAAAAGGAAGTTCAAACTCACTTTGGGTGCATGGCGGCTTTAAGTCGTTTCATCGCACGACTAGGAGAAAAGGACTACCTTTCTTTAAACTTCTCGGGAGACATGAAGGTTTTGAGTGGTCGAGCGAGGCAAGCAGCGCCTTCGAGGATGTCAAGAGGTACCTTTAGTGCTCTGCTACGGTTTCTCCAAAGCGGAAGAGGCGCTCTTAATTTACCTAGCCGCCACGCCACAGCGACAAGCGCAGATCTTGGTCGTAGAACGTGAAAACGCAACGACGGGTTTACTCGTCGTGAAAGTTTTACGGGCCTAAGGAACGTTACCCTCGTGTCCAAAAACTTCTATATGCCCTCCTCATGTCTTCGAGAAAATGCGGTATTATTTTCAGCGCACAAAATAGTCATCTTGCCGAGTTTCCTTTGAAGCAATCCTCCATAATAAGGAAGCAATGGGGCGCATGGCAAAATGGTCGATCGAACTTGGGAGTTCGACCTCCATTCGTGTCCCGAACGGCCATAAAATCCCGGATCTTGGCGGACTTTGTCGCGAATGGATAAATCTGAACTGCTCGGGATCCCGATCGATTCCCATGACCACTGGATGATGTACTTTGACGGGTCACTTACTTTAAGTGGCTCGGGGCTAGGAGTGGTCTGGTATCTCTCTAGGAGAAACCTTAAAGTATGCCATACAATTAAACTTTCGGGCCACTAACAATGTGGCGAGTAGAAGGTTTGCTAGGCATCATCACAGTGCGAAAGCACTCTCGATTAAATAGACTACTCGTGAGAGGAGATTCTCAACTAGTCGTGAATCAAGTCGGAAAGAGTATCGGTGCTCTAGCTCGACAATGTCTCGGTACTTATCGAGGTGCGTAAGCTAGAAAAGCATTTTTAGGTCTCGAGTACAATTCATCCCTCGAAGGTAATTTCCTCGCAAACCAACTTGCTCGGATGGCTTCTTCCCGATCTGAAGATACAAAAGGAGTTTTCTTGGAGCAACTCCAAAAGCCGTCTCTGGTCGAAGAACCAGAGACACCTCCTATTGAAATGGCCTCACTAGACTATGAGGATACCTGGATGACTCCGTACCCGAAGATGATCTTGAGGCAGATCGTTTATCCCGAAAAGCCAAAATGTATACTTTGGTCGAAGGAGTCCTCTACAAACGAGGAACCCAAGGGATACTCATGCGATGCATTCCACAAAACGAAGGAATAACACTCCTTCATGATATACACAAGTGGCATCTGTGGGACGCATGCTTCCTCTGAAACATTGGTCGGTAAAGCCTTTCGACAAGGTTTCTCTTGGCCTCTGACTATGTCGATGCCAAAGAGGTGGTTAAAAAGTGTGTCAATGCCGTTTCATGGTAGAGCGGATACACCAACCAACTCAAGCATTACGCATAATACCTCTTTCTTGGCCTTTTGCGACAGGGTCTTGATATCCTAGGACCGTTTCCCAAAGCACGGGAGGTTTGAATTCCTTTTGTGGCCATTGACACGTTCACAAAGTAGATCGGCCGAACACATGCTCGGATAACAACGGGCGATAAAGGTTCATGATGAGATGCGTAATTAGCCGATTTGGAGTTCCAAGTCGGATAATTACAGACAATGGTAAACAATTCGCAAGTGCAAAATTTTAAGAATTTTGCGACGAGTTGGGTACCAAGTTATGCTATGCTTCATTGCACATCCCCAAAGCAGCGGGCGGTCGAGCGTGCAAGCGGCCAAATAATGCGAGGAATTAAAACCCGAGTCTTGACCCGACTTGTTAAGCTCGGGGCTTGGGTACAAGAATTACCTTACGTATTATGGGCGGTTAAATGCGACCACTAGTCGGCGACAGGAGAAACACCATTCTTTCTAGTGTTCGGAGCCGAAACCATGCTTCCTCCGGAGCTAAAATTGCGGTCGACACGAGTTGAAACCTTCAACAACTCCGATCAGGAACAACTTTGAGTAGATGACATTAGCCTACTCGAAGAAAGGAGAAACATGGCCTTAATCCGTTCAGCAGTCTACCAACAAGCCCTACGCAGATACTACGATCGTAAGGTCCAGCCTCGCAGCCTTGCTGTAGGTGACTTGGTATTGAAGCTCTGCCAAACCAAGTCTAATCGGAATAAACTTTCTCCCAAGTGGGAAGGTCCTTACACAGTGGTCGAAGTCACTCGGCCAGGGTCGGTACGACTAGCAATGGAAGACGGACAGGTTCTCTCAAATTCTTGGAACATCGACCAATTACGCAAATTCTATGTGTGACCAACCTCTCAGACAATAAAAGTCCAGGTTCCTTCTACCTCTTTTGTCTTATTTTTGAGCAGTGCTTTTATAATCTTTAGACTAAGATCCAAAAATGCCCAGTCTTCTTTACACTGGTTGAAAGGCAAGTAACATCATCTAGTCGAAGTCTCTCCTCTCTGCATGTGGTCCCGCCCACTAGAAGGAACTTCCTAGCATCGACTTGTTACTCACTTTTGTTGCCAATACAGAGAGCTCAGGTTTTTTCTAGTCGAAATGTTCTTCAAGCCAACTCCTCCCATCTTAGTTTATTTTTTCAGTAAATTCGAAAAAATTTCTAAGTAGAGTGCACTTTCTTATATTTATTCAACCACCTTTGGTGTACTCGTTTCGTTTTAACTGGTCGAAGGAAGAGATACACCTAGTCGAAGCCTTTCCTCTCTGCACGTGGTCCTGCCCACTAGAAGGAACTTCCTAGCGTTGCTCAGTCTCCTACTTTTGCTACTGGAAAAAACTTATCGAGTCCACTAAAAAAGGGCGAATGAATTTTTAAAGTCCTCTAAGACGTTTGCTTAACTCAAGTTGCTGTTCCTGGTTCGATTAAACTAGTCGGAGGTAGTAACATCACCTAGTCGAAGCCTTTCCTCTCTGCACGTGGTCCTGCCCACTAGAAGGAACTTCCTAAGTGTCGAGCCGTTTCTACTCTTTCGACCAGTGCTTGACAACCATAACAAAAACTATAAGTTAAACAAACCTCTCTCTGTTTTCAGAAACCCCATTTCAAACATTATTTACTTAGATTGTCTAAACAAGCTAAGCAAATAGTCGGGGGCTAGGATAAAGTTATTAATTTGACTTCAATTCTTAGTATTTCATTCGTTTATTATCTTTTGAGTTACTAACTACTCGACAAGATGATTTTCAGGAAACAAGATGGCCTAGGATAAAGTTATTAATTTAACTCCAGTCCTTGGTTTTTCATTCGTCTATTATCTTTTGAGTTACTAACTACTCGACAAGATGATTTTCAGGAAACAAGTTGGATCATATATTTCTCATCAACAGAAACTGTCTGCCTTACAAAGTAGTTACAAGATTACTCTGAAGGGGGAGTGCCTAGATGCATTTCCTCCGCCACCTTTTTGCCAACTGACTGCATTTCCTCAATTAGACGACTTGCCTCTGATTCAGGACAGTCGAAGTCGGCTTCGATTGGTTACACATTAAGGCGGGGGTCTTGAGCTTTAAGTTTCGCCAAAGCGTAACTTACTGCAGCTTCGACTGCCTCCCTTATTGATTCGGCTTGATTAGCCTTCAGAGTGGTCACCATTTCTTGCAAGTTTCCGACTTGTTCCCCAATGGTACTTATGTGAGCGACTCATGATATCTTCTCGAGGAGTTTTCCCTCGAATGTAGCTCACCAAGTACATTGTTCAGGAGTGTGATGTTGCCTTGAAGACTAGTCTTCATCAACTCCATCTCCTGTTGGGTACGAGTCGAAGCCTCGCGAAGTTTCTTGTTTTCGACCACTTGTTCTGAAAAGAATAAAACCGGTCAAACAAAAATAAACTTCTAGAGGAAGATAACACAAAGATAATTGTAGGTAAAAGAATTTCTTACCTACTAGTTGAGAGTCCAATTTCTTGACCTCTTCTTCATGGGAAGCAATGGTTTCAGCGTGCTTTTTCTCCCATGATCTGATGTCCTCTGCATTCATCTTAGCAATGCGGACGGACTCATTGTAGATCAGAGTCTTCTCTTGGATTTCAGCCTCGAGGCTTCTCAACTCGTGACAATTCTGAACAAGAAATTAGCATTAGAAAAGGGAAAATACTCGAAAAGGACAACAGGTAAAGAATTGCTTACCTGTTACTTGAGTTCTCAGACCCTCGAGTTCTTGATCCTTGTTCTTGGTAATGCGAGAAAACTCCTGAATAACCAAAGCTTTTTCTTCAACTTCGGTCCGGAGCTTCCGCATCTCATCTTCTTTTTCTGGAAAAGAAATGAGAGTTGGGTAAAGGTTAAAGATAAAAGCAGTCTTAAGTTCAGCACTTACTGTTTATTTTTTCCTGCAATCTTCTAGATGCAGAGATGGCTTCTCGAAGTCTATCCGAGAGGACTATTACTTCCTCCCTTAGCTTTCTCGACTCCTCTTTTTCATAATCAAGTGAGTCAGCTAAGGTCTTCGTGTCGCTTTTTAGCCTACAGAGGACAAAAATGAAGATAAATATCAGTCGATTGGTTGCAAGTCCTTCTACAACCATCGACCTAGTCGTAAGTTTTTCTACGACTATGTCATGGTCGTAAGTCTTTCTACGACCACCACCTGGTCGTAAGTAGTCGTAAGCTCTTTACGACCAGTACTTTGTCATGACTATTCTCGTAAAACACAATGCAAGTAGTCAAGTCGAAAACGACTATGAATAACAGTAACTTACCATCTCTCTGCCTGTATGCAGAGTTCTTCTTTCTCTTGTCGCAGCTCCAAAAGTTGTCGATGATATTCACCGACAACGACAATTTGCTCCATAGCTTTCTGCAAAAAGAAGACAGTGAGAAGAAAAGGAAAGCCACATATATAAGTATTCTAAAAATACTTACATTCATAGTCGACCTAGCAAAGGTCGAATACACAAAATCCGGGTTCTGCAGCTTGTCTATCCTCGCGACTTTATCCCACCACACCTCCCAAGGCTCATTGTGAAGGTATTTCCTCTATTTGGAATATCCTTGGGATGGGGACTCGATCGCGAGATCTGTAAGCGCAGACCCTATGACGAAGCAGTCCAAAGAAATCGGCCTGAAGTTGAAAGGTTCTTCATCCTCTGATTCTGTGGCTGCATTTTCTCTTTGGACACCGGAAGAAATGTCCGCCACGATTTCCTTTCCGGTACGGTGTGTAGAGTCATCACCACCTTGACCGGTGGCTCTTGCAGCTGCCTCTGTGGTCTCTACGACTTGATGGTCGCATGCCTCCCTCTCGATGAGTCGTAGCTACGACCCGATGGTTGTAGCTACAACCACATCAGTTGGAGAAACCACTTCAGGAGCCACCTGGGCCAAGGAAGCTCCTTCAACCACTTCCATTGTTACCTCTTCAGCAACTGAAGAAGCAATAATGGGCTTCTCAACGGAAGCATCCCCGGGGGCTGAAGGAGTCGGACTAAAATAAAGAGAAGCAAATCAGGTTGTGAAAAGGAAAAAGGTAAATGTTGTTCTTACACTTTAGTACATTTCACATACCTCTGCACCCTTGTCTTAACCAGAAATTTAGGAGCAATCCTCCCAACGGAGGACCTCTTCTTCTCCACGACCACGTCTGGTCGAAGTTCAACAATTGGCCCAGCTACGACCACGTCTGGTCGTAGAGTTTGAACAGGAACGGGGCTCGGTCTCCACGGTTCTCTGGATGGCGAGATCGGTCTCGACCATTCCAAGAGCGACACTACCCTCATTGCGAGTTGTCTTTGGGCGACATCGTCCTTCATAAAGATATAAAATCTTTCGGATCTCCTTTTCTAGTTGCTTAACAAAACTAGGAGTGGCAGCAACTGCGAAAGATTCCTTGTCATAATAGAAGGGTACCTTAGCCTTGCGAGGTTTGCGCTTAAGAGATTCAGCTGCTTCAACCTCCTCGGCCCGATAGGCTGCGACCTCGGCCGGATATGGCTACGGTGCCGCGAGCTTTGTAGAAAGTGCGTCGAAAGACCGAGCTCGAGCTTGCTCCTCCCTTGTCGGCAGATCTTGCAAGTCGGCGTCTCTTAGATGGAGGAGCCGAGCCTCGTCTTTTGACAACCTGCGCCAATAGTCATCGATGCGACTTCCTCGTCGTCTGGCGATTTTCCATGCACGCTTTACGTAACACAAAAATGCGAAAAAAAATAGTCACTAACCGATCGTAAGTTTTCTCTGACCGGTGACAAGTCGTAAGTTTTTCTCGACACTTTCTTGATCGTAAGATATTCTCGATCACCATTAGTCGTAAGTATCTTCTACGACTATAAAATCCTAAAGAAAAAAAATCAACTTTTTGATTACCTTTAGGCGCTCTATCTTTTCATCTGCGGACAAAGCCGCAATGATTTGAGGAACCGCCACTCGGAGTGGCGGAGATTTTTCACAGATGAGTCTGACTCTAGAGTCAACCTCGGCCTGTGAAAGATCTGTGTAAACAGATAAAATTTTTAGACAATGTTAAGAAAGACTAAACCGAAGGCTAAGTCTGAGGTTCACTTACCCTCGTCGTAGTCCCTGGTTGGGTCTCCTCTCCCCGAGTATCTCCACATATGAGATGCTCGTTTCTTCAGAGGACTAATTCGGCGTGTGATGAAATCTTTCACCACATGCCATCCGGTCAGCCCCTCTTCTTTCAAGTCCTTGATGGTTTGAATATAGGGGGCAATCCGGCTGATATCTTCAGGAGTCGAATCCCCATGAAACCCTTAGAAGCTGCAAAGGCAAGCAGGATTCTAATGGCTTCAAGTCTAGCTACAGGGGCAAAGGTCTCTTCGAAATCTAGACCCTCAACTTGAGAGTACCCCTGAGCTACCAGCCTAGCCTTGTTTCGAATGACTAACCCATCTTCACTTTGTTTGTTTTTGAACACCCATTTGGTCCCCAATGATATTGTGACCTTGAGGGGGCTCAACAAGGGACCAGACCTTGTTCCTTTCAAAGTTTTCCAACTCCTCATGCATAGCGTTTGTCCAAGACTCGTCAGATAGAGCATGACAAACATCTTTAGGCTCAAATGAGGCGACGAAAGCGAGAATGGAGACGAGAAAAGAGACAAGCCGACTTTGGAGCGTGTGACACGCTCGAAGAGGTCTCAATTATCTGCTCTGAAGGATGGTCCTTTTGAATGTGTCTAGGAGGTCCAGGGTGAGAAGAAGAAGTGGCCTCTACCTCATTAACAGATGAGATAGGAACAGAGCCACTAGCTTCAGAGGAAGCAGAAGGTAAGGGCTGATCTCCTCGAGTCTTGTGGAAGAAGGCACCTCAAGAGGAGGAGGAAGAAGCTGGATCGGTAGACAACCTTCATCTCCGTCTTCCTCTTCGTCCCACAAAGATGGACTCAGTGCTCTAAAGAACACGAGATATCGGGCCTAGTTCGGGTGGCCTCATCGAAGGTCACCTCACTGAGTCTCTAACAATTTACTAGACTCGCGATTCAGGACTCTATAGGCACGAGAAGAAGTTGAGTAACCCGAAAGATCCCATCACAAGATCGTGACTCGAACTTATCTAGGTTCCCGGACTTGAGAATAAAGCACTTGCAACCAAACACGAAAATGCGAGACCATGGGTTTTCTCCCATATCTCAACTCATAAGAAGTGCGATGCAAGAGTGCAGAAGAAAACTCTGTTAGAAACATGACAAGCGATAGCAATTGCCTCATTAAAACTTCCTAGGTGTAGAGTACTCATCAAGCATCGTCTGGCCATCTCGACCAAGATGCGGTTCTTCCTCTCCTACAACGCCATTTTGTTGGGGGCGTATGGAGCGAGAATTGGTGCTCTACACTGTCTCACCACAAAACTCTCAAAGTAGGAATTCTTGAACTCGGTGCCATTATCGGTCTGGTTGCTCGTAATGCACAGGGAGCTCAACGAAAGCACGCTAAAAGACCACGAAAAGAGTAAGCGTCTCATCCTTGAGGCTAAGAAGAACACCCAAGAATACCTCGAGAAGTCATCGACCACGACAAGTGCGTACCACTTCCCTCCTCACGATTGCCTCTAGCCGGTCCCTCTGTGTCCATATGGAGCGATTGACACAGTGCATCTGTCATAGTCATTTATGGCGGAGGATGTGAAGCGGCAACCATTTTGCCGTGCGGCAAGGAGCACAAACAAGATCCTTGACCATTTTGAGTTTCGCAAACCACGAATGAGATCGTGGCCGCTAACTCGGGTCAGATGATCAAATCCTATATGACCAAGTCTCCTATGCCAGAAAGTCAAATCACGGGATTCAGAAGCTACTAAGCACCTGAGAGGATCACCAGAAGACTCAGAAAAATCAGCACGAAAGATCCTCCCATATCGAAATCCATAAACTAGACTACACGAAGAATCAAGAATTTTGCAATTGTTTTTCTTAAAGCTCACCTCGTAACCGTCATCGGTAAGCTGAGAGACTGAAAGCAGATTATACTGTAGCTTACTTACTAAGGCAACATCTTTCA
This sequence comes from Hsuehochloa calcarea, assembly GCA_036346395.1. Lineage (NCBI taxonomy): Eukaryota > Viridiplantae > Streptophyta > Magnoliopsida > Poales > Poaceae > Hsuehochloa > Hsuehochloa calcarea. The sequence continues at coordinate 4,006,403 of CM070597.1, forward strand.
AAATAAAGGAATTATTAATGCTCACTTTACCTTTAGCGATAACGCGCTCAAATGAAGCATCTCCAAAGGTGATCGTCTCATCTCCTGGAGCGCGGGCTAAGGAAGAAAACCAACGAGACTCACCAGTCATATGACGTGAACACCCGGAGTCTACAATCCAGACATTTCCCTTCCCAGCCCGGCGACCACAGTCAAGCAGTAAAGTCTCGATCTTGGGGTGAATCAACGATGATTTTGGCACCCAATCTTGAGTAACACGGCGAGCGGATGAAGTAGTCAAGCAAGACCGACCTCTATCTACCCTCGCTCTTTGTCACTCAACAAGTCAAAATATCTCGGCTGTTCTTTGGATCCGATGCTATGGAAGAAGCGAGTCGAAGTGCCGATAACTGCGATCTCGCCGCGGGTAGCTATCTCGAAAGGAAAAACGAGATCTACCCTCAGGACGGCGGAAGTTACAACCGAGAGGAGCATGAGGACGAAAATTAGAAAACTCAGAAAAACCAAGTCCTCGATGCTGCCCTAAAACATCGGATGGAACAAACTTAGACCTCGTGTTGGTCTTAGGTGCACTCAAGATCCGGGTGACCACAGAATGTGCCTAAGAGACTCAACACGGTCTCTGTGCGATCTTGGCGCGCTGAAGCAATGATCAACTAAATGTCCATCTTTACGGCAGAAGGTGCAATGATACCGCCTTACGAGGGCGAAGCTGTAGGTGGAATCACCTTCTTTGTCGAAATCCTTTGAACAAAACCAGCGACTTAAAATTGACTTTCTCGATCCCAGGCTTAGTTTTGATCACACAGTGCTATGGTTTTGAGCACGACGGTGGATGCTTCCTCATATCCTCTGGATATCATATCCTAGACCACGATTAAATCTGCAAATTTTAGATTTGTCTAGAATGAGATTGAGCTTCTTCTTGCCTCCTACAAACCTCTCGAGAGTGTTCATAAGATCTTGGCGCTCCCAAAGAGAGGTGCAAGAAGAGCGGGGAAAGAAGGGACGCAGAAGGTAAGGGAGCGAGAAGAAGAACCAACAACGAGAGGAAAGATTAGCTTGTGCACGCACAAAGACTTTGGGGGCAGTCCTCATCTGCTAGCAGTTGGTTTCGTTGCTAGGCGTCTCTACCAAACCCTTAGACTTCTTCCCAAAGCACACACAATACAAGCGGATGATTGTGTCTCTAGAAGGTCCTTAGTTAGCTTCACATTTTCATCCAAAGCAACCAAATCACATTTTAGTTTATTACAATGATTGCATGGTGAGCTAACAAGGTCCTTAGAAGCATCTTGAGCCAATTTGTTATTGTGATCAATCATTTCTTGAAGCTGCTTGAACACGATTCTAGTTCAATGATTAACTTAGGACGGTTTAAACAAGAAACAATAGGCTCTAGTAGCGCGACTTGGAATTGACAATTTTGTGATCGCCGTTTTAGGTTCATCTTGAGATTATTACAATTTTCACAAGTTTGAGTGGATCAAGCAACATGGTATAAAGACCTCTAAGCGAATTGTCCTTAACCTCACATGAGGTGCAAGCGGTAGCCTCAACAGTAGTGGATGAAAGAGGTGCTACCCTACTCATCTCTAATTCAAAGACGAAGGCTAATGTTCTCTACCTTAATCATGTCAAGTTCGGAAGACACACTATCATGTAAGGTCCTTAGTTTTCCATATCATCAATCAAAGCACGGCATGTGTCACATTCATCACGGGAGGAGCGGATGTAAGTAAAGTAAGCTCAGTGATAGTCTAGCTACTTCCTTCTCCAACCCGGCACACTTAGCCTAGACTTAGCATGGAATCTACCTAGCTTAAGAAAAGCATCATTAAAATTTGGTCATAAGTGGGACTAACCTCATCGGTCGGATCTGACTCATTTGTCGCTCGATTCGCCCGAGGGCCATGAAGCACATCTTGGAGAAGTTCACGTCGTCCTTGGGATCATGATCGTCCTTCCCATCATCGTCCTCCACCCCTCCACCTCGCCGGTGTCCGGTTCGTCGAGGCGGTGAGGGCGCGATGGAGCAGACTTCTTTGCCTTCCCAAAGTTGCGAACTTCTTCTTGCCTTGATCAGTCTTTGAGGGCCGTGTTCGCGGTTCTTGTCGATGTAGTCGTTCTTGCTCGGACCGCCATAGTCACCTTTGCCCTTCCCAAGCTTGGGACGGTTTGCTCGGATGTGGTTGGGGCCACCACACTCAAACAAATCACAGGACCTCCTCTTTTACCATCCCTCCTCCTCTTGTAAGCATGGGAAAACTTAGAGCTAGGAGGGCTAGTCGTTCATCCTCAAGTGCTCTAGCGATCATCGGTTATGTCACGAGAGCGACTAGGGAGAACCCACGTGTCGACTGAGAAGAAGATCGAAGTGGGATCGGTGACTAATGCCATCATTGTGACTTGACCTTGAGACAATGTCAATCTCGTGAGTCTTGAGGCGCGAGTACGCCGCATCAAGAGTCGAGTCGAGAGGTCCGTGCTATCTTTGATGGTAGTCACTTTCATCTCCCAAACACGAAGATCAAGTGCGAAAGCATCATCGGCGTTATCCGAGTCGGGGTATGTAAGACCGACCGCTCGGAGGTTGCTCAAAATCTTGTGAAAGCAAAAGCACTCGTCTAGAGATTCACGACAAGCATTTCAAATTTCTTGTATTCACGCTTGAAGCTGGTCTTGTCGAGCCGTCTTAATCGGGTAGTGCCCTCATGGTATGCATCGAGGTCACCCGGATGTAAATAGCGTAAATCAAATGAAATCGATCAAACTCATACCTCCAAACCACGAATGATTATGTTCCTTGCCTTAGCATTTGCCTCAACATCGACCATGTTTCTGCATTGATGTTTTCATCGGCGAGAACGACAAATCTAACCTTCACCTTTCTCGGATGGCATACCCACGAGCACGGATGTAAGTTTCCATTCGGCTCTTCGGAAGGGTAATCGGACCATCAAAAGCTGGAGGTTTGGTGGAATACTTGTCGTTGCCATGGCTCAACCGGCCGGTTAAGATCTATCAAGAAGAGCTAACGGCTCGATACCAATTGAAGGACCGAAATAGCAACAGAGGGGGTGAATGGTGCCTTAAAATTAAGAACTCCCCTTTACTGTATTCAAATAAGATCTACAAACCCTCTCAAGAAGAGTAAAACAAAATCAGAGAACTAATCATAAGTTCGATGCATTGCATCGTAAATCGGATGCTCGATTTTACGTGATACCAGCACTCCGGTAGTTCCGGGATCAGTGCGGAAGTTCCGCCTGCGGTAGTTCCGCTATGGACAATCGGAAGTTCCGATTGTCCTGACCGAAGAACAGTGAGCTCGGGTTTCTTTTCAAAAATCCAAAAACTAAATCTTGAATGCTCTTCTCTGGTCAAGTTTCACAGGACATCATCCTAAACACCATCTTGACCTCATGGAGAAGAAATGCAAACAAAGATTCAATGATCAAGCCGAGCGGTTTCTTGAAGAAGGGGCAAGAAAGACCAAAACCAACGATAAACGAGATTCTCAGATTCTTAGCTCATGAAACTTTGAGGATGTAATAGCAATATCAAAACGACTCTAGATATCAAGTTTCATGCTATTTCATAAGACGAATCAAAAGATATGCCAAAACCCTAGATATTCAACATGAGCAGAGAGAGAAGAGTTGCACAATCAAATAATCAAAACCTCAGATTTCATTGGATTGAAACAACGATTCTGAGAGGTAAAGCAAAGAGGAATGATTACAAAGATTTGAGTTCATACTCTCCCTCTCAACAAGCTCTCAAAAGCAAAACAAATCCTTTTCTAGAGCTAACCTAATTTTCTCTCAAAGGTCTAACCCTAACACGGGGTTCTCCCCTATTTATAGCCTTTGCTAATGGGCCTCCAACCCATTAAGCCCGCTACACTCGAACGAACCGCCTCCACTTTTGCGCTGCGAAAAGACCCTTTAGCCCCTTGCGCACCTTACCGAAGCCTCCGTACACCTTCTTGTCCTTGACTCACAACCACCTCAAGATTCACGCGAGTCTTGACACATCCCGACCGTTCGACCTCAACGCCTCCTGCGCCTAGTCAGGTCCACGTGTCTCGCCACGACTCCATCTTGATGCCTGCGCATCAACACAGACAAAAACACATCACATAGCATTGCACAATATCATAGCATCAATATTTGTATAAGACTCAAACTCATACGATCAAATTCACAATTTATCCTTCTACGCGATTACGGACATAATCGGAAGTTCCGCGCTTAACAGCGGAAGTTCCGATTTCGGGCTATCCGCACTGTCGGAGTTTATCGGAAGTTCCGCGCTCAACAACTGCGGTACTTCGATCTTGAATATCCGACTTTCGGATATTAAATTCGATTAGCATCTCGAAGAACACTCAATGTCGAATTATCGGACACTCCGCTACCTTGTGCGGAAGTTCCGATTTTCTTGGCCGAGACCAAAACCGGGAAAATTGGAAGATCCTATTTCCAGCGCGTAGTTAGATTTATCGAACTTCCGCTCCATACTACGGTGAGTTCGATTTCCTGACTCGGCCGAAGCAGTCCAAACCGAAAAACTCAACTCTCAATCTAATCAACACACTTGTCAAATACTCATCACTCAGAGTGGAGGACCTCTCACATGGTCTCTCAGGACCTAAGTTCACCAATTCCACCCCAAAGTGCTCGAGTACCACTGTAAGAAAGGGGTGGATGAGCGATCGGAGGCCGCACTCTGTCGCTTGGAAGGCGGGTTTGCCCATTTTCCCCGACGGCGATCTTGCCCAATAGCGGAACCCACTTCACGAGCCTTCTCGGAATCTTCGGCGTCGACCAAGATTTTGATCTTGGCCGCATCCATCTCCGATTCTTCCCATTCGGAAACTCTCTTGGCCATTTCGCTCAGAAACAAGAAGTTTTTTTATTGGGTTGGCGGCGGAGAAGATGAGACCTAGTCGAAGACGGAGAAAGCAAGAGCTCGAAGAACAGCAGAGCGATTTGAGGAAAAGGTAAAAATCCAATTTTAACTCCTGGTGAGTTTTTATAACCGCACGATTGCCACCGCTTCGGAAATCGTCTCGTCTATAGGTCTGTAAGACTTGGTTGCACCGCTTCGGGAACCGCCTCATAGGACAAGTCTGTGAGAGTCGGTTGCAATTCCCCAAATGGTCCGTTCGAGAAAATTAGGTACGCTTCGTCACCTCCAAGCGAAATTACTTTCTTGACCAAGTCTTTCTGGTCGAAAGAAGTATCAATCGGAAGGTTTTTTTTTCTCCGATCCCCCTACTACGACCACTTCACGGTCGTAGGGGTTTTTATGACTTTTTGATAGTCGTAAGCAATCTTCACGATTGCAACCGCTTCGGGAACCGTCTCATCAACAGATCTGGGGGAGTCGTTTGTAATTCCCTAGATGGTCTGTTCGGGAAAATTAAGTTCGTTTTGTCACCTCCAAGCGAAATTACTTTCTTGACCAAGTCTTTCTGGTCGAAGGAAGTATCAATTGGAAGGGTTTTTTCTCCGATCGTTCTACTACGACCACTTCACGATCGTAGGGGTTTTATGACTTTTGATAGTCGTAAGCAACCTTCTTGACCAAGCGATTCTGGTCAAAGTAGCACTCAAATGTCGAAGAGTTTTCCTTGACCATTATTCTCTGACATTTTCATAGTCGTAAGTCCATTTGCAAATCCTTCACCAAGTAAGTTACTTTCACTTGAAGCTGGGGGGCTAGATGACGAGGATCTAATAATCCTCATTTTATCTTTTATCTATAATTCTTATTATGGGTAAATATGATGTCACATAGTCCCCAGAAGTACCCTCATATTTATAAGGGAGACCTACCAAGTGATTGTAAGATCTTCTACAATCACCCCCATAGTCGTAAGTCTTACTACGACTATGCCATGGTAAATAAGTCCTTCTACGACCACTACCTGATCGTAAGTCTTTCTACGACCATTGTCCAGTCGTAAGTCCTACTACGACTTAAACCCAGTCGTAAGTCATACTACGACCAAATAAACTACGACCACTTTATAATCAAATCTACAAGCGAGTGGGTCCAATTGATTAAGGAATCTGAACGGTCCACACGCACTATTATTCCGCGTAGTAATAGTGCTTAAATACCCTTTACCCTTTGAAAGATAAGCGCGAGACGGTGTGAAGAAGCCAATGCGCCGGTAATTACTGCCATCATGCGCCCATTACTGGCTTAATTAGGCGCCTCTTCCGCAGGACAAAACGGCTACTTCTTCACGACTATATAAAGACATCAATCAAGAGGTGAAGGAGGGAGGAAAAACAGAGCGAGTCAAGGAGAAACACAAGTACTGTTATCTGTAATAGTCCTAGTTTTCTGGCTTGATCATGGAGAATACAGACAATACCACACACACACAGGAGTAGGGTTGTTATTCTCCCCGGAGAAGGCCTGAACCTGTCTAAACATCCTGTGTCAACCACTCTGCGTGATTTCATCTCTAGGAGACCCCCTGAATCAAATAATCTTTACGTAAGATCGGTTCTAATACACCGACAATTCTTTTAGTAAAACATAGCAAGGAGTTAAACTAAAGATGGAAACATTACTTGCACTCTCCATCTATTAACACTTGAAGTTTCCTGAAGTGCAGGCAGACGTATAGATATGACAACATTATACAGGGCACTTGGACTTGACTCATTCCTTGAATATTTGTGCCACTACGTAAGCATTAGGAACGAAAAATTTAGCCAAAATCAGAATGTTTTGTACGCAATATTTTTTGGACTACTACATGTAGCACAGGGATCGAGAACGAAGTGTTAACGTCTAATTAGCAGTATTGCCAGAGGCTAATTCTAAACAGTTAATAAGGCAAGATTTGTATAGCATAAACGTCTAATTAGTAGCCGCGCACTAAGAAATTTTAGTATGTTTTGTAGGCAAACATTTATGTTCAACCAATCTATAGCATGCAAGGTAAACATCACAAACCCTGTTCGAGTAAGAAAATTAGGGTAATGTGTTTATACCTTTCCACTAATTGGATAATGGAAACTGCTAATCTACTTGTAATACTCTGAATTTCATTTTGAGAGTAATTTGTTCGGGAGAGAGAATTTTTCTGAAAATTTGAGTTTTTTGAAAATTCTTGGACGCTGGGCCTCCGACCCAGGGTGGGGCAACCCTGGCTGGCCAATGGCCGACCAAGGATGGGCCAAGGAGGGGGGAGGCACCCAGGCCCAAGGCCCATGCGCCCCACCTCCCCCTCCAACCATAGCTGCCCCCCTTCTCCCCTCTCCCTCCCTACTTCCCCCCCCCCTTGAGCCGCCACCCCCACTCTCCCAAACCGGCGCCTCCCCTACCCCTTGGTGCCGCTACCTCCCCTTGGTGCCGGCCCCCGGTGATCCCCGGCGCTGCCCCCAAGGTTCTCCCCGAAGCCGCCTCCTCCTGCCGTCTCCTCCGGCCGGTTGTCTTCCCCGTTGTGGCCGGCCATTGAGGGGAGGAAGAAGAAGAAGAGGGGCAGTTCTTCGGGAGGCTAATCAACATCTCCATGCGGGTCTTCAAGGGTAACGAAGAGTCTAATTCATTATTTGATACTGTTTGAAGGAAGAATTGATGATTTGGATTGAACCAGCATGTTGTAAAAGAAATTCCAGAAAGTGTACATATTGTTGTGCATCCGATTTCGACCTCTTAGAGGCCGATCTGGAGGTTCTCACCTTCTAGAGAATTGTAAACACGGTTCTTAGATTTCTATAGCCACCAAGATCACCAGATTCTGATCTGTGGTTCAAAAGTTACGATAGATTCCTTATTGCTGTCCTGAGAAACCTGATGAGAATTGTTAGTATAGTTGTTTAATGAAATACGAATTCTTTAGGGTCAGATTCAGACTTTTCACCCAAAACGTTTTCTCTAGATAATTTTATTATCTTTTTGGATTGATAAATAACACTCAAATTGGACTTATAGTGTAAAAGTTATGTTATATTCTTCACTGTTGTTCTGATTGTCTGGACAGATGTCTGTCAGACATTTTCACCTGCTATTTAGTCAAATGTTTTCGCAGAATTAGAAAATCTTGTCAACTAGAGTTTTGTAGGTTTGCTCGTTAAGTTTCATTGGGCACTGGACTCATGTCATTCCGAGTTCCAGATCATTAATTATGAATTTTTCTGTGTCGCTGTCCAAAATTATTTTAGATGGATGAATTGTATATTTTCAGTTCAGGTCTATTCGTTGTATTGGGTAGTCAGGGGATATTGTAGATCACCGGTAGTATCATCATATCATGTGTTCTTATTTTTTAATACACATTCGTGTAGGTGGCGAGTGTAGGAGCACCTTCGTTGCCTCCTAGCACGTCACATCGCAGAAGGAAAGTACAATGTGTTAAGACATACTGATTTATGTTGAATGTTTGTTGATGTGATGATATTATCAAGATCCATGTTCATACTTCATGATATACATTTCGTTCTTAGTTGATAATCCATGTGGATGGAAGTGGTGATATTCATTGCATATGTTCATTCCATTCTTGCATTGTTCGTGTTTCGTCCACGGGAGTGGAATTGTTAAGACCCATCAACTCCAGTATGTGCACGTAAGACTCACCATTCCAATGTGGGCAATTTCGGACACCCGTATGAAACGTTCTTCATACGGTGATTGGATCCCCGGACTTTGTTAAGTACGGGCTTAGGTGAACACCGACGGGTGTGTCACTCGCTATACTGGTATGAGCATGTGTGCAATCTATTCCTTTCAATGCATCCATTCATTCCATTCATACTCATAAGTGTTCAGAGATAAGTTCATACTTCGTATTGAGATTGACTAGTTCATAACCTTGAATGTTCATTTGTTTACTGTACTTGCTGAGTTTCGACTCATTCTTGTTTTCTTTATTTATTTAGGTGATCGTTGATGATGGCTTTGTTGGGAGGGAGTAGACAAGCATATTTCACCCAGTTCACCATAGTTTTCCTTCATTAATAAATTCGATTATGTCTCTCATTGGTTAACCGAGGAACTGTAATAAATAAATTTAAGACTGCAAGTTATTTCTCTCCATGTTATGTTTCTGTTAAATGCTGCTAGTGGTTTGTTTTAATATTCCCTGATTATGTTCTGATGAATTCAGTCTTTATTCCTGCCATGCTTCTATTAAAGTTGGTCTCTATATGTACTTAGAGGAGTTGCAGTTTAAATTCTTCCGCAGTTTGGTTGTATGTTAGTTCTTTAGGTAGCATCTTGGCTTTCGAATATCTAGGGTGTTACACTACTACCTCAAAATTTCTATATATATTTTAGAAATATATATAACCGAGCTAATTCTAAAGAACAAACTGCCGCAGGAAAAAGCAATATAACCACAAGCACTGTTGAGATAGACATACTCAAGCAAAAGTATCACCTTCCAAACACAGATTGAATAAAAATCTTATAATATCATCTTTCATGTCATTTTGGATTTTGCATCTTGCTAACTAATATGTCATGAGGTGCAAATGTGTCATGGTCTCAAGGAAAATCCTTTTGGCAATCTTATCAGATTCAAGATATTTTCTCAGCATCTTGCTAACTAATATCTCATGAGGTGCAAATGTGTGATGGTTTGAAGGAGAATTGTTTTGGTCTAGAGGAAAACAAAAGAATCTAAGAAACATTGAACAATATGTGCCTAAGAGATAGGGTAAACTACCTGAAACAAAGACAATTGGTTAGGGGTAGCGAGGAGCACAGATGGAAAAAAAACCCTCAAGCACCAATGTGATCGCAAGAACGAATTGGCAGCACACTGCAAAGCATCAGGACGAAATCATTATGAAAAATAAGAATCACGGCAAGAAATTGACAGGCACAAATGCTAAACATTTGCATCACCACCAACGTGTTAGGCATGGAGAATGGACCACAAACCAAACCAAAAAGAAACACATAAATTAGAATACAAAATGGAAACATGTGTGGTGGGCAATCGAAAATCACATGACCTTGACCTAGTTGATTAACCAATTGAAGTGGAGGCGGATGCTGCGGAGCAGCTCCTGGACGAACTCGTCGCTCCGGCAGGGGATGCCTGCTGTCGAACCCAGGAGCGAAGGATCCTAGATTCTATATGTTTCATACACTAGTCTAGGAACAGCTAGTGTACACAGTCAAACAAAAGTGGCTAGCATAACCATAATACGTCATTCACTGCTAATAATTAAAGTTTATTACAAAAGGGGTATAAAGTCAACAAGTGAAATACAGCGGAAGCAAAAGCAGTAAGGAAGGCCACACGATTCACCACAGGTAATCGTATAGGGGCGCAGCTGTAAGGACCCTGGATTAACACTCCCAAATGGGGGCGCTTCGGAGAAAAGGAAGGGAGCACGACATAGAACGTCACGAGACAAACACAATGGTGGTGACGATGTCGTCGGGAGATCAACAACAGCGACAGAACATGAGAAGAAATGTGGTTCGACCGGTGACGGAAAACCTCGATTGCGGAGAAATGAAGGCGAGAGAGAGGAGCGATTTTCGGGGATAGGAAGAGGAAGCCGAGGGGCTCGCCGTGACGCGGTCGGCTCGGGAAATGAGTGACAGAGGAGGGAGAACAGAGAGGGGGGAAAGATTCAGCTGGAGCTCGGTGCAGCTTCGGCTAGGGCTTGGCGCAGCTCCAGGGGAGGAGAGGGGGGAGGAGGAAGGAGGGGAGCTGCTAGGGCATTAAAGGGGGAGAGGGGCAGCTCGAGGGGAAAGAGAGTAGCAAGGGGGCGGCATGGCACTGGCAGCGCATAGGACGGGAGAAGGCAGCATGAGCCGACGGCGTGGGGAGGCCAGGGCATGGGTGGGGGCGGTTGGGGAGCAGTGGGCAGGACGAGGGGATGGGAGCAGGTGAGGTATGGGAGAGGACGTGGTGGTTGGGAGCAGAGGCATGGGAGTCCATGGCGTTCGGTGCTTCAACGGGAAGAAGAAACACACAGGAGGAAAGAAAGAAGAAAGAGGATAGATAAAAAAAAAAAAAGAAAGGGAATAAAGAAAATCTAAAAAATAAATTAAATCCAAAAATTTCAAGAAATTTTATAAAATACTTTGGAACTTGAAAATACCAAATAAAATAGTTTTGGGTTTAATTGAAGTATATTTTAATTATTTAAAATGTTTTCGCTTAAAATTCAATGTACACTTTAATAAATTCAATAAAATGCAAAATATCCAAAAGAAATCCCTCGCTTTTAAGATAATTAATTTAAATTATTTTTTACAATTGAGAAAATGATTTTTTTGGGAGGGACATAAAATGAAATATTTTAAATTAAACTCGAAGAAAATAGTAAAAGAATTCAAAGAAAATCCAATAAACCATTTTTATTTATTTTAATTGAAGTTTGATTTATTCATATTAAGTAGTTTCAATCTTTGAGAATCTCACATTAAGCTTTTAACAAATGAAGATAAATCAAATGTCGCGGGGCCACCGATGACGGGCTCGAGGAAGACGGATCCGGCGACAGGTGCTCCCAACACCCTGGATCGGGCTGCTGCCGCCTCGGCTCCTACACCGCCGCCTCGTCTGCTTGTGGAGGGTCTTCGTCTCGGATTCGTATGGCCATCTCCTTGGGTGCCTTCGCAGCTCCTTCCTTGTCCGGATCCGTATGGCCAGACCGCAGCTTTGCTGCCTCCACATCGTGTGCCATCCCTCAGCCTCACCTGCTCTTCCGCTCTTGCTATTGGTGCTGCTGCCACTTCTTCGGACTCGTGTGCTCTCTCGCTCCCCGACGCCGACCCAAGCTTTTGGTATGGATGTGCGCCTTTTGGGTTTGCCACTGTTTTTGCTTGGGAAGGAAAGAAGAGGGAGATGATAAGAGTTTTGGTATGGCTCTCGGTTGAGTTGATCCATGCTGCTGCTGTCGGTGGATATTTGGGTTGCTGGTTGTATTTTTGTTGCACTAGCTTCTCAGGAGACCCTTTCTCCGGGTCTTTGCGCGATGGTACCAAGCGCCAGAATTATTGTTTGGCACAAAGCAGTATGGATCTGCGGTGTATATTTGGGCTACTGATTGGGTTTGCTTCAAGCTGAGGAGATGCACTACTGCTTGCTGCTTGGATGAGGAGATGGGTCTTCTGCTGCTGCTGCTAGCTATCCTTTGAATCTTTTTCTTTCTTTATGTCGTTTCTTCTGTTGCGTCCATTCAAGTCCGTATCACTCAATCTTTGAGTTCGTCTAAGCCATACAAGTCCGTAAATTTATTGTTAGTCATAGAAACATAGGAATTTCTTTCCATGGCAACAGCCGCTGCTCTTTTCTTTGACCCGCTGTAGATCCGCCGCCCTAAGCTTTTAAGGCCGCCACGCTTCTTCTGCACTGCGTCTCCGTTGTGCTTCTTGTGCATTGTGCCACGTTTCTTCCGCATTGCGCCTCCGTTGCGTTTCTAATGCATTGTGTCGCGCTTCTTTTGCACTGTGCCTTCGTTGCGCTTCTTGTGCACCGCGTCGCCGCTATCTTGGGCCACGATCCACATCGCCATGCTTCTATCTATTCCTATTTGGCTTGATTTAACAGCTTTCTCTATTTTTGTCGACATATTTTCCAAGAGTTGCATCCTACGACGACATTATCACGACTCGGATTTTGGATTTTTCCTATTTTAGTGCCAACCCTTTCCAAATGCAATGCTATTACATACGCCTTGCATTTGAGAGGGGATGTTAAGGATATAAGGGTATTTGTGGTATTTCCTATTGTTCTAGGATTTAGACTTGTGTCTCTTTGTATCCTAGATATATTGTCCATTGAGCCTCTTCAATATATACACAATATTCATAACAGAAGGTAACGCTCTTTAAGTTCATATGCAGAATGTGTTCTTAAACCTCTTAAGTATTTGTGCTAAAATTGGCTGTGGATGTGTGTTTGGTGGATTGGATTGGCCAAAAGAATCAATTTGATGCTGGTAAGCTTGTTGTTCATTCTGCTTCATTCTTCAGTCTGTAAAGGTTTGTTAGGTTGATTGCTTGTTTAGACAGCCAAAGCTGCTAGAGTGAAGCATATAGTGTTAGTGGGATGACTGGGATCCATCGGAGGAGCAAGTCCTAACCATCCACTGAACAGCCTTGGCAATGGCAATATACTGGTAAGTTGTTGGAGTTGGGGCCATTCCCCTTTGCTTAAGTTGTATAGCGGATCTTTGGCTCTAGCTTTCACTGGAAACTTATTATTTCTGCAAAGCATTTAAAGTACAAAATAAAAGCTTACAAGGAAGGCTAGATTGGCAGTAGATGTCATGAGCTAGCTGTCTCCAAAGACAAAACGGTTGTACATGAAACAATGGCTTGCCATAGAAATGTCCAATTGATAGATAAGTCACCAGGCACAACATGTTGATAAAGAAAGTTTTACAAATGAACTTTTCTGCATACTAAGTTCCCCTTGGTTTCTATTATTTGAAAGTTTTGTATCCTGTATCATGGGATGAAATGTTGATGTTTGAAGCCTGTGCTTTGTTTTTTTTATGAAAGCTTTTATTTTGTCTCATCAGCAATGTAAATAGTTTGATCCAAATAAAGCAACTCGCAAAAGATTGCCTACATAAATGGAATTATGATGGCCAGAAATACAAGGAACAGTGCTTACTCATGGTGTAGTTAATCCAATAATCCACTGGGACAAATGCATTTTACAAATTCGGAGGATCGTACTATTGGATATGTGAGATCCTGATTACTTCATTTATTTGCTGTTTGTCTGGAAACGCAAGTCGGAGCAGTATTTGGCAGACTGGAGTTCCTTATACAATAATAAGGTACATGGAAGAACATGTACACCAAAAAAAAACATTTTCCTAGTTTTCAGAAAACAGAAACTTTCTTCTGCCAGTTTAGCGTGCATCCTTTAGATCAACAATTCTTGAAACACAGATGCTCGCTTTTTTGGAGTGGAGTACTTAATTACACTGCCTGATTTCACTTTATTAAAAGGACCTGTTTTTTTTTTTTTGGGGGCGCAAAATGGGTGAGATTGTCTAGAATGATGTGCTAAATATTTTAGTTATTTGACAACTCCAGATAAATTCTGTATTATAGTTTGTTGTAAAGCTTGAAAAAAATGCATTTTGCTAATACAAAAAAAGGTCAACCTTGTCCTCTTCTCTGATATATAATATACTGCTCTTATTCTTCTTCCACTTCAATTTAGGCCTGGTGGTCTGCAAGACAAAGATCGGGGAGTAAGGGAGTTGGTTGTTGGGAAGGATGATGAGCTTCTCCAGACTGACAAAGGCAATTTCTAGGGCTGATGTGGCTTTAGTTTGTATCCAGGTATACCCCCTATGATTACTACTGCAACTGTGTTTTTCTTGCAAGTTATGTTTTGCAGTGAAACATCATTTGCAACACAAATCTGTCTGAAAGTACCAAGAGAAAATTGAGTTTGTCCGTGGGTCCATTGAACAGACATTGTGAGATAGCCATTCTGATTATTTACTTTTTCTGAAAATAGGCTCTGCAGTATGAGGAGGCAAAGTTCAAGGCGTTTGATTTGGCTTCAAAGCCTGAAGGTGTGAGCGTACCGACGAAGGACTTTAAAATGCTGTTCTCCCAGATTACGGCTCGGTTTTGAGTGAACTGTTAAGAAGCATGTTCTCATTCGTAGCTTTTTCGGCTTCGTATTGGATTTGGATGTCTAACTAGTTAGCTTCTGAATGATGAAGTTGTAGTTTTGTGTAAGTTTGCGTAATTGTGTTCTCAAAACTGCTGACAGAAATCATTGACTCTTTCTGATATATATATAAAGAGAGACAGTAGGATCCTACCTACTGTATATATTAATAATAACATAACAAGTTATATACAAAACACAAAAACTAAAAATAAAAGAAATAAATTGCTACTGTATAATTTAAAGGACAGGGCTATCTTCTTTTCATATTGTTGGCTCAGTGCTGATATGCTCGTATACTTGAGTTTCCCGGCAACCAATACTACCTTCCTCAGCGATCTGATGAGTGAAGCAGAGGCAGCACAGAAAGAATTTAGCAGAAAAGGAACGTGTTCTAGTTGCCTTTGCATACAATGTACAGGACCGAGTTATTTTGGTGCCGCTCTTTGCATACATTGTAGATTGTACCAAAGAGGAAGAAGTTAAAACTTAAAAGGTATTTCAGGCGCCACTTGTTACTAATTTGCTTTCTCAACTGGCAAGATTACTCCCATTGCGTCAAACACTATGTTTGCCTCAGAAAGTTGCTATATATTTTTTGGTGGATGCACGTGTCAATCCTTTTCTCATTTCATTGGACCATGTCTAGCAATTTTTCCGTTCACTGAAAAAGGACAACTCAACACCTCAGTGTTCCTCTTTCGTTGAAGTAAACAATGAAATGATACAGTGAAAATTGTCAGTGCTATCGATTCAAGGAACAAGCAGTTGGGAATTAATTACGTTAGATACCTGTTACTCTGTTAGACAAATATGTTAGACAGACAACACCGAGCAGCTTTTGCTCCAGTTAAGTTCAAATTCAATAATTTTGCTCCCAGAAATGGGTCAGAATTCGTCAACATAAGCATAAGATACAATGGAATAGCGAAGTAACACCTTAATAAAAGATGTCAGCTGAGCTAGAGATATTTACAGGTCTAGTTAGATTTCCATGTAGAGACGGCAAAGATGATACGCCCCTTCCAACCTAGCAGCATCCACTTTTTATCTTCATCAACGAGGAAATCCCTGTGATAGCACCTGTTCACCTTGCATCTTGCTTTCTTTATTGTCTCTTCATTCAGCGGTAGCTGCCTGAAGCCTGCCCTGAGGTTCCTTACCTGCCATTGTTTGTAAGTCTCAGGCCTTTCAACCCTCTCTGTGCCCTCACAGGCCACCACATTAAGAGCTTCCCTAGCGAAGATATCTCTTTCGATCAACAGCCTATGTTCATCCAGCCGTGAAGCATTTGCTTCAAGCATATCAAAGAGTGAAGAGAAATAGAACAAAGCCTCTTTGAAGCGTGTGACAAAGAAGGGTGCATTGTAAGTGCCATTGACAACACCATGAATGAACATATGCGGATTCATCTTTCTGATTGTATTCAAAACCCTCATTCTCGGGCTGTCTTCTGTCACTGTCTCATCCATCATGTTCCTCATTCGAAAAAGGCAGTTAACAACAAGAAGCTCATCCTTGTCTATCCTGAGATCTTCAATTTGGATGGTATCCAACTTGGCAGCAATGGGGCGATATTCGAAGGGAACATTGAACATCCGGGCATACTCATGTAACCGCCGCCCTGTCGCCTCAATACGCTCTGCAGGGCGGAATCCTGGCTGGGGTAAGTCGATACCGGTGATTCGGATACTTGGGGGGCCACCAGGTCTCTTTGAGATCCGCTGCATGAAGATTGGCCACTGGAAGCCATACTGTATACCGTAGTCAATAATGTGCAACCTTGTCACACCCTTGGAAGCATTCAAAATGGCTTGATTTGAGAAGAAGTTTGGTATTTTCTTAAACGGGCATGCCGTAACATACAGCCTGAATGCTTTCAGTATATCAGCAGTAGAAGTCCTCTTTGCAACAAGTGAACGGTAAATGTTGCTACCAGTGCCAGCCAGTCGAGCCTCGAGCCCATTAGCAAAGTAATGTGCCAACCTCTGGTCGGCGTCCCCAAGAGCAGAAGAATGCTGCCTAATCTGTTTCAGCAACTCACTCGAGTTCCGATGATCATCAATAGCTAAGGCCTGAGCACAACGTATAAGTAGGGTTGTCAGATCGACTGCTTCCTCCTCCGCAACCGCTCCAGATTTTCCCTTCTTTCGTCCTCTTCTATTTCCCGATCCTTTCACGTATCCTCCACTGGTATGTGCTTCAGCTGGCAATGGAGCCTGGAGCTCACAGTTCTCACCGCTACAAAGAAGTACTTTGTCAAACATCTCTCGGACAGTCTCCTCCTCGCACAATGCTGACTGCTTGCTCCTCCTCTTCTCCTCCAGCTCCAACCCATCGTCATGCGGGTTCTTCCGACCTTTATGAACAGCACACTCTTCCTTCCCCATCACCAATTCACAAGGTACTAATTGGCTAGAGGCCTGTCTGCCCATTAACACATGAGGCAATCCTCCCTTTCCTCTGACATCACAACAACCATTCATCCAAGAATTCTCTTGGTAAGCCTGTGTGGGCTTCGCAGCCTTGAGGATGTCAACGAAGGGCTTCTCGACAGCGAGGAGCGCTGAATCCTCCACCGATGCAGTGGCGCCAGGACAAGATTCCTCGTCCTCATCTTCAAGGAGGAACTGGTTGATGTATGCCAGGACTGCATCGTCGGACACAGCCTCAGACAAGTCCTCCGAGTTCTCAAACTCGGTCGTGGTTGATGTGGGACTTGGTGTGCGGCCAAGCATAGCCCGGGGTGGAGATGGGTGGGGATCGACAGGAGGGCTGTGGAATCCGTAGGAGGGGAAGAATTGGAGGGGTGATTGCTGGAGGGAGAAACTTAGCATGTGAGAGGGTGGTGGATTGGGGATGGATAACAGATCACCATAGTCAACATCATCGCAAGAACCAGAGTCCATTACCATGCTATGATCCTGGGGGTTTCTTGGCACAAGATCTAGCTTTTGCTTTTCCGCGTTGCAATCACATACAGATCCCACCTCCTATACCAGTTTTCCTCTTAGAACACCAAGATTCCGCTTAGAGAACTGGACAAATGACAAGAAATCAGATGATGCCAGAGTCTAGTATCAATTTGTTGCATGTAACGAGCCAAAAAAACAAACCTTTGCAGGGTGAAGTTCAACTGTTCTATCAAGATCTGTGATCTACGCTCCTAGGGAACACTGGGAGGGCAAGAAAACATTGCTTACTTGCTAGTTGCGGCTCCAAGAAACGCCGTGTTTATCTTCCAAATTCTCGGGTGTTGTTGACTTGATGCAGAGTAATGGTGTGATTGGAACGGGGGACGTCTCACCAAGAGTCCAAGAGAGCTTTGATTGGGCTAGTGCTGCAGCCTGTAAATCTTTTTATTTTTCTTCGTCAATTGGTCGATTTGTTTAGTAGGAATAGCAGCGTTAACAAAACAGCGATGGGATTGGGACTCGCGAGGAGTCAAAAAAACAAATAGCCCCTTCGAAGGGTTATAGCTGTCACCTCTGAATGCCTTCGTCCGAAGTGATCTTTCATCGTGCACCGAAGCTATTTCAAATAAGGAAAACTAAGAAGATTACGAGATTTCTATAGTCGCAAGACTTTTGTAGAGATATTATTGTAATCTCATGTTTCCTAACTTGTAATGTTAAATAAGGGTCGGTCTGTCTATCTGTCTAAAACTGTCAGATGTTAAAAAATCATTTACAACCCCATTATACATAAATTATAATAAATTATTTATATAATTTTAGTTCTTGGTCGCTACTACTATTTTTGAAAGTCTTAATAACTCATATTTTCATCACATGATTCAAAATCCCACATGTACTTTTAGAGGTTGAGCAAAAACAAAGCCAAACAAATTTTACAACCCCATTATACATAAATTACAATAAATTATTTATATAATTTTGGTTCTTGGTCACTGTAATTATTCTTGACAGTCTTAATAACTTATATTTTCATCATATGATTCAAAATTCCACATGTACTTTGAGAGGTTGAGCAAAAACAAATGCAAAATAAAAATTATATACCAACAAAATACGACAATGTGGTGAACACATTATGTTTTTCACATATACTTTGAGAGATTGAGCAAAAACAAAGATAAAAAATAAAATTATATACCAATAAAATACGGCAATATGGTGAACCCGTTATTCTCAAAATTATCTCTAGAAAATGAATACATAGAACTTTGATGACAATCTGACAAACAACGAGACAGAAGCTAAACATGTAGAAATGGTACAAATAAATTAGACAATAAGTAATTTACATGAAAATCATACAAATCAGCAGGATGGTCAAGTGGCCCAGATGAGCCGTCATAGACCGGAATCATTTGAATGTCAGGATAGGCCTCTCGTATAGCACTGTAAAACTTAAGGTAATTTCTTGTTCAACAAAATTATGAAGAAAACTGTCATATTCTGTATAAAAGTACTATTTGTTTGAACTATCGGTATAAAAGATTTTCGCAAATTGCAATAGTAAGGCATAGAGTTCGCCTAACCAATTAATTTTGCAACCAAACAACGTGAAATTCTTTTCTCATAATCACTTAAGTCCATCCAGGTAGCATGAGGTTTTTTTTTTACGAAATGGCAAAACTAGCTTTCCGTGAATAAAATATCAAAAATAGCATCCTTACCGCGCGTATTCACCACGTCAACTGACTTGCCGCACTTCCAGATCGCGACACGTATATGTGCCAGCGCAGTAGGTGGCCTACGCACGTTTCTGCCGTGGACTGGGAGTGCGACAGGTAGCCTGCACATGTTCCTTCTGTGGACTGGAAACGCAGCAGACCACGTGTCGCGATCTAAGAGTGCAGCAAGTTGGCCATCGCGATCCGACATCGCGACACGTGGCTGCCACGGTGAATTCGCACGATATATGTGACATTTTTGTTATTTCGTTCACGAGGATACTAGTTTTGCTATCTTGTTTTAAAAAATCATGTTATTTTAGCCCAAGATTCGTTCCTGAACATCCATTTAATTTATGGGAAGGCTAATTTTATTATTTTGTTTAAAAAACATATTATTTTAGACCCGAGTTCTGAAAACCGCGTGTACTAACATGACAATTTGTGCCAAGGAGAATCAGCGGGAGATGGAGAGTACCACTTCCGCGATGTGAACGGGGCGAGATGCCGCCGCCGCGGCAGAGTGCAGACCAAGCTGTCGTCGATTTTTTTAATAATATTATTTTTTAAAAAAAAATATATAAAAATAAACAGCCAACCCAAAAAAAATACAAAAACTGGTTCTTGTCGCCGGTTGAACTGGCGACAGGTACTTTGTCCCCCCTGTCGTCGGTCTAACTGTAACATCCCAATTTTCAGAGCTTTAAAAATCTTTTAAATAATGGTAGTAAGAAAATTCACCATTTGGATTTATTTGAATATTAATTTAAAAAGCTTAATATGGACTTTAAGGACAAATTGATTTAATGTGCTTAATCCCAACACCAACAATTGCCAAAATTATTTTATTTAGATTCTATATGCTTGGATATATTTTATAGAATTTTCTGGGATTTTTCCAAAGTCATGTGCTATTTTCTAATTGCTATTTGTATTTTCTGGATTTATTTAAAAGAAAAATCAAAATACAATCCTTGAACGATCTTTGGGCGAAGCCCAACACTATTCGGTAGCGCCACCCATCTCGCCCCGGCCGCGCTCTCGTCCGTTGGATGCTTGACGCGTGCCCTCGATTCCGATCGGACGCACGCGCTCAACCCCGCCTTCATCCGTTGGATGTTCGCGCGTAACCGTCCGTGATCTCGCCGCGCTTCGCTTCGGTAGTTGGATTTCCATCGCACGGCGCTGCACCCGCCCGCCCTCGCTCTCGCTGCCAGGTGGGACCGCCACCGAGTCGTCGTCTCCGCGGAGCTTTCTTCTTCCTCGCGCTTCGCCCGCCATTGCCGCTGTTCGAAGCTTCGTCCGACAAAATCGCAACGGTTGCTGATTCTTCGCGCCGACCCCACCAAATCGTAGCTCGGTTGATTTCTTATCCGTTCCAAACCGAATCAAACCCCGGACCGTTTTCAATCTCCCCGAATCTCAGAAATTCAAAACCCGGCCGTTTCGGACCCGATTTGGGGGTTTCCAAATCTCGCCGTCTCCAGGCCTATAAATACCCCCTTAGCACCGCCGGACCTCCATGACCCAAAGCCGCCACTCGCCGCCCGATCGCCTCTAGCGCCGCATTTCAAGCTTTAGGGTTTTCGGCCGAGTTTCTTCTCCGGTGAATTGTGCCGCCGTCGTCGCCGCCCTTGCTCCACCGACTGCACCATCGTGATCAGCAAGTCCCAGGCCACCTTGTGCGCCCCTTCTCTTCGCCTGAGCATCGCCGGCGAGCTCGTCCGACAAAACCGATGCTCTCTCGCCGCTTCTTCCTCGCCGGCCGCCATGCCGTCGCTTCCGACCATCGGTAAGGGTACCATCGGTGCGCAATAACCGAGGAACCTTCGGTACCCTTGGTCACCGACGACTCGCCGCCGATCGCCGACGAGCCCTTGGTCCCCGTGCGCCGCCCCTCGGCCGTGCATCGTCAGTAGCCACGCCAGCGCCCCGTCACCTCTAGCGCTTGCGTGTCACCTACGTGGCAGCCGCATCAGCGCCACGCCTCCCGGTTCACCGCGCCAGCTTTGCCTCGGCTCGGAGGACCCGATCAGCGTGGTAGAGCCAGCGGCGATGGGTCCCACTGTCGATCGGTTTTTATTTATATTTCTTTTTCCAAAAATTCTCGGCTGACGCAAGCATTATGCAATAATCCGAATTTCCTTTATAAAAATAATTCGGGAAATTCAATAAAATCCAAATTAGGGTTTATTTGATTTTCCAATCTTCTTAAGCTCATATCTTTTGCATCCGAACTCCGATTGAGCCCATTCAAATTTGTAAATTCATATAAAATTTAGATCTATTTAATGGTGACTTTTATTTGAATAGTTGGAGTTGTTTTGCCACTGTTATTTATTTGTTTTTGTTTCTTTTGTCTCGTTTGCGAGTAGACGTCGATACTTCGGGGAATTTTGCAGAAGAAGGAGCACCTCAAGACCAAGACCAATATCTAGACCTATTCCAAGGCAAGTTATACCTTTGATCATATTGAACCCAGTTTTCAAAATACTTTGTTTCAATGTATTGCATTCTATTTCAAGTATTTATTTAAATGCTTTTGGGATAGTTATTAATCCAATTTGTTATATCCACCTTGTCTATTGTATGCCATGATCTTTTATCACCCTAGGTTGGTTCATTATTAGTTGGTATTATCGTAGCACCAACGTGGGTTGGTTAGATACGATTAGACTGCTTAGCCATGCCACGAGTCATCATTTCATCTGAGTCGCAATTATAAACTTGACTAAGTGATTATGGAACTGTGTGATAAAACTGTGTGTGCTGTGTGCTATTACTCGTTGAAGGCATGTGTTGCACTTAATCAACAGGGTGGGAAAAGATTTAGACTGAGGCAAGTGGTGGATATGTGTGAATGGTGGAACTGTGTGCTATAAACTTTGTGATTTGGGTAAAACTGGAAGTCTTGCCTTGGTCAATTAAGGACTTAACTTTGTGCGTCATTGAACTGGGCCTTACTGTACGACCACATGCCTAGTATGGGTTGGGCCTGACTTAGTAAGTTATGGAGTCTTGACATTGACAACTCAGGTTGTATTTAAGCTGTGTGATGGGCTGGAGGTGTGTAACACTGTGTTTGGGTCACATCGCGGGACGGTTCGCTGCATCCCTGTCCAACGGTGTGTGTCGTTCCAAGGGCTGTGTGTACAAATTGGACGGCAGGAAAGCACATCGGGAGTGTCATTGTTTGAGATGAAGTCTCTGAAAGGTTTTGTTATGGTCAGTGCTAGCTACACTGGTTGTATCGTGTGGGTAAAGTGTACAGCCTCTGCAGAGTGTTTAAACCAATCTATTCGAATAGCCGCGTCCTCGGTTATGGACATGCTCGAAATTTCACACGAGGGTAGATTTTCATAAAACAATTGGGAAGGGTCACCTGTGTGAGATAACTTGTGCAGCTGTGTGAATAACTTGATTAGACTGTATGTACTTTGTGAAATCAATTGTTAACTTATTATTGTCTATTTGTTTTGAATTATGCTTTCAATCTATTAGTTGTATTCAATTGCAAATGTTGCATTTCTGCAAAATAACCACAAAAGCCATTCCTTTGGAATAAGCCATCATGTATAAATGCATTCTGTGGTATGACTTGCGAGTACGGTGTGTACTCACTCTTGCTAAACAAATCAACAGAAGTGGAGGAGTCGTCACTTTGCTTTTGAAGAAGAATTCTCGAAGGTTGATCGTTAGGGTCTTGATCGATCGGTTGTTGTGGTAAATTGATGGGAGCCACGGAGTTTATTTCGTTTCACTGCAGCTTTATTTCTTTATTATCGACCTTGCATGGCTTAATAAATGTAAAACTCGACCGTAAGGTCCCAACGATTATTTGTTATTTAAAGGTACTCGTTTATTCTTATATTCGTTGTATGGATGTGATATTTCATCGATGTTGACACTGTGTGCACTAGCGTGATCCTGGACTAGTGCAGAATACACAGAGGGTCCAGATTTGCATATTTGGGTCCCGACACTAACTTCCTGTCACCAGTTGAACTGATGACAACAATTCAACTATAAAAAAGCCTGAAAATTCACTCCAAATCTCATTTTAAATCCAGGAAAAAAACAGAAAAGGAGATAAGAAAGGTAGCGAAGCTCTGCCAGTTCGTCGCAGAGGGGAGATAGACGGAGCATCGGATCCGATTGGCCATCTTGCAGATATATATATTTTGAAACTTTATACATTATGTCAAAACATTGTCGGTTAGCAAACAAACATAGCGATATAGAATTTAGTAGATTAGATAAATATAGTCCAATTATATAGTACATCATTTGAACTGTGTACGAGGTAGGTAGAGTGTAATCTAAATAATATCGGTTTTATTTAGCTCCACATTTTGTGCGCAGTAATGATATTGTTAATACCGAAAATTAATTTTTAACTAGGAAAATAGCATGACATATTTTAAAATTAAAAGGAAAATTCGGATCAGCTAATTAGGGTAGGTAGAGCATAATCGAAATAATTGTAGCTTTATTTAGCTCCCTATTTGTGCGCGGTAATTATGTTGTTAATATCGGGAATTAATTTATAACTAGGAAAATAGTATGTCGTGTTTTAAAATTGTAAAGAAAATTTGGAGCAGCTAATTAGGGTAGGTAGAGCCTAATAAAAAAATAACAACTTTATTTAGCTATGTAGGGTAGGTAGAGCGTAATCCCAGCTTTATGACTTGTCACATAAATTTAGTTTCTATTTGTGGTTGATAATTATTTTGCTAACACTGCTTCCTATTACAATTATTACATATTCCGTAGTCTTTACAATGTATGCACTGAATTTTCAAGTATAGCGAACTCAGGCCACGATGCCGAGTGGCCATACGAGTTGCTTGACCCGATGATTCACCTACATCACCGTAGCCGTCTCAGTACCATCCTCCCCCAAGAGGGCGAGGTGGCGATTGAGCTTGGTGCGTTGCGGCCGCGCACGCCCATCAGAGCATGGAGGTTGCACCCAAGCTGGGTGACGAGGTACGTACCACTGCGATCTTCGTATACTCATTTGTGGCCTAACTACCACGTGTGGACTAACATTCGTTTGTAACCTGACACGACACAGGTTGAGGGCAGCAAGCCTCCTTCCGCTGGCACAGATGGTGGAGGCGACGTAGGAGGACGACCAGGATCGATTCTGCTCCTACATCCAGGCATTTTCTATATGACCGGACCCTACTGACGGCGTTGGTCGACCGGTGGAGGCCGGAGAAGCACACGTTTCACCTTCCGTGCGGGGAGATGGCGCCGACGCTGCAAGACGTAAGCTTCTTGACTGGGTTGCCCTGCACAGGTTTTCCCATGACGGCCTATGAGATCTCGCCCATGTGGCGCACGAAGTTCCTGGCAAGGTTCCAGGCTGTGCTACTGCCGGTCAGCTATTACCACGAGTTCAGCAGCCTGCACGGAGCAACGCTGAGGTGGATCAATCAGTTTTACGTAAGTCTTCATAACTATTATCCTCTCGCATCAATTCAGTTGTGAACCTTGCTGACGTGTATATATCTTCTTGCAGCCAAATCGTATGGCGGAGGACGCACCCGACGAGATGGTGAGGAGGCACTTGGAGGCCTACTTGCTGTGTCTGTTCGGGTGGGTCATGTTCCTGGGGTCTTGCGGCGACAATGTCAACAAGCATTACAACCGGTACGTACGTGAGCTCTCAAACTGGTCGGTACTTCGTATTTAATTCGCTAGATTTAGGTTTCTAACTTGTTGATTACGTGTGCATGTGGATCTACACCGGGAGGTCCTCGAGTTGACAGCCTCCACGCAATAGATGTCGCTTGAGGGGGTACATCAGAAGGATCTTACAGTGCATCGCGGAGAAGGTGAGGTGACGGATCAAGATCGCGACTTGTCGCACGCCGAGGAGTAGGAGTGCGTCGCGCTATGGCTGGAGTCACCGACTTCTTCTTCGGCATCACCACCCTCTTCTTGTTCAGCCACGAATGCAGGAGTGGGCTTGGCATATGCCTGGGCTAGAAGGACTAAACCCCACCCTACCTCCCTCGCCACGCGTAGATATGACTGTATGTGGGTTGTGTTGCTCAGGGGTTAAGGCAACTCAATCTCAGATAACATACATCACGGTCCACTTGAAATGTGTGAAACAACTACCACATCACATCACCTCATATACCTCTGTTCTTGGCAGGGGCACAGTCGTCGATTGAAAATAACGCAAGTCAATCCCCTCGGGACCCTTAGAATAGTCTCCGGACCGTAATAAATTTTAAAATTAGTAACATCCGACATAATTGACGCACTGCACCATGAAGAACATTTCCACGATTAACCACATATCTAAAACGAGACTACCCACCGGAAAAAAATTATGAACAACATACTGCACTACACAACTGTACATCCAAAACTATGTAATCCATTCGGTTCAAAAAATTACCTCACATGTGGGCAACCGGATGGGCAGCGCATCGCTAACTTCTCTCCTCCCTTCTCTCCTTTTTTTTGAATGCAAATGAGTCCTGTGCGAATTTTAGGGTTTCATGGAGCTCTTATAGGGGGAAAGTGTAAGATCGAGGAGGCCGACTAGAGGGGGGTGAATAGGCGGTTTAAAAAATCTTTCGACAAAAACCAATTAAAAATACGGAAGCTAATAACAAATTAGTTTTGTACAATTAAAACATAAAATAACTAGGCTCTACTAAGTGCACCAACAATATACACACAATACAATGAGAGCAATCGTACAATGATATATAAGAAATTAAAGTACGTAATGTAAATTGCTCAAAGTAAAGCACAAGACAAATCAAGATGACACAATTATGTTTTACCGTGGTGTTCGGAGACTTGCCGGTCTCCCCTAATCCACATTGAGGTAAGCCCAATCAAATTGAACCGGCTCCACTAATTAAGCCAACACCTTCGAGGTAAGTCCAACCACTTGGACCGGTTCCAACACGAACCAACACCTCGCTCCACTAGGGTTGCTCTTCCTCCACTCCAGAGATGGCGAGCACCAAACCACTCACAACATGCCAGATCTTCTCACAAGCTTCTTGAGAATATCACAGGACACGACACCTCCACATCGTCTAGGTGTCGGCAAACACCAAGAGTAACAAGACTCAACTTTCACTTGAACTAATCAAGTGTCTAAGCTGGATACACAATCCACTACCTAAGGCAACACATGCACTTAGGGTTTGCTCTCAAATCCCACTAAGTGCAACACATGCACAAAAGAGAATGAGAGGCTTGCTCTTAGCTCAAGAGGCTCAATAGAGGTTCACAATAGCACCAGCAACCATCCCCAACCGGTCAAGTTTAGTATTTATAGCCCACACTAAAAAACTAGCCATTAGAGGAAAGATTCCCTCAAATCTATGCATGGCCGGTCTGACCGCAAACTAATGGCCGGTCTGACCGCCCATGCGCCAACGGCTATAAAACTAGCCGTTGGACCTACGGTCGGTCGGACCGTCAACTAATGGCTGGTCTAACCGCCGCCAAATCGGTCAGACCGCCAAGGCTGGCCTGTCCGACCGCCCGAGGAAAATCAGCACACCTCAAAAAGGTGCTTCTTCGGAATAAACGTACCGCGAGAACTCCGGTAGTGCCGTTTTCTCAACGGCGGAACTATCGCACAGAGAATCGATTCAAATGGCCACCGGTCCGACCGTCCAACACATGGCGGTTTGGCACCGATCAAACCGTTCCACACAAGCGGTCTGACCACCAGACCACAGAGGCAATGCACTTTGACTTCGCTTCAAATGACAAAACACATTTGCCCATTTGAGTAGACCACAGAGGCAATGCACTTTGACTTCGCTTCAAATGACAAAACACATTTGCCCATTTGAGTGCATTTTCAACAAGGATTCAAAGATGATATTCTCAACAAGTTGCAAAACACATTTGCCAACCTTTAGAATACTCATCACAAGGAATAAGGTTCAAGAACTTACACCATTTGCAAAAGACATTTGCAAACTTAAGTCACATGCTACAAGAAATCAAACATGAGCTTCAACTATTTGCAAAACACATTCGCAAATAACAGCATCGTGCCACAAGGCTAAGGTGCATGGACTTCAGCCATTTGCAAAATACATTTGCAAACTATAGTCCCATGCTACAAAGATTAAATGCATGAGCCTCGACTATTTGCAAAACACATTCACAAATAATAGCTCCATACAGAGATGAGCTATAACAAACACAACGAGCTATCAACACATGACTAACTCATGCTACTAGTCAAGACCCCTCTTAATAGTACGGTAATCCTATACTAACAATCCGGTCTACCAACCAAACACCAAGACCGGTAAAAGACTAGGAACACATCCTTTATCCCTAGCTAGTCATACCTTTGCCTTGCATCTTCTTGAAGCTTGATGACGCACATCAACACTTCAAATCCGGGTTCTTGACTTTGACAATCATCAACACATGATGATCTTCTTCACTTCGGGATCTTGTCTTGAACATCATCAACACATGATGATTTCTTCATCCCGGGTCTTGACATGCATCAATACATGATACATTCTTTCACTTCAAGTCTTGATATGCATCAACTCATGATGCATGCTTCATTAGACCTCCATCAACACATGATGGGTCTTTTCTTTGAACATCATTGACACGATGATTCTCATTTCTTCAAGCTCTTCATATGCATCAACTCGTGATGCATCCTTTACTTGAGTCTTGACTTGATGATCAACTCATGATCATCCTAAGTCTTCATCATCCTGGAACATAACCCATCATCCAACTCATGAAAAATGTTAGTTCCACAATATGATTATCATTAATTACCACACCATACCATTAACTCATAATGGTGGGACAAGATACTTCAATCTTTTCCTTTTTGGTAATTGATGATAACCACTTCAATTGCACATAAATTGAATTTAAATAATGTAACACGATATGAATATATATAAACTACACAAGTCATATATACTCTAACATAAGTATGCGAGAACTACACAAGTTCTACATACTCAAAACATCTATATACTCACAACATGAGTATACAAAAACTACACAAGTCTTGTATACTCGAAACATGAGTATACAAGAACTACACAAGTTCTATATACTCAAAATATGAATATACAAAAACTACACAAGTTTTGTATACTCAAACGGATATGTTTCACAGTAAAGATCCAAAATATATGTGGAAAGCGGAATATGGATCACTACTAATGAAACCACAAAATATAGCATGAACTCCCCCTAAATATGTGCATACACAAATGTGTAATGAAGACATATGCACATATTCAAGTTAAACTTATGGTTGAGTTCTTCCTATATTTTGGATCTGAGGAATGCAACAATATATAAGAGTGTAAGTCGAATGCATACCTCGTTCAATTTCACCTTTATATCCAAATAAGACTACACACTAGATATTGAAATAGAATTGTTAGTCTCACAATTATATTTGTCATTAATCACCAAAACACTCCATTAACTCATAATGGCGGGTCTAGATCCTTCAAAAAGTCTCTACGGCTAGTTGAACTGGCGACAAAGAGTTGGATCGGCGACAGGGAGGCGACAGGGTTCCTGTTTACAGTTGAACCGGCGACAGGTGCCTATCGCCAATTCAACCGACGACAGGAACTAATTTTTGTAATTTTTTGGGCTAACTATTTATTTTTATAATTTTCTTTTAAAATAATATTATTTAAAAAAATCAGCTGTCGACGACATGGACCACATATTCAGGTGAACGAACCATAAAAGGATGTTGGCGATTTGCATGGCACCACTATCTCACCACGTTTTACAATTTCTAGTCATTGTGACTCTCTACAGGCTAGACTCTATATGTCTCCACGCCGGTCGGTCAACAAATCCTGAATGCAAAATGTACTCTTCAAACGGGCCTTACAGAGCCCAAAACACAAACATAAAAGGCCCAGAAAATCTTGTTCCAGACCCGAAAGCATGCTCGGTTAGCCCAAATTGGCCCAAGCGGCAGCACTTGCACCCGCGCACCACCCATCTCGCCCAAACCTTGCACAACAACGCATGCCCGTGTCACTCACAATCACAGGCTCACAACAATAGTACCCCCACACAATCAAACGCTAGTAGTCGACTAGTAGGATAGTACCGCACCACACTCGGGATTTGTTTGGTTGGAGGCCTCAATAACCTGTTATCAAAAAGTTATGTCTGAAAGTAGTTTGAAAATTTGATGATATTTGTCTAATTAGGCTGGTCTGAAGATGGAATGTTTGGTTGGAAGCCTATGCCTGAGACTGATTAATGAAAGTAGGGATGGTGGATGGAAGACTGTGATGGTAGATCGAGTCGCCTGTGAAAAATCTAGACCCGTCATTATGAGTTAATGGAGTATTTTGGTGATTAATGATAAATCTATATGTGAGACTAACACTTCTATTGATATACCTATTGTGTAGTCTTATTTGGATGAAAAGGTGAAAATCATGGAGGCACGCATTCGACATCACATTTTTATATCTTATTGTGTTCCTCGAATCCAAAATATAGGTTGAACTCCACTAAAAGTCTATCTTAAATATGTGCATATGTTTTTATTACACATTCGTGTATGCACACAATTAGAGGGAGTTCACTTTATGTTTTGTGGTTTCATTAGTATTGATCCATATTTCTTTATCCACATATATTGAGGATCTCTACTTGAAACATATCCTTTGAGTATATAATACTTTTTTAGTTCATATATACTCATATTGCTTTATATTTAATTATTTGCAACTATATTTATGGGACTAATGTGTATCCCAAGTTGTTTAAAGGCTTAGTCCCGGATTACAGAAGACAACATGGAAATGGCAATGCAAAGACAAAAGAGGGATCATGGCTAATGGCTTGAGGTTTATTTTGTGCCATTTTTGCTATGCATTGCATTTGTTTTGCTTCTGAAAAAGTCTTTAGTGAAACTCGGTAGTACCGACGTTGTCTTGGTGGTACTACCACACAGCAGTATGACCAAGAAAAGTAGTGTGGTACAACCGCAACTCGGTCGAACTGAAGATTAGTTGGCGGTACGTGTTTTCGAGAGTGACACCTTTCTTGGAGCTTGAGTGCTCCCATGGAAAGTGGTAGTACTGGAGTTTATTTGGCGGAACTACCTCATCGCGGTATGACCGCAAATACTGAACGGACCTACCGCAATCTGGTGTAACCGAGATTTAGTAAGCGGTACGTTATTTCCAGTGAGTGCCTGTTTTGGACCTCAAAGCAAAGCGGTCGTACTGCCCTTGTATTCGGTATGGCCGGAGAGCGGAACTACCGCATGATCAATGGCGGTAGTACTGCACCTTTCTGCAATAGCTTATTTAGAAGCATTTAATGCAGGTATGACTAGCTAGGGCTGAGGATGTGTTCCTAGTCTTCTTCCAGTCTTGGTGTTTGTTTGGAAGACCGGATTGCTAGTATAGTTTTGTTGTACTATTAAGAGGGGTTTTATCTAGTAGCTTGAGTCTCATAATGTGTTGATATCTCAATCTCGCTTGCTCTAGCTCACCGTGGTATGATGCTATTATTTGCTAATATGTTTTACAAATAGTCGAGGCTTATGCATTTAATCATTGTAGCATGTGACTATACTTTGCAAATGTGTTTTACAAATAGTCGAGGATCATGCATTTAATCCTTGTAGCATGTGACTATACTTTGCAAATGGTTGAAGTCCATGTACCTATGTGGATTTCATGGGGATATGCTCCAGATCTTAGGATGATGTGACAATTGGCAATGGCGTTTACGGTTTGTCGTTTCACGCGTTTTCGACTAAGTTCTGAGCTTCTTGCTCGAGCGGTCCGACCGGTCCTTATGGCGGTCCAACCGGTCCCATATCGGTCGGGCCGGCCATCCGGGCGATCGGACCGGCGATGACCAAAAGTGTTCAAATCGAGCTGGGCCAAAAATAGGTGTTGTAGACAAGTAAGGGGATCCCAATGCACTTGGTCTCATGATTTTTGGAGCCTCGAGTGAAAAGTTCTATTGGTTTAAAGTTTCCGAAGGTTTGGATTTTGGGAGCTTGAATTTGGCTAAGTCTAAAGGCGGTCCGGCCGCTCACGAGGAAGCGGTCCGACCGCCATGGCGATCCGCCGGCTCACTGGAGCGGTCGGGCGGTAACTACTGAACGTCGGCCAACCGTGGCGATGTTGTTTTGTTAGGTCAAAGTCATTGGTTTCATGGCATATGATTTGCATGATGCATGTTTTGACTAACATGGGTCAAGTTGTGAAGAACTTGTTCCCGAATCGTGTTTTCTTATGCGTGGTTGTGCGGGTAGCTTGGTGGTCAACGACGGTCAGCGGCGAGGAGAATCGGGACTAGACTTGAAGAGTTGAGGTCGAGCGATCGGCGATGCGGGTGAGTCAACGACTCAAGCGTGACACAAGATGGACAAGGGTGACCTATTGGCGAATCCATGACGCATGGTGAAGCGGTTTAGGTCAAAGGTTAAAGACGGCGCTTTGCGGCGTGCGTGTGTGACCCGTTTGTTAGTGGGCCTTAACGGAGCCCAATTAAGTCAAACCCTAAGAGTTTTAGGCCTCCACTATAAATAGGAGGAGATGGTGACGCACCTCTCTCTCTCTCGCCTTTTATGTTTCAAAACCCTAATTGTCTTTAGGGAGTTGAGGTGGAGGCTAGGGCTCTTGATGGTTTGTGGTGAATTTCGTGATCCTTGATTATCCACGATCCATGATGGTGTGGATGTAATCCGGCAACAATCACGAAATCAATCTATGCAAGGTTTGCTTGAGATAAGTCTCTTTTCGTTCTTGCTTTCAATTTCGTGTTTTTAGGGCTTTCTTTGATCCGCGAGTTTGTGATTGATTCTTTCACGTGAATTAGCTTGCTGTGATATGTGTGAATCTATCTAGCATCATCTTAATCATCAATCTCTCACGAACAAGCTTTAGGATCAAGTTTTCGTTCTTGCCCGGTTTTAGACCTTCTGTTAATCAATTGGCAATTGCTCAAGATCGTTCCAAGAATTATCATAATATTCGATTGGAATAGGTCCTCAATAGCATAGAGAAGGTGTGTGCAAAGTTTCGTGAAGTTTGGAGTTGAGAATCAAAAGTTAGACCTAATTGCAACCGTCATCGGTGATTTATCTTATTTGGATCGATTACGTGATCGGCCGGTCCGACCGCCCGTCACCACCGGTCCGACCGATTTTGGAGAGGTTCGACCGCCAGCATAACAGCGGTCCGACCGCCCGGCAATCGGTCCGACCGGTTCACTACAGCGGTCAGACCGCCAGTACTTGTATTGCTTTAATTCTTGCTGATTATTGTCGCATTGCTTAGGGGTTTTATTGGATTCAATACTAGTCTTCCATTTGTCTTGGTATATTGATCTTCATAGCTTTCTAATAGCTCTTTGGGTGAAATTGTATTGAGTTCATAATTTGTGAAAAGTGGCGTGCTCCTATTCACCCCCTCTAGTCGCCTTTACGGTCCAACAAGTGGTATCGAGCCGGTTAGTTCAATCTTGATCTTAACCGGTCCACCAACTTTGGCGATGGATAAGTTTTCTACTAAACCGCATATCTTCGATGGGCACGACTATGCCTATTGGAAGAATCGTATGCGCGTCTTTCTTGAGAGCGAGGACAAGCTATTTGGGATGTTGTTAGAGCCCATTGGTTATTCTGAAATTGCTACACACGCTTACGCAATTCTTTTGGCTAACAACAATAAGGCTAAGAATCTTTTATATGGTGCACTTGGTAGACAAGAATATGATAGAATTTGCAATCTTTCAATCACATGAAATTTGGAACACTCTCGAAACATATCATGAGGTTCGTCCCAAATCAAAAGGTGCGTCAAGCTGTTTACAAGCGTGAGTACAATAAATTCGAGATGCGTCTGGAGAGCATCGATGACATTTTCGATCGCTTTAATAAAGTAATTAATCAAATGAAAATCATTGATATTGAATATTCTCAATCTGAAAATGCCACCCATCTCTTGGTGCAATCAACACCAAGGAGTGGGAGATGAAAGCTCTTGCTATAGAAGAAAATGTTGATCTTTCAAGTCTTACTTTAGAATTGCTTTATAGTAAACTCAAGACTCATGAAATTAAAAGAGTTGATCATCCTAAGAAAGATAATTTAGCTTTGGTAGCAGATCCTCTCAAAAGGCTTTTGATGACTCTTGTGAATCTTCTTCGGATTTTCATTTGCTTGTTTATCCGCTATTCATGAAGAGGAGCTTGAAAGTATTCACAAACAGAGTTAGCTCTTCTAGCTAAGAAATTCACACGGCCTACAATAATGTGAGAAACAAAAGAGAGGTGGTCCGGTAACATGCTATGAATGTGGTGAGCTCAATCATATCAGACAAATTGCCCCAAGTGAAAGGTAAGAGCAATCATAAGGAAGGAAAGCCGACTTGGAAGAAGCCTCCTTTCAACAAATCAAGGTATGAGGCAAATAAGCTTGTGAAGGCTGCTCACCGGGTCCTTGCCGCTTTGAGGATCAATCCTTGAGCGATGTGGATACCGGGAGTGAGGAGGACAAGGAGGAGGAGATCCTCAAGGTAAAAAGAAAGGGAAGGCCAAAGACTTCACTGGCATGTGCTTCATGGTCGACACGGAGGACATTGATGATAATGAGGTATCTTTTACTTATGATGAGCTTTACGCTAAATATGATTCTATAGTTGAGCAATTGCTTAGTCAAGATGAAGCGCTTGAATTTGTTATGACAAAAATAAGAAATTAGAGTCAAAATTAGCAAACTGAAAGTAGAGCTTAAAGCTGCTAAGATTCTTGAACTCGATGAATGTTTATCTTGTCATGCTATGCATTCAAAATTACCAAGTTACAATCTGCTCATAATATTTGTGTACAACAACTTGAGAATGCTAAATCTGAACTAAATGAAATTAAAAGTGCTCCTTGTGAAAAATGTTTAGAATCTAGTAAATTGATTGCTTTTGATGTTTTTGATTCTAGCCCTTGCACTTCATGCTTAGAAAAGAACGTGAAATCAAAGATATCTTAGAAGTGCTAGAGTCAAATATGCTAAGCTTAAGGACAATATTGAAAATACTACTTGTGCTTCATGTTCCACTCTTAAGCTTGAAATTGCTTTGTATAAGGAAAAATCTATGGATAAAACTTGTGATTCTTGTGTCAACTTGAGAAAAGAAAATGCTTACCTTCATGATACATTAGAGAAATTTTCTAAAGGTAAGAAACAATTAAACATGATTCTTGACAAGTCTAAAACTCCTTATAAGAAGCAAGGTTTAGGATTCAATTCTTTTCAAGACAATTCGAACCCAAAAGTCATTCAAGTCTTGGAAAAGGGTTTAATTGAATTCAAAACCCAACTTTGCAAAAACATCTTTTAAATCTGCGAGTTTTGCCCAACCTTGTATTAATTCAAATGGTGCTTCTTCTAGTGGTACCAAGTACCATTGCACTTATTGCAAAAAAGGTGGACATTTGATTGAATACTGTTGGCGTAGGTTGAAAAATGATAGGAAAAATTTTGATAGAATTTCATTCATGCAACCTAGAGCTTCTATGAGACATGGTAACACTGAAAAGAATAAACATGGATTAGGATTTTTATCTCATGCAAATCATTATGTTTCTAGACATCCTAATTCTAATGTGTATCGATCAAGGATCGGATCACTGGTGCTCACCGGTCGACCGTTTTGGTCACCGATCGACCTTGACAAGACAAAGCCTGTCGAGACCGCCCATGGACGATTCAAGTCTCATTTTAATTTGAACATTGCTCATAACCAAATGTTAAATGAAATCAAGGATAGTACTTCGGTTTGTATACTCCTTGCGGGCGTGTGTCTCGATCTTTGGATTCCTAAATCTTGTTTATCTAATCCCGATATTGAGACACATCGTTCTTTTGCTCCTTGATTTTTAGGATTACCGCGGAAAGGGGAAGAACACGTGGTTTGTTGACTCCGGATGTTCACGCCACATGACCGGGAACTCAAAATGGTTCACCTCTTTCACGCGAGCAACAGGTGATGACTTCATCACCTTTGGAGATGATACACAAGGGCGAATTGAAGGAACAGGATCAATTAGGGTAAACAACAAATTCATTCTAAAGGATGTCGCTCTTGTGGACAAGCTTAGGTATAATCTCCTTTCTGTTTCTCAGCTTCTTGATGATGGGTATGAGACTGTTTTTAAGAAAAATGCTTGTCGTGTGCTTGATTCTACTGGTGAGCTTGTGTTTGGAATCTCTAGAGTTGGTAGAATTTTTGGGGCTGACTTTTCAGAATCTCTTGCTGGATCTCTTAAATGTTTGCTTACATCTTCTTCTGATTTTTGGCTTTGGCATCGACGTTTGGGGCACATTGGTTTTGATCATCTGACACGAGTTAGCAACCTTGATCTCATGAGAGGCTTGCCCAAACTCAAAGCTGTCAAGGATGCTGTATGTGCGCCCTGTAGGCATGGCAAACAAGTTGCCGCCTCACACCCTTACTCAGTGACTATGGTTATGGTGACGGACCGGGACGCTTGCTTCATATGGATCTTGTTGGTCTGCTAGAGTCCGGTCAGTCGGTGGAAAATGGTATATTCTTGTCATAGTCGATGATCTTTCTAGATATACTTGGGTGTTCTTTCTTACTTCAAAGGATGAAGCTTTTGGTTATTTTCATGATCTTGTTCTTCGTTTGGCTTCTGAGCTTCCTGGTGCTTTGAGAGCGATTCGCAGTGATAATGGCACGGAGTTCAAAAATGCTTCTTTTGCTTCTTTTGTCTTTGGCGTGGTATTGAGCATCAGTTCTCCTCTCCACACGTCCCTCAACAAAATGGCGTGGTGGAAAGGAAGAATAGGACCTTGGTCGAAATGGCTAGGACGATGCTAGATGAGTATAGCACACCTAGGAGATTTTGGGCGAAGCTATTGCTCTCGCTTGCCATATTGCCAATCGTGTCTTTTGAGACCTTCTTTAGGCAAGACTCCTTATGAGCTTCGTTTTGGTAGAAAACCCTCTGCTTCGCATTTTGAGTTTTGGATCAAAATGTTTTATTCTTAAGACAGCAATTTAGATAAATTTGAATCAAGAACTTTTGATGGGGTATTTTTGGGTTATCTGCTCATTCGAGGGTTTTCGAGTTTTTAATCTGAGACTAACATTATTCAGAGACTTGTAATGTCACTTTTGATGAGACTAGCCACGAGCTAGATCAATTGCTCTGAGATGATTCTGGTGTGAGAGTATTTTTGTGGAGGAAGATGAGGACGAAGCTAATGTCATTCCCTCATCTGCTGCTGCGGCGCCCATATTGATACAAGAACACCTCGTCTACTTCACCTTGATTGAGGCTCTGTTGCATCATCATCATCAGCGATACTGCGGAGGTCGAAGAAACGACATCTCACCCGGCGCTCCGCCGCATTGAGAGACATCCTCGGAGCAGATAATAGGTAATCTACATGAGCGAGTCACTCGCTCGGTATAATGATCCAAATCTCTACTCTCATTCGGCTTTTGTTGCTTCTTTTGAACCCCGCGATATATCACATGCTTTATCGATTCTAGTGGGTAAATGCCATGCATGAGGAGTTAGAGAATTTTGAAAGAAACAAAGTTTGGAACCTAGTAGAACCTCCTAGTGGTCATAATGTTATAGGAACCCGTTGGGTGTTTAAGAATAAACAAGGTGAGGATGGTTATGTGGTTAGAAATAAGGCCAGATTGGTAGCTCAGGGTTTCAGCCAAGTTGAGGGGTTAGATTTTGATGAGACATTTGCTCCTGTTGCTAGACTAGAAGCCATTCGCATTCTGCTTGCATTTGCTGCATCAAAAGGTTTTAAATTATATCAGATGGATGTTAAAAGTGCCTTTTTAAATGGTTTCATAGATGAGGAAGTGTATGTTAAGCAACCCCCTGGTTTTGAGGATCCTAAATATCCAAATCGTGTTTTCAAGCTATCTAAAGCATTGTATGGTCTTAAACAAGCCCCTAGAGCACAGTATGATAGACTTAAGACCTTCTTGCTTAAAAATAATTTTGAGATGGGTAAAGTGGATAAAACCCTATTCATTCTTAGGCGTGACAATGACTTCTGCTTGCTCAAATTTATGTGGATGATATTATCTTTGGTGGTTCCTCTAATGCTCTTGTTTCCGACTTTTACGACACCATGTCTAGGGAATTTGAGATGAGTATGATGGGAGAGCTTAATTACTTTTGGGACTTCAAATCAAGCAATGCAAGGAAGGAACTTTCATCCATCGACGAAGTACACTAAAGATCTTCTCAAACGCTTCAACATGGGTGATTGCAAGCCAATTTCCACTCCCATGGCAACTTCAACTGCTTTGGATCCAGATGAGGAAGGAGAAGTCGTGGATCAACGCGAGTACCGCAAACATGATCGGCTCCTTCGTATTTGACGGCCTCGAGACCGGACATTCACTTCACGGTATGCCTTTGTGCAAGATTTGAGCGTCTCGAGAACTTCCCATCGCCAAGCCGTTAAGCGCATATTCGGTATTTACACTCTACCCTCTTATATGGCATTTGGTATTCTGCTCTTGACTTTGTCCATTAGAGGTTTTGATTCGATTTTGCGGTCGTCGGTTAGATAGGAAGAGTACCTCGAGCACTGTCACTTTCTAGGCACGCCTCTTGTATCTTGGTCTTCTAGAGCGGTCTTACATTGCACAATCCACTCTTGAGGCGGAGTATGTTCTTCTTTGCTAGTTCTTTGTAGCCAAATTTTGTGGATAGCGTCCACTTTGAAAGATTATGGGTTAAACTTTGCTAGTGTTCCTCTTTTACGTGATAACACTTCGCTATTAATATTGCTAAAACCCGATGCAACATTCTAGGACTAAGCACATAGACATTCGCTTTCACTTCCTTAAAGATCATGTTGAAAAAGGTGATATTGTGATGCACTTTGTAGAGTCCAAGCTCAATTGGCGGATATTCTTACCAAGCCTTTAGATCAAACCGATTTTCCTCCTTAAGAAGTGAGTTAGGGTAATTTATCCTTATGGGTTGGTTTGAGGGGAGTTTGATCTTTTCTTATCTTTCCTTGTTCTTTTGATCTTTTATTGTTCTTTTACGAACTTAGTGATCTTTTGAACTTTTTAGATTTTTAGGCCTTTTAATTGCATCTCATTGTGTCATATTGCATTCATATGAAAAATACAACAAGTGGTATGAAAAATTCAAAAAAAATGCATTGTAATATAAGATTTTCTGCTTATCTTTTAAAATTGATGAAGCTTTGCCTATTACCCTTTAGAGCTTTTGTATTTCTATTCTTGCTCAATGTCATGTCTAGTTCTTTGACTTGCTAGAATTATCATGCTTTTACATGTGTAGCTAAGTCTTTGCTATATGAGCTAGAACCTTTTAAACAACTCAAACTAAGAAATTGCAATTTGTGGATGTTTTAGCGAGTTGCGTAATTAGTGCTCCTCTTGTGACATTGGCCCTGTCAGAATTGCTTTGTTAAGCTCTTTGATCTAAAATTGACCATTACTTGAGCTTTTGTGTTCTTGAGATTCTAAAAATTGCTCTTGTGAAAAATGAAAATCAAGATTGTCTTATGCTTAAATTGTGCCAAACTATTCTTACGAGACTGCTTGTCAAATAACATGAACTTGGAGATAGTTTGATGAACGAGACGATCTCATGGGGATGCTTGTCGAAATGACATGAACCTCAAGATTTGTCGCCCGGTAGAAGCTTAGAAAGAGTTTGTGGATGGCTCCTAGTCCGGATCTTCTTTACTAAGATATACCTTTAATCAACTTTTGGTGAAGCTTAGGATGAGTTTGTGGATGGCTCCTAGTCCGGGATCTTGTCACTAAGTTAGATCATTAGTCAACTTCAATATTCAATGCAAATGAGAAAAATGTTGACAAATGGGCGTTTACAAAATATTGAGCAAAATGATTCAATACGGGACTTGATTGACTCTTCTTGTGGTCTTTGTTAGATTTTTGATCTCACTTTGACATTTGACATGGCCAATTTCACTTTAGGATCCTGTTGATGAACTTCTTTGAATTTGAGCGTTGCTTAAATTGATAAAATCTAATGCTTTACTTTTGAGCCTTTGTGCTTAGCTTTGCTATATATGTCTTACCATGATCTTGCTAGCGTTGTCGGGCTTGATATCTTTGTTTGTGCAATATTAGAGAAACTACATTGTTCTTTTGGGTAATCTCCAAAGCTTCTTATCAAAAATTGAAAATACAAAAATTGAAGCCACTCCATTGCACTTCATGCATATTCCTCTTTATGCTTCTTTTGTTTACGCTTCTTTCTTTATTCTCTATTTGTTATTCTGGATGAGAGGAAGGCGTGATTCCTTGATGAATCCATTGTCAAAGGGGAGAAGATGTGTTAAATGAAAAGATATTTCTTTGGGAGAAGATGTGTAATATTTCTTTGCTACTCTTATTTGGAGAAGATGTGTTAATGAGAAGGTTGGGGAGAAGTTTATACAAAGGGAGAAACGAAAATTTGAAATTTGATGATCATAGTGAGGGGAGTTCTTGAGTTGCATTCTTATTGTCTTATTGAATATTCGAACTTGAATTGCATTCTTTTATACTCACAATGATCATAGGTCAATTGAACAATTGTTCTTTCATATGGACCTCATGTGAGAATTTTGACCCTTTTAAAATCAAAGTTTTTATGCTTTCTTTTGCCTTGTCTCACATGCCTATACTATTACGATGCCGGCTTGGTCATTTTCATTGCTTTTTCTTGCTTATGGACCAAGTTGTGCCTTTGTGCGCTGCGAGTAAACTCGTTTTCAAACCTCTTACTTACATTTTTGGATAATTGCCAATGTGTTCATCAAGGGGAGATTGTGGATTTCATGGGGATATGCTCCGGATCTTAGGATGATGTGACAATTGGCAATGGCGTTTACGGTTTGTCGTTTCACGCGTTTTCGACTAAGTTCTGAGCTTCTTGCTCGGTGATCGACCGGTCCTTGCACGGCGGTCCGACCGGTCCTATATCGGTCGGACCGGCCATCTAAAGCGATCGGACCGGCGATGACCAAAAGTGTTCAAATCGAGTGGGCCAAAAATAGGTGTTGTAGACAAGTAAGGGATCCCAATGCACTTGGTCTCATGATTTTGGAGCCTCGGTGAAAAGTTCTATTGGTTTAAAGTTTCGGAAGGTTTGGATTTTGGGAGCTTGAATTTGGCTAAGTCTAAGGGCGGTCCGGCCGCTCACGAGGAGCGGTCCGACCGCCATGGGAAGCGATCCGACCGCTCACTGGGCGGTCGGGCCGAATTAACTTGAACGTCGACCAACCGTGGCGATGTTGTTTTGTTAGGTCAAAGTCATTGGTTTCATGGCATATGATTTGCATGATGCATGTTTTGACTAACATGGGTCAAGTTGTGAAGAACTTGTTCCCGAATCGTGTTTTCTTATCGTGGTTGTGCGGGTAGCTTGGTGGTCAACGACGGTCAACGGCGAGGAGAATCGGGACTAGACTTGAAGAGTTGAGGTCGAGCGATCGGCGATGCGGGTGAGGTCAACGACTCAAGCGTGACACAAGATGGACAAGGGTGACCTATTGGCGAATCCATGACGCATGGTGAAGCGGTTTAGGTCAAAGGTTAAAGACGGCGCTTTGCGAAGCGTGCGTGTGTGACCCGTTTGTTAGTGGGCCTTAACGGGAGCCCAATTAAGTCAAACCCTAAGAGTTTTAGGCCTCCACTATAAATAGGAGGAGATGGTGGCTGCACCTCTCTCTCTCTCTCTCGCCTTTTATGTTTCAAAACCCTAATTGTCTTTAGGGGAGTTGAGGTGGAGGCTAGGGCTCTTGATGGTTTGTGGTGAATTTCGTGATCCTTGATTATCCACTGATCCATGATGGTGTGGATGTAATCCAGCAACAATCACGAAATCAATCTATGCAAGGTTTGCTTGAGATAAGTCTCTTTTCGTTCTTGCTTTCAATTTCGTGTTTTTAGGGCTTTCTTTGATCCGCGAGTTTGTGATTGATTCTTTCACGTGAATTAGCTTGCTGTGATATGTGTGAATCTATCTAGCATCATCTTAATCATCAATCTCTCACGAACAAGCTTTAGGATCAAGTTTTCGTTCTTGCGGTTTTAGACCTTCGTTAATCAATTGGCAATTGCTCAAGATCGTTCCAAGAATTATCATAATATTCGATTGGAATAGGTCCTCAATAGCATAGAGAAGGTGTGTGCAAAGTTTCGTGAAGTTTGGAGTTGAGAATCAAAAGTTAGACCTAATTGCAACCGTCATCGGTGATTTTCTTGTTTGAGATCGATTACGTAGATCGCCGGTCCGACCGCTTGTCACCACCGGTCCGACCGATTTTGGAGAGGTTCGACCGCCAGAGATAACAATGGTCCGACCGCCCGGCAATCGGTCCGACCGGTTCACTACAGCGGTCAGACCGCCAGTACTTGTATTGCTTTAATTCTTGCTGATTATTGTCGCATTGCTTAGGGGTTTTTATTGGATTCAATACTAGTCTTCCGCTGTACTGGTATATTGATCTTCATAGCTTTCTAATAGCTACTGGAGTGAAATTGTATTGAGTTCATAATTTGTGAAAAAGTGAGCGTGCTCCTATTCACCCCCCCCCCCCTCTAGTCGCCTTTACGGTCCAACAACCTACTCCTTGTGGCATGATCTAATTTTGTAAATGTGTTTTACCAATTATTGGGATTCATGCATTTTCCCTTGGCATGGTATAAGATTGATTGTTGGTATTTCTTTGGACTTAGACCATGGTAGTGGCTCTTTGGAGTTGTGCTTTTGATTTTTATAAAATGTGTTTCAGATCAATCAAATAGGTGAGTTGTGTGGCCCTCTAAATAAGCTTTCCAAAGAGTCTAAGATCACTCAATTCCGTCATCGGAGTCAAAAGTTATGATCTTTTTACCGAGTGTCGTCTGTGCTGCAGTAGTACCGCCCTTTGTACTACGGTACTACCGCACAAAAAACTTTAATAGTTAGTTTTTGAGCCGTTAATGCGCCCGTACGACCGATGAACAATGGAAAACGGTAGTACCGGAGTTTGTATAGCGGTACTACTGCAAATCCTAATTTTTGGGGATTTCTGCTCTCAACGGCTAGTTTTTGTGTGTGGGCTATAAATACCACATTGTTCGGTTGAGAGATAATATTTGGCATCTCATTTCACTCTCTTGAGCTAGTGTGAAATTCTCCTCTCAATTGTGCATGTGTTGCACCTTGTGAGCAAGAAGAGATGTCTCTAGTTGTATGTGTTGCATCTAGAGGTGGATTTTGTATCCATTTGAGCCTATGCATTTGTTGAACATGGTGAGAGTCAAGCAAGGGGCTTGGCTTATTACTCTTGGTGTTTGCCGACACCTAGACGGCATGAAGGAGTCGTGGACCGGTGATCTTCTCAAGAAACTTGTGAGAAGGTCTAGCGTGTTGTGAAGGTTGGAGCTCACCTACCCGAAGCGGGAAAGAGCTACCACTAATGGAGTTGAGGTGTTTGGATTAATTTGTGTAGCCGGTCTAATTAGTTTGGGCTTAACTCAATGTGGATTAGGGGAGACCGGCAAGTCTCCGAACATCACGGTAAAACGTCATTGTGTTCATTGTGGTTTCTTTTGTGTTTTACTTTGTGTAATTTATATTCCTAGAACTAATTTGCTTATAGTCTTTGTATGTTTGCTATCATTATCAATAGTATTATATTGTTGGTGCACTTAGTCAAGACTACTTGATTTAGGTTTTAATTGAGCAAAACCGAATTGATTTATAATTCCGCATAAAACTCAGTTTTAGCCAAAATAAAAAATAAAAACCGCATATTCACCCCCCTCTAGTCAGGCTCCTCAATCTTACAACCTGGTAACCAGGCGTTGGTTTTTGGTCATCTAGGCCTAGGAGAAACGCCTAGGCCAGGGAGTGAGCTAGGTCGTCAACCAGATAACATCCTGGCAAGTTCCAGGCTGCGTCCTCGCCAGGTAAGTCGGGCCCAAGATGAAAGTAAACACGCCCTTGGTTTCATGATTTGGCATGCAACTCCACATCTCCTCTTCTCGCGGTGGTGGTAGGAGTAGGACGCGAGAGACTAGGGAAGGAGAGTATGGCATCTTCAATAGCATTACATCGGCGTCTCTGAGCAGTGTCAGATACAATTTGTGAATGATATTTGAGGGGAGAGAACAAAGAGAGAGAAGGAGGTTTTTTGTTTCGAACACAACGTGATGGCAGGGACCTCCACGGTCATCGGTGGCTCGGATCTAGCCGGGTCCACCCACCGGTGACTCGGAGCTGGTAGGATCCGACTGGATCTAGCATCTGGTGATTGCATAGAAGAATGGATGTCGGGAGAAGAATGTTCAATTTCTAGCTCCGACAACAATGAGATTTCAATTTCATCTTCATCACCTCATTGCTTTATGACTAAAGGTAATAAGAAGGTAAATGATGATGATGACCCTTCATATGATGAGTTGATAGATATGCTTGAGGAGCTTAATGAGTTCTTAGGAAAAGAGAAATTAAAATTCAAAGTTTTGAGGAAAGAGTATGTCTTACTTCAAAATAATTATGATATGCTAAAAGATGGATACAAAACTCTTCTCCTAAAAGAGCTCAATAAGCCCAAAGTGGATATAAACATTACATGTAATTTACTAGATGACATGCCATGCTTAGCTCCTAGCTCTTGCATTTCATCTAAGGTTAGCATATCCACTTCCTGTGATGATTGGCTTAATATGTCTTATTGCTCCAAAATAGATACTTCTATTCTCTCTATGCTTGTTGAGACTAACCTTGTAGACGAAAACAAAGAGCTCAAGGACCAAATCACCAAGTTGAGCAATGACTTGGAGAAGTACTACAAAGGGAAAGCCACTCTCGATGATATATTGAGCAAGCAGAGAAGCTTGCAAGATAAGAGTGGTATTGGCTTCATCTCCAACAAGAAGGAGAATAGCCAGACAAAGCACAATGCAAGAGACGAAAAAATCAAGTGCTTTGATTGCCATGAGAAGGGACACATTGCCTCGGTGTGCCCAAACAAGATGAATGACAAGCGAATATCATCAAAGAAAAGGCAAGATGGCAATAAGCAAGACAAGAAGACAAAGGATGAAAGAAAATATCAAACTTGC
The DNA here is from genome assembly GCA_036346395.1 of Hsuehochloa calcarea. NCBI lineage: Eukaryota > Viridiplantae > Streptophyta > Magnoliopsida > Poales > Poaceae > Hsuehochloa > Hsuehochloa calcarea. Next base: position 4,050,846 of record CM070597.1, read on the forward strand.
TACAATTGCCGGAGAATGGACATTTTAGTAAGGATTGTCCTAAAGGTATCACTCCTAAGCCTATTATCTATAATGATCATTATTTGCTTAGGAAGAATAAAAATGGCAATGTGTTTGCAAGGATTGTTAGTTCACCAAAAATTATTGCAAGCGCTATTTGGGTGTCGAAAAGTATTGTGACTAACATTCATAGACCCAACCAAGTATTGAGTACCAAAATACGCTTAAATGCTTAATAGGTACTTGGAGAGGCACTAGAGGCTTGGTTCAGTCATATAATGGTGGATTCCATCATATATCAAAATTGCAGCCAAGCTTGAGGATGATCAGTTCATATCATAAACCAATGTCATTTCTGTAACAAGTACTTATATTGAAGTATCTAGCCCTTATGCCTTGTGTAGGTTGCATTCCATGAAAATATTTTAAAAATAGTGTTCTTGGTCTTGTTCATAATTTTCATTATTAAAATCTTGAGCAAGATGGGTGTGGCACATTAAGGGGGAGTGCTAAGTCATATACATGTATATCACATCCCTAAGTGTGTCCAAATAAATTAATTGCTAATAATATTTTTAAAAATTGAACCTTTTAGCCAAAAGTTAAAAAATTCATAACTATTATTAATCTTTTGAAAAACTAGTTGTAAAATGTATACAAATGTTATTCAAAGGTTTTGGCTCAAGAAAAATCTATTTTAAACGAAAACTAGTTTCTAGCCAAAATTCTAGATAATAGTATCTTGTTTTTGACATAAACTAGTTTTTGTGTAAAATCTATTATAAAAGAAATTTGAAAATCATCACAAAAGAAATATCCTAGAGTTGGCTATTTTAAACCTTTTTTTATTCATAAGATTTCCAAAAAGCCAACCTATCAAAAGTTATTTGATTTTGAAACTCGTCCAAAATACTAGTTTCACCTAAGTGGTCACTCTCTAGTATTTAAGTGAGTTTTTTTCATATAAGCCAAAATTATTCACATGAATAGGTCCATAATGGTATTAATGACTCATACATAAAATTGGATGCTCTAAATTTCATCCTATAGTCAATTGGGATCATTTGAAGAAGTTTCATCAAAATATGTTTAATTTGCTAAAACAAAAGCTCAATTCATAAAAACTATCTTCTTAGATAGTCTTTAGTCTCTTCAATGCATAATGATCCTGAATGAAATTTATTTGAGTGCAAAACTAAGGATCATTTGCATATTTATCAATTCCAAGTAAGTTCTAGAAAAAATCAGAACGACCGGCGGCTTAACAAAGGTACGACCGTTTTGTGGCACTACCGGCCATTGAAAGGCGGTATTTATGCATCTCGGTACAACCGCCATTTGCACGTCGGTACTACAGATTACACACATAACATACTATTTAAACATTTTCTTCTTGTTTACATACATAATGTGTTGTTGCACAGGTCGTAGACCCCTATCAGACGAGGAGCTGGGGTCGTAGGAGCGAGCACTCTCCGAGGATTACGATTTCAATCGTGAGTTGTGTAAGATCGAGGAGACCGACTAAAGGGGGGTGAATAGGCGGTTTTAAAAATCTTTTGGCTAAAACCGATTTCTAATGCGGAAGAGTAAATCAAATCGGTTTTGCACAATTAAGGCCTAAAACAATTAGTCTCACTAAGTGCACCAACAATATAAGACCATACCAACGATAGCAAATATACAAAGACATATAAGCAATTTAATTCTAGGAATGTTAATTGCACAAAGTAAATCACTAGAGAACAAACCACAATGACAAAATGATTTTTTACCGTGGTGTTCGGAGACTTGACGGACTCCCCTAATCCACGTTGAGGTAAGCCCAAACTAATTGGACCGACTCCATGAATTAAGCCAAACACCTCAAATCCACTAGTGGTAGCTCTTTCCGCTCCGAGTATGTGAGTGTCAACCTTCACACGACGGCGGGCCTCTTCACGGTCTTCTTTGAAGAGATCATCGGATACAACGCCATCTAAGTGTCGGCAAACTCTAATAGTAATAAGTCAAGCCACTGCTTGACTATCACCACGTGCAACGAATGCACAAGCTCAAGTGGATACGAAATCCAACTCTAGATACAACACATGTAACTAGAGATATCTCTTCTTGCTCGCAGGGTGCAACACATGCACAATTGAGAGGGAAGCTCATACTAGCTCAATAGAATAAAATAGAGTGTCAAAAATATGTTCCACAACCGGCCAAGGGGGTATTTATAGCCCTCGCCACAAAAACTAGCTGTTGGAACAAACATCCTAAACAAATCAGGATTTGCGGTAGTACCGATGTTGAAAACCCGGTACTACCGATCTTCGGCTCAACAGTCGGAATAGTAGTATTTAATGCTCTGAACTGGCAGTTACACATGAAGTTGTGGTACTACCGCCAACTAAAAATTGGTACTACCGCATCGCGGTCGTACCGCTTGGCTAAAACAGAGCTTCCGTTTTCCAAGCTCAAGAATTTTCAAAAACACCTTCTGTGGAAAACTCGTACCGTCATGTAAATATCGGTACTACCGCACTTCGGTAGTACCGCTCAAGAGAATGCGGTCATACTGATTCAAGGGAGATCAAAACTCTCCAAAACACGCTCTCTATAATATACGTACCGCCACATAAATACTACCTACTTGCAGTAGTACCGCAGCTGAAGTGTGCTCGTTCTGATTTTCAGAGAGTTTCAAACCACTCAAAAATACACTCTCTGTATTTTATGTACCGCTATACATTTTTGGTACTACTGTAGGTCGTTTCGATTATTAGAGAGATTCAAAACATTCGAAAAACATGATCTCTGGAAAATACGTACCGCTAAACAAATATTGGTACTACCGACTTGCGGTAGTACCGCTTATCAACAGCGGTCATACTGTTTTTCAAAACAATTTTTGAGAAGCTCAAATCAAAGTAATGTATGAACCCTAACAATTTACAAAATATATTTGCAAACTTAGATCATGCAACAAGGAGTAGGTACATGGACTTCAACTACCTGCAAAACATATTAGCAAAGTATAGTCACATGCTACAAGGATTAAATGCACGAGCCTCGACTATTTGCAAAACACATTAGCAAATACTAGCATCATGCTATGGTGAGCTAGAGCAAGCGAGATTGAGCTATCAACATACGATGAGACTCAAGCTACTAGGCAAGACCCATCTTAATAGTACGATAACCTATACTAGCAATCCGGTCTCCCAACCAAACACTGAGACCGGTAAAAGACTAGAAACACATCCTTAACCCTAGCTAGTCGTACCTCTGCCTTGCACATCCACTTAAAGTTTGATGACACACATCTTGATATGCATCAACACACGATACATCCTACACGTGACTCGATGATAATCAACTCATGATGTCATCCCAAGTCATCGTCATCATGGAACTCAACTTATTTCACCTGCTCACGAAAAATGTTAGTTCCATAATGTGATTGTCATTTATTACCACAATATACCATTAGCTCACAATGGTGGGTCAACATACTTCAATATTTTCCTTTTTGTAATTGATGACAACCATCACAATTACAAATAATTGAATATAAGAACATATGAGTATATATGAACTACACAAGTTTCATATACTCAAGAGTATGTTTCAAAGTAGAGATCCCAAGTATATGTGGATAAGGAAATATGGATCAATATGAGTAAACTCCCTCCCTAAATGTGCGCATACACGAATGTGTAATAAGAACATATGCACATATTCAAGTTAGACATTTAGTGGAGTTCAACCTATATTTTGGATCTGATGAATGCAACAAGATATAAGAACATGATGTCTAATGCATACCTCTATGATTTTCACATTTTCATCCAAATAAGACTACATGATAGGTATATCAATAGAAGTATTAGTCTCAAATATGGATTTATCATTAATCACTAAAATAATCTATTAATTCATAATGACAGGTATAGATTCTTCAAGTTGCCGCTACGGCAAGCGATCGGTGGGCCTTAACATGGCGAGAACAACCAGGTCTCTGTTGGGGCTTCACAGCTACACGGTGCGCCCGGAGCGAGCCAGTCGACGCAACACCCCTCTCGGGACACCCTCTCTCGTGACACCCCCTTAAGCTACTCGCGTCGATATGGTACCTCAGCTGCCGAGGCCTTTGATGTCCTCATACTAGCGACCGCAGCCGCTCCAGACGAGGCCATGAGCTACACGTAGGGTACACCCAAGAGGGTCCGCGAGTAGATGTATCAGCCTTGTTATATAAATATTAATTTATATACGACTTACATTATGCTAGTATCGTGTTTCGATATTATTTATTCTTGTTATGTGTACAAGTAACCGCGTAAAGGAGTCAACATCACGACACCACACACCACCCTAGTTCTAGCATTTTCGTATGCGAAATTACCACACCCTTTTCGTTTGATACTTTCAAATAAATCGGGTTTTTTTGTTATTGCGTCGTCAAAGGGGGCTATTTTCGATATTGAGTAGCCTAAAACATATTCCAAATATATTTGGTCACATAGAAACTCATAAATTTTTCTCTACTCCATATTTCCTTATCTTTTCAAAAATTATCGGTAGCGTGGGCAATTAAAGATATACTAAAATTATAAATTTAATGTAATTTCAAAAAAGGATTCTATCCCCATTTGAACTGACGACAGGGAACCTGTTCACTGTTTGCGGTGGCGACAGGGCACCAGTCGCAATTTCATCGGGCAACATGGCAACGGAATGCCATTTTTGTATTTAAAAAATGAATATTTAATTTTGTAGTTTTTAATTAAAATAATATATATATTTTTTAAAAAAATCGCTACCGTCTACGTGTGCAGAGACGACCTTTGCGCTCTTCTCGTCTGGACTCTCGACCCCTACGCGGCCGCTTTTTTGGAGCCGCCATGCATGGCAAAGCAAGTACTAGTAGTAGCGTCACCAGTGACTTGAGCTGCGTGCTTTGCTGCTCATCGGGTCAATGCAAATACGCGCCGATATCTCGTTGAGGTCACGGTGGCGATCAGATCATTACTACTGGACTGGTCAATTCCTACTCCCCATGCCGATGCCTGAGATGAGCCCCCCACACCGGGCCACCCCCTGCCTGAGACCCAACAAGGAGGTGGCGCCAATCAGCTCCTCTAACCTTCTAGGTTGCTGATACTACGTGTGCCAACTCGCAACAGGCCAGACTGGCAAGAACCAAGAAAAACACACAGCTGGACCAAACAGGTTTCATTCCCGACCTGAACGCACCATGAGATTTAATTTGAAGAGAAGCAGGGGGAGGAAGACCAAATAGTACATAGTTACGATGGTTAGCAATGTCGTACTGTCATTTCATACGGTTTTCTCTCTTGATCCAAACACTTTTTCCCGTTTTCTCATCAGGTGCCTGAACTCTGAACCAAAGGAAGGGCCCCAAAATTTGAATGCCGTGCATGCGCATTGCATGTGCTGTGTGCGCTGTTAAGAATCAATGTTCAGAAGCAGAGACCTAGCTAGAATGCTATTGAAAACCAGGGTGCACACAGGTCAAACCCTTATCAATCTGTCTGGGCAGCGGCGAGGAATCGTGACCTAACACAATCTTAATGAAAATACAGAAAGGACAGGAGGTGATGCGCGACCAAACCAGATCGCCCGGGGAGGAAAAAAGGATGGGGATGAGCACATGGCCTCCTGGGCAGCTGGCTGGCGTGGCGTAATGTTTCAACACAGACAACGCTCATGCTCGACCACATGAAATTACGTCGCAGATTGCTTTCACATCCTTCAAGGCCTTATCCATCTGTTTCGAATGTACTACCGTGTTATTATATATTCTTTCATCAGATTGTTCAACAAAAGTTACGCAATATAACACTCTTGAGACTCTCTTGAGTGTACCATACAGGCATGTGTATATGCGGAAGAATTGAACTTAATAATTGTCATCGACTTCTCACTGACGAATTCCCTCACCAAACTTTCCTCTTGATTCATGCCTCGCTGTGGAACTAAAATGGTAGTTCGATGAAGGAGGGACAGTGTGTGAAATGTATGAAAATCGGTCATGTTAGGTAGCAATATTCATGTGCCACCGAAAGAAGCGCTGAATGCCAATGGATAACAGCTTTGGTATATATACCACAAAAGTCACGTAAAGCTGGGTCTCTTCCATACTTGCCGTGGTCGACTGGGAATATTTCCTATCCGTTTCCCTTTGTTTTCATCGTGGATCGGAAAAGCACGCCATCTGCTTCCAGTTCTATCTACGTAAATCAGGTTCCGAAACAAAAGGAAAAGGCGAAAGTAGCTCGTACGTTCTTCGGTTCTTCCCTTTGTTTGAGATTTGCTTACCTTTGTGCTTGGCTTGGTATCTTCCTCTACTAGAATTTTCTTCCTGTAAATTTAGGCAGTGAGTACAAGTATACCTGTTCTTTCAGCTTTTACAGGCGTCATTCCAACACTAGAGTATTACACTGCTACTCCTACGAGACGACGAATGGAGAGTGGTTGTGCACTTGTGCCGCAATTCCTCGTAGCTAGATAGAGTTCTCACACAAATGTCCATATGAATGCCTCGGATTCCGAGAGGCCAATTACCCCACCTTGATCTGTCCAGCAGATAGGCGAAAAGAGGAGAGAAACACCACCGCGCAGCTAGCTAGTTTCCTTGCATTTATCTGTTCAGCACTCGAGTAGCTAGCTGCTTATGGAGTCTCCCCTTGTTCTACTCGACAGCAGGACTAGTAAGTAGTGTGCCACCACAAGTCTACAACCGTCAGGTCAGGTCAAATCGTTCCAACTATGCAAGGAAATTCCAAAAGCAGGCAGTTCTAAATGCGACTAGGTCCCATCAGCAGCGGCGATGGTACATAGAAACAAGGCAGCGCGAGTGTGTGACTTCCTCCCTTTCGCTGCTCAACAACATGGAATCGATCACATGGCTAAGCTAGTTGAGCACTTTGAGCTACTAGCTCTGCCAAGATATGGTGATCTACCTTTACCTTTTACGAGGTAGGTTGTAACAACCCTGGTTACGTAGAGCTGACCAACCATACCGGCCAATCATTGGGATTTATCAGTAAATCATAGTACCAGCTCAAAGTTGACCTGCACCCGTGCCGGTAAAACATGTGGGCTGGAGTATTAATTGTATGGAAATGAACCGAAACGTAGAGGCAAAGGGAAGGCCCGACTGCAGTTAACACGCGCACGAATGCGCCCAAGGAAACCGTTGGAGGTGGCGCTTTCGTGATACGGGCTCACACCGGCCACATGGCCTTCCCTCCCGGGACCGCGCGGCAAGCGTACGGCGCGCGCGAGCCAGGCTACGCCTACGGTACGAGGCAGGCGGGCCGGCCGTCGCCATCGCCATCGCATTCACGACGAGGCACGGTCACGCACCCACCAAACACGAGCAAAGGAAGGAGCCTCCAAAAACGCTCGAGACGAGAGACGGGGCGCGCGCGGTTCGACCTGTTTCTGTTTGCGCGTGCATCGCGCCGGGGAGGTGGGGCGCCGCACCGCTTTCGTTTGAGGTTTGACCTACGAGTATCAGAGTATGTACTGCTCGTATCGTACATACTCTGATACTGGTAGATTTGTAAGGAAAAAACTGATCTGATCTGGTAGTTAATCATCTCAGTACGGTAGTACCAGTAGTACTTCAATCTTGTATATCCTCACCGTTCCAGTTAAAGACCGGGCAGTGCCGAAGAGACGAGACGTACGTATCCCGTTGGAACCATGCGTCCGAGACTCCTGATCCCATTTATGCACGCAGACGCAGGCATGCGTCACGCATACGCAGTAAATCGGGATGGAAGAAGAGGATGAGACTTTAAATAGGAATATCGCTTTGAAGTGCGGGTGCGGGTGCGGGTTCCGGGACCAGAAGGTGTGAGCGGGGAACGGGCACCGTCGACTCGCGCCATGTGTGCCGATCAATTTTGGTGCGGTGCGGTGCGGTTTTGAGGCGATCGCGGCTGGAGGTGGGACACCGGCCGTGGACGGGTATATATATGTACGGAGAGTTATGGGGTCGCCGCCGAACGCGGAGGGATCCCAGGGCGTGTGCCTGCACTGCAGCCTCCGCTCTCCAACGTGCTTCGGTCGGTGCATGGCCTGTTTGTTTGGCAAGACCGCACTAGACTTGTGAATCCAAGTGCATTTTTGCTTGTGAATGCTTGTTCTACCAATATATATATATATATATATATATATATATATATATATATATATATATAGACGCGTTTACGTCTTTCGCAGGAATACATACTCGCTTTGAATATACCATTTAAATAAATATATTATACTTCTTTATCATTTTCAGTATATTTAAATACCAATTATAAGATACTCCAATGCGATTTGATTGAAAAATTTTCATTGGAGTCCTTTATTTTTGCTATATACCTTTTTTCATACATAAAAGAAGTATATACACAAATTTAGCTATAAAAGGTGGACTTTAATGATTTTTTTCATAGAACTCACTTTGGAGTATCTTATAATCATCATTGGAGTATACTCAAATAGATAAAGAGGTATTATCATACGATTTAAGTGGTATATGAGAGGCGGGAGTACATACTCCCAGGAGTACCAAACCATTTTCCTATATATATATATATATATATATATATATATATATATATATATATATATATATATATAGGACGCCTGTTTTGTACTCCCAGGAGTACATACTCCCACTTTGAATATACCACTTAAACAAATATATTATACTTCTTTATCATTTTTAATATAAATACCAATTATAAGATACTCCAATGCGATTTGATTGAAAAATTTTCATTGGAGTCCTTTATTTTTGCTATATACCTTTTTTCATACATAAAAGAAGTATATACACAAATTTAGCTATAAAAGGTGGACTTTAATGATTTTTTTTTCATAGAACTCACTTTGGAGTATCTTATAATCATCATTGGAGTATACTCAAATAGATAAAGAGGTATTATCATACGATTTAAGTGGTATATGAGAGGCGGGAGTACATACTCCCAGGAGTACCAAACCATTTTCCTATATATATATATATATATATATATATATATATATATATATAGGACGCCTGTTTTGTACTCCCAGGAGTACATACTCCCACTTTGAATATACCACTTAAACAAATATATTATACTTCTTTATCATTTTTAATATACTTAAATACCAATTATAAGATACTCCAGTGCAATTTGATTGAAAATTTTTCATTAGAGTCCTTTATTTTTGCCATATACCTTTTTCATATATAAACAAAGTATACACATAAATTTTCTATAAAAAGTGGACTTTCATGAATTTTTTTTCATAGAACTCACTTTGGAGTATCTTATAATCATCATTGGAGTATACTCAAATAGATAAAGAGGTATTATCATACGATTTAAGTGGTATATGAGAGGTGGGAGTACATACTCCCAGGAGTACCAAACCATTTTCATATATATATATATATATATATATATATATATATATATATATATGCGATGCTTGATTATCCTTATGAAGATGTCGTTGCGTGTTTCGCGCCCCGTTTGGAGCGGAGAAATTTTACAAGAATTTTAGGGGACATTACATTAATTTCAGCAAATTTCACATTCCTGTAAAATGCCATGTGTCGGTGTTTTATAACCGAACGTGTGTAATGATTGTTTGATTCGGAGGGTCTCCAAGACTCAAATCATGCAAAGAGAATGGCACGGAGTGTTTTATACAGGTTTTGGCCTTTTTCGGAGATAATAACAACCTTACTACTGTGTTGCTATATTGAGTATGCTGGTTACAAATCAAGAGAAAAACTGAAATACAATGTCTTGTGCTCCTGATTATGTCATTCTTTCTCTTTCTTCCTCCTTTTGCCGTCTGGTGATTCCTCCTTTTATAGCGTGCTTGAAGTGGGTGATAATTTCTCTAGCCCAAATGACATATTAATGCTTCAGATGATGGCGCAGTTACTGTAGATTACTATTGAAGAAGTAACATTCCCACGTCATCAGACAGTTATCACCAGGACAGATAGATTAATCATGCAGTTTTTTCGGAGAATAATAGCGTATACTGATTGTCTAGATGTCCTAATCAATTGGGCCTACTTGTCTGTAAGCTCGACCGATTATAGGGTGGTCGTAGCTGACCTGGTCGTAGAAGGACTTACGACCATGAGGTGATCGCAGAATAACTTACGATCATGTGCTAGTCATAGAAGAACTTACGACTATGGGTGGTCGTAGCTGACCTGGTCGTAGAAAGACTTGCGGTCATGAGGTGATCGTAGAAGAAATTACGAATATGAGGTAGTCGTAGAGGGTCTTACAACTCCACCTTCTCCCTTATGAATATTAAGGGGTATACTCAAGATCCATATAATGGCGTCATTATCCATAATAAGTATTACGAATAAATAATTAAATGAGGATTTCTAGATCCTTATCACTATGCTTTCGTGAATCTTTACTGATATAAAGAACAGAGTTTACCCCGCGCCAAAATGATCATCTCACCCGACATAGCAAACCCCTCTCTACAAATAGAACAGTCTCCCGGTTTCTCTTTCATCCCTCAACCATGTGGTCATGTACATCCCCACTTTTTTTTTCCACGATCCACTATAGCAACTGCCTCCCAGTCCATCTCCATCTAACGTCCCTTCCTCCTATCCTCCCCACCACGCACCAAGCTCCACCATCGCTGTCAGCGCCCAAGCTCTGCTAGCTCCTTTCCCCACCGCCTTTGCTACGGCTGAAATCGAGGATGACCCTGACGTCGGCGAGCACTCATCGAAACAACCTGTCCATTCGACACACACCAGCAAGTAAGCCCCGTCTTTCAACACCCTGCACCCCCCAACTCCCAAGCTCCCTCCGCTTTGAGCCCCCATCCTCTCCTCTACCAGAGCATCCCTCCACCAAATCCCTCTCTTTGGTGTGTGAGTCTCCATCCGCACGACGGTGGTGGCGACGACTTAATCTGTCACCGAACTACATCCTCGACCTCCTCTCCTCGTCGCTCCTACTCTCCCCATCCATTGCATGTTGTTGTACCACGCAGGACTCTACCCAGTTGCGGCCAGTGGAAAAGGCAAGCGATGGTGGCGGTAGCCTCCTCTTCAAGCCTTGGTGTACCCTTCCACCTCGCCAAGTCTTCTAGCATTTCTTGTCATGGGAAAAATAAAAGAACACTCTCTTTGTAATGCATGCCAGTTAGGTCGGCATGTGCATTTACTTTTCTTTAGTTCTTCTAGTCGCACTACTCGTCCTTTTGAACTTATACATTGTAACCTATGGACCTCTCCCATTGCAAGTGTTTCAGGCAATAATAATTATCTCGTTATTTTAGACGATCTTACACACTTTCTATGGACTTTTCCTCTCCGTGCCAAATCTAACACATATGCGTCTTTGCCCCACTTCCATGCCTACATCACCACTCAATTCGCCACCACCCTCTTATCTATACAGTGCGATAACGGGTGCGAGTTCGACAACTCTCTCCTATGCTCTTTTTCCCAAGATCGCACCTTTCACCTCCGCTTTTCTTGCCCTTACACCTCTCTGCAAAATGGAAAGGCAGAACATATTATACGAACGATTACTGACATTATGCACACCCTCATCTTCCAGGCAAAATTGCCTCCTGTATATTGGGCAGATGCTCTTCATGCAGCCACATATCTTCACAACCGTATCCCACACAAAAACCTTAAGCTTTTCTACCCCATACTTTTGCCTCTATCAAAAACCACCCTCTTACGATCATTTGAGAGCTTTCGAGTGCTGGTGTTACCCCAACGCAACCGCCTCCATGCCACACAAACCTCCCCCGATCCACCCACTGCATTTTCCTTGTATATCCCTCCAATCACAAGGGAAATCGGTGTATGGAGCTTACCTCTAGTTGTGTCATTATCTCCCAGCATGTCATCTTTGACGAATCAACCTTCCCCTTTTTCCACACACTCTCATCCTGAACCATCTCTACACACCTATAATTTTCTTCAATCTTCAGATCCCAACCCCATTGCAGCTCCTGCCGCGGCAGACCAAAACCCTATTGCGCCAATTGCAGGTCCTTCAGCGACAGACCCAATGTCGGGACCCAAATATGCAAATCTGGACTCTCTGTGTATTCTGCACTAGTCCAGGATCACGCTAGTGCACACAGTGTCAACATTGATGAAATATCACATCCACACAACGAATATAAGAACAAACGAGTACCTTTAAATAACAAATAACTGTTGGGACCTTACGGTCGAGTTTTACATTTATTAAGCCATGCAAGGCTGACAATAAAGAAATAAACTGCAGCGGAAACGAAATAAACTCCGGTGGCTCCCATCAATTTACCACGAACAACCGATCGGGATCAAAACCCTAACGCTCAACCTTCAGAGAACTCTTCTTCAAAAGCGGTGACGACTCTTCCACTTCGTGATTTGTTTAGCAAGAGTGAGTACACACCGTACTACAAGTCATACCACGAATGCAATTTATAGATGATGGCTTATTCCAAAGGAATGGCTTCGTGGTTGTTTTGCGAAATGCAATATTTGCAATTGAATACAAATAATAGATTGAAAGCATAATTCAAAACAAATAGACAATAATAAGTTAACAATTGATTTCACAAAGTACACGTAGTCTAATCAAGTTCTTTCACACAATGAATAAGTTATCTCACACACCGACCCTTCCCAATTGTTTTATGAAAATCTACCCCTCGTGTGAAATTCAGAGCATGTCCATAACCGAGGACGCGCTATTCGAATAGATTGATTTAAACACTCTGCGAGTTTGTACACTTTACCCACACGATACAATCGATGTAGCGATCACCGACCATAACAAAACCTTTCGAAACTTCATCTCAAACAATGACACTCTGGTGTGCTTTATCGCCGTCAATTTGTACACACGACCCTTGGAACGACACACACCATTGGGCGGGGATGCGTGAACCGTCCGCGATGTGACATATCACACCTCCAAATTTCATCACACAGGCTTAAATACAACCTCGAGTTGTCAATGTCAAGACTCCATAACTTACTAAGTCAGCCCACCCATACTAGGCATGTGGTCGCAGTAAAGGCCCAGCCAATGGCGCACAAAGTTAAGTCCTTAATTGACCAAGGCAAGACTTCCGATTTTAACCCAAATCACAAAGTTTAATAAGCACACACTCCACCATTCACACAGAATCTACCACTTGCCTCAGTCTAAATCTTTTCCCACCCTGTTGATTAAATGCAACACATGCCATCAACGAGTAACAGCACACAGCACACACAGTTTCATCACACAGTTCCATAATCACTTAGTCAAGTTTATAATTGCAACTCTCACATGAAATAATGACTCGTGGCATGGCTAAGCAGTCTAATCGTATCTAACCAACCCACGTTGGTGCTACGATAATACCAACTAATAATTAACCAACCTAGGGTGACAAAAGATCATGGCATATAATAGACAAGGTGGATATAACAAATTGGATTAATATCTATCCCAAAAGCATTTAAATAAATAATTGAAGTAGAATGCAATACATTGAAACAAAGTATTTGAAAACTGGGTTCAAAATGATCAAAGGTATAACTTGCCTTGGAATAGCTCAAAGTACTGGTCTTGATCTTGAGGAGGTGCTTCCTCTTCAGCAAAATTTCCCGAAGTATCGACGTCTACTCGCAAACGAGACAAAAGAAATAAAAACAAATAAATAACAGAAGCAAAACAACTCCAAAAATTCAAATAAAATTCACAATTAAATATATCTTAATTTTATATAAATTTACAAATTTGAATGGGCTAAATCGGAGTTCGGATGCAAAAGATATGGGCTTTGGAAGATTGGAAAATCAAATAAACCCTAATTTGGATTTTATTGAATTTCCCGAATTATTTTTATAAAGGAAAATCGGATTATTGCGCAATGCTTGCGTCAGTCGAGAATTTCCGGAAAAAGAAATATTTTTAAAAACCGTACTGACAGGTGGGCCCCACTGTCAGTCTCTGGGCTCACGGTGAATCGGGTTCACCGAGCCACGGGAGATTTGGCCCGGTGGATCGAGCCACGCGGCTACCGATGTGGCGCCACGCGAGCGACACGCAAGCGCCACGAGGTGATGTGGTCGCACACATGGGCGCCCACGGAGCAGAACGCCGGCGCGCTCCGGCGACCACGGATCTGGCGGATGACGGCGGCCACGGATGGCGAGTGCGCTCTGGACTCGGTCGCGACTGGCGATCTGGTGACGCGATCGCTACTCGCGGAGATGACCGTAGCAGCGGCGACGACACGAGGAGCGGCGGGCGCGGTCGGCCGATGGCGGCGACGGCGAGGTAGGGCTTCCCAGAAACGCGGCGCGCGATAGGGTTGCCCTTGGCGAGGCGAACTTCGGGTGGGCTTAGTGGCGGCTGAAGCTCACCGGTGGCTGCGCAATCCGGCGAAGAAGCTCACGGCGGCGCTGAGGTTCGAGCTCCGATTCCGGCGAAACGACGACGATCTAGGGTTAGCGGCTGTGGGGAAAAGGCGGCGGGGGTGGATGCGATCCTCGTGACACGGGCGCGGCTTTAAATAGGGCCGAGAAACCCTAGAATCCAAGTCGGTGACGGCGGCGGCGACGGAGAATCGGAACGAAGTCCCGATCGGAGACGATGAACAGTGTTTCGGTGGGACCCACTTGTCAGCGGCGGTGGCTCGGACGAAGGGGTGTGGCAAAAGACGACGCCTCGGCGGCGGTCCCACCTGGCAGAGAGAGCGAGGGTGAGCGGGTGCAGCGCCGTGCGATGGAAATCCAACGGCTGGAGACGAGCGCGGGCGAACGAGCGAGCGAGATCAATCGCGGCCACGCAGCGACAATCCAACGGGTCAAGGCGGCGAGATCGCGAGCGGCGGCGTGGGCGATCTTGATCCAACGGTAGGGAGTGAGCGGGCGGAATAGTGTTGGGCTTGCCCAAGATCGTTCAAGGATTTAAAATAGATTTTTCTTTTTAATAAATCCAAAATGCAATTAGCAATTAGAAAATAGCAAATGACTTTGGAAAAATTCCAGAAAATTCTATAAAATATATCCAAGCATATAGAATCTAAATAAAATAGTTTTGACAATTGTTGATGTTGGGATTAAGCACATTAAATCAATTTGTCCTTAAAGTCCATATTAAGCTTTTTAAATTAATATTCAAATAAATCCAAATGGTGAATTTTCTTGCTACCATTATTTAAAAGATTTTAAAACTCAAATTTAGGATGTTACAAACCTCCCCCTTAAGCGAATCTCGTCCCGAGATTCCGGCTAGCTAGAGAAAAGGCTGGGGAACTCGGCTTTCAACTCTTCTTCACGTTCCCACGTTGCTTCTCCTTCTGAGTGGTTACTCCACTGGACTTTGCAGAAACGAACGGTCTTGCTTCTGGTGCGGCGCTCTGCGACATCCAAAATCCTGACAGGCTGTTCTTTGTACGTGAGATCTTCCTTGATTCAATTGACTCCAACGGGGTCTGCTCTTCTGGCACACGAAGACACTTCTTCAGCTGAGAGACATGAAAGACATCATGCACTCCTGCTAACGACTGTGGTAGCTCCAACTGGTACGCAACTTCTCCTCGGCGTTCCAAAATCTTGAACGGACCCACATACCTTGGGGCAAGCTTCCCTTTGGTGTGGAATCTCTTAACACCTCTGAGCGGAGTAACTCGAAGATACACAAAATCTTCTGATTCAGAGCTAAGGTCACGACGACGATTATCGGCATAACTCTTTTGCCTGGACTGGGCTATCTTTAACCTCTCTCTGATCATAGCAACTTGTTCTTCGGCTTCCTGAATAATATCTGGCCCGAACACTACGCATTCAGCTGTTTCTGACCAATTCAATGGAGTTCTGCAGGCACGACCATACAAAGCTTCAAATGGTGACATCTGCAAACTGGCTTGATAACTGTTGTTGTACGAGAATTCGGCATACGGTAAACTCTTATCCCAACTGGTAGCATTAGCTAAGGCACAGGCTCTCAACATGTCTTCTAATATCTGGTTGACTCTTTCATCATCCATCCGTGCGTGGATGATAAGCGATCTTCAAATTGAGATGAGTCCTAGGGCTTCATGTAGACTCTGCCAGAAACGAGAGGTGAATTGAGATCCTCGATCTGACACTATCTTCTTAGGCACACCGTGCAGACTGACGATCTTTGACATATACAATTCCGCCAAGCGGTCTCCTGAATAAGTGGTTTTGACTGGCAAGAAATGGGCAACCTTAGTCAAACGATCCACTATTACCCAAATCGAATCATAACCTGATTGAGTCTTGGGTAGACCGGTAATAAAATCCATATCGATCTCTTCCCACTTCCATTCTGGTATCTTCAGCGGTTGTAGCAATCCTGCTGGTCTCTGATGTTCGGCCTTTACTTTCTGACACACGTCGCATAAGGCAACGAACTCTGCGACGTCTCGCTTTAAGTTTGGCCACCAAAACTTATTCTTAACATCCTGATACATCTTAGTACTTCCAGGGTGAATCGAATACTTTGAGTCATGGGCTTCCTTCAGAATCAGTTGTCTTAAACCATCAATATCCGGTACACAGATACGTCCATTGATCCACAGTATATCCTGATCATCTATGGTGAAGTCTTTAAACTTTCCGTCTGTCATCTTCTTCTTGAGGTCGGTAAACTCAGAATCCTTGGGTTGGGCTTCACGAATCTGTTTCTCCAGAGTAGACTGCACTTCCAGACTAGCCACAAATCCTTCCGGAACAACTTCTAGCTGTAGCTTCTGGAATTCCTCCTGAAGTTCCGAGCAAATCTCTTTTGCTTCCAGAGCATTGCAGTAGCTCTTGCGACTTAGTGCATCTGCAACTACATTGGCCTTACCACGATGGTAATGGATTCCAAGATTATAATCCTTTATTAACTCCAGCCATCTTCTCTGTCTCATATTCAGGTCAGACTGAGTGAATATGTACTTCAGGCTCTTGTGATGCTGTAGACTTCACAAATGATTCTGATGAGATAATGTCGCCAAATCTTCAAGGCATGCACTCTGCAGACTAATTCCAAATCATGAGTGGGATAATTCTCTTCATGAGGCTTTAATTGCCTTGGCGCATAAGCGGCGACTCTTCCTTCTTGCATAAGGACACATCCTAATCCTTGACGCGAAGCATCACAATAGATATCAAAATCCTTGCGATATCCCAAAACTAGCATCAAATGAAGTCGACGTTTCTTCAATTCTTGAAAACTCTCTTCACAAGCCGGGGTCCAAATGTACTTCTTCTCTTTCTTCAATAATTGCGTAAGAGGCTTAGCAATCGTTGAGAATCCTTCAATGAAACGACGATAGTATCCTGCCATTCCCAAGAAACTACGAATTTGAGTAACCATCTTGGTGCTCCCAATTCATTCTGACTTTAACCTTTCCGGGGTCAACTGCTACTCCTTCGACTGTCATCACATGACCGAGAAAATCAACTTTCTTCTTCCAAAAGTCACACTTGCTGAACTTGGCATACAGCTGATGTTCTCTGAGCTTCTCTAGGATTAATCTCAAATGTTCTGCATGCTCTTCTTCTGATTTTGAGTATACCAAAATATCGTCAATGAATACTACCACAAACTTATCCAAGTATTCCATGAATACCTTGTTCATCATGTTCATGAAATAGGCAGGGGCATTAGTCAATCCAAAAGACATGACTAAAAACTCATAATGTCCATACCGGGTTGAGAAAGCGGTCTTTGGTACATCCTTAGGACAAATCTTCAACTGATGGTAACCTGATCGCAGATCGATCTTGGAGAATACTCCGGCTCCTTTCATCTGGTCGAACAAATCATCTATTCTGGGCAATGGGTACTTGTTCTTGATGGTGACTTCGTTGAGAGAACGATAATCAATACACATCCTCATGCTTCCATCTTTCTTCTTGACAAATAAAACTGGTGCTCCCCAGGGCGACGAACTAGGTCTTACAAAACCTTTCTCCAGTAGTTCTTCTATTTGCTTCTTCATTTCCACAAGTTCATCGGCTGGCATCCGATAGGGTCTCTTGGAGATTGGTGCTGTCCCTGGCACTAGATCGATGACAAACTCAATGTCACGGTCCGGTGGCATTCCTGGTAATTCTTCTGGAAACACGTCCGGGAAATCTCTAACTACAGGTACGTCTTCCAAAGAAACTATCTTCAGACTGTTGACTACCAAATGTCCATCACGCACTGAGGTGGCTAGAAATTCAACTTTTTTTCCTGTGGTATCCTCTATTGTTACGGCTCTTCGGCCACAATCTAGCACTGCTTTATGCTTGGATAACCAATCCATACCAAGGATGACATCTATGGTCTGAGTGTCTAGAACTATTAGGTTGGCTAGAAACTCAACTCCAGATATGAGTAACCTAGCTCCTAAACATCCAACTTTAGAACTTAGCTCTGCTCCATGCGACTGGACTAACAGAGTATGCTTAAGATGCATAACTTCCAATTTGTTCTTAGTTGCAAAATTCGAAACAAGCGAATCTGAAGCTCTAGAATCAAACAGGCGATCACAGTCTCGAATTTACTAGGAACTTATCCATTACAACGTCGGTGCTTCTTGGGCTCCTTCTAGAGTGGCGTGGTTGACACGACCTCGACCATCGATGGCGGTGCTCCTCCGGATTGACCGGTAGCTTGAGAAGTTCCTTGATGGTTGCCTTGTCTTGGTGTCTTGGTGGTGTGTTCCCAAGGTTGAAGCGTCTTGGGTGATAGTCCCATTCTGCGGACATCGGTTGGCGAAATGCCTTGGCTGACGACAGGTAAAGCAAACTCTGGTTGTATTCTGTGGGTTGCTTACTGGATTGGGGTTGACTGGTGCGGGATTGCGGAAGTTCTGAGCAACTGGGAGAGGTGTTAAAGTTGGTGCGGTGGTGCGCGAGTGCGTGGTGGAAAACGGCTAAACTGCGGTGGAATCATTCTTGCCCTCACCGGGGTTGGTGACTTCCTTCTTTGAGCCATTCTGCGCTACGATGATCTTCCAATTCCTTGCGCTTATCCTCAAGAATCAAAGCCTTGTTGATCAACTCTTGAAAATCAGGAAAGGTGTGGGCGATCAAGTTGACTTGAAGTCCAGTGTTCAATCCTTTCAGAAAACGACTATGACGAGCCTTGTCAGTGGCGACATCTTCTGCAGCATATCGAGCAAGTTGTGAGAACTTGTTGAGGTAATCAGTCACTGACATTCCTCCTTGCTTGAGAGCACGAATTCATCCTTCTTTAGATCCATGATTCCTTCCGGTACATGATCTTGGCAGCGATTGTGAACTCTTCCCAAGTAATATCTTGCGGCGTTCCATGTGTTTGCACAAAGTTTTCCCACCATTCGGCGGCAATGCCTTCCATCCGTGAGAGGCGTCTGAACTTTTTCATGATCATTGCATTGAGTGATCGCAGCTTTCTCTCAATGACTGGTGAGACATGTCCAGAGAAAGTTGGTGGACGGGTTCTCATAAACTCAGCCAACTTGGATGATCCATTGTGACCATGAGCAACTGGGGTTCCATTGTGATGCTGATTGTTGTTGCTCTGGTTATTCATAGCTTGCATCTGATTCATCATGGTGTACATCAACTGGGTCTGAGCTGTCATGAATGCTCCAAAATTCTGCAGATCAATCAAGGTGCTTGTGGTGGAACCGCTTCATGGGTCTGCTTCTGTCCTTCTAATACCGGAGTATCGGAACCACTTGCAGCAGCTTGACGAGTCTGAACCATCTGGTGAATCTCCAGGGGTTAGATAAGGTAGCAAGCACAAGATGAGTTGTAGAACTATTCGGGGTAGGTAAAACCCAACAACATATTTTAAGAAAACTCATCCAAACTCTTATATTAATTAAGATAATAGTATGACTTGCAACAAATGCCTAAAGGCTTTTGCAGCTCATACTTGCACACAAAAATAAGGACGAACCTAAGCACACAAAACTACCGCCTAAAGGGCGACTCAAGACATAATACTGGCTAAGCCTGAAACAACTCAAACATACTACTCAATCAAATAGCCTCCGTAGCCTTGACGGTGCTCCCGCCTACTGTAGACCTGAAAGTGAGCTGGCATCCTCGCAAACTGATCTTGATGTCCCGGGGATGGTGCAACAGAGCGGTGTCCTCGTGCAAAGGGTGGTTCCTCGACTCTGACTCTTCTGGTTCTGCCGGTCTATCAGCTTCCTCTGGGTCTTCTTCTTCAGTGTCTTCTTCGTGATCGTGTCGTCCATAAAGAGTTTCTTCTAATATGGCGATCATTTCTTCAGCTCTCTGAAGAGTCTCATAGGTACACTCCAGCTCTGTGGCGGCTAACTCCAACGATTCTTCCTGAGCAGCGGCGAACTGGGCAAGATGCACAACGGTGGCGTTGTCTTCTCCCTCCGTAGACGGAAAACGTGCAGCAAGATTCACGTCGGAAGTGCGGGGATGATAACGGAAAACTGTGTCACGAAGCTCTCGAGAGTAGATGTTGCAGATCCTCAGGATGGCAAGGCGCGAAGACTCCTGGATTGCTTCAATCCAAATACTCCTTCGAGCTGAGATGTTCAGTGGTTTGCTCGCCTTGGTGTTCTTCCTGGCGTAGACAATCAAATGGCAGATCACTCCACGATCTCGGCCGTTCACAATCCAAGCACTGCCACGGTACAATGGACGATCGAACCCTCCAAGTACTTGTAGCAACTTCCAAAGCTCGGCGGCAAGTCCTCCCTTGCGCTCTCCATAACTCAAGGCGAGGCATCCGTCAAGATGGACAAGGAGATGAAAACAGCTTTAAAACAGCGGGGAGAGAAAGAATTTTAGCAATAGTTGAGTCAAGAGAGACATGAGATGAGTTAATGAGTTCAATTAATCTTGCAAGTTAAAGTTGCTTTAGAAAATAGTTTGGACTCACTAAGACGGCCAATCTAACTAGGGTCAAGACCTACAGTCAGTATGGCTCTGATACCACCTCTGTCGGGACCCAAATATGCAAATCTGGACCCTCTGTGTATTCTGCACTAGTCCAGGATCACGCTAGTGCACACAGTGTCAACATTGATGAAATATCACATCCACACAACGAATATAAGAATAAACGAGTACCTTTAAATAACAAATAACTGTTGGGACCTTACGGTCGAGTTTTACATTTATTAAGCCATGCAAGGCTGACAATAAAGAAATAAACTGCAGCGGAAACGAAATAAACTCCGGTGGCTCCCATCAATTTACCACAGGCAACTGATTGGGATCAAGACCCTAACGCTCAACCTTCAGAGAACTCTTCTTCAAAAGCGGTGACGACTCTTCCACTACATTGATTTGTTTAGCAAGAGTGAGTACACACCGTACTCATAAGTCATACCACATAATGCAATTTATAGATGATGGCTTATTCCAAAGGAATGGCTTCTGTGGTTGTTTTGCATAAATGCAACATTTGCAATTGAATACAAATAATAGATTGAAAGCATAATTCAAAACAAATAGACAATAATAAGTTAACAATTGATTTCACAAAGTACACATAGTCTAATCAAGTTCTTTCACACAGCTGAACAAGTTATCTCACACAGCTGACCCTTCCCAATTGTTTTATGAAAATCTACCCCTCGTGTAAAATTCGAGCATGTCCATAACCGAGGACGCGGCTATTCGAATAGATTGATTTAAACACTCTGCAGAGTTTGTACACTTTACCCACACGATACAATCAGTGTAGCGATCACTGACCATAACAAAACCTTTCAGAAACTTCATCTCAAACAATGACACTCCTGGTGTGCTTTACTGCCGTCCAATTTGTACACACAGCCCTTGGAACGACACACACCATTGGACGAGGATGCGTGAACCGTCCCGCGATGTGACATATCACACCTCCACCCATCACATGCCTTAAATACAACTGAGTTGTCAATGTCAAGACTTCATAACTTACTAAGTCAGACCCAGCCCATACTAGGCATGTGGTCGTACAGTAAGGCCCAGTTCAATGGCGCACAAAGTTAAGTCCTTAATTGACCAAGGCAAGACTTCCAGTTTTAACCCAAATCACAAAGTTTAATAAGCACACAGCTCCACCATTCACACAGAATCCACCACTTGCCTCAGTCTAAATCTTTTCCCACCCTGTTGATTAAATGCAACACATGCCATCAACGAGTAACAGCACACAACACACACAGTTTCATCACACAGTTCCATAATCACTTAGTCAAGTTTATAATTGCAACTCTCACATGAAATGATGACTCGTGGCATGGCTAAGCAGTCTAATCGTATCTAACCAACCCACGTTGGTGCTACGATAATACCAACTAATAATTAACCAACCTAGGGTGACAAAAGATCATGGCATATAATAGACAAGGTGGATATAACAAATTGGATTAATATCTATCCCAAAAGTATTTAAATAAATAATTGAAATAGAATGCAATACATTGAAACAAAGTATTTGAAAACTGGGTTCAAAATGATCAAAGGTATAACTTGCCTTGCAATAGCTCAAAGTACTGGTCTTGATCTTGAGGAGGTGCTTCTTCTTCAGCAAAATTTCCCGAAGTATCGACGTCTACTCGCAAACGAGACAAAAGAAACAAAAACAAATAAATAACAGAAGCAAAACAACTCCAAAAATTCAAATAAAATTCACCATTAAATAGATCTTAATTTTATATAAATTTACAAATTTGAATGGGCTAAATCGGAGTTCGGATGCAAAAGATATGGGCTTTGGAAGATTGGAAAATCAAATAAACCCTAATTTGGATTTTATTGAATTTCCCGAATTATTTTTATAAAGGAAAATCGGATTATTGCGCAATGCTTGCGTCAGCCGAGAATTTCCGGAAAAAGAAATATTTTTAAAAACCGTACTGACAGGTGGGCCCCACTGTCAGTCTCTGGGCTCACGGTGAATCGGGTTCACCGAGCCACGGGAGATTTGGCCCGGTGGACTGAGCCACGCGCTGGCCGATGTGGCGACCGCAGCGACACGCATAGCGCGACGAGGTGATGTGGTCGCACACATGGGCGACCACGGAGCGAGCACGCGGCGCTCCGGCGACCACGGATCTGGCGGATGACTACGGCTCAATGGTGGTGGCGGTGCGCTCTGACTCGGTGCGACTGGCGATCTGGTGACGCGGTCGCTACTCGCGGAGATGACCGAACGGCGGCGGCGACACGAGGCGGCGGGCGGTGCGGCCGATGGCGGCGACGGCGAGGTAGGGCTTCCCCAGGGCAACGAGCGCGCGCATAGGGTTGCCCTTGGCGAGGCGAACTCAGGGGTGGGCTTAGTGGCGGCTGAAGCTCACCGGTGGCTGTGCAATCCGGCGAAGAAGCTCACGGCGGCGCTGAGGTTCGAGCTCGATTCCGCCGAACGACGGCGATCTAGGGTTAGCGGTACGTGGGAAAAGGCGGCGGGGTGGATGCGATCCTCGTGACACGGGCGCGGCTTTAAATAGGGCCGAGAAACCCTAGAATCCAAGTCGGTGATAGCGGCGGCGCACGGGAGAATCGGAACGAAGTCCCGATCGGAGACGATGAACAGTGTTTCGGTGGGACCCACTTGTCAGCGGCGGTGGCTCGGACGAAGGGGTGTGGCAAAAGACGACGCCTCGGCGGCGGTCCCACCTGGCAGAGAGAGCGAGGGTGAGCGGGTGCAGCGCCGTGCGATGGAAATCCAACGGCTGGAGACGAGCGCGGGCGAACGAGCGAGCGAGATCAACGGGCGAAGCCACGCGGCGACAATCCAACGGGTCAAGGCGGCGAGATCGCGAGCGAAGCGGCAATGGCGTCTTGATCCAACGGTACCGGGAGTGGCGGTGGAATAGTGTTGGGCTTGCCCGAAGATCGTTCAAGGATTTAAAATAGATTTTTCTTTTTAATAAATCCAGAAAATGCAATTAGCAATTAGAAAATAGCAAATGACTTTGGAAAAATTCCAGAAAATTCTATAAAATATATCCAAGCATATAGAATCTAAATAAAATAGTTTTGACAATTGTTGATGTTGGGATTAAGCACACTAAATCAATTTGTCCTTAAAGTCCATATTAAGCTTTTTAAATTAATATTCAAATAAATCCAAATGGTGAATTTTCTTGCTACCATTATTTAAAAGATTTTTAAAACTCTGAAATTTAGGATGTTACAAACCTCCCCCCCTTAAACGAATCTCGTCCCCGAGATTCCGCTAGCTAGAGAAAGGCTAGGAACTCGGTTTCAACTCTTCTTCACGTTCCCACGTTGCTTCTCCTTCTGAGTGGTTACTCCACTGGACTTTGCAGAAACGAACGGTCTTGCTTCTGGTGCGGCGCTCTGCGACATCCAAAATCATGACAGGCTGTTCTTTGTACGTGAGATCTTCCTTCAGTTCAATTGACTCCAACGGGGTCTGCTCTTCTGGCACACGAAGACACTTCTTCAGCTGAGAGACATGAAAGATATCATGCACTCCTGCTAACGACTGCGGTAGCTCCAACTGGTACGCAACTTCTCCTCGGCGTTCCAAAATCTTGAACGGACCCACATACCTTGGGGCAAGCTTCCCTTTGGTGTGGAATCTCTTAACACCTCTGAGCGGAGTAACTCGAAGATACACAAAATCTTCTGATTCAAAGCTAAGGTCACGACGACGATTATCGGCATAACTCTTTTGCCTGGACTGGGCTATCTTTAACCTCTCTCTGATCATAGCAACTTGTTCTTCGGCTTCCTGAATAATATCTGGCCCGAACACTACGCGTTCAGCTGTTTCTGACCAATTCAATGGAGTTCTGCAGGCACGACCATACAAAGCTTCAAATGGTGACATCTGCAAACTGGCTTGATAATCGTTGTTGTACGAGAATTCGCATACGGTAAACTCTTATCCCAACTGGTAGCATTAGCTAAGGCACAGGCTCTCAACATGTCTTCTAATATCGGTTGACTCTTTCGATCTGTCCATCCGTGCGTGGATGATAAGCGATCGAAATTCGGATGAGTCCTGTGGCTTCATGTAGACTCGCGAAGCGAGAGGTGAATTGAGATCCTCGATCGACACTATCTTCTTAGGCACACCGTGCGGTCGACGATCTTTGACATATACAATTCCCAAGCGGTCTCACGAATAAGTGGTTCGACCGGCAAGAAATGGGCAACCTTAGTCAAACGATCCACTATTACCCAAATCGAATCATAACTGATTGAGTCTTGGGTAGACCGGTAATAAAATCCATATCGATCTCTTCCCACTTCCATTCGGTATCTTCACGGTTGTAGCAATCCTGCCGGTCTCGATGTTCGGCCTTTACTTTCGACACCGTCGTCGCATAAGGCAACGAACTCTGCGACGTCTCGCTTTAAGTTTGGCCACCAAAACTTATTCTTAACATCTGATACATCTTAGTACTTCGGGGTGAATCGAATACTTTGAGTCATGGGCTTCCTTGTAATCGGTTGTCTTAAACCATCAATATCCCAGACACGATCGTCCATTGATCCACAAGATATCCCGATCATCTATGGTGAAGTCTTTAAACTTTCCGTCTGTCATCTTCTTCTTGAGGCTCAGAAACTCGTAATCCTTGGGTTGGGCTTCACGAATCTGCTTTCTCGAGTAGACCGCACTTCGGACTAGCCACAAATCCTTCCTAACAACTTCTAGCTGTAGCTTCTGGAATTCCTCCTGAAGTTCCGAGCAAATCTCTTTTGCTTCCAGAGCATTGCAGTAGCTCTTGCGACTTAGTGCATCTGCAACTACATTGGCCTTACCACGATGGTAATGGATTCCAAGATTATAATCCTTTATTAACTCCAGCCATCTTCTCTGTCTCATATTCAGGTCAGACTGAGTGAATATGTACTTCAGGCTCTTGTGATCTGTGTAGACTTCACAGCGATTACCGATGAGATAATGTCGCCAAATCTTCAAGGCATGCACTACGGCAGCTAATTCCAAATCATGAGTGGGATAATTCTCTTCATGAGGCTTTAATTGCCTTGACGCATAAGCGACAGCTCTTCCTTCTTGCATAAGGACACATCCTAATCCTTGACGCGAAGCATCACAATAGATATCAAAATCCTTGCTGATATCCGGCAAAACTAGCATTGGGGCAAGGGCTGAAGTCAGACGTTTCTTCAATTCTTGAAAACTCTCTTCACAAGCTGGGGTCCAAATGTACTTCTTCTCTTTCTTCAATAATTGCGTAAGAGGCTTAGCAATCGTTGAGAATCCTTCAATGAAACGACGATAGTATCCTGCCATTCCCAAGAAACTACGAATTTGAGTAACCATCTTGGGCTGCTCCCAATTCATTACGGCTTTAACCTTTCCGGGGTCAACTGCTACTCCTTCGGCTGTCATCACATGACCGAGAAAATCAACTTTCTTCTTCCAAAAGTCACACTTGCTGAACTTGGCATACAACTGATGTTCTCTGAGCTTCTCTAGGATTAATCTCAAATGTTCTGCATGCTCTTCTTCTGATTTTGAGTATACCAAAATATCATCAATGAATACTACCACAAACTTATCCAAGTATTCCATGAATACCTTGTTCATCATGTTCATGAAATAGGCAGGGGCATTAGTCAATCCAAAAGACATGACTAAAAACTCATAATGTCCATACCGGGTTGAGAAAGCGGTCTTTGGTACATCCTTAGGACAAATCTTCAACTGATGGTAACCTGATCGCAGATCGATCTTGGAGAATACTCCGGCTCCTTTCATCTGGTCGAACAAATCATCTATTCTGGGCAATGGGTACTTGTTCTTGATGGTGACTTCGTTGAGAGAACGATAATCAATACACATCCTCATGCTTCCATCTTTCTTCTTGACAAATAAAACTGGTGCTCCCCAGGGCGACGAACTAGGTCTTACAAAACCTTTCTCCAGTAGTTCTTCTATTTGCTTCTTCATTTCCACAAGTTCATCGGCTGGCATCCGATAGGGTCTCTTGGAGATTGGTGCTGTCCCTGGCACTAGATCGATGACAAACTCAATGTCACGGTCCGGTGGCATTCCTGGTAATTCTTCTGGAAACACGTCCGGGAAATCTCTAACTACAGGTACGTCTTCCAAAGAAACTATCTTCAGACTGTTGACTACCAAATGTCCATCACGCACTGAGGTGGCTAGAAATTCAACTTTTTTTCCTGTGGTATCCTCTATTGTTACGGCTCTTCGGCCACAATCTAGCACTGCTTTATGCTTGGATAACCAATCCATACCAAGGATGACATCTATGGTCTGAGTGTCTAGAACTATTAGGTTGGCTAGAAACTCAACTCCAGATATGAGTAACCTAGCTCCTAAACATCCAACTTTAGAACTTAGCTCTGCTCCATGCGACTGGACTAACAGAGTATGCTTAAGATGCATAACTTCCAATTTGTTCTTAGTTGCAAAAATTCCAGAAACAAACGAATGCGAAGCTCTAGAATCAAACAGAACTGATGCAGGTACTGAATTTACTAGGAACTTATCCAGTACAACGTCAGGTGCTTCTTGGGCTCCTTCTAGAGTGACGTGGTTGACACGGCCTCTGACCACTGATGGCGGTGCTCCTCCGGATTGACCGGTAGCTTGAGAAGTTCCTTGATGGTTGCCTTGTCTTTGGTGTCTTGGTGGTGTGTTCCCAAGGTTGAAGCGTCTTTGGGTGATAGTCCCATTCATGGACATCGGTTGGCGAAATGCCTTGGCGGCGGCGGTAAAGCAAACTCGGTTGTATTCGTGGGTTGCTTCTTTGGATTGGGGTTGGTCAGTGCGGGATTGCGGAAGTTCTGAGCAACTGGGAGAGGTGTTAAAGTTGGTGCAGGTGGTCTGGCAGAATTCTGTGGTGGAAAACGGCTAAACTGCGGTGGAATCATTCTTGCCCTCAGCTGGGGTTGGTGACTTCCTTGCTGAGCCATTCTGCGCTTACGATGATCTTCCAATTCCTTGCGCTTATCCTCAAGAATCAAAGCCTTGTTGATCAACTCTTGAAAATCAGGAAAGGTGTGGGCGATCAAGTTGACTTGAAGTCCAGTGTTCAATCCTTTCAGAAAACGACTCTGACGAGCCTTGTCAGTGGCGACATCTTCTGCAGCATATCGAGCAAGTTGTGAGAACTTGTTGAGGTAATCAGTCACTGACATTCCTCCTTGCTTGAGAGCACGGAATTCATCCTTCTTTAGATCCATGATTCCTTCTGGTACATGATACTGGCGAAAAGCAGTTGTGAACTCTTCCCAAGTAATATCTTGCGGCGTTCCATGTCTTGGCACAAAGTTTTCCCACCATTCGGCGGCAATGCCTTCCATCTGGTGAGAGGCGTACAGAACTTTTTCATGATCGCTGCATTGAGTGATCAGCAGCTTTCTCTCAATGACACGAAGCCAATCATCAGCTTCTACTGGTGAGACATGTCCAGAGAAAGTTGGTGGACGGGTTCTCATAAACTCAGCCAACTTGGATGATCCATTGTGACCATGAGCAACTGGGGTTCCATTGTGATGCTGATTGTTGTTGCTCTGGTTATTCATAGCTTGCATCTGATTCATCATGGTGTACATCAACCGGTGCAGTGTCATGAATGCTCCAAAATTCGCAGATCAATCAAGGTGCTTGTGGTGGAACCGTCATGGGAAGTGCTTCTGTCCTTCTAATACCGGAGTATCGGAACCACTTGCAGCAGCTTGACGAGTCTGAACCATCTGGTGAATCTCCAGGGGTTAGATAAGGTAGCAAGCACAAGATGAGTTGTAGAACTATTCGGGGTAGGTAAAACCCAACAACATATTTTAAGAAAACTCATCTGAAACTTCTTATATTAATTAAGATAATAGTATGACTTGCAACAAATGCCTAAAGGCTTTTGCAGCTCATACTTGCACACAAAAATAAGGACGAACCTAAGCACACAAAACTACCGCCTAAAGGGCGACTCAAGACATAATACTGGCTAAGCCTGAAACAACTCAAACATACTACTCAATCAAATAGCCTCCGTAGCCTTGACGGTGCTCCCGCCTACTGTAGACCTGAAAGTGAGCTGGCATCCTCGCAAACTGATCTTGATGTCCCAGGGATGGTGCAACAGGAGCAGGTGTCCCTGGTGCAGGTGCGGCTGGTTCCTCCGGCTCTGCTGACTCTTCTGGTTCTGCCGGTCTATCAGCTTCCTCTGGGTCTTCTTCTTCAGTGTCTTCTTCGTGATCGTGTCGTCCATAAAGAGTTTCTTCTAATATGGCGATCATTTCTTGACTCTCGAAGAGTCTCATAGGTACACTCCACTCGTGGCGGCTAACTCCAACGATTCTTCCTGAGCAGCGGCGAACTGGGCAAGATGCACAACGGTGGCGTTGTCTTCTCCCTCCGTAGACGGAAAACGTGCAGCAAGATCCACGTCGGAAGTGCGGGGATGATAACGGAAAACTGTGTCACGAAGCTCTCGAGAGTAGATGTTGCAGATCCTCAGGATGGCAAGGCGCGAAGACTCCTGGATTGCTTCAATCCAAATACTCCTTCGAGCTGAGATGTTCAGTGGTTTGCTCGCCTTGGTGTTCTTCCTGGCGTAGACAATCAAATGGCAGATCACTCCACGATCTCGGCCGTTCACAATCCAAGCACTGCCACGGTACAATGGACGATCGAACCCTCCAAGTACTTGTAGCAACTTCCAAAGCTCGGCGGCAAGTCCTCCCTTGCGCTCTCCATAACTCTGAAGACGAGGCATCTGTCAAGATGGACAAGGAGATGAAAACAGCTTTAAAACAGCGGGGAGAGAAAGAATTTTAGCAATAGTTGAGTCAAGAGAGACATGAGATGAGTTAATGAGTTCAATTAATCTTGCAAGTTAAAGTTGCTTTAGAAAATAGTTTGGACTCACTAAGACGGCCAATCTAACTAGGGTCAAGACCTACAGTCAGTATGGCTCTGATACCACCTCTGTCGGGACCCAAATATGCAAATCTGGACCCTCTGTGTATTCTGCACTAGTCCAGGATCACGCTAGTGCACACAGTGTCAACATTGATGAAATATCACATCCACACAACGAATATAAGAATAAACGAGTACCTTTAAATAACAAATAACTGTTGGGACCTTACGGTCGAGTTTTACATTTATTAAGCCATGCAAGGCTGACAATAAAGAAATAAACTGCAGCGGAAACGAAATAAACTCCGGTGGCTCCCATCAATTTACCACAGGCAACTGATTGGGATCAAGACCCTAACGCTCAACCTTCGTAGAACTCTTCTTCAAAAGCAGGCGACGACTCTTCCACTTCTGTTGATTTGTTTAGCAAGAGTGAGTACACACCGTACTCGCAAGTCATACCACATAATGCAATTTATAGATGATGGCTTATTCCAAAGGAATGGCTTCTGTGGTTGTTTTGCAGAAATGCAACATTTGCAATTGAATACAAATAATAGATTGAAAGCATAATTCAAAACAAATAGACAATAATAAGTTAACAATTGATTTCACAAAGTACACATAGTCTAATCAAGTTCTTTCACACAATGAACAAGTTATCTCACACAAATGACCCTTCCCAATTGTTTTACTGAAAATCTACCCTCGTGTGAAATTCCGAGCATGTCCATAACCGAGGACGCGGCTATTCAATAGATTGATTTAAACACTCTGCAGAGTTTGTACACTTTACCCACACGATACAATCGATAGCGATCATCGACCATAACAAAACCTTTCGAAACTTCATCTCAAACAATGACACTCTGGTGTGCTTTATCGCCAGTCAATTTGTACACACGACCCTTGGAACGACACACACCATTGGACGGGGATGCAAATAACCGTCCCGCGATGTGACATATCACACCTCCAACCCATCACACAGCCTTAAATACAACCCGAGTTGTCAATGTCAAGACTTCATAACTTACTAAGTCGTGCCCGGCCCATACTAGGCATGTGGTCGCACAGAAGGCCCATTCAATGGCGCACAAAGTTAAGTCCTTAATTGACCAAGGCAAGACTTCGATTTTAACCCAAATCACAAAGTTTAATAAGCACACACTCCACCATTCACACAGAATCCACCACTTGCCTCGGTCTAAATCTTTTCTCACCTGTTGATTAAATGCAACACATGCCATCAACGAGTAACAAACACACAACACACAGTTTCATCACACGGTTCCATAATCACTTAGTCAAGTTTATAATTGCAACTCTCACATGAAATGATGACTCGTGGCATGGCTAAGCAGTCTAATCGTATCTAACCAACCCACGTTGGTGCTACGATAATACCAACTAATAATTAACCAACCTAGGGTGACAAAAGATCATGGCATATAATAGACAAG
Organism: Hsuehochloa calcarea; assembly: GCA_036346395.1. Classification (NCBI taxonomy): domain Eukaryota; kingdom Viridiplantae; phylum Streptophyta; class Magnoliopsida; order Poales; family Poaceae; genus Hsuehochloa; species Hsuehochloa calcarea. The sequence goes on from CM070597.1 coordinate 4,082,182, forward strand.
GTGGATATAACAAATTGGATTAATATCTATCCCAAAAGTATTTAAATAAATAATTGAAATAGAATGCAATACATTGAAACAAAGTATTTGAAAACTGGGTTCAAAATGATCAAAGGTATAACTTGCCTTGCAATAGCTCAAAGTACTGGTCTTGATCTTGAGGAGGTGCTTCTTCTTCAGCAAAATTTCCCGAAGTATCGACGTCTACTCGCAAACGAGACAAAAGAAACAAAAACAAATAAATAACAGAAGCAAAACAACTCCAAAAATTCAAATAAAATTCACCATTAAATAGATCTTAATTTTATATAAATTTACAAATTTGAATGGGCTAAATCGGAGTTCGGATGCAAAAGATATGGGCTTTGGAAGATTGGAAAATCAAATAAACCCTAATTTGGATTTTATTGAATTTCCCGAATTATTTTTATAAAGGAAAATCGGATTATTGCGCAATGCTTGCGTCAGCCGAGAATTTCCGGAAAAAGAAATATTTTTAAAAACCGTACTGACAGGTGGGCCCCACTGTCAGTCTCTGGGCTCACGGTGAATCGGGTTCACCGAGCCACGGGAGATTTGGCCCGGTGGACTGAGCCACGCGGCGCTGATGTGGCGGCCACGCAGGCGACACGCAAGCGCACGAGGGTGATGTGGTGCACATGGGCGACCACGGAGGCAGAACGCCGGCAGACTCGGCGACCACGGATCGGCGGATGACGGCGGCCACGGTGGCGAGGTGCGCTCTGAATCGGTCGCGACCGGCGATCTGGTGACGCGGTCGCTACTCGCCGAGATGACCGAGCGGCGGCGACGACACGAGGAGCGGCGGAGCGGTGCGGCCGATGGCGGCGGCGAGAGGTAGGGCTTCCCAGTGGCAACGAGCGCGATAGGGTTGCCTTTGGCGGCGAACTTCGGTGGGCTTAGTGGCGGCTGAAGCTCACCGGTGGCTGCGCAATCCGGCGAAGAAGCTCACGGCGGCGCTGAGGTTCGAGCTCCGATTCCGGCGAAACGACGACGATCTAGGGTTAGCGGCTGTGGGGAAAAGGCGGCGGGGGTGGATGCGATCCTCGTGACACGGCACGGCTTTAAAAGGGCCGAAACCCTAGAATCCAAGTCGGTGACGACGGCGGCGTGCGGGAGAATCGGAACGAAGTCCCGATCGGAGACGATGAACAGTGTTTCGGTGGGACCCACTTGTCAGCGGCGGTGGCTCGGACGAAGGGGTGTGGCAAAAGACGACGCCTCGGCGGCGGTCCCACCTGGCAGAGAGAGCGAGGGTGAGCGGGTGCAGCGCCGTGCGATGGAAATCCAACGGCTGGAGACGAGCGCGGGCGAACGAGCGAGCGAGATCAACGGGCGAAGCCACGCGGCGACAATCCAACGGGTCAAGGCGGCGAGATCGCGGGCGAGCGGTAGCCGGGCGATGCTGATCCAACGGCTGGGAGTGAGCGGGCTGGAATAGTGTTGGGCTTCGGCCCAGCACTGTTCCGAAGGATTTAAAATAGATTTTTCTTTTTAATAAATCCAGAAAATGCAATTAGCAATTAGAAAATAGCAAATGACTTTGGAAAAATTCCAGAAAATTCTATAAAATATATCCAAGCATATAGAATCTAAATAAAATAGTTTTGACAATTGTTGATGTTGGGATTAAGAACATTAAATCAATTTGTCATTAAAGTCCATATTAAGCTTTTTAAATTAATATTCAAATAAATCCAAATGGTGAATTTTCTTGCTACCATTATTTAAAAGATTTTTAAAACTCTGAAATTTGGGATGTTACACCCAAGCACTGCCAGGCGCTGACGCATGCAACACCTTGTGTCATTACCCTGTAGGGTAATCACACTTAAGCATATGGATTACTATTCGTTTACCCGGTAGTACACCGATCCGACGAATAGTAAGACTTAACAGAGTTAACGTAGTAGAACAATAAGAATATATAGTTAGCCGCACAAGGCTAAAGTCTTTAATACAGTTAGCCATGCAAGGCTAAAGTCTTTAATACATTTATTTAATTACAACGAGGAGAGAAATCCCCTTGCTTGCTTGCCTCGCTCCATCGGTCGTCTACTCGTCCTACTCGCCAAATAAGATGTCCACCTTGCCCGGCTCCTCGTAGTGAGCGCCCTTGCTGAAAGCATCTAGGCCTCTAAAAATTATTTTGGTAATTAATGATAATATATAAATATGAGACTAACATGTTTATTGAGTATTTACAAGGTTTGATCTCAGTGGTGAATACAACAATCCGGGCATGCATGCTAAAAGTCAACATTAAGATCAATATAGTTCAAACACAAGGTACAAGTAGTTTAGGATCCTTTTTGCTTTTACCAGTCTAAGGAGAAAAAGGGTGGAAGACCGGATTGTAGGTTAAATACCGTACTATTAAGAGGGATCATAACTAGTAGCTTAATAGCATGTTCTTGTGCAATATGGATCAATATAGGATCATGCATGCATCTAGAGTTTATTTCGACTGCGGGGGAGTGTTAGCTATATTTGGTCTAGTCCAAGCCGGTATCTGTTAGTATCAGTTAGTTTGGATTGTGATCAATTGTGATCAGCATGTTTATAGGTGTATATCTCTAGATATGATATTTATAGCATGTTTATGGTTGTATATCTCTAGATATGATTTGTATCCTTCATTAGAGATAACTTTCCTAACCAACACATGTACATGTATATTTATACCGATCAATTGAATGAGATGTTGTGTGGCGCATTCATTCAAACCTTCATATATGTACAATCAACGCTTGCATTGGCACCAGCCACAAGCCATAGCCTCATTTGTTGCGGTTGCAATACTTCGGCCCTGTTTGTTTAGGCTTAGGCCTTTTGACTTATTTTATAGCTTAAAAGCAACTTTTAACTTAACCATCTTATAAGCCTCTTAGCTTTTAAGCCAAGCTTTGATATTTGGTAATATGATTTTTATAGCATGTTGGCTTATTGAGTTGTGTGTGAAGGATTAAAAGTTGGAATTACCATTTAGGAGCTAAATGATCTTTTTAAGCATGTATTTAAACTTATTTTTGTATAGGATTTGTAAATATGACGATATGTGCAAGTGTACATATGAAACAAGATAGATTTCGCTCATCCGTGCATACATGTATTAATTTTGGACATTGCATAATGAAAGATATTAATTCAGAAAGGCATATATTAGCCAACCGAACAAAACAACACAATAAAAATATTTGATCATATCATGGCCTAAGAACGGTAGCAGTCCTCATGGCTTTGTTCTTGGCTTCAGTCCGATCTGCATTTTTAGCGTTAAGATCCTTCCATGCCACACTCAATCTACCTCCTAAGATCACCAAGGATCAAACAAGTAGGATCTGCATCAAGTATATTTTCTCATACATCTCGGCGGGTGCTGCACAATTATCTCCATCAAGAAGAATCATCCTTGCTAGTAAATAGCATGAATGTGAGCACCAACCCAAAGAAGAGGAGAGCGGACATAAGAATGATGAACTGGAAGATGGACTCCAACGCCTCCTTGGTTAACTTCTCCATTTCTTGGAAAAAGAATTTACATGAAGAACAATATCAGTAAATTAGCATACATGCGTAAACACACACACGACAATTGTTCTAGAGTACCAACAAATCTGTAAACAAAGAAATCAGAGCTGTCAAAATCTTGTTCTTTGACTTGCAAAGATCCAAAACTAAGATTCGAAGTACATAGATGGGAGCAACCATTACATGAATCATAATGTTTACAGTACATCAAACCTTATGAACCACTAGATGATGTGTACCTCCTCTGCTGCAAGCTACCTTCCTCCTCTACTCTGGCCTCTTTCTCAGTTCTCACTCGTCCGATCAGTCTGACATGCAATGTTGTTTGGAGTGTGGGCTTTGGGGTGTGACAATAGCGTTAGTGAGGTTTTATAGGAACATATATGTGCTTGGTTGAGTTGGTTCCTCATTGTCTCCCTCCACTGGCCAATGTGCTAGTCTGGCTGGTAGCAACAGCGTCGGGGTCGTCCGAGGGGAGGCGGCGTCGAATGAGGAAGGGCCGACGTCGGGGTCATCCGAGGGGAGATGGCGTCGAACGAGGGGAGGCGACGGTGTTGGGGGCGGCGTCAGGGTCGTCCGAGGGGAGGCGGCGGCGTCTTCCTCTCTGGGGCGACGGCGTTGGGGAGGGGAGGTGAGCGGCGCCATGGGGGGAGGCGACGGGGTAGGGGGAGGTGCATGGAGGGTAGGGGATTTGAGGCGGCGTGGAGGGGAAACCGAAGGGGGAAGAGGAAGATGGAAATTGGAACAAGAATAAAACGGAACGATTTGCATTTATATGTAATGGCATTTTGTGGATAATTTTAGCGAACGTTAGTAGCAAACGGTATTAATAGCTTACATTTGTACATTGGTTTCGATTTTCAAGCAACTTATAAGACATTAGTTGACCAGTTCGGTTGTTGAGGTGAGAATTTACTATCTCATAGATCAACATTGGTTGGTTGTCGCTAAAAGGAACAATGGTTGCGTTTTTGTTCAAGTTGGTGTCATCAACTTTGACAATCATATGTTTGCAAGTTCGACTTGAGGACGGAGGCCGATTATAAACTTAACTCATATTTGAAATTAAGTGCATCTATCCAAATTAAATCAATTTTAAATTCCCGCAAATCAAAGCTCACCCATGGCAAAAGGTATGAACATTTGTGTTTTACCGTTTCTTTTATTCTGGGGTTGAAATCCACCATATCTTCGACAGAAGAATGTCTTCTGAAGGAGCTGCAATACTCACCAAACTTTCGGTTCACCACTGTTAGTGTTACTGCATTACTCGAGCAAGCACTAGTTTGTGGAAAAGTTTTAGTTTCAATCATTACTGTTAGTGTTACTGCATACAAACTAAGCATGATTTCAAACGGAAGTAGTTTTGTGATGTATTAATTTATTTTTATAACTCAATCCATTCTCACATGGACAGCCTCGATAAATATTTGTTGTTCCGTGGCAACACAATGCTACGCTTTAGGATTGGCAATCTTGTTTGTGAGTACGATCAAGCAACGAGTAGAGGAATTGTAAGCTCTGCATTTGTAGTAGTACCACAAGAGTATGACCCCAACGAACCACACACCTACTACTTCTGTGGATTAAACGGTTGCGTGGTCAAATTACTTAATATGCCAACCCTATTAGGTAAATCTGGTCCAGTCTACAATTCTACTCCATGGCACGCCCCCATGATCGCATAGGATTCCTGCTCACGTTTGTCCATGGAGCATGATATATCGATCGGTCGTGCATCCATGCGTTGCAGTTGCAACACTCGCCCCAATCATTGTCGATGGCTGTCCCTGTGCAAACATAATGCTGTAGCCTATACTTGCAATTGAATCTTACAGCTCCTCCAAAACAAACCTCAGCTAGGTACTCCATTCGTACGAAAAGGTCGAAAAGAAGAAGAAGAAGAAGAAGAAATTGAATTTGGACGCACAGCTGAAGAAATGTCCTAAATGTACACGGACAAAGTTCCCTTTGTTCCATGCTGGCATCTCTTCCGTTTCAATTAATTTGGACCAGTACGTTATTGGTGTACGTATCCTGGTACAGGTTACGACCCTTCTGAGCAGTAGAAAAACAGAACAAATAAGAGTGACACACCTACAAATTCGTTTAGGCAGCACCGTGTAGTTTTTAGTTTTCCTAAAAAAAAACTTGGTCCCGTGGCATTTCCAATTGGCACGGCATACCTTGATTGCATATCTAAAGGAGTTTTTGGGTCATTTAACCTTTTTTTGAGGTAAAATAGCAAAATTAGCCTAAGTTCGAACCAAATGATAAAAATAACACTTTTACCTCGTAAAACCACCGTGGAAGGTGACCTGCTGCTAACTGAGACCGCAACTGCCACTTGAAGTGCTCCAAGAGCACTGCAGACGATGTGTCGACTGCCTATCTATATTTGGTGTTATTCTTTAAATTTCGACGAGAAAGAGCTATATTTGCTATTTTTGTCGTAAAAATAGGCCAAATGAGAGGGAAAAAAATTCTCTATCTATCAAGAGCTTGCATCTTTTGAACAGTGACACTATGATGGTAGGCTAATGGTTTTGTCGAAGCTTGTGTTATTGGTTCTGTTTGTTTAGTCTTTTTGTTGGATTTAAAAGCAAAAAAGCCTAAACCTAAACAAATGATTCTTTTTTCTCTAGTTTATAAAAAACTTAAGCCATTTTAAACATAAAAGATATAAGCCAAGGAAAATGTGTTTTTTTTCCTTTTGTGGAATGGAATAACCGATTGTTACTAAAGTTTGCTAAAATTACTCACAAAATGTCATTGCATATAAATACAAATCATTCCCTTTTTTTTTCCCTCTCTTCCATCCTCCATTCCATATGCAACTGCAACGAGAGACGCTACGCACCACACGCCACAGTCCGCTCAATACAATAGCACAGGAGAAGTTTGTACAAGGCGCTACGTTGAACAAAGCGCGGTGCACGAGCATGTCGCAAGACGGTGCACGACGGTACGCCGGCGCGGCTGCAAAAGGGCTGTGCCTTGGTTCCCTCCATATTTTTTCGGCGCCTTTTATTCAAACATGGCATTGGCATCGAAACTTTAACACCGTAGACTGTAGAAGAGGCCGGGAAAAGCAAAAGGATTGGCCGGAACAAAAAGGAAACACACACAGGGACAGACAAGAGAGAGAAAAGAGCCGATCGGATTCACTCGCGCCGCCAGCCTGCCATCGGTGGGGAGAAGAGAGCGAGCACCGGCCGGAAGGGCGAGAGAGAGAGAGACGGCACAACTTGCGATGGAAGCAAAGCGAAGCGGCCAACCATCCCCAGTGCCGCAGTGCTTCTGGTCTCCCCACATCGTTCACTGTTCCATCCATTTGTATCTTCCCGCCGCGACGCGCCCGCGCCCGCGCCATCCCGGCCGTCCGCTTGCCTCCTCGTCCGGAAGACGGAATCATGGCGCCCCGGTCAGGAGATCGTGGGGAGGGGGCGGAGCCTTGGGCCCGCCGTCTGGATGATAGAGACTGCTCGGGGGGCACGGCAGCGTGGAAGGCTGGAGCAAATCACGGGACTCAGGAGCTGTTTGGTTGACGAAATGAGTAGGCCAAAATTTTGGCACAGATAAGATCCGATCAAAGCTAAATATTAGTACAAGTAAAATTGTTTAGATCATGACTAAACTAAATTTTAGCGTTATCAAATTTTTACGAGCTATTTTTTTTTTACTCTCCGATGGCTGGCGTGTCATATTGTATTTCATTAGCATCGTTAAATTCTTACTGTGTTACTAAATTTTAGTAGCAAAACAAACCGCAGACAAATTTTGTTGGCGTTTGTTTGCAAAGGTATCGAACCATCCAGCCCCGGATCCGGCAAGGCCAAATTAAGCATTTGTTTCAGTATCTCCGGGATTCATACCGTCGCCGCAGATCACATGAAAAATGGAATGCATGTTATTACTAACTAGCAAAGATTGCTGGAAATCCAACATAATCCGAGTTAATTCGGGCTCTTCCCATGTGATGGCATCGAATTTTTTTGCCCTTGATTAGAGAAAGCATGCACTCTCTATTCGGCACCCAGGTTTTGTGCAAGGATAACAGTTCTGGCTGCGTAAGCACGATCACGAACTACTGCTAGTAGCACTGTGCGCGCGACGTTTTTACTCGACAGAGCCGTGGCAAACGCTACCACAGTACCAAACAAACAATGGCAGAGAGAGAAGAGAAAACGAAAGGTCCCAAGTCCCAACTGCCCATGGGGCACGACACAGCAGACAGCACAGTACTATCTCGCTGGTTCACCACACGGTCCTGGTCCGTCCATCCCTGGCCAGCCAGCAGCGTCGATTGCTAAAACGAGCAATCGCGCATTTCTTAACGGAAACGCCTCCGTCCTCCGATGCATTGCCCTTTTCCGGCTCTTTTCGTGTGTGTGTTTTTTACACTTGGACTGGCCGCATAGATTACCCTCCGGAAGCGCCATTATTTGGTCTGCCTCGTGCCTCCATAAATACCGCCTCCTCCGCCCCCTTCGCCTCCCACCACCACCACCACCACCGCCACTCCACTCAATAACTCCTCCGCCCTTCATCCTGTCGCTTGCTCAGTGCTCCGCTCACTGAAAGTCTACTACGTCCAGGAGCGATGGCCACAATGCCGGCGCTGTTCTTGGTGGCCGCGCTCGCGATGCTTTCCCCCGCCGCCGCCCGCATCCCCGGCGTGTACGGCGGCGGCGCCTGGCAGGGCGCGCACGCCACGTTCTACGGCGGCAGCGACGCCTCCGGCACCATGGGTACGTACGCGCTACGCATCCTCTTTTCCTTCCCGGCTCTCTGACATGCCGATGCCATGCCTCGTGTGGTTGACGTGCGCGGTATGTGGCAATGCAGGAGGGGCGTGCGGGTACGGGAACCTGTACAGCCAGGGGTACGGCGTGAACAACGCGGCGCTGAGCACGGCGCTGTTCAACGAGGGGCAGAGCTGCGGCGCGTGCTTCGAGATCAAGTGCGAGAACCAGCCGGGGTGGAAGTGGTGCCACCCGGGGAGCCCCTCCATCCTCGTCACCGCCACCAACTTCTGCCCGCCCAACTACGCCCTCCCCTCCGACAACGGAGGCTGGTGCAACCCGCCGCGCCCCCACTTCGACCTCGCCATGCCCATGTTCCTCCACATCGCCGAGTACCGCGCCGGCATCGTCCCCGTCTCCTACCGCCGGTGAGCCACCCATCATCAACTCATACTCCCTAACTCGCCCATCTTGCAATGCCATGTTGCGTTTCTTGCTTTACTCTGGGACTGTGCAATTACTAGTAAAACTGTAAAAAGACATTCATTCGTCTATCTAGGTTACAGGAGCAGTAATTTTTAGAGGTCACGCAGTAAAAACCCGCGCTCCTCTTTTATTTCACGAATCCCTTTTCACGTCTTTTGAGACGGGCTCTTGAACCGCACTGCTCGTAGGGAAAGAAAATTTCGATGCGTTCCAGTCCAGGGAAGTAGCAACGGCCGCGCCTCCTCTTCTCGCCGTTACCTTTTCCATTCACGAGCAGGTTTATCCACTGTGCACAGTTGGTATGGTATGGTAGCACGTACCGGCACGGCATGGCGATAAATTTCCGCCTCCTTTTTTCTGTAATCTACGGCGGAGAAATTAGTGGGGGATGGGGGGATGGGAGATGTGATGCGCGCACCGACCGCCGCTTTAAAAGCGGCGCGTGATATCGGGTAGAGAAATTGCACTACCACGGCGGTGGTAGCACTCGTAAAGTTGTTTTGGTACAGGAAGGGCTAGAAATGGAGCGTGCACTTCTTCTGTAGTGTTTAAATGCTCTGCTTGCTACACCTCTTTTACATGATAAGAATCTATCTGCTCACCGCCAGTTCGTCCCTTGCTTTACTTGCCTGTGTCACGTTTGGTTGTAGATCTACACGCTTTAGCCGCATTGCACGGTGTGAACTCGCTGCAATTCTCGTAGCAACTCCATTCTGTAGTACCACGTTGTAATCCGTGTAGTTGAGAAGAATAAGAATTGGGGCCTTTTAGGAAAGAAATGAATGATCATCTTCTCCTGACTAGTGATTTAACACATACTCCTGGCCTGGAGCACTACCCTGAGGTGAGCCCCTGAGGAATAGTACTATGACATAGACCAAGAAGGTCCAGGAAAATTGGACTTGCAATTCTGTAGACCACCACACCACACAATACCACAGGGCACCGGCTACAGCAAAAGGCCCAGAGAAACATCCAAATCATAGTGTGTAGTAGGAGTCTATAATTCTGTAGGGCACACAACACACGACATTTCGCTGAAATGGCAGTTTTTTTAAAATAAATAGTAAAAATAGTCCCTCTGAAATAAATGAGAAAAATTACATTCCTAACGCTCAAAATCACAAGTCTATCTGGTGCGAATTGGGACCTTAGTATGTGACTTGCCTGTGAACTCAGACTGCGGTAGGTGCTCTACCGCGCTGCGGTATGTGGTCTTTTGCAGCGATTTCGTGCGGTACAGTCGGATTTCACGGTGATTTTAGAGATACAATTTTTCTGCCATTTCTTTGGGTGCTATTTGTTTCATAAAAGAGGTTAAGTGACCACGGAAAAAAAAAAACTCCACAATACACACTTTGACCTTTTGGTTTTCTGGGGACACCCGTGACCCCCGCCTGTACCTCGCCCAGTGCCCTGCCTCGTCGTCCTCTCACACTGACAGCCCCATACCCTGAAGAAATGGCCCGTTTGCCCTTCATTCCTTCCGTCCCTGGTCCCCCTGTGATCTGTAAAGGCAAAGGGCCATTTTGTCCTTTCGTCCTGCAGCACAGCATTACGCGTGAACTGTGGTGCGTCCCTGGCTCCCCTGATCGCGCCGCGTGTCCTTCGATCCAATTTACAATTTTACCCTCACAAGTAATCGCTGATCAGTAAGTAGCAGGGTGCAGTTTGCCGATGATGCTGTGCTAATGTGATGTGGCAGGGTGCCGTGCCGGAAGTCGGGCGGGGTGCGGTTCACGATCAACGGGTTCCGGTACTTCAACCTGGTGCTGATCACGAACGTGGCGGGCGCCGGCGACGTCGTGCGCGCGAGCGTGAAGGGGTCGAGCACGGGGTGGATGCCCATGTCGCGCAACTGGGGCCAGAACTGGCAGTCCAACTCCATCCTCGTCGGCCAGGCGCTCTCCTTCCGCGTCACCGGCAGCGACCGCCGCACCTCCACCTCCATTGACGCCGCCCCCCGCAACTGGCGGTTCGGCCAGACCTTCGAGGGCAGGAACTTCAGGGTCTAGCTCTACCATTGCCACCGGTGATGGTGGTTCAAGACCATCATCAAGAAACAAAAGCAAGGTCTTTTCATACATAGTAGTAATTTAATCACTACAGCGAGTGTTTATTTAGGCTGGGAATGTTCGTCAGGTTCACCTCTTCCCGCCTTGATTTGGGCTGAGAGTTTTTTTTTCTTTGTTAGACTGTGAAAGCAAGGGGCAAACAGGTAATAGTAAAGCCTAGTGTTAATTAGGGTAAACTACCATCACTAGTCACTACTAGTAGTATTAGTGTGGGTGGGACTACGCGTGTGCTGCCAGGGGTTGGTGGTGATGGGATGTTTTTCAAGGTTTGGTTTGGGGCTGGAGTTGAGGGAGGCTAAATGGGGTTTGTGTTGAGTGGCTGAAGTGGCTGCAAAGCTGCAGCTAATATGGGAGTGGTGAGTGTAGCCCGCAGCTGCTTTTTCCCGTGTCATTTGTCTCCCAGACACACCGTGCTACTATGGACTTGATTTATCTATCAGTATTGGTGAGTGCAGTTTGTAAGAAGTTTTTAATTGTTGTTCCTCTGGTTCTCTCATGTGTGATGGTCTGATGGATAGTTCTGTTAGGCTACTTCGTAAGTGCTATCATGTTGGTCCTTGCCGGCCTCTTTCCGCGAATGCTTGGTAAGTTGCTCGATGGCGAGTGCTGAAAATACGTGAAAGGGACAAAGGTGAAAGCAAAAGTGCGCTGCGAGTGTTGCACCTTGGGGAATGATTTTGCTTGTCCTCTTGCTTCGATTTAGATGGAAAGGATAGTTCATGACTGCGATGGGGAGACCGACCATGCCATTCCTAGACTTGTTGAAGTCCCTTCAGCGATGGGAGTTATCCGTCTACATCGTCGAGAAAGGGAGCCGGATGTGCAAATAGGTTGAAATCAAATAGCCAGCGCTGTGCTAGGAGCGAAGTCGGTGGGTTGAATTAATAAGAGATGATGGCGATTATCACTGGCTGGCTGACTAGGTACCACCCGAACGGGTCAGAATCATGCCCACCGATGTGCCCCGGCGGGCCCTTGTTAGAAAGGCAAAAAACATAGCCGCAGCCAACGCCACTCGGATATGAATATCATCCAGTGATGACTGGTGCGATTTATAACCTGCAGCAAAGGTTCACTAGCTAGCAGGTTGCACACCAATGTGATGAAGATTTAAGATTTGTAACATGAGCACTACTTTTATGCCATGAGTTTCGACATACAGATCCATCCAGTAAACTGAAGTTGAGCAGTTCATGATAACGGGGGGAAAAAAGACTGGTTGCCAAAACTTGATGACCCAGGAATATGCACAAGCATATTTACAATCTACCACCTAGCTAACAAGTCGCTCAAATTCTGCCTTGCTAATGGGAATGAACCGATGGCCTTGGATTTGGGCCAGTCTCCTTCCGACTCTCTCCCAAGCTTTTTCGGCGAGGCTTGCCACTGTTCCTGCCAGCAGTTGCAGTAGGCCCCTTTTTGCCTGGAACCTTGGATTCTTGATTCTTCTCCGCTGCTGGTTTTCTGTCTGCGTCACTGCAGTCTTGAAGCTCTTCTAGAAAAGAGACCACGGCTTCCATGGACGGCCTCATCTTAGCATCGAAGGACAGGCACTCAAGAGCAAGGGCGGCAATTGTCTGTGCCCCACTGAGGGAGTACTGACCTTCTAGCCTGGTATCCAGGACACGGAATATCTTGCGCTTATGTGTGAGATACGGCCGGGCCCATTCCACAAGATTGTGCTCACCCTGGGGCCGGTTCTTGTCAATGGCGCGACGACCTGACAGCATCTCCAGAAGCACTACCCCAAAGCTATAGATGTCGCTCTTCGCAGTTAGATGGCCTGAAATCATTGAATTGTTAAACAGATGCTTATCACGTAATGAACATGAGCTGTCGGTACAAGTTATAAAAGTAAAGCAGGAGGAAAACATAACAGTTAATGCCATGTCATGCAACAACTTATGGTTGAAGGCAATTAAAATGAGCAGTAATAGCCATTTCCTTATATATTTGGCAAAATTGCTACAGTACATCACAATTTGGTAACATTGGCTGTAGGACGTCCAAAATTTTGTGTCTTTGCCGAAAGATACTACAATTTTGTGACTCTTTGCTCTAGGACACTGAGCCCAATAAAATATGACTTCCGATTGTTGGGGAGAGATTTTAGGAAATAACTTCCGGTGCCCATCACTTCTTGGTTGAGTCGAACCGAGTAGGTGTAGTTGCCACAGCCACACGGGAGCCCATCCCTTCGTTCCTGTTCAGAGAGCCTATGGGAGACAGAGGCGGCGGCCATGGAGGCTCCGGCCAAGCTCGGCGTCGGCGAGGAAGGTGACTATGGCGGTTGGCGAGCACCAAAACGGAACCCCATGGCCTTGGCGACCCCACGGGTAGTGACGGTGCGACGACAAGCAGTCTGCAGCGTCCAGGCAGCTACGCGCTCTAGTGAGCTCCCCAAAGTTTTGTCCGTATCAAAACGTGTTCCACGTCCCAATCCATCTTTTCACTTAAACAATTTCTCCTTTCCTGTAGTGGTTCGTCGGAATCGAAGCCGTCTTCCACGTCATCATCCGAGCGCCGCCATTGTTGATTGCCCTGCCGTCGGTGAGCCCCTGCCCATCATCTTCATCCTCGTGTCGTGTTCTACGCCATGCTCACATCACCCTCGCCGGAACGCCGTCGCCACCGTCCGCCTTTGCCCATCACCAACACACCTTTATGTCAGCCAACATTGTCTTTCTCGTTACACTAGTAGGCTATCTTGTTGCACTAGTTGGTTGATTTGTCCCGTAGAACTCCACTATGTCGACGCACCATCTCGCCTTTGTCTTGTAGAACTCCACTATGTCTTACTTAGAGCACGCCACACCGTGTGGATGGTGCCAATAGAATCCCCTTGGGTCATATATGGTCGTGTGCGTGCTACTTTTCCAGGACAGTTGCCGCTTAGCTGTCGTCCTCATGGTTTAGATCACCCATGTTGTCGTTGTGGAGCGCCTCAATCCGCAGTGCCGCCATGGCTGAGCTCGTCATTGTCGCAACATTCCATTTTGCTATTGTTGGTTGTCGTCGTTGTCTAGCTCGACTGAGGTCAGTAATGGCCGCCTCTGTTTTCCTCTCTCTCGCTATGTGGAGGAGGACAAAGGAAGAAGAAGAGCAGGACAATTTGGACATTTTGCATGTTGTCTCTTTCCTGATCCGCCCAGAAATGATATAATAATTGTCTTAGTGTCCCAGAGCAAATAGCCATAAAATTGCAGTGTCTTTCGGCAAAGACGCGGAATTAGTGTGTCCTACAGCCAATAACATCAAATTGTGATGTTCTGTAGCCAATTTTACCTATATATTTTATTCTCACTCCATTGCACATAGGCAACAAAAAAAAAGGTTTACATAAATTTCATGGAAGACCAAGTACACATTTTTAATGTGCTTATAGCTAGACCAATTGTCATTATTTAATGTACTAGCATTCAATGGTTTCTGCCACAGCACGAAGTTTTGCATCCAATGCAAGCAAATGTGCAGAATATTGGATGGATAATACACAGAACTGCATTTCAAAGGTACCTGTTGACAGATATTCTGGAGCTGCATAACCATATGTTCCCATTACCCTTGTAGATACATGACTCTTCTCACCAACAGGACCATCCTTTGCCAATCCAAAATCAGAAAGCTTCGCGGAATAGTCCTGCACAGTAATATGATGCATTCCTTTCAGTAAAGAGCACACGAGCATTGAGGTGAAGTACTGTACAGTGAAAGATTCACTTTCACTTACTGTGTCAAGGAGAATATTGGAAGTCTTAAAATCTCGATAAATAACTTTTGCCTCTGCACTGTGAAGATAAGCTAGTCCTTTTGCAGCTCCAAGTGCAACCTTCATTCTTAGGTTCCATGAAAGTGGTTGAAAGTACGAGCCTCCTACATCAACGATTCATATAGCAATTTAATAAAATATTCCTAGGACAACAGTAGAACACAAAGTCCTAGTTTAACTTACTCCTAAACAGATGATTTTCCAAGCTCCCACGTGGCATGAACTCATACACTAGCAGTCGGTGCTCATCCTCCAAGCAGTACCCAATGAGCTTGACAAGGTTGGGATGGCAAAACTGACCTAGGTAATTAACTTCCGTCTATAAACAGAAACATAACAAAGTTAGAAAAAGATCGAAGAATTTGATTAACACTTCAGAAGCTGTAACTGATCAATTGAAAGGCAGAACAAAAGAGGTAGGGTTTTCAAGAGTAAACATCAAAGAAACAATAATCAAGCATGAATTCGAGGACAACAACATAAAATAGAATAGCAGTCATACTCACCAACCACTCTCGGTGCCCTTGCAAACCCTCCTGGTTTAATCTTTTCACGGCAACAGCTATTCCAGTGCCAGGCTTGCAGGCTGACAGTGTATTCTCATCAATCCATCCTTTATAGACAAATCCGAACCCTCCTTCACCGAGCACACTGTCAGGACGGAAGTTCCTTGTGGCTAACCTGAGATCATTATAACTGAAGATCTTAACATTGGCTGACTGCAAGATCTCGCATTCAGTCTTCGCATTTGGAGGCATGGAAGCCGAAGAGGCTCGACTGCTGGAGCCACTAAGCCTATTCCCATCGTTACCCCCGCTCCTTGAGAACATTCCTGCATATCATGTCTTTAGTAGAGATTCTAAAAGACCAAATCTAGGCTTCATATTTGAAATGCAAATGTTCTCTAATGAATAAGTTGTTGCATTCATCTATTCCAAGTCCATATTATGATCAGCCTATATTGGAAGTTTCGAACGCTTGATTCAAATTTGCATACAATTAGGAACCAACTGAAGCAATCATCACTTGGCCATTTTCTAAAATTTTATATGAGCCCCGAGAGTTGCAGGATTAGCCATTTCCATCTGCGGTACACAATAATAGAGGTTAACAGATTGACTGGTCTCCCAGAAGTTGATGCAAAGAGCATTTTGATCACGATAGCAAGCAACAAGGCACGGGTGTTCCTGCATGCGAATGGTCATATGCTCTGGACTCAAAAGTTAAAATGATGGTTTACGTAAGAAAAGGTGCAAAATGAATATGGAGGAAATGGCAGTGGTTTCCCTCCATCAAGTGGTAACATGCATGCACTAGTAACCTTGTCCCACCCAAATCCTAATGCACATCTGCTGCCACGCGGCATGTCCAGAGGCTTATCGTGTTTATCTACTACTAACTTAAGAAATATCACACCTATTAATTAGCAATTAAAAAGATACTTCAATTTAGTATGTTGAGATGGGGAAATCACGTGGCAGCTATACAGAAATGAGCCATACTTCGTACAATCACATAAAAACTTTCTAATGGAGCATACGACAACATTTTTGTAGACTCGGATTACTAAATGCCTTGAACTTGATACTTGATAGTACACATCATAAACAACCAAAAATATTCTGACCATCATTGGGAAATATATAATGATTCAAATCACTTGTAGCCATGGAAAGTACTTAATCAATGGTTGACAAACCGTTACTGAATTTGGGCGGGAAACCAAATTGAGAGGCAAGGGTGAATAAAAAAATTCAAAGACACATGCTCTATATAGAGCTGCATATCATACCTGAACAAATGATTTAACAAAACATTAATATTAATATCAAATTAAACAAGAAAGAACTCGATCACTTTTCCTAATTTCATCAATAATTTATGAATTTACGACACGAGAAGAATCACAATAGCAATAGAGAAACAACTAGTCAACCAACCCTAATAATCTTATTTTCCTTAACAAGCTGACCCCTAAATCCCCGCGATACATCTTGCAAAGGAAAAAGTGTAAATGGTCAAAGTCAACAGGTGCCCAATCGATATTCATAACATAATGTCACAACAAGGGCAAACTACATTGTACTGTACTATTAGTCCTGCTTCAATCAAATGCTACCTTGGTCAACAACAGAATCCAGGATGATTAGAATTGGTCATGGTCCATGGTCAGCACAAGGTACCTATAGATGTGATGCTAAAATATTTTACACCTTTAGAGTCAACCTCCTGTCCCCTACTATTGTCATCTCAGAAGGATAAGCACCACTAGCACTGCCCAGTAGACGACGGTAGAACATCTACTACACATGGTACTAGTGAAACCACCATGTAAGGAATGAAGCATCGATGTCCCGTTACTATACAAGACAAGGTACCCATAGCCTAATAAAGCATATAGCTCCAGTGGCACAAGTGCACAACGACCTACGAAGCCTTACAACATAGCCGAAGAAACCACTCTAAAAGTGATTATGATGTCTTACTTTAGCGCCTAGATAGCTTGAACACATTGAAGCAGGCAGGATAGCTAAAAAGTTGAAATCACCTAACCAAATCAAACTACTGGATCACCCTGACTATGCCTAACCAACTAACCAACCAAATCACCCATACAAATACATGATCGTCCATTGCCCTTTGTTGCTAAAACAGTGAATAAAAATCTCCGAAGAAATAACCTACAAACAAGTTCAGCCTTTTGCAATCGAATCCGACCACGCGAGCACCCAAACAACACAGGCTAAATCCTGCGCTATAAGAAACTGCTAGTAGCTCGGGTTTCCACCGGAATCCCTAGAAACTAATGAGCAGGCCATAGATGGATTTAAATTTGCATCTCGGAACCATCACACGATTGAACCCCGCACCCCGCAAGCACGAATCGACCGAAACCCCATCGGATCACCCGAAAACAGCAGGCACCGAAGCAGGCATATGCAGAGAGAGGATCGAACCTGAGGCGCCCGGGTGAGGGCTCCCATCCTTGATCCGCGCGCCCCAGCAATTCCCCATCCCCGCAGGCTCCACGCAAATCGAAGAGCCGAGCAAGAGCAAAGAAACCCAACCGGATCAAAGCATGGCGGGAGGCCGGGTCACGGGAGGCGGCGAGCGATCCGCCTCATGCGGGGAATTTGGGCGAGGGCTAGGGTTTTGGGGAGGTGAGAGTGAAGCCGAGGAGGGTGATATATAGAGACAAAGACAGGCTAGAGAGAGAGAGAGAGAGAGAGAGAGAGGTGGCGTGGTGTGGAGAGAGAGTACGCAGGGGAGCGAGTGAGCGAGCAGTTAATGGCGGGGAGGGGAGGGCGAGAGAAGCGTGTGTGGCTTGGTGGGGGAAACCAGAAGCCCAGCGCCCCGCCGCTGGTTCCGCTGCCTTCTGGGGAAAAGTTGCGAAGCCGCCTGGGCCCGCCCTTCGTACCGATGATATCACTGTATCACTTTTTCCGCGACGTTGAAGCCCGATGGAACCACGTCACGTGACACGTCATCTCCAATAGTAAATTTAGTATGGTCTCTCACCTATCTTTATTATTGTATTTTAACTATATCATATCAATAAAATCCTAAATAGAGAAAAAAGAGAGAGCGCATATCGTCTCTTCTTAGAAAGACCGTCGTGCATACGAAATAAGACATAATACATTAATCGACTCTAGTTGACATGTAGACTCGTTTCAAATTTTTTTTATAAAATATAAATATTAGAAAGTGTGTTAGAAACTATATATTAGAGATGCTGTATCTAAAAATGATGTAGCATATATTAGATACAAGATATATACCCTTACACCCTAGTTTAGACCCTTCCAAACATAAAAGCCATAGAACCCGTGAATCAGTGACTAGTCGTAAACAAGAGTCAGGCCGAGAGCATGGTTGTGAGGCGTCGTGCTTGGTGTGACGCTACCGCCTGGGCCCGCCTTTGGACCGATGATTTTACCATGTCACTTTTTCCGCGACGTTGGAGCCCGACGGAACTACGTCATCTTCAATAGTGTATTTATTATCGTCTCCTAGTTATATTTATTGTCGTCTCTTAGCTATGTCACGTCAATAAAATTCTACATAGAAGAGAGAGGAGAGAAAGTACATATCGTCTCTTCCTAGAAAGACTGTCGTGCACGCGAAAAAAGACATCATACATTAATGTACGCTAGTTGACATGTGAGCGCGTTTCAAAGGAAAATTATAAAATATAAATGTTAAAGAGTGTGCTAGAAACCATATATTAGAGATATTGTCCCTAAAGATGATGTAGTATATATTAGATACAAGATATATACCCTTACATCCTAGTTTAGACCCTTCCAAATCATAAAAGCCATAGAACCAATGAGTTAGTGACTAGTCGTAAACAAGAGTCAAGCTGAGAGCATGGTTTAGGCCCAATAATCTCACAAGGCTGATTTGGCTGGCGAGGTCCCGTCGGGCCATAGGCAAGAAGCTATAGATTAGGGCTGTGCGGCCCAGTATTGGTCCGTCCTAGTTAGCACTTGGGCAACATCTCCTGAACCAAAGGGATGGAGTTCCTTAAAAAAAATAGTAGTAAAAAGGACAGTTCCATGGTTCTTCGGCCAAAATACCAGTCTTAAAAAATATAATAGAAAAATTAGGTGTTCCTGAAATGACAAAAATGGCATCCCTAATGTGCTAAATTACTGCAAAAACCCACATGTCACGCTCCCCACCCGCGGCAGGAAATCTGCTGCACTCCTATTCCGCGTTAGGATGACGTGTGCACGTGGGCACCGCGGGCAGGCACGTTCCTGCTGCGGACTGGGAGCGCGGTAGGAGGGGTGTTGTGCACGGGGAGCACAACAAGGGTTCTATTTTTGTTATTTTGGACTCGAGAGGTCTAGATTTGCTATTTCCTTTCGAAAGGAGTCCAAATGCGCTAAAAACTAGTAGTCCCGTCACTTAGATATGATTTGGATTTTTTTTTAGTATTAATAACAATGCACATAACAAAGGTTTAAAAAAACAATACACATAACAAAGTTGAAAAGTCGTGTGGGTAGGAGAGGGCACGACATACGTCACTCATTAGGATTGTTTTTTAAAAAATAAATATTATTTTATTTCAAAATACAATAATATACTTTCTTTCTTTTTACATAAATAATACTCTGTCGCTCCTCCGTTGAGCGACTTGGACCTAGTCGCTCAAAGGTTAGGCTACTAGTCCAAGTCGCCCAACCGTCACACATGACCTTGTCGCCCAACGGTGAAGCGACTGTCACTTTGACTGCTAGTCACTTAAGTGTTGAGTGACATATAACCCCTAGTCGCTCAACGGTTCAGCGACTAAGAGCTATATCTCGCGGCCACGCGCATCGCAGCGCCATTCCATCTGTTCTTCGGTGTCTCAAGCAGAACCAGGGGAGGAAAAGAGAAGAAGAGAGGAAGGAGAAGAGGAGAGGAGAGAGAAAGAGAAAGAGAAAGAGAGAGAGAAGAGATGGAGAAGTTCAGGAGAGGGGGAGAAGGAGAGCAGAAGAAAGAACGACGGGGGGATAAGCACAGGAACCCAAGAAAGGGAGAAGAGGAGAGGAGCTCGGGAGGTAAGAGAGAAAGAAGAAGGAAGCTTGCTAATAAAGAGAGAAGGTCTTCGCGTGAAGGTAATAGTCTCATCCATTATTGTTTTCATCCAAATGTAGGCAACATGATGCTACTTATTGGTTTAGCACATATTTCGTGAATGTATTATGATAAATGGCTAGTTTAAATGTTCAAAATTTTTGCAATGAGAAATCAGTCATGTCGGAGCCCATGAGATAAAAAGTGCATTACGGTGTTGGTACAATTCGTGAAGGTCCATACGATGTTCACCTAAGTGGTTTCCGGCAAGTCAGTATGGAATACTCAGATGCAGAGAATGCTCGAATCGGAGATGTCTTGCACTGGCTATAACATCCCAATTTTCATGGCTTTTTGAACATTTTCAACATAAAAATAATCATTTGATTTTTGTTGAGTTGTTAAAGCTTAACTTGAAATTTTAGAAATTAAAATTAATTTAAATTACTAAACCAAACTTCAATTAATTCAAAACTTGATTTATTTGGGTTTTCTGTTATTTAAAGTCAAAAAGTTTATTTTAAATCTTTTCTTGGATTTTTAAAAAGGATTTGTTCTTTTCCCAAAAATTAAAAATAATTTATTTGCAAACTTAATTACCAATGTTAAGTTGGAATTATTTTATTTAAGCCCATCATATCTCTGGAAATTTTGTGATTTTTTTTCATAATTATGGGGGGCTTTAAAACTGTGTCTAAAAATTTACAATCCTCTCATCCTTTTGAAACCCTCTAGGCTTCGACAGCCCTCTCGTTTTCGACCACCCTCTTGGTTTCGACCACACCCTCCCACCAAGTCTTTCTCTCTCTTTTCTCTACCTGGTGGGTCCCGCTTGTCAGCCTCCCCTTCGTCTAGTCACCATCTTCATTGCCGCGCTCATACCGCCAGAGCTTGTGTGCGTCACCGTCGCGACGAAATTAGTCGCCCCAGGCGCGATTACCTCCCTCGTTTTCCACAGCAGCGTGCACATTTAATTGATCATCTTTCACCACACCCACCCACATTGTTCTTTCTCCTCCCCACCTGCTCCCGTCACGTCCCCGTCGCGTCGTCATGTCCCGTGCCGTCCGGAGCTCCGCCCATACCGCGAAGCTTCTCTGTTACTCCTTCCTCTATAAAAGGAGCACCAAGACCCCCTCGTTCCCCTCTTGCTTTCTCCTCAACTCTCCCTCTCCCTCTCTCATTCTCGCTCTTGTTTCGTCCTGCTCCGAGTTTCGCCGCCGCCAGCCGGAACTCGTGCCTCCACCGCTGTTGAAGCCTCTCCACCGTCGTGGTCGCCTCCGTTGGATTCGCAAGGGCGTGTCCGACCCTGTGCGCACCTCCTCGCCGCAGAAATCGTGCGCCTTTGGTTTGCCTCACTACCCACTTCCCGTTGCTACCTTCCAACCAAGTAGTCGAAACCTCTTTCCGGCCACCTGTAGTCGAAACCTCCTTCCGAGAGCCCGTTCTCATTCGTCCGAGTTCCAAATCGAATAAATTTTGTTTATAAATTTATATAAATTCAGTGTCCTTCATGTGGTTCTAGTTTGGTAATTTTTTAGGATTTTATTTATTTATTTGGCTTTTTTCACACGTGTAGATTCCAACGTTTTCGAAGAATTCCTGGACCTGAGAACCGAAGCGTCTCAAGTCTCCAACGAAGGCAAGTCATAGATCTTTGATCATGTCGTACCCATTTTATAAAAAGTATATTATTTTATATCAGCATGCATATCTATTTTTATATTAATTGTTTATGAGAAAAGTTAAATACCTACTTGACAATATAACTCATTGAATAATTGTGAATAACATGTTGACATATATCCTTGAACACCTAGGTTGGGTAATCCTAGTTAGACATTATTTTAATACCAACATTGGTGTGTAATATGCTTAGTCGTGCTTTAATTACTCGATGGTCTCTCGATCACCTGATTCAATGATGAAAATTTTGACTTAGTGAAATATGGAATTGTGGCGCGACCACTGATGTTAAAAGTTGTTGTGCCATGGAAAGGATTGTCGTTTGGTCAGTATTGAACCATAAATGATTTATACTCGGGCGAGTGATCATGTAGTAAAAGGAATGATTTTGGGATGTGGTTGACTAGCCTGAGTAGTCACTAAGGATTTAACTTTGTGCGTCATTAATCTGAGCCATACCGTACAACCACAAGTCCATTTATGGGGTGGACCTGACCAACTAATTAGTATTGTTTTGATTCGGTTCTGTTTAGGTTGATTATGGCATAAAAGGGGGCCGACATTGCGAAACCTTAGCGAGCAGCACTGAGTCAAAAACAAAGCTTTGTAAAAGCCTTGTGATAGTCTCTCCTCGATTCACATGTATAAGGAAACGTGTGTTTTTATCGAGACGATTATATCTTTGTGTGTCAAGCTGTACAACCTTTGCAGAGTGTAAAATACTATTCGAATAGTCGTGTCCCCGGTTATGCACAATGCTTAGTGATTTCACACGAGGGGTAGATCTTATTAAAAATGTTGGAATGGTCAGTGTTGGATGGAATGGTTGGAAAGTGAACGGAGTGTTCACTATTTGTTTCAAAGAGCTTGTTCACTTATGTATTAATCTTTTAAACTGTGATTTGCAATCTAATTACTGTATTTATTGTCAATACTACTTTCTATAAAATAGCCATAAAGCTATCATTGTTCAAGTCTTGCATGGATACTACTTGCATACATTTCTCTACGACTTGCTGAGTACCTTAAAGCACTCACAGCTTTGCGCCACTTGTTAATCAGTCGCCGAAGAAGAACCAGGGATCACCAAGTTCTATGAGGAAGATTACTTCGAAGACTTTGCGAACTAGGTCGCGTCCTCCACTCGATTGCCTGTGGGCTTGTCGGATGACTACCACGAGACATTTTGGTTTCCGCTGTGAGTTTATCTTTTGTTGTTAAGCCCCGCATGGCAACCTTTGTAAGACTTGACCATAAAATCCTTTTGCTACTAAGTAATATTATTTTGATTGCTTCATTAATTGCTTTGTTGTATGGATATGATAACGTCGATGTTGCAACTATGTTAGCTATCTACTTATCTGGGACTAGTTCAAAATACACAGAGGGTCCCAGGGTTGCATACCCGGGGTTCCGATAAGAGTTGGTATCAAAGTCATATCGACTGTAGGACGCAACCATAGTTAGCGTGGTCTTTTTAGTCAAAAGTTTCAAAATTTTATTTTATAAATCAAACAAACCAATTGATGAATATATATATTATTTTCTCGTCTTGTTCTACCATGTTCTCATCTTATTCTAATCTCTTCTCATATCATTCTTAGATTCTTACTTCTTATCATTTCAAAAAATTTGTTTTCAAATTTAAATTGACTTTCTCACCTCAATAATCTCTATAAGATCGAGTCTTCGGTGATCAAAGCGATGGAGGTTCTTGAAGATTCAAGATCTGTTGTTTGTTTCAAGTCGACCATCCATATAGGTTAGATTAGAAGTGCTTTAGCAGAATTGTACTTCTCATTTTAGTATTGCTTAGTCCGTAATAGGATCTTCTGCTCAATGTTTTGTTGCCTCTTAATAATTTTTCGGCTATTTATTCTTTGGGTTAAACCAACCTTCCCCAATTAGGTTGATCTGTCTTCTCCCTTGCTCTCTCTCATCTACTATGCTATTCCCTCTCACCTATCGTGGTTTCTTCATCTCGTCTATTAAACCTGAGAAGATTTATTGTAGATAGTTCAGACCCTGTAACTCTGTAAGTCAAGATGAACCCGTGGATACCAATACACCAGCCCCTTCGGCCGCAGTAGCATATCAGGGTTTAGGTCAGTTCATAGCAGCCCAGACGCAATTGATGAACGCAATGATGCAGAATATGAATCAGATGATGACTTAACAGAACTAGACCGCTGTTGTTCTAGTCGCAATGCTAAACCAGAATAATCAAGCCGTTGCCATGCCTCTGCTCCACCACCAGTTTTTCCTCAGTCCAGGCTGGCAGAGTTCATGAGAAACCATCCATCTAAATTCTCCAGCTCCTCCGAGCCCTTAGACGCAGACGATTGGCTAGCCTCTATAAAGAAGAAGCTTACTATCACTCGGTGTGACGACCGTGAGAAGGTTCTGTATGCCGCACACCAGCTATAAAGGTACTACCGCAGAATGGTGGGATAATTGTTGTGCCACCCATGAAAACTACCAGAACATCAATTGGACTGAGTTTTCATAAGCTTTCTGCCACTCTCATATTCCTGATGGAAAGGTGAAAATAAAGAAGAATAAGTTCCGTGAGCTACAGCAAGGAAACATGCCAGTGAGCAAGTATCTCAATAAGTTCACTCAGCTCTCTCAATATGCCCAAGAGGACATTGCCACAGATGTTGCACATCAGAAGCGTTTCAAACGGGGGCTCAACCCTAGCTTAAAGGTTCAAGTCGTTGGTAATAACTATGCAGATTTTCAGCTCGCAAGAGGAAGATGGTGTGGCATGGTGCTCATCAAAATCACACGCAAAGAGTCAGAATGAATGTGTAGCACCATGTCCGTGTTGCTCTTCCTGTTGCATTTAGGACCACTGCAACCGCACCTCGCCCAACTACTCCAGAATTCCGCAGCTTTGGCAATAACAATACCAACAACCAACAACTAAGGAACAACAATCATGTTGCGGGAATCACCTGCTTCAATTGTCAGTAATTGAGATACTATGCTAACAACTGCCCGTATAAGCAAGGTCCAACTCCTGTCAGATTCAACACGAGAGCCACTCCAACCAGAAACCCCACGCCAGGAGTAGGACGTGGAGCACCTCGGGCTCCAGTTGCAGCAGCCAAGACCCCACAACCTTTTGGGAGAGGCCATGTGAACCATGTCACCGTGGAGGAAGTCCAGACAGCCTCAGACGTCGTGCTGGGTAAGTTCTTAGTAAATTCAGCACCTGCTATCGTTTTGTTTGATTCTAGAGCTTCACATTCATTTGTTTCTTTATTTTTTGTTGCAAAGCATCAGTTAGAGGTTTTGACTCTTAAAAATATTTTATTGGTTCAATCACCCGGTTCGGAGTTGAGTACGAACCAAGGTTGCCAAAAAGTTAAAGTGACCATAGAAGGGGTGGAATTCCTCGCCAACCTTATCATCATCGACACCAAGTCCCTAGATGTGATTTTGGGTATAGATTGGCTTGCTAATAACCAAGCACTCTTGAATTGTGGTGGTAGAAGCATTACTTGGTCAATTTAGTTGGAACCAAAGTAAAATTTGAAGCCTCCATGGAAAAGCATGATGGAGTACTAGTCTGCAGTGTCACTGCTGTATCTTTGAAAGATGTGCTAGTGGTCAAAGATTTTCAGATGTCTTTCCTGATGATTTGCTCGTGATGCCACTAGACAGAGACTTAGAGTTCGCCATTAACCTATGTAGGATCAAGGATAACCGACTAGAGGGGGGTGAATAGGAGATTTTTAAAACTAATTGACAAATTTATATTTTAAACAAGCTAAACTTAATAAAGGCTTTCTTGCACAATAGGGGAAATAAACCTAATATACTACTAGAGACAAATGAGCTAAAAATAATAAAAAAAGACAAGAATTAACCACAATGAAGACGAGAAAGTTTTTCCCGTGGTATCGAAGACTTGTCGATCTTCACTAGTCCACGTTGAGGAAGCTTGAGCTAATCAAGCTAGCTCCACAAGCCCTCCCTCGATTTCAGTAGCGGTTGTTCTTTCTCCACTCCAGAGATGATGAATATCAAACCAGTCACAACTTTTGTGTCAGACCTCTTCACGATCTTCTTGAAGAGATCGCCATGCTAACTCCCGCCAAGCCGTCTAGAGGTTGACAAACACCAAGTGTAATAGATCGTGATCTTCACTTGATGACAATCAAGTGCTAAGGATCAATCTAGAATGAATGCACTTGAATTTTTGATCAACCACCTCACAATGAATGCATTGAGAGTATGAGGTATGGAGTGAATGTTGTAGGCTTAAAAGATATTAAATGAAGTCTATTACCCTGTCCTAGAGCAGGTGAGGGAGTATTTATACCCCCACAATCAAATACGACCATTGGAGGTAATTTCCAGAATTTTTCAGTAGATGCGGTACTACCGCCGTTATATGCCCGATAGTTCCGCTTGTCCAGCAGTGCACTAATGCGACAATGGGTGTCCTGATTTTCGGTGAGAAGGATAACTCGATTTGGATGGAGATGACTCTCATGATTCGGCTACCAATCGCGCACGACCAATATGCCCGGCAATCGCTGAACCAGCTCCGAGATCATTATCGACCTTGCTAGCAGCACGATCGACCTAACCACGAAGGTCTATTCCAGCATGCAATCGAAGAACACGCAATAAATAGATAATAAGCAATCTGAAATTGCAATTAGGATTGAAATATTTGATAAAGTTAGGATTTTGAGGTGTTATTATGGTTGGTCTAATTGACTCAAGCTAATACACGAAGTTGCAACAAAGCTACCTTTTAACTAAACAAAATCCAAGAAAATTAGAGGGGTGCGAGCTCCTTATATAGGTAAGGGGAAGCCGCACAAAGCTAACAAAATAGGGGGTGATACTATTTATGGCACTATTCATATATAAATAGTGTCTCATGAATAGTATAATCCGCTTAGGGTGGCGCCTTCCCTTGGGCCAAAGCATTACAAGGACCAAACAGGTGGTGCAACACCTTCTTTTGGTGATTGTGGAGCCCACAAAAGGAATTTGAAGGTGATGTCAGATCTGTTAGAAAGAGAACGAGATAAGCTTGCAATCAAGTCCTTGTAGAGCTCAAACGGACTCCGTATGTGAAAGTTATACACGTTTGAAGTTAGTGCTGTCTCCGGAGGCCGAATTGGATTTCAAAACGTGTCCAGCTCGAACTCTTGCTTAACTTGGACAAAAAGTGATGTGATGTTGTACAAATATACATTTTTTATCATTAGGTAGCATCATATAGTTCATATAATATAAATATACTCCTAAAAACGAGTTCACCTGATAATTTAAGTTAAGCGTACGAGCTCTTGTAATTGGAATAGCAAGCATATCAAATATGATTATATCTATAGGGGTCATATCCTCATCATGCACAGTAACGACTAGCGCAGAGGCATTTAATGCTTCTGAAAGGGATGTTGGGAAATTCTGTGCGGTACTACTGCCATTGATCAAGCGGTAGTTCCGCTCTACGGTCTTACCGGAGTACAGGGGCGGTACTACCGCTTCACCTTGCAGTCCAAAATGGGTACTTTATGAAAAAATGTACCACAGTCTAATCTTTTTGGTATATCCAGGTTGGGGTAGTTCCACTCAATATGCGGTCATACCGCGATGCGGTAGTTCCGCCAAGTAATCTTCAGAACTACCGTTCACAGGGTGATCAAAAGGTGTTGTTCGTAAAAAAATATACCGCTCTTAAGACTTAGGTATGACCGGGTTGCGGTAGTATCGCTCAATGACCTCCGGAACTACCGCACGTCCAAGAGAGCAAGTAAACTCTAAAAATGCATCTCTTTGAAAAACACGTACTGCAGGGATTACGGTCATACCGCAGAGAGGTAGTTGCAACATAAGAACTCCGGTCATACCGTCGAGCGGTAGTACCGCCAACAAAACATCGGTACTACCGATTTTTCTGAGAAAAACAAGGTTGGCATTCAATCCAAAAACTAGATGCATGCACGATCCTATATTGATCCATTTTGTACAAGAACAAGCTATCAAGCTACTAGTTATGATCCCTCTTAATAGTACGGTATTTAACCTATAATCCGGCCTTCCACCTTTTTCTCCTTAGACCAGAAAAAATAGAAAAAAAAATCCTGAACTACTTGTACCTTATCATTGAACTATATTGATCTTAATGTTGTCCTTTAGCATGCATGACCAGATTATTGTATTCTCCTCTGATACCAAACATTGTACATACTCAATAAACATGTTAGTCTCATATTCATATATTGTCATTAATTACCAAAACAATTTTTATAGGCCTAAATGCTTTTAACCTAGTTCCTGGAACTTCCCCCCATTTTTAAGAGACCATATCGACTGCCTGTCAAAGATTTAGTCGAGATGCAAGATAAATATTTTGTCCGACCAAGTTCTTCGCCTTGAAGAACCCCAGTGATCTTTGTTGCAAAGAAGGATGGTACCCAACTGATGTGTGTGTTACCGTTCACTCAATGAAGTCACCATCAAGAACAAGTATCCTCTGCCTAGGATTGATGATTTGTTTGATCAGTTGAAGGGATCCGGGGTGTTCTCCAAGATAGATTTGAGGTCAGGATACCATCAGCTGAAGATTCGTCAGGAGGATATTTTCAAGACACTTTTCTCAACCAGATATGGACTGTATGAGTTCACAGTCATGTTGTTTTGATTGACCAATGCCCCGGCCTACTTTATGAACTTGATGAATAAAGTATTCATGAAATATTTGGATAAGTTCGTCATTGTTTTTATTAACGATATTCTAGTATACTCCAGTAGTGAGGAAGAGCATGAAGAGCACCTCCTCTTGATACTGAATAAGTTTAGATATCATCAACTCTATGCCAAGTTCAGTAAGTGTGAGTTTTGGATGAAGGAAGTTACTTTCTTGGGACACATCATGTCTGCAGAAGGAGTTGTCGTCAACCCTAGCAAAGTCAAGGATGTGCTCAACTGTGAGCTGCCCAAGACAGTGCCCCAGATCAGAAGTTTCATCGGTATGACAAGATACTACCGTCGGTTTATATAAGGATTCTACAAGATAGTAAAACCACTCATTCAGTTGCTGAAGAAGAAAAAGAAATTTGCTTGGACGCAAGAATATGAGCAAAGTTTATAAGAATTGAAGAAATGATTAACCACCATACCAGTGTTGATTTTACCAGATGTTTCGAAAGGATTATGAGAGTTTCTGTGATGCATCACGACAAGTACTTGGTTGTGTCCTGATGTAAGAAAGGAAGGTAGCAGCATATGCTTCACGTCAGTTGAGGTCTCATGAAGCAAATTACCCCACTCATGACTTAGAGTTGGCTGTCGTAGTGCATGCTTTAAAGATATAGCGTCATTAGCTCATCGGTAATCGCTGTGAAGTTTACACTGGCCACAAGAGCTTGAAGTACATTTTCACTAAACCCGATCTTAATATGAGGCAATGAAGATGTTGGAATTGATCAAGGAGTACGATATTATAATCCATTATGATCCAAGCAAAGCTAATATCGTAACAGTTGCCTTAAGTAGAAAGATCTACTACAATACTCTGATGATCAAAGAAAGTCAGCCAGCCTTGCGTGAAGAGTTTCAGAAGCTCAAGCTTGACTTGGTTGAAGAATGTTACTTAGCTGCTTTGAAAGTACAACCAACTCTACAGAATCAGATCAAGAAAGCTCAACTTGAAGATGGAGATATCAAGGAGATCAAGAGTAACATGAAGAAGAAAAATCCTAAGATTTTCAAAAGATGAGTAAGGAACCATTTGGTTTGATAAGCGTATTTGTGTACCAAATCAGGAAGAGCTTAAGAAGTTGATACTCAATGAAGCACATGAAACCTTATATTCCATTCACCCTAGAAGCACTAAGATGTATCAAGACCTCAAGGAGTTATATTGGTGGCCTAGCTTGAAGCGTGAGATTGCAGAGTATGTAGCACAGTGTGATATTTACCAGCGAATGAAAGTCGGGCATCAGAGACCTACTGGACTCTTGCAACCTTTAAAGGTATCTGAATGGAAATAGGAAGAAATTGGTATGAACTTTTTCACCGATCTGCTAAGAACAAGAGTAGGATAAGATTCTATCTGGGTAATTGTAGATCGCCTAACAAAATTTTCACACTTCATTCCAGTCAAGACCATCTACGCAGGAGACAGACTTGCAAAGTTGTATATGGCAAAGATAGTGTCGGACCGAAGATCCCAATTCACATCAAGATTCTGGCAGAAGCTGCATAGTATTTTGGGCACTAACTTTAATTTAAGTACAACTTACCACCCGCAGACAGATGGACAAAAAGAAATAGTTAATCAAATCCTATAAGATCTGTTGAGAGTATGCACTCTAGCAAATAAGACCAGTATTGTAGATGTCTCCATTTGATACAACAAATTTTGACCGAAACAGTTAATCAAATAAGAAATAGTTAATCAAATTTTGCCCTATGCAGAATTTTTATACAACAATAGTTATCAATTAAGTCTGTAGATGTCTCCATTTGAATCTCTTTACGGAAGAAAGTGCAGAACACCCTTGTATTTGACTGAAACAGACAAAAGACAAGTACTTGGACCAGATATCTTGAAGAAAGCTTAAGATCAAGTTCGGTTAATTAGAGAAAAGTTAAGGACTGCTTAGCCCAGGCAGAAGAGCTATACTAGTAATCGTCGTCGAGATTTAGCCTTCGCACCGGAGATCACATGTACCTGAAGGTTTCACCACTTAAAGGAATGTGTCGCTTCAGAGAAGCGGGAAGCTCGCACCAAGATACATTGGACCTTTATCGGTTATAGACAGAAGAGGAGAAGTTGCTTACGAGCTCCCACCTCAGCTGTTAGATGTGCATGACGTCTTTCATTTGTCTCAATTGAAGAAGTGAACAGTGTTCACTAGTTGTTTCAAAGAACTTGTTCACTTATGTGTTAATCTTTTAAACTGTGCTTTGCAATCTAATTACTGTATTTATTGTCAATACTACTTTCAAAAATAGCCATAAAGATATCATTGTTCAAGTCTTGCATGAATACTATTTACATACATTTCTCTACGACTTGCTGAGTACCTTAAAGCACTCACGGCTTTGCGCCACTTGTTGATCAGTCGATGTCGACGATCAAATCGCCGTTCTTATGAATGTATGAAGAAAAAGAGAAAATATCACGTATCTCCTGGAAAGTAATGAGACTGCTCGTTATTGCTATGAACTGGCTATTACAACAGGTGTATGTAACCTAGACTGAAGACTAACTCGAGAATACAATGCTCTTCTGAGAGTGTTTCCTAAATGATCTTCACAGTCCGCAGTCCTACTTATGTAGTTGATGAAGAGTTGGTAGTTGTCTCTGGAAGAGACGCCTGTTTGGGAAGCAACGAGTCTGGTCGAAGAGAGGCGTCAGTTGACAATGTATCAACTACCGTACGGTTATATGTCAGTGAGTCATTAACCGTATTCCTGTGTCTTAGAGTTACGTATCGTCGCGTGGTATGGAATATACAGCACATGTTCCATTCTTCACACGGTAGAGGATATATCTGGCGCTAGATCAAGATACCAGAAGGTTTTGAGAGCTTTTGACTGGTTGAAGACAAGGTTGGGAACCTTCTCCGACCAGGTTTGATATTGTGTAACCCCTGGAATCCTCACGACCAGTGAGGTCGTTAGCTTTAGGGGTTACGACCACGAAGACGTATGGTCCTTTATCTATTAAATAATAAATAGAGGTTTTAATCCTCGTCAGTCGTAGAAGAAGAACCAGGGATCACCGAGTTCTACGACGAAGATTACTTCGAAGACTTTGCGGACTAGGTCGTGTCCTCCACTCGATTGCATGTGGGCATGTCGGATGACTACCACAAGACATTTTGGTTTCCGCTGCAAGTTTATCTTTTGTTGTTATGCCCTGCGTGACAACCTCTCTAAAACTGACTATAATGTCATTTTGCTACTAAGTAATATTATTTTGGCTGCTTCATCAGCTGCTTTGTTGTATGGATATGGTAACATAACATTGATATTGCAACTATATGAGCTAGCTACTGATCTGAGACTAGTTCAGAATACACAAAGAATCTCAGAGTTGCATACCCGCGGTTCTGACACTGGCTCACCTGTTGTTCTAATTGGATCCCGAGGAATGCTAATTTCATGCTTAAAAATTTAGTCAAAGAGTCAATACAGATTATCTTCTGGTATAAGTTTATCGACAGTAGATTAATCAGACACATAACTACACTAACAAGTACACCTATATGGCTACATCTCTCTACTTTGAACACTGTTGTACATGCGGTGGAACCAGGACTATTTCTGCGTTGACACAAAGTAGATCAGAAGAAAATGTTGCCAAACTCAGCCTAACAACCGGCGGCCAGCGTCTTGCCCTGCACTCCTGCAGATCTCCCCATCTCCGGGACCAAAAGCGCACGGGAGCGAGCAGCAGTGGTTCGGGGTGGACTCTACACCGGCCGTCGCGATGGCCGGTGCCGCCAGGCCGCTCTCCTCCATCGCCGACTTCCTCCCCGCCTCCCTCTCCCTGACCCTACTCCTTGCTTCCCTCGTACTGCCCAAACCTTACCCCCCTCGCGCCGCTCACGCCATCTCTTCTCCCTCCTCTGCAGTGGCGGATCCAGAACGAAAATGACCGGGGTCCCTGAGGCAAGATGTGTCACGTTCGGTGGGCTGTGACTTGAGGTGTCCTCTCATGTTGGGTTTAGGGTGTTCATACTATATATACATAGTTATATCCAAAAAATAATTGAATATAATGTTGTGTACTCTGTTAGAATACTCTAGATCCGCCCCGCTCCTCTGCGCAGGTGGCCGTCCTGCTGCTGGGCGTCGCCGCCGCCTGCTTCGATCACCTCCGCAAAGATCGGATGCATGCACTAGTAGGGCGCTTCTGTATTCCCCGTCTTATCCTTTTGTTTGTTTTTTTCTCTTGCGATCTGCCCGTGTTGTTGACTGGTGCTTCGTTCTGGATCTCGGCCGCAGGCTGGAGAGGACCGCCTTCTCGGCCTCCTCCTTCGAGGACCCCAACTCGCTCAACAAGGTTCTCCATTGCTCGTCTCGAGTTGCTCGCGCTGTGACATGGTGTGCACGCTAGGTGTTTGTTCATTTGCTTGTGTTACCTGTTCTAGGTTCCCAGCCCGTCGATTTATGGCCCTGCGGAGAAGTACATTTCCTTGATCATTCCCGCTTATAACGAGGAACATCGGCTTTCCGAGGCTCTTATGTTACTCGCTGGACTCTTGCTGTTGGTGTTAGCAAGATCCTTACTCTCATGGAGAGGATGACACTTGGAGATGAGGCAATTTTTCTTTGTTTATTTCTAACACAATGCCATGCCAACTTTGAGGGTTGGGGATACATATTTATAGATCGCCAACCACCAAGTATATGCTAAGATGCTAGTCTAAGATGTCAGTCCTATGACACCAAGATGTCTTGTCCTTAAAGTCGATCAAGATGTCATCCTTAAAGTCGATAATCAAGATCTTTGTCCCTATGACAAATAAGATGTCGCCCTTAAAGCCGATAATCAAGATGTCATTCCTTAAAGTCGATAATAAGATGTCAGTCCTATGACAATCAAGATGTCATCCTTAAAGTCATTTGTACAAGCCTACCCCACAAAGACCATAGTACAGGACTTATTCATCATTCTCCCCTAAGTCTTGTGCGTCGCCTTGTGGGAGAGTTGAACCATCCCGATCCTAGAACAGAGCTCGAGGAATTTTACCCTCCCAAGAGGCTTGGTGGCAGTGTCCGCAAGTCGATCGATGGTGTTGATGTAGCTCGCCTTGATGTCGCCTTCATCCAATGCGCCTCGGATGAAGTGGTACTTCACCCGGATATGCTTGCTCCGTTCGTGGAAAACGGGGTTCTTGGCCAGAGCCAGAGCGGACTTGCTGTCCACCCTGAGAGCCACCGCTTCAGTGTCTCTGCCGAGGAGATCACCAAGCAGTCGAGCGAGCCAGAGCGCCTGAGTCGAAGCGGTGGAAGCCGCTATGTACTCGGCCTCACAGCTGGACAGGGCCACCACCTGCTGCTTGACTGACTGCCAGCTAACGAGGCACTTGCCGAGGAAGAAGAGAATCCCGCTTGTGCTCTTGCTGGTGTCGATGTCGCCTGCGTGGTCGCTGTCGCTGTACCCGATGAAGTGCGCCGCGCCGGGACACCTCGGGTAGTGCAAGCCGTAGTCGGAGGTGCCCGCAACGTAGCGGAGGATCCTCTTCACGGCCTGCTGATGCTCCGTCGTCGGTCGCTGCATGAACCGACTGACGTAGCCGACGGCGAACGCCAAATCTGGACGCGTGTGGACGAGGTAGCGAAGGCTGCCCACGATGCGCCGGTACTGCGTCGCGTCCACCTCCTCCGCCGTGCTCTCACGACTCAGCTTCAGCCTCTCCTCCATAGGAGTGTGGGCTGGGTTGCAGTCGGTGAGCCCGCCACTGACGGTGCGCTGGCGTGGCGGTCGCCAAGAGAGATACGGAGTCGTCTTGGTGGACCTCGATCCCCAGGTAGAAGGAGAGGAGCCCCAAGTCGCTCATCTGGAAGGCGGTCTTCATCTCCGCCTTGAACTCCTCGACCTCGGCCTCCTTGGAGCCGGTGATCAACAGGTCGTCGACGTAGACGCCCACCAGCAGGGTGTTGCCGCCTTTGCCCCGCCGTGAGACCGCACCTGCGTGCGCTCTGCTGAACCCCATTTGCTTGAGGGTGAGTCCACTTAGCGTTCCATGCTCGTGGTACCGCCGCAAGCCATAGAGGGCCTTGCGCGAGTGAGAACCTGCCCTCCTTGCCGGGATGACGAATCCCGCGGTGGACGGACGAGGCCTCCTCCTTCAAGTCGCCGTTGAGGAAGGCGGACTTGACGCCCATGTGATGGACGCGCCAATCCTCCCGGCCGCAAGTGCGAGGAGAAGACGAACGGACTCCGCGCGCGCGACGGGTGCGAAGGCGCCATCGGTCGACCCCTCCCGCCGCATGAAACCTCGTGCCACCAAGCGAGCCTTGTGCTTGATGATGGCGCCGGCTTCATCCCGCTTCACCTTGAACACCCACTTAAGGGTGATCGCCGGTGGCGGCAGAAGATCCGCCACTCCCACGTCCGGTTCCGCCGACGGCGTCCATCTCTCGCTTCATCGCGACACGCCATGCCGTGTCTCCTCCGCCGCGGCGAAGAACGAGGCTCGCCGCCGCCGCGACGCCAAGTGCGGCTCCGCCAAGTCGTCTTTGCGCCGATCCTGTGGA
This sequence comes from Hsuehochloa calcarea, assembly GCA_036346395.1. Taxonomy (NCBI): domain Eukaryota; kingdom Viridiplantae; phylum Streptophyta; class Magnoliopsida; order Poales; family Poaceae; genus Hsuehochloa; species Hsuehochloa calcarea. The sequence continues at coordinate 4,117,320 of CM070597.1, forward strand.
TGGGCCGCGTTCACGAGGATGTTGTCCATGGTACGATAAGCGTAGAGGCTCGCCGTCGTGGTAGGCGCCGACGCGTCCTCGTCGTGAGACAATGAGTAGCGAACTCCACCATCTTGCCGCTTCGCCGTGGACCGGCTATTGGGGCCGATCCGGTGGTGTGGCCTGCAGTGCGGGAGAGTGGTGGCCGGTGCGGGAGAGCGTGGCGAGCCGGCCGGCGGTGGTGGAGCTCTCCGAGCCGGTGGCGAGCAAGGTGTCGAGGTGGACGAGCTCGATGAAGACGAGCTGCTAGCTCCCCCGGCTCTCTCGAAATGGACGTAGTCGACAACAAAGTCCCTGAGAGTCGAAGTCGAACCGTCGTCCACCGCCTTGTCCCACGCCCACCGCGCCTTCGCCGAACACAACGCCACGCGAGATGCGACGCCTTGCGTGACAGGTCGAGGATGCGTAGGCCTTCGAGCCCTCCGCGTAGCCGATGAACACTTACCGATGTAACCAAGCTCCTTGGCGAACGCGAGGGAGCCGAAGACCCGCAAGTGGGAGACCGCCGGCTTGCGTCCATGCCAAGCCTCGTACGGCGTCCTGCCATCGAGCGCCTTGGTAGGCGAGCGGTTGAGGATGTAGACGGCCGTCACCACCGCCTCTCCCCAGAAGACAGCCGGCATCCCCCTCTGCTTGAGGAGGGCCCGAGCCATCCCCACAACCGTCTGGTTGCGCCGCTCGACGACACCGCTTCACTGCGGGGTGACGGCGGTACGGAGTAGTGGCGCTGAATGCCCTCATCAGCGCAGTACGACGTGAATTCAGCCGCCGTGAATTCGCCGCCGTTGTCTGTGCGCAGCACGCGCAGCTTGCGGCCGCACTCCGCCTCCGCAGCAGCCTGCGTGCGCCTGATGGCGTCCGCAGCCTCTCCCTTGCTGCCGAGGACCATCACCCACATGTAGCGGGAGAGATCGTCGACAAGCAACAGGAAGTAGCGTCGTCCTCCTGGTGTGGCGGCGGCCACGGGCCACACAAGTCCCGTGCACGAGCTCGAAGCCTCTCCTTGGCTCTAAACTCGCCGCTTGGGGAAAGGGGAGTCGCCCGCTTCCGCCAACACGCAGACGCCGCAGAATCGCTCCACATGGTCAAGGCACGGCAGCCTCGCACCATTTCCATGGCACCGAGCCGCCTGTGGCCTCGGTGAAGGGTGCCCAAAGCGCTGCGTGCCCTCGCCACGCCGTCGTCCCGACGAGCAATGAGACAGAGGGTTGTGCCACCGCACGTGAAGAATGTAGAGTCGGTTTGCGCCTCGTTACCTTGGCAAGAAGGCGGCGCGAAGATCCCAAATCCGCGAAGACTCGCGCTCGATCTCGACACGCGAGCCGTTCTCATCCACCGTCCCAAGTCGATGATGGAGTTGCGCAGATCGGGATGTAGTAGACGCGGTGAGCAACCCGTGCTCACCGACACGGTGGTGAAGATGACGAGCCGACGCCTTGATTTCCACGCCGGGGCGCCCCAAACTTGACGGAGCCTCGGACGCTAGAGTCAAACTCGCGAAGAACTCCGTCGACCGGTCATGTGATGGGTGGCGCCGGTGTCGAGGCACCACCCGTCAGTCTTGTCGTTGCCGGAGTCGTAGCCGAGGAGGGCATGTGCTTTTGGCTCGTCAAGGTGGAGGAGAGCCATCGCGGCGGTCGCTGGAGGTAGTTCGATGCTCGCATGAGCAATGAACAGCCGGCCTCCTCCTCCTCCTGCTCGCGCGACGTGGGCTGGCCGCGTCGTGGTATCGACAATCCTCGCCCAATGACCAAGCTTGCCGCATTGTGGCAAGAGTCGCCTCGCGTCGGCTTTTGCTTGCCGCGGCGCCGCCTGGCGCCCACGATCATTACCCTAAGACGTCCTCGCGCCCATGCTTGGCGTCTTTGCGCCGGCTTGCGCGCTTGCCATGCTTATGGCCGCTGTCGTGGAAGAAGGCTCCTTCTTCCCGTCACCTTGGCCGGCGACCCACTGCCTTCGAGTGAGGAGGAGCTTCCGCCAATGGAGACGGGTCCCGAGAGGCGCTGTGGCTCATCGTCGCAACAACCTTGAGGCGACCGCGCCTCCTCGATCGTCATCGTGGAGAGGTCCAGCAGAGACTCGATCGAGCGGGCGTCCGCTTGTACTTCTCGGGGGCGCAATGGAAGAGCTTTTCCACGCTCTCTCCTCGCCATAGGTGTCGTCGCCGAATTGCACCAGCCTTCGCAATGCAGTGTTGAGACGGAGAACAAAGTCATCCACGCCCTCACCGGCTTGAAGGCCAAGTGCTCCCACTCCGCGCGAAGCGCTCGCAATGTAGACTTGCGCGCGCGATCGCCGCCGATCGTCTTTGCAATGATGGCGCCCCAAGCCTCTTTGGCGATCCGCTTGTTGGTAAGCGAAATCGCATCTCGGGCGGATCGCAGTGATGAGAGCATCCAGCGCCGTCGATCCCGGTCGTAGTCGACGCCGCCGCATCGGATCGCATCCCACATATGCCGCGACTGGAGTTTTACCTCATCACCGCACCCCGCTCGACATAGTTGGTCTTGGTGAGGTAGGCCACCGCCGCCGGCCGACGCCCCGACGATACTGTACCCGTGGTGACCACAAGATCCGTCATCGGGAGAGAGCCGCGTTACTCGTGAAGGCCGTGCTCTCCGTCGACCCGACGCCGCCGCCGTCTTGCGCCTCCTCCAGAGCGCCACCGCGCGCCCGCCTGCCGTCTGCCGCCACGCTCATGGGCGTCGCGCATCGCCATCGCGCTGCCGCTCGCCGCCTCTCCTCCTTTCCCAGTGCTCAAGTCCGCGTCGGCCTGCTATCGCAGAGATGGAGCTGCTGTTCTTCCGCAAAACCTTGACCTCACTTCTAACTGCCGCCGCGCTTCGCATTCGCCGCCGCCGCCGCTTCCGCCTCCGCTCTGGCTGCCGCCACTCCATCATGCCCCGCCTTGACGCTTTTTTCCGCCGCTGCGGCTGTCTCTGCCGCTGCTTCGCTCATGGCTGCTCTCGCAGGCGAAGCTCGGCCGTCTCAACGACGCCGAGTGCTCGAGGCGACCGAAGGCCGAGATCGCCTCGCGGACATGGCGCGCCATCGGGGCCGCGGCGTGGAGAGAGGTTGCTTCGACGAGTCTTGCCTGCCTCCGGAGAGGAGGAGGGGGGACGGTAGGCCGCTGCTATTGCACTGGCGGGCCTGCCGCGAGGTCGAGACCGAGATGAGCAAGAGATGCTCAAGCTACGGGATAGTAAGGCTCGATACCACTTGTTACTCGCCGGACTCTTGCATTGGTGTTAGCAAGATCCTTACTCTCATGGAGAGGATGACACTTGGAGATGAGGCAATTTTTCTTTGTTTATTTCTAACACAATGCCATGCCAACTCGAGGGTTGGGGATACATATTATAGATCGCCAACCACCAAGTATATGCTAAGATGCTAGTCTAAGATCTTTGTCCTATGATATCAAGATCTTTGTCCTTAAAGTTCGACAACAAGATGTCATCCTTAAAGTTCGACAACAAGATGTTTGTCTATGATGATCAAGATCTTTATCCTTAAAGTGCGATCAAGATGTCATCCTTAAAGTCGATAATAAGATGTTTGTCTATGACAACAAGATGTCATTCTTAAAGTCAGCTGCATCTGGCCTCACAAAGCACTATAAGATAAGTGGACTTATTCATCATCTTACAGAAACACTCAAGTAAGGTTCTGATATGAGCACTTCCTGTTCATATTGCTCTGTTAAGTTTGTTATATTTGAACGGTACTGCTTAATCTATACAAGTAGTTGTCCGTGTCATAGCTTTATCTGTCTGGTGATTGTTTGGTTTGTTATGTTAATCAATGATCACCGTGTTGTTTCCATTCTCCAATAGCTACCTGAAACAACGTTCAGCCGCCGAGAAGTCCTTTTCTTACGAGGTATGTGCAAATTGAACATGTTAACGATCTTCTTTGTTTGATATGACCAAAAGAACAACACATTTGCGCAAAAAAGAACCCCGTTAAGCTACTTTTTCAAGTGAAATTAGCTAAGGAAAGATGATAGATTATGTATTTCAGTGTCATGAGATATGTTTGGTAAGCTGGTTAAACACTTTGCTGCATTGGCTATAGTATGCCATGTACTGCAGACTAGCGTTTTACTTAGGGACAATTGAAAATTTGCCACTTCATAGAGTGGTCTTCTACGTTTTACCATTATAGAGAATGCAATTCACAATTTGCTATTTTGTAGAAAATATAATCCATGATTTGCCATTTCTCCCGGTTTTCCCCTTTTACGGCCACACGAAATGATCACACTACCCTCCTGTCTCTTCCTCATTTCTTTCTTCCTCCAGTCTCTCCTCCATCCGTTCACTCTCTTCCTCCCTTCTTCCTCGAGATGCACCTCCCTTCCTCCTCTCTTCTCTCCGGGCCAAACCGGCCCGGAACTAGGGGCTGCCGATTCCGACTGCCGCCGCCGCCGCCGCCACCGCCATCGGCACTCGGCCTCGCCGCCACCCGCGCCGACTGGGCCGCCGCCGGTCTTCCTTGCCTCAGCGTCGCTCCAGTTGCTGCTACGCATCGGCCGGCGTCGCTCGGGCCTCCCGCACCTCCACCGGCCGCACCGCTCCACCGCCTTGCCGCCGCCGCCCTCGGCCTCAACTCGCACAAGCCGCCGCCGAGCACCAGTAATTGCGCGCTGCGCTCGGTCTCCCTCGGCCGCCGCTAAGCCTCCGCCTCGACGAGAGACTGGAGGTGGTTCTGAAGGAAGAAAGAAGAGAGGAAGAGAGAGGAGGGGTGGCCGAAAAAGGGGAAAACGGGATTTATAGTTTGAAACATGTTCATTCAGTCTATAGCAAAACCAAAGCCCTGAATCTGGGACTGCATGGTTGGATTTATCTCGCTGTTATTGTTTATATAGACCATTTAGCAAGAAGGGACAAAGTTACAATATTTTCCTTGGAGCTAGTTCATATTAGTTTCTGAATTGCAATCACTTGTCCTATATTCATTTTAAATATTAGAGATCTCAATATCTTGTTTGAAGTGAATCAGTGATTTTGGTAACTATGTAAATGTAACTTTTAGGTGCTTTACAAACTAATTCCTGCTAATGATGTAAGTTACGCATGACAAAAAATCTAATAGCTCGAGTAAGTGGCAAACACAGTTTATCTAATTAATTAAAACTGGTGTCAGCAGCTATCCATTAGCCGCAGCGGTGGAGCCTTGTACAGAAAGTAGTGGGGTTAATTGAGACCGCTGAATTCTGTACATGGGTCAAGTGAGACCTTAATATAATCTGAACTTCGTTTGCAATGTTGGAGAACTCATACCTATGAACAACATCATGCTCTTTGAAATCTTGTTATCTCTATGTATATTTGCATTTTCATTGTTTTGTTATACCCAGCCAGATTTTTATCATGTTATTACAAAACCTTTTAGTCTAAAATCCTGTATTTATTTAGCTAATTTTGGAGGGTTCCTTTGTTATTTATCGATTCTATTAAGGTCTTGATTGTTGACGATGGAAGTACTGACCATACCTCTAAAGTTGCCTTCGAGTTTGTTTAGAGGCACAAGATTGACATTGTTAGAGTTCTTCTACTTGGAAGAAACCATGGGAAAGGTGAAGCAGTCAGAAAAGTGAGTGGTGTTGAACTCCCCTCTCTCTCTCTCTCTAACATGCACACACTAGTTTTTGTATGACATCAACATTAATTGATGCTTTCCAATTTTTTGTGTAAGCATTGTCTAGGGGATGCTCCATTCACGTGGTGAACTATTACTCATGCTTGATGCTGATGGGGCAACTAAGGTCACTGATTTGGAAAAGCTTGAAGCTAAGGTCTGTCATAAGCTTATTCAAACAGCATGTTGTAAAAAATTATATTGGGCTGGTTTTGATTAACTTGAGTAAAAATATTATCTCAAGATTTGCATTTTTGCTGTTAGGTTCATGATTTGGCTAAAAAAGTTGAGTCCAGTCCAGCAGCATCTGCTAGTTCTGGTTCATCTCAGAAACTATCTGATGTTGAAATTGCTGTTTTCGGTTCCATGCTCATCTGGAGAAGCAGGCTCTTGCCACTGTAAATCTCCTTAAACTCCATTACCCCCAGTCGTGTGGTTTTGTTTCCTAGTCCATTAGGTTTTTCACTTTGTGATGTATTATGCTTTTCCTGGCTTACTGCAGAGGAAATGGTACCGAAACTTTCTTATGAAAGGTTTCCACTTGGTAGTTTTGTTGACTGCTGGTCCTGGGATCAGAGATGATACACAAGTATGCTTTTGTAAGCATAAGATGTGCCTATTGATCCACTACTCTATTCATTAATCCCATTTGCTTAATTATTACAAATTTCAGTGTGGCTTCAAGATGTTCACTCGAGCTGCTGCAAGGAAACTCTTTACAAATATCAGATTGAAGAGGTATTTTCTTAATAAAATTCCTGTGCTGATTCTGTATATGAAATATTCAAATCCTCTTGCAAGGCATGAAGTTGACAGGCATGGGTGGTTTATTATTATTGTTGTTGTTGTTGTTGTTTGCATTGGCAGGTGGTGTTTTGATGTTGAGCTAGTATACCTATGCAAGCACCTCAGGATCCCGATGGCAGAAATATCTGTTAATTGCACTGAAATACCTGGATCCAAAGTGCGCATGACAGGCATCCGCACATGGTATTTGAGCTCCTGCTAATCAAAGTAGGTTATGGACTGGGCATATGGAAAATTTACTAGTAGACCCTGTGTTGACAAGTCACTACAGCTTAGTTCATCACTGGAGCGTACACCGTAGTCAGTTCGTCAGTGGCCATTTCAAGGAACATTGTAAAATTTTCCAAGATTTTCACCTGGAGAGAATCCATTCCACTTGTATCTTAGTGTTTGATCATATAGAGATTGACATATATAGGTCACATGTACTCCTACTGCTGATAAATTCTCTAATTTTTTTTTTTGATTTTGTTACACAAGAATACAAAATGTGACTGGCCTTGTTTTATCAGGGGAGAAAGATGTTTACTTCCGATCATGTTTGAAAGAATGCACAATACAATACTCTGTGCTGACTTGTATTTGTATACGTACGATTGAATAATAGTTGTTCAATTTAGCTTATTACAATGCATAGGTCACCGCATTGCGAATGCACATTGCAGTGTATGCAAATCACGTCCTGTTTCGTAAGTTCGGAGAGTAATTTTTTAAAAACCGCACTACCATCGTCGAAACTATCGTAAAGTCACAATTTTTAGAAACTATTTCGCAGAACCATACTCTTTTTTTTTCTTCAAAACGTATCAGAAACCCGCACTTCCGTCGTGCTGCCGTCCCGACAGCCCGGACCCACCCGACAGTGTCACAAGACGGGCATGTTCTGTTTGCTGACGTGGATCGAACTGCAACATCATACCTGGCCTAGCCATGAAATGACCTTCTTTATAGTGGACCCCATGCGTCACAGGTAGAGACGGAAGGGAGAAGGAAGTCGTCTTCCTCCTCGGTACAGAGAGAGAAGACTTAGGGGAGGCGTCGGGCTCGACTGCGCAACGGCAGGAGGATGGCAGAGGTCCAGGGAAACGGAAAAACGAACTCAATGGTGGTGGTGGTTTGGGTAGTGGTGTGCCACAAACATGCCAGCATCGGGCAGGGCGACGGTGGCGGTTCGGGTGAAGGTGGCGATGGAGATACAGAGGTTGGTAACCAAAAACAAGCGAGTCAAAATGTAGAACTGATAAGGGGATGCTAGGGTAAAAAACAATCGGACGGAGTCTCAACGACGAAGCCGCACGGAAGCGGTGAAGCCCGTCGGAGCCAAGGGAGAAGAAGGAATGGTTCGGCCGCTGAGGCGCTGAGAGCAGAACCAACCAAATTAAAGTGAGGGATTGAAGGCGGAGGTTGTGGAACATGATGTGACGCGATTGGATTGGCGAGGGAATCACCGGACGCAGAGATTAGGCTCGACGGTCTCGGCCAGAGCTCGGGCACGGCACTGGCGCTTCGCTTCGTCTCGGATAGGAAGGAAAGGATGCAGGGCCGTCCTATAGTCTGGGAGGCCAGGGCAAAATACAAACAATGGGCCTACAACCAATAGGCTATAATAGAATAATTATTTTTCTCACTTACAAATAAACCACTTGAACCATTCAACCTTTTATGATGGCGAAAAATAAACACCAATAACATAAATTTTCATGGGCAAATAAGGTTCAAGAAGACACTACAGAAATATGTATTACGAGTTCAAATAACATGCTCTTAAGAGCAAAGGAAGACCGGAAGAGAAGCACAAATACTAAAAAGAGTACAAAAAAAAAGTGAAAGCAGCAAGAGCACTTGAAATACGCGAATAAATCAACAAAAATGTGCACTTATGGTGTGGAGCTGGCATGCTTCTAAGGAAGTATTTAGAAGAGCAAAGGGCAAAAAAAAAAAGAAACCTAGCCAACAGTTCTTTGAGATTTGATGAAGTTAAACACCAAATCAAAGAAATCGTCGCGACGACGGTGACCATTGATGACATTGTATCTTAGGAAGAAAAGAAAGAAAGGATGGCGACACCATTTCTAAAAAAAAAAAAAGAAAGAAAAAGAGAGTATCGGACGGCAAAAAGGTTCTGAGTTCTCGTGTGTCCACATTGCGAAGCCTTCAATTTCTTAGGATGAGATCATCTTTTTTTTTTATTGCTTCAACAGTCAACACACATAGGGCTATGGCTGCCTATTATCTATACTAGAGGTCAGCGCACGTGCAAACACGCGACAAGCACTAAACGCGCACCGCGACGAGGCGAAAAAGCGGCAAGCAACCGGACTTCCCGCTCCGATCCAAGGGCGTCAAGCGATCGCGCCGAATCGAATGGACAGCGCGCTGGAGCATGAAGGCAAGCGCAGGCACGTAAACCTAAAATAAAATCGGACGGCCGGGGAGGCATAACACGCTGGATCAGATAGGAAAGGAAGATCGGGGCGACGTGGCGTAGCTGGCAGCACTCCCTTTCTTCCTCTGTTTACCCGGTAGGGATACTACTGAAGAATTCACAAGGAATGAGCCCCTGGATCAACAAGTTCACATTCCCCTTCCTCCTCAAAGCCTGCGCCGCGCTCCCGGGATCTCCTGCCGTCGGCCTCCAAGCTAACGCCGCCGCTCTCAAGTTCGGTTTCGCCACCGATCACTACGTCTCCAATACTCTCATAGTACTCCTGCGTTGGTGGCGGGTTCCTCGGAGACGCGTGGGACGTGTTTGATAGAATGTCCAAGGAGAGTGCGGTTACTTGGAGCGCGATGATCGGAGGGTATGTGCGTGCGGGGCTGTCGAGCGATGCTGTCGGGCTGTTCAGGGAGATGCAGGCCAGCGGTGTGCGGCCGGACGAGGTGACGGTCATTGGGGTCCTGGCGGCCGCCGCTGATTTGGGCGCACTTGAGCTCGCACGGTGGGTTGAGCGGTTTGTAGAGAGGGAGGGGATCGGGAAGTCTGTGACACTGTGCAATGCACTGATTGACGCGCTCGCCTAGTGTGGGGATGTGGATGGGGCGGTGGCGGTGTTCGAGGGGATGGAGGAGCGTTGCGTTGTGTCATGGACGTCGGTGATTGATGCGCTTGCGATGGAGGGTCGTCGGAAGGAAGCTGTGGGGGTGTTTGACAAGATGAAGGCCGCACGTGTGCCCCCTGATGATGTTGCATTCATCAGGGCGCTCACTGCTTGTAGCCATGCCGGAATGGTTGGTGGAGGTTGTGGCTACTTCCATTCCATGAAGGTGGAGTATGGCATTGAGCCTAAGATCGAGCATTATTGTTGCATAGTTGACATGTATGGTCGTTCTGGAATGGTCGAGCGGGCAATGGAGTTTGTTTGTACAATGCCTATGGAACCAAACCCAGTAATATGGCGGACGCTTGTTGCTGCTTGTCGTGCTCATGGCCGGCTTGAGCTCCGTGAAAGCATCACCAGGAACCTTCTTAATGAGTACCCTTCTCATGAGGCCAACTACGTCATGCTCTCCAATGTATACGCATTGACACAGAGATGGAAGGAAAAGTCAGATTCGTTGAAGGCGAGAGAGGAATCAAGAAGGTGCCAGGTTGCAGCCTTGTTGAACTTGATGGAGAGGTTCATGAGTTCATAGCCGGAGATGAGTCTCACCCGCAGTACAAGGAGATATACAGGATGGTTGAGGGGATGGTGAGAGAGCTAAGGCGCATTGGGCATGTTGCAGTTACATCAGAGGTCCTGCTTGATCTTGATGAGGAGGACAAGGAAGGTGCGCTTCAATGGCACAGTGAGAAACTGGAAATTGCATTTGTGCTACTGAGGACTCCTGGTACACAGGTCCGGGTGGTAAAAAACCTACGTGTATGCTCGGACTGTCATGCAGCAATAAAGTGCATTTCACAGGTTTATAACCGGGAGATCATAGTGCGTGATCGCAGTCGTTTCCATCGCTTTAAGGATGGTTCTGTTAGAGATTTATATAGGAGTACAAGATAGAGATAAGGAGAGATAGATCTCTAATATATCTCTAACACGTTCCTGCACGTGTAAGGATTTCTGGTGATGAAATTGGATTTCACCAGGTTATCTTGTTTCTGATGGTTAAGTGAAGAGTGGATTTACTTCCACGGCAGATGCAAGTGGTGATGGTGTATTTCTAAGGAGCTACTGCAAGTCCTCAAAGGCTTGCCAATTTATTTGTAACACGAAGCTTTCAGTGGCCAAAAACTGTGTTGCTTATTCAAGGATATTGGAAGCAACATTGAAGCATATAATTTTCAGGTACTTCACCTTGTGTTCTAAAAGCCTTATTGATACACATTTTAAGGACCAACAGTAAAGAATAACTCAGACCATTTATGGGGGAGTGTAAAGTATGCACACCCCCATTCTCTCTCTATTTGAAGCACCAATTATTATGAAAAGTTCTAAAAAATTAGAAGCCCTTTAACATCAATCCTTGAAATGTCGATGTCTGCTGAGCAACCTTGATCTGAGAGTTTGAAATTTGTGCCACAAGCACAAATAAATTACCGAAATACATTACATCATCGGCCAACCTCTCGATGCTATGCAGAAAACAGCAGAGTTCATTTGCCTCATCAAATTTTCTTGTCTCTTTGCTAGCATTGGTGTTGATGGTGCTGAGGACAGCGTTACCTTCTCGCATAGCCTCCCTGAGGATGGCAGCCCATTGTGCAAGCCATCCCAGGTCTTTAAGGTCTCGACTATGTGCCATCTCAACAGCCTTGCTGATTTTATACAATGCTGTGTGCCTGTGTCAAGCCTTTTCTCAAGCACCTCCTTGTTTATGATGGCCTTTTCATGTATGCAGTGCGCTGATAAATGCATCTTTGAACTGTATGCCCTCTCAATGCCCTCTCTGATTTTTGCTGGTACTGCTCGAAGCCTTTCCTCAAGCATCTCATTCTCTGTTGCCTCTTCATTCATGTACATCTCCGAACTGCCCGCTGTCTCGATGATGTTGCTCTCTTCAGCTGAAGCTTTGAACCTTTCCCCATGCTTCTTGTCTGTCATTGCCTCCTCATCCTTGCAGGGAGCTGGTAACTCCATCTCAGCCTCCTCGTTATATGTGATCTCATCCTCATTCACGACAGGGGTAGTATGTCTCTGCACACTCCTTTGCGGGTACTCCCAGTGTGCGTCAAAGAGAGATGATTTCTTCCATCTTGTAGGATCCTGCTCTTTAATACTCAAATTTCCGCTGCATAGAAAACAATCAACCCTCTGTTTTTTTGTTGCTTTCTTCTCTCTCTCTGCCAAAACCTCCCGTCCGACCAATCTTATGAACTTCCCTGTACCTGCTGAGAGATCCTCTAACCTCTCCAGTGTGCTGTGCAGTTCCTCCACGTCCTCGTTGCTCGAGAACAGCGCCCTGGTGACACTGCGTGCGCACCTCGCCATGCCTGCCAGCGCGATCCTACTGAAAGAGAGGGCACCAGATGTGCTGCCCAGCTGCTGGCTCGCATCCCTAGCAGCCTCATCTATGGCGCGCTGTTTGAAGCTGGCAAGAACCTCATCACCTTGCGATGCACCTTCCTTCAGCTTCTCTTGCCACTGGAGAAGCCAAGTGCTTTGGGTGCGATGTTCCTGTGAAACCTCGATCGTGCTGTGGATCTTGATGAGCAGCATCTCCAGCCTTTGTAGTTTCTCATCGACTGCTGACTGCTTGTCAAACTTTTTCATCACCTTGGACACCACCCTTCTTGCGAGCTCTTCAATCACTGAAGTAGTAACAGAACCATCTTGCTGTGCCATAGCTCCAAGGAGTCACACAAAGTTTTTAACAGCCAGAGCTGCTGCTTGTATGGGAGATCTACTCGTGAGATTGCAGTAGCTGTCTCGAATGACCATATTGCTTTTAAAAAGGACAGTGAGATGGGCTGTCAACAGCATCTATAACAAAGCGTACGAGATCAAAGGAATCAGGAAATATGCTAGTAAATGGGACAGGCTTGTCATTTGGCCTGCAGTCGCCAGTTACTTTAAAACATTTCTATCTTGAACTGCAGATATACTGGAAGCGTAGTTTTAATCATCCTGAAGGCCGGCCTTGAGATAAAATAGTTGGGAACAAATGATGCATGGTTGGTATCTACAATAGACTTGAAAAGGCATCTTTACATATTCTCAAGCATAAAAAAAATCAAGGGATCTTTAGGTAACTCCACTTTCATTTAACCCATCTAATTTCTGGTGGACTAGCTTCACGCTGTGAGCAGCATGCCTAAGGGCAGCACTATTGTCGATTGCAAACGTGAACGAAAGAGAGGGAGATATTGCGGCTCAAGGCTTACAGGGCTAACTGAATACAAGCCGGATACAACACAATCCGGTGTACACAGGATATATACGCAAGCCGAGTTACAAGCCCAAGCCCATATCGCTAACATCCCCCGCAGTCGAAGCGTCACGAATGCATAGATTGGACCGGAAATCCAAGAACAGCTGAGTCGGAAGGCCTTTCGTCGTGACGGGTGAACTAGAGACCGGAGGGAACATGAAGTACATGAACTTGACTGAGACACTTTCTCCCGAACAAAATGGATGTCAATTTCAATATGCTTAGTGCGGCGGTGTTGAACTGGATTAGAGGACATGTAGATTGCACTGATTTCCGGTCCAGTCCATGAAATTCCAGAAGTTGTCATAGTACACTATGGTGGCCGATTGCAGCAGGTGATCCAATTATAGAAGGAGCATGTGTAACCAACAACATTTGGTCACGACATGGGCCACGGCACGGTACTTCACCTCGACGCTTGACCTAGAGACTATAGTCTGGCGCTTGGAGGACCAAGAGTCTAGGTTGTCACCAAGATAAACACATTATCCAGAGGTAGAGCAGCGAGAGTCTAGACATCTGGCCCGGTCTGTGTCGGAGTAAGCCGTCAAGGTACCAGTCGACGACGAGTGAAGTTGAAGACCAAACACTAGGGTAGCCTTCACATAGCGGAGGATGTGTTTAATGAGAGCTAGGTGAGGCTTTGGAGGAACATCCATGTGAAGGCACACTTGCTAAACTAAATAGGCGATGCCAGGCCGCGTCAAAGTGATGTACTGGAAAGCCCCTGCTAGACTCTGATAGTGCGTCGGATATGAGACCGGAGAACCATTAGTAGTGTATAACTTGGCACGTGTGTCGATAGGAGTGGTCATCGGATGACACCTGACATACATGCACGCTGCAAGAGATCCACGGTGTACTGATGCTAGGAGAGAAATAAGCCAGCAGGAGTCCGAGAGACGGAGATGCCAAGGAAGAAATGAAAGTCGCTGAGGTCAGTCATGTGGAACTATTTATGGAGATAGCGTGTGAGGTGTTGTAGGAGAGCGGAGGAGGACGTTGTGAGTATGATGTCATCGACGTAAACAAGGAGGTACATGAGGCCATCACCTGCACGGAGGACAAAGAGGGAGGTGTCGGAGGTGGAGGTCACAAAACTGGGGGTACGAATGTGGGTGGTGAAGCAATGGTACCAAGCACGGGGTGCTTATTTAAGACCACAGAGGGACTTGTGCAAATGACAAACATGGTTGGGGCGAGCCGGATCGACAAAGCTAGAGGGTTGTTGGCAAAACACCCTTTCGTCAAGATTACCATGAAGGAAAGCATTCTTCATGTTTGTGAATGGGCCAAGAATGGGAAATGGCGATGCTGAGGACAACCCGTATCATGGAGGGTTTTGACAACCGAACTGAAAGTCTCATCATAGTCAATGCCTGGATTGTTGAGAAAATCCTCGAACGACCCAGTGGGGCTTTGTAGCGAGCCGAGAGCCGTCCGAATGGAATTTGTGCTCAAAAATTTATTTGCCCAAGACAATGTTGGCACCTGATGGACGGGGAATGAGGGACCAAGTATGGTTGTCAAGAAGAGCTTGATGCTCATCCGCCATGGCATTGGCGCCAATTGGGGTCGACAAGCGTGACACGATATGTTGAGGGGATGGGGAAATAGTGGAGTGGACGGTGGATATGTTGAGTCTGTCCACACGAACAACAATGTCGGACTTGGCCCGTGTTTGCATGGTGTGAGGGACTGGTGCCGAATGGGGAATAGGTTCGGGAAGGAGAGTCGGCAAGGGGTCGACACGGGCAGATGGCCCACCTGGAGGTGACGCACCAGGAGCCACGGAAAACAAGTCAGGGCTGTGGCGAGTGCTGGTGGAACCGCGGGACTAAGAGGCTAAGCTTTTCGTGGAGGGCAAGGCACAACAGTGATAGGAGGGGAGGTGTTTGTGGAAACAAACTCAAGGAGAAAGTCCAGAGTCAACAAATGGACCGGGGTCGCCCGTCGAGAGGGGAAACGTGCATTCGTCGAACACGACGTGGCGAGAAGTGATGACCCCGTGAGAGACGACATCATAGCAATGATAACCCTTGTAAAAAGAGGGATACCCTAAGAAAACATACCAAACACATGTAAGTGATGAAGAGAATGAGGATGTCAAAGGAGCCTCTTGTAAGGTGTAGAGGAAGCAATGGCTTTAGAAGGGCGATGATTTAACAGGTAAGTCGTCATGGCCATAGCCAAAGCCTCATCCCAGAACAGCGCCGACATATGTGCTTGAAAAAGGAGAGCACGTATATTGTCATTGAGAGTACGAATGGCGTGTTCTGCCTTGTCGTTCGATTTGAAGTATACAAGAAAGAGAGGCGGAGATGAATACCGTGACGACAAAAGAAGTCAAGGGAGACAATTAATGAATTCAGTGCCATTGTCCGCTTGGATGGAGACAAGAGGAAGTTGGAACTGAGTTCGTACGTAGGCAAAAAAAGGTTTCGAGAGTGGCATGGACTTCGAATTTTTTTCGAAGAGGAAAAGACCAATAAAAGTGATAAAAACCATCAACAATGACTAGGTAGTATTGAAAACCGAATTGTTGGGTACAAGAGAGGTCCAAAGATCACAGTGGACAAGCTGAAAAATAGTAGTAGTAAAAGAAGTAGAACTGGTAAAGGGAAGCCTAGCAATTTTGCTCAATTGACAAGCATGGAACATGACATGATCTACCTTATTACATGAAATCAAGGAAGACTGCTGAAGGGAAGCCATGACGTCGCGGCCGGGGTCACCCAAACATTGATGCCAAAGCACGGAGCTGGAGTTGGCCCGAAGTGCTTGAGGGGAGGACGTCGGTGCGGTGGAGGAGATGGTGTAGAGATCGTCGTCACTGTTGAAACGAAAAATCTCGGTCTTGGTTCGCAGGTCCTTGGCAGAGAAACCAGATGAGTCAAATTCAATGGAGCAATAGTTGTCACGGGTGAGCTTGCGAACTAAAAGGAGATTGTGAATGATGAACAAAACGATGATAACATCATTGATCTTTCATCGGATGGCGTAGGAAGTAACGAGTTACCAAAGTGGGAGATGGCATGGAGGAGCCTTCCTCGACGATGACACGGTAGGAAGGAGGAAAGGGTGGAATTTGGAGAAAATACACGCGTTGGATGCCATGTGCGAAGTGGCGCTGGGGTCCATGACCTAGCCTCCTTGCAGGAGGCCATTCATGGACAGATTGCTCATGGTGGCAATGAGTCCATATTGATCCCAACCAAGCATTGGTGTGGACTGTGGCGACATATACGCTGGGGCGGCGACGGAGTGGAAAGTCTACGCCGGCTCGACGGGGGGTGCGGATTGAGCACCCCAGGGCTGTCAGGGCCACACCATGCGCCGGACCAAGGCTGGCCCTGGGATGCTCATGGGTTAGGGCTAGACCACGGGACACAAACCCAGGGGAGGGCCGGAGGGCGCTTGCGCGACACAATGGTTGGTGGAGGACGCCGGCGCCGTCTTCTTCTTCCCGTTTTTCTTGGCGTAACGCCTAGGCTTGCCAGAGCCATCGCCATGGTCGCTATAAGATGGTAGCTGGGTTGCCCTGAGGTGGCGGTGAGGAGGGTAGTGACAACAACAATCTTAGCTACGTTGTCGAAACGCATCTCGCCGAGAAGAAGCATGGGTCACGCACAGATGAAGGTGGGGAATGGAGTGGTCATGCCAATGATCGACGCAACGTTGGAAAACTGAGTTGGCCATGGTATGACCAACGTCGCAGAGGGCGTTGGCTAACGTCTTGAGCTTTGAAAATAGATGGTGACCGAGAGATCGCCTTGGACAAAGGAGTTAAACTCGGCCTGGAGGTAGATGACCCGAGTCTCCTTGTTGTCACGGAAGACAGATGTTATCCATAGCGCAAGAGACGACTGCACGAGCTCCATGATGAGGTCGAGGACTTCGCCCGAGATGGAGTTGTACAATCATGTCAGGATGGTGAAATCCTGCTGTGCCCAATCGGCGTCGTGGGGGTGAGGAGGGGCGCTGCTATCGATGTGATGCAGCAAACCAAACTTGTCGAGTATGGTGATGAAGAAGGTACACCACTTGGTGTAGTTTGATGCCTTCAGATCAAGCACGGCGAGTATGCGAGTCTTGATCAAAGCCACATTGACGACACTGTAGACATATGTGCCAAAGGCACTAGGGTCGAGCCATTGGAGGCGTCGGCAAGGGTGGGAGATGATGAGGGAGAGGCAGCGGAAGAGGAGTTTATCGTCGGTAAGAAAAAAAGATCAGGCAAACCCTAGATCAGATTGCTCTGATACCATGCGAACGTGAATGGTAGAGAGAGGGAGAGAATGCAGCTCAAGGCTCTAAGGCCTCGCCGGTCATGTATATATATAGGGCTGTCTACACAGAATTCGACTGTTTTCTCTGTAAAAAAACTGTCACATTCTGAAAGTTTATTTACAACTCTATTGTACATAAATTACATTAAATTATTTATGTAATTTTGGTTCTTGATCACTGTAATTATTCTTAAAAAGCTTAATAACTCATATTTCCATCACATTATTCAAAATCTCACATGTACTTTGGAAAATTGAGCAAAAACAAAGACAAAAAATAAAATTATATACCAATAAAATACAACAATGTGGTGGACCCGTTATGTTCTTTACATGTACTTTGAGAGGTTGGGAAAAAATAAAGATAAAAAATATATATATCAACAAAATACGCAATATGGTGAACCAGTTATGTTTCGAAGAAAAAAAATACGGCAATGTGGTGAACCCGTTATATTCTTTACATGTACTTTGAGAGGTTGAGCAAAAACAAAAACAAAAACAAAAAATAAAATTGTATACCAACAAAATATCGCAATGTGGTGAACTCGTTATGTTCTGAAGAAAAAATCATAATATATTCAGACCTAATTCATCATATGGGAAAAAGTACAAATCTCAAAGCATATTTAACTAATAGAAAAGTGACAGTTTTAACTTTTAAAAACTGTTGGAAGTATATAGCAAGCCGTAACCTAGATTACAGGGCTAACTGCATACAACACAATCCGGTATACACAGGATACACACAAGCCGAGTTACAAGCCCACGCCCATATCGCTAACAGCGATAGATGATATGATTATGAAAAGGCTTGTTTAAAAAGAAGTAAGGATGGTCTTTTATTAGCTGCACAAAGTTGTAACAGCTTTTAACAGTTAGCATCGGCGTTTACACACAAATAACTAATTGACCAAATTAACACTAAATCTAAACTACGAACTTCAGATCTTTTTGTATAAAATATGGGAAATCTAGCATACAAACAAGGTTTGCACAATCGACAGCAAATAGAAATTGCTTCAATACCGAATGTAGCTTTAATAAGAAAATATGACAAAGCTACACAATCCAAAACGAGAAAAATCTGACACGAGCTGCCCTTTTTACGCTCCCTAGCATCTTGTTGGGGTCAAGTAGAGAGTCAAACGCCCTCTTCCTATTCGAAGGTTGATCCTCTTCCTGTTGTAATGCTGAACTGTCGCATATAACCTGCTTCTTCCTTTTTGTTGGTGCATGCTCCTCCTCCGTGAAGGCCTCAAACTCAACCAGTCTTAAGAACTCTTCGGTATCTGTCGATAGCTTCTCTAACTTCTCCACAGTGCAGTTAAGCTTTTCCACGTCCTTGTCTAATGAGAGCAGCATCTTGGTGGTATCGTGGAAGTACTGTACCGTGCTCGATATGGCGGTCTTTGTGTAAGTCAGTGCACTGGGTTTGCCTATCTGGTGGCTGTTCTTCCTGCTGGTTTCCATCAACGTTCGCCAATGGAAGCTAAAAAGAACCTCATCGCCTTCTGTGGCAGCTTCCTTGAGCTTCTCCTGCCACCTAAGCAGATAGGTGTTGGTGATTCGGTGCTTGTCGGATGCCTCAACCGTGCTGTGCATCTGTATACACAGCATCTCAAGCTTCCGCAGCTTCTCATCAACAGCCGCCTGCTTGTTGAACATTTTGATCACCTTGGAGACGACCCTGCTTGCGACATCGCTGACCACTGCTCGACCAATTTGTCCTGCCATTGCTCAAACAACTTGTATGGATACAAGGCAGCTTAAAGAAATTTGAGGAAAATATTGTGTATATAGAACCAAGAGTGTACCTGAGTGATCTTCTTCGGGAGCTTTAACTTTAAGTAACTGAAAGTTGTAGCAGAAACAAGACAATCGAAATGGGCTGAGAAAAAGAGGTATCAAGCATGGAAAAAGAGAGAGCCTAGGTGTCGCTGATGACATATGATTGGGAGACAGGTGATCTGAACATAGTTTGTGTCATCCACTCACCATAGAGGTTTTCACCGAAACTATGAATTGATTGGGAATAAGGCCTTTGCTCTGCATAGTTTGTATCGGCTAGGGGCCTGGATGAAAGGAAGTCGGAGACCATCTCTGAGTATCTGTAGATAGTTAGTTAATTAGTTACACCAGTTCGGGTATAGTTTGTCTCGACATTGGAGTACCCAGGTGTTGTCGGTGGCGTGTTTCTCGGTCACCTCAGCGTGCTGCGGGCCTGTGGATCTCCAGCTGCTGCAGCTTCTTCCTTGATCACATTGGGTGGAGACTGGAGAGCGGTCTGCTCGTTACCACCGTGAGCGACAGCTGAACCAACTTGCTCTGCCATCGCTCCCAGATTTTACTCACCAGTCACCAACAGAGAAGAGGAAAGGGAAGCTAGGTGGTGCTACACGCAGAGTTGTCAGTCATTTGATCATCCTACCGTAAGTTGTTTCTTTTTTCATCTTTTTGTGAGCGGAATCTGACCATAAGCTTTTTAAAAAATAAAAATAAAATAAAATCTGACCATAAGCTGTGAAGGGAAAAAAAGAGAGAAATTTTACGGTATATTCAACCGATAGTATATTATGGTGTTGTTAATGGCATAATAGACTTTTCTTTATATTTATATTTTTCCTTGAAGTGTTACGAGCTTTTCCAACTAAACTTGAAAATATTACTCTTATTCCGTGTGATCCTCACATCTGGAACTACGAGTTTACTCCCCCCTTTGAAATTCTACTGCTCATACCTAATCATATACCTAATCATATATGGACAAAGACCAAAAAAAAAAAGAATTTAATGTACCGTAAAAAGCTCAAAAAAGAAGAAAGAATGGCTGGATGCAACAGGCCCAAAAGACCCCCGGGCCCCGGCCTACACGAGACGGCCCAATAGACACGCGCAAAAGGGAAGGAAACAACGCATGGCGGCAGTCCGGACGCCTCACACTCACACTGGCTCACGAGGCACGCCGCAGTCGCTCGCGCCGGCAACGGTAAACGGCTGCTCACCGCCCTCCGCCAAGCAGCCATACGCCCGTCGGCCGGCGCGGCGCGCCGCACCTGGCGTGCCCAGTAGTATTGAGGGCCCAATCGATCTCACCAAGAGGCAAGTGCGAAGAAGTAGCGTCCTCATAATCAGGTCAGAATACTAGTACTATTACAGGCGCCTACGATTACGACCTCAAAGACGAAACAGAATCCAGGCCATCCCGACACCCGTCGGTAGACGATCGACACGCACGTCAAAAGCAGAGCTGCATACACGACACTGATGATCGGTAGAAGAAAGAGAAGTCACAGGCTGAATCTGACCCGGCCGACGGAACAGGAGATTTCGGACCTGTACCTGGAGAAAACAACGGTGCGGAAATGCGATATGGACACGAACAACCCACGAGTAACACCGAGAGCGACGGGACTCTGGACGGGGTTCTCATCTCGTTGTCCGTCCGCGAGGCCGCAACGTCCCTACTACCCGTCTTGGACGCGGATGTCACGACCGTTTCGCCGTAGTAGTAGCATCCAAAGCCGAGCGAGAAATTTGGAGAGGAAGAAGAATGTAGGCGGCGAAAGTCAAAGGAAAACACGCTTGAAGTTGGCATTAGTTTGGGGGTGGGGGTGTTCTGGAAAAAACTTAAGAGGCAAGGAAATAGATGGATCCCCCGGTCAAATCCGATGAAAAACAGGCGGACCTTACATGTCAATGTTGGGGTGGGACGTTTGAAAGCTTCCTCAGGTTGACTTTGCAGAGTGCTCTGATTAATATGGCCTGGCTCGTGGCTTCAGCTCATTGCTAATGGCTGGGCTGACATGAAGTTTAACTGCGGTGATGCCTGCTCTGCTTAATGGAGCGGCTTTTCTTGTGCTGGAAAAGGAAGGCATCGATTGACCTCTGAGATCTGCTGGTCGGTCGAGCCTTCGAGAGATTTGGGGACATGGGTCAAACTTCAATTGGTTTAGCCTCTCCTTGTGCACCTCACTCAAAATGGTCAGCTCAGTCTTGGAACGAAGTTTGGTCAGACATTTCTATCTTGTTTTACTTGTTTTAGCTGTGCGAAATGGCCGAATGGTACGTACATTTGCATCTCGTGCTGTATCATCGATCTCTATTCATTCAGCACTGAAGTCGGAGAGAAGAGAGAAAAAAAGGTATAGTGGGCTTGCACGACTTCAACATACCACCAAATGACCAAATTAGCTTTCCTAGTCATAAATCACAAAGCGATCACTGTAATGGGTACTATAGGGCTGCGTCACTAATACATTTGGTAGAATTAGTCCACGTCTTTAATTTGAGTGATTGACTAAAAGCATAAACTAATTACTAGCTTCCCACTAAATAAATAATTAAATGTACTCGCTCTCTCCGTTTCATAGCATAGGTCCCCCTTTGGCCTTTGCCCATGATATTTGCTTCTAAAATACAAGGCATTCCATTCTGTCAGTATTTTCCTACTTATTATACCCCTACAATGGCAGTAGCATTTGATAATAACAGCAGACACATCAACCTTTTCTCCTCACTCTGGTTTCACTATTTCATAATGTGTGTGAAAAACATAATAGGCTGTATATTATGAAATGGATCTGAGGAAGTGGCGAGTAATATTAAGTATCAACAAGACAACGACCCTTTTAACCCTTTAGTCTGGTACTTTGCCGGACAACGGTTTTCTTTGCAGTAGTAGTACTAGTAATAAGATTTGATTAAGCAACTACAATCTAACAATTACAAACTAGTACGAAATATATTATTGAGTCGGTAGGAAGCATGCCTATGTAGACTTTCACTTCTAAAAGATATTAGCTGTTTTTATTTAATTTCTACCAGATTTGATCTGCATGCCTACGTGAGGATCAACCTAATCCATGTTAGCACGATGCATGCAAACGCAAATGTTTGATTAGTAGGCAGCAGTGGGTGCTTACTAGCGTGCACACTTGGTCCTCAAATCTTTTTTTAGTCGTAAGAAGTTATAATAATTTTTGCCTTGATTATTTGAATTAGTGTGCCGTCAACTATGGATAATTTAAGAGGGAAGCACACTAGGCCCTTGACTGGTGCTACTGCCATTGCATTGGTTTAGTAGTACTCCACTATTTTTTAATCTTTTAATTTATAGTAGGAGTACTTGGAATGGGGAAGCCAAGATATAAATCTCTAGTTGGTGGGCAGCTCGAGATTAATTACGCACTTATGGATTAACTCGTAGGTGTTGCTTATATCCTGGATGGGATAAAGAAAGTCAAAACGATTTCATAATAATATACATCATATCCTATCCTTTTCATGAAAGTTCAAACTACTACAACTGTACAAGCATGTGCTCAGTATTGAGTACCACTAGTATTTTTCTTTTGAATAGTAGTGACCAGACTTGACGAGGATTGTTGACCAAGTCAATCTTTTTCGGTCGAAGTTGGATTTTTATGTTAAAGAAGACCCACTTAATAGAGACCTACAATATAATGGTTATGGACCTACAACTAATTTATAAAGAAGGTTTAAATTCCCTTTATTATGGTCAAATTGGTCGACGATCAGTTTGAGTCACGAACGACCATCTATGAATGTAACGTCCTATTTTTGGACGATAAATAGTACTTACTAATCTGGTTTTCGATTTTCATCCGTATTTTCAATTTAGAGTTTTATCCCAAAAACTCCTAGCTTCCTCTAAGCTCGTGTTTGTGTTTCAAACCTTCTTTCAATTTCAAAATTCAAAATTTATTTTGAATTCATATTTTTCAAATTTTGGACCCATTATTTTCTTCTTGGGCCAATTTTTCTCCCAGCCCACTCATCCATCCGCCTTTTCTTCTTCCCACTTTTCCTCCCGACCCAGCCGAATCCCCGACCCATCTCCCCGGTCCCCCCCGGCTTTTATTCCCTACCACATCGCCACCGGTAGCCACTCCTTCTCTCTTATCTTCCCCACCCCGAAGCCACGCCTGGCTTTTCTCTTCCCCTTCCCCTTCTCTCTCGGTTGCGTCGCCCGCCCGGCTTCATCTTCCGTCTACTCGGCCTCCTCCTTCACCCGAGTCCCCACTACCGTCAGCTCCCTCTGCACCGTCCCCACCAACGCATGTGCTCGCCCCACCACCTGTCGCCGCGTCGCCTCCACACTTGCTCCCCTGCCGCGCCGCCCCACAACGTCATCTCCACCACCTGCTCCTCTTGCGTCCAACGACTTCGGCCCCTGCTCGCTCGTCCCATCGCTTCGCCATCACCAGCCCCATCTGCTCGCGTCGTTGCTCGTCCTCGCCCAACTGCCGCCATGGCCGCCTCGGGACCGTGCGCCCCTCTCCTCGCCTCCTCCGGCTTTCCCCCCTCCCCCGGCTATAAAAAGTCGAGTGCCCTCGGTCTTCCTCCTCGCCGCGCCGCTTCCCCCTGCCGCTCCACGCCTCTCCAAAGCCGCCCGGTGCCATCGCCTTCTTCTCCCCCCTCCGGGGCTCCTCCGACCGATTCGACGCCGCCGGGAGCTCCGCTCATCACCCCCGACGCATCCTCGACCGTCGACTGAGCCTCCCCGCCGTCATAGCTCGCCGCCACTGTGAGCCTTCTCCCCTTCCTCTCCCCGCTTGTCGCCGACCTGCTCCGCCGCTTCCCTACCCCCGCCGACCGCACGGTGAGCTTCCCCGCGCCGCCCCGGTGCTCATGCGCGCCTCCATTTCCTCTCCCTACTCCCCGGTCGTCGTCGCCGCCATTCGGCCTCTACGCCCAAAGCTCCCTTGCCGCCGCCGCCTCCTCTCCAGAGCCTCTCCGACGCCGCTGCCACCTCCCTTGCCCCTCCTATCCCTGACATTCCATTTCACCGGCCCTCGCCGCCCCTCCGGCAGCCGCCGTCGTGCTCCTCCCTTGGCCCTCTGCTCCTGTGCTCTCGCTCTCTCTCTCTCTCTCTCTTTGCGTCTAACCAGTGGGACCCCCTCCCTGTGCATTAGGCTGTGGAACAACAGAGCATCAATAGAGGATTTGGCAAAGAAAATTTGTGTTTGATCTTGTAATATTTTGTTAACACTCGGTAGATTAGTAGCTTCCCAATTGGTGGAAATATTCTAAATCATTTATTCTCTATGATTGTGTTATGAACTTGCGACGATTCGGTTAACCATTGTTAATTGTTAACTTACCGATTGACAAAAGTTAACAGAATTATCCATTTCGCTAATAATTAAGAGCCCTCGATTAAGAGCGTAATTTGCAAAATTTCTGAAAATTTAAGTTATGCAAATGACCATCGTAATCGCCTCTGCAATCATGTCAAATATTTGTTACAACTAATTTATTCACTTTTTCCGCTTTTGTGTAAAAGGCTTGTGGTTTAAGAAATTAATTTGCAATTTGCTAAAAATAGTTTTGGGAAGCTATTCAGGATTAACTTGTTGATCTCAATATGTGGATATCATGGGGATATGCTCTAGATCTTAGGATGATGTGACAATTGACAATGGAGTTTATGGTTTGTCGTTTCACGGGTTTTCGACAAAGTTCAGATCTATCAGGACAGGGGCGGTCTGACCGTCCATAGCATGGCGGTCTGACCGGTCCCAAATCGGTCAGACCGGCCATGAGCGGCGGTCGAACCGGCTGTGACCAAATAGTGTTAAATTGAGCTGGGCCAAAAATAGAGGGTGTAGGCAAGAGAGGAGATTCTATTGCACTTGGTCTCATAATTTTTGGAGTCTCCAGTCAAAAGTTCTATTCGTTTTAAATTTCCAGAAGGTTTCAGAATTTCAGGGCTTGAAATTCGGCTAAGTCCTTTTGGGCGGTCGGACCGGCCTATAGCTGGCGGTCCGACCGGAAAGGCTAGAGGTCCGACCGGCCCTGAGGGGCGGTCAGACCGGTTGTCACTTGAACGCCGGCCTTCGTGGCGGCGTTGTTCGTTGGTTAGGTCAAAGTCATGAGTTTCAGGGCATATGTATTGCATAATGCATGTTTTGACTAACATGGGTCAAGTTGTGAAGAACTTGTTTCCAAAATTGGTTTACTTGTCTATGGTTGTGCAGGTTGCTTGGTGGTCAACGGCAAGGATGATCGGGACTAGGCTTGGAGAGCTGAGGTCCAGAACGATCGACGATGCCGGGTGAGGTTAATGACTCAAGCGTGACACAAGATGGATAAGGGTGACCTATTAGCAAATCCGAGGCGCAAGATGACGCTAGGTGAAGCTGTTTAGGTCAAAAGGTTAAAGACAGCGCTTTGCGAAACGTGCGTGTGTGACCCGTTTGTTAGTGGGCCTTAACGGGAGCCCAATAGGATCAAACTTCTAGAAGGTCTAAGCCTCCTCTATAAATAGGAGAGGATGGTGGCTGCACCAACTCTTGATCCTCTTTATATTAGAAAATCCTAATTTTGTTTAGGGAGAGTTAGGCGTGGAGGCTAGGGTTCTTGAAGGATTTATTGATTTTCGTGCTCTTGGATTGACCACTGATCCTTGATGGAGTGGGTGTAATCCAACATCAATCACATTTTAATCTATGCAAGGTTTGCTTGAGATAAGTCTCTTTTCGTTCTTGCTTTCAATTTCGTGATTTTAGGGCTTTCATTGATCCACGAGTTTTTACTTGATATCGTCATGTGGATTAGCTTCCTGTGTTGTGTGGGAACTTATCTAGGATCTTCGTGATCATCAATCACCCACGTAAAGCGATTGGATCTAGTTTTCACTTTTGCTCGATTTTAGACCCTTCTCCAATCAAATCGTAAAGGATCTTTGTTTGTCCAAGAATTATCATAATTGTTGATTGGAATAGATCCTTAATATCATAGAGAAGGCGTATACCAAGTTTCGTGAAGTTTCGAGTTGAGAATCAAAAGTTAGATCTATTTGCAACTTCGTCATCGGAGCTGTTCTTGCTGTTCTGGAGCCTGGCGGTCAGACGGCCCGAGGGCACCGGTCCGACCGATTTGCTCAGAGGTCCGACCACCACTAACACAGTGGTTAGACCGCCAGTACTGATTTGTGCTTTAGCTTGTGTTGATTTTTATTGTATTATTTAGGGGGTAAATTGGATTCAATACTAGTCTTCCGCTGTACTGGTATATTGATCTTCATAGCTTCCTCATAGCTATTGGAGTGAAATTGTGTTGAATTCATAATTTGTGAAAAAGTGAGTGTGCTACTATTCACCCCCTCTAGTCGCCTTTTCGGTCCAACACAATATCTTGCTTTGAAAACTTGTATATTAATCTTGTAATCCTATCAAATGTTCCTCGGTCCAAATATTGTTTTAGCGCGTCCTTTTTACCCCCGATCCAAAGTCATTAAAGACAAAATGTTTTATTGTCTTTTAAGCCTAACAAAAATATCCAGTGCCCTAATCTTGCCGATCAATACCTGTCCTTCTCTCTAGTTTTTAAACCACTGGTGGTATTTAATAATAATTAATATTACCACCATTTCCAGGCAACTGCAGGAGAGAACTGTGAAAATTCTTGGACTCCTTTTGTGATCGTCAATTTCAATATTGCCCTTCACTCGTCAAACTGGCACCAACATTTCTTTTGGTTAACCCTCAGCAATTAGTATCCATTATTTTAAAGAAGCTCTTGTCTTTAAAAATAGGTCACGCTGTGGCGTTACCCGATCGGCAAAATCTTACCATCTTCCAATTCCGAAGTAGAGTATCCCTGTGAAAGTCCCTTCGACCTTGATCCGTCCTTGTTTTCCCCCGGCAGAGTCTCTAGGCCTTTGCCTCTTTTACTTAGTTGGTCGTTTGACTTTTTCAAACATCCACACCTCGTTAAATCTTTTCTCTTAAGCTCGTTCATCGCAAAACTTATTTAAAGCTCTTTGATTTTATTTGGTCTTCTGAAGTTCGTAGATTTATTTATTGTTCTCACTTGTTATCGCATAATTAGGAGTGGAGTCCAGAAGAAGCAACGACTCGAGCAGGATCAATATTCGGATAAAGACGCAGACCCAGAACTCAAGACCCCTGGCAGAGAAGGCCCTGAGTAAGATCAAGGCCGCGATAACCTGACCCAGGCGAGTCAATACTTTAATCATTTTGAGCCTACATTTTATGCAAATTATATTTATTTGAAATATCAAAGTTGCATATCTTAATTCTGTAATCAAATGTATGTTAAAGTTTAAGGTGGTTAAACACTCATTTGATGATTAATTAATTATTATCCATCATTTGATAAATTAAATCCCTCATTCCACGTTACCCTAGTAAATATGTGGTAAATACTAGCATAGGTTGTACTTAAGCGACATGCTAGTCTTGCTTAAGTACATGGACAATAAATGTCCTGATCATCCTCTTTTAATCATGAAAGTGGTTTTGGGCAGTCATTGTGGGTAAATGACTGACGTGTGGTGTCAATTGGCTTTTCCTCCCCAAACCCTAAACAACTTGCTAGTATCACATCTGGGCGGATGGAAAGAGTGGCGGGTACCGTCGTGTACGAGAATTGTTGGTATGTGATATGAACCGTCCAGATGGATTAATGACTTAATCTTGTCATGACCTCCCGTGTAAAATAAGTACAACCATAAGTCTGTAAAGTACAACTTGGCTTAGTAAAATTATCAAACTCTGAATGTCATCTCGCATGGTGGGAAGAGGGAATGTGCAAGCGCATGTTGCGACCGGCTTGAAAGGGGCACCGATGAAAGGTGAAGTTTGCCAGCCACTGAGGGTTAGTTCGACTACGCGTTCAACTACTCCAGCCGCTGAGGTGAACATCCCGCACAAATTATGGGTGTAACCCCATATGGGTGAGATGACAGAAAGGGCGAGGTAGTTTGAAAAGTTACTGTGACGATCGCTCAACTACATGACTACGAAATCATGTGGGATAATGAGTATGATTATCTCTTGTGGGTACAGTGTACAACCTCTGCAGAGTCTAAACTGTTTAAAAAGCCGCGCCTACGGTCAAAGGCGGACATAGAAACTTAACTAGAGTTAGTTCTAATTCAAAAACCTTGTGGGTGGTATGAAAACCAGGTCGACTCATCTAGCCTGAGGTTTGGTTTTTCCCTGGATCGTCGTATCCAGTGTTGTTAATGTATGGAGGTAACTCCAATCAAATGATGCATATATAGAGTTTCCGATGGAGGGAAAATCTACTGTTATTTAATATTGCACTTACTCTCTTTAATAAAATGCAATGTGTTTAAAATGCTAAGTCATAAGGAATTTGTATTATGATAATTGAAAAGTTACTTTAGAAAATAAAAGAACCCGAGCCACCCTTGTTAAGCCTTGCATATATATATATATATATATATATATATATATATATATATATATATATATATATATATATATGCATCTTATGTGTTGGCTTGTGAGCACGGAAGTTGTGCTCATCCTCGCTCTTTTCCCAAACCCTCAGAAGAAGAAAATCCTGAAACTTTCGACTACTACGAAGAACCAGACGTCTGAAGACCCATGAGTTTTTGAAGCGTAGTTTAGTCTTTAGTTGTTCTAGTCTCCCCTCAGTCTAGCTGACTCCGCTGGTACGTATATGCATCCTATATTATCTGAGTTTTTGGGTAATATCGGATGTACACATGTTTCCTCAGTCGCTTGCCTGTGGAGAGATGTGTCATCACCCTTTTTGCTTCTGTTGTCGCTTTCGCTACTTTTATGATGTAATTATTTGACATGTTCGGCCCGAATTGTAAAACTTGACCCGATACGGTCTATGTGAACTCTGATGTGTTAAATTAATGAATGGTATGGTTTTTCGCCATGTATGAAATGATTTAGGGATGTATCTGTGAGTGCTATCTACTGATCCAGGGAATAGCACAGTGCTTTCACAGAGAATTCGGGATTAAAAAATCCAGATCCAACAATGAACATTGTCCGACCAGTTATATAGGTTTGGATAATCACTGATCAACAAACAGGTCGGGAGACACAACAGTTGTCCACGTGACTGGCGGGGAATGCTGCTTCTGGTGCATTTGGTAACTTACAACAGCTGGCTAACGGACGCGACGATTCAAGACTCTCCTAACAAACTTGCGTGAAGATTTGATACGCCTTTAGCAACATTAACTGCCACCCCTTCAATTAATATCACGGGGGTAACCCACGTACTATGTAATAATAATCATAATTAACATCATATAATAAGTTCATTCATTTATTAGCCACGATCATCACGATTATTATGTAACATCTTATGTATTCTTATACAAACGCTCAATGTGTCCACAACGATAAAATGACTTATTTTGTTTATAGCGTTCTCATATCATTCTCCGAGTAAGTTCAATAGGAACCCTGTGTTCCGATCACCGACAAAACTAAAATGATGTAGTTGTATTATTTGTTATCTCGTAATATATTTGCAACTCGCGTCATATTAAGGGATAGTTGAGAAATACGCATGATGCCATGAATTGGTGCACTGCCTGGTTGGCTCCCAACACATGGGCTTTGACCAGGAGCAAGGTACATGTGCAAGACATCAAAAAGAAGAGGTCAAGTAGTTACTACATTTTCGCATGGCGCTTAACTGCTGCTTATATACGGTGACGATGCATCTCCTACGATGTAGTACATGGGGCTTGTAGCACATGTTAGGTTAAGCTGTTGCACTGTAAAGTGCCTTCAGCTTATTCAATTACTATAATAACTTGACAAAGGACTCTTTAGTAAAAAAAAATATCGCAGGGTGAAGTCAGAGTTGGGGCACATGAATGCAATGCACAGTGGTTATGCCTTTTATTGTGCTGACCACTGCTTTTTCTACGGGCTGCCTGAAAAAAATCTTAGCACTCGGGAAGAACTCAATCGGAACCATCCTTCTGCGCAAGCTAATTAGCTCGCCCCTAGTTGTTTCCTTGCAGTTTAGCAGGAGTTAGTTCATTGTTGGGCTAGCGATGATGGCGACGGAAAAGGAGGAGGCGACCTAAAAGTCCATCCATGCACATTCAATTCCAGCTCCCCCACTAGCCTTAGGACAAGGTGTGTGATTTACAAGTCAATGATAAGGCGAACGAAACGTGCCCCATCGCTGCTCCATTAACGTCGACCAGACGGGCGTCGAAATGATTTATGTCCTGATCTTTACGAGCCGAGTCGAGCCGAGTCGAGCCCCGACGGATCCAATTCCGTCGTCCACAACCCAAGTCGGTAGGACTAGGAGCAGTGTTAACACTTGCGATGTGCCTGTGTACGTGTATGATAATTAAACGATGGATACATGACATCTGATACTATTGTCGATATTTGCGAGGTTAGTAATAAACTGATCTTCTCAAATAAATTCAGCTTTGGAAAATGCTAATGTGTCGAGAACGAATGGAGTACTGCTTTGGAAATAGCCGAGCGCGGCCCCGAGGCCTGAGAGAATTGGACGAAATTGCCTGCGCCGGTACGTCATTTCCCTGTCCGTTTTTGTTGCGTTCCGCTTGCTTTCCCGTGATCCAGGGCGAAGCTGTTTGTGTCCCACGGCCACGATTCTGCAAATCTGCCTTTGGACCTGCACCACTGAATTTATTGTGGTTCTTGTCTCTGCATATTGTACACATTTTATTCTATAAATCTCGCGCATAAAAATATTTGACCTTGTATTTTCATGATCTTTTATTATTATTATTGTTGTTGTTGTTTGGAGATATGTATTCTCATGAGTTGGGTGTCAAAGTATTGACAATAATGATGTCACCTCACCTCCATTATTTGCTTTCTCGCCAAACCAGTTCTTTTTATGTATATATATGTGTGTGTGTATCATATCCCGAATCATATTGAGCATCCTAGCCAGAGAGACTAGCAAAATATAAACGTGAGAAGGTAATTAAACAAGAGAAATACTCCAGTGAAACATAGGCCACGACTTTAAAACCACATGAACGCTGGCGAACATGAGCTACATACAGACTGTAGACCGTATAGTGCCGTGCTGCTCCTACCATGTGTTCAGTTCAGGTTTTCCCCACCTACACTACACATGCAGCAGCAGGACTTGGTTGGGAGTACCACGAAAGGAGGGCGCAAAAGAAAATGTCATCTTGCGCGTTTTGTTTTGCATTGTTTCCCTTTGACTCGGGGAAGTTTTTCTTTGCTGCGACGCCTGTCTTTTGTGCCGATACGTTTTCTGGTACTTCCTTGTCACGTATATATACATGCATGCATATATATGCCGATTTTCTCCGAGGGATGAGGAAGGAATCACCATGAAATTTCCTGTGCTTGTTACTAGCGAGCACCACGAAAGTAAAAGTGAAGTGAAGGGCCAGCCAGCACAGCACTACTCCAGCAGCTGTCAGGCACACACCAACAAGCGCATCTGCCAAACGACTGACTTGGATCGGAAGCTTTGGGATTGTTGCAGGACACGCAGAAAAAAGAGCAGTGGAATCCAATTGGAGTTGCTTAACCTGTAGTGCTGTTTCCTGAGATGAGCATGTGCCCCTAACATTCTACTGCTAGTAAACATTTAAACAAAGCATACTGCCCACTCCCAAAATTGGAAACACAGATCTAGACTCTAAAAAGGAGCTAGATATCAGAGATCAGCTCAAACTCAGATGCAAGAAATGTCTAACATTGATGTACTAAATAGCAAATCTAGCATTCTCTCGATACTAGTTGCAAAAACAACACCGAATCCGTGCCCTGGGAGCCGAATCCCTCCTCCACGCGACACGCCGGGCCGTGTCCATGCCCTAGGCGCACGAACAACCCTCTACGCGTCATGTGGCCCGAGGCCGTACCCCAAGCGTACGAACGAGACGGGCCCACTGTCAGTGGGGGAGTGGGGAATCGAAGAGAAGAATAGAGGAAGGAAAAAAGAGGAAGTGGCGGTGCGGCTCGGGCCTATGGCGTCGGTGGTGGACGGCGACGTGGCGGCGGCCGGTGAAGGCCAAAATGGGTAGTCGGGGCTCGGGAGGCAGCGGCAGGCGAAGCGGCATCGTGGCGGCGGTGCCCAGTGGAAGATGACGCGAGCATGGGAAAGATGAAAGAAGGTTGGGAACACATCGTGAGGCGCTCAGGATGGCAAGAAACTCATCGGAGAGGGAGATCGGCGGCTCGACGCAGTCGTGGGTGAGTGCGCACGGGCGTGAGGGCGCGACTCGGGCGTGAGCACGCACCGGCGCAGGAGTAGGCAAGCACGGTGCGGCGCGTGCGCGGGCGAGCGGCTCGTCCGTGCTCCTGGGGCACTGACTCGAACCACGTGGTGTGCAGAGGGTCGTCCGTGCGCTCGGCACAGACACGGCCAGATCCATGCCCTGAGGGCACGGATTAGGCGACGGGTCGCACGGAAGAGGGGTCACGTATTCGATGCTATTTTTGTAATTAGTGTCGAGATAGAGTTAGGTTTACTATTTACGTGCTATATTAGTGTGGGGGAAAAAAACTCAGTTCCAAACTTCCTATCGAACTGCAGCCACACTTGCATGCGACCAGAGAGAGCTCTGACCGACTCAAACATCTGATCTTGTCATCTTGTGGAGCTCGTTTAGCTTCCAAGCGGCAGCCTCCCTCAACTCAAGCGCGCGACGAGAAAAAAAATCTACCCAACCCTCCGAATTGTGTGGTACGCGGAGAAGGTGAGGACGTGAGCCACGCTCGCCGTGCTCTCCCGCTCGAACCCACGTGAGCCGAGCGACTCCCAACCAACCAACCACTCAAAATTCGGCCACCGAAACTGCGTGGTTTTCGCCCGAGGACGTGGGCGATTTCTCCACCCTGCCCCGGCGCGCGCGCGCGAGGACGCGCGGCTGTTCCGTGCGGTTTCGGCGCTGGGACGGCGTGGGCGCGGCTACGCGGTAAATAATGTGAGCGGCAGCGGACGCGGACGCGGCCCCGCGTCGATCAGCGTCGCGAGGCCCACGGCTGCTGCTGAGGCGCCGTTTCCAGACAGCCGTTTCGGCCGCCGGCCAAACTCTCCCGGTGCCGTTGAGAATTGAGATAGTACAGGACAAATCTCACCGAACAACGACCGTCCCGTCCATCTCATGTGCCCGACTTTAAACCCACGGGCTGTTTGGAACCTCTTTGGTATCCACCTATGTTCTCACAGGCTGATCACTACTGCGGTTTACAACTACTGGCCGCCCATGATCCATACCAATTTGCGGATGCACGTGCACGTCGTTAATAAAACTGAGAGTAAAGACTTGATCTAAACACATATAACTCTAGATTATAGATGAACACCTAAACAACAATCATTGTGCGGAAGTGTGAGTGCGATTGAGGCTTAAGGTCGGTCGGCGTCGAGGCAGGAGAGGGGTGCACAGATGCGTCGACCTGAGGCGGTGTGACGATGATGCCGACGGGGTTCGGTCTGAGTCACTGACGAGGGGTGAGGCAGTCCGGCGATAGTGACGGCGGCTTGAGGTCTTGGATCTTCGCTCACCACAGCACACGTTATAGATCGGAGTTTGTTTTTGGATTTGTGTAGCTTATAAACGCACTTGCACACTTTTGACTTACCGAGTCCAACTCATTGTTATAGCGCTGGGTGAACGGGACCAAAACCGATTCGTCGGTTGCGCTCCCGATCAAGGCGCGTGGGCTGTTATGCCCCAAATATCTCGGTTAACTGTTAACCGAGATCAATCCAACACACGTACCACATAGATAAGAACACACGTAGAAATAAAAAGATGTCTTTTCATCCTACTTATAAAAAAAGTTTAATCTATTTTAAACTTAAAAGTTATAAACTATAAAAGAGGTATGTTTTTTTTACTTTTTGTGAAATAAAATATTCTGTACCACGAACTTCGTTGAAATTATCTTTAAAATACTATTTATATACA
This sequence comes from Hsuehochloa calcarea, assembly GCA_036346395.1. Taxonomy (NCBI): domain Eukaryota; kingdom Viridiplantae; phylum Streptophyta; class Magnoliopsida; order Poales; family Poaceae; genus Hsuehochloa; species Hsuehochloa calcarea. Next base: position 4,151,205 of record CM070597.1, read on the forward strand.
AATGCAAACTCTTTTATATTTTTTTCTCTCTCCACTGTTGGCTCCCACACCCGACGCGGGGTAATTCTCTTCGCCGCCGCCGCCGCCGCAAATGGATGCGCTGCTCCGGTGGGCGGCCGAGATGGGCGTCTCCGACTCCCCTTCCCCCTCGACCACCACCTCCTCGTCCTGCCTCGACCGCTCCCTCGCCATCACCGACTTCCCCGACGCCGGCGGGTAAAAAACCCGAAACCCCACCTCACCCTCTTGCGATTCTTGATCTCTCGGGGCTCACCTATCCTCACCTCACGGATTTTGCCTTCTCGGGCTCTTTGATTCCACCTCAGGTGGGGCTTGGCGGCGGCGTGGGACCTCCGACGCGGCGAGCTGGTGTTGCGCGTGCCCCGCACCGCGCTGTTCTCCAGCGGCCGCGTCATAGCCGACGAGCCCAAGATCGCTACGTCCGTCGATACCCGTCGCCTCCATCCAGGTAACTAACATCATTTCTTTTAATAGTTTAGTGAATCATGCTCATCTGAAGCTGTCCTCGAAATTACGATGTCTTGAGGAAAAGTGAGGATTAGGAGTGCATTGCTCATGGTGGTGCGCAAGTAGGATCATAGCATATTAGTTTTGGAGTCACCACAAAAATGGCAAAAGTTTTTGGATAGGATTTAGTGGTCATCGTGAATATCGAATATTGACTTAACCATCTGTTTCTCTCATTCAATCCGGTGAAATAAATTGTGCCAAGAGGGTTGGACCTTGGTTTTATATAAACAAAAAGAAATCTAGCACAGCAGTCAGAGGAAGCAATGCTGGAAATGTTGGCACACTAATTCATAAAGGGTAATCTATATTTTGTGTTTTTACTTAGCAAGCTTGTCGTTTCTGCTATAATTGATACCTAATTCTATGTTCAAATTCGCCAAAAATGCTTACATGTAAGATGGTCAAGGACTTATAAAGTGGTTCAACAACGTTTCAAGTAGGCTGCAAAGAATTTTGGTAGAGTACTAGAAAGAGTGCCATTTATTTAACCGTGTGCATCCTTGATCCTTCAGGTCTCCGCATTTTTTAGGAGCTCAAAGGTGTTGATTACCTTGTAAGTTGTTGATGGTTGTAGGTATGAACATTTGTTTGGTACTGTCTGGTAACTCTATTATCTTCTGTGTGTGACTGTAGGTTAGAAGTATCAATGGACGATTTCTTTAAATGGAAGGTGACGTGCACACATTTCGTTCCAGAATGTCAAATATTTTCCCTGCAGTCTCCTAGTTGTGATGATTTTTTTTTTCATGTAACTGAACATTCTTTATTTCATCTGTACTGGGATCAACTCTATTTTGTTCAGAACCTTTACATGTTCGCATGTTCGGTGGTGCATAAGTCATGTAAGATTTGCTTAAATGATTGTGGCAACAATTATTTTCATGCATTTTCGATACAAGGGCAGCAACATCTCAAGAACACATACCATCACATGTTCACCAATTTAATACATCGCAACAGAACTACAGAACCTGACACTGTTCATTTGGCGTGTTGAAGATAAAATAGAGAGTCTTGTTGGCTTTACCAAGTTACAAAATAAAGATTCAAATGAAAATAATAATTGCATGTATAGCGTGTTGACACTGTTCATCTACCTTTCTATATTAATTTCTATTTTGTTTCATATGTATACTTGCACGTATTGTTATATTTACGAATTCTATACAAAAATAAGTTTAAATACACGCTTAAAAATATCCTTTAAACACTAAAAGATAATTCAGACTTTTTATCTTTCACACATAACTCAATAAGTTAACATCTTATAAAAAACCAAATTACCAAATAACATAGTTTGGCTTAAAAGCTAAAGTATTTATAAACTGATTAAACCAAAAAAAAACTAGTTTTACCTTAGCAAACAAAGTCTTCTCTTGCTAGTGCTACTATGAAAAGTCTAATTCTAATGGAATATTTTCGACTCATAAGTCGTAACCGTATTTATGTAATGGACCTACATGTCTCAAATCCTAACTTTGTGGCCTTGTGGGTGCATCCAATAGGTTAGCCAAACTAAAGTCCTGTTTAGAACACGGGGTTTTTCCTAGTTCTCTTTAACTGTGTGTACTAACACTTCAAAGGATGCAATCCACGAGCCTATAAATTTGCATGCATCCAATTTTTCAACTTTCCATGAAGTAACACGTTTTCAGAGGAGTCATGTAGCAGTACTGACACTTAAAAAGCGAGAAGGCAATTGCCAATTGGGCAAGGCAAGGTGCACCTCAGAGCGGGCCACACAGACGCGGACGCAGAAGGTTGCATCAGGTTTCCGCACCGAGACGCGCGGCCCCACCAGGCAGACCCCGCAGCTGCCTGGCGGGCTCCGACGCCCAATCAGGTCAACGCCTAGAGGTGGAAACCACCTTAAAATATTCTGGCATTTCAACCCCACCCACTCTCCACCCCCAAGTCAACTCTCCCTTCCGCTCTCCTCACCTCACCTCACCTTCGCTCTTAATGCCCTCCGCATTATAAGTTTATAACCACCCACCTATCCCTCCTCCCCCCACCTCTCTCTCTCTCTCCCTCCTCTCCCCGCCATGGGCAACTCCCTCGCCTGCTTCTGCTGCGGCGGCGGCGGCGGCGGCCGCCGCCGCCACGTCGCCCCCGCCGCGCTCCCCTCCGACCCCGCCTACGACGAGGGCCTCGGCCACTCCTTCTGCTACGTCCGCCCAGACAAGTTCGTCGTCCCCTTCTCCTCGGACGATCTGGTGGCCGACGCCAAGGCAGCGGCCGCGACCGAGGAGGCCACCACGTTCCGGGCCATCTCGGGGGCCGCGCTCAGCGCCAACGTGTCCACGCCGCTCTCTACTTCAGTGCTCCTGCTGCTGCCGGACGAGTCGGCTGCCGCCACCGCGTCATCGGGCTTCGAGAGTTCAGAGTCGTTCGCCGCCGTGCCTCTGCAGCCGGTCCCGAGGTTCCCGTCCGGGCCCATCTCCGCGCCCTTCTCCGGTGGGTTCCTCTCCGGCCCTATAGAGAGGGGGTTCCTCTCCGGGCCCCTCGACGCCGCGCTCCTCTCTGGACCTCTCCCCGGGGCCGCCACCTCCGGCCGTATGGGAGGCGCCGTCCCTGCGCTCCGCCGGAGTCTCTCCCACGGCGGCCGCCGCCTCCGCAATTTCACGCGCGCGCTCCTCGCGCGCACCGAGAAGTTTCAGGATTCAGCGGATCTTGGCTCGCCGGACGCCGCCGCAGCCGTCGCAGCCTGTGGCGGCGATTCCGATGGTCTTCAGTGGGCGCAGGGGAAAGCCGGTGAGGACCGCGTCCACATCGTGGTGTCAGAGGAGCGGGGCTGGGTGTTTGTCGGCATCTACGACGGGTTCAACGGCCCCGACGCCACGGACTTCCTGGTATCCCACCTCTACGCTGCCGTGCACCGCGAGCTCCGCGGCCTGCTCTGGGAGCAGCACGAGCAAGAGCAGCAGCAGGACCAGCGCCCCGATCAACCGAGCTCAAAGCCCAGCACCACGACCTCAGATCACCAAGACCAGTGGAGTCGGCGCCGTCGCACCCGCCGCTCCAGGCCCCCGCGCGGCGCTGACGATGACCAACAGCGGTGGAAGTGCGAGTGGGAGCGCGACTGTTCGAGCCTGAAACAACCAACGCAGCAGCCTCCTCGGAACAACAGCGAGAATGACCACATCGCCGTGCTCAAGGCGCTGGCGCACGCGCTTCGCAAGACTGAGGAGGCCTACTTGGACATCGCCGACAAGTTGGTCGTTGAATTCCCTGAGCTTGCGCTCATGGGCTCTTGCGTCCTTGCCATGCTTATGAAAGGAGAGGACATGTACATCATGAATGTAGGCGATAGCCGGGCTGTCTTGGCAACAATGGACAGTGTGGATCTCGAGCAGATCAGTGAGGGTTCATTCGACGGATTGGTTGGGGATTGCTCACCATGCTTGTCAGCTGTGCAGCTTACTTCGGATCATAGCACTTCAGTCGAAGCGGTGATTTATTGGCTCGAAGCATGATTCAAGCTTAATTGAGTGACTGTTCTTGATCCGATAGTATCTCATATGTGTTGCTGCCCGAATGCAGGAAGTTTACAGAATACGAAATGAGCATCCTGATGACCTGTCTGCAATCTCCAAGGATCGTGTGAAGGGCTCGCTGAAGGTGACGAGAGCATTTGGCGCTGGTTTCTTGAAACAGGTTAGCTTGTGTTTGGTTATGTCAGTTTTGCAAAAAGATAAAATTCTGTGTTATTATGATTACTATGCTCTGCCAATTGGTAAGTTTGCAACCTGCCAATAAACTACCCTTGCATAACGTGGAATTCTTTTGGAAGTAGTGTATAGTTGCAGAATGGCACAGTTAGTCATATGCCTGAAGTAATTATGTGATCTGTTTTTCTTTCTTGACAAAGTCTAAACTTGATCATATCAGGTGCAAAATAAGTCAATTATGCTGATATTCTTGGTCAACACATAGTTAAAGTCAAAAAAGGAAAGCGATATCTGGTATGACTGGTCCAAAGTTTGAAAAATAAAATGAAGCCACTCTAAGTTATAATTTCTTTGGAGTGCGAAATATGACCATCCTGCATTGAAACTGACCATGTAGACTTTGACACCAAAAACCCATATGCTAATTTCGGTTGGTAAAATTTTCAAAGTATGAATAAATTAGTTCAATTCCTCGCTCACCACGTGTATAGACAGTTCGAAAAATTGAAGGAGAAGCTGCTCCCAGAGAAAATGATGTTTCTTTTGCTTCTGTCCAAGTGCAAAGAATGTGCTTGTGCAGTACTAAAATGTGGCCTGAAAGCTAGCAACTGGAGTGGCTTTGAAGGAAGGCACGTTTCTCCTGCCATGTGAAAGTATTGTCGGTTCTCTAGTATAACTATTTTCTATTATCAACTGCACAAATCGATCTTGCTGCTATCCAATAGGGAAGTGTCTTTCTTTGAACTAAGTGCATGTGGGAACCCCTTCTCCTGATTTAGGTGTCTCAAAAATTTACAAATGTAATAGGTAGCTGAGTCCGACATTTCTGATAGAACTGTATAAACTGTAAATTGTTCATTCTACGAGCTAATCCATAGCTGACAATACATGTGTCAGACTTTCGATAATCTTTTTCTTCCTCGTGCTCACAAGCCTTGCTATTTTTTACAGCCCAAGTGGAATGATGCCCTACTGGAGATGTTCAGAATCGATTACATTGGGTCCTCCCCTTACATCACATGCAATCCGTCCCTTTTTCACCATAAGCTCAGCACAAGGGATAAATTCTTGATACTGTCTTCAGACGGGCTTTACCAATATTTCACCAACGAGGAGGCAGTTGCTGAGGTAGAAATGTTCATTGCAACAACCCCTGAAGGCGACCCTGCCCAACACCTTGTCGAAGAAGTTCTTTTCCGAGCAGCAAACAAAGCAGGTATGCCCGCAAAGAAGTCATCATATATACATATATTTATGTGTGGTGGTCGTTTTGCAGTAACTTTTGAACTTCTAGATGATCAAGCTGAAATAGCCCAGCACTGACCTCCTTTCACATTTCTTGCTGCTGCAGGAATGGACTTCCACGAACTGATCGAGATACCACAGGGTGACCGTCGGCGGCGATACCACGATGACGTCTCCGTCATCGTCATCTCTTTGGAGGGCAGGATCTGGAGATCCTGTGTGTAAATAGAAACATACTAGTCTAGGGAAGGAAACGTATAGAGAGGTTCTTGGAGGCCTTGAGCAGTTCTTGCGACTACTCCACTCACTTACCCCAGTTGCCACTGTACAATATCAACCAAGCACTGGGTTAATTGGGTTCGGGGTCTCGGCAGATCCAGCTGAATCACGATGCATCGCCCATAGAGCACGCACGCCGCGTCGTGTAGTATGTTCATGTAAAAAAGGATTAGTTCAATTATTAATAACTGAAAAATGAGACCAATTGGTCAGCTTTCTTTGACCTTTGCTTGCATCATCTTTGTTCATACCTCCAAAGCACTAGCTGTACGTGCGTGTGCACGGGAGACTGATTCTAAGTTAGACTTTCATGATTCTAAAAGAGAGTTTTTATGCCAAAATGCAAAGGGTTTCTTACTTTCTTTGGTCAGAAATCGTTTGCTGTGTTGACCTCTTAACTGATAGTCCCAGAGCTGCCCCATCTTGAACAATTCAGCAGCAGGCACTGCCAGGTTGCCAGCCTTATGTGTTGTGATAAACCCTGGGCTATCCAATATCCATGCCATGAATGAACCTAAGTTGACCTCTGATCTATGTATGCCCTACTCACAATCAATCAGCCCTTGTGGAGTTTACTTTGTCCCTTGGATTCAGCACCTCTTTGAATTCCAAGATAAGGCGAGGCTGATTGCTGCTTCACCAATAATTGGCACTGCCTTCTTGTGTTCTAGACTACTCCCACTTGCTTGCGTATATTTTTATCTTCTTCTCTGTGGTTTCAACCGAAAATGATGGGTGACGAACAAGATTTTGTTCTACTGGGAAAGGAAATATATTTCTAGACAAAAAGGAGGGTAGGTCATGGCGTATAGCTTTAATTTTATATAAATATATCTTCAATAGTGAGACACAGCTATCTTCAAATGTTTGTTTCCTGAACAGATAGCACTATTCTTAAGCAAGAGAAAGCAGGTGCAGGTGCTTTCCTGTAAGAAATGAATACTTTTCTGGCGAGTGGTTGCTAGAGCGAAAAGGAAGGCGATCGTGCCGGGGCATTTCTCAGTTATGTTTCCCCCACTATACAAGCTGACGTTGAACGCCATTTCAGTGCGAAGTCATGATCCAAGCAAACCCTTTTATGCGGCTGCAAATGACCTATTTTCCTCTAAGGTGCAAAGAGTTGGACAGTGCACTTACCTGAAGAAATATAGTCAGCCACCGAGGATTAAATCTTCATCAAATTTTAGTGTGATAGGAAGTAACTCCACATGTGGTTTACACTTTGAAGTCAGAGAAAACAAAATGCTTTGAACTCGGCAGGAAGGCAGTTCCTGGCAGCAAAAAGAAGAAGAAAACGGAAGTTTTGGGACGGGCCAGACCCAAACTGGCCAACCCAAGCCGAGGGCCCAGTTACTGTTATTTCGCCTGATCCTGTAGCCCAAAGGCCGTAACCCGCTCTACCCCGTCCCGCCACTCTACTTAACCACCTCTCCTCCACCTTCCTTAGCCGCCGCCGCCGCTCTCCCACCTCCTCTCCGAGAGCTCACAGGTAAACCTGCCCAGTCTGCGACCACGAACTGCTTCGTGCGATCTTGCATCTGCATTTTCTCCCTTGCGTGATTCGATAAGATGACGCCGGCGCTGCCGAAGACGGGGCTGTTCGTGGGGCTGAACAAGGGGTACGTCGTCACCAGGCGCGAGCTCCCTCCCGCCTAGCCCGTCCGACCGCAAAGAAGTTTCACGCTTCCCAATACCTCAACCGACCAGTGATAGGTAGTTCGATTATTTGTTCTTCTGCTACTATCAAGTTGATGATACCTTAGACGTTTGAAACGCGAGTAGAGGCATGGTTCTGAATAGGTAGGGATTGAAATGCGAGTAGAGGCATGGTTCTGTAATAGGTAGTGGGGGGTCTGTTATAATCCTAAGTAAACGGGTGTTTGGCATTGTGATGTCAATGCTGTATGCTGTGCTGTGCGATCATTAATTTCTGTAATACGCCATTATCTTTTACTCGTACAAGGAGATTGGGCAAAGGTTGAGTCTAAGGCTTATTTTACCCGACAATTAACGATGAAGATACTACTTCGCTATTCCTGCAGTACATTTGTTGAAGTATATGTTGTAACAGAGAAACTACATGTAGGGATTGCAAAACGACTGAAGGATACGTGTAGATACAACTTTACGAACTTTTTGTTTAAAAAAGAACTTTCAATACCTGTGCGTTGATTTGCGGTTGCATGTGGGAAAATATGGCCCGGTTCTTGCAGTTGTTTCTAGCAAACAGTATAGGAAAAAGTAAGACCGTACCTCTAGTTACAGGGTACTCTGAAAATTAGTAATGAATGATGATGTATGTGGCCATATAGCATTTTCCTCCATGATATGCGTGTGCTATGTAGAGTCTTGCAAGCAGACGTTTGTCCATGTCCTTGAAATTTTTTGAACATAATGTTGAAGTTACATGTGGATTCTCTAGGAGTGTCTTCTTTTTTTTTGTAAAAGTCTGATGTTTTTTTAGGACTGCAGTAGTCTGAGGTTACCCTTGAGTTCAATTCGCTTCCAATGTGAAATAATTGCACGAGTTACTTAGCTTGGAAGTTTGTCATGGCTTTTCTGCCTTTTTTTTGTGTTACAGTATTGCCAAGCGATATTAGCACAATCTGTCCATGACATTAACCAAAGCCACAAATGCAAGCATTGGATGTGTTCATGGTGAAATCCACTTATGTTTCCTTCTCCACTAAGTAAGTTCCTGCATTAACGCACTCAATTTTGTTAGAATGCAATTTTGAAATGAAATTATTGAAAATGTCATTTTTTTACTTTTCTTTAATAAAAAGTCTAGTAGCATTTTAATTTCTAAGTGTGTTATTTATTTTTATTTCAGAAAATTAGCAAGAGGGTCTATTTTGTGCGACACTTGATTAGGGAAGTTGCTGGATTCGCACCATATGAGTAGTGCATCACTGAGCTTCTGAAGGTTGGAAAGGACAAGCGTGAACTTAAGGTAGCAAAAAGAAAGCTCACACAAGAGAGCTAAGAAGAGGCGTGAGGAGATGGCCAATGTTCTTAGGAGGATGAGGTACGTTTCTACCTTTTATTTTGTATAGCGGAGATAATACTGCCAACTTCCAAAGAGAACTTACTTTTGTTTGACGGAGATAAAGTTTAGGCATCAAAGCATGTTGTGACGCTAACCAGTCATCTAAAAGTTGCTCCACGTTGAATACACCTTTGGCATAGTCCTTCTGCAACAAGATTAAGTCTTATATTTAAATTGAGCTATGTGCCCAAGTGCCATGTTGCTACTGTTCATATATTAATTTGACGCTGATTTCCCTCTAAAAAAGACTCATTTCTTTGGGAGAAAATATGCTCCCTTACCGAGTGTGAATATAATTCTTTTTCTGCCTAATAGGCTAAATTTGTGTTGAACTATAACTTGTCCGAGCATGTAGTATCTGGAAACCAGAGTAAACTAGATTGCTCAGTTTGGCTGAAACTGAAACATGTAGTTTCATAGCAACTTAACATGTCGTTTTTGAAGGCTTCAACTTTCAAAATCTTATGGGAAACATGAACGCATGGATAATAGTCAATGATCATCAGTATTGCCAATTTCTTGCATTCTTTTTATGCATTGGTGCATGCTTAACTACAATCTCTCTACCTTAAAAAATAACCACAATCTCTCTATTTCTGTCTCCATATGTCTGTAGTTTAATGCAGTAGTTTCTAGTGAGACTGCTTATTTTTCATGTTTTGAGCCTTAAAATTTGTGCTGACTGTGGAAGTGGATCCATGGATGTGAGACCAATGTTTAGAGGCAGTTTTTTTAGACCGTCTTGCATTATGTTTTGCTTCACCAAAGATTTGCAACAAGAACTTGACAATTTACATAGACTGGTATATTTTCTTGCTTTCTAGCTTTGTACTAGGTGATGATTGTGTTATTTTGTTTTTGTTGGGCCGTCTGCCTGCCATTGGTTGGTTAATCTTTGTAGTAGTTTTTCAGTTTTGAGACAATGAAATTCTTCAAAAGATCCCATTTAAAGAACTTGACTGAATCCTAGACAAAGATATATCATAAATATGGTGGAGCTTTCTTTTCATTATATGATTTTAGTACAATCGCTATTGCTGTTGCATACTTGCAATCATTGCCCTTAATTTTTCTTCTTACTCCATCTACCCACACCGCAACCATGTTTCTCCCTCCTTGCTAATTAAGGTTGCAACAGAAAACATGCTGGTGCTCCCTTCTGCAATGTATTTTTTTTCTGGAAGCCTTGGGTTCTTGTTGATTAGTTTAGGAAATGAGATTTGAGACTTTAAGTTGTGATGGATAGTGGCTAATACTTGTGATAGTTGCATAATAGTATTCTGTATTTTAGCTATTGACATACATACAAATTCTAGTTATCTGGCCATAACATGTAGTCAGAGATGCATTCGAGGACAAAGAAAAGCAAGTCTCTGAACAGATAATTCATTCAGTTTAACGCGTCATTTTAGACAAAGAAAAGCAAGTCTCTGAACAGATAATTCATTCAGTTTAACGCGTCATTTTAGACAAAGAAAAGCAAGTCTCTGAACAGATAATTCAGACTATAAGGAGGTTGCCTAGCCTGCTACCCTCCACTGTGGCCATACGTTTCACCACAAACGGAGGCTTATGTCATGTTTTGTGTCCATCCATATGTGTTGGTAACTGACATCACACATGATTACATGAGCACATAATTATTGTCACTGTCTACTAGATCTGCTCGTTCATGACACCAGCTAACCACTACCCACGCGTTGAATCACAACTGTCAGGACATGCTTGTATGGGGGGAAGGATGTAGACGAACAGAAAGTTGAAAACTACTTTTGGAGCCAACATACAGATGAATCAATCCCGTCAAAATCTCACAGCAGTGCTTGTACTCTTGATTGAATGTCTTCAAGTAGTAAGCAACTGAAATAAACGAATTTGCAGTGCAAGGACTTACTCAAAAAAAAAAAATCGAGAATGCGCAAATCGCATCATTGCATTCAAGAAGAGAAGAAGGTTCATACAACACGGTGACTAGAACGGCAGAACCAGCCACACGGTAAAATTTGCAATTGCAGTGTTGATAATGAGGCAGTCTGCAGATCTGCTGGAGTTGCTGACAAGAAAAAAGGTGAAATGGTGCAACTTGTGAGAAGTGTTGATGTTTTGTTGAAAATTAGACTAATGAACTTTGATAGACAAGATTTTTGGAGGATATGTACTGGAGGAATATGAGCTTACCGTATGGGTGTAACAAATTTCTCTTGAAGAATGTGGTTGATAATTGATCATGTCGATGTCGTGATTCCCGCTTATGACGTTTTTTTGCCTTTTTTTTTGGTGTATTCCATGAATTGCCAAACAATGTGTCGGACCCAGATTTTCCTAATCCAGAATACTTTGTGGAAATTCTGCGCTACTTCCTGGATCAGTAGGTAGCGTTCATAGTATACATCGCTGAATCATTTCATACACATCGCTGACCGAACTAAACATAATATTACAATCATCAGAATTAAATAGACCGTGTCGGGCCGAGTTTACAACAGGGGCCGAACAGGCCAAATGAGTTCATTACATACATAAATATGTGCCAAAGCAAAAGGGGCAACATAACTCTCCACAGGCAAGCTACTGTGGCGCCTTGTGTACAACCGATATTAACCAAGAACTTGGAGAATATAGGTTGTACGCAAGTACTAGCGGAGCCCGCTAAACTGCGGCGAGCTCAAGCCTAAGGAACTAAACTATTCGTTGCCTTGGTCTTGATCGTCGAATCTTTGATCCTCGTAGTAGGCATAGTCGTCTTGATCAGCGGAACTTAGGGGTTTGGGGAAAAGAGCGAAGATGAGCGCAACTTTCGTGCTCGCGAGCCAACACAACAGATGCAATAATATATATGCAAGACTAAGTAAGGATGGCTTGGGTTCTTTTATTTGCGCAAAACAACATTTACCAAATATCATAATTACAAAATTCTTATTACTTAGCATTTTAACCAAAGTGCATTTTGTTAAAGAGAGTAATTGCAATATTAAATAACAGTAGAGGTTCCCTCCATTGGAACTCTACACATGCATCATGTTATTGGAGCTACCTCCGCTCCTCTATACCACTGAGCTCGACGGCTCAGGAAAAAAATCCAACCTCAGGCTAGATGAGCCGACCTGGTTGTCACACCACTCGCAAAGGTTTTTGAAATAGAACTAACTCAAGTTAAGTTTCCACGTCCACCTTTGACCGTAGGTACGGCTGTTTAAATAATTTTGACTCTGCAGATGTTGTGCACTGTACCCAGCACTGTACCCATAAGAGACAATCATACTCGTTACCCCTCATGATTCCGTAGTCATGTAGTTGAGCGATCGTTACAGTAACCTTTCTCTCTCCGCTTCCGTCAGTGCGCTGCTTGGCCCTGGTTTCTCCGCCCGTTCTTCCGCCGCCCCTCCCTCTTTTCGTTAGCGCCACCCGCCTTCCCCGCGCCTGCGCCGTCTTGTCCCGGCTTCTCCGTGCCCGGTCTTCATGGCCTGCTCAAGGCCTCCCAGCCCGCCGGTCCCCTCCGGCTTTTGCCTCCCCGCGGCTCTCTCTCCCCTTCCCTGGCTTTAAGAAGCCCTGCCCCTCTCCCCTCTGCTTCCCCCCCCCACACCCTCTTCTCTGCTACGCCAGCCGAAGCCTCCCTGTGCCGCCACCGTCGCCATCTTCCCCCTCTAGCGACCCTCCGCCCAATTGCTACCGCCTGGAGCACCGCATGGACGCCCCGAAGTCATTCCCCACCTCTCCGGTGAGCCTCCACCGTCGCCCACCTCGCTGCCGCATCGGGTCGTCGTCGCCAGCTCTCCTCCGACCACCTCCGGTTCCCCTCTTGTCTCCGGTGAGTTCCTGGGCCCCCTCCGGTGCTCGTGCGCTCCTTCCCAGCTCAGGGCACCATCAGGCCGCCTGATCCGCCATGGCCGTGCCGCCGCCGCCACCGCTCTCCTCCGTCGCGTCGCCGCTCCAACGAATCTCCGGTGTCACCACCGCCGCCATCGGCTCCGCCTCGGGAAGGGAATTCCATTTCAACCCTTCCTTGCCGACACACATCACGCGCCTACCTTCCTCGACTGCTTTTTGTCGTGGAGGTGGCATTGTAGCGGCGTCATTTGTCGACAGTCACTGTAGCACTTAAGAGCTAATCGGTGATTAGCCAGCACTAATGGCATTTTAAGTACCGTATGTGCCGCTGACGGGTGGGCCCGGTGACCAGTGTCAGCGCTTTAATTAATCCGATTTTGCCTCTATGATTGACAGGTGGGCCCCCACGGGTACTATGCCGTGGACCGCGCGCCGTGCGTGGACTCGGTCCATGCACTGTTGCGTGCACCGGGGGCTACGTGTCAATGTGTGGATTTTCTGGTTTTTTCTAATTTTCTATTTAACTGAAAATTCTTTATCAAGTTTCAAAAATACATATCTTTTTCATTATAACTCCAAAAATTATGAAACTTGTGTCTGAAAATTTGTAATTTCAAAACCTATACTTTGGTATTGGTTTGATTAATTTTTGAGTTCATTTATTGTGGATTTTGTATTTATTTTCTTTGTTGGCTTGTCTTTTTGTTTCTGGTGCGATCGTCCGAGTAGAGTTCGAAGAAGCCGGAGGTTCCCACTTCAACCAAGCTCAAGACTTCCAAGACCCCCTAGCCTTTGACCCAGGCGAGTCAACACTTTGATCATGTTGAACCTACATTTTATGCAAATTATGTTCTTTTAAAATAGCAAACTGCATGCTTTAATTTTTATACAAATGTATGTTAAATGGTCCTGTCGGTGTATTAGAACCGATCTTACGTAAAGATTATTTGATTCGGGGGGTCTCCTAGAGATAAGATCACGCAGAGTGGATTGACACGGGATGTTTAGACAGGTTCAGGCCTTCTCCGGAGAGAATAATAACCCTAATCCTGTGTGTATGGTATTCTTGATGATCAAGTAAAAGACTAAGACTATTACAGAGAATAGCACTTGTGTTCCTACTTGGTAGCTCTTGTTCGCCTCTCCCTTATCCTCGATCAATACCCTTATATAGTCGTGAAGAAGTAGCCGTTTTGCCTGCGGAGATGCGCTGATTAATCCGATGTGGCGCATGATGGCAATAATTACCGGCGCCTCGGCTTCTTCACGCCGTCTGGTAATTATCTTCCAGAGATAATGGGGTAATTACGCACCATTAATAAGCGGAATAATAGTGCGTGCGAGCCGTTCGGATTCCTTAATCAATTGGACCCACTCTTTGTAGGTTTGATTATAAGGTGGTCGTAGTTTACCTGGTCGTAGAAGAACTTACGATCAGGTAGCAGTCGTAGAAGGACTTACGACTAGGTAGTAGTCGTAGAAGGACTTACGACTATGTAGTGGTCGTAGAAGGACTTACAACCACTCATTGGACTTCTCCCTTTTAGATAAGGGGTACCTCTGGGGACTGTGTGACATCATATTTACCCATAATAAGAATTATAGATAAAAGATAAAAATGAGGATTATTAGATCCTCGTCATCTAGCCCCCCAGCTTCAAGTGAAAGTTACTTACTTGATAAAGGTTTCGTAAATGGACTTACGACCATGAGAATGTCGTAGAACGATAGTCGAAGGAAAAACTCTTCGACATTTGGGTGTTGCTTTGACCAGGAATTTGCTTTATCAGGAAGGTTGCTTACGACTATTAAAAAGTCATAAAAAACCCCTATGACCGTCTGATGGTCGTGGTAGGGAATCGGAGAAAAAGCTCTTAGATTGATACTTCCTTCGACTAGAAAGACTTGGTCAAGAATGTAATTTTGCTTGGAGGTGACAATACGTACCTACTTTTTCTCGAGCGGACCATCGGAGAATTGCAACCGTCTCTCATAGACTTGTCCGATGAAGCGGTTCCCGAAGCGGTACAACCATCTATCATAGACCTATAGCCGGGACGGTTTTCGAAGCGGCGGAGATCGTGCGGTTATAAAAACTTACCAGGAGGTAGACTTGGATTTTTACTCTTCCCCAAATCACTCCGCTGTTCTTCGAGCTCTTGCTTTCTCCGTCTTCGACTAGGTTTCATCCTCTCCGCCATCAACCCAATCAAAAAACTTCTTACTTCTGAGCGAAATGGCCAGGAGAGTTTCTGAATGGGAGGAATCGGAGATGGATGCGGCTAAGATCAAGATCTTGGTCGATCTTGGGAAGATCGAGAAGGCTCGGTGAAGTGGATTCGGCTATCGGCAAAGATCGCCATCGGGGAAAATGGGCAAATCCCGTCTTCCAAGCGTATTGTGAGTGCGGCCTTGATTGCTGCCCACCCCTTTCTTCTGATGGTACTCGAACACTTTGGGGTGGGCCCGGTGAACTTAGGTCCCAATTCCATTACCATGTTGAGTGTGTTCGTGTATCGTGTGGCGTACACAGGGATTCGGCGGATCTCGAGTGTTCCAATATTATTATGGGATGGCTCGACAAGCCGAATTCTTGGAAGGCTGCGATGCAAGCTCCACGACTCGAAGTCGAAGGAGTACATTGAGCTTTACCGGTCTTCGTGGCGGGGGGAGGAAGAGGTGGTTCTCTTTGGAAGGTCACCTCTGAAGACGACCTTTCTTTTGAGGAAAGGTGCTGAAAAGAAATCTTCATGGGACTCAACCCACGAAGATATCAGTAGGATTAGCCCTTATATTCAAGCTATTAAGGACTTGAAGGAAGAAGGGTTGGCCGGATGGCATGTGGTGAAGGATTTCATCACCGCGCCGAATCGATCCTCTGAAGAAGCGAGCATCTCCTATGTGGAGGTACTCGGGAAGAGAGACCCACGAGAGACTACGAGGAGGGTAAGCAATTGTTGACTTAACTCTCCGTTTGGTCTTTCTCAACTTTGTCTAATATTTTTATCTGTTTACGGATCTTTCACAGTGAGGTTGACTCAGTCGGACTCATCGTGAGAAGTCCCCGCCACTCAGGGGTGGTTCCTCAAGTCATTGCGGTTTTGTCATGAGATGAAAGGATAGGCGCCTAAAGGTAATCAAATCGATTCTCTCTTTAGGACTTTATAGTCGTAGAAGATACTTACGACTAATGGTGATCGTAGAATATCTTACAATCAAGAAAAAGTCGTAGAAAAACTTACGACTTGGTACTAGTCGTAGAAAAAACTTACGACTAATTAGTGATTCTTCTTTTACTGTTTGCTTTACGAAAGTAGGCATGGAAAATCGCCGGACGATGAAGAAGTCGTTCGATGACTATTAGTATTGGGTTGTCGAAGACAAAGCTCGGCTCCTCCTCGAAAAGGCGTCGACTTGTAAAATCTGCCGAGCAAGGGGAGCAAGCTCGAGCTCGGTCTTCGACCGACCTCTACAAGGCTGCGGCGGTGTAGTTATATCTGAAGCGAGGTCGCGGTAGTCGTCCGGCCGAGGGGTTGAAGCGGTGAACCTCTTAAGCGCAAACCTCGTAAGGCTAAGGTACCCTTCTATTATGACACGGAATCTTTCGTAGTCGGTGCCACTCCTAGTTTTATTAAGCAACTGGAAAGGAGAAGCTGGAAAGATTTTATGTCTTTTATGAAGGGCGATCTTTGCATCGGCACAACACGCAATCGAGGGTAGTCTTTATACGGAATGGTCGAGACACCTCTCGTCCATCGAGAAGATCGAGAAACGAGCTCGGTTCTGTTCAAACTCTGACGACTGGCGTGGTCGTGGTGAGATAAATGTTGAACCTCGACCGGGCGTGGTCGTGGAGAAGAAGAGGTCCTCCGTTGGGAGGATTGCTCCAAAATTCTGGTTAAGACCGAGTGCGAGTATGTGAAATGTCTTGAAGTGTAAGAAGGACATTTACCTTTTCTTTTCACAACTTTGATTTGCTTTTCTTTATTTGATCAGACTCCTTGACCCAGGGAATGCTTCTGCTGAGAAGTCCATTGCTATCCCTTCAGATGCTGGAGAGGTAGCAACGGAGGTGGTCGAAGCATCACCCTTGGCCCAGGTGGCCGATGAAGTCGAGACTCCCAGAGTGTCTCCCATATCTGCTGAAGTCGTAACTACGACTCTTGAGGTGCGGTATTCTTGTTGAGGTGGCGCTCGACTCTGAGTCGTAGAAACAACAGAGGCATTGTGGAAGCCTCTGGTCAAGGTGGTGACCGATCTTTGCACCGCTCTGGGAAGGAAATCGTAGGGGCGTTCCTTCCCTACCCAAGAGAAATCACGAGAACCGGAAGGAGAAAATTTCAACCGTGGTGACTTCTTTGGGCCTGCCTCCGTCGTAGGGTCTGCTGCTTACAGATCTCGTGACCGAGTCCCCCATCCCAAAGATATTCCCAATACGGATAATACTTTTGACAACGAGCGCCTCGAGAAGGTGTGGTGGGACAAAGTTGCGAGGATAGATAAGCTGCAGCACCCGGACCTTGTATATTCGATTTTTGCTAGAACGACTATGAACGTAAGTATCTTGAATACTTATATATGTGGCTTTCCTTCCCTTCTCACTTTGTTTTCTTTTTGCGAAAGCTCGGAGCAAATTCTTTGTTGTCGGTGAGTATCATCGACAACTTTTAGAACTAAGACAAGAGAAGGAACTACTCTGCAGAGGCGAGAGGTGGTAAGTCAATTATCATTCATAGTTGTTTTGACTTAAATACTCGTAAAAGTTTCACGAGAATAGTCATGGAAGAAACTCATGGCGAAGTATCGATCGAAAAGAACTTACGACTACTTACGACCGGATAGTGGTCGCAGAAAGACTTACAACCATTCGTAGTCGCGAAAAACTTACGACTAGGTCGGTGGTTGTAGAAGTATTTATAACCTATTCGGTGATGTTTATCTTCGTTCTGTTTTTGTAGGTTAAGCGGTGATCGAAGACCTTAGTGACTCACTCATTGTGAAAAGAGGAGTCGAGGAGGCTAAGGAATGAAGTATTAGTTCTCTCGGATAGACTTGAGAGTCTCTGCATCTAAGAAATTGCGGGAAAAAATAAGCGATAAGTTACGAACTTAAGGCGCTTTTGATCTTTAACCTTTACTCGACCCTCCTTTCTTCTCGGATAAAGAAAAGAGATCACGAAGCTCGGACAAGTTCAAGAAAAATCTTTGGTTATTCGGGAGTTTTCCGCATTACCGCGAATAAGGATCAAGAACTCGAGGTTTTAGAACTCGATTAACGAGTAAGTAAATCTTTACTGTTATTCTTTTTGAGTATTTTCCTTTTCTAATGCCAATTTCTTGTTGAAATTGCTTGCCCAATTGAGAAACCTCGAGGTGAAATCCAAGAAAAGACCTTAATCTGCAATGAGTCCGTCGCATTGCTAAGATGAATCTGAGAGGACATCGAGCATGGGAGCAAAAGCATCTTTGAAACTATTGCTTCCCATCGAGAAGAGGTCAAGAAATTGGATTCTCAATTAGTAGGTAAGAAAAGCTTTTACCTATAATTATCTTTGTGTTATCTTCCTCTAGAAGTATATCTTTGTTTGACCGATATTATTCTTTTGAGAACAAGTGGTGAAAACAAGAAGCTTGCGAGGCTTCGACTTGTACCCAACGGAGATGGAGTCGATGAAGACTAGTCTTCAAGGCAACATCACTCTCTGAACAATGTGTAGTGAGCTACATTACGAGGAAAAACTCCTCGAGAAGATACTATAGTTTGCTCACACAAGTACTATTGGAGAACAAGTCGGAAAATTGCAGAAATGGTGACCACTCAAGACTAATCAAAATTTGAATCGATAAGGGAAGCGATCGAAGTGCGATAAGTTACGCTTTGGCGAAACTTAAAGCTCAAGACCCCGCCTTAATGTTAAACCAATTGAAGCCGACTTTGGTATCTGAATCGAGAGCAAGTCGTCGATTGAGGAAATCTGATCGATTGGTAAAAAGGTGGCGGAGGAAATGCGGCTAGGCTCTCCCCTTGAGTAATCTTGTAACTACCTTGTAAAGCGGACAATTTTTGTTAATGAGTAATATATGATCCGCTTCATTTCACGAAAATCATCTTGTCGAGTAGTTAGTAACTCAAAAGATAATAAGCGAGCGAAAGACTAAGAATTGAAGTCAAATTAATAACTTTATCCTAGCCCCGACTATTTGTTTAGATTGTTTAGACAATCTAAATAAATAGTGTTTAAAAATAGGGTTTACGAAAAACAAAGAGAGTTTATTTAACTTATAGCTTTTATTACGGTGTCAAGCCTTTGGTGAAAGAGTTAAAAGCGACTCGTCACTAGGAAGTTCCTTCTAGTGGGCGGGACCACGTCTTGAGAAAGGAAAGGCTTCGACTAGGTGATGTTTTCATTTCCGACTAGTTTAATTGAACCAAGAACGACAACTTGAGTTAAGCAGGGCGTCTTAGAGGACTTTAGTAATTCGTTCGTCCTTTTTGGTGGACTTGATAAGTCTTTTCGATAGCAAAAGTAGGAGGCGAGCGGCGCTAGGAAGTTTCCTTCTAGTGGGCGAGACCACATGCGAGAGAGGAAAGACTTGACTAGGTGTGTCTCTTCCTTGACCAGTTAAAACAAATCGAGTACATCAAGGTGGTCGAACAAATGTAAGAAAGTGTACTCTACTTAGAATATTTTTGAATTCTTGAAAAAATAGACTAAGATTGAGAGAGTTGGCTTTGAGAACATTTATTGGATAGAACCGGGCTCTTTGTCTTGGCGGCAAAAATGAGTAACGAGTCAATGCTTGGAAATTCCTTCTAGTGGGCGAGAACCACATGCGAGAGAGAGAAGTTTCGTCGGATAGCGTTTCTCGCTTTTGCCGGTGTAAAGAAAAGCGGGTGTTCTCATATCATAGTCGAAAGATTAAAAAGCACTACTCAAAAATAAGGCAAAAAGAGGTAGAAAGAACACGGACTTTTATTGCTTGAGAAATCGGTCACACATAGAATTTGCGTGGCGGTCGATGTTCCAAGAGTTTGAGAGAACACATCCATCTTCCATTGCTAGTCGTCTGCAGACCACAGGCCGAGTTACTTCGACCCTTTGTGTAAGGACCTTCCCATTTAGGGAAAGTTTATTCAGTTAGACTTGGATTGGCGAGCCTCAATACCAAGTCACCTCTGACAAAGGCTGCGAGGTTGGACCTTACGATCATAGTATCTGCGCAGGCTTGTTGGTAGGCTGCCGAGCAATTAAGGCTAGGTTTCTCCTCTCTTGAGTAGGTTAATGTCATCTGCTCGAAGTTGTTCTGATCCGAGTTGTTGAAGGTTTCAACTCGTGTCGACCGCAATTTTAGCTCGGAGGAAGCATGGCCGACTCGAACACTAGAAAAATGGTGTTTCTCCTGTTGCTCATTGGTGGTTGTCTGAACGCCCATAATATGGAAGGTAATTCTTGTACCCAAGCCCCGGCGCTTAACAAGGTGATCGAAGACTCGAGTTTTAATTCCTCGCATTATTTGGCGTTTGCGTTCAACCGCCCCATTACTTTGGGGATGTGCAGCGAAGCATAGCATAACTTGGTACCCAACTCGTCATAAAATTCACGAAATTTTGCACTTGCGAATGTTTACCATTATGCGTAATTATCCGACTTGGTACTCCAAATCGACTAATTCGCTTCTCATCATGAACCTTTTCTTTGCTTAGTTGTTATCGATTCTGAGTTCACTTGATCCATTTGTGAGCGTGTCAATAGCCACAAAAGGAATTGAAACCTCCTGGAGCTTTGGGAAGCGGTCCTAGGATATCAAGCCCCAGTGCAAAAGGCCAAGAAAGAGGTATTGTTTGTAATGCTTGAGTGGTTGGTGTATCATCTACCATGAAATTGTACTGGACACACTTTTAACCACCTCTTTAGCATCGTCAGAGTACAGAGGCGATAAAAACCTTGTCGAAAGGCTTTACCAACTAATGTTACAGTAGGAAGCATCGTCCCACAGATGCCACTGTGTATATCGTGAAGGAGTGTTATTCCTTCATTTTGCGGAATGCATCGCATGAGTATCCCTTGGGTTCCTCGTTTATAGAGGACTCCTTCAACCAAAGTATACATTTTGGCTTTTCGGGATAATCGATCTGCCTCAAGATCATCTTGGTCTGGAACCCTTGCAAAGATACTCGTAGATGGGAGTCATCCGGTATCCTCGTAATCTAATGAGGCCATCTCAAGAGGAGGTGCCTCGGTTCTTCGACCAAAGGCGGTTTTGGAGTTGCTCCAAGAAAACTCCTTTTGGTACTATGGATCGGGAAGAAGCCATCCGAGCAAGTTGGTGCTGAGAAATTATCCTTCGAGGATAAATTGTACCTCGAAACCTAAAAAATGTTTTTCTAGCTTACGTACTTCTGATAAGTACCGAGCCATTGTTGAGTTAGAGCACTGGTACTCTTTCCCAATTTGATTCACGACTAGTTGAGAGTCTCCTCTTACGAGTAGTCGACGAATCGAGAGTGCTTCGCGGCTCGTATGCCGACTAGCAAACCTTGTGATACGCCACATTGTTAGTGGCACGAAAGTTTAATTGTATGGCATACTTTAAGGTTTCTCGGTAGGAGATACGGGACCACCCGACCCAGAGCCACTTAAAGTGAGTGACCCGTCAAAGTACATCATCCAGCGGTCGTGGGAATCGTCTTGGGGATCTGAGCAGTTCGAGATTTGTCCATTCGGCGACAAAGTCCGCCAAGATCACGGATTTTATGGCCGTTCGGGACACGAAATGGAGGTCGAACTCCCAAGTTCGATGACCATTTTGCCATGCGTCCATTGTTTCCTTATTATGGAGGATTGCTCCCAAAGGAAACTCGGGCAACCAGACTATTTTGTGCGCTGAAAATAATGCGCGATTTCCTCGAAGACATGAGGAGGGCATACGAAGTTTTGGACACGAGGGTAACGCTCCTTAGGCCGTGTAAAACTTAAACTACGTAGTAAACCGGTCGTTATGCGTTTTCACGTTCTCGACCGATCTGCGCTTTCTTTGCTGTGGCGTGGCGGCTAGGTAAATTAAGGCGTCTCTTACGGCTTTGGAGAAACGAGCAGGAGCACTCGAAGATACCTCTTGACATCCTCAAAGGCAATGTTTGCCTCGTTCGACCACTCAAAACCTTCATGTCTCTGAGAAGTTTAAAGAAAGGTAGTCCTTTTTCTCCTAGTCGTGCGATGAAACGACTTAAAGCCGCCATGCACCCGGTGAGTTTACGGACTTCCTTTTTGTGTTTGGAGGTCGCATCGGAGGATGGCCTTTATTTTTGAGATTTGCTTGATTCCTCGTTCGGATACTAGGAATCCAAGCAATTTTCTGAAGAAATTCCAAACACACACTTCTCTGGATTAAGTTTTAAATGGTGCTTTACGAGGTTGTCGAATGTTTCTTGTAGGTCGATGATATGATTAAGTCTCTTAATGCTTTTTACGACTAGGTCATCAACATAGGCTTCCAAATTCGGCCTAATTGAGATGAAAAAGTCGATTGCATTAAGCGTTGAAAAGAAGCAGGCATTCTTTAGACCAAATGGCATTTTGATATAACAAAAGGTACCAAATGGAGTAATGAATGCGGTCTTTTCTTCATCGTTTAGACACATATTGATCCGGTGATATCCGAATATGCATCTAAAAACTTAATATTTCACAACCCGCATAGAATCAACGGTGATCAATACGAGGTAAAGGAAATCATCTTTTGGACAAGCTTTATTAAGATCGATAAAGTCTACGCACATCGCCATTTGCCGTTTGACTTTTTGACCATTCTGAGGTTAGCCAACCACTCGGGTGATTGACTTCTCTTATAAAGCACGCTTTAAGTAGCTTATCAATTCGATTTAATAGCATCTCGTCGATCGGGGCAAATCTCCGTAATTTTTGTTTCTGGTACTTTATCGGTAGTAAAGCTAGCACATGCTCGATCACCTCCACAGGGACTCGGGCATGTCGGATGCTTGCCACGCGAAGACATCTGCGTTAGCTCGGAGGAAGGTAATGAGGCGTCTTCCTATTTGGGATCGGAAGTCTCCCAATGCGAGCAGTCTTGAGGGTTTCTCTGCGTCGGAGGAACCTCTTTGACAGGTCGTTCGGCTTTGGTGCGACTTTGAAGCCGACTTGCTAGTCGAAGGTGACTTTCATCTCGAGTTGGTATTTGACCAACCATCTCGAGGATCGTGATCGCATGACTATCGCCATCTTTTGTCACATTGAATTGTGATCACTCCTTTGGGACTGGCATCTTAAGACATTGATACCCATAATGAGTAGCCATTAAGAATTTTGCCAAAGTTGGTCGTCCGAGTATGGCGTTATATCTTGTGTCGAAATCGACCACATCAAAGGAGACTTTCTCGTCTGAAATTACTTGGCGAGCCAAATGTTAAAGGAAGAAAACTTGGCCAATGGGTTTGGCGAAGACCGATGCGATTCCATGGAAGGAATATCGTCTGCCTTACCTACTAATCTGGGTACTTGCATCTCATCCGGGGCTTTGGTAAATAATATGTTCAAGCGCCACCATCAACCAACACTCGATTTACGACGGTTGTTGATGGTGGGTTCGACTCCTGTCGAATCGACTGATCGACTCATAGTGATCGGACGATCGTCCTTCTCAAAAGAGATGGTAACTTCCGCCACTTGGTAATTTATTGACAAGAGGAGTATGTATGGAATTTACCTCTCGTCCGTGACTTTAAGTTGTCGTTTGGAGTCGTATCTGATGATCCTCCATAGATATGCTCAACGGTATGGTGCGGATCTTGGAATGGCATCTCCTCATCATCGGCGACTTGACCACTCGTATGTCCTACACCTTTCGAGTAGGGAGCGGTGCTTTCTTGTTGTAGTAGTCCTCGAGCTTTCTTTGGAAAACTTCGGCGATTCTGGAGGTCATGTCCTTCCTTTTTATGAAAAGGACACCATCTTGGTTTGTCGTTCCTACGATCGGTAGCTTACCTTTGCCTTGATCGGGGTTCGACTTGGTGGTTTAGGGCTCTCTATCTTTTCGGCCAAAACCTCCTTGAAACCACTAGTTTGTGGCTTTTGACTTTTATTTTCTTCTTGGACTTTTTGCTTTTTGTCCTTACCAACCTCACTTGGCTCTCGAAGAGCGTGTGTTTCTCGATCGATAGTGTTATTCCACTCGATTGCCTCGAAGCGATTGCATATCGATCGGCCATCTCAAAGAGTTCGACAGCGGTGTTGGGAGGATTTAAAGCAATATCCTCTGTTATTCTTCTACTACGGACTCCTTGCTTAAAAGCCACGATCACGGAGGAGTCGAAATTTCGGAATTGAATTACGAACGACTAAAGCGTTTGATGAATTGGCGCAAAGTCTCGTTGTTGTTCTGTTTGATCGGTGCAAGTCGTCTTCCTTTCGAGGCGGTTGTATGTGCCTTGGAAATTTGCTGTAGAAGATCACGAGAGGTGTTGCCAAGAGTAGATCGACTCGAGTGGTTGGTTTAATAACCACGATCGGCGGATCCTTCGAGCACGATTGGAAGGTAATTCGCCATTCGTGCTCTCCTCCTCCTCCTTTGCTCGGACGGTTGTTGTATAGATCTGAAGAAACTTCGATGGGATTTTGAGATCCATCAAATTTCTCCATGTTCACTTTGGTCGAAAATGAGGTGGCGTGAATCGCTCGAAGGTCGGCGAAAATGCGGCATCCGTAATTACTTCTTGGCGCCTTCTTTGTAGGAAAGAAGGGTTAATGTCGCCGGTGATCGTATCTGACGATACCCGACAGCGGTGACTGATTACGTAGTAGGCCTCGGTTCTCGAGGAGAATACTCCTCGTATTCCACTCGTTGTGAATTTCTTTGTCGAGTGGTGAATGATCACCTCTTGAGGGCTTCTTGATCTTGGTGATCGAAGGTATTTCTCGAATAGGGAATCGATTCGACTTATGGTCGTGTCGATTCCTCGTGAAAAATATTCGATTGGTAGTAGTGAGGAAGTCGTATTACTCGACTACACGAGTGTTGTCGATGAGTACCTCGATCTTGTCATTCTGATTCGAAGTCTTTGCGTAATCTCTTGACAAAGAGATCGTACCACAGCGTTCGAGCAAGCTCTTGATTGGGATTCTCGAGCAAGTCGTTGATGTTCGGAGTTCTTGTACCTCCTCCGTGATGTTGAATGCGCCCGAGCAAGTTCTTACGGGTGCAATTTTCTTTCTTCGGCGACATCAAAATCCTCCTCCTCGGTCTTTGAGGCCTTCTTAGTGGAGTGCTAGAATGTCGAGGATTTCCCTCGCGTTCATCAGTGTTGGTCCTCTCGCCAGCGGTGGTGCCCTTGCCATTACCACGAGGCGCGGTGTGTGATCTTCGGGAGTGTCCTTATCTCGGCCTCCATGAGGTGACCACGATTTGGGGAAGGGCGAAGACCTCCGTTGATGATTCTCACTTGCGCTCGAGGCCTCCCGCTTGAGGAGTGCTCGAGGACACCATCTGGCGACTTGGAGTAATCCCCTCGGTAGGGAACTCGGGTTATAATCGTCTCCATTCGCAAATGGGATCTGCGGGGAGGCGGTCAATTCTGGGAAAAGCATGCTTGATCCCACTATCTCTGGAGTTACCACGAGAGATAGAATCACAAGATCTTTGGTGGAGTCTGGAATGGTGGCTTCGGGACTTGTCTCACCAGTCGGACCGCCTTAAGGGAACTTGGACACTTAGAGGAAAAACTCTCATTGTGTCGTGAGTCCTCACAGGTGCGGTTACGGTCGGATTGACCCTTGTCCTTGGAGGAATTGGCTCCTCTGTTGGGCGTATCGTTGTGGGGATAAGGATCCTCCTCAACTCCATTGATGGGATGGTTTCTGGAGAATAATCTCGGAGGCAACATCACCATCGGCGGATGCATCACTCGGCTCGTAGTCGAAACCGGCATCCATGTCGACGTCTGCGTAATCTGCCAAGTCAAACCAGTTCTCCTCGTTCCATTCTCCTGCCATGCTTGCATGAGATTGGAAAAAAGAGAGTATGTTGACAAGAGATTACCGGAAGATCCCCACGGACGGCGCCAACTGTCGGTGTATTAGAACCGATCTTACGTAAAGATTATTTGATTCGGGGGGTCTCCTAGAGATAAGATCACGCAGAGTGGATTGACACGGGATGTTTAGGCAGTTCGAGGCCTTCTCCGGAGAGAATAATAACCCTAATCCTGTGTGTATGGTATTCTTGATGATCAAGTAAAAGACTAAGACTATTACAGAGAATAGCACTTGTGTTCCTACTTGACTGGCTCTTGTTCGCCTCTCCCCTTATCCCTCTGATCAATACCCTTATATAGTCGTGAAGAAGTAGCCGTTTTGCCCTGCGGGAGATGCGCCTGATTAATCCAGTAACGGGCGCATGATGGCAATAATTACCGGCGCCTCGGCTTCTTCACGCCGTCTGGTAATTATCTTCCAGAGATAATGGGGTAATTACGCACCATTAATAAGCGGAATAATAGTGCGTGCAGACCGTTCGGATTCCTTAATCAATTGGACCCACTCGCCTGTAGGTTTGATTATAAGGTGGTCGTAGTTTACCTGGTCGTAGAAGAACTTACGATCAGGTAGCAGTCGTAGAAGGACTTACGACTAGGTAGTAGTCGTAGAAGGACTTACGACTATGTAGTGGTCGTAGAAGGACTTACAACCACTCATTGGACTTCTCCCTTTTAGATAAGGGGTACCTCTGGGGACTGTGTGACATCATATTTACCCATAATAAGAATTATAGATAAAAGATAAAAATGAGGATTATTAGATCCTCGTCAGGTCCTAAGGTAGCTAAATGCCAATTTGATTATCAAGTAATTATTATACCTTGTCCTTTATAATTGAATTCCCTGATCCTTGTCACCCTAATAATTATATGGTAACTTACTGGTTATAGTTTGTACTCAAGTGCCATGCTATCCTTACTTGGGTACCGGGGTACTAATCACCCCAATCATCATCCTTTAAGCATAAAGATTGTTTTGGGCAGTCATTGGGTAAATGACTGAAATTGTTGAGCTAATTTATTTTACACTTCTCCAAAACCCTAAAACTTGCTGATACCACATCTGGGCGGATGGTAGGAGTGGTGGGTGCCGTCATGCACGAGAGTGGTTGGCATGTGGTATGTGTCGTCGTGAACTTAATCTTGTCATGACCTCCCGTGTAAAACAAGTACAACCACATGTCTGCAAAGTGCAACTTGGCTTAGTAAACTTATTAAACCCTGGAAATCATCTCATCGGTGGTTGATCAAGGTAGTGCAAGTAGTGGATGCGATCCAGCTTGAATAGGACACCGAGGGGAGGGTGAAGTTGCTAGCTACGCAAATCGTAGTGGTAGACATCCCGCATAACTTATGGGACCCATTGCAAATGGGAGCAGCCCATATAGGTGAGATGACGGAAGGGACGAGATATGTTGAAAGGTTACTGTGACGATCACTCAACTACATGACTATGAAATCATGTAGGGCAACGAGTATGATTGTCTCTTGTGGGTACAATGTACAAACTCCGCAGAGTCAAAACTGTTTAAACAGCCGCGCCTACGGACATAGGAACTTAATTTGAGTTAGTTCTATTTTAAAAACCTTGGTGGGTGGTATGAAAATTAGGTCGGCTCATCTAGCCCGAGGTTTGGTTTTTCCCTGGATCGTCGTATCTAGTGTTGTTAATGTATGGAGGTAGTTCCAATCAAATTAAGCATTTGTAGAGTCTCCGATGGAAGGAATCTCTACTGTTATTTATTATTGCACTTACTCTTTTAATAAAATACAATTTTTTTTAAATGCTAAGTCATAGGAATTTGTAATTTTGATATTTATAAATGTTGCTTTGTGCAAATAAAAGACCGGAGCCATCCTAATTTAGCCTTGCATACTTATTATTGCATTTGTTGTGTTGGCTCGCGAGCACGGTAGTTGTGCTCACTCGCTTTTTCCCCCCAAACCCTCAGAATCCGCTGAGCAGGGCGACTACGCCTACTACGAGTCGACGGTCAAGACCAAGGCGACGAGTAATTAGTTCCTTAGGCTAGGGCTCGCCGCAGTTTAGCTGGCTCCACTGGTACTTGTGTATAGCCAATATTCTCCAAGCCCTTGATTAATATCGGTGGCACACAAGGTGTCGCAGTCGCTTGCCTGTGGAGAGTCATGTTGTCCCTTTTGCTTCTGCACCTATTTTCGTATTTTGTGTAATGAACTCATTTGACCTGTTCGGCCCTATTATGTAAACACGACTTGACGCAATCTATTTAACTCTGATGATTGTAATGTTATGTTTGGACGGTCAACGATGTGTATGAAATGATTCAGTGATGTAAACTGTGAGCGCTACCTACTGATCCAGGGAGTAGTGTAGGATAATCACAGAGGATTCTGGATTAAGGAAATCCGGGTCCGACAGAAGCCCCGGCCGGGCCGAAGGGGGAAAAGAGAGGGGTGGCCTGATGGAGGAGGAGAGGCCCAGGCCGGGAGGAGGAGAGAGAGAGAGAGAGAGGTTTGAGATTTTTTTTCAAATTTTGATTTTTGAAATCCAGCAAACATTAAGTTTTGAAATTTGAGGTTTGAATTTTTGGAGAGTTTTTGAAATTAAACTTTTTTTTTAATTCCTGAAAATGGATGTTACACAATGTATCGGTCCAGCAAATATTGTACTTTTGATGAGACCATGATAGCAATTCAATATTACTCTTACTTGGTTGGCTAAGAGGCATATATGATTCGAGTCATCGAGTGTCCCCTGTTTCATCGGCTTGCAATTTTGTTCTATTGTTCTCAATGATCGTGTTTGCTGGTAATTAAAGTCGTCTCCTGATTTTCAAAAATCACCCATTCGTAGCCTTCCCTAAATAGCTCCAAACGAACAAGCTTGACTTACATGTATTTAGTACATTCCCAGGTAGCAGTATATATGTCCGAGAACAAATGGTACACTGGCCACGTCCATTCCATCCATCTTCCATCCCGCTTGCTGCTGCCGCAAACCGGAATCTCTTCGCCGCGTGCTTGCCTGCCTCGCCGTCCAGTCGACCGGGGCATCCACGGACCAAACGTACCCAGATTGCCAGCTAGCTAGCTCATCGTTCCGCAGAGAAGACATGAACTCACCATCGGTGATCATGATGCATGGAGGCGATGGTATCAAACACATGACGGGGTGCATATGTAGTAGCTGCGACGTCGACTCCGTTATCTCCGGGCGGTGGATACGATAGGGATCGCGCGAGGCAGGGGGGAGGGAGACAGGGACGATCCGAATCAAAGCTGGGCATGCAGGTGGGGGAGGCAGTGGGAAGGAAGGACAGTGGAGGCTTCTCCTTGACGCATCCTGGAGGAGGGTGATATGATTAGATAAAGCGGCTATAGCTCATGCGAGCGAGAATGATGTGTGTCGCGACCGAGAGATTCCACGGTCAAATCGTAGGGCCAGCCGAGGCAGGGACAAGACGCCGGCCAACAAAGCGGACCCGACCTTATCCCACCACGCCACTACGACAACCGCTTAAAGCTACTACTCCTAGCTAGTAGTACGTACTCCATCCATCCATCCACCTAGAGCTGGGACTTAGACCGTATTTTTGGATCACCAAAACACGGTCGGCATGGCGCGATCAAAGCGGGTGGGCGGGCGGCGGGCTCGAGAATGCGGCGTTAGGCGCACGGCATGGCGGGCCGATCGGAATGTAAATCTTGGGCGAGCGACACGAAATAGACCCAACCTTTTTGTTCTAGGCCAATCCCTCCCTCAGCCTAGTCCAATCACTCTCCCACACCGGCCTAACCCTCCGTTCTAGCCCAATCCCTCCCTCAGCCTAGTCCAATCACTCCCCCACACCGGCCTAGCCAAACCAATCATCCCCTTCTGCCACCCGACCTGAACAACAGGTGTCTTTATCTTCCTGGACAGCGGCGGCGGCGGTTATCGTCTTCTCAGGCGTCTATAGTTACTTAGGGCCGGGCCGGACCGGCACGGCACGATCCTGGCATGGTGGGCTATGGGCTATATTTGGGCCTGACTAGAGGCTATACGGGCCGGCACGGCACGGCACGGTGGAATGACCGGGCTGAGCTGGCACGGCACGACGCGACCCGAAGTACGGTGGGCCTGGGCCGTGCCGGCACAATGCCCACCTCTACATCCACCCATGCGTCTAGTAAACGGCCAAACGCACAGAACATTTTACGCGACAGGTCGGTTCATCAAAACTAAGGCTCCGTTTGATAAACATAGGAATTTCACGTGAAACGATTCGATTCCAGTGCGGATGGAAAGAATCTCGTGTGACTGTATTCCAAACGTACGGGACATAAGATTAACTTTTTACTTGATGAAATTTGTTGGTCAACAAAAAAATTCGTCTGGTCTCACGAGAAAATAGTTTTTTTTAAAAAAAGTTGACTGTCACACCTTGAGAGTATTGCGAGCTAACGTGGCTCGCAATGTCATCAGGGCGACGGGTGATATGTATGTACATCGATCGCCGCGTCGTGAGTTCTGACTCATGTGAAGAGAAAGGCATGATCACAAATTCACAAGGGGTCCATTGAAGACACGGGAATTCACGTCCCGACGCAGCTGTTGCAGCTGCAGTGGACATTTACTTGCACGCACGTATCGCTCGGTCGCTGAATTCTATGTGCCGCAGGCGCGCGCACCAAACGACAAGCGCGCCCGGCCGGCCGTACGTGCGTACTTTCCTCTGCACGTCACTCCCGTCGCGTCTCCGTCCGCACGCAAGTACGTGCAGCCGTGCAGGACGAGAGCTGCGGCTGAGGCATGCATGCACGAAACGACGTTGGAATTCCTGCTTCCCACGCACGCACGACGATAACGTTGTGTGTTGCGTTGTGCAGTTGTGCTACCGGGCCGGTCGGCCGGCCGGGACATGACCTGCAGCACGGGAATATGAATATTCCTAGTAATCGGTGGGCAGCAAAAGTCTCGGAGAGCCCGGACAAACGATCGAAATACTGAGAGAGTGGAATATTTTGGATAATTACACATATAATATGTATTAATAAGTCAAATGTTATATATATATACTAAATGTTATAGTGTGGATCAAGAACCAGAAGTAGGTAGCCTTTTGGTGAAAATGTCGATGTACTGAGATGTCGTCGGAGTGTGCCACGAATAAACACATTCTTAACATCCAGCTAGTGGATAGGCTAATCCTGGGATAGAACCAGAGAGAACTATACGAATAGTGGTCGCTTGACGACTAGACTGAAAGTCTAATCAAAATCAACACCAGGACGCTGTGTGAAACCACGAAGAACCCATCGAGCCTTACAGCATTGGATGGCCGCGGAACAAGATTCCATGTGTTATTCGCCTAAAGAGCAGCGTATTCTTCCTCCATGGCGCCGCGCCAATTAGGGTCGGCGAGAGCAGCCCGGTATGTGGTCAAAACAGGAGATAGAGTTGCGGCATGAAGATTCATGTGGGGGAGCGGCTGTCGAAAACCGTGCTTGCCACGAGTCACCATGGCATGGGAGTTGACGACCGGCTGGAGCAGCACAACACCTAGGGGAAGCTGCGGGACAACAACCCTGCTGGGAGTTGGCGGACCAACTGGTAGTCCGGCAGGAGTACCGTATGCTTCGACTGCCACGGGAGGAGCCACAGCTGAAGCTCTGGGTGCTACCACA
Organism: Hsuehochloa calcarea; assembly: GCA_036346395.1. Classification (NCBI taxonomy): domain Eukaryota; kingdom Viridiplantae; phylum Streptophyta; class Magnoliopsida; order Poales; family Poaceae; genus Hsuehochloa; species Hsuehochloa calcarea. The sequence goes on from CM070597.1 coordinate 4,182,506, forward strand.
GCCGCAGGGCCAGGAGGAACGCTGTCGGCCGGCGTTACGTGCGTGCTGGGAATGCGCACGACATCGGGTGCTGCGGACGCACTTGGGCCGTATACAACCGACGCAGGAGAGGCAACACCGTCGGGTGCCACGGCCGGTAGGAGCACGAGCGGGCGCGCCACACTAGGAGGGGCACCAAGACCTGCAAGATTCTGAGGCCCAATGGGCATCGTGGTGTGATCAAGCTCCAATAAAAAATCGAGGTCAGTGGGAGAGGGTAGAGTGACGAGCTAGGCAAAGAGAAAGGAGGACTCATCAAATGTGACATGACAGGAGATGATGGCCCGATTTGAGGAGAGATCGAGGCATCGGTATCCCTTGTGTTCGGACGGGTAGCCAAGAAACACGCACATGGTGGAGCGGGAAGAAAGCTTGTGAGGAGCGATGACAGAAAGGTTCGGGTAACACTTACATCCAAAAACACAAAGGTGAGAGTGAAACCCAAAGAGCGCAAAAAAAAGGTATGGAAAAATTGAGAGTTTTTGTGGGTTGACGATTTAGCGGCATGAAGAGCCTCAATCCAATAAGAGGAAGAGAGACTGGCCTGAAACATAAAAGACAGAACAATGTTATTAGTGGAACGAATAATACGTTCGGCCTTGCCATTCTACTGAGAGGTGTATGGACATGACATGCGGAGTGTAACGCCATAGGTAAGGAAAAAATACGAGCGGTGGAGTTGTCAAACTCATGACCATTATCGCACTGAATACTCTTGATCTTAGCGCTGAAATGAGTAGCAATGTAAAAAAAAGTGAGATATAGTGACAAAAGTATCAGATTTCAGGCTCAAAGGAAACATCCAAAGATAATGCGAGTAATCGTCAAGAATAACCTAGTAGTATTTATAACCGGACACACTGATGACAGACGAGGTCCAAAGATTACAATGAGCTAAATCAAAAAAATTGAGAGCACGAGACTGTGAAGTAGCAAAAGGTAGACGCACATGGAGACCAAGTTGACATGTATGACAGATAGTGTCGGTGGGTCCATTATCACAAGCAATGGCGAATGCACTAGCAAGGCGAAACAGAGACTCAGGGCCAAGGTGCCCGAGACGATGATGCCAAAGGGAGGCAAAGGCGCCAGTGACGAGTGCGCACGAAAGAGAGGCAGACACCGGCAGACGTAAGGGGTAGAGAGATCCAGAGCTATTGCACCTGGTGATCACGTTCCTGGAACGAAGATCCTAATAAAAAACCAACAGGGTCAAACTCAACGGAACAGTTGTTGTCAATAGTGAATTGACGAACGAAAATAAAATTCTTGGTAAGGTGCGGAGTGACAAGAACATTAGTAAGATGAAGAGAGCCAACACTAGTGGAACAGTGACCCGTCACCGACAACGATGGTGGAAGGAGTGAAGGAGTGAGGGGGTGGGAACGGGAGAGGTTACCGGCGTCCAACGTCATGTGCGAGGTCGCCCCAGAGTCAAGGAGTTGAAAGAGTTTGCCAATGACTGCTGATCCCATGGACCAAGACCTAGAGGCGTAGGACCCAGATCAACCCTAGGAGACCACGGCGGTGGGTATGAGGGTAGCGTGTAACTGGCCTGGAGTTGGTCGGCCGCCAGCGCGTGCGACAGGGCCGCACCACCGGGACGCGGCTGGGTTGGCGCCCTAGAGGCGCATGGACTAAGGAGGCCGGGGGCTTAGCGTGGATGGAGCTGCCCGGACCACACTTGGATGGTGCCGGTCCAGGGGTTGTAGAAGGAGGGTGGCAGACCAGAGGTGCCGCCCCTGGAGTGACCACCTGCACCTCCGTCGCCGGCCTTGAGATTGCTGCAGCCATTTTCGCGACGACTGGAGCCGCCCCGCCACTGCCGGTGCCACCGGATGGAGCGCCAGTGGAGCGCCTGCCGGACGTGCCACCACCGCCCCCGGAGACACCACTGCCGGGACGCCCATTGCCGGTAGGGGTCGTGGCGATGAGGGTGGTGGGTGTGGTGGAACGACGACATCGTGATTTATTCAAGCAGCAGATCGAAGCGAGCCTCGATGAACGAGGGGAACGACTTTTGCCGCTTCAACAGGGCCGCCATGTATGCGAACTTCGTGTTCAGGCCACGCAGAAGGGACAGAATAAGGGTGTGATCGCGCACCGGTTCGCCCAAGTCGCCAAGGGCGTCAGCCATGCTCTTCAGCTTGCGGCAGTAATCGGAGATGGAGAGGTTGGCCTGGCCGAAGTTGCGAAACTCCGCATCCAGGTACAGGGTACGCGTCTCCTGGTTGCTGATGAACTGTTGCTCGAGGCCCACCCATATGAGCCGCGCCATGGAGGTAGGAGTCATCACGATCTCGAGAAGTTCGACGGAGATGGTGTCGTAGAGCCACGAGAGAACGAGATAATCCATCCGAATCCAGTCTACGTCGTCGAGGTGGGCGTCATCGGAGAGCACGTGGTCAGAGAGGACGTACTTGCCAAGGGTAAGGAGGAAGAGGCCACGCCATTTGTTGTTACTCGAAGAGACGAGGTCGAGGACACAGGGACGAGGGCCTTGAAGTTGAGGACGCCGTATGCCTGAGCATGGAGTGAAGCAATGACGGCGGCCTCGGAGAGGCTAGTGCTCGCGCTGCCTCCTCGCTCGTGGCGCGGCGGCGGCACCTCCTCCGCCGCGCGCGTCGTGGCGGCGGCGGCTTCTTGCTCGCGGCGTCAAAAAGGCAATGCAATGGTGTTGTCTTCGCCGGCTATGGCGGCGGGATTAGCGGAAGGGTGCGGTTGAAGGTGCGATTCGTTCTGATACCATAAGAGAATGGAATATTTGGAGCAATTACACACGCGGTATGTATTGATAAATCAAATATTATATATATAGATAAAAAAATTATAATATAATCAAAAACTAAAGAGTCTAACACGAACCGAAGAATGCATCACACATACTTCGTATATGCTTATTTATTATTTATATGCACGCCTCTGATCATCGTGTGCACGTCTTCACGGACCTGTCACTGTCGTGCGTACGTGCCGGGCCTCTGCAATTCTGCATGCACGCACGCACCTGTGCCCGTGGAGCTCGAGCGGGGATCGGTCGATACGGGTCGAACGATTTGATGGAGACGTATGCAGGGTACGGACGAATGGGATTTCGACCGTGCTGTGTTGCCCCGTTTACATTGGGCAGGTGTAATATGATGGCAAGTCAAGTGATTTTTCTGCAGATAGGGAGCAAGGATACAATTAAGCGCATCCATGCAATACGTACGTGCATGCATGTACATGTGAGGTAGCAGCTTTATCACCTGACATTTCACACACGTAATTTAACGAGCGGATTAGAGTCGAAGTTTCAGTGTAGAATTTGTTTGTACTTGTTCTTTTAAAAAGAAGTTGTTTGTTTCTTGTTTTATTTATTTATTTGTTCCAAACGGCCGGCTTACAAAAGATACATTAATGTGTGCTTTTGTATTCATATCTGCGTACTATTAGGGGATTTGCGTGGCATATGACTAGATGAAGATTATAATAGTTGAAAATTTTAGTGTTCTTCGACGATAAAAACGCTCAACTGTTCTAATACATACTATCCGATCCGATCATAGTAGGGTAAATAAATCAGAATGAATTTTTTTACGGTGTATACTGATAAATTTTCAGTCACCCAACAATCGCGTTGGTTTTGGTTGAGGCCGTGCGGCTATATATAAATTAAAACAAACTACAGAACCATGCATGCATGCACAGTTCAAACAACTGCGGGTAGTGCCCCTTACAATAGATTATAGATTGGTCCATAACTCATTATTATGTATACAACGTGCAAGCGTTCGGGGCCATGCACGCAGCAATTTATGTCGTGTAGGACAGTGTGGTTGTCCTACGTAAGTACATGCAAAGTACTTCTTCGGTTACAAAAGAGTGTGATGTTTTTACCTTTTTAGTTACCAAAGAGTGACATTTTTATCTTTTAAAGTCAACGAGATGCTATTTTGATCATTAAATTCTCTTATCACATATTTGAATAATTGTAAAAATATAATATTATGAAAGTATTTTTCATGATAAATTCACCCGTATCATTTTCATATATCCAAACTATACATTTGTACAATATATTTGGTCAAAATTAATATAGTTTGACTGCCCGCATTATAAGTGTTTCTTTTTTGTGGCCGAAGGGAGTACTATACAAGAATTTAAGGATGCATGCAGCAGTGACAGTAGCCCGCACATACATCCAGCTACGACCCGATGCACACACACCTCTGGTCGCTGCCGCCCTCGCTCCCGAGACCGACTCCTCCTCCGGCTTCCCCCTCCTCCCTTCTTCTTCCCCGCGCCACGGCCTCGCCGCCTCCCCGCCGATTCGGCCGCTCCCGGCGCCACCCGTGCTCTGCCGCCTCTCCTTCCCACCCGCCACCTCATCGTCGCCGTCGCCCCCCCTCTCTCTGCGTGGAGGAGACAAGGGATCTTGAGCGCATCGCCCTTTTTAACCCAGCGCGATCGCGTGGGCCCCACTATAGTATCCCTAAGTCGGCGACAGTGGAACCCACCAAGACTTAAAGAACCGTGTCTTGGTCTTGGCGTCGACTCGGTCCACGCACTGTGCAGTAGACCGAGAACTGTTCACGTGCTACGTGTAAGCACGAGGCTTTTTCCGGTTTTCTGATTTTCTTTTCAATCAAAAATTCATTTGAAAAGCTTAAAAAATTCATATCTCCTTCGTTATAACTCCAAAAATTATGAAACTTGTTGCTAAAGTTTTCTAAATTCAAGATCTTGCTAATGGCACTAGTCTTGTTTAATTTTGAGTTCATTTGTTATAGGTTTTGTATTTATTTTCTCTCTTTGCTGTTGTACCTTTTTCCAGTACATTCCTCCGATTAGGATTCGAAGATGCGGGAGACTTCCACTTCGATCAAGCTCAAGAATACCAAGAACCTACTGCCTTTAACCAAGGTGAGTCAATACTTTGATCATTTTGAGCATACATTTTATGCTAATTATATTTATTTAAAATATCAAAATTGCATGCTTTAATTTTGTAATCAAATGTATGTTAAAGCTTAAGGTAGTTAAACACTCATTTGACGATTAATTAATTATTATCTATCCTTTGATAATTGAATCCATTATTTCCATGTCACCCTAGTAGATATGTGGTAAATACTAGCATAGATTGTACTTAAGCGATATGCTAGTCTTGCTTAAGTACCAGGATAATACATATCCTGATCATCATATTTTAATCATGAAAGTGGTTTTGGCCAGTCATTGTGGGTAAATGACTGGTGTGTTGTGATAATTGGCTTTTTCTTCCCAAAACCCTAAACAACTTGCTAGTACAAAATCTGGACGGATGGAAAGAGTGGTTGGTGCTGTCGTGCACGAGAGTGGCTGGTAGGTGGTATGAATCGCCCGGATGAGTTAAGGACTTAATCTTGTCATGACGCCCCGTGTAAAACAAGTACAACCGCAAGTCTGCAAAGTGCAACTTGACTTAGTAAAATTATTAAACTTTGAATGTCATCCCACTGGTCGGTGAGCGTACTACTACAGAAAATGACATCACGGACGGTTTAAAATCGTCATCACAGACGGTTTTATGAACCGTCTGACTTTATGTGTCTGTGATGACATGAGGCCATCACAGACGGTTTTTGAACCGTCTGTGAAAAAGGCTATCACAGACGGTTCTATTTACGAACCGTTTGTGATAGTTACTATCACATATGGTTCGTGCATAGAACCGTCTGTGATAGCTTATTTTCACAGACGGTTCTGAACAAAAACCATCTTGTGATAGTAATTATCACAGACAGTTCTTGTTTAGAATCGTCAGTGATAGCTTTTTCTATTGCAAAAAAACGAAAACGAATGAATCTAACATGAATTTTCAGATTGAACTTTTCGTTAACTTTCCCACAATAGCCACAGCATCACCCACATCACATAGCATCAACTCAATCCATTCACAGAGCACTAAAAATAACACAACATCACCCACATAACAATAGCATAAACTAAATCCATTCATAGAGCATTAACATGTCACAGTAGTAATCCACATCATAGAGCAAAAGGGGGGAGTAGAGAGAGTGAGGTCGTGGGAGGCTTGGCGAAGAGGTCGTGGGAGGCCAGCCACGACGAGGCTGAGGCGAGGTGGAGGAGGCCGCGGGCGATGAGCTCAAGGGAGGACGGGGCGATGAAGTGGAGGAGGCCGGGGGCGACGAGTTCGTGGGAGGCCGGCGACAACGAGGCTGGGGCGAGGTGGATGAGGCCACGGGCGACGAGCTCGGGGGAGGCCGGAGCGCAAGGTCAGGGCGAGGTGGAGGAGGCGACGGACGACGAGCTCAGGGGAGACCGAGCGCAAGGTCAGGGCGAGACGGAGATGGCAGAGGAGAAATAACAGAGGAGGAGATGGAGATGGCAAAGGAGGAGATGGAGGACTCTGTTAATATAAAAAGATTTTCGGCAGCCCGCCCATTAAGTGCAAATTTTCGTTTTCCCGTCCAACAAAACAAAAGTATCATAGACGGTTTTATACAAAAACCGTCTGTGATGACATAACACAGACGGTTCGTATCATGAACCGTCTGTGATAAACATCTCATCACAGACAACTACTATAGAAAAACTCATCACAGATGGTTCGTAATACCATCACGCATGAACCGGCTGAACCGTCTCGAAATTTTATGTCGTGATAACCGTGCGGTTATCACTCTTATCAGAGCGGTTCCAACCACGAACCGCTCAGTGATTACAGAGAGTCACGAGCGGTTCTAACCACGAACCGCCTGCGTGATACTATAATCACTGCGGTTCGTGGGTTAGAACCGTCTGTGATAAGTCTTTAGACCTAATTAATTTTTATCGTATTTTCAGCTAGCCTCAGGAATTGCTATCCATGCCCTCTGAAAACTAGCAAGCAGAAACATATCACAGATTATTGTTGAGAACTCAAAGTGTTCATTTAACTCAAAATCAATTACAAAAGAATGTTTCAAATATATATTATCGCTAGAGTTACGAATTGAATTACAACCAGTCAAAGTGAATTACAATATTGAATCAATTTTTTCGAGGTCGTTCATCGGTGTCGACGGCGTGAAACTCTCCGGTGGTGTTAACTATGTCTGCCTTGATGAAGACGCAAAGCTCCCCTCGAACGTGCGTGACCTGGTCAATCTCGAGTGCATTTAACTCTATGTTCAAGCCACATAAGCTAGCGAGTAAAGTAGTAAGCATATATATTTAAATTTATAATTAGGAAATAATTATTACGAGATTGACAAACCTGGGGATCGTGCATTCTAGAAGCAATCAATAGCTGCATATGATGGCATACGTGGAATGCGCATAGGTGATATCGTTTTTGCTGGCGGCACTGCAAAAATAGAATTACATATATATGTACAGTCAGCTCAAGATGCAATATTACGGAGTATGATATATGATTATTGTGTTGTAGCGTGTACCGGAATCGCATCCTGTGAGTCAGTGTTCTGCTCGTTCCCTTGTATAAACCTCCCTCAGCAACATAGCCGATGAACGCCCTACATGATTCCAAAAAGTTATCCTTGTCCATTTCAAACGAAGGAAGACTACAATAGAGTTATGTGCGGAGGAAATGAACATACCTATCGAGTATTCCTTTAAGAAGGGTGAAGTCGTGATTTTTGTTGAGTAGAGAATCAAGGTACAATACCATGTTCCTCTTTGGCATAAGAATCAGAAGAATCCAGCGGAACCTACTTATGTATGTCGCTATAGTCATAAACCTGTGTTGAAACGTAATTTGTATAGCAAATATTGAAGCACTTACTTCTGGTTGTAGGGCACCATTATGTAGTCCTTGTCGTCTAGAGCAAGCAATCCTATTTTTATGTAATTCTCGACGTAGGATGCGTCTTGGTTGATTGTTTGCTCAGAGATCACGTGTGGGACGAGGAAACCCACCGGTTCTTTGATTCAACGGGCACATTTCATAATGTATATGTACATAAGCAATGGGTTATGATATTTATCGGTATCACGTGAGTGTAGAAATTGATTGTACACACTTATAATGTCCAGCATTGTAGAAGTGAGGCATTGAGGGCAGTTAGGTTGTATAGGTCAAATATATGATACGTAGTAAATAAAATATATGAAATTGCACAAAAAAACTGCAAAGGAGAAGGAAATATTGCAAATAGTGCAGTTTTAACATATAGCTGAAATATTGCATGATTTTGAGTGCTCTCAGCAGGCGAGTTGCAAAAGAATCAACGATTGCCATCCCAACCCTGTTTTGTAGTAGTGCCATACCATAAAGAAACAAAGAGAAGCAATAATCACCTCACCCTAACAATTTCTGGAATAAATCATTACACCAAAACCGATCTAAACATAATGAGGTAATTGGTATGTTAACCATCAAGAGATGGCAATGAATAGATTATGTCTTATTACCAATCTAGTGGATTGTGTGGACGTATTTGCTTCGTAGGTTATATGGATGAGGTACAGGAGGGCATGGCCTCTTCCTGTGTGCGGGAGCCGTCTTGACGGAAAGATAACAGGGGTAGGATGGAGAGAAATTAGAGGGGTCAAGACAGAAACTAGAAGAGAAAATTTATTTCTTGCTTGATAGAAACTGTGTAGCTTTCCTAATTCTCCTCTCCGAAACCCTCCTGGACTCCTGTTGCTGCCGAAGCTTCTCCTAGCGTAAACACTTGCTGTTGTTGCGTGAAAACCTACTCCCTAACAAAACCAGACTCGCTAACTTCCTCTGGATGCTAACGTGCTACTGCTGCTATGCCACAACATGGGAGCACTTCCATCCCTCATCCATAACTGGTGTGGAACGGAGATGCCAGAGGAAGGCGGCTAACCGTATTTGGATACTTACTTGTTTTCAAGGAACTATTTGGCACCATACTAGAATTAGAATTGGTCATACCATATTTGCTAAGTGGAGAATGGAATGGAACGTCAATAAAAAATATTGTTTCATTAGCACTGCCATGTACAGCATTATTTTTACAATGTAGAGTCTATACAAAACTGAAAAAAGTAGAGCCTACTACTGCTACCTAAACAGTCAATTCCAATTCCAAAGCTAAAACAGTCAATGAGATATCTTTCTAGTATTTTTCAAGTAGGAAAAAGATAGATTTGTCAACACAAAGAACGCCATCAGAATACATTAATGCAAGTATACATGCATGTCTAATTGTGCAAATACACATGCATCTTATTGTGTAAACAAACTAAATATAGATCTCTGTACAAATCTATTTGTGCAAATATAACTTACATGTACATCTAGTAGTGAAATTTAACCCTACCTCCCATTTCAAACAAAAGCACAGCAGAGTAAAACATCTAAAGTGGTAAAAATGCCACATAAACCCTCGGGTGGTCGGCAGTGGCGCGCGCACCACCAAGGAAACCCTCGCCTCACTACAGAGAAGGGGAAGCGTGGGAAACTCACCGGTGGTTGGCGGGCGGGGGCGACCGAGGAAACCCTCGCTCTCACGGCAGAAGGGGGCGCGGGAAACTCACCGGTGGTCGGCAGGGCGGCGCGGACCGACGGAGGCAGGGACGAAGGGAGGCGGCGCTGGTCGGAGGCTGGGACGAAGGGAGCGGCGCTGGTCGGAGGTGGCTTCAGTGGAGGAGACCGAGGGCAGCGCCGGGCTGGTGGAAAAAGACTAAGGCATAAGAGTGCACAACCGTTTGAGTCGGGCACTTATATAGCTGGATATCACATACGGATCTATGATAGAACCGTCTGTGATAATAAATCATAGACGGTTCCATAAACAAACCGTCTGTGATGTTAACTATCACAGACGGTTCTGTTATGAAACCGTCTGTGATGACTTAACAGAGAAAACATAATTTTAATATCACAGACGGTTATGTAACTAAACCGTCTGCGAGGTTAGTCATCTATTAATAGAACCGTCTGTGATGTGAACAGACACACACATATGTAGAGCCGTTAGATCTCAATGAATGGGCCAGATGCATTGGGCCGTTCGGACCATTCCGATCCACCATGAAATCTTAACCGTTGGATCTTCCACGGGCGGAACAGATCTTATGAGCCGTTCTTTGATTGGGCCGATCGGACCATCGATCTTTAGATCAACGACCCAGGTTCGCGTGAACGTTCGGATCGTTCGAAAGTTCTTTCGCTGTGAGCCGTCTATCTTTAGATCAACGGCCCACCTTCATTCAAACGTTCGGATCGTCCGTTTCAGACGCGTACAACTTGGATCGTTTCTGACCGTTGGATGTATAATCGACGACTCTGATTTAGTGGGTCGTTCAGACCGTCCGAAACGCGCCGCGAATCTTAGCCGTGCGATGCCAAATGAACGGTCGAGATTCGATAGGCCGTTCGGACCGTCCGAAACGCGCCCGCGGCTGTGAACCACTGGATCTTGATCCAACGGCTCACAATCGCCGCCTTTGAATCACGCGCGCGCGCTCACGCGGTGGGCCACTATGCATTGGGCCCATCTGCCGCTCGCGTGCGCGCTCATCGTCATGCTGCCCACCGGCGATGTCAAGAGCTAGCGCCAAGCTCGGAGAAAAGTATTAATCGCTTTATAAAATCCGAGAAAGTATTAATTTGCATACTATTAAATATGTTAACTTCAAAAAATCATAACTAATTCATTTCAACTCCAAAATGGATGAAACCACTTCTGATACTTTTCATTTTTGATAAACTTAATATTAAAATTGGTTTCAAGCATGTCTCTGTCCCAGAGAGTATTATTTTGGAAAATGCACTTTTAAAATCTTTATTGTTACAAAGGAAATTGCTGATAACTGTGTAAGTGCATAACTAAATCCTGGGAACTCAAAATGAGTCAAACTCAACTGTTTTGGACATGTATTAATATTACCTTTTTAAGGTGCATAACCTTCGAATTGACTTGGATGGAGTTAAGGTGGAATTTATTATTTGAGGCCCAGAGTTATTTCCTTAAGACCAAGTAAACCTCGGTCTTATGGAAATAACCCGGGGGTCCTCACAAATTGACCCACACCAAAAATATGCTTCTCTGGAATAAACGTTCCACCAGAACTTCAGAACTTCTGCACGCCGGTAGTTCCGTTTATCAACGGCGGAACTACCGCACAGAGAATCATTTCAAAGGGAAATCGGTCGGACCGCCCAACACATGGCAGTCTGACCGATTTAGCACTGGTCCATAACATGTGACGCGTTTCCATGTTAATATCAAATTACAATGGAATACATGCTTAATTGAAATATAGTCCTTCATGATGATCGACGCGCATATATCTAGCTTCCTCACTGGGTTCTTCCTCTAGTCCGATGCCGTCTCCGAAAGGAGGTAACTCGTCAAATTGATTGTACTCTTCCTCGTCCATGGCATTCTCAAGTCTGACAATCCTTCTTTTCCCATGAAGAACTACGTGGCGGTTCTTATTTGCTGGGTCCGTTACAAAAAAAACTTGAACAACTTGCTTAGCGAGTACGAATGGTTCGTCCTTGTATCCGACATGTTTGAGGTCCACAGTAGTGACGCCGTACTTGTCGACCTTCACGCCCTGCGGAAGTTTAACCCAATGACATCGAAACAGGGGATCTTGAAAAGTACATAGTCGAGCTCCCAAATCTCCTCTACGAACCCATAGTACGAGTTCAACCCGCGTGCCCCGCGGTATTGAACCCCTCGTGAAATGCATCTATGTGGACACCTCTGTTCTGGACTGTGTTCTTCCTATCCCGAGCTGCCGTATAAAACGTGTACCCATTTATGTCGTATCCTTGCCATGTCACAATTGTAAATTTTGGTCCTTTGGCCAACCATAGCAGTGTTTCATCACTTGATGACCTCCAAGTGAATCGCATCTTTAACCATTCGTTAAACCGACGGTTGTGCTCTCTCGTTATCCAAACCTCCGACCGGTCTAGATTCTGTTGGCATACCATGTCTTTGTGCTCGTCGATGTACGGGGACACTTAGGTCATGTGTTGCAAGACCGTGAAATGGGCCTGCGCGTATGTATCTAGATCAAGAGTGATTGCTTTCCTCCCGATGGTCCCGATACCCTCCAGTCTCCCCTCGTGACGAGATAGAGGCACACCTATCGGTTCCACCTGAGCCATGTAGTCCACGCAGAACTCAATGACCTCTTCGGTTGCATAACCTTCGATGATACTGCCCTCCGGCCGAGATCGATTCCGTACGTAGGACTTCAGAATTCCCATGTATCTCTCGAAAGGGTACATATGACGTAGGAACACAGGGCCGCATATCTTTATCTCTTTCACAAGGTGAACAATGAGATGGACCATGATATCAAAAAATGACGGAGGAAAATACATCTCAAGATGACATAGAGTCGTCACCACCTCGGCCTAGAGAGCGTCGAGTCCTTCGGGATTGATGACCTTCTGAGCAATTGAGTTAAAGAAATAACACAGCCTAAAGATTGCCACTCGGACCTTGTTTGGCAAGATACTCCTAATTGCAACAGGAAGCATTTGTGTCATCAGCACATGACAATCATGACACTTCATACCAATTAATTTTAAATATTTCATGGAAACAAGTTTCTTAATATTGGCGGAGTAACCGGATGGAACTTTCACACCATGCAAGCTTTGACACAGTTCATTTCTCTCGGCCTTGGACAAAGTGTAGCAAGCTGGGGGAAGGTACGTTCGTCTTTTATCGGTCTCTTTCGGTGCTAACTCGGTTCTTATGTTCATATCAACCAATTCACGCCGTGCGTTAACACCGTATTTTGTTTTGCCACTAATGTTCAGTAAGAGACCAATCAAGCTATCACATACATTCTTCTCCACGTGCATGACGTCGATGAAGTGACGAACTTCTAAGTGCTCCCAATAAGGCAAGTCCCAAAAAATTGACCGCTTCTTCCAGATGTTTTTCTGAGAGGCCTTTCCAAGCACAACATCGATATCCTTAACCATATCATAGACCTCTTTCCCTCTAAAAGCCCTTGGAGCTGAACCGTCCTCCTTATTTTCGTCGAATTATTTCTTCATCTTGCGGTATGGGTGAATCCTGGGAAGGAACCTACGGTGACGCATATACACAGTTTTGCATGAGTTGTTCAACCATACACTCTCGGTACCTTCTAAGCAATGCGGACAGGCTTTGGCTCCTTTTGTACTGAACCCCGACAGGTTACCAAGGGCAGGAAAATCATTGATGGTGCATAATAACATGGCGCGTAAAGTGAAGTTCTCTCATTTGTAGGCATCCCATACTTGCACCCCTTCGTTCCAAAGTGTCACAAGATCTTCCAGCAATGGTGCTAGGTACACATCAATATCGTTCCCAGGTTGCTTCGGCCCTTGGATAAGTAGTGACATCAAAATGTATTTCCGCTTCATACACAGCCAAGGAGGAAGGTTGTACATACATAGATTCACGGGCCAGGTGTTATGTCGGCTGCTCATGTTACCGAAAGGATTTATTCCGTCCGTACTCAACCCTAACCTTATGTTCCTCGGTTCCGCACCGAACTCTTTGAAGCTCCGATCGAAGTTTCTCCACTGGGCAGAATCAGCAGGGTGTCTGAGCTTCCCATCTTTCTTACGCTCCTCCGAGTGCCAACGCATCAATCTTGCCTCCTTTCGGTTCGCAAAAAAACGCTTCAAACGTGGTATCACAGGCAGATACCACAACATCTTAGCAGGAGGTCCTTGCTTCGCCTTAGCAGTATTCTTACGCTTGTATCGGGATGCTTTGCACACGGCACATACATGCATGTCTGCATACTCTTTACGGTAGTGGATACAATCGTTCGGACATGCATGTATTGTTTCTACTTCTATTCCCAATGGACAAATAACCTTCTTAGCTTGGTAGGTCGTGCTAGGCAACATGTTTCCCTCCGGAAGGATGTCAGCTAAGAGACCTAACAACGCCGTAAAACTCTTGTCGGACCAACCATTGCTTGCCTTCAATTTCAGCAGTTCAAGCACGGTTGACAACCTTGTGTATTCCGGCTTGCAGCTAGGGAACAAAGGTTTCCCCGAGTGCTCCATTAAGCCCTCGAATTTACAAAACTCTCTCTCACCATAGTTCCTTTCTGCATCGCGTAGCATCTGATCCAGATTGTCATCATGCGACCTATCCTCATCAAAAGCACATTCCATACCCTGCATATCGTTGACTTCCTCGACGATGTCGTCATTATCGACTTCCAGATAATCGCTCTTCACAAAGGATCGCTCCAACATGTATATCCTTTTTTGAAACCCCTTCGTATTAAGTGAGCTTCGATCTGCGCCGGGTTGTTAAACATTTTTATATTACCACAATCAATGCACGGACAGTACATAAATTTTATCCCATTCTTCAACATATCCTGCTCGGCGGCTCTTCTAAAAGCAAACACACCATTAATATACTCTTCACTCACACGGTTCTCAATGTACATCCAGTTTCGGTCCATCTACACGTATACGCACATAACAAATTAATTAGTGTTAAATTACATTAATAAACCGCAAGTACCCTTCATAATGACCAAACACATTAGTGATTAGTCTAGAGCAAATATAAAGAGTTACAAATCGTTACACATTAGTGATTAGTCTAGAGTAAAAATAAAGGGTTACAGATCGTTACCCTTCTCTCCAAGGTGGCGCAATGTGGGAGGACGCAGCAGAGGTGCCGCAATGGGGGAGGAAGAGGCAGGGGTAACAACTCAAAATGGGGGAGGAGGCAGCAGCAGCAGCAGGGTGGCCAATGGGGAGGAGGCAGCAGCAGCAGCAGCAGGGTGGTGGCGCCTCAAATGGAATGGAAAGGGGGCCAGTCGGGAGCGGTGGCAGACCCAGAATTACATCTTAGGTATGGCGGTGTCGCTTCCTCGTTGGACACCGTCTTGCCACGCACTGCTAGGGTCTGGTCACTCGATCCTCGCTCGTTGAGTAAAAATAGGTTCAAGTTCTCACGTTTTAATTGATTTTTTCAAGTAAACTCTTTTTAAGAATAAGTGCTCAATGAACTGATAAAATGAATCATTTTGGAATATACAAACATCCTAGAGACCTAGACGCATTAAGGACTCGTATTACTCCATGTACATCTTTTCAATGTTCTTATGAACTTGTGCTCATGATTTAGGATGATTGCTTAGTAGAAATTCTAAAAGAACAAATCAAAGGAAGGGAACACCACACGGGAACTTAATCCATAAGTACAGTACATCCAGAGGCCGTGTCAAGATCGCCTGTGGAGGCTATGCCAGTGATCACTGCGTTCCAAGTGAAGGTGTTCCTTTCAGGCATGGAGCCAAGAGGCGGACCGCTGTAGGATGGTCCCTGGAGTTGAAGTGGGCGGTGATGACTGAGTTGTAGGAGAAGTATGTCTTGATGGGCATTTCGTCGAAGATGCGGTGGGCGTCGTGTCAGTGGAGCGGGGAGCAGCACACGTACAAGAGATGGACGGAGTTGGAGGGCGGGAGGGAGGACGGGACATGTCCAGACTTGAGGAGGAGCTAGCGTAGCTGTTGATCGGTCGCGACACCGCGGGAGAGGAGGAGTTGGATGCAGTCGCGGATGTCGACGATGACATTTATGAGAGCAACACCGATGCGGGAAAAAGGTAGGTGCCCCTAGAAGTCGATGTCACTATCACCGCTTGACTCCTCTGCTGCTCCGCTAGCCGCGACGCCATGACCCGCAGGACTCCCTCGGTGTCGCTTGGCGGGGAGCTGGAACTTCAACGGCGCTGCTTGGCATCGCTGCCAGCAGTAGCTATGGCGGACGCTAGAGCTCACCAGAATGGTGGGTCCACCCCTGAGGGAGAGGACAAGGAGATGCATGCAGAGTTGCGGACTGCCCCTCCTGGATCGAACCACAAGCTGCGTAATAGGAATTTAAGCGTCCCACTCGTTTCAGAAATTTTTAGGAATTTAAGTTGGTCCCTACTCGCTTATATATTTGACTTTCACAATTCCTCTTGGATCCACTCCTATGAGAGTGGTATATATATGAAACCTTTTTTCTACTCTCGAGGGTGATATATATATAGCCTTTTTGCTACTCCCGGGTGTAGTTACTCCTGCTCCATTCCAAATTCAATTTTTGTCTCTCCATCTCACAACGTATGTAGTTTCCATACCAAACAGCCCTAATATAACCCTAGAGTATGCATGTGTAGTATATGAGTATATAAGATCACTTATGTGGTATTTACACCTTTTTAGGGGTGATATGTACAAATTCTTATACATACTCCTTTTTATATGCTCATATGAAGGTATTTACAAAATAAGCTAAAAACTATGGACACTCTTGTAAATTTTTCATTTGGTTCGCATTGGAGTATCTTATAATTAGTATATAAGTATTTCTAAAATGATAAAGGAGTTTGCCAAGTTCTTTTAGGTGGTATATTAGAGGTAGGAATAACCATATGAAAATACAGTGTGTCGCTAGGCCCTCGCTCGCTGGATCAATGCAGTGTGTCGCTCAATGAACTAATAATATGTTCAAGTCCACATGTTTTAATTACTTCATTGATCAACATAACCTTTTTAGAGAATAACCTAGTGCCCAACAAAGTAATAAAATGAATCCTTTTGGAATATGCAAACATCCTAGATGCATTAAGCGCTCATGTTACTCATTTAGGGTGATTGCTTAGTAGAACTTCTAAAAGAACAAATCAATGGCAGAGAACATCATGCATAAACTTAACCCATAAGTTTGGTATACACTACCAAAAACCAGATGTTTTGTGACGGTCACTATTTTTCCTGATGGTCACCGTCAGCCAAATTAAATTTATGCATCAAGCTATGTCTAAGGATTATTGCTTGACGGGTGGCCATCAGGAACAGTTTTCCTGACGGTTTTTGGCTGTCACTAAACCTCGGGAGTCTGGTGGTGATAGAATATTTCGATTAACTACAATCTGCAGGACAAATCAAAGGTGATATAATCTAATTCAAGAAATTTCTACAACATAACCATCACAAATAAAATTAAGGACTTGATTGAAGCATCCACGACTAAATAATCAATTTGAGGTGGCTATGAAGATTTGAGAGGAACATTTAATCACTAACTACCTCTCTCTTGCTGTCGGCCTGCCGCAGGCGCAGCTCACTCTGTCGCAACGTCTCACGCGCCGCCGCACCAGGGTTCAACCGAAACCCACCAGCTCTGTGCCGCACGTACTAGGAGGGCAGTAGGAGACCGGATGGGGAGTGTTTTGGACCCCTCAACTCCTCGCCCCCTCCAGCCTCCTCAGTAGAGCCCCCATGTGGCCAGGAGCAGACTCACCGCGCAGCCCGGGAGAAGAGCAATCCACGCCGCACCGCCTGTTGCATCGCCTGTTGCATCGCCTGAAAGCAACACCACGCTTCCTGTCGCGCCTTCCCATGCACCACCGAGCTCGCCCACAACACCTCACCATTCCTACTCCTCCTCCGCCTCTGCCTACCCACTGCGCCTCGCTAGGATTCGGTCGCTGCCACACACCCCACTCGAGTCTCGAGCGCAAACAGCTAGGGGCATCTGGGCAAAGCACACCCCCAAAACCCACCTATCCTTAGGCCTTAATGTCTTGGGCCTGGGTGGCTATGGGCCTCCTAGTTGAGTGCGGCCTCAATTCAACAGCCCATGAAGGGTTCGTCCTCCAGAGCTCGTGCGGCGCCGCGACTTTCTTCTCAAGCGATGACCTGGGGCACTTGGCGGAGGGGGTGACCCCCGGCCAGTATCTCTAGCGGGCGCTTGAGCTTGCCAGAATGGTGAGTCCGCCCCTGGGTGGTGGTCTTGCAAACAAGGTTCATTTTTGAAAATAAGTCGAAGACATGTTTATCCTTTTTTTGTTTATCCTTTTTTTGCGAGGACATGTTTATCTATTATCTTATTAAAGCGGGGTCAAAAGAAGCCACCATGTTCGCTCTCAAGGGCTACAAATTCCCACATTAATCTGTGGAAAAAAATAAAGATTTACACCGTCGAATGTGGTGGGTTCAGATTATAATGGTCTAGATTAAAAGAGAGAGAGAGTCCAAGTTATGTAAAATAAAACTAAAATTTAGAATAAAAAATAAAATAATTTATGCAATTTGATTTCCATACGAGTTTCTAAGTAAAAGAGTCCATGTCAAGTACAATAAAATTAAAATTCAGAATAAAAATAAAATAAAATTAGTAATTTGATTTTCGTACAAATTTCTAAGTAAAATCCATAAATAATTATAATTCAGAATAAAAAATAAATAATAATAGGCAATTAATTTGTATACAAAATCAAACAAAAAAATATTCTTCGTATCGTTAGACAACGACTAAAGCAGACATGTCGACATTAGTGAAGATGGGTGGTTGTTGTGGTTAGTGAGGAAGCCACAACTTTGAGTTGGCCAATGTCGAAGAAGATGAACGACTGACAAGAGAGAAGAGGACATCGAGCATAGATAACATCATACATGCATCTGTACGAATAGAAGTGCAAACGTACTTAGGCAAAGGAGCAAAAAGCTTGCAGTAGAGATGACACAGTCATGGGGAATAGGCTTGGGGTCACCGAGGAGAGCATGACACGTGTACCCAACTAGGATCGACGACAATTGCATGTGTATGCGTGTTGATGTCGCAACGGTTAGCATTAAGCAATAATTAGGGAAAAGTAGAAGATAAATATGCGATAAAGTATTGCATTGAAAATGGTAGCAACTGAGAGGGGTCGATCTAGATTTGGGCTTACTATTGGAGGTTGAAGCACATTCCTGGCAGATAATTTGCTTTTCAACGCAGTTTTCCCAAGTTTGATTGCTTTGCATACTAGGTAATGGTGACCAGCACTTGAGCAAGGTACTCTAATACCATGTAAACTAATAAATTAATTTGTCGCACACATAATCAATGCATTGCTTGAGATTAAATAGAGGTACACACTACTACACAAAACGTCATCACAGACGGTTCTACACCGTCATCACAGACGGTTTTTGAACCGTATGTATTTATGTGTCTGTGATAACAGACAATCATCACAGACGGTTTTCAAACCGCTCTGTGGAAAAATATCACTGCATTTGGTTCTTGTTCGTAACCGCCTGCGATAGTTCTATTTTCACGCATTTACTCAACAAGAACCATCTGTGATAGTTATTATCACTGCATTTGTTTTGTTCGTAACCGTATGTGATAGTTTTTCTATCGCAAAAAAATAGATTTTGAATGTTCGCAATGTTGATAGTCTTGATATGCAACATTGCTTGCAGTAAAAAATGAAATGGCGGGACAGAGAGGAAGATACATACATGCCCGCTTCCCAAGGATGGCGTGGAGTGTGACGATGAGCTCCTCCTCCTGCGTGAAGTTCACGTGCTTGAGGTTCAACCTCAGGTAGTTGGTGTACCTCAGCCTGCAGCTCTTGCCGCACCTCTTCAACCCTGCGAGCAACGCATCCATGCACGCAAAAACACCATCGGTTCCTCTTATCTCATCAGCCAAAACCCCACGCAGATGATACAAAGATGTAATGTACGTGAAAACGCATGACCTGCTCTTTGAGGAACGGAGGTCCAGCTTGCCGATGCCGTGGGTGGAGGTCCGCTGAGGCCTGTGGCGTGAACTTGGACCAAGCACGCTGGACGAAAAACGGTCCAAAGAAGACTCCTCGGCCCCACGTGTTCGACACCCTCCCTCAAAGACATTCAAATTTCGACTCGGCTATTATTTATAAGGACAATGGTAACATATTTTGCTTCCCGCGCACGCTGCTCAAAATTTTCAACTCCTCACACTGCGAATCACGCATTTGTTTTATACAAAACCATATGTGATGACATATCACGCACGGTTCTTCTTAAGAACCGTCTGTGATATGATAATATCACGCATTTCGCTCAGACACGAACCGCCTGTGATTAGTATTCATCGCGCATTTGGTTCTTCTTAAGAACCGCTGCGTGATTTTAGGGTTTACCATGGCTTTCAATTTTCCTCTCTTCGATTTTACCATGGTAGTCAATCCTCCGCCATGTAGGATTTCTGCACCAATCCTCTGCGCCATAGGATTTCGCAGCCAATCCTCCGCCACTAGTAGGATATGGGTAGACAATCCTCTGCGTGGTAGGATCCCTGCGAGCCTAATCCTCTACCGCAGAGAGGATTGTCTACCCATATCCTACCGCGGCAGAAGATTTTCTCGCCAAATCCTACCGCGGTAGAGATTAGTCGCCAAGATCCTACCACGGCAGAGGATTGGTCGCCGAGATCCTATCAGCGGCAGAGGATTGACTACCCATATCCTCACTGCGGGCGGATGATTGTTCACCCATATCCTACCACCAGTAGGATATGGGTAGTCAATCCTCCGCCGTGGTAGGATCTCTGCAGCCAATCCTCCGCGCGCAGAGGATTTCGGCACCAATCCTCTGCCACGGTAGGATATGGGTAGACAATCCTTTGCCGTGGTAGGATCTCGGCAGCCTAATCCTCTACCTAAAATCACGCATGCCTTAAGAAGAACCGCTCAGGATGACATCATTATCACGCATTTGCTTCTTAAGAAGAACCGTCCGTGATAATTCATAGACGGTTCTATTTACAAACTGTCTGTGATGACTTAGATTATCACAGACGGTTCTTGTTAAGAACCGTCTGTGAAGTATCATAGACGGTTATATTTAGAAACCGTATGTGATATGTCCATATCACGCATTTCCAAGAGAACCGCTCGTGATTCTGTCCCACATCACTGCATTTGTTCAAGTGAATCATCTGTGATTATGTTATCACAGACGATTCCAAAGGAACCGTCTGTGATGAGGCGTCTTCTATAGCATGTTTTGTAGTAGTGACATGTGCATTCATAAAATTTGGAAAAACGTAACTAATTACTAAGAGAGTAAGAATAGGGACATGCGGCTACATGATTTATGCATGATGGAGAGTGATTAATTTCTAATAACCCCAACAACTTATTATGCTCAATAATTTTCTTTCATCAAAGCTCATACTTCAATTACGTTACTCAGGTTGTATTTTTCTTCAATCTTCTTTTGTCATTTGCAATGTTTATGGTATCTTAGAAATCTAAATAGCCTACATTATACAAAAATATATTATCAATAATTGATACAAATTTTGAAACAAATCTAGCCGCACAAATGTGCGGAACACCTTGCTAGTTTTTAACATACGAAATTCATCTAGGTATGTACGCCGGTGGTGGTGTTGCAAACAGGTTTTAAAAACGTCTTGTATTGCGCACTCCGGTTTTATTCCATCTTGAGTATTAGCATTATTCTTTGTGTTCCTGCTAAAAGGGATCGATTGATCGAGCAACTAGATAATGATCTGGCCCATTAAATCATATAATCAATCAACGATTAAACAGGTACAGGCTAATGAAGATTATCCTACACGATACGAGATCCGAGCTTTTGTCCCGGAGATTGAGTGAGTGGGCGGGATGTTAATGGCACGTGATCGTGTACGTACTCTTCATTACGATGTTTATCAGCTGCCTTGCATGAGCTAGAGTAGCTAATTAGAAACGATCGATCCAGCATATATATATATATATATATATAGAAAGCTTTTTTCCTACTTCGGGAGTAGTTACTCCCTATTCCGTATCTCACAACGTATGGAGTATCTTGCGCAACTCGAGAGTGTGCATGTGTAGTATACGAGTATATAAGACCATTTAGGTGGTATTTACACCTTTTCAGGGGTGGTATGTACAATTTTTTAGACATACTCCTTTTTAGTGCGAATATGAAGGTATTTACAAAATATGCTAAAAACTATGAACTCTCTTACAATTTTTTTTTTGTGATTTGCATTGGATAATCTTATAATTAGTATATGAGTATACCCAAAGTGATAAAGGAGTATGTCAAGTTCTTTTAGATGATATATCAAAGTGGGAGTAACTACACCTGGAAGTAGAAAGTATTAATCATATATATGAGAGAGAGAGAGAGAGAGAGAGAGAGAGAAGCTTGTTGCATAGATATATATGCAGCTGCAAGCTAGCCAAAAGGGCATCAGATTCTTGAGCATTGGGATCTCTGCCTGCAAACCAAGAAGCTCATTAATATACAATTTAGAACATACATGCCTTGGCGCCTTCCCTGGACCAAACCAATTAGTATATATACACTCCTACATACATTATACATATACTAGTCACAGGGCAATGTATGGTCCATGCAATCCATGATTGTACTCATGTGATGCAACGTGAGCCCAACCACAGAATCTCTCTCTCATACACACACACACTCACACTCTCTTGTAGCTATAAAAACTACTGTTGGCGCTTTACCGTCGCAAACTTTTACAGGAGACGAGAGAGCATAAAAGACAGGAACCGTACTATGCATGGTCGAGTAAATAAATTACTGTTTGATCCCTGGCCATGCATGCATCCAAGGAGATGGTAATTTGAGCGTATATACGAGTTTATGATTAAAATTAAAAGTAGTTTATCCGCCAACGAATTGACAAAAAATGATACTCGTGCCGCGCATAAAGTCCACAGCATGAGTCATACCGCGTGGTAGACCATGTGACGGCCTCTCATTCGGCGGATATCAACCTGTCGCGTCACCACCTACCGCACCCGGCCCCCACCGGTACCATTTTGTTGAAGAATATATTATTTTTAGCTTCGAAACGAGGCTAAATAAACCAAAATATGTAGCGGGGCCTGAACTAACAGAAGAAAAGGCTCTGAAACTCGGTAGTGAGGCGAGGAGGGCCTGCTTGGTGTATAAAGCTAAAGCTGCCATTTTTTCTGATCCCTCTCTATGCGTGTGATTCGTACTACAGTCTGACAGGAATCTGATACCCCCGACCTGGTGTCCTTTCCTAGCTGGGCTCCGATTTGAACGTCCACACAGCTCGCACAATCTCTCTCTCTCTCTCTCTCTCTCTCTCTCGCGAGCGCGCACACACAACATGCATGCATGGATGAGATCGATAGATAACTATTGCTGGGTTCTGCACTACCTGCTGCTTCTGAAGTTCTGATGGCTGATATATCTTGATTACTGAAAGCCCCACACCGCTGGGAAATTTCTCCCTCAAGAAATGTGTCGGTATTAGGGCACATGCAATGTTGCGTTAGCTAGCTCCCGCGACAGCTGCGTCCGGAAAGCTAGCTAGAAGGGCCAATCCATTAATCTCGATACAGATCTCTATGGGCACGGAGAAAGCGCACGAGCTCCCAAGATTAGATTAGATCTGATTGATGTACGTTAGTATCTCCGCCAATTCTAGTCTAACTTGTAACTGATTAAGGTACCCAGTTTTCCTAGCAAAGTGCAAGATTGCAATCTGAGTTTGCATGGGATTATTTTCTGCTTCTAGCATAGGTATTACCCTAAACAAGCCATTAGTTTTTTTTTGTACACTAAACACATAACATATTAGCCCAATTGCGTGCAAGTACCAAGGCTAGAAGGGATGCATAATTCCAGTCCAACCCAAATTGATTTCTCAACCTAACTCAAATCAAACCCTAACTTGGAAGGGTTCGCGACTATTCAATATTCCAAGATCAAAAGCATTACACAGTACAATAAAGTTTTACAATGCAATGAAGAAAATAATACCTAATTAAGGCACGCCGTTAAGCTAGGTAAAAGAGAGGGAAATGTGACTCGTGAAAGTAATCTAGGGCCCAAAAAGTATTATATCTCAGTTCAACTATATATATCCTACTTTATTTTCTCATTTCTTCCTCAAAGGAACGAATAACTTGGGAACTATTGTAAGTTTGTAAATAGTTTTGCTTTAGAATATGTACATATTTTCTTTTGGTAAAAGATTACTCGTTGTCGCACGTACACTTTTTATCAATCTAGTATCCCTGTTAGCTAAATCAGAACAAAAGCATGCAGGAGAAGATCAATATTCCTTTATCCACTGTATGTTGCCATTCCTTTCTAGTTATAAGTTTTCCGTACCTAAATTTAGGTCTTTCGTATTGCGTCTAGCCAAAAAAGAAAGAATCTCATTCTATTTCATTTGTCGTCGACTCTATTAAATTTTGACTGTACTTTTGGTGAAAGAAATGCATTTCTCAAAGGAATCCCAATTACAGGGTCATATTTGGAATATTGCAGAAATTTAAAGGAATTTCCTATTAATTTTGTATGGAAATTAAATATAAATCCTCCAAAATTCCTACCAAATAAGGAATTAATGCGTAAATTTTGATAATAATTTCGATCGTCCTGTTAGTTACGACAGTGAACAGTACTATGAACACTTCCCCATCTTAATCAAAACATGACCTAATTAATTTGGTGAAATCCAAACGTATAAACACATGGGGTCATGGTGAGGTCGATCGGCCGCCTTTATTCCCTCTCCAAGAGGGGGAAGACTGCATTGGACCGCGCGAAAGCAGACGAAAACTTAGATTCCCTCAGACAGCGACAGGTAAACAAACGAGAGAGAGAGAGAGAGAGAGAGAGAGAGAGAGAGAGAGAGATCTGTGTTGAATTGATCGCAGAGGCTGCGCTTGCATGCACTCACGCCATTGGAGTCACCATGGAGCTGAGCGGCCGTTGCTGTAGCAGACAGTGCCAACCACGTACGTACATGACGGCATTTTTCACCATCACTAACCACTAACTAGCTTCTCCTACGCAAACTGACAAAATCTTCTCCTGTACATGTCCACATTGCATGTGTCTTGCGTTTTAAGTACTGACTGGCGCAGCAGTGGGTCGATATCTCAATCAGCCGGAATTTGAGTCAAACAAATTTCTCTTGGATGTGATTGAGTGTGATTCATTTGAAGGTACTTAATTTAGCCATTTCCAAAGTAATTGATAATTGAAAGCAAGAGTGAAATTGATGTCTAATGCAAAGCCTGTCACCACTCACCATGTCACTGTGGGGAGAAAAAAAACTAGATCGTTATAATAATGGAAGTACTGCAGCATGTGCTACATATAATAAGTTGCATGTGGGGTACTATTGGAATCGCAGGTATTACGTAGGAATTTTGCAGGAAATAAACATACGTTCTCACTGAATGTGATCATAATCTTCACCTCGTTTTTTAATATATAAAGAGAACACATTGCAAAACTATACACGTATAATGGTGTGTACTATTCAATTTCCACTAGATACTGTATATAGCAAGTACCAACCAATAATCAAACGTGTCTTGTAGTCGTGAATTAAAAAGGAGAGATCGATAAGAAATTTGACTCCAAGAACCCGCGCGTAGATTGACGCGTCTCCTGCAGTACGTGATACGCACGACGGCATGCACGCACAAGCTCGGCTCGCATATGGCGCAAGCTAGGACGTCGTACTCCACAGGACTGCATCAATTTCAGAGACCACCTACTCTCTCTCTCGTTTGGAAGTTAGTAACAGGAGTCTGCATGAGGTGGATTTGTTTTTGTTTTGCTTCTCCGGTTCGGTTACGAAGTTTAATTCGTATCCAAGGAAAGTTTGTAATCAGCCCTATATAAGGGGCATATGACCCTATTTCTTAAGCATCCAAGCTTAAGACAAGCAATAAAAAGCGTAAGAGTTTAGTAGTTTGAGCGCACGGCAAGCGTGTAATCAACTAGCGCTTTTGCTTTGGATCGGCCAACAATTGGTATCGAGCTTGCACTCGATCCGACGATCGTCGATCATCTTCCCACTCACCTACCCGACCAAGGATGCCCAACAACGGCGATTTAACGCCCGGAGGCGGGATCCGGCAATGGCGGCCGTGGCGGTGGGGAAGTTGTGATCCATCGCGTGGTGAGGAGTCGGAGGCTCGACCATATACCCGATATTGACGCGAACCAACTATGGAGATTGGTCTCTCGTGATGAGGGTGAATCTACAAGCGCAAGGCTTGTGGGAGGCGATCGACCCCGGTAATGGCGACTACCGCGACGACAGGATGGCGTTATCTGCCATACTCCGAGCCGTTCCGTCGGAGATGCTGTCTACGCTTGCAGTCAAGAACACCGCCAAGGACGCATGGGACACCATCAAGACAATGCGCATGGGAGTCCAACGTGTACGCGAGGCAAAGGCGCAGACGCTACGCAAAGAATTTGATGACATCAAATTCAAGAGCGGCGAGTCGGTGGATGATTTCGCAATGCGGCTCACCGGCTTAGTCAACAACTTGGAAATACTCGGGGACAAGATTGAGGAAGACCGTGTTGTAAAAAAATTCCTCCGCGTCGTCCCACCAAGGTATTCGCAGGTAGCAATCTCAATTGAGACGCTCGTTGACTTACAGACGCTCTCGGTGGAAGAACTCACCGGACGACTGAAGGCCGTAGAAGAGCGCTTCGAACAAGACAACACCGACGGTGCCGGCGGACACCTCCTCCTCACAGAAGAGGAGTGGCTTGCGCGCATGAAGCGGCAACAGTGAGCATGGCGTGGCTCGTCTCGTGGATGTAAGCTCGGCGGTGGCTATGGCGACAATCGCACCGCGGCAAGCCGAAGGCCGCGACGGTGGCAGAAATGGAACTGTGCCTAATGGTGGCCGTGACGTGTCGAAGGACAAGTGTCGTAACTGCCGTAAACTTGGGCATTGGGCTAGAAATTGCCGCATGCCACGACGCAACGAGCAGGCCAACCTGGTGAGGGTCGACAACGACCAAGCCATGCTACTTATGGCACAGGTGTGCGCACCATCTAAGACCACCGAGAGCATGACCGAGGGCGTCATGCTCAACGAGGAGCATCCGATGTGCACCTAGGACAAGAAGAGGACCACCATGATGATGCGTGGTATCTTGACACCGGCCGAAGAACCACATGACGGGATGCAAGGGCGTCTTCGCCGAGCCGGACACTAGTGTCACCGGTTCGAGAGTAGCTACACTACTGCCACTGTAAAATCAGTTGGAACAAAGTTTGTGCCAAATCTTGAAAAGAAAATGCCCAAATAAAGCGGTTGTCTCCTCCTCCTTGCACCTCATAGCCATCATGTAATTGCAATGTGGTGATGTACATGCTATGCTTTTGTATGTCTAGACGTAATGCCTAGGATTCCTTGTCGATCAGATGTAACTGTACTATGTCTGTAGTTTAGCAATATGTGGTAGAGTAGTACGTACTTAGGAATATCCTCTCGATTAATGTAGAGCAAGGACCATACAGTCCGAACAGGCCGTACCGCGATTAGAGCTAGGGTTCAAGATCAACGTAGCAATGCATATCCACGTTGAAGAATGAGTGGAAATTAATATTGCTATTTTCCAGAGACCTAATATATATTTGAAAGCCAAATTAAATGGCTCACAATGAAACTCTACAATATAATTAACCAAGGATAGTTTCATTTGCAATTAGCAAGTTCAGTATTGCATGTAGGGCTCATTAATTGATACAGTGCAATCTCATAGTTACAGTTAACACGCTCAACTGCTATATGACAGGCAATTTGGAAAATGCACTATATACTGTAGATGTATACTGGGTCCTCAGTCCTCACTACCGTTTTCATTCAAAAAAATTGTCGATGTTCTTCTTTTACAACATTGCCAATGTGGTAACACCGTTGAGGCAGATATACCATGTACCAGTAGTATATATACCTCTACACAAATAAGTACTAGTATAAAATTGAGTTAAAATGGAGTCCGTAGCTGGCACAGATGAAAAGAATCAAAGATGAAACCTGCTGTTTCAGCAGGATACACACTTTCATGTGGCAGTCAATGGTTGGCTTCAAACCTCTAGAAATGTAAAGTTACTGCTGGTGCAATGACTCCTCGAAGGACTAAAGGTAAAGATGGCAAAAGGACTAAAAGAAACAAAAGAACAAATTCTTTGAGCACAACTAAGGAGATTGCTAGCCATTCCTGCCTGCACTGGCCCTTTCATTCCTTGGAGTGTGCATGCACATGAATACATGTCTCTCTGCCTGCAGTACTGTGGGGGTGTGGGGACATACCATGATTACAGTGGCCGGGGAAAGGCTTTGAATGGAGATTGGCCCTTGGAAACCTAGAAACCTACACCATCTCTGAGAGGAGGACCATGCATGGAGAACTGGGTCACTACTTACTGATCACTCACTCGTACAAGCTGCTTACATATGTGTGTCAGTGTGTGTGCCGTCAGAATTGTGTGATCGATCTCTCAAAAGAGGAGAAGTGGAACAAGTTTAGAGCTTCCATGGATCCTCATGTTTCATTCTTTGACTGAATTAGTTAAAATAGAGGGAAAGCATTTGCAATCATTGTGGATTGCTAGGAATGCTGCTACTGTAGCTAGCATTAAACAAGTACTTACATGCTGTCCCTCAATCTAGGTGGCTAGTTTCTTGTGTTCAGTGCTTGCAATGGATATGTTGGTTCCTGAAAGTATGCGCGTGAGTCTCTGCAAGACTGGGAGCCGAGATAACAAAGGATGATGTGCTTACAAGACCTAGCTACCTGTGTTAGTAATGGGAATATGTGCACTTATCTATGCATGAGAATCCGAGTATAGGGCATACTGATCTCTCTAATCTCCACCATGGAGCAAGGGTTAGTTTTCCCAAGTGGGCACAATCTAAATTCTAGGCAATGTTTGCAAACTTAGAAGTGTTGCCAATCATGACCTTATTCATTTCCAAATGATACGTGTAATTGAATGCAACATGATGGGTATGTTTGTCTAAAAGAACATTATGAATGTGTGTTGGATCGATACTTCCTTTCATGGATGCATGCCATGCAACCTAGCTTTAATGATATGTAAACCTCACATAGAGTAGCATGCATGCATTATTGACTCAAAACCATGCATGCATTGCTGCTACACATCTATACACAAAACACAAGGAATAATTGAGTAGCCATTGCAAAATAACTCACACAGACGAAGATTGAACGGATAAAACCAATCGATCAACTCTCTTCGAGTACTCTCGTAGGTAGATATATATATATATATATATCACCTTCCACCATGAACATACAAATTTCACCAAGATAGTAAACCTAGTAATTAACGTCCATTACAACATAGGAAAATGGAGAACAATATAGAAATCCAGCACCTTACGCGACACCAAGGAAGAACCTAAAACAGTACAAGAACAGTGGCAGCAGCAGCGACAACAAGAACGGCATGAAAAACTCAATAGCAAAAACTAATTGATCTCGCCTACCAATTCTAGACCAATATTCAACCATCTCGATCGATCGCGGATAATCAGCGCAGCCCTATCTTGCACCACAACTCCTTAGTTTTGATCTTTCTCAGAAGCCATGACTAAAATTAAGCTTCAGGGCTTAATGGTTTATAGGGCTACCTTTTGCAGCTAGCATCCACCGTCCACGGAGGCATCACAGTATGTTCCCCGAGGACGATGAGTTGAACCCCGACAGATCAGCCCAGCCGCCTCCTGGAGCCACCGAGCCGCCGTTGCCGCCGCTGGCACTGCCTCCGTTGCCACCTGCACCGTTGCCGCCGCCCCAGAATTGAAGGTTCCCAGAAAGGCCAAGGAACTCCCTCGGAGAGGCATTTGTCATCGCCGTGAACGGCGGGTTGTCCTCCATCTTCACCGACGCCAGCTGCGTGATCAGCCCGGCTGAGCCTGGAACCTTGGAGCCGGCCAGCATCTGCCCGGCGAAGCCGGCAGCATAGGCGGCGCCTTCAGCGTCGAACGGGTAAATGCCAGACATTGGCGGTGGCATGGCGTCGGTGCGGTTCAAGAAGGGGAACTGTTGTATCTGCGGGAGACGCCACTGCTCTAGCCCGATGGCGGCGGCGCCTCCGCCGCCGAGCTGGTAGTCCACGGGATCCATTGAGCTCAGACCGGGAAACCCTAGCCTGGATGCGCCAGTGCTATAGTGATCGCCGCCTAGCGGGTGCAACGAGGCCAAGAAGGGCATCTGCGCCTGCGGCGGCATGATGGCCGCAGCCGCGGCCGCGGCGCTGCTGCCACCCGTGGTGGTGGAAGAAGTGGAGGATGACGTCCCTCCGGCGGCGGAAGCCGAGGCGGCCGACGACGAAGACGACTTGGACGACTTTGTGCGCTTGTTGCGGCGGCAGCCACCGCCGACAGGGACGCTACGGAGCGCACCGCCGCGCGTCCAGTAGCGGCGGCACGTCTTGCAGAAGTGGCGCGGCTGCGACAGCGAGTAGTTGTTGAAGTAGCAGAACTTGGTGTTGGTGGACTCGCAGCGCGGGCACTTGAGCCCCGGCTCCGGCTGCGGGATCTTGGCGAGCCGGGCGCGCTCCGTCATCGAGCCCGGCCGCACCGACGAGCCGCCCGTCGGGCCACCACCACCGCTCACTGCAACCGCAGCTGCCATGTCAGGCCGAGGAGCCATCAGCAACCCGGGAGTCGGCACCGGCGGCAGCTGGTGTTGTTGGTGGTGATGCGCATGCGCGTCCACTCCGCCACCGCCGCCTCCGCCTCCGCCTCCGCCACTTGGAAGCTGACCGTGGTGAGCTTGCTGTTGCTGAAAGCACCATCATTCCAAATCAAACAAACACCAAAGAGAATTAAAGGCCAGAAATTGAGATCACAAACTGAAAGAATATAGACAGTATATTCAACAAGAGATTTCGCAAAAGAGCCTAGGAATATTTCCTCTCCATTTTCTTTGGTTTTGCTTTTTTCATGAAGAAGCTATGGCCATAGAGAAAAGCTAGCAAAAGAAGAGAGATTTTTGGCCGAGGGAGCGAGAAGCGAAACCAAATTTTTACCTGCTGCTGGTTCCAATTGGGTGGATCAAGATAGACGGGAACCGAAGAAAAGACCATGGTATAGAATTGGTTTCTTTTGATCTTTTCCAACTTGGGGCCTTCTTTTTTGGTTTGTTTGTTCCTCCTTGCTTCTTTGCGAGATAAGGGTATATAGGTGCTTTAGGGGATCATGCAAGGATGGAGAGGTGGATCGATAAAGGCGGAGAATAACTCCCACTAGCTACCACCATGTAGGCTGGAATGGAACTAGCTGCTGAGAAGAGAGAAGGAAGAAGGCAAGGGAAGTAGGAGAAGAGAGAAGAAAGGGAAAGAGATGAAGAGAGAGAGAAAGAGAGAATGAAAGTGAGAGGGAATAAAAGGAGGAGGGGGTTTGTTCTTTTTTTGTTGTCTTAGTGGTGTGCTTGCATTATATATATTGGATGTGAAACATATGGGAGGAATGCAGAAGAGAGAGACTTCCTTAGCCTGTAAGAATGTGTGAGATATATGGATGGGTGTGGCTGGCTAGCTAGAGTGAGAGACGAGAATTGAAGGGGGTGGTTATATGCATGAGAAAAGCTGGAAACCCTAGCTAGGATCAGGAGGTGTGCTACTGTGGTGATGGCTGCTGTACTATTTGGAAGGCTTGCACCAGCTAAGGCTGGCTTGTTTGCTTGCTGTTCTTGGCCGGTTCATTAGCTACTAGGGGGTTTAACAGTGGAGTTAGCTAGCTAGAGGTTATCAAACTGAGCAACACTTGTCTAGGGGGCATGCTAGTGTATGTAGGTGCAACTTTATGCCCATATTGATGAAAGAGATCAATCAGTAAAGCTGGTCTTACTAGTACTCTTGGACTCTTAGCTAGTGGTGGTGATGGTGTAGAATTCCCCCTCTCCCTCTCCCTCTCCCTCTCCCTCTCTTTCCCTTGCCAAAGTTAACAAGTATAGCTAGAGTGCTAGACTACAGTCTCATGTATATGTAACTTTAAGTCCATAGCTAGGGATAAAGAGGCAATAAAGTACGTCTTACCAGTCTTAATACTAGCAGAGAGGTAGAGATGGAGGGGGAGAGAGAGAGAGAGAGAGAGAGATTTAATCTGCATAGAATAGTGTATGATGTACATGGTTATTTATCCCAACAAGTCCTTTCTATAGCTTCTGTAGCTGGATCGTCTGTCCTGTATATTTAGTAGTTCATTTGCAAGTACTGGGAAACTTCACTGCTTGGATGATAGGCTAGATCTCTAATGCTTTTCTTTCCATTGTACAAATTAAGCAAACATGCCATTTGAATACTGCTACTACTATCATAAAGCTTACACATTTGAATTGTGTAAGATCTGAACAGATCACAATATTCTTATTCTATTCTCTGGTCCTTCGAAAACTAAAAATCAACTGACTTAATTCATGCATGACATAAATAAATCGACGTAATCTTTCCTGTCAAATATTCTCCTATCTCAGTACATTATTTTTCTCCAAATGATGAGCACAAGGATATGTGCTCACTTGCTTATAATCATATATTTGTATTATTATTCTCCTTAGTTAGCTAGCTAGCCAGCTAGCAGTTAACTTAAATTAAACATAAACTCCACTTTTTCTTGTCTATGACTGATTAGAGAGATTGGACAGAAGATAACAATTTTCATTAGCAGTAGGATCTAACAAGTGTACCCTTCCCATTTACCAATGAGCTCATCCATTCATGGGGATCGATGAGAAATAAAAAAAACACTGAAGTGCAGAAGATGTAGTAGTTATATATATGGTGCCTTCAGAGATTCAGATAGTGCGTGCAGATTGCATATTAGAACAGAATAGCCGCTTCTAGCTACTAGCAAGTGCATGCCGCTCCTATATGCACTGCTTTCTGCAGCTGCAAACCTTCTGAAGACTGAAGTATATAGCCTGCATTCACAGCTTATGGCAGCTACATCATGAATGCAAATCAGCCAGGGGTCAAAGTGTCCAACGAGACGGTTAATTCTGCTACGAGTAATCAAGTTTGGCAGTTTTTTTTGCATGCATTAGTTTATTTGGGAACATTGCATAGCTGTATGTAGTTGAATAAGTAATTAGTGTGTGCGTTTGCATACAAGAGTTAGCGTTTGCATCAGTTTGGTGTGTTAGCGGTTAGCTATTTAGCCTCTTACACATTGTTGTCTTCAGTTGAGAGAAACAACAAAGAGAGAAGAATAGAAAAGATTAAAAGTAGCGCTAGGCAGTTGCAGTGCTACGCAAAATCTTTTGTGTTCTCTTCCTCTCCGTGAGTTCGTCTCCCTCACCTGTGAAAGTGTGCGTCCACGGGTATAATTTCCAACAATTGGTATCAGATCAACCGGTGTTGTGATGGTGAGGATGGCGAGGTCGTTGTCTCCGTTGACGTCAAGGCGTGTCGCTGGTGGCCTAGAGGAGGTGGCCAGCGGCGGCATGCATGTGGCGAGCTGCAGCGAGCAGGTGGCTCGCGGTAGGCCGTTGGCGCGAGTCGGGAAGGAGGAGAGCGTCATGCTCCAGTACCCGTTGTTGACTAGTAGCAACTATGCTGCATAGTCGATGAAGACGACGTCGAGAGGCACCAAGATAAGAAAGCACTTGCAGGCATCTACCATGGTGTGAGCAAGGAGACCCTTCTTGCTCTCAACGGCAAGAGGACGGCGAAGGAGGCATGCGCTACTCTCAAGTCCATGTACGTTGGAGTTGAGTGCGTTAAAAGGGCTAAGCTTCAAACTGTCAAGAAAGAATTTGACAACCTTCATATGCGCAACGGTGAGTCAATAGATACATTTGCTATGAGGGTCACCATCGCTCTCAGCAAGATGCGAACGCTGAGAGAGAGGGTTGAAGACTCTTGTGTGGTGGATAAGGTGCTTCAAGTCTTGACACCGAAGTTTCTGTCGATCGTTTGCACTCTCGAGAACCTCGAGGACTTGGATGTGATGTCAGTCAAAGAAATGTTCGGACGGCTAAAGGAGTTCGAGGAGCACCACATGATTAGTGAGGAGGAAGGTGAGCATCTGCTGCTCACCCGCGCCCAATGGGAGTCCATGGCCAAGAACAAGGAAGATGACTCCAGCTCCGGCAAGAATCGAAAATTTGATAATGCTAAAGTAAGATGCTACAACTGCAATGACTATGAGCATTTTGCCTTCAAATGCCATAAGAAGGAGGAGCAGACGCACCTCATGGAGGTGGATGCCGACGATGAACCGACACTGCTGTGAAGCCATCTTGATTAGGGAGAGATTGTTACGAGTAATCAAGTTTGGTGGTTTTTTTTGCATGCATTAGTTTATTTGGGAACCTTGCATGGCTGTATGTAGTTGAATAAGCAATTAGTGTGTGCGTTTGTATACAAGAGTTAGTGTTTGCATTAGTCTGGTGTGTTAGTGGGTTAGTGGGTCATGGTGCATGTTAGCTATTTAGCCTCTTACACATTGTTGTTTTTAGTTGAGCGAAACAACAAAGAGAAAAGAATAGAAAAGATTAAAAGTAGCGCCAGACAGTTGCAGTGCTAAGCAAAATCTTCTGCGTGCTCTTCCTCTCCATGAGTTCGTCTCCCTCACCTGTGAAAGTGTGCGTCCACGGGTATAATTTCCAACAAATTCCACGTATATACGCACATGCCTCCAGAGTGTTATGTGATTGAGCTATGTATCTATCATGCACAGCCTTCAATTCATATGAATAATTACTCATATGAATCAATGCATGGCAGTATTAAACTTGATACCTGTTAAAAGTTTGCTAGTACTATGCAGTGCAACTGCAGTTATGATATCTCATTCTCAGGTTCCCTAACTGTGTGTCCAAATGTCGGCATAGAAGTTTAACTTTGTGGTGCATAGCTTTAAGATTCTGCTCCTCTTTTGTTCTGTGAAGAGTTGTGTGTTCAATGTGCATTGCTAGTCATTTCTAGCTACTTCAAGATCGTAGTGCACCGAAGCCTGATCTCATTATATTTGCCCTTTTGAACGAAGAGAAGAGCATGATCGACCCAGCTATCACATATCAGGCAACTGCTGATGATGTTCAAGGAGAAATGATATTTAGTGCCATTGTGGTGCATAAACATCATGGTTGGAACCGGACTGGATGGTGCTTAATTGCATCCATCAGTGACAGGTAACTTAGCCTGCAATACTGAGCTTAGATTACTGAAACTAGCTACATATCCAGGCAATTAGGTTGCTACTAGTTAACTAAAGCTGGCTGCAAGAAGGAACACACAGCATGCCAAGCCAGCAAAAAAAAACATATGTTCATCTACTGTAACTCTGGCGACCCATCGATCGGTCGATTTTACCAGTATGCATTGGCCACCAGAATGCAGGGTTTTTTTATACCGGAGGTGGCTGGTATGGCCTAAAATTGTCCAAGATTTTCAAATCAAAAATTGATTTTTTTTAATAAGGATTTTAAATTTAAAAAACAAACTTGAGTAAAATTCAAGTAAATTTGACTTTTTGGGGTAAAATTCATCCAAACCTAATTTTTTAGGTCCAGATTGTATTCCTACTAGCCCCACCGATAGTATCGAAATTTTTGATTTTCAGCCGAAATTCGGAACACCGCCAATGACAGGAGCAGAAAGCTTGCGTATGCATGCATGGTGTGCCGTCATGTAAAGTCCAGGATACACACACTGATTTAGCTAGTGCCGACCCTGCTCGGTGCTCACCGGGAATTTTTTTTTCTATCAACCGTCAGAACCAGATTTACATCTGCCGGTGAAAAGCACAACCCACGAATACCGCGGGGGAAACTAAAGCGATGAACGCTCGCTTTGCCGCCTTTAATTTCGTTTCTTTTCACCACACAGTTGCCGCAGACAAGTGCAGTAGCAGTGTCACACTAGCTAGTACTACTGGTACTAGCCAGAGAGAGGAGAAGATATGTGAGAAGGCAAATCATGTGAGCAAATATTACTATTACGCGACCTAGGACACGAGATTAATTAAAGAGGTCGATAATGATTGAGGCAGAGTCGTTCTTTAGGTAGGGCCAGGGAATGCCGCTTTCCCCCTGCATTATTATTGCTTATGACTCATTGGGGCTGCTGATTAAAGCGAAAGACGCAGCGGCCCCGAGAGATCGCAGGATGTGAGCGAGATTCCGAGCACTTTGCCTCTGCCTGCCTGTTTCGATCAAATCCTGCTGCTCAACACACCACATCCAACCAACCGTCGGTCAGGCGAAACCTGCTCCAAGTTCAGCATCACTCGCTCGAGCGGCAAGATTTGCCTTTGTAGAGCGGCTAAGGCACCTCGATTTTTTGGTACCTGGAACTAGCTTGCTGCATCATGGTCAGGGAAGTGCAGCTGGAACATCCGCCAGCAGTGCTGCCGCCGACGGAATCATTCTGGAGTGACATCATTCCAAGGACATCAGGCAATCGGACATTCTCACTGGCAGCTCGTAGTCTAAGCCCGAGTACCTAACACAGCGGCTGGTTCATTGTTAATAACTCGAAACTCAAAAAGCGAATGCCATGCTGCAGGTTCGTTCTGAATTCACATTTCAATGACACACTACTAGTCAAAAGGCGCCACTAAGTAGCAATCATCTGATAAAGACTGAAGCATTAACAAAATATTGAATCCAAGACTTCAGAATACATTCGTAGGAAGTCCAAGCTCGAAAGCATCATGTGAAATTAACAACAAACAAAAACATGCATCATTGCATTGTTCACGACGCATGCACAAGTCTGTGATTAACCAAAAGTACCGCTAAATTCTAACCCAGGTGATATGATTGGCACCTGGGACTGAAACAGAAGGAGTATGATCCTTTTGTTTTACTATATGGAAGTCGCTAATGGAGTGATGGTTTTGATTTAATCGACCTCCTCAATCTTAGGGCCAGCGCCACTTCCACCAGCAGCCGGAGCATCATCCTCCATCCCACCAGCCATGTCAGCACCAGCGCCCTGGTACATCTTAGCAATGATGGGGTTGCAGAGGCCCTCAAGCTCCTTCATTTTGTCTTCAAACTCGTCAGCCTCCGCGAGTTGGTTGTTTTCCAGCCACTGGATCGCCTGCTCAACAGCGTCCTCAATCTTCTTCTTGTCGTCCGCTGGCAGCTTGGAAGCAATCTTCTCATCCTGGATAGTGTTCCTCATGTTGTAAGCATAGTTCTCCAGGGAATTCTTGGCATCAACCTTCTTCTTGTGCTCCTCATCCTCAGACTTGTACTTCTCAGCATCCTGGACCATCTTCTCAATCTCCTCCTTGCTCAGCCTTCCCTTGTCATTCGTGATGGTGATCTTGTTCTTCTGGCCAGTTGTCTTGTCTTCGGCAGAAACGTTTAGAATACCATTGGCATCAATATCAAAGCAGACCGTAATCTGAGGGACACCCCTAGGAGCAGGGGGGATTCCAGAGAGCTCAAATTTGCCAAGGAGATTGTTGTCCCTGGTCCGTGTCCTCTCACCCTCATACACCTGGATCAACACACCAGGCTGGTTATCAGAGTAGGTGGAGAACACCTGCTCCTTCTTGGTAGGAATGGTGGTGTTCCTTGGGATGAGCACAGTCATGACTCCACCAGCAGTCTCAAGACCAAGAGACAGTGGAGTCACATCAAGAAGGAGAAGGTCCTGCACCTTCTCATTCCCCTCACCGCTAAGGATAGCAGCCTGGACAGCAGCACCATAAGCAACAGCTTCGTCAGGGTTAATGCTCTTACAGAGTTCCTTCCCATTGAACAAGTCCTGCAGCAGCTGCTGAACTTTGGGGATTCTAGTCGAACCACCAACAAGTACAACGTCATGGACAGTGCTCTTATCCATCTTTGCATCCCTTAGGCACTTCTCCACAGGCTCCATGCACTTCCTGAAGAGGTCCATGTTAAGCTCCTCAAACCTGGCTCTCGTGATGGTGGAATAGAAATCAATGCCCTCGAAGAGGGAATCGATTTCAATGGTAGTTTGGGCAGTGGAAGAGAGAGTCCTCTTCGCCCTCTCACATGAAGTCCTAAGCCTTCTCAAAGACCTGGGGTTTCCACTGATATCCTTCTTGTGTTTCCTTTTGAACTCCTGGACAAAGTGGTTCACCAAGCGATTGTCAAAGTCCTCCCCACCTAGGTGAGTGTCACCGGCTGTGGCCTTCACCTCAAAAATACCCTCCTCAATAGTAAGGAGGGAGACATCAAAAGTGCCACCACCGAGGTCAAAAATAAGCACATTTTTCTCACCAACACTAGTAGCCTTCTTGTCAAGACCATAGGCAATTGCAGCAGCTGTTGGCTCGTTGATGATACGCATGACATTGAGTCCAGCAATAACTCCAGCATCCTTAGTAGCCTGCCTCTGGGAATCGTTAAAGTAAGCAGGAACGGTGACAACAGCATTCTTCACGGTTGATCCTAGGTAAGCTTCAGCGATCTCACGCATCTTGATAAGAACCATGGAAGAAATTTCTTCAGCTGAAAACTGTTTCTCCTCACCCTTGTACTGCACTACAATCATAGGCTTGTCCCCCAGGCCAGCAATAACTTTATACGGCCACATCTTGATATCGCTCTGGACAGGGGCATCAGAGAACCGTCTGCCAATAAGACGCTTAGCATCTGCAGAGTTTGATCAACAGAATCACCATTAGAAGCATCATTTGGAGGTTCATTTCAGTAATCCTGATTAGGTGGTCTGTAGCATTAATCAATAAATATCATATATTTCTATCAATAAATATCAATAAAGATAAAGAATACCCATATTTTGACAATAACAGCAAAATATTACCTGTCCTTGGTTTTAAGTTCCTCTAGTGAAGATAATGAATCATTATACCATGTAGTGCACAAAATTGATTCCAACTATATTTGTCACAAATGTTTTACAAATGCAGTATTATAAAAGCACACCAAGGAGAGGAGACTTTCATGTTGATGAATGAAGTTTAAAAAGTTTGGTTACATGCCTAACACAGTGACAAATCTGAATTAAGTTCGGAAAGTTTGGCTCAACTATTTGGATAGTTTGTGTTATTATCAAAAACAAGCTCATAGTGACTCTCCTTTGATTTTATTTTTGGCAAAAAGGTACTTATTGTATTTAGCAGGAGCACTAAGCCACTAATACAAACATAAATAAAATAATCTGTCCGTGGCAACAAAAACATATTCTCATCCAAAATTTGACAATGCTAAACAATTTATCAATATGGTAAATCCACAAGAATGTAAATTGCTAGTTTTGTGGGTATAAGCATTAATGTGAATATTTCATGTGTAAAATCACTTTACAAGGATATATATATATAGGATAAATACTTTCTACTCCCGGGTGTAGTTACTCCCACCTCTGATATACCACTTAAAAGAACTTGACATACTCCTTTATCACTTTGGGTATACTCATATACTAATTATAAGATATTCCAATGCGAACCACATGAAAAATTTGTAAGAAAGTCCTTAGTTTTTAGCATATTTTGTAAATACCTTCATATTTGCACTAAAAAGGAGTATGTCTAAAAATTTGTACATACCACCCCTGAAAATGTGTGAATACCACCTAGGTGGTCTTATATACTGTGATACTACACATACATACTCTCGGTTATGCAAGATACTCTCTACGCTGTGAGATACTGAAATAGGGAGTAACTACTCCGGGAGTAGGAAAAGGCTTCCTATATATATATATATATATATATATATATATATATATATATATATATAGTCTAGCTTAGTGAGTATGAGTGCAACTTAATTTATAATTTAATGGTATCCAGGACCTACATAAGTAATCTAGTTACTAGATGTATATGTGGATCAGAACAAGGGGTGACAAAGAGTATAGTTACATTTGGCAACTTTAACATGTGAAATGACACTTCTTCAGCATACATCACATGACTAAAAAAGTAGACAGCACACATTCACGGAAGAATACAGAAAAGGTATAATCCAGAAGAACCAGAAGCAGGGGAACAGAAAAGGCACATCTAGCAGCAGTTCTGGTTAAGCAATAACCAATTTAAAATTCATAACAGTCTCTCATACATAAGTGTACCAAAAATAGTTGCAATTTAATTGGTTAATAGTAGTGAACGTAGAAAATAAAGTATACAAACTACTTTGAACATGCAGGTCGAATTTTGAATGAAGTATTAAATGCTACAGGCGACCGAGAATGAAACTTAGCCTTTCAACAGTCACCAAAAGGCTCAAGTTGCCAAACCTATAAATTTGACCTCACAAGACACATCAGCATATGCACATAGCTTAGTCAACAAGTGCTAGAAAGCACTAGTGTGTCATAAATATCGTTCACCAAAATTCCTTACGCAATTAAATAAAAGAATTTTTGTCCACGCCTAAGAAAAAGAAAAGGAATATATATGATTGTATATCACCAATTTCGCTCTAGCCACCAGTCATGAACAGATCAAGGTGAGACGAGCAATGTGCAATTTCTCTATCAGCAAGTTTCTGCATAGCCCAATCTAAAAAATGTTTATGCATGGCCCGGCCGTCTCCTATATAAATTATCATCAATGAGGGCATACATCCATACCAGATAAGGAACACATCAAACGATCACAGTGAATAGAACAACTACAAGAGGTTTAAGAATAAGCATATAGATCTAGGAAAATATATAACAAAAGAAGCTGTGCAAATCATAGGCCGCTGTTAAAATATGCATCCTATAACCTCACATTGTGCATAAACCATAGAATCCACCTCGAATGTATCAAATCTAACACAAATACGACCACAACCTCATCCTCGCTTCTAAAGCCGTGCCAAAACCACTATTCGATACATATAATACTAGATTGACGGATCTAACGAAGCAAGGTCTCACGTTACGCGCAGACGGGCCACAGATCCACACATCTAATCGCGCAACCGTACAGATCGTATCAGAAACAGAGCAGGGCAGAGGCGTGCTCACCAAAGACGGTGTTGATTGGGTTCATGGCGACCTGGTTCTTGGCGGCATCTCCGATGAGGCGCTCCGAGTCGGTGAAGGCGACGTACGAGGGCGTGGTGCGGTTTCCCTGGTCGTTGGCGATGATCTCGACGCGGTCGTGCTGCCACACGCCGACGCACGAGTACGTCGTCCCGAGGTCGATGCCGATCGCCGGGCCCTCCCCCTTGGTCGGCGCCATGGCTCTCTCGAGATCGCTCTTCCGCTCGCGGCGGCGCGGGGAGGGGAGGGGAGGGGCGTGGGGGGGAGGCTGCTAGGTTTAGGGTTTTCGCGGCTGCGCCAGGAGGAGGGGAGGCGATGGCTGCTGCAGTCTTCGGAGGCGGCGGCGGCGGCGAGGTGGTATTTCTAGAGACCGCTTCACCTGGTCTCTCTCCTCCGAATTCGCGGGGGTGCGTGGGACCCCTCTATGGTGGAGTACAATACGGAAGGTACTTTCGCACGTCGTCGACCCTAGTTTGTGTGCCTGAGAGTGGGCCTAGTTTGTCAATACGTATGTAGGTCTTCTACGCAGTGTCTAAAGGTGATAAGGCTTCTATTAGAGATTGTAAAATTCTCGTGTGTAGTGGGACAGTGGAAGTGCCGGTGTTGGGACCCGTGTGGCAGTAGCGGGAAAGAAGAGTCTTTGGTGAGGAGTGGGTGCCACGATTTAAGGACTTTTCTCACGACAAGATCGCAATCGAGGTGTCTCCATAACCTTTTGATCTCAATCGGAGGGTTCAGATCAACCTGAAAGAGTTTTGCTTCAATCGATGGAACGACTCTCGAGTCCCCATGCCACTGGAAAACAATAAGAAAATGGAGAATTTGACAATCTGCCATATCTTACGGGTGGTTTTGATAAATTACCATTATGTTAATCGCGATTGATCAATTATCACATATTTTCTTTACCTCTTTGTTGTTTTATCACTTTGGATATTTCTACCATTGCCTTCTTT
Organism: Hsuehochloa calcarea; assembly: GCA_036346395.1. Classification (NCBI taxonomy): domain Eukaryota; kingdom Viridiplantae; phylum Streptophyta; class Magnoliopsida; order Poales; family Poaceae; genus Hsuehochloa; species Hsuehochloa calcarea. The sequence continues at coordinate 4,224,035 of CM070597.1, forward strand.
CGTCTTCTTCTTCCACCTCTTCTCTTCCTCATCTTATTTACTTTGGCCACAGCGCGGCGGCGGATTGTCGACGGGGACGGGGAAGTAGAGGACAACGACAGGTGGTGGAGCGCGAAGCAGGAGAGGAGGCGGTCGAGGTGGGCGGTGATGGCGTTGCAGGCATCCACGAGCCCGACGCCGGCGTCGAGGTGCACTGCGACAACGGCTGCGTCCCCCTCGTCAGCGAGCGCGGCGACGGGCGTCGCCGAGCGTGATCGCGAGGAGGTCGATGAGGCGCCCTAGTGCGGCGAGCAGGGAAGCCAGTAGGGGCAGTAGGCTCCGGAAGCGCGCGGCGAGCTTGGCGTCAAAGCGGGAGGTGGGTCCCACCCTGGCCGGCACCTTGCGAGGGGGGTGGCTCTTCTTGGAGGCAGTGGAGTGGAAGGGGAGGAGGGAGCGGTACTTGTTGGCGAGGAACATCTGGCTGGCTGGGGGTTTGGGTGGAACTCGCGTCGGTGTTGGTTAGGTGAGGTGAGCAAGGAAGCATGGAAGAAAGCAAGAGAAGAAGAGGTAGAAGACATAGGCAAAGTTGGTATTTATTTTTTAAAAGGGTAAAAAAATAAGAGGCGCACAAAAGATGGGGCAAAAGATCAATTACATGGAACTTAGTCCTAAATCATCAAAAATACGCTAAAGGTGGGGCAAATGATCAATTCTCCCATAAGAAAACACGTAGAAAAGTTTCAAAAAAGGGGGTCACGTTGCCACTTCTTTGAATACCCTTCTATCTTGTACCCGATTTCTTTTATGATTGAAAGCATTTGCTATCCATCCTACTCCCCTATAAAATTTGAGTTTGGTCCCCCATTCTTTCTAGATGTTTATATTACAATATTTTAAAACTTTGACAGAAAAGTATTTGGATTTGTTATCGAAAAATAATATTACTAAATTTATCATAAAAATACTTTCATAAAATTATGGTCAACTGTGTGTATTAAAGACTGATGTCTGCAACGACAAATGAAATAGTGCATTGGTAGCAACAATGATGTTATTATATATACACACACATGGAAACGTATCTAGTGCTAATGAGTAATTCAGTACTAAGGTGCTAATATCAATCTTGACCGCTGGAGGTGGGAGCATGTATAGTATTTAATGAAGACGCATTAATAAAGGTGCATTGAAGGTGGGAGCATGCAAAGTGATTAAATGGTTTAGAGGTGGGAGCCCGCATTAATCTTGGTTGTTCAATTCAGATCCAACGGTCAAGATTGGTATTAGCACCTTAGCACTGAATTACCCATTAGCACTAGATATGTTCCCTATATATATATTGTCGGACCCCGCGCGTTGAATATCCAAAATCCTCGTGTGTGTACCGTACTAGTCCCATGATCAGTGGTTAGTACACGCATCCACAACATTGGTATACACATCCATATACAATTACATACAACATGAAACATATATGGTACTTAACTTAAGCGATTACATCACAAGTGTATAATACACGGCCGACCGCCCAAATAAAGCGTCAAGTATCAGAAGTAGCAAGTTAAACAACAGAAGCATAATATATAAAGTACAAAGGTCCGTCGGTATGCCCATCCAAACCCTCAGGCAATTGACAAGATCAAGTCCTAACAAGACCCGTCATCGAACCCTCCGGTATCGGGTGCAAAGAATGTGTCGTCTAGCTTAGGGTCATCCTCAAACTCTTATCAACAATTTAAGTAAGATTTAGTAAAATTTGTACTTAGCAAGACTTATAGTGTATCACAACATAATTATAAATGCAATGCTAACAAAGGATGAGGCTCTACTCTACAAATTATTTTCATCATTTAAGCAAATTTTATTTGCAATAGCAATAATTAGTACGTTGCAACAAAAATTTAAAGAGCTATTGACTAATAATGAAATAATCAAGTAAGTAACAAAATCAAAGTAAACTCACAACCCTCCTCGGTTGTGATCAACACTTCAATCTTAGCTATAGACATGGCACTCAAGTTATCAACAACAAAAACCAACCCCACATTTTCCAACAAGAACTTTTTTTGCAAAAACCAAGTCTATACCCGTTAAGACTACACTAAACACCCTCATGACTGCGAACACGGATATTTAAATATATTTACACTATACATAGGTGTATAATTTTACCCACAGTATACTAATTATCTAGTTTATCTGGCATCTGTTGATACCACCGTTTACGATCTTTTAGTAAACAGTGTAGAGCACATAACGAAACCTTTACATCACCTAGTCCTAGCCTTGCACTAGCCCGGCAATGACAACCCTTAATTCGATCCCGAGTACCTCCCGTCAAAGTAAGTCATTAACCATTGTGTCGGCAAGCTTTGTTCCCAACGCCTCGGTGAAGGGAGCCCCTTCAAGCATGCCTAACAGGTCATGCTCGTACTACTGCGGCCTACCAACATGCAAGGCTAGTTTTCGATGACTTAATTACCTAAGATCGTCCCATACCGAAACATGTGGTTGTACACTTAGGCTTAGATAGGACTTACAGGCTTTCAATTCTTAATTGACCTGGGTTAGGATCTCCCCTATCTACATGCGAGAAATCCTCTCACATTCATCAATTCATATTATAACTCGCCCACGTTGCAATCTAGGTTTTTTATTTTAATTTTTACATAAAATTAACAGAGGTAACTCCTCTGGACCATCATTTCAAAATCTCCCTAATCATATTCAATATTCCATCCACTTTCAAGTTTTAGTAAAGACTAAAGCTCGGGTAAGCATTTATGCGATATTCGCATTCGAAAAACCCAATTTGATATTATTTATTGTCTAAACCATAACCTGATGGCCACAAAAGTAAAGATACCAATATTTCAAGGAGGGTGATGCATTGAATAGGAATATAACTATCGTTATCCCCAAATATAGCAATTTTAAGCAAACATATACGCATGTATAATAGATATTGCAGAAAGAAGTTCAATAATTGAAATAGTATGATCAACATGGTAAAAGGAGGTGCTTGCCTTGCTCTGGTATCTCAGAGTATGAGGATGGAGGATTGTCATAAATTTCATTCAAAGTATCGACGTCTATTCAAAAAGAGCTGATGGCAAAATAATTATAGAAAAATAATTTTAATAGAAACAAAATCCAAATATTTTTGCATATACAGATAGAACACAATTTTAGATGGATTTATATATATAAATCATTTGATTTGGAGTTCGTATGTAAAAGTTAAAGCCATTTAATTTAGCTCGGTTGTCAAATCTTGAAAATAAATAGAGGTGATGCCGAAAGCGTATTTTATTAAATTTATGCTTTCCAACAGACAAAGTGCATTTCCTTTGAACTGAAAATGGATTTTCTCATTTCATGAATTGTTCTTTTATTGGAAGCGATTAGCGGTGTACAATAAATGAAGTTGACTTGCATTCGATTTATTGTTGAATTGTTACTGCTTTATTGAGAGTACCTTACCATGACTTGCACAGGAGGCTTGGTTCATTTAATAATTTCTTTTGTTGTTATTTCCTATCTATCGAGAAAGTTCCATGATTTAGGCGTGTCCTATGAGTATCATCTAGATACCATCCTTACGATTTAGAAGGCGGCTTTTATGTGTCTTGAGTTTCATCATTGTATTAATATGTTCTTTTCATAGTCATTATCGTGAGCAAGCTTACGCTAAGGTACACCTATTACACTAGGTTAAACTTTAACTAAAATACGTACTAAGTACTATTTTTAGTTGAGTAGCCAATTACTCATTCCACTTCATGAGGCTTAGATGCTATTGACTACTAGTTCTTACCTAGCAAATATTCATCCTAGCTAATTAATTATCAATTCTCCTAACAAAAGGCCATTTATAGGAATTGTTATGGCCATCTTTCGTTTCTACCGAGTAGAACTAATTGGAGGAACTTATATAGTAAGGACTCATAGTTTAACTTCTTCTTTCAAATTAGACTTAATTATGTGTGTGGCGTATGTGTTATATTATGTCCTAGTTAAGTTGTGTTCGTTGGAAGGATAATCCCTCAATCTAGTCAACTGTTAACGGCCCGGGGCGCGGTGGTCATGTAGACACCTTATACATACATGGTTACATTTCAACTACGGTATAAAGTTTTATAGATAACACAAAATTTGTAGTTGAACTTCTATTTTAATCTAGACATTAGAGTCACGCTAACTAGTCTTCAATTAATGTTTACCACTATTTTCATTTTAACTGGTAATAAAATAGATGAACCCTATATTTAATAGTCTTATGACTTGTTATCATTTCATGAGTATGCACAATTATATTAAATCGTCCTAACTTAAAACTTAAAGTATTTATTAATGGTTTAAGATCCTATTGCCATTTGCTAGTGATCAATTTTAATTACTTGTTATTTCCTTCTTTCTCTTAATCCTTGACTATCTATTGTCCCATATGTCATGTTTTAGGATTATTATATTGAATTAATTCTACAAATTTGTAGTTACTAGATTAGGGTATAATTCCTAATGCAAATTTACCTATCTGATAAGTATACAATTTTTACATAATTATTAATGACCTGTCAAGATTTTCTAGTTAATCATTTATCCCTTTTTAATTTACTTGGCATCTTATTAAGTGAGGACTAACCATTATTAAGACATTAGCAATATTAGCAATTTTACTTGATTTTTAATTTGGAGCATCGTCTTATGAATTTACTCTAAGTGTCTACTGATAACTATTAATAACTAATCATTTTACCTATTTGATTTACCCTTCTCATTGACCTATTGCCACTATTGACATCATCATAACTATGGCATAGGGTTTATTGTTGTTTACACATCTATGTTATAACCTTGACTTCTAACTAGTTTGCGCCTTTTAGATTAAATTTTATTGGCTAAATAATTCAACATAACTTCTAATTACTTGCATTTGAAATGGCATTAGCTCATGCCTTATTCAATTTCCTAACCGCGCATCAATTTCATTAAGAATTTGTCTAAGTGAAGTATTTTCTTGGTTGATTAGTTCACTGGCCATTTTTTCCAAATGTTGGTTGGAGGTTCACTATTACTAAGGCAATTGTGCTTGGATGAAATTCCTAGTTGCCTTTGTTTTTCTCTTAAATTGATTGTTAGTGGCTACTAAGCACTTTCACAAGCCTAATCATTTGATTTAGTTCTGGACCCGCTGTCAGTCGCTTAGCCAACTAGCTATTGTTGGTCCACTTAAAAGCGGGTCCTACCCATCAGTGTCTTGCTACACACAAAGAGAAAGCACACTAAGGAGGCCAGAGCGGCTCGGGGCTGCGTTCAATGCCGATGAGGGAGTGGCGACCCCCAAAATGGGTTCCGAGAGGAACAAGGAGGCTAGGGGTAGTGGCGTCGCGGCTCGGGCGGGCAGCGGCTAGCCGTGAGGAAGAAACAAGGTCGGCAATGCTCGAATGGGAGAGGGGCCAAACTAGGGGGAGCATGAGCATGAGAGAGGCAAATGGATCTCACCAGAGCACTCGGTAGGGGACGGGAGAGGTGACAAGGCGGTCCGACGATGAAAACCCGATGCGACGCGGTGAGGTCATCGTGGCGGCGTCGCTGCAGAGAAATAGATTGGGCGTGAATGATGGGAATAGGTAAGGGGTGGTGTGCAGATGCTCTGGGCGTAAAGAATTGACACGGGGCTCACCTGAGAAGAAATGGCATCGGGGACGGCCGCTTTGGCCGTGAGCGAGGAAGACGACGGTGGCATGGTGCTCCTGTGGACAAAGGACCAAGTTAAGTGAGGGGGGAATGATCCTTGGGTACTGGAACGTGTTGTGACTCGGTCCATTAGGGGAGGGGCTCACTGGTTTGGCTGGAACGACATGTGGAGGCGGCGGCCACGAACTGAGTGTCGCCGGACGCGAAGAAGAAAGCACGCGTCCTCGGAGCTTCAACTACAGAGAGAGAGAGAGAGGTGGTGAGGGATGGGAAGAGAGCATCGAGGAGGTATAGAGGGACATGAAGAAGTTGGTCGTAGGTCTTTGGTGCGGCCGGGAGGTTGGGCGAGCGGCGACGGCCATGGCCGGCACGCGACACTCGGCTCCGAGTTCGAATTGAGCTCGGGGAAGGGAGGAATGGAGAGGGGAGATGAGGGGAATAGAGAAGGAGACCATGCGTACTTGGTGCGTGGCTTATCGGGGGGACGATGTAGAAGCTCGCGAGAAACCGCAAGAAGCTGTCGATGGTTTGCTCTTGGCGATGACGCGTGGCATGGGCAGATGCAGGGTATGGGCTCGGATTGGCGGGCGCTACCGGGAGCAGAGCATGGGCTCGGGCGCAGGGCATGGGGTGGAGTTGAAACCGGGGGCGGCTGGCTGAGCCGGTGGGCAAGCGAGTTGCTCTGGCATGCTCGGGGCAGAGCAGCGCATGGAGGAAAAAGACTGTCGGGTGAGGCCTACTGGTCAGTGAGAGGAGGAAAGAATTCAATTCTAGGATTTTTTAAGAATGCTGAGGGTTTGAGGGGATTTTAAAATATAGGAACCGATGAAAGCATCTAGGCCCCTAAAAATGGTTTTGGTAATTAATGATAATATGTGAATATGGGATTAACAAGTTTACTAAGAATGTGCAAGGTTAATTCCATTTGATGAACATGATGAAGCAAGGATGCATGCTAAAGGAAAATGTGAAGATCAACAAGGCTTAAAGTCAAGGTACAAATAGTCTAGGATCCTTTTCTATTTTACCGGTCTAAGGAGAATTGGTTGGTAGACCGGATTATAGGATAAATGCCGTACTATTAAGGGGGATCACGACTAGTAGCTTGATAGCTTATTCTTGTGCCATATGGATCAACTTAGGATCATGCATGCATTTAAAATTGGACTTGAATTTAAGTTAGAATGAATTCGTGCTTTAATTCGAATCGGATGAACCAAGGCTTAGCAAATGTTGTACCGAAGCGCGGTTGTTCCGATGATATTTCGCGTTGCAAAATAACAATCTGAGTGTAATCTCCTTTGAAAACCGCTTTTGAGAATCGGTTGTATCACAGATAATCGGATGAACCGCATCCCGGTTGTTCGATGATATTACAATGTTGCAAAATAACAAAGACAAGTGTAATCTCCTTTGAAAACCTCTTTGAGAATCGGTGTATCGCACGTATAATCGGATGAACCGCAATACGGATGTTCAAATGTATTTGGCGGTTGTAAAATTCGCAACGGATGCAAAATCTCCGGTTTAGAAACCCGAAATCGGACGATCCGGTGTTTGCTCATGGATGAACCGCAACTAAATCCAACGGCTATATCGTGCATTTAATGCGTATAACATAGCCGTTCTATCGTGCATTGAGCATAGCGCGGTTGTACCGATGCTAACACGCCGGTTGTTCCGATATGTGTCAAATTTCGAACTTCTTCCCAACGGCTAGAATTGTTTGGTGGAGGCTATAAATACCTCCCCAATCGCACAAGGGACATGTTACACAAAGGCATTAAAGATATCTCAACCCTTGTGAGCATTGTGCATTCAATTCTACTCCCAATTTACTCTTGCATTCATTGAGAGGAGATCAAGTGCATTCATCTTTAGTTGATTCATTGGCACTTGAGTAAAGTCAAGCGAGGATCGTTGATCTATTCTCTTGGGGTGTTGCCACACTCCTAGACGGCTTGGCGGTGAAGCACGGTGATCTTCTCAAGTGAAGCTTGTGAGAAGACCCGAGCAAGATTGTGAGTGGTTGGTGTTCACCATCTCCTGAGCGGAGGAAGAACAACCCAAGTGATCGAGGAAGGCTTAATTGTGGAGCCGGCTTGAGTGATCAAGCTTCCTCAACGTGGACTAGTGAAGACCGCAAGTCTTCGATACCACGGAAAAACATCATTGTGTCTTGTGGTTATTTCTTGTCTTTACAATTCCGCACTTATATTTCTAGCTTGCTTATTGTGATTAAATTGCCTAGCTAGGAGCATAACTTGTTAATTTATTAAAACTTTAAAACCTCCTATTCACCCCCTCTAGTCGGTTATCCTTGATCCTACAAGTGGTATCGAGCTTGGTCTCTCCATTGTTGGACTTAACCGCCTAGGAGAGCAAGGATGGCTAGTGAGGGAATGGCTTTAGGAAGGGCTCCACTCTTTGATGGCACAAATTATGCTTATTGGAAAATTAGAATGTCAATCTTTTAAGGGCCATGAGTCCAAGCATTTGGAAAATCGTAAATGATGGTTACACTATGCCTCTTAATCCACTTGAACCCACGGATCAAGACATGCGTAACTCTCATTTAGATGCCCAAGCTATGAATGCTCTCTTTGGCGCTTTGAACGCGATGAGTTCAATAGAGTGAGCAATTTGGAAACCGCTCATGCTATTTGGACAACTCTCTCGAAATCCATGAGGGTACATCCACGGTCAAAGAAGCCAAATTGCATAGGCTTCGGATTAAATATGAGACATTCATAATGTTGCCTCATGAAAACATCAATGAGATGTATTCAAGACTCAACAACATTGTGAATGAGCTCAAAGGCCTTGGGACTAACCTTTCCGATGTTGATATTGTGCGCAAGATGCTTAGGGCTCTTCCTGACAAATATGAAACTTTGGTGACGCTCTTCATCAACTCTCCCGAATTGCCAAGGATGACACCAACGGCCTTTTGGGCAATCTCATCACAAATGAGTTGTTCAAGAAGGACAAAGAAGAGCTCGTGGAGACATCCTCCTCAAAGAAGAAAATTACCGCTTTCAAAGCCAAAGCGGAATCAAGTGATGATGAGGATGAAGGAGAAGATTCCGATGAGGAGTATGCACTCCTTGTAAGAAAAATGAAGAAGTTCATGAAGAGACGCCCCAATAGAAGCTACAACTTTGACAAATACAAGAAGGGACAATATTCAAGTGACAAGAAGCGTTATAGCAACATTCGATGCTATAATTGTGATGAAAAGGGCACATCTCATCTCGTTGCCCATAAAGAAGGATGACAAGGACAAGTCATTCATGAAGAAAGAATATAATGGCAAGAAGAAGCTTTTCAAGAAGCTTCACAAGGATGGCAAGAATGAAGCTCACATTGAGAGTGGGATTCAAATGATGAATCAAGCGACTCGACTCAGATGAGGATGAGTCTCCCAAGAAGAAGGGACTAGTTGGCATTGCTATCAAAGAAACTCCTTCACTATTCTCCACTCCTACATGCCTCATGGCAAAAGGAGATAAGGTAAAATCCATTGATAGTGATGAACCAACTTATGAAGAATTATTGGATATGCTTGATGAATTAAATGAATTTAATGGAAAAGAGAAATCAAAATTTAAAATCTTGAAGAAAGAATATCTCTCTAAAAGACTCTTTTGAGGAGCTAAAGAAAGCTCATGATTCTCTCATCTTAAAGAATATTGAAAATCTCATTCACATATTGGAATTACTTGTGATTTAATGAATGAGATGTCTAAAGTAGATATTGCTATAAATGAAAAATCCATGTCTAGCATTTCTACTTCATGTGATGATTTACTTGCCATGCCATGTTGCTCTAGTGATGATTCAATTGCTAGTTTAGCAAATACTTGTGATCCTTTACTTATTGTTGAGAACCATGAATTAAAAGAACAAGTCAATAAACTAAGCAAAAGTTTGGAAAGATGCTTTAAGGGTAAGGCCACCTTAGACAAGCTTTTGAGTGAGCAAAGGTGCTCATTCAACAAGGAAGGTCTCGGTATGTGCCTAAGAAAGGTAAGAAGCAAGCAAATAAACCCACAAGGTATGTGAGGGAAAATGGTAAGTATTGCTATAAGTGCTTGGAAATAGGACATGTACAACAAAATTGTCCTAAAGGTAAAATTGCATCTTTTGGTATATATGATTCATGCTATATGCTTAGAAAGACTAAGGATGGTAAAATACTTGCTCATTTTATTGGCACTTCAATTTTAGGCGCTAAAAGAATGCTATTTGGGTGCCTAAAACCTTGGTCACTAACCTCCAAGGACCCAAACAAATTTGGGTACCTAAAAGAACTTGATTCTTGTTTTGTAGGTGAACTACAAGACCGTGGAAAACATTGGGTGCTTGATAGTGGTTGCACTCAACACATGACCGGTGATAGAAAATGTTCACCACATTCGAGAATGGGAAAGGAATGGACAAAATCACATTTGGTGACAATAGCAAAGGAAAGGTAATTGGATTGGGTAAAATTGCTATCTCAAATGACCTTTCCATTTCAAATGTATCTCTAGTAGAATCACTAAACTTTAACTTGTTATCCGTAGCTCAAATATGTGATCTAGGACTAATTTGTTCCTTCTCTAAAGAAGGTGTTACAATTTCAAATGAAAATGATAACTCTTTAATTTTTAAAGGATTTAGATTTGGAAACCTTTATTTGGTAGATTTCACTTCAAATGATTCATGCTTAAAAACTTGTTTGATGGCAAAAACCTCCTTGGGTTGGCTTTGGCATAGAAGGCTAGCTCATGTAGGAATGATTCAACTCAAAAGCTTTTCAAACATGATTTAGTTGTTGGCTTGAAAGATGTGAAGTTTGAGAAAACCGACTTTGTAGTGCATGTCAAGTCGGTAAACAAGTCGCTAATTCTCACCCTTCCAAAAGTATCATGTCAACTTCTAGACCATTGGAACTCTTACATATGGATTTGTTTGGGCCAACAACCTATAAGAGTATCGGGAAATAGCTATTGTTTGGTTATTGTGGATGATTACTCTAGATATACATGGGTATTCTTCCTAGATGATAAAAGTGAAACCTCCTAATTTTCAAAACTTTACAAAAGGGCCCAAAATGAATTTGATTTCAAAATAAAGAAAATCAGAGTGATAATGGTTCCAGTTCAAAATACTAAAGTTGAAGACTTTTGTGATGAACTTGAATAAAGCACTAACTTTCCACAACCTACACCCGGAACAAAATGGAGTTGTAGAAAGGAAAATCGTACATTAATTGAAATGGCTAGGACAATGCTTGATGAATATAATACTTAGATAGTTTTTGGCGAAGCAATTAACACCGCTTGTCATGCCATAAATCGTCTTTATTTACATCGTCTTTTGAAAAAGACTTCCTATGAGCTTCTTGTAGGAAGAAAACCGAACATCTCCTATTTTCGTGTCTTTGGTTGTAAATGCTATATTTTAAAGAAGGGTGTTCGGTTATCAAAATTTGAAAGTAGATGTGATGTTGGTTTCTTACTAGGTTATTCATCAAATAGTAAAGCTTATCGTGTCTTCAACAAAAACTCCGGTTTAGTTGAAGAAAAACATGATGTTCAATTTGATGAAACTAACGGCTCTCAAGAAGAGCATGAGAATTTGGATGATGTAGGCAATGAAGCTTTGAGAAGGGCAATGGAGCATATGCAAATTGGTGACATAAAGCCCGAAGATGATTCATCATCCTCCACACAAGTTGAACCACCAACATCTTCTTCAAACCAAGTTCAACTTGACAATAAGGAAGATGATCAACCATCTAACTTACCACCAAGAATCCACAATGCAATTGCTAAGGATCATCCAATAGACCAAATATTGGGTGATGTAAGTAAGGGTGTTCAAACTCGATCTCGTGTTGCTTCTTTTTGTGAATATTACTCTTTTGTCTCTTGTATTGAGCCAAAGCATGTAGAAGAAGCACTTGAAGATCCGGATTGGGTGAATGCTATGCATGAAGAACTCAACAACTTCACCCTAATGAAGTTTGGACATTGGTGGATCGACCCAAGGAACACAACGTCATTGGTACAAAATGGGTCTTTAGGAACAAGCAAGATGAAAATGGTTTGGTTGTTCAAACAAAGCAAGATTGGTAGCTCAAGGGTATTCACAAGTTGAAGGTTTGGATTTTGGTGAAACTTTTGCTCCGTAGCTAGATTAGAATCAATTCGGATATTACTTGCTTTTGCATCATGCTTTGATATTAAATTATTTCAAATGGATGTTAAAAGTGCTTTCTTAAATGGTAAAATTTCGAACTTGTATTTGTTGAACAACCTCCGGTTTTGAAGATCCTAAAATCCAAATAATGTCTATAAACTCTCTAAAGCGCCTATGGCCTTAAACAAGCTCCTAGAGCATGGTATGAACGACTTAGAGATTTTCTAGTCTCAAAAGGATTCAAAATTGGGAAGATTGATTCAACCTTATTTACTAAAGTTATAGATGATGATTTCTTTGTATGTCAAATTTATGTTGATGATATTATTTTGGGTCTACTAATCAAGATTTTTGCAAAGAGTTTGGTGATATGATGTCTAGGAATTTGAAATGTCGATGATTGGAGAATTAAGCTACTTCCTTGGATTCCAAATCAAGCAACTCAAAGATGGGACCTTCGTGAGCCAAACCAAGTATGCAAAAGAATTGATCAAGAAGTTTGGTATGGAGGATGCAAAACCCATCAAGACTCCCATGGCAACAAATGGTCATCTTGACTTAAATGAGGGAGGTAAATCGGTAGACTTAAAGCTTTATAGATCTATGATTGGTAGTTTGCTTTATCTTACCGCATCTAGGCCCGATATCATGTTTAGTGTTTGTATGTGTGCTCGCTTTCAAGCAAATCCAAAAGAATGTCATTTAATGGTCATTAAAAGAATTCTAAGATATTTAAAGCATTCCTCTAGCATTGGCCTTTGGTTCCGAAAGGTGCTAAATTTGACTTAATTGGATATTCTGACTCGATTATGCGGGATGCAAAGTGGATAGAAAAAGCACCTCGGGTAGTTGTCAATTTTAGGAAGATCTTTAGTATCATGGTCATCCAAGAAACAAAATTCCGTAGCCTATCCACCGCCGGCCGAATATGTTTCAGCGGAAGTTGTTGTGCTCAATTGCTATGGATGAGGCAAACATTGATGGATTATGGAATTAAAACCGATAAAATGCCTCTTTGTGTGACAATGATAGTCTGTGAAAATTGCTAATAATCCTGTTCAACACTCAAGAACCAAGCATATAGATATTCGCCACCATTTCTTGAGAGATCATGTGATCAAGGGAGACATTGAAATTAGCCACATAAGAACCGAAGACCAATTAGCGGATATTTTCACCAAGCCATTAGAAGAAGGCCGCTTTTGCAAATTGAGGAATGAATTAAATGTCATAGATTATTCAAACATTGTTTAAATTTTTGATTATTACAGTGCTTTTTATTTGGTGTTATTTAAATATTTTGTAAAAGAATTTCTCAAATCTCATATTAAATTCACTATAATTATAAAAACTATGTTTATATATAATCTTCAGTATATTATATGCATAATGATCCCTAGATGGTGTTTTATTGAGTGTAAATCTAAGGATCATTTGCAATTATTCAAAATTCCAAAGAAATCCGAGCTTTATCAAAATCCCGTGAAAATCCAGACATCCGAGTTATGCGAATCCAGACGTCATGATCATGGATCATCCGGCGTTATAATAGCGGAACGTCCGCTTTCCTTTTGACCTTATCACCCAAATGCTCGTCTGCTTTCTTTTTCATCTCGGTCGCTCGGGTTCCTCTCTCTCCGAGGCGCCTCTCAAAACTCTCTCTCAAATCGAGTGATTCTCTCGGTGGATCTCCAAGTCCTCGCTGATCCTTGCATTTCCAGTGCTCTCCTTCCTCAAATCTCAAGGTAAAACATCTCTTGATTCGAGTTTTACCGCTTTTGGAGCACTCGGGCGCGCTTAGGGTTTTTGATAATGCGATTGATATCTAGCAATCTAATTGGGCAAAAGTGCTTCATCGGTGTCCTATGACCCTTGCGCATCCGGTTCTAGCACTCACTCTCTTAGATTCCATCAAAATCTCGAATTTCTTCAACCCTAGTTTTGGTCAGACAATCGGACGTTCGGTTCTTGAGGGCGAACGACCGCGATTCGACGTTCCGCCACATAACGGCGGATGATCCGATTATCTGACAGTAACCGTAAATTGTCATTTCTTTCAATTCAATTCAATTCAAATCTGTTCCTTGACATCTTATAATCACTCCAATCTCAGATAGATGCCTAGAATGCGAGGAACATCCAAGAAGTCTCGAGGATCGTCAAGACAAGGGTCTTGGCACCTCAACCTCCACTGCAGGAAAAGGAAAGGGAAAGAGACCACTCCGTAAACCGAATCGTAAAATAGCTCGGAAGTAAATCAATTGAGGAATCAAATCCAAGAAGAAGAAGAAGAAGAGGAAGTTCCTCCAAGGACAGAAGATGATGATTTGATTGATCCTCCGGGACTCCTCTTGACCTACATCTTACGTCAGATGACTATGCCATCAAGCGCCATGTCAATCAATATCTTCGAAGAATGACACATTAAATCCAAAATTCCACACAATCTTTCAAGAGCAAGTGTATGAGCAAATATATAGTAGGCACAAGAAATTTGCCGATCATAAATGGATTAATTGGTCTAATATTAATACTTTGGACAAATACAATGGAGTCTATCGACTTTTCTACAATGTGGGTCTTCATGATCTTGTGGGCATAAAATGAATTATGATGACAAGATCATTCGACGCTTTATGCCACATTGCATATGTCCCATGACTTGAAGACTTTTAGATGGTCGATCGGTGTCGAAATGTGGAAAGCACCAAAGAGGAATTTGCGAGAGTGTTGAGAATTCACCAAACTCTTGGGACAAAATCTTTGAGAGTTCAAATTACTTGTTCTGCTTGGGCGGGCATTATGACTCTTCACCAAATGCAAGTTAGGGACAATTCTTGGATTGAAGCAGTGAGCATGATTAACGGATAATTAATCATACTTTCTACCCTAAGAGTGGGAATTTCGATGCGATGCGGGGCATGTTTGGAACATGATAGATCATATTGTGGAGGAGTTAAATTTGATGTAGTGGATGTTATTCTTCAAGGCATAGCCTCCTCCAAGAATGACAGAGTTAAAAGGATTTATTATGCTCCTTACATCATGGCATTGATTGTTAGAAAGATCGAGTACCGTGGTGGTTTGGGATCTACTCACAAGCCATATAAACCACGAGATGCCATTCCTCCTCAACAAGTCTCCGAGGATGCCCTCGCGAGGTTGATGCTCCTCCTATTCGCTATGCCCGATGCAAGTGCTCTAGCGCAAGTACTTCAAAATCGCATCTATTATCAAGACTTTGCAGAAATGAAGGTCAACAAGTTGCCTTCAGATGAGACTCGTCATAGGCTTTCTAAGATGGCGGCTATCCAAAATGACTTCTTTGATGAGACTCATAACAGATTATCGGCTTTGTCCGAGGGCCTAAATGACTTAGAACATTTTCTCAAGACCCTCGGCGTTATGTTCGCCGACCTCCTCGATCGCCCAAGGGTCCTTCTTCTAGGACACCAGCACCTACCTCACCTCCTCACCGCACCTCTCGAGTTTGAGCTCCAGGCTCCTCCAGGCTCCTACCACCCTCTCGGATCTCAGATCCCGCCCTCTGTGTCGGCTTCTCCGGATCCCGCACTTTGACTCCGCTTTCTTTGCTTCTCCCGCTCCCGCCAGACCCGCTTTCTTCCTCTCGGGACCCCTGCTTGATGCTTTTGGTACTTTGATGCCAAAGGGGAGAAATTGTGAAGATGTGAAGACTTAGTTTTAGGGGGAGCTATGGGCTTATGTGACTATGGGCTTATGTGATTTATATGTGTTTTGTAAAACTGGTTGATTGTTGATCTATTTTGTGCCTGTAATAGTTGGTAACTTTTGTTGAACTTGTGGAATGTGGTTATGTCTTATTATCTTTTATACAATGCAATCAATTATTTGACATATCTTATCTTGTATTGCTTCCTCAAGTTCATAAATGCAAAAGAAACTCATAAAATTTTCAATTCTTTACATATGCTTGCAAATTATTTACTATCCATATGCATTTGTTTAGGGGGAGTCTTCTTTTAATTGGATTTGACAAGAAAAATAATTCTCAAAATTTACTTATGCTCATTGCAAAGATTATTTTACCTGTCAAAAGACTTCAAAAGAATATACACTCTTAGTATATTCAAAACAACTTTTCTCACATATTAAGTGTGTTGTCATCAATTACCAAAAAGGGTGAGATTGAAAGCATCTAGGCCCCTAAAAATGGTTTTGGTAATTAATGATAATATGTGAATATGGGATTAACAAGTTTACTAAGAATGTGCAAGGTTAATTCCATTTGATGAACATGATGAAGCAAGGATGCATGCTAAAGGAAAATGTGAAGATCAACAAGGCTTAAAGTCAAGGTACAAATAGTCTAGGATCCTTTTCTATTTTACCGGTCTAAGGAGAATTGGTTGGTAGACCGGATTATAGGATAAATGCCGTACTATTAAGGGGGATCACGACTAGTAGCTTGATAGCTTATTCTTGTGCCATATGGATCAACTTAGGATCATGCATGCATTTAAAATTGGACTTGAATTTAAGTTAGAATGAATTGATGCTTTAATTCGAATCGGATGAACCGAAGGCTTAGCAATGGTTGTACCGAAGCGTTGTTCGATGATATTTCGCGATTGCAAAATAACAAAGATCTGAGTGTAATCTCCTTTGAAAACCGCTTTTGAGAATCGGTCGTATCTGCACAGATAATCGGATGAACCGCATCCGGTTGTTCCGATGATATTACAATGGTTGCAAAATAACAAGACAAGTGTAATCTCCTTTGAAAACCTCTTTTGAGAATCGGTTGTATCAAGACGTATAATCGGATGAACCGCAATACGGATGTTCAAATGTATTTGGCGGTTGTAAAATTCGAAACGATGCAAAATCTCGGTTTAGAAACCCCAAATCGGACGATCCGGTGTTTGCTGCGGATGAACCGCAACTAAATCCAACGGCTATATCGGTGCATTTAATGCGTATAACATAGCCGTTCGCGCATTGAGCATAGCGCGTTGTACCGATGCTAACACGCCGGTTGTTCCGATATGTCTTTGAAATTTCGAACTTCTTCCCAACGGCTAGAATTGTTTGGTGGAGGCTATAAATACCTCCCCAATCGCACAAGGGACATGTTACACAAAGCATTAAAGATATCTCAACCCTTGTGAGCATTGTGCATTCAATTCTACTCCCAATTTACTCTTGCATTCATTGAGAGGAGATCAAGTGCATTCATCTTTAGTTGATTCATTGGCACTTGAGTAAAGTCAGCGAGGATCGTTGATCTATTCTCTTGGGGTGTTGCCACACTCCTAGACGGCTTAGCGGTGAAGCACGGTGATCTTCTCAAGTGAAGCTTGTGAGAAGACCCGAGCAAGATTGTGAGTGGTTGGTGTTCACCATCTCCTGAGCGGAGGAAGAACAACCCAAGTGATCGAGGAAGGCTTAATTGTGGAGCCAGCTTGAGTGATCAAGCTTCCTCAACGTGGACTAGTGAAGACCGCAAGTCTTCGATACCACGGGAAAAACATCATTGTGTCTTGTGGTTATTTCTTGTCTTTACAATTCCGCACTTATATTTCTAGCTTGCTTATTGTGATTAAATTGCCTAGCTAGGAGCATAACTTGTTAATTTGTTAAAAACTTTAAAAACCTCCTATTCACCCCCCTCTAGTCGGTTATCCTTGATCCTACAACCGAGCCCCAAAAAATTATGAATTTTTTTAGGAAGCTCCTGACACAGTGTAGATTATTGTGTAATTTTTCTATGATTTTTTTGTTCTATATTTTCTCAAAAATGCTTTTAAGCTTCTATTTGCATGCATTTGTATTTTTTGATTTGATAAAAGTTTCAAAACATGTTTGAAATGTTTTCCCATTTTATCAATAGTACAAATACACCAAGTTTGGATTTTTAATTATCATCTTTCATTTCGATTTATTTTAATTCTCAAATTGGTTTGTATTTCAAAAAAATGATGCTTAAGTTTCATAGTTAGACAAAAAAAACTTGAATGAAAATCCATAAAAAATGAATGACAATAATATGCATAAGTTTTTTTAAAAAAGTTCACATTTTCAAGCAATTTAAAATGAACTAGATTTGTTGGATTATATATATGTATATACATTAACACACACAGACACACATATATCGCCAGAAGTGTACACCGCTGCCTCATTTATTAACCAAAGTATTTCCTAATAATCATTTATCTAGATTTATATAAATATAGTTTTTAGTTTTTTTATGTAACCATATCTCATTTATCTACATATAGCTTTTAGTATTTGAAACAAAAATTATAAAACTAATAAAGCGAAGCATCTAATAGTCTTGATGTGAACGAAGAAATTATTGCAATAAGTTTCTCGACTCCTTTCGCGGAACAAGAGTATCAAATTCATATGTAATACCAATTTGATGCATTGCTATAGTGAACTTCCTACATTCGACACGAGCATTCGACACGAGCAGAATATCCTTGGCTATAAGCATCAACAAGGAAGTGTATTTTGCTTGCACATTTGCTATGTGTCATTTTCTCACACTAAAATATGACATTGGTGTAAGATCGAGGAGGCCAACTAGAGGGGATGAATAGACGGTTTAAAAAATCTCTTTGGCTAAAACCTATTTTTAATGTTGAAACTAATAACAAATTAGTTTTGCACAATTAAAACCTAAATCAACTAGTCTTTACTAAGTGCACCAACAATAATAGACTATTGAGAATGAAAGCAATCATACAAAGACATATAAGCAATTTAATACAAGGAATGTAAATAGCAATAGTAAAGCACAAGAACAAACCACAATAGACACGATGATGTTTTACCGTGGTATTCGGAGACTTGCCGGTCTCCCCTAGTCCATGTTGGGGTAAGCCCAACCGCGTTGAACCGGCTCCTCAATTGAGCCAACACCTCCGAGGAAAGTCCAACCACTTGGACCGGTTCTCACAACACGAACCAACACCTCAATCTACTCGGGTTGCTCTTCCTCCACTCCGGAGATGGCGAGCACAAAACCACTCACAACCACGCTGAGCCTTCTCACAAGCTTCTTGAGAAGATCTCCGGTTCACGACGCCTCCACGCCGTCTAGGTGTAGGAAAACAACAAGAGTAACAAGTCTATAACTTTCATTTGAACTAATCAAGTGTCTAAACTCATTGGATACACAATCCACTACCTAATACAACACATGCATTTAGAATTTTATCTCTAAGCTCACTAAGTGAAACACATGCACATAAGAGATGAGAGGGTTTGCTCTTTACTCAAGGGAATGGGTAATAGCACCAACAACCAACCACCTCATCTAAGGCCGGCCAAGGTGGGTATTTATAGTTCACACACAAAAACTAGTCGTTAGGGAGAGATTCTGCTGAAAAATAGCGAAGGCCGGTCAGACCGTAGGCATATGGCCGGTCGGACCGCACTTCCTCTAACGACTATAAAACTAGCCATTGGACACATTCGGTCTGACCGCCAACCAATGGCCGGTCAGACCGAACCAGCCGGTCAAACCGATCCACACGTGCTGGTCAGACCGCTCCAACGAAAATCAGCAAATCCAAAAAAACACCTTCTCGAAAAAAACTGACCGGGTCCAAGACCCGGATATCCAGTCAGTCTGGTCTAACAACTGCGGTCAGACCGCTCTACAGAGGAAATAAAAATACAAAAAAAACACATTTTCTGGAAAAAGCTGGTCGCGTGACCCTGACCGGGACCCCGGTCAGACCGGCCAACACATGGCGGTCAGTCCGGTCCAGGAAACAAAAACTAATTTTGCAATTGCTTCAACTCAATTTGCAAAACACATGTGTCAATTGATGCAATATGTAAACAAGGGTTGAAGGCGAGATTCTCAACAAGTTGCAAAACACATTTGCCAATTTTTAGAATCATGCTACAAAGAATAAGGTATATGGACTTAAGCCATTTGCAAAACATATTTACAAATTAAATTCACATGCTACAAGGATTATGCATGAGCCTCAACTACTTGCAAAACACATTTGCAAATATTGACAACGTGCTAATAAGAGCTAGAGCAAGCACGACGAGCTATCGACACATGACACTCTCAAGCTACTAGTCAAAACCTCTCTTAATAGTACGACAACCTAAACTAGCAATCCGGTCTACCAACCAAACACCAAGACCGGTAAAAAACTAAAAACACATCCTTAGTCCTAGCTAGTCATACCTTTGGCTTAAACATCTTCTTTAAGCTTGATAACCCATATCTTCACTTCAAGTCCGGATCATTGACTTGATAATCATCAACACATGATGATGTCCTTTACTTCAAGTTCTTTACTTCAATATCATCAACACATGATGATCTTCTTTACTTCGGGATCTTGTCTTGAACATCATCAACATATGATGATTTCCTTCATCCCAAGTCTTGACATGACGACGATCAACTCATGATATCATCTAAAGTCTTCATCATCTTGGAACACAACCTAATCATCCAACTTATGGAAAATGTTAGTTTCACAATATGATTATCATTAATTACCACACTACACCATTAACTCATAATGGTGGGATAAGATACTTCAATCTTCCCCTTTTTGGTAATTGATGATAACCACTTCAATTGCACATAAAATTGAATGTAGATAAATAAACATAGAGCAACATAAGTATACAAGAACTATATAAGTTATATATACTCCATGTATATGTTTCAAATTAGAGATCTCAAGTATGTGTAGAGAACGAAATATGGATCAATACTAATGAAACCACAAAATATAGAGTAAACTCTCCCTAAATGTGTGCATACACAAATGTGTAATAAGAACATATGACATATTCAAGTTAAACTTTTGGTGCAGTTCAACCTATATTTTGGATCCGAGAAATACAACATTATATAAGAGTATAAAGTCGAATGCATACCTCTATAGTTTTCACTTTTTTATACCCAAACGAGACTACACAAAATCATACTAGATAAGAGAGTTAGTCTCACAAGTAGAGTTATCATTAATCAATGAAAGGTGTTAGTCTCATATTTAGATTTGTCATTAATCACCAAAATATTCCTGATGGGAGCCAAGAAACGATTCCGCTTTGAATCTTTTTGGACAAGGGTGGAAGGTTTCCAAGAGGCGGTTCTTGAGGCCTGGAAATGCGACAACCCCATGGCCGATCCTCTACGACACCTTAATACCGTCCTCACAACCACACGTCGTGCATTGCAATGCTGGAGCTAGCGCCGATGTGGTAGCATTCGATAGCAAATCAGGATGGCAAAAGAGTTACCCTATCGGCTGGATTTGGCTGAGGAAAATAGGCTGCTCTCTACCTGGGAGCGCTGGATACGGATGGAGCTCAAAAAGAAAATGCTAGGGCTATGCTCCTTCAAACGAACCAGCATCCAGATTTTATTTCTGTTTAATTTTTCAGCTGAGGCATTGTTTGGAGACATGTCTATAATTATGGCATTCACGATAGTGTATTGGGTACAAATATTCCTTATTACAATGAACCCTTCCCAAACAACGGGAGCATTCCAAAATTATTAGACTCAAAATATTTATCGAATGATAATTCTCATTAACTGTTGGCTGGGAATCCGGGATTAACAAACTTTTGAAATTTGTACCTATGGAACATGGCTAACGATCAGATGTTTCCCGTCGATCAGCTGGAGCAGAATGGATGTACGGTGGTATGGTGAAAGGCAAGACTGGTTCTTAGAGGAAGCAAAATGAAGATCATTCCATAAGCACAAGAAAACCGAACCCACTCTGACTATATCATGCTTATTTGGTAAGGACAAAGTTTTCACCGGGGACAAGATCAACTTGTGAGAAAAACTTGGAAACTTTCTTTTATGGAAAAACAAGCACCCATTCATTTTCATGTTCTTGAAGACAGAGTTTGTACTCTCTACGATAGTTTACACCACCATCACACGACAAATGAAAATGAATAGTAAAATATTTGGTGGTGCGATTCTTCGGCTAGTAGATAAAAAAGATAACTTACTTGGTGGCAACAGAGAAACAAATTCCATAATCATAATCCTTACAAACTTGAAAACCCAAAGTGTTACCCCCAAGACAACATTTGAGGGCAATTCCTATCGATAGGGGATCCATACCATTGTAGGAGTTGAGCCGCAACACGAGAGCCAACAGAGAAATCCCAATCTTCTAAGAAAGATGAATATCCCATCGGAGAAAATCGAGACACTATTAACATATTTAAGTTGTTGTACCTAAAAGTGTATTAAAATTTATATATATTACGATTATAATTTTAAAAACAATAAACAAAAGTGTATTAAAATTGATATATACTACGATTTTAATTCTAAAACAATAAACATGTTTTTTTTAACCTTAAAACGATAAAGATGCACATTTAACTAAGTTCATGTTTACCGTCAGGAAGAATTCAGGCATCCACTCACATCTATGGACAAAACCAAACTAATACAGCTGGTCCCACATCATAGTGATATAGTATCAAGGATAACCGACTAGAGAGGGGTGAATAAGAGGTTTTAAAATTCTTAACCAATTTATACAACTAGACAAGATAAACTATAACAAGACAATAAACTATAACAAGACCACCTGTCACAAGATATATGCTACAAATTTAAATGCAATAAGTAAGGACAAGAGATAACCACAATGAAGACAAGGGGGGTTTTCCTATGGTATCGAAGATTTGTCGATCTTCACTAGTCCACGTTGAGGAAGCTTGACCCAATCAAGCCGGCTCTACGAATTAAGCCTTCCCTCGATTTCACTTGTGGTTATTCTTCCTCCCCTCCGGAGTTGGTGAACATCGAACCAATCACAATCGGCGGCGGGCCTCTTCACAATCTTCTTGAAGAGATCACCGCGCAAACTCTCGCCAAGCCGTATAGGTGTCGATAAACACCAAGAGTAATAGACCTCGACCTTTGCTTGACGGCACTCGGGTGCTATGGATCAAACTAGAATGAATGCACTTGATTTTGCTCAACAACCTCACAAAAGATGCAAAAAGAGAGAATGAGGTGTGAAATGAATGCTCTAACCTCAAGAGTGTTCAATGAGCGCTCAACAACCTGTCCTAGAGCTGGTGGGGGTGTATTTATACCCCAACAACCAAATACGATCGTTGGAGGAAGAAATAAGAGATTTTTAGGATAATCGGTAGTACCGCCATGTAATGGCCGGTACTACTACACCTCCAGCGTCAGCACAGTAACGGCTATAACAGAGGTATTAAATGCGTCTGACATAGTCTTTGAGAATTTGGTGCGGTACTACCGCCAACTATCATGCGGTAGTTCCGATTATCGGTAGTTCTGCAAATAACTTGCGGTACTACTGTTCTTCGTTGAAGCACAAATGCACCCCTTCTGGGGGAAAACGTACCACGCTATTTTTCAAAGGTACCGCGGAGCGGTAGTTCCGCGAAAACAATGGCGGCAGTTCCGCTCTTGCAAATGGGCAAAATGACTCAAAAATGCATGTTCTGGAAAAACGATTCAGTGGTATAGTGCACCTCGATGAGACACCTTTATTTGATGGCACAAATTATGCTCATTGAAAAATTCACATATCATGTTATTTTAAGGCCATGAGCCTAAAAATATCGTGGATTGTAGATGTATACTTTTCTCCTCCATTGGATCATCTTGCTCCAACCATTGAGGAAGATAAATGCTTACATCTTGACGCTCAAGCAATTAACATTTTATTTAGTGCTTTGAGTGTAAAGGTGTTTGATGAGGTATGTAATCTCGAGAGTGTTAATGAGATATGGACATATCTTCAAGATAATTATGAAAGGTCCACCTCAACCAATGATGATTGCATAGAAGAATGGATGTCGGGAGAAGAATGCTCAATCTCTAGCTCCGACAGTGATGAGATCTCAACTCCATCTACATCATCTCATTGCTTTATGGCTAAAGGTAATAAATAGGTAAATAATGATGAACCCTCATATGATGAGTTGATGGATATGTTAGAATAGCTTAATAAATATCTTGGAAAAGAGAAGATGAGATTCAATATTTTAAAGAAAGAACATATATCTCTTCAAAATAATTATGATATGCTAAAAGAAGAACATGAATCTCTCCTTCTCAAGGAAGTTACTAGCTCTAAGGTGCATATAGACATTACATGTGATTTACTAGATGATATGCCATGTGTTGCTCCTAACTCTTGTATTTTATCTAAGGTTAGCATATCCACCTCTTATGATGATTGAGACTAACCTTGTAAAGGAAAACAAAGAGCTCAAGGACCAAGTCATCAAGTTGACCAATGACTTGTAGAAGTGCTACAAAGGGAAGACCTCTCTTGATGATATATTGAGCAAGCAACGGAGCTTGAATGATAAGAGAGGGGTTGGTTTTGTCTCCAACAAGAAGGAGAATAGCAAGACAAGACACAATGCAAGACACACGGAGAATGTCAAGTGCCTTGATTGCAACAAGAAGGGTCATTTTGCCTCGGTGTGCCCAAACAAGATGAATGACAAACAAATATCATCAAAGAAGAAGCAAGCCGGCAATAAGCAAGACAAGAAGACAAAGGATGGAAGAAAATGTCAAACTTGCTACAATTGTCGGGAGAAGGGATATTTTACTAAGGATTATCCTAAAAGTATCACTCATAAGCCAATCATCTATAATGAACATTATTTGCTTAGAAAAGATAAAAATGACAATGTATTTGCTAGATGTGTTAGTTCACTAGAGATTATTGCTAGGGCCATTTGGGTGCCCAAATCTCTTGTGACTAACATCCATGGACCCAACCAAGTACTTGGAGAGGCATTGGAGGTTTGGCTCACATAAAGGTGGATTTCATCATATATCAAATTGGAGCCAAGCTTAAGGATGATCATGTCATATCATAAGCCATTGCCATTTCGGTAACAAGTACTTACATTGAAGTATCCAGCCCTTATGCATTGTGTAGGTTGCATTCCATGAAAAACTTATTAAAAGGGTGTTATTGCTCTTGTTCATAATGTTCATTATTAAAATCTTGAGCAAGATGGGTGTGGCACATTAAGGGAGAGTGCTAAGTCATATACATGCATATCACATTCCTAAGTGTGCCCAAATAAATTAAGTGCTAGTAATGTTTTTCAAAATTGAGCCTTTTAGCCAAAAGTCAAAAACTTCATATCTATTAATAATGCTTTGAAAAACTAGTTGATTTATGCTTTAATTGTGCAAAACCGAATTGATTTACAATTCCGCATAAAACTCAGTTTTAGCCAAAAGATTTTAAAATTGCCTATTCACCCCCCTCTAGTCGGCCTCCTCGATCTTACAAGTGACCACATAAACACAGGAGCAAACACGATGCATTCAATTAATTTTTTATAGCTGAGAGCCTAGCAACTCCTCTTGACCTCTCAGCCGTGTCTCTCGTGTCTTCTCCCAACACAAGTGTTCATGGCATTGTTCTCTTCTCTGCTTAGATTTGTCCCCAACGATTTTCCCGGTCTCTGTGAGGTGAGAGTCAATCGAACTCTAATCCCCCTCTCCCTTCTCGGATGGTAAGATCATTTTAAGAAGTGTTAACCTCGTAGTAATGGTATGGGGGACGATTTTGTCGAATTCCCTAGATATATCTTATGCAACTTAGAGAAAACGAACCAGGAATTAAATCTTCTTATGCTATTGTTGTCCTTTTTTGTGTGGTTCAGTGGCAGATATATAACTTTATCATTGGGGGTTCAAAAAACATTATAATATGTTTTGAATATAGTTTAGTACTCTTTTTATTTTTAAGTGATATTTTAGAACATGTGAAATCAAACTTTATAAAATTTGACAGTTAGTAAATTTACAATGATTTAGATTAACATATGATTACTATATCACTTTATTTTTTGTTAAAAGTATTTTTCATAAAGTTATTTTTTATTTATACTAACATAGAGTTATAAAATCTTACCATGAAAAGTTCATAGCATTGTTTAAAATAGAACTTAGGAGTAACACACTTAGTATTTAGACAACCCAACTAAGATACCTACAGTTAAAAAAAAGAATACACTTTCTTTGAGCACAACTATATTACAAGATACCTACAGTTAAAAAAACAATACACTTTCTTTGAGCACAACTCTATTACAACTCACTCTTTTTTAAAACATATATCTAGCTCTCACACTCTTCTCTTTTTTATGCTATATCTTAGCATATCCGCATACGAGTAATGAGATATTTTGCTCATATATATAGACTATTATTATATCAATAGACATTATATAATTCCTTTAAAGAAAATATCTAAAGTACTTAGATATTTGTAAGAAATTATCTATATTGTAGAAGATTTTTGTTTTTTTAAATTGAATAATCTAGAACATTTTCATGAAATTATCGCTCTTTGGTCTTTGAGAAACTGGATGGGTGCATACACATATCAATGAATATCATTAACCTGGTATTGTACATCTATCATTTTCCATAACAAAACAAATGACAAAAAATAAGAATACACTAGGTCTTGGGAATTATGAGTGATGAGTTAGGTCTTGGGAAGGTAGCGGGAGCCGGGAGGGTGTGTGTGTGTGTGTGAGTGAGTGACAGATCCGGCGGTGGGGAGGTGGCAGAGAGGTGGAGAAGGAGGGGGTGGATGGCGCTAGTAGCGGCGGCGGATGGTGGCGGTGCATGGGGTGGGAGCAGGGCCATAAGGGTGAGGGTGACTGATTAGGGTTGTTGTGATTTTGTGGTGGACTGTGATAGTTATAACTATAAGAGCTAGCGGGAGAAAGTCAAGGCGATTGGATATAAAAAATCTTAATAATGATTTCAACGACTTATTGTAAGGTCGATGAGGCCAACTAGAGGGAGGAGAATAGGCGATTTTAAAAAATCTTTTGGCAAAAACGAGTTTTATACAGAATTAGAAATCAAATCGATTTTGCACAATTTAAAACCTAAAACAACTAGTCTCACTATGTGCACCAACAATCTAAGTCTAAAACAACGAAAATAATCAAAAGGGAACAAACAAGCAATTTAATTCTACAAATGTAAATTACAAGAAAGTAAAGCTCAAGAAAGCAAACCATGTGAACACTTGATCTTTTTCCCATGGTGATCTAAAACTTATCGGTTTCCTCTAGTCCACGTTGAGGTAAGCCCAAATGAATTAGATCGGCTCCACAAATTAAGTCTGCACCCCGAATCCACTTGGGGTTACTCTTCCTCCACTCCGGATATGACGAGCACCAAACCACTCACAACCGCTTGGTCTTCTCACAACCGTCTTTGAGAAGACCACTGGCGCAACTCCTCCAAACCGTCTAAGTGTCGGCAAACACCAAGAGTACCAAGTCGGAGACACTCACTTGAACGAATCAAGTGTCAAAGCTCAATGGATACTAAATCCAACACCTAATGCAACATATGCGCTAGGATTTTTGCTATCTAAGCTCACTAAGTGCAACATATGCATAAAAGAGAGGAGAGAGCTTGCTCTTTGCTCAAGGGGAACAAGCACCAACCCTCTTCCACCACCGGACACAAGGGGAATTTATACACCCACACAAGAAGATTAGCCATTGGGGGAGAATCTACAGAAAATCAAGGAATCCCGTTCTAACCGCCAACCAATGGCCGATTAGACCACCCTAGCTCCAATGACTATAAAAACTAGTTGTTGGACACTCAACCGGACCGACCTCCCTCACAGGGGTTAGTTAGACTAGACCAAACTGGTCAAACCGCCAGGGGGTGGTCAGACCGCTCCACAGAGAAGCCAAGCCAACCAGAGCAACATCTTTCTCTGGAAAAAGCTAACCGGGACGACTGACTGTGGGGTCAGTCAGACCAGGGTCCCATTGGCCAGACTGGTCAACAAGGGCGGTCAGACCACCAGAACATCAGTCTAGCACTGAGCCAGGTCAAACCGAAGGTGGGCCGGCCAGACCGGCCAAAGGGGTGCGGTCAGGCAGCCAAAGACAGAAAAAGAATTTTTGCATTTCGCTTCTACTCAATTTTGCAAAACATATTTGTTAATTGACATGCGATGCAAACAAGGGATAAAAGCACAATTTTCAATCAGTTGTAAAACATATTTGTCGACTTTTAGAATCATGCCAAAGGAGTTAGGTTCATGGACTTAAACTATTTGCAAAACACATTCGCAAACTAAAGTCATATGTTAAAATGATTATGCATTAGCCTCAACTATTTGCAAAACGCATTCACCAATATCGGTAATATGCCACGGAGAGCTAGAGCAAGCACTAAGAACTATCAATACATGACACACCTAAGCTACTAGTCAAGACCCATCTTAATAGTACAATATTCTATACTAGCAATCCGGTCTCCACACCAAACACCGAGACTGGTAAAAATGATTAACAAATAAACCCTTAGCCTATGCTTGATATATTTTTGCCTTACACATTTCCTTGGAGCTTTAGGATAATAATCCATATCTTCCCTCCAAGGTTGGGTTCTTGACTTGAGCGTCAACACATAACATCATACACTTGATTTGATGATCTTTAGCACATTGAGCCATCATTTGTCTTTGTCATCATGTGACTCTACCTATTTCACAAACTCATGGAAATATTAATCTGCATGACGATTGTCATTAATTACCAAAAAAACTCCATTAACACATAATGATGGGTCTAGATTTTTCACTTATGACTAACCATCCTTTGACTTAGGACCTACTTGACTAAGCCGAACCAAACACCCCGGTTCCTCATTTTTTAATGAGAATCTTGGAGTAGCGGAGCACCCTTCTACACAAAATGGAGCACCCTTCTATGCAAAAATAAATAAATGGTGGAGCGACCATGGGGTGAGAGCTATCGGGTTACCAAAATGCTAATAATGATCAGTGTTATTTACCCACCAGTTGCCACTACATATAACCCTCGATTCAGCCTCCTCTCGTTCATCCCGCCATAGTTATAAAACTCAGACCGATCCGGCGGTTGAATCGAAAAAATCCAGACCTAGAGGCTTTGCCGGGCCGGGCACACTCACATGACTGGAGATGTAACTGACCAAGGAAAACCCACCGCCCGGCTAACCCGACCAGTTTTGCTTGACCAGACCGAGTTTTGCTCATTATGCCAATAGACAAAAAAAAACTCTCAAATGAAATAGCTTTTCAAGACAAAACTGAATGTCATGTTTCTACTTTGGGTGCTGCTAGATTTTAGTAGGAATATCCTTGTCAAATTGGCGGCTACACATACAAATTTAGGTAAATTCCTTATATGCCACTGAAAGTTTGCCTCATCCCTTATATGACACTCATTGTTTCACTTACATATGGACCCTGACCCCACATGTTAATGACACAATTATGGATTTCGCAAAAATTCCAATGGTATATAAGAAATTAATCCTATTTTTTTCATCTATCTCACTCTGGCCAGCAACTCTTCTCCGTTCTCTGCTCAGCTCTGCCTCCATCAACATACAATGCATTTCCCCACTTGCTTGTCTCTACTTTCTAGTTTATATTTAAGATGTAAGTGTTGGCTTTTCACTATTCTATTTTACAATCAGAGATTAGTATAGATTAACATAGTTAGATCTAATGCGTATATAGTAATATCAAGTTGACAATTCGTGTATTAAATCAAACCTACAGTGCATCTCGATGTGAGAGATATTAAAGTATATCAAACATATTCATTCAAAGAAGAAAAATAAACTAGAACATCAACGATGGAATGATATGATTTATGTGTGTTTATGATGTCCCTCTTTGACTAACTTAATTTGTTCTTTAGAATTCATATTCTTTAATTATTATTGTTTTTCCGGTATAGTTATCTTTTCCCTATTTTTTCAGTATCTAGAAATTAAATTTAAAAACACGCGGTCGTACGACAATTGAACCACCGGGTCAGTGACCGGAGATCCCTCATTTCTCCGCTCGCCCGTCGCCATCCTCCCCTCGCCGGCGGTCTCGCTCGCCATCTCCGCCGTTCACGGACTCCCTCTCAGCCCGTCCCAATCCTTTTCGCCGCCGGTCCCGAAGTCCCTCGTTGGAGGAGTCGTTCGCCGCCGGTCCCGATCCCCCTCGCCGCTTCGTCCCTCACAGCCCCCCGATTTCCCGTGAAGGTAACAGCTCGCTGCCGCCCCTCCTTGTCCTCTCTCCTTCTGCTAATTTTTTTGGATTGTGTAGATCCATGTTGAATTTGCATATCAGAGAAAATCGTGTAGGGTTTCGGTCCTATTTTGGTTGTGATCGTGTAGAATTTGCCTAGATCTGTAATATTTATAGGGATATCCAAGGTGATTTCGGCTGCGCTGAGATTCTGATTTTTTTTTATGACAGCTAAAGCTTGTTCATGTACCAGCAGGAACAGGTCTTTGTAGTTTTGAGCTTTTGGATGCATAGGGTAATTGTCAGTTAAGTAGTACTAGTTCTTGGGCTGAAAACAATAGGATGCCAGTGATCATTAACATTTTTTCTGAACTTGCATTATGTATTTTTGCAATCCGGGGAAAGAACCTGAACATTCCCTTGTAATTGTTGTACATGCGACAATTGTACAAAGAGATATCAGAAATTTGTGTACAAATAGAAAAGAGTAAGAAACAAATACACTTAAAAGTGTTAAAACTAGAGGTAGCATAATCTTTTTGCTTCTAATCCTCTCTTTGAGGGTTTTGGAAGTCAACCTCCTATCAAACATACCCTTAAACAGGGAGGTAACGTGAACCCCTCACAAAAGATACGGCACAAACAAGACCACAGGGAGCGACCGAGGAATTCTCCGCCTCTTCTCTTCATTTCCAACTGGCACCCCCTCTCCGGCGGCCGGCGCGGTGAGCTCTTCTCCTCTCCTTCCTTTGTTTCCACCGTTCGCCAGATCTGCCCCCTCCCCATTCTTTGGCGGCCAGCGCGGTGAGCTCCAGCCGGAGATCCCCGGTCAACATCCTTGTGGGGGATCTTTTCTTTGCTGTGACTATGAGCATTTTCATCCAAATGGATGGATACTCCAATCCATGTACTTTGTTGCGTGGTGGAGTACTAATAGCAGTTAATTTTCCAAAAATTTTGGGGGTTCAACTGAACCCCCATGCCCCACGTTAGGTCCGCCCCTGGTGTGGTTCCTACGATCCGTTGAACATTCAGCAATTATGTTGAATTAGGCAACTGGATGCCCTCATAGTTCGATTATAGTATAGCTGGGAACATTTCTTCACAAATTGTGGGGAAATGGATAATTTGAGTGTAACTTACAGCTCTGGGATGTTTTTTCAACAAGAAATTCCAGTCCTAAAAGTTTGGAGATAGATTAATTTCTAGGTGCAGAAAAACTTCCTGTTTGTAGTACGAAAACAAAATTAACAGTAGCGACATCCACATCTGGTAATATATATATATATATATATATATATATATATATATATATATATATATAGCTATCGTAGTTAGGAACATTCAGTAAAGACTGCCCTGTTTGCAGGTTTAAATTCCCAATACATAGTCTGTTTGTATACTTTTCTTATTCCTCGTGCTGACAAAAATTCACTCATCATGATCTTATGCAGATTTTTTTTTCGTTAGCTTCGTTTCCTGATGTTTAGAGACCTGGTTTGTAATTGTTGATTGAGCTGGTGGTACATGCGAATAGCAGGGCTTGTGATCTGATTCTGCTTAGCCATCTTAGGCAATGGCCAGTTTAAGCAAAAACTTCCAGTCTTTAAACAAACCAGGCAGTGAAAAGAAGTACCAGGGTACATTGGTTGCTTCTCCAGCAAAAGCCATTTCACCCAAGTCCGTGAAGCAAATTATGCCAGCAAAACAACCGATCTTGAGCGGGGAGTCAACGGGTCATGTGGCATCGTTTTTGGTAAAGGTTGTTGCTCTTGAGGTGGTAAGAAGATTTTCGAAAGCAAGATGTCCTTTTATATGGAATTCTATTCAAACATTGCAAGTTCTTGGGTATCCTCCATTTAGGTGGATTCAACGATGGGCACCACTAAAATTTGTCGTGCAAGGCATTCAGGTCATTTTATATCCCAGCTCTTCAAGGCCTTGAATCTCTTGAAGTTTCCAAGCTACACATTTTCTTTTGTTTCATAATCAGTTAGCCCTTGCCTAGATATTGTGTTAGTTCCTTGATGTGGATGAAGATAAATGAGAGAATGCTTTTCTTGTTATTGTTGCTCAGTTAGCGTTTATCTAGAAGACATGTCAGTTAAGTTGATCATAGTACTATTATACCCCCTAGCTGACTCCTTGACTCAGATTTCAGATGCAAGTCATATAGTTTATTTTTAAATAATATGCTCAAGTTGACTAGGAACAATTTCATGGAGAAAAGAAAATAAATCCAGAAGCATTATCCTGTCAGTAGGAATAGGCTGCTATAATTTTCTTTCCGTTGCATGTCATCTTTCCATTGCAGAAATACAGTTGTAATTTCTTTGGAATCTCAATAGGAAAACCGTCATGTGCTTCTTACCTTCATTGTTTAGAGGTGCTTACCTTCTTTTGAAGACCTACTTATAATTATATACCTGGAAGAATCCCCACTGAAGAAGTTTGATTACTTTGGAATTTATGACTGAAATCTTTGAACAAATTTTTTGATAATTCGTCTTCTTTTGTACTCAGCTTAATCCTAATGGTTTTATACATCCAATGGATTTAACATATTAATTTATAACTTTCTGTAATAGTTTTTTCATCTACTGAGCTTGAGTCCCGCACAGAGTTCTAACCATGCTAGATTGCTAGGTCCAGACTTAACCTTGAGTGGAAAGTTCTGAGTTCTGACTTATTCCTTTCTTCACACGAGGAATTCCACTTGGCTTGGAGTTTGTTTTGGCGTAGGCTATCTACTTATCCTGCACACTGAGTTTTGAAGCATGTGCTGAACTTAACTCAATCAGATTAAGAAACTAGAGATGAGCATGTCTTGTAGTTTCTTCAAATATACTTCAGTCAATGAACAACCTATGCTTACAGTAGAGCATCCCATATCGTTTCATGTGATGACTGTGCCCTTGGATGCTCAGTTGAATCTATTTAAATCCTCATTTTGAACATTGTGGTGGTTCTTTAGTACTTTGTTGAATTGGTTATTATATCACATCTGCTCTATACAGTTTCTTGAATGGTTATTTTCTTGAAATGTGTTTCTGTTTGTATTGCTTGTGAGCACTGATTTTTTTCTTTCTTCCCATGCAGAAATTATCCATGCCATTGTTATTTCTGTCTGTCACAACAACACTAAGTGATCGGTCTTCTAAGCGCGATGATGAACTGAGTAGCAATACAGATGGTCCTGAGATATCTGCTGAAGCTGAATCACATGAGACGGCATCAACTTCTGGTACAAGGTTGGTTAACACTTAGTCGAGGAATGCTTTGCTAGAGGCTTTTCATTAAATCACACTATTCTAGTTCTGATCTTATCCTGCCGCAATAATGAGATGAAGGTATGGAAAGAAGGTTACCTACTCATTGTATTTGACAACGTTGTTGGTTTCTGCTTGTTTTAGGGATGCTGCTGATGGCACAAAGGATATTGTGTCAGAGAACTGGCTTGTGTTACTTTTCAGGGAACTTGAGAAACAAGGCATCACTTTGCCAGAGAGGTGACTTTTTAGTTTTTACTAGCTTCTTTTGTTGGAATTAATCTTGCCACGGTTCATGAGTTGCACATGTGTGCGCATTTACTTTGTGTATAAGTTGAGAAGTTGCATAGGATGGAGTCGTTAGGTTGGATGTGTTTGCATGTAGGTGTTAATGCTTTGTGGAATCATGCACGGTGTGGAGATGTGGTGTAGGAGAAGGTCAGGGGTTAGTTGTGCGTCTGCATGTTGTTAGTATTAGCTTGCATGTAGCTAGCTAAGTCAGTTAGTGGTGAGTAGACCGCGTCTAGACGACATGGGCATGAGTTACAGATCGGGCTGTTGCCCTGAGCTGTGAGTCTTTATTTAAACAGAGAGTTGTAACACATTGAGATTGAGGAGTAATACAGAAGTAGAAGAGAAAACGATGCCTGTGCATGTTGCAGGTGTCACAAAAACATCCAGCGTGTTCGTCTTCCTCGTATACATGTGTATGTGTGTTTATCCTATATGTGTGTGTATAAATCTTGAGAGAGAGAGAGAGAGAGAGGAGTTGAGTGATTCAATTCCAACATCTTTGCCATGTACGAGTAACATATATGATACTGTTAGCCTTAGGCTACCACAATAGCACAAGGGTGTACAGCTATGGAACACTCACATGCAGGATGCAGGAAAAAATCTACAAGATCTTGCAATTATTTTCCTAATGCACTTCCGAATAGTAGTTAGTTGTTAAAAATTACATCTTACAAGAGATTTTAAAAAAAATGTGGGAACATGTAACATTTGTTCTTGTCTATGTTATCTGTGGTCAGATGCAGCTTTGTAGATTTTGAATTTCATGTGCTCTAACGTTTTAGGATACTTTATATAAGCCTCCTTTAGCGTATGGCTGGCCCTGGGTAGCTAGTTGAGATACTTTGTGGTAATATCAGTATTTGAAGGCAGAAATAAACAGAATAGTCTATTTTTTACATGATGTTCAAACCTATCTCTATTGCCATTTATGTAGCCTTTCAAGCTGTATAGTCCTGTATCAGGATTCAGGAGAGTAGCTAAATGCTGCGTCCTCCTGAGCTGCAAGATGCCATATAACCGAGAGTTTAACTGATGGGTGTTTCAGGTTCAATGAGGATGAACTGCGCAGATTTTACATTGCAGCAAATTGTGACTTTTCATTCTTGCTCTCTTCAGTTAAGAAGACAATTCGTTGGAGGGAAACTTTCCACATACTTACATTTGAAGAACTTGAGAAGTGGTCCCATTTAGTCTTTTGGCATGGATTTGACACTATGCTTCGGCCTTGTTTAGTAATCCGTCTTGGACTTGCATGCTCTAATCTAGCCCCTCGTGATAGACCTTGTTTTGGACAAGCAGTAGGTAATTTCTCTACCTGTTTTATCTGCCCATTCATTCATGTCCTAGATGTTTTTCATATGATAGTATTTATAATCAGTTAGAACTGGGAGAGCACATATAGTATGGGCAATGGAGAATGCTTGCAATAATCTACTTCTTACCTTTCTCCTAGCATGGTTTATAACAAGTGGCATCTTAGTTACTCGGACAGAAAGCATACAATCTCCCTTCAGCATTTATTTTGTCCAATTTTTCTTATCATCGAGAAGATGGTAAGATTTTTTCCCGCTTATTTACCCACTCCAGAAGCTTTTTCTTTCCTCTGATTGCCTTGCAAAAAGAGCAGCCACTAATCAATAATATCTTTCTATGCAGTTTCTCAAATTGACCATGGTATTGTACATTTGATCAACGAAGAAGATCCTAGAATTACTGTTTTACTGGATTGCCACGGGATTTCTCCATTCAGATTTCCGATGCAAATGATGAGATCATTTATCACTATAGTTCAAGAAAATTATCCAAATCGTCTTGGGGTGTTATTTGTTGTCCGCCTTCCACCAGTTGTCAGAGTTATTGCACAGACGCTTATTCAAGTAAGATTACTATGGCACCCTACTTGTGATCTCACGAGTCACGATTGCTCCTTTTATATTGTTTTCAGCTTTGCATATTTTTTTAAGGTAATGAACATTGCTTGGTTATAGTTTTACCTATTATACTAAGGTGGCATTTTTTTTCTTTCTAGAACTAAGGGTAATATATTTTGATGTTCAATTGCGTCATTGCCTTATTGCCTTATTGCAGATGTATCAAGTTTCTATAGCATATCCAGTTTCTCTTGATCGACATGCATGCCAAATTTTAGAGAGATGCTAGCTAGGTCAACGATACACACATTTTGTAATCTACTGATCAAATTTGAAACTTTTGTTCATGCATGCTGAGTGTTGATGAACTGTAGACTTAAACAAATGCATACAATTCACATTTGAAGACATTTGTGTTTCATCCTGATGGATGTTACGTATCAAGTGGGACAAGCCAAGTATCTGAAGAGATGGCACCCTTTACCATACTTTCCATCTGCCAATCATGAAGCTTATATACTTTGTTAAGGGTATTTATGGTATTTCCCTATTGTTCTAGGGTTTAGTCTTGTGTCTCTTGTACTCTATATATAACCATGTGTCTCTTGTACTCTATATATAACCCTTTGAGCTAAGCAATACAACTAACTATTCACATTTGCTCTTCCCTCTCCATCTAACATGGTATGAGAGCAGAGGTTCAAACCCTAGCCTCCATCCTTTTCCGCTGGCGCTACCCTCGGGAGGAGCAATCTTCACTCCCGGGGACGGCCACCTCTTAGTTGTAGTTTGACCAACAGCAGCAGCCCACAGCCAACACCGGATCCAGCGCAGCTTGTCGCCGCTTGCTCATCTTCACCAGAACCGGCGCTACTAAGCTCGGCCTTCACCAGATCCGGCGTTGTCGTCTTCTTCCAAACCAGATCCACTCGGATATGGCCACCGCCGCCACCAGCCCTGGATCTAGTCCTTCTTCACACCACCACCGCGCCGTCGTCGAGGAGGTTGAAGGGCGCGAGGAAGACGCCATCGCCTCAACACGAGTGTGTTGTGCCCGAGCCACGCCTCCTCGCGTGCTTCCTGGCCTCTGTGTCGGCTCCAGGGCGCGGCCACCTTGCCTCCGCGCCTGCTTCGGCGCCCCGCGACCACCTCGCCATCGCCACCCATCGGATCCGCCGTCCGGCCCGATCGGCCGCCACGCCTGCAACCACCTCGCCATCGCCACCATCGGATCCGCCGTCCGGCCAGATTCGCCGCCGCCTCGCCACCATGAATTCGCCAAGCCTCCCGTTGTCCACCGCCCAAGCCTCCCGAGCTCCTCTGCTCGAGTTCCCAGTAGTCGCCGCACCTCCTCTGCTCTCGGGTCCGCGCCATCGTTGCCCGGCAGGCCGCCTCTAGGCGGCTTCGTCCTTGTCGAAGAGGTCGGCGGTGTCCTCGGTACTTGGAGTCGAAGAGGCCCCAACCTGAGAGCTTCTTCTCCGCCTTCTTCTCCAGGTCGTCCTCGCTCACCTCGTGGTCTTCCATCGCCGCCGGTTGCTAGTTCGATCGCCCTACTTGTCCTTCGAGCCGGGCCGACGGCGAGGCGACAAGTTTTGTGAGGACTGGAGGGAGGGTGGAAAAAGAAGGGGAAGGGAAACAAAAACACACCATGCTGAGTGGGCGAGAAGAGGACTCAAAGGTGGGATGCTGCTTAGCTTTGTGTGCTTGTTGAGGACTGCGACCAGCCTAATTATGTCAAGCTAGTTAAGACACTTGGCGCTGAGCACAATGTTCACCTGGTTACTGTGCCCAGGGTTCTGATAATCGGCCGATTATCGGCCCTACCGGCTCTGCCGACCCCCCTGGTAGGGAATCAAACCGGCGCCGAAATTTCCGATTTGGTTGAATTTTGGTCGAATTTGATTGAATTTTGCTTGAATTTAATTTTTCAATTTAAAATCCGAAAATTTCAAAAAAAAAATTGAAAAAATTCGGCCGAAATTTGTCGATTATCGGCCATATCGGGCTTACCGGTCACCCCCGGTATTTTTTTTACCGGTATTGAAAACCCTGATTGTGCCTAGTGCTAAAACTCTTGCCGAGTGGGCAGGGCTTTGCAAGATTGACTCTGAGGGCAAGGCAAGGAGGGTGGTTGGCTGTTATGGTTAGGCATCCGACTACATGTTGTTGCTGCTACTAGTTATCCTTGAGTCATTTCTTTCTTAATGTCGTTTCTTCCGTTTTACCCATCTAAGTCTGTAATACTCTATCTTTGAGTTCGTATAAGCTGTGCGAGTCCACAAATTCCTTGTCAGTCAGCTGATTGCTTTGCTAGCCGCGTCCCGTCCTCTTGGATCGAGTGTGACCCTCTTCTTTCCCTTTCGCATAGCAGCCGCCACCGCTCTTCTCTTGGAACCACTGCAGATCGTAGAAGTCGTTATGATGTCGTCGCTTCTCTCTGAGCTGCCGCCCTGAGCTTCTAAGGCTGTTGTGCTTCTTCCACAATGCGCCTCCGTTGCGCTTGTTGTGCACTGCGTCGCCGCCATCTCCGGTTTCGATCTGCGCCGCCATGTTTCTATCTATTCCTCTTTGGCTTGATTTGACAACTCTCAATTCTTGTCAGTTCCATCATCTTCTTCGTCGTGTTGTCGCGGTCGACTTTGCTTCTGCTTTCTCAGCCCCTGCACCTTATGTTTTACAGGTTGTCGCACGACCCCCCGGATGGGGGGGGGGGGTCTTTTGATACTCAACACAATTTTCTGAAAGCTGCACGCTACGACGACAACTTCAAGACTCGGATTTTGGATTTTCCCTATTTTAGTGTCAACTCTTTCCAAATGCAATGCTATTGTATACGTCTTGCATTTGAGAAAGGAGTGTTAAGGGTATTTGTGGTATTTTTTTTTATTATTATAGGGTTTAGTCTTGTGTGTCATTTGTACTCTATATATAGCCTTTTGGGCTGAGCAATACAACTAACTACTCACAATTGCTCTCCCCCTCTCCATCTAACATACTTCACTTCATATCAACTGTGGCCAGATTATCACTAGCTTTTTATGATCTTGTTTGGTTAGTGTGTGTGTGGGGGGGCGCAGGATTCATTAGCACGACTGCTTGGAATTTGACAACTTGTACTACCTTCCTCAACATTTGGTTTGATGCCAAATTTTGCGTATCACGCTCTACGGTTCAGAACTTGAGATTTGTAGCAACGTTTGGCTTAATTTGTCAGAAAAATTGGGGCATTCATTTTGTGATACAAACCCAGAGGAAGCTGGCTACCAGCCAGAATGAGCATTAGTAATGACTGTTATGATAAACAATTATGCCCTGCTGGATCTCAGCATCTTACTGTACTTACTTTTTCCTTTTAAAATTCTCTGCAGGTCCTGAAACCATCCACAAAGCAGAAGTTGCGTTTCGAGGGAGAATCATACAAGAAGACATTAGCTGAGTTCTTGCAGGTTGTGCCAGCTTTTCTTGGTGGTAAATGCAGCTGCTCGCGATGTGAGAAGCCTCGTGATAGTTCAGTAATTCGGGGAGGGGAGGGGAGCAATAGCCAACCTCGCCAAATCAGCATTGACGATGGATCACCTATCACAAACATGGACTTTGATGAGACGGCGCTTCCATCCCCTTATAGCTGCGAGAACGCCATAAGGTCTGCGGTAATTGGTCTGCTGATGGTGTGGATCTTCATTGCATTCCTCGCTGGGATGAACGACCCGCAGGCCCCCTGAAGCGCATGGCATATTTAGCCATGTATGTATGTCAAAGAGTTACAAAACTGCCTGCTCACTTAAAGCAGCACTTGGAGAGAGGTTGTCAGTAGCGTAGCATTAGCATATGTTGGTGGTGGTGGTGTTTTTCTTGGCAGTTTTTCGGGGTGTCCTCTGCAAGTAGGCACATAGTGCTCCGGCTGCCAAGATTTTAGTGCAGATGGATAAATTTGCGTGTGTTTGGCAATAAAATGTTTCACAGTGCAATCGAGGCGAGTCTGTTTGTACTACACAGGTTTGTCTATTGCAGTTTATATGATGCTATTGTCGGCTACTGCCTTTTCTTGTCAGTCTACTTTGACCGTGAGTCCATGTTTTGTGGTGACAAGATCGTTGTTAGTGCGGATAAAAATCACGTGCTTCTGGCAATTGTAACGTTTCACGGTTCACAGACTCCAGCAATTTAGTGGTCTGTTTGATCTGTGCTCGTATCTGGCTCCATGGCGGCGGCGGCGTCTCGCCGTCGTTTCAGGCTCGACGGCGGCGGCTTCACGACGAAACGAACGGAAGCGAAGCGCCGTGTCCAGATCGGGCCGGCCCAAACCGAAGCAAGATGCGGTAGATTGTGGGCTTGAACCGGTCTCGGCCCGACCCATGTGGTGAGTAGATGCACCGCATGGTGAAATGTCGAAGCATTACTGCACACACTTGTACCCAGTATTTACTTGCCAGTTTTTATTTGGGAAAAAAATAGATAGAAGCGCATTCCTCCTAGCTGCTGCTGCTCTTCGCCACGGCACCACCACCGCGTCGGCCTCCTCCCGTGCGAGCGAAATTAGGGTTCGTGCCCGCGCCGTGGAGCGCCATTCCGGCTGATCCACTTGTCCCCGCCGGATCGCTAGGGTTCGCCCTCTCTCCTGCTCAGTTCACGGTTCGGATTTCGTGGTTCGATTGTCACCACCTTTTTTCCTCCTAATCTGTGTGCTTTTGGTTGCGATGAGTCCTCGGATGTCATTGTTGGCGAGCCTTTTGTTTTAGTGTTTCCTCGTGTTGGGTTATATACGAAATATTGGGAGTTATTGTTGCTCGGTAAGATCAGGGTTTTGGTTGGGATCGAGCAAAGGTTAGGAAAAAGAGATTTTTTTAAATATGTATATATTCTCGTTGGCCCTTACTTGCCGATTGCTGATCCAGGCTGTTTGTTGGGATGGAGATCAGCGCAAAAGAATTTTTTCTCCCTTGCAAGAAGGGTAGATTCTAAGTTCTGTTGGTGGTATTTATTTCTGTTGCTAGAGCTTTGCTAGAACTGAGATAAAGTAAGTAGGGAGGAACATTTGGATTTCTATTACCTGGTGTGATTTTGCCACTTTTTTCCCTGAAGGTATTTGGAGTCTGATCAGGTTTGGATGAGTACATCAAGGAGCGGTAGCGGTAGCAGTAGCAGTAGTGGGAACAGGAGCAGGAGCAAGAGCAAGAGCAGAAGCAGGAGCAGGACTCGCAGCCGGAGCAGAAGCCGAAGCCCTAGGCGAGATCGGCTGCGCAGTGAGCGTGCATCTCGTCACAGCCGCAGCCCACCCCGTCGCAGAGAGCGTCGTGGCCACAGGTGTGCACCGAGTGATGCGTTTTGCTACGAAGTCTGCTTGCAAATGATGCTATACTGACATAGTTTTGCATTGGCTTTTATGATACCTGAATGATTCACTGGAATGCCAATAGCAGCACTTGAGTTCACACATAAAGTTATATTTTGGTTCTCCAGTAGTGTATATAACTATATATTGCCTGCCCTTCTACACTATAGTTTGCTTGTGGACATATCGAAGCTAGCACCACTGTGGGAAAAAAAAGAATTATCAATCAACAGTTGAATTTTTGTCATGGAATTCTCAGGATATCTGTGTGGAGAACAGTTGTTGTGCTTGTAGGTCAAATGGTGTTGGCAATGTATGTCGCCATTCTTTTTAATAGGTTTTGGTTATGAGTAACGCACTGTCCCAATAGCTCTGCCATAAATAAACCATGCAGAGAAGCGCATATCTCTAGGGATATCAGCCCAAAATGTTTCTTAAAAAGGAAAAACCCTGATGGCTAGCTCACAATTAATTTAAGGCATTATTTTCCCTTGTTTCTCCGTGTCTCATTTTCCACGGGATACATGAAGGCTGGAGGTTAGTTTTGTCCCAGAAGAATAATTTTTGGTATTTGCCATTCTTTGTTCCTTTTTTTCTTCATCAGAAGACACTACAGTAAAAAAAACTGATTGTGGCATGAATTATCTAGCCAAGATTCAGGAAATACTAGTTTATTTGCATGAAGAATATCATGGACTATGTTCATGGGGGTATTTATGATTTCTTCAAACATTTAAAGCGAGGCCATTTTTGCATGTGTAAACTGCACTTCTATCTGGGTATCGTTCATTAATGTCACAGTGAACTGATGGTTGGAATCTAGAAAACTGGAACTATGAATCAGCTGGAGTCTGGAGGAGTCCTTAATTGCATATCATTGTTTCTATCAGTAGAGTTTGCAAAAGAATTGCTAGATATGGTACGATTTGAACCAGTGGGACTAACTAAATTTTGGGTAACTCCTAAGCAAGAAATCATTATTCATGGAAACCTGGCATTTTGTTTGGTCTTGCTCTGGTATCAATTTGAGAAACAAGTTAAGCTCAGCATCAGGAAGTATTAAATGTAATAACTGTGTTGTTCCTAAAATACCATAACAGTGCCCTCACCGAACTGTATTATATTTGTTGCGACCGGCACATGAGCAGTAGTAGTTTCACCAAGCTGTGTTCTTTCTAAAGCATGCATGATCTGCTGGGTATCATTCATTTAACCTAGCACAGCACATTTACCAAGGTGTATGCTAGTACTTAATAATTTGAGTCTAAAATGACATCAAAGATCGGAACCCCAATTATTAAGTATGAGTGCGCAGACACAATGGGGTTCCACTGGAAAAAGGAAATAGTCCTATGATTTATCAAGCTATGCTATTTTTTAGGGAAACATGCTCTTTTAACATAGTTATGCAAATGTGTTGCTTTTGTTTATTGCAATATTATCTGTCAGCCTCTCACGGAAAAACTCTTGTTAACATGAATGATTTTCCAGGGATCTTATGTGCAAGAACTGCAGACGGCCTGGCCACTTTGCTAGGGATTGCCCATCTGCTGCTACCTGTAATAACTGTAACCTTCCAGGGTAAAATGGCCTGCAGCACTCTCTTAATGTAGTTGTACTCATTTCATTTTTGTGGGAATCA
The DNA here is from genome assembly GCA_036346395.1 of Hsuehochloa calcarea. Taxonomy (NCBI): domain Eukaryota; kingdom Viridiplantae; phylum Streptophyta; class Magnoliopsida; order Poales; family Poaceae; genus Hsuehochloa; species Hsuehochloa calcarea. The sequence goes on from CM070597.1 coordinate 4,266,400, forward strand.
GGATGCAGTTATCTTTTATGGTTGTGCGCTTATTATTAGCTGCTCATTTTCTTCTAATTTCTGCTAGATGTTATCTTTCATTCGTCAGAAATTTATTGAAAAATTGGAGCATAACACTTCTATTAATTTTTTGGCAGCCACTTCGCAGCAGAATGTACTTCTAAAACTGTTTGCTGGAACTGCAAGAAGTCTGGACACATTGCTAGTGAATGCAAGAATGAGGCCCTGTGCCACTCCTGCAATAAGACAGGTCATCTGGCACGTGATTGCCCCAGTTCAGGATCTAATGTTAAGATATGCAACAACTGCTTTAAGCCAGGCCATATTGCTGTTGATTGCACCAATGACCGGGCCTGCAACAACTGCCGTCAGCCTGGGCACATAGCTCGGGAGTGCAAAAATGAACCTGTTTGCAACCTGTGCAATGTCTCTGGGCATGTTGCTCGCAGCTGTCCAAAGACAACTCTGGCTTCAGAGATACAGGGCGGCCCTTTCTGTGACATCATCTGCCGCATGTGCGGCCAGACGGGGCACATCAGCCGCAACTGCATGGCAACCATCATCTGCGACACCTGCGGTGGGAGGGGTCACATGTCGTACGAGTGCCCGTCGGCTAGGATATTTGATCGTGGGCTCCGCAGGTTCTGATAACCATTTGCCAGGATATGTGATCATGGGCTCCGCTGGTTCTTATGGTTGAATTTCGCCCTGTTTCATTGATTCCTCTTTAGATAGCCTGTTTGACAACACTGAAATGGTTTTTAGTACTTTTTTGCCCCGTGGGAGTTGAGGGATGATTCTGTAGGATGTATTTGGGTGAAACTTCCGGTCATTTTATTCAGGATATAGCCTTTTATGGGCACAAACTGCTATACCGTCCCGAGCAAAATTTGTTCATATAAACTGCTATCGTAGGGCAGGCTATATGCTCGTGTTATCACTGTTATGAGCCACTATTTCTACTCTTTTTCCTCCTTGATCTGCTGTCCCCCTTGAGCACTGCTGCGCAGAGTTGTCAGATGCAAATGGTAATACCGGTGGTTGAATCTGGGCTGCAGGTACTGACGATCCTTGACAGCTTCTCAATTATCATGGCGATTCTTTCCTTTGCTGCTTAGCCTTTCTTGATTAAGAAAAGCTTGGCTGCTCCCTATCAACCTGTTGAATGTCTCAGGGGGCAAGTTGCACGTTGCTTGTTTCACATCTACCAGCAGCACGAATGCAGGACTGGAATTCGGCAGGTGAGATGAAACATCGGAGCAGTTTGAGAGAGGGGAAATGGCTGCACAGGCACACAGTTGAGATGGAGCCGTTCTGACGACATCTCCAAAGCATCAATCAGACATTCAGATGCGACGGCAGCAATGTCAGTCATGCTGAACTGAAAGTCTGAAACGCTACATGATGGACACATCTTTCTTGCTCGAGCATCCGAGTGAAAACGCAGGCACATCGAATAGATGGCCTCCAAGAATGAAAATATATAGCGTCGAATGTCGCTACGCCGAAGATCAGATGCTGCAATTCTTCCTGTTGTGGTGTAGTTGCAGTTTGGCGTGGTGCTGTTTGTTTATCTAGGAACTGTTTAATTCAAAGAATACGGAAGGTGTCGTGGTGTAGTTGGTTATCACGTCAGTCTAACACACTGAAGGTCTCCGGTTCGAGTCCGGGCGACGCCATATGCCAAATTTTTATATATTTTTGTCCAACAGTCCAACAGCTGCATTGCCCACAGCCACAGGCACAGCTAAATTTGAAACTCTATCCAAGAAAAACATATTTATTATCTTTCATGCTAAATTACTCAAGTACCCAACGCCTTTCACTCAATCCAACGCCACTATTTCAGCCAACTAGATGAAACTAAACAGTTTTTACCAAATCTTTCAGTCAGGACCCGTGAGAATTGATAAAACATAAATTATTTATACTGTAACTTGAACAGTGGAGCATCTCCCCCAAAAGCTTGAACAGTGCAACACATGCCCATACATAATGGGCACAACAACAAATTACATGATAGAACCAAATCTTCATGGTTTTCTGGAGGGGAGCCATGAAGATCTTTTTACACAGCAACAAACCCGCAAATTCATCAAGCAGTCTCACACCACCAAATTTATAGTGACACACAAAATCCACAATAGGAAAGTCCATATTGCATGATCGTGAAAGACATGGTCATATGCCTAGTGTGCTTTATCTTTGAACACATCAAGACTGACTTCACTAGCATCAGTAGCCTGCAGTTCCACCTGAATGCCATCGAGCTCCCTCTTGAATCTGTCGTTTGAGCTCGCGTACAGCATCTTGCTCCTTATCTTTGCAATATCTGGGGACCTTTCAATTCAGGCGCAACACATCTCGTTAGTAAGCAGCCTTACTGTAAAGTAATCATGTAGTATACAAAAAACACAGAGCAATACCACAAGATATAGAATATCCTGCTCTTTGGTACATCCTCTGCAGTAGTGAAGTCGAAGTCATAGATTGCAAATCGGCAGTCTTCTGCAGGAAGACTGCTCGCGAAATCCTCATAGCTTGTTGTGCGCTCCCCGACTTTCTCCACAACGATCTCTTTCATCTGGCTATCCATCTTGTAAGTTATGAAACGGTGCAGCCTCTTGGACTTCAATTCGATGAACTTCAGTTTGCACTCATCATTCACTGCAACTCCTGATACTGCGTTTGCCTGTGTGCATGATTAACATCATGTAAAGAAATTTGTGAATTCTCGTAGTTACACAGGTAACAACAACCTTGACTCTCTATTCGAGCAACAACATAAACTCGTGTAAACTTGGGGAATTCAAGGGATGCAGTTGCACTTACTTCTTCTGTATGGCTGCCAATTGTCACTTACATTCTAAATCAGGCTACTAAGATACCACTAGATCATTGTACTTCTTAATCAGTTAAATGTTGAAAAGGGATTGTTTGTTCTCTCAATCTGCCGAGTATTTCTCCGATAAAAAACTAGAGTTTACTAGGTGGCAACTTATGGTCAGTGACTAAGTGGTAGTGCTACTGCTAACCGTACAGATTTACACCAAAATTAACAATAATATGCAACAGCAGATACTTCCTTTCCCACTCTAACCTTCATACTGCACAATTTCAGAAAGGCTAATTGGCAGATGTATGGTGTGAGCTCAGCTTGTGATCCAGGCACAGATCAACTGAAATTCCATGGCTAATCGATCTTATATAACCTGGATCTAACAATTTAGAGTTCAGACGGTAGAAAGCCTAAGAATTATCCCCCGCAAACACAAAGTACTATAACCACGGATCCAGAGAGTCAGGTATCACTCCTCACTCTTCAGCTGGCACTCGTCAAATTCCCTGCTACCTAAATCTAACATCCTGTCAGTCTTGTCTGCTTGTTTTGCTCATCTGAAGACCAAATACATGTTTCACTCAAGAGAGGCACTCCCAATTCACGAGAAAAACTGATATTTTCTCATGATCCGGTCGATGGTGATGAGAGAGAGAGAGAGAGCTTTAACCGAGCAGAAATTCAACCAAGGAAAACAAGAAACAACCGACGCACAACCGGAACGGCGTCCATTTCCCCTGAACCCAGTTCGATCCCAACCATCCTAAGCGTACTATTTCGCTACCGCGACAAGAACAAGAACCCGCTGCACGCCCCCAAGACTACGGGAAAATTAGCCACGGAAACCAAGGAAACCAAGGACTTCGCACCGATCTGCGAAACATCCGGTAAAATCGAAAGCGTAAGAAGACAGATACGGTAGCAAAGGAAGCGGCCGTACCATTCCTGAGCTCGGGAGGGGAGGGAATCCGCCAAGGGGAAAGTGGAGGAAGGGAATGTTAGCTAGAGTGGCAAGCTTTGGGTCTTTTGATGGAGTCGTCGGGGCTATGTGTGCTCTGGTGGTTGGCCTACCCTACCCTTGCAACAAAGCGTTGCGACGAGGTTTCGTCGGCTCGGCTGCAGAGTGCAGAGCTGCAGTGTTCAGCAGCTACTGCTTGCGGTCCATGGACGCCTTCCGCGGTCGTCGGATCACAAGATGGACGGCCAAGATAAAGAGATGTACTACTTCAGCCTTCAGCGTGACTAAGTAGTATCGTTTAGCAAAATTTGTTATGACTGTTGATATTATTATTCTTAATAATTTTGTGTCTGAAAAAAATATCAACAAATCAATGCTCACAATTCTGCAATGTAAAAAAGGTAACCTTTAGAGGCATACGTCCGAAAGGAAGAAAAAATTCGGACATCTAACTCCTCGTGTGACACAGTCTTACGGCCCATGTGGCTAGTTTTTTTTACTCCCTTGTCTCTAGCTTCTTCTAAACTTCATATCCATTCCTATTCCCCTTCATCTCTCCCCTACCCTATTTAATCAGGTTACTTATCAAACGAAGAATCCTTGCAATTCACCGCTGCTGCTGCTCGTGACGCCGGGATCGAAGATGTCGTATGCCTACCTCTTCAAGTACATAATCATCGGCGATATAGGTCCGCCTCTCTCCGTTTTCCTCCCAAATCTGTGTGTTCCTGTGATTGATCCTTCCTGCTTCGTGTCGTATGGCCCGTGGGTAAGATGGTATCCTCGCGGCTGGTTAGTTGTTTCTTGGCCAACGCTGGGGTGGGGGGATCTGCTTGATCATGCGTGTGAGGTTTCTTGCTTGGTACACATCGTGATTGACTTATTGATTTGGTTGGTTGGTTCTTCTATGCAACCATATGTTCTTTTTTTGTCAAAAGAGGTGATTTGAGATTTTGGATTATAATATTTTTTTAATATTGCATAAACTCTGTTATTTTTAAAAAGACTTTTCTCAATGTTATGGTGTTGTTCATTGTTGCACGTAAAATCAGAATGTTTCATAAGTTAGGCTCAAATGCTGCTGCACCCATAAGTTAGGCTCAAATGCTGCTGCACCCAATCGTCTGTTGCAAACAGGTGAATTGTTGATGTTGTGATGCTAAAAAAAATGATGCTATCGTTGAAAAAAATATTACGGCTGTTAAAAGTGTTCTTAGATTTTTTTTTGAGATGTAATCTTCTCTGAAATATTGCATCTAGTTTCTTTGATATGTTGTATCCTCCCCATCACCTCTTCTTTTGACAAACAAATCTTTTTGTTACGAGCATTGAAAAAAATGCTGCACACGATAAAAAGAATTGCGTCAGAGCGTACAATGGGAAACTTCTCATTCCCATATCATACGTCCGAGTGTTAGTTGTGCCAAAAAAACTCAAACTTATGAGCGGTACACAAAAATTGGTACGAAATTGAAGGGATTCGGGTAAGCTACACTAGCTACCAATTCAAAAAATCTACCACGCAAACCAGGAAGCTATGTAAGCAAAAGATCATAGATCATTATCACTTGACGTACAGTGCAGTGGAAGAAGAGATGGAGCAGCCTGATCCAACGTAGAGCGTGTGGATGAAGTAGTCGTAGTCGATCGTCTGGCGTCCTCGATACCGATCGTCTCCTCCAGCAACCTGTCGTGTTCCATGCGAAAGTTGTGGATCATCTTCGAGCGCAACAGTGACCGCAGTAGCGTCTCTATGGTATCCACACGTCCAGAGAATGAACACCGTATTCCGGTGTGCTATTACCAACTCGTACGATAGGGTTCTTAAGAAGATGACGGCTAGAGTTTCGGGGAAACAACTCACGTCACGTGTGTCTCGTCTGTCCCAACAGCCTCATACATCCTCTTATATAGAGCTCATAATGGGTCCTATCCGAACAAGTTTGTTCCAACTCGTTAAATGTGTGACTCGGTAGGTTCATACGTAATCAGTTGTGACTCAGAAACTCTTTTTCGACCACGAGTCGTTAGTGGTTCCTAGTAGGACATAACGATCCTCGAATACACATAAATTATATTGAACGAACCTTAATGCAACATGATCTATGAGTAGATCTTTATCACTTACGACTAGCTCGTATCTCTATACGACCAGTTCATATTTAGTCTTGACCAGTTCGTAACTCCTTTCGACCAATTTACAACCAATTAGTGATTATGTAGACCAGTCTACGACCAGCTCGTATTTCTATACGCCCAATGTGTATCTGGTCTAATTGAACGACATGCTTGTGTATTCTCCCTTTGGCTCACGATATCTTGTTGAAATCCAAGTGAGCAGATAACTTCATGTGGTTGACTCTTCGACCACTAGTGGCATGACAATGCACTTTCTCTATCCGACCACATCAAGGGATCCAAAGACATTTCTCTTGTTATGTTAGAAGGGGCAAATATCATATCCGACCTTACATCCCCCCTGTATGTTTCATATCATATCTGAAAGCTACCTTTATAACTACCTAGTTACGAAGTAGCGTTTGGCGACCCTTAAGTGTACTATTCCATATGTAGAAAATTATGTTGATATCAGATCTAACGATTATACATCATCATTACTTGAGACCAACTGATGACACATAAAATCATAACAATCTCGATAGTGTCTCAAGGTGGGTCAATCAAATACGATGTTCTCTAACATGTGCTCATATTATTGATTCGATATCTCTATATTCATGACCGGTGAAACATGACCATCAATCAATACATGTGTTGGTCGATAAGATCACTAGTGTTTCGACCAGTGACATCCGACCAATAATACATTTAGAACGACATCATATACGTTAAAGAGTTTCACCAACAAATCACATACTTGTTAATATTTTTATAACTGATGATTTATTCAATGAACATAATAACATTTATTCTATAACTCATAAATATAGACATGATATAATCATTTCTATGATTGCTTCTATGGCATATCACCGATAGAAACGGTTTCACACTAAGGTGGGAAGGAGTTTTGCCTCGTTTAGCATGTTTTTGAAGTAAAATAGCAAAAATAGTCCACACGCGAACGAAATGGCAACATTACCGCGCAAAAACGTCGCAGCAAGGGGTCTGCCAAAGGCCGTAAGCTCGCCATGTGTCCTGTCGCGCTCTAGGTCAGTGGTTGGTGGCCTATCGTAGTGTTTTCGCACGGTAACTGTGTCATTTTTATTATTTTGTTCTTGCAGTCGCGGTAGGAGCGAACAGAGCCCGATCTGCTGCGGACTGGGAGCTCATCATGTATCTTACCGCGACGTTTTCACACGATAAAAATATTATTTTTGTTATTACGGTTGAGTTTGCTATTTTGAAATAAAGAAGACATCGACTGGGGGAGGATCCGAGAAGAGAAATAGCAGAAGACTCGAATGGCAGCGTCGACACCGACGGCTGGCTACCGACCTTATCCTTTTCTTTTTATTAATTATTTCTTTTGGCCCCTTTGCTATCGTGTCACGTTCTAGTGAGATGACCACTGTACCTGTACGTGCTGATCTGTGACGTCATTTGCCTGGAGAATCCACGGGGATGCACGAGACCAGGTTACATGCATGGAATAGAAATTAACCAGGCAGATCACCAATCAGTCATTCATACACCGGATATTACAGGAAGCTTTGCATTGAAATTAAGGGACACGATACATCAAGCACGCCGTACAAACACAGCCGGTACACGTACGTACATACATGTACGCGGTACAGTACCACAGATCCCATCCCATGTGTATACACGCCATTAATTGATTGGTACGTGAATAATTAGGAGGCGTGCTGTGCTCCTGCTCCTCGAGGGCATCAAGCGTGAGCTCGCTGGGCTCCGTGGCCCGCAGGTCGATCTGGATGCATGCGCGCATGCCGTCCAGCGCTCCTCGATCTTCATGAAGCGCTCGTTCGAGCTCGCGTACACCATATCTTGCTCTTCACGCCCGCCGTCGCCGGCGACCTTAATTGATCAGGGTGTATACGTGCGAGCGCCGCGGTGCTGTTCTCGGCGCGCGGACGGGTTGTTCCAGATGGTGCTGATGTACGGCGGCAGGAATTAAGACGAATTGAAGTCGGTCGCAGCTCAGCTCCGCTTGTGTCGGCAAGCACAGCGTGCCTCTCGTCTCGTTAGCTCATCTCGATTAGTCGTAGCTAACGCGAATTAGCTACGGTAACCTTCGATTCTGCACTGACGTGCAGTTCTGTTGCATCTGTCAATCACGCGTGGCGGAAGGTTCGCGTATGTCAGTCATCGGTAGTACTAGTATAACTGATGGATGGATGCGCTTGGGGAAAATTTGTGGACAAGCGTCACGCGTGCATGTCCGCCGCGGAAGAGCGCCGAAAGATGCGAGGAAGACAACAAAAAGCTTTCATGTGGCCGGCATGTGAGGTGCATGGAATTAGCACATCATATGTATTTTATTTCATTTGGCTAGCTGGAGCATTATACACATTGGTATAAACGATCTAAATTTGCTGCCATCTTAATCTCGATCAGTTGCCCAAAACACCGATACCATGTTTGAGAAATGAGACACACAAAGGATCAGGCCATGCCGCTTCTTTCAAAGACTACAGATGATTCACACAAATTAAGAGGCGTCATTTGGAACAAAAGAAACGAACGAATCAATGTATCCAACGAATGAATAAGTCCTTAGTATCCACATATACAAATGAATCAATGAACCTACAAGTGTGTGCAACAATACACAGACACAATCACAATAAATATTCTTGCACACGAGCAGTCAGGGACTATGATGAAGGATCTAAACAAACAGCTCGAGCAGAACGGGCGGCGCCTGGGTCGCCACCGCGGCGGCCTCCTCGCGGTGGCGGCGCATGTGGCCGCCGAGCGCTTGGCCCATCTCGAACCCGAGCCCGCAGATGTGGCACTGGTGGCTCGCCGGCGGCTTCTCCAGCCTCTTGGCCGGCCCCTTCGTCGCCGTCTCCGCGGCGAAGAGCCCCAGCGCGAGCCCGTGGCGGGCGCGCAGGTGGCTGGTCCTGTGCCCGCCCAGCGCCTGGAACGACGCGAACGCGCGGCTGCACGTCCTGCACACGAACTCCCCTGCCTCGCCGCCTCCGGCCGCGGCGCGGCGCAGCTTCTTGCGCTCGGCACCGGCGCCGAGGGAGAGGGAGAGGAGAGGGACACGCCGTCTTCTCTCGGATGCTTCATGACCAACGAACCAAGGAACCGATCAATCAACCGAGGACGATGAGCTCAGAGACCGCAAGAACGATCGATGGGACGGGAGGCACGCGGGATGGATTCGGAGGAGAAGTCGCAGCGTGGCGTTGCTGTTTGGGTCGGGCGTGTGCATGGCTGGCCTTTATACGCACGCAGGCAGGTCGGGTTAGTTAGTGGCCACGTCCACTCCACGTCAGGGTGGACGTAGGAAAAAGAGCGCGTACGTCGGCGATCGGCGACTCGTGGTTTGAAAAGGCATAACCTTCCGTTCGCTTGCCGAGCTTGCTTTCTCACCACTCCACCGCGCGGACCCGGGACGCGCTTCGCCTTCGCCTTCGCCTTCGCGCACGCACGACGTTACGTGTGCGCTGGCTTCATACCGCGCGCGGGCGCTGGACGGAAGGGTCCGCGAAATGGGATGGGGACAAGTGACGGTGTTAAAAGGAAGGCGTTTCGTGGTGGGGCCCACCGACCTGTGTGCGTCGGACCGAGCGGGCGGGCGGGAGGCTGCACCTTTTCCGTGAAGCTGCGTAGCACGCGCTCGTCCAGATTCCGTCAATGCCCATTGATTCGTGTGGAGACCGAGGAGCGAGAGTAAGTGCTCTTCTCCTTGTAACTTTCTTGGAGCTGCTCTAGGGCACCTCTCATAACTTCTCTCTCTCTCTCTTTGTGGGGAGTGTGTTTTGAGTCGCAGGTCAGTAGAATTATTGTGTCCTCTCTCGACGCATGGGAAGAGCGTGTTTCCCTCGTGACAATTGTCTGGCATTTCCACCCCTAAGTCGGCACTTGAAGCCTCTTTTCGAGTTGTTCTTCAAACAATCTTGTGACAGTTTAGTTTGCCTCTTGATGGGGGGAGTCTGTTTCTCCCATGACAATTGTTTGGATGTTCCTCTCCTAATGAAAAGGAGAGCTTGGCGTTGCAGCCTGAATCCAATAAACATTCTGGACAAACATATGGTAAACGTTTGACGATACATCTGGGTATAGCATGTGTCCACTGCACTCAGGGAGATTGCGTCTTCTCTACCTGAGATAACAGCGGAGGCGGACCTTTCACTTCAAGAATGTACGATGTTTTGAACATCTACACTGTCTCTAATACCTAACTTTGACTATTACTTCTCATATGATTATGTTAGTAAAAAACATAACATTATTATATTATAAAAATATTTATCATGACACAGCTAATTATACCATTCACTCATGACCAATCTAAATGGTTTTTCATGTATTATTAGTCAAAGTTATATAAGTTTGACTGCACGTTTTCTAAAACATCATACATTTCTGAAGTGGATGGGGTAACAAATTATGAGCAACAAACTCCATGCATGCGTGTGGTGGTGGGCATTGGGTCGTGTCGTCGTCGCAAGACACGGACGGACCGTCGTGCCGGCGTCGCGTGCGTGCGCGTCGCCCACCTTGCTCCGGCGGCCAGCCTGGCACGGTCCAAATCCCGCCGTGTTGGGATCGTGCTGGATTCATGTCGTGCCAGCCCAAGCCTAGCCCTAAGTAACTATAGACGTCTGCGAAGACGACAGCCGTCACCCAGAAAAATAAAGACACAAGTGCGCCATCTACGCCTGCTCCCCCTCGCCATAGCCTCCCCCTCCTCTTGGACGCCGATGAAGAACTTCGCCCACCTCGGCCGCGCTGCGCGCTTGCGAAGGGGGTGAGAAGGACGACAATGAGGAGGTGGCTGGAGGAAGGGTGGAGGGCGGCTGCGCATATTAAGGGGGATGGAATTTGGGAGCCAGGGCTCAGGGGAAAGGGTTGGGGATAGGGCTGGGAGGGATGTTGGATCAAACCGGGTGACAGAAGGGAGTGATTGGTTGGGGTCAGACCGATGTAGTGGAGTGATTGGGTCAAGCTGAGGGAGGGATTATGTTATAACGAGAAGGTTGGATCTATTTCGTGTTGTGTCGGCCCAAACACGGCCCAACTGGCCGGGCTGTGCTGTGCCGCCCAACGGGCTGTATTCTCAGACCCAGCCCAGACCGCTATTCGTACACTACTACAAAACAGTCATAGAAAACGCCTCATCACATACGGTTCTTTCAAAACATCTGTGATAAAATAATCACAAACGGTTCCAAGACGAACCGTCTGTGATATGGAACTATCACAGACGGTTCATGGTTAGAACCGTCTGTGAAGTATCATAGACGGTTCTAACCACGAACCGTCCTTACTCTTTGATTTTACTATAGTTTGGATTTTTACCATGGTAAAATCTAAAATCACTGACGGTTTTGTATAAAACCGTTTATGATACTTTTGTTTTGTTGGGCGGGAAAACGAAAATTTGCACTTAATAGCTGGGCTGCCGAAAATCTCTTTATATTAACAGAGTCCTCCATCTCCTCTTTTGCCATCACCATCTCCTTCTCTGCCATTTCTCCTCTGTCATCTCCGTCTCACCCTGACCTTGCGCTCCGGCCTCCCCCGAGCTCGTCGCTCGTAGCCTCCTCCACCTCACCCAATGTAACATCCCAAAAATGGATTTGGGTTCAAATGTAAGAAAATCAGGAGAAATTAAAACTTTTCTTGCATCTTGAAGCCCTTGGTTGTTTCTGTAATTCTTTTGAGAAGAATTATAGAAAATCAAAACCAAAAACCTCCTTGGCGTAGATCTCATACCAAACCCTTGGAGATATTTCTCCTGAGTTCTAGGGAGGCTTGGCAACACCTCTGAATTATCTCATGATTTTTAGAAATTATTTGGTAATTCTGGGAGGCAGGTCAAATTCGGTCAAACCCTATTTCTCCTCTTCTGGAATTTCTGGAGGAAAATTCAGTGTATAAAAACCTCTGAAAATTTTATGGGAGGTTCCTCCTGCTGTCAGCAATCTCCAGTTAAAATTTTGTAAAGTTTGGAGCTTGCTTGCTACCTTAAATAATCCCTCAAAAATCAGTTGTTCAAATTCAAACCCTAACTGGTTTTCACTGTTCCTTGGGTGCGAGTTGGACTCGGGCTCGAGCCACTTGACTCGAATCAGCCCACTAGCTGTACCAACCCGGTCGTTCGGGCGCTGGGGTCGTGAGCCGTTGAATCAGCATCGAACGGCCTTCGACCAGCCGAACGGTGGAGCCGTTGCGAACCACCCGGTCTAACCCAGCCGTTGGATCGGCATCGCACGGTCTTCGACCAGCCGAGAGCTGTGATCGTTTCAATCCGCTCGATCTAGCCTAGCCGTTCGATTTCAATTCGACGACCAACGAGTCGTCTCCTTCCTCTGTCCGCGCGCGCGTGAGCCTCTGCCATTGCGTGCGCAGAGGAGAAAAGCGGTGGCGTGCAGTCCACTCTATGTCCACCTTTAAACGGCTAGCTCTGCGCGCATTAAATGCCTGTCGCACTCCTACCTCAGTAGGCCATGACCCAACTGCTCCTATCGCTCTCAAGTGCTCTCATGGCAGGGTTGACCCGACTGAAAAAAAAAATCCGGCCGTTGCTCTCCGCCATTGCCCTATTTAAACTCATTTGTGCCTCACACTTAGCTTCCTTTAGCACTTTCGCAACTCCAGCCAGCACTCACCCTCTTGCTTGAGCTGTAGTCCCTCGCACTCTCTTCGAACGACATTATTGAGTGTGGAGCTTCGGTGGGGGCGGTGCAGCGAGGGTTTTCTTCTTCAAGTCTTCGCCCCCTCTGCTTCCCCTTTACTCTTTGGAGCTTAACTCTCACGCGGTTTGGTTCTCTCTGTGCCCAGGTCGCTGTGGCCTAGCGAGAACCTTACCACCGCCGTTCGGATACTCGTCGCCGGAGCCACTCCGTGGGTCTCTGGTCGTTCTTTGGCTTAAGTAAGTCCGCATTGCCCTGTAGGAGCTCAGGCGTGTTTTCGTCTTTCTTTTGGTACCGTTCGTTCGGGAGTCCTCCAGAGCCATACCCACTCAACCCCGCCCTTGGTCGGCGCTGTCTCGTGGTCGAAATTCGACCAACATCGTAGTTTGGTCGATTCGACCGATGCGCTTTATTGATGGGTAAATATCGTCGCGTAGTCCCCAGACCTTATATTTGTAAGGGAAAGGCCTATCGAGTGATTGTAAGTTCTCCTACAATCACCCCCGTAGTCGTTAGTCTCACTACGACTATGGCATGGTCATAGGTCCTTCTGCGGCCTTTACCCAATCGAAAGTTGTGTCGTGACCTGTACCTCGTCGTAAGTCATACTACGACTATGTCCGGTCATAAGTACTTCGCGGCGTGTACCTAGTCGTAAGTCCGTCTTCGACTAGTACCCAACAGACGTCCGCTCTCGACCACTATCTGGTCGTAAATCCTTCCACGACTATGGTTTGGTCGTAGGTTCTGCTACGACCACCACCTGGTCGTAAGACCTTCTCTTGGTCGTATCTTTAGCATTAAGAATCTAAATCAATTGATTCTTATTGCTAAATTCTTTATAAACCAGTACCTAGCTTCGGTAAGATTTTCAAAAATTTTGTAGAAAAGTTTGCTGTTGAGTCCTTGCATTTTATTCGTTCTTATCGATTGATTTTTGCTTTTCCCGTTAGGATCCGAAGAGCACATTGACAACATAAGTGATCCCCAGCTACATCTTGACCCACAGCAAACAGGCAAGCAGTTTGATCATGTTCATCCCATTATTTTTCAAGTCTACTATATTGCTTTCAACTCGTATGTATGCATTGCTATTTTGTTGTTAAAATACGGTTAGTGTCCTATAGTTGCACAATCTGTAGGACTTGTTTATCCTCTACTACCATGAGCTTAGGTTATTGGCTGTGGTCGGAGTTCGATGGATGGACTCTGGTCACTTAGTAGCTTTCGATTTGAAATTGCTTAGAGATGCTTAGAGGTCGGTAGTACTGGGCAGTCATCGACTTAGTCGATGATGTTGATCACACACATTTTACTACTACTCCATTATGTCCAGCACTCTGTGCTTTGTTATTTTGTAAAGTCAAAAACTGAAAATAAAACTGTTTTCGACTTGGGCACAATGGTATGTTGGTGTGATCTGTTGGTGTGAATGGAATGGTGCCTAGGTCATCAAGGACCGAGTTACTTGTGTCACTAAGCCAAGCGCTTATGCGTGCTAACCACGCGAGAGGGATATGGGACCTCTCTTGACTTAGTACTTTGGCGTGGGTTATCTCCGAGTCGTAGGAGGGGGTTGTGTGTGTTGTGTGAAACATGATATGTGGTCGTGTTCTTGTGTTGGGTGTGCGGTGGTGGAGATTCCGGGTAGGTTCTCCACCTCGAGGAGCGTCGTAGTTGTCCAAGGCTTTACCCGGGAAGGGTAGTTGACCGAGGCTTTACGATGACTCCGACACAACGTATGGGTTTCTATCCATACGGGCGGCTCGTGAATAATTCACAATATTGGAAACGTCTCGTAAGACTTAGCCGTGCCGGCATACCTTCGAAAGTGTGCTTAATAGCTTGGCAAAAGGCGGTCTCAGGCGTGTGGGAAATTGGTACACCTGCGCAGGATAAAACTATTCGAATAGCCTCATCCTAGGTTATGGACATGCTTGGTGAGGTCGTGCAAGAACTAGACTACAACCTTTTAAAACTTAAAACTGGTCGTGGGTGGTATGAATGGGTAATTCATGCTATTGTCGTGGTGACTAACGGGCTAGTCACTTCCAGGATTGTTGTTGTCATCTATCTACTGTTATATTGTTGTCTTTTTCGGTTATTTGAACATTAAAAACAGTTTTGCTAAATTGCTTTCAATCTATTACATTATTGCAAATGGAAACTTACTTTATGCTAAAATGAGACATACAGCCTCCACTACAATAAGCTTGCATGTAGTATACGTACAGGTTTGTTATTCCACATGTAAGTCTTGCGAGTACATTCAAAGTACTCACCGGCTTTTGCTTACGCTTTTGTTTGAGGGAAGGAGGTGAGCCCCAAGGGCCTCACTTCTGTGAGATGTGCTTCGGGTTTGGCGACTAGCTTGGCGGTCCAGTCGGTTGCCTTGTGGGTTAAAGGCACACTGATTGGCTCTTTTGTTTATAGCCATCTTATGGCACTTTTGCTTCCGCTGTTAAATTTCCTTATGTATATGTCTTTTGGCCGGTTGGCTTCTCTTTTGTAATTGCTATCTTCTATTTATGTTATATTTTGGATTGTTGTTTATGTTTCGGTTCTATGTGAATGAATGGAATTGATGTATGAACTTTGTAAAGAGGTGTGTATACTGCATTTCTGGGAAATATACATGTCTCGAGTCTCGGATTATCTGCTTTGTGATGCTAGGACCGAATGGATGGTTAAGCATTACAAGTCGGATAAACCGGGGTCTCACACCCAAGCCTCGTCGTCGCCGGCCTCCCACGACCTCGTTGCCCCCGGCCTCCTCTACTTCGCCGCCCTGTCCTCCCCTGAGCTCGTCGCCCGCGGCCTCCTCCACCTCGCCCCGGCCTCATCATCGCCGACCTCCCACGACCTCGTCACCTCAGCCTCCCACGCCTCACTCTCTCTACTCCCCCTTTTGCTCTGTGATGTGGATTACTACTGTGATGTGTTAGTGTTCTGTGAATGGTTGAGTTGATGCTACTGTGATGTAGGTGATGCCGTGTTGTTTTTACTACTTTGTGAATGGATTGAGTTGATGCTACTGTGATGCTGTGGCTATTGTGGGAAAGCTAACGAAAAGTTCAATCCGAAAATCCATATCATATTCATTCGCGAGGCTCGGGAGTCTCCAGACGAAGTGAAAATTCGTTTTCGTTTTTTTTTTGCAATAGAAAAAGTTATCGCAGACAGTTCTAGTTTAGAACCGTCTGTGATAATTACTATCACAGACGGTTATTGTTCAGAACCGTCTGTGAAAATAGACTATCACAGACGGTTCTATTCACGAACCGTCTGTGACTATCACAGATGGTTCATGAATAGAACTGTATGTGATAGCCTTTTTCATAGACGGTTTTTTGATCTCATGTCATCACACACAGACGGTTCTATTCACGAACCGTCTGTGACTATCACAGATGGTTCATGAATAGAACTGTATGTGATAGCCTTTTTCATAGACGGTTTTTTGATCTCATGTCATCACAGACGTATAAATCTAGACGGTTTAAAAACCGTCTGTGATGGTTTAGAATCGTATGTGATGAGATTTTGTGTAGTAGTAGTGCCGTATCAACCCAATCCATCACTTATCGTGCCGTGCCGACTAGACTTTAGGCCGACCTGAAAAAGCACAGATCAAGTCCCCCAGCTCTACATGCGTGTGCCTCAAATTCTCAGATGCAGCTTGTTGTACAGTTACGAATGGAAACTCGGAATTTGCTGGTAAAGTTTGAAATTGAAGGAGGCGGGGGGTTCTGACTAGCTTTCAACTTCTCTTTTGGTTCTGATTCATGTAGATTGCATATTTGTATTTACAAGAGAGGAAGAAATGAACAAAAGAATAGTTATAAAGTACATGACATCAATGAATCATCGGCCGGACGGTTCAAAAACTGACCAATCCAAAGCATAACTCCAAGAACCGATACGCTAATCAACAAAATTAAACTCCTATATATCATGTTTACAAGATCGAACAATCTCTCTCTTTCTAAAGTCATGTACAACTCCTCTCGATTCATGATGCTGCGTTGGTCCAAATTAAGAAGCAAACCGATCTGGTTAGGCGAACAACTCGAGTAAGACGGGCCGCTCAGCGGCGGCGTGCCCGGCCACGTCCTCCCGCAGGGCGACGCTGCGCCAGACCCACTGGTCGGCGGCGTCGGCGCCGTTCATCTCTCGGTGCCTCCTCATGTGGCCGCCGAGCGCCTGGCCCATCTCGAAGCCGAGGCCGCAGATGGGGCACTCGTGCTGCTTCCTCGCCTTGTCAACCTTGTGCTGCCTCATGGCCTTGGCGCGGACGCCGAGCTCGAGGCCGTGGCGCCCGCGGAGGTGGCTGGTCCGGTGCCCGCCGAGCGCCTGGAAGGAGGTGAAGGCGCGGCTGCAGGTCTTGCAGACGAACTCCCCCTCCCCCGATGCCGCCACCACCGATCTCCGCCGCGCCTTCTTGGCCGCCGGTCCCGACTCCGCCGAGTCCGTGCTGAGCGCCAGCGCCAGCCAGACATCCTCCTCCCTCAAATGCTTCATCTCCGCTCCGCTCCGCTTTCCGATCGCTTCTTTCCAAAATCTATCAGTCGAGACTGATCGATCGATTGGCTTCAGGCTTTGACACTTATATAGGTTGTGTGTCGTGTGTCGAGGCCGAGGCCGAGGCGGTTTGTGTGGGGTGTGCGCGGGGGCTTACGTGTGCGCCAAGTTGGTGTGGGCCGACCAACATAGGCGAGAGGTGGCGCGGGTGGACCATTTTGCGGAAGGCACACACCGCGACGTGCGGCGCCGCGTCGCGACGTGGATGGATGAGATCGGGTTCGCTCGGATTCGGATATACGAGCAGCCGAGCCGACTCGGGCCGGACGTGTGGTGCGCAGTGACCTCACCTGGCACGGCAGTGCGGTGGAGCGCGCGTGGCGGCTCGCGGTTGCTTAGCCGCGGGGGCAGCGCTAGGATTCGGCGGTAAATTTATTATTTATCGGAATAAATAATTCGAGTCGGGGTGGACTCGAGGCTGCGCGGTACGTACGGGTGGGTTGAGCTGGTGGAAGGGTCTGGAACCTTCTCGAGCTCTCTGCTCCGAGAGATTATGCACGGGCGGCCAATCATCCCGTTCTTTAATCATCCAGAATTTTCCAATCTGTGCACGCACCTTACCGGGTATACCACCATGTCCATTTGTGGGCGACCTGGCGTGACGGACGGGTTGGCGTGGTGAATCCAGAAGACCAGAACTTGTACAGTTGTACCTTGTGTGTGGTGTGCGTATTCAGGCGTGTATCGTGACGGCCGGTCTCGCTTCTACATGATAATGCATGTTTTTTTATCTACTACTTAAACTCATTGCAAATCGTACTTTGGTGTAGGACTATAATAGTATCAATCTGGTTATCTTTTAAGTTAGTAATAAAGTTATCACGTGTAATCAAGAGTGATACCAGTTTCTTTAGCAATATTGATTATACATTTTGTTCAATATTCCTGAAGCTAATCTTATCGTCAGATGTGTGAGAACATCAAACTACCCACGTAACGGTACGTGGTTCGCAAGACGGAAGGCGTCCCGAACGTGGACTTGTGTGTATTCGTGCTTTCCAGACCTGTCCTTTTGTCCGATTTGCAAACAAACTGGCGTGCTCTGCTGCTCCCCCACACGCGATTAAAGCATTTGACCAAATGGCAAGTTGCACAACGGTATGTGCTTACGTAGCCGTGGCTGCAAATTGACTACACAAATCGATCGAGACTTTACCTGTTCTGGAAGCCGCAGCCCCCGACCGACCGGCCGGCCGGCTCAATACCTGAACGAACGCAGTAACTACTCCAACAGTTAGTGGCAGCAAGTGCACGCACGCGGAATAAACTAGATAATAAGCGGTGATGTCATATGGTAGTGCCTGTTTAATTTACCTGTGCCCCAAGTGAGCAGTGAGAACGTTAATTAGTTCCTTCTTGGATGCTCGACAAGGTCGGACAAGTTTCATATCTACAGGATTGGATAACGCTTAACAGAATCGACGTCTATATCTCTCGATTCTCGACACGGTTAAGCTCGTGCCTTCGTGCGCAAGAGATACTAATAATATCTGTCCATGTCCGCAGCAATCAACATGGTCAAGGACGGAAGCATCCTGGCCCATACACAACTGTTCGGATGGATATCTTCACTGGGATATCTGTCCGGGTGCCTTACTGTTTGCTGCCTGAACGGTCGAACCAATCACCTACTGCTACGCGTCTCTGTTCTTCATGTGAATTTACTGTACCCCACTGCCAGTACGGGAAATCGTGATCCTGGCCGTTGCTGTTATCGAAAGATGCATACATTACATGCCGACAACCGCTCAGGACATGGCTGTCACTCGGAAGTTGTACGATTGTAGCTGACACGTTGAGCAATCACGATTTTTTTTTTTTTTTGGGTTCTTCTATCACACATTTCTGCTTTGCAGGAACCGCAAAAGAAACACCGTCCATTTGCTGTCGGTCGTTCGGAATCTGAAGAATTCGGGGTCCTGATGGACACTTGTTGGTATACATACAGTGGTTTTGGGCCTATCTTAGGATAAATACGGACGGTGTGGCTCATGAAAAGGACGTCGGTGGCTACGTGCTCTCCTGGAAAGAGAGGCTCAGCAGCCGACATGCTTGCGTTGCTTCCGTTTGTAGTAGTAATCAACTGAAGCGGTACTCGTTTTCGTTAGCTTGATTGAGCACATGTTAAATCATCATAAAACCCCCAAAATTCCAAGCCATGTCTTGCTTGCTAGTGTTATTTCGACAGCGTTTTATCAGCAACTACTGACCCACAGTTCTAGGGACGGCAAACGGGCAAGGATAGTAGCGACCAATGTCCGCCAGCCAAGTACGACGGGCAGAAAACTTCGCCCATACCCATGCCCGTGTAGGGTGAACGTGCGAAACGAGAGGGAGCCGGCCAGGGGGCTGAAATGAAATGGCGGATAAACCACTCTTGTAAGTATTGTGCAAATTGCACTATTGGTCAGGACGATGATACAGTCCAAGTCTGGTGTTGAACAAGCATATGGACAGACTTATTTCATAGCAACGAGAGGCCATGATACAAAATATGGGGTAACTCAAATGTAATTAACAGCGTGAACGTTCCGCGATGTTTTAGAAGATCTAAGCCATGTTATAATGCCAAAACTTGAGATTTTAGGTCGATTCCATTGAATACAAATGTTCCCAGCAACGGGACAAACTGCTTGGTGACCAGCTGGAAAAGGGGGGGAAATATGGTTAGCAAGATGCAAGAACAAATACTACTTACTACAATACTATTAATGGTTATCCCTCAACAAATTTCAGTCAAGAATGCATAACCAACCTTAATTACTTCTTGGGAAGCCACTCCACCAATGAAGGCAGCCACGGGATGAATATCTGCACCCCCAAACCGGCACACTTCAGCAATCAGGTCATCGGACAAGGATGCCCCGTTCAAACCCATGTCACTTAGCACTGACACAGCAACAGTCTTCAGCCTAGGCACATCCTCATCAATCTCACTATTGAATCCAGTGCGTATTAGTATTATAAAAACAGGATTTCTTTGTTAAAAGTGTGCTACCATAATGTCCACCAAAAACTAATGAACATTTTTCTCATGTACCTGTTGAAGATTCCAGGTAATCTGTTATAGTTGGCAGAAAATCGATCAACGGCACGTAGCAGAATATAGAAGTTCATCGCGAAGCTGCGGTAACAAATTTGCTTGTCATTTGAGAAGCCATTTTGTTTAGAAAGTATAAATAAATAAAAATAAAATATTGACCAAGGGCTAGCCATTCCAAAAGAAAATAATTCACACACAATATTCAAAGCAAAGGATGAAACATAAACTAACTCCAGCATAATTTCTCCACCTACGCAAATGTTGCATTGAACACTGCAGTGCGGTGAACAAATAGGTTGAAAAAACTTGCATTAGTAACAAGAAACTGAAGCTTCATGCCACTATTGATAACAAGCAAATGAACATTCTTCCATAAGTTTGATGTGAGCATCCATGAATCAACAGGGAATAAAGCCAAGTATTTATGAGCTGAGTATTGATGGGATGGCCAAGAAAAATGCTCTGCTCTGAAAGCCCAGAATCAGTGGCATATATATTCCAGGCATTTACATTACAATTCTTCATAGTTTCATGAAATTTTGCTTACTAATCTTTGACACAATGCTAATTCCACTATATTCTAGAATTAGCTAGTTCTAGAGTGACATATTTGGTCAAAAAAATGGTATTGTAGTCAAAAGGATGTGCTGCAATTGTGTGACTCACAATATTGCAGCAAATGTAATTGTAGTATAAACATGTATAGCATTTTTTTACCTTGATTATTGCAACACAATATATACATGTAACACTGCATACAATTGGTACTTGGCAACCTCAAATATGTCATAGTTAAAGTAAATGAACAAAGAAAATTTACGTCCTATACAACTGAAGAGATGAACCAGCAAAATAAGAGGGATACATGCTGACCAGCAGTCTTCATCGGTGAAGTACTTTTGAACTTCAGAAAGAATAGGAGAGCTAAACTCCTCCTCCATACTACGGTATCTACAGACCTACACAATATAAATCACTCAATGACGAGAAAATTGATGGCTTGAGGCAAACAACAAAAGAGAAGGATAAATGCCAGATTAACAACAAAACCGATCAAAGTGATTTTTTTTGGGGCATCTTTCTACAATATTGATCAATCAAAACTAATTAAAATTAACAGCTAAGAATAAGCAGGTGTCAGAAATTTGAACACAACATGCCCCTTCGGGATAGAAATTAAACCATGGGAGTTGCATTGCGAAGAATTTCAGAGTTGCATCTCTTGTGTAATTTACTCGACATTACTCTTATTATTTTATTTTATTTTTAAACAAGTAAGCAGTAATCAATAGTCAGTACCAGGGATGGAAATCCCGGCCGGTTACCGGCGGTAATCGGCCTTACCGGTGGGGGCCGGGATTTGAAATCCCGGCCGGTTTTTCCGGAGTTTGCAAATTCAAAATTCAAATTTCGAATTTCGATTGATTTTTAAGCAAAATTTAACGAAATTCGACCGGGAAAAACCGCCGGCCGGTTACCGGTACCGGCTGCCGGCCGGGAATTGCACCGGGACCGGTTTTTGAATCCTTGGTCAGTACACCATGTGCGTAGAATCAGCTTTATTCGATTTATCAAATATGGTGTTGATACCAAAACATTGCAAGGTTCTTCCATCACTAAACCCAATCAGCTGTCACAATCATCAAGCACATCATGCAATAAGATGTAGAGGTAGCAACCATAGCATAAACAGAAGCTACAAAATATATATTTGAAGAAAGCAACTTACTCTGAGTTTTCTAGCATTTTTACAAAACATTTTGATATATGTCCTTGAAATAGAATCAGGGTCTCTGCCAATTCGCTTCAAGATATCTTTTACACGATGCTCCATGGCAAGACAGTCATATTCAGCCTTAGATTGATAAATCTTTTGCAGGCTTACATAATACCTGTAAAGGTCAGAAAAGAGAGTTTACCATATTCATGTAATAGAAAAATAGTTATGAAAACAGAAGTTGAATCTGAGATCATAGCAAAGCTGGATGACAGGACAGCTGCAAGACACTGACTCGGTAAGTGACGTCATATCAGGTACTGTTCCCTCGAGAGGTAGCTCACCGTTGCCCTCATTTGCGATAAATTCCTGTAAATAGTGAAAGAGAAAGCAATCCAAGTTGAGACATGGAAAACCATGCTAACAAAGAAGCATCGATCACACAACAAAAGAAAGTGCAAAACACATGTTGTGCAACTTTAGCAGGTCCTGTAAAGACAGTTTGTGAATAATCCACCATTTTAGCAATAGGTCAGCTTAATTGTGTCCTGTCAACTTATATTCATTATGCAAGCAGCTTCCCACAGACAACATTTCTAGGACTTAATTGTTATAAATGGGGCACCTCCAGTAAGCCAACTCATAAGGGGCTTTAGCTTATAAGCCTGCAAAGCCCAAAGCCACCTACCATTGGTTTCGGCTTATATAAGATTCTAGCTCAAATAATGAATTAAGACTTTGGCTCTGACTCGAGTTTTTAAGCCCAAAAACTAAACCTAGAACAAGGCCAAGCAGGTTCTTTGAATATTATTGAGACACCTCAACTACATCGATGGACTGAGATTTTAGCACGAACGCAACTATAGGCTACAGCAGTATAATACAGTAAAAAGAATCTTTCTGTTATGGTTTTAACCTTTAACAACAGCAAAGGGTATGAAGAGTGCCAGGCATCTCCAATAATAGATCAGTAGCAAATGATTAGCATTCAAAAATAAGGAAGGACACAAACTTTTAAGCTTAGTATTTTAGAAATTGAGGTACTGATACTTATAAAAAAAAACCATGGCCTAACATAAGCAAATAAAAGAAGTCACCATTCAGTATGTGTGAATCATAATGAAGATTTACCTTCAAAGCAGCCACTAAAACCCAGAAATCTGAAGAAGATGAATTGACTTCAGCAGAACTATCATCAATTATCTGACGGATCTCATTACCTAACAGAAATCAATCATGGATTAGAACTTGCGCTTCTGCACAGGGGTATGTATGTTATTTCGTGTAAGACTAAATAACTAAATATGTGCATCATGGGCGACATGAATATACAACTACACAGCAGATTTTTGGAAATAAGACTATTTAGAGTAAATCTACAGAGTACAGTTATGAAAGGTGTACAATATCCTTGTCTTAATATTACAGTAACCAGAAAGTTTTCCTACAACTCCATATATTAAATCATTCCAGACCGCATGTAGCCGCCATTATTTTCATGCCATCAAGTGTGCAAGCATTAGCTGACACATAGTGATTGTTACTGTTTAACTGGCATAATCACCATACGGTACAGCAATACTAGCTGACACCCATTGCAGGCCTTGATACTGATTAAAGAAAGGATAGAGAGGCAGTAAATGGGATCATCATACATGTACAGTTTGAAGATAGGCCTGTGACTGAATATCCTATCATATGCTTGCACCAGCAGTAATGAATGGCATGTTACACTCAGAAGATGATACAAAGTACACTTCTGAATAATTGTAACTCCTACAATAAGTGTATGTATCTAGAAAGTTCGTAAAAGGGTACAGAAATTATGCTATGGATGGAACTCAGATATTGCAATCATGCTATCTTTGATCAACCACTGAAACCACTAATACCAAGCTCTTACATCAAACATCTAAACAAAATACCAAAGCCTGAATATTTTGTAGGCAGAAAGCTGGATATGGCCGCTCAATGTGAAACCACATTTCATATTATATGATTCAGTAAATATGTGAAACCACTATTGATTCAAATGAAAGCTATATGTGTAAGCTTGGGATCCAACAGTTGACTGGCACCACACAGGTCACATTTGTTATGAATATTATGTGTATATTTATGAGAACTAATGGGCAATATATATATAGAGCACAAATGGGATATTACAATAATATGTCATACACGAATAAGGAAATACAAAAAACATATAAGGATTTGTATTCTAACCCCCCAAACTCATGGTGGATCGCACACTGGGTTTGGAGAGAAAATACAAATATTGTACCCTAGACTATGGCTTCGTGAAGAAGTCAACAATCTATAACTCTTAAAGCACAAACTGTAAAGCAAGTACACCCTCCTACACCTGTGAGCAAGTATATGAAGCATCCACACCAATGTGTTTGGTGAGCTCATGCTTCACTGGGCTACGAGCAATACTGATAGCACCTGTGCTGTCAGACAAAAGAGTCATATGTCCCATCACAGGCACTCCAAAATCTGGAAGTAGCCACCTCAACCAAGTAACATCTGCTGCCATAGCTCTCAACTCAGCCTCTGCACTTGAACGAGAAACTGCAGTCTGTTTCTTCGTCTTCCAGGCAATCAGGGAGGAGCCAAGAAAAACACAGTAAGCAAAAAGAGAACGACGATCAGGAGGAGCCCAGGTCGCATCGGAGTACGCCTGAAGTTGTAGTGAGATAGAGTTGGGGAAAAACAAACGACGAGAGATAGTGTCACGCAAGTAGCGAAGAACACGAAGAAGGTGACTGTAGTAAAGATGGGTAGGACAAACCATGAACTGACTCAAGATATGAACGACACCAGTCCAATACCCGTGCTTTGCTACGGATTAAAAAAATCATATCTCGTCAACCGTCGTCGTGCTCAGCCTACAATGCAAGTGATCCGCGGTAACCCGCTCTTGGAAAGATCGATTGAATCTTTGAAATTCTTGCACACCAGTTTGGGCAGTTGGGGTGTGGGGGGAGTGGAGAGGAGGTTATGGGTGGCCAACCGTACACACGGGAGGAACCAAGAAAGCACGAGATCCAACAGCTCACATCTCACGAAGAAAGATAGATCTAACAGCTCATATCGCATGAGGGAGGACAGACCGCCACCAATTCCTTCTTTTAAGTAGTCGAGATAACCAATATCAGGATGAGTGCTCACAAGATACACCAAACTCCCAACAAGATGGCGATATCGAGTAGGATCCTCAAGAAGATCACCATTAGTGGCACAAAGCTATAGGGATAGCTTGATGAGAGTCTCAGCAGTGTAAGTGTCAGTCAGATCAGACCGATTAAGAAGATCGTGGACATACTTCTGCTGGGAGAGGTAGTAACCCTCAAGCATAGAAGAGACCTCGGTCCCAAGGAAGTACGTAAGAGAACCAAGATCAGCCATCAAAAACTGTTCACTGAGATGCTTCTTCACATACATGATGAATGAGGAATCATCACCAATGATGAGCATGTCATCAACATACAGAAGAAGCAATGTCCTACCCCGAGATGAGACATGGACAAAAGAGCACGATCGTGGGAACCGACAGTGAAACTAACAACAGTAATCACTGAGGTAAAGCGCGCAAAGCAGGCACGAGAAGCATGTTTGAGGCCATAAAGAGCACGACGAAGACAACAGACCTGCCCATCGGGAACAGAATACCCAGGTGGTGGCTACATGTAGACCTCATGCAAAACACCATTAAGAAAGGCATTCTTAACATCCACCTGAGAGATGGACCACCGGCGAACAAAAGCAACCGCAACAAGTGTGCGAACAGTAGTCATATGGGCAACATGGGCAAAAGTCTTATCGTAGTCACGATTGTACTCTTGCTGAAAGCTGCGAGCCACAAGACAAGCCTTGTAGCGCTCCGTAGTACCATCAGACTGGGTCTTAATCTTGTATACCCACTTGCACGTGACAGGACGAGCATGCACAGCAGTCGGTACAATATCCCAAGTCTCCGGATGTCGAAGCGCATCAAGCTCCTCTGCCATAGCGAGTTGCCACTCAAAATGAGGAGCAGCCTCACGATACGAACTAGACTCAGTGACAGAGAGAGCATGAGCTATCGGAGCAAATCCAAGACGATCAGGAAGTCGAAGGGATGTTCGGTCACGAAAGACGTAACTGAAAGCATCATCAGGATGATCAGATGTGGGTGTCAACAAGATACCAGGAGAGGAGACTGGTAAAGAACGAGGATGCCTGAAGTAGTCAATACCAGAGAAACGAGACGGTGGTGCTGCAGGAACAAGAGGCGGTGCTGCAGGAGGTGGCACCGGAGGCGGAGGTACAGAAGGAACCACTGGAGATAAACCAGGGGAAGACTGTGATAGTAGAGAAATCGGTGAAGAGTCAAAAAGAGACAACCATGAATTCGACTCAACGGTGGAAACAGGACAAGGAGCCGAAACTCGATAGAAGAAAGATCAAGATTCGTAAAAGACAACGTCTCGTGAAATCCTGACCCGTCGAGCAGAAGGATCATAGCAGCGATAACCCTTATGCTCAAAACTACAACCAAGAAACATACACTCAATTGACTGAGCCGATAGTTTGGTGCGCTCACGAGGCTGCAGCAGAACAAAACAAGTACAACCCAAAACACAAAGATGAGTGTACTGGGGGGCTCGAAGTAGAGACGCTCTATAGGACTGACACCTTTAAGAGCAGTGGAAGGCTGCGTATTGATAAGATATGCAGCCATAGAAACAACATCAACCCAGAATTGTGATGGAACGTGAAAGGCAAAAGAAGAGTAACAGCAATCTCAATCAGATGATAATGTTTGCGCTCAGCAACCCCATTCTGAGCATAAACACCAGGACAAAAAGACTGATAAAGAGTGTCCTGCTCAGAAAAAAAACTGTCTAAACGCGCCAGAACAGTACTCGCCAGCAGAATCACAGCGAAAAGTACGGATGGAAGAATCAAACTGAGTACGAACCATCGTTGCAAAGCTACGATAAATCGCAAGAAACTAACCATGATTAGACATAGGAAAATCTATGTAAAATGGGAATAATCATCAATGAAGATCACATAAAATTTATGCCCACCTTTAGAGATAATAAGCGCAGGTTCCCCATACATATGAATGAACTAAGTCAAAGGGACGAGAAGACAAGGACTCACTAGAATGATAAGGAAGTTGTAGCTGTTTGTCCAGCTTACAACCCCGACAAAACATGGTCGTGTCAATAGTAATACGTCCAAAACACCCTGACGAACCAATGAAGAGAGGTGAGACCCACACAAGTGACCTAGACGATGATGCCATCGCAAAAACTCCAGAGGTGGTGGCAATAAAGGCGGTGGAGATAGAGGTAGACGTAGAGGTGATAGAGCAACGGTGTTGATAGAAGGTGGAGGCGGTCAAAGTTGTAGAGACCAGATGATCCTACTACAATACGGCCAGTCCAATCCGCCTCTGTCTGGCTTCGGTCCTAGAAGAAACAGGAGTGAGAGTCAAAACCAACTCTACAGCCAAGATCGGTAAGCTGACCCACCGAGAGAAGCTGCATGGTAAGTTGGAGAACATGGGAAACAGCTGGAACAGAAAAATCAGTAGACAAAATAGTACCCTGACAACTGACAGACAGAGGAGTATTGTCAGCTGTTTGCATAGAGATAGGAAAAACAGGTGGTCCTACTAAAGTGAAAGATGTGGAGTCCGGTATCATGTGGAAAGAGGCACCAGAATCCAAAACGCAAGAAGTACCTGGAGGATACGTTTGAGCTAGACTAGCAAAACCAGCTGAGTTGTGAGAGAGCTGCTGAAGTAGAGTCTTAAAGAGCTGCTGAATAGAGTCACCTCGCTGATAAGGTTCCTGACGTGATGGTCTGTCCTCCCGCCAAGAAAGGGCCTCCTTGCCCCCCCCCCCCTTGGATCGTTCACCCTCACGCGCCTTGTTCCGCATTGTTGGCGAAGCGTCTCCAACTCACGCTGAAGCAAAAAAAAGCAAAATCGCCGTCACTGGTATGCTCACGCAAGTACTCCTAGATCCGACGAGTGGAACGCAGACCAACAATATCTGGCTGGATGGAGTCGTCGACGCTGACCACGAGGATGGCTCGAACACGGGCCTCATCAGCACACCAGCGCTCAAAAGCGTCTATGGTATACTGAAATGCCTCATCAGCAACATCAACAGCAGCAGCGGCGGTCTCTGCCTCCTTTTTTGCGGCCTCACCTTCTGCAGGATGTGCAGAAGTAGGTTGTCTGGGAGGAGGCTGAACCGGCGACGGTGGACAAGGTTGAGCACCAGTGACATGTCCCCAAAGGCGGAGACCATCGAGCGTGATCTCCATGAGTGAAGACCATAACCCGTAGTTCGTCCCATGAAGCTTTGTTTCCGAGAAGGGGTCGCAGCTGATGGAACTGAAGCCATAGGTAGGCGGCGCTGGATGGCGTGGTGGCTAGATCGACGTTCTGTTTTTTGTTTTGATTTTTTTTTGGTCGGGCCACCACACTAAAACCGCCTATGAAGGCCAAACAAGGAGCACACGCACGTGTAGGGGCTAGGGTTCCTCTCGCGGAAGAACATCGGAGCGGGGACGACGGCGGCCCAAGCGGCGACGGCGGTGCGGGAGAGCCGGGCGGAGCAGACGTGACGAGGTCGGGCCCGTGTCGTCCTCGGGTGGACTTGCTTTCGAAGTCTTGCGGCGACCGAGCGATGGCCCGAGTCGGGTGGCGGCGAGGGCATGCCGCGTGCAACAGCGGCCTCAGGCGGCGGCGGCGGAGGCGACGGATGTGGCAGCAAAAAGAGCTAGGTTAGTGTCCTAGCTCTGATACCATGTTATAAATATTGTGTGTATATTCATGGGGCTAAATGGACAATATATATAGGTAGTCCAAAGGGGATATTACAAGGGAATATGCCATACACAAATAAGGAAATACAAAAGACATAAGGATTCATATTCTAACAAAATTCATTAATTATGCAAAGCAGAGCGATAGCTTCATGTTAATTCAGGTAGTTTTTCCTTATGGTATCTAAGAAAAGTAATACAGATGATTCTGTTAAAAAACCTATGTTCATACAAGTGAATTTAAGAATCAACTTACTGATTCCTGGAGTGACAAAGACTTTATACGAAGATTCCACTGCTTCTTTGTAGTTTTCTTCATCTACATTAAGCATACGGGTTCGAATTAGGTCCTGATGAAAACAGTAGCTCAGTCAACAACCTGAAAGTCCTAAAAACACATTAGAAATTTGTTTACTTACTGGGCCAACGATCCCAAAAGCTGTACCTTAAATTCCTTTTTCTCTTGCCTAGTCGAAGGTAAGCGTCCATCATGTGAATCTGCCCATTTTTCTGCAAGCCTCACAAGGATAACAATGTATGGAGTATGCTTGTGCACAACAGGGTCTTTTTCATTTATATCAATTGATTTTGCAAATCTGTAAAACATAAGTGTTAACAGCAACAATGATTTCCTCTAGAATGAGAAAATTATCATGCAACTTTTTATGTGAACAATCAAGGTATTAATATATTCTTACTGCTTGAGTTCAGTCCATGGATTGTGAAGCCGTAAATCATCCAAGAAGTGGTCTGGTTTCGATTCTATAACAGTGTGCTCCTAATCAGAAAGTAGAACAAAAAATTGTCAGCCTTCTCAAAATGCTTTGGCTCATGACTTCGTCACAACATGGTTAGGTAATATGTAATAGGCAGTGCGATATGAACTGTCAAACAATGATAACCAGCCAGACACAACGGCTCAAGTGGTGAGGCGTCATACACAACTAAACATCAAACAAACAAGAATTCAGAATAGCCAGCTCTTGCTGGTTGTGATAATGTGATTCCATGGTAATTTGATTGGGATTATGGGGCATTAAACATATTTGTTGGATAGATCTATCAAATTACCTTGACGCTGACCCTGACCAAACCAGTTAGACCATAGGAACGTGCAGCAACCAACACGATATCTGCTTTCCTGCAGATACCATCTAGTTTCAGTAAAGAACTCTCCGGAAGCTGCAGTAACAAAAACTTGGTATTAACAACTTTGTTTGAGAGAGCTACAGTGCACAGCGCACATAGATGTTTTGCCTAGCAATAGGCTAAAAAACTTAAACAGGAAAGTAGGAAACTCTACTAGCACCTATGTTAGCAAAAGCATGGGGAGAAGTAAAACAGTAGTGCTGCTAACATAAGAGACCAAAACTATGAATATAGGCAAACTACAAAAATAATGTAAAGGCATCATATTCGCTTCTGCCCGATAAACCATTAATTGCGTACACAGTCAAATATGCATATAGGAACCACATCACATTCCGAACCTATGTACCCCAGCAGTTAGTCAATCATTAAGGAAACACATTGAACAAAATTTCAATTGAATGGTAATACAGACGCCTGTAAAAAAATGGCATCACATGTATAGTGCATTCAACTTTTGGTGCAAATTAACTTTGTGTAACTGTATGAGTCAGGAGATTTCACTTGTGATAATCTTCTGTCAGCCACCATGTTATAAAAATCCATCTAAGCAGTTAAGTTACACTTCTGTATAAGTAGAAGAAGTCCTCATATTACTTCTTCTTAAGTTGTTACTTTAAGAAGGCAGGCTGGATATGCATTAAGAGGATGCATATAAACTTGACAGGGCAGTTTAATGGTTTGGCCCAATGCTATATGCTTGTCTGCCAAAAAACATTAAAGCAGCACATGTCTACTGAATGGCCATATAACTATATAACCACTGACTACAAACGACGCAAGAGCAAGAATATCGAATTATTTAGAAAGCAAAAAAGGTTGTGATACATGAATACTAAGTGCGAATATCGAATTATTTCAAAAGCAAAAAAGGTGGTGATACATGAATACTAAGTGCAGTAGCACATAAAGATAGAAACCTGCACAAGCAAGGAAAATCAATTCCGACATACCAATAACCCCAAAGCTACCATGTACTAATCAGAAACATATCTAAATTGCATCAATAAGAATCATTCATACATAATAATCATGATTTACAGTCTCACAGTTCACCCTTGCATGGACAAGCTGTTGAATAAAGCATAAACAAAAGAAACAACTTAAAATTTTACAGCTTCGGTAATATAAGGAGGAAGAAACTAATCAAAGAACCAGTCAGTGATGGCAAAAGGTACTACACTATTTACTATCAGGTGGTCATACTGTTGTAACCGGCTTCTACTGCGAAGGTTGTAGGGGTGATTCACCGGAGGACGAGGACGGCGAGTCCGGCGAGTCGGCGCCGTTTCCGGCAGTAGAAGGATAACGGGGATAGAGGAGAGAAATTTGATTATTTCTTGATTGTCAAAGTATTACAGCTGGTGCATATTATATAGTGCGAACAAGACTTGCTAACTACGACTATGACTCCTAATTAAAGAAACTATTTCCTAGTTCTCCTTCTCCGAATCCCTGCTGGACTCCTACTGTCGTAGCCTCTCCGAGTACTTGAATTTCTGCCAAAGCTTCCTTTCCCGGCATGGACGTTTCTCCTGGCATGCTCTCTTATACTGCTTCCCCCACTATGAGTCCACAACACATACAGTATCTTATTATTAGATATGCAGCAGGCATTTCCAGCGGTCGTCCACCACGATCCACAGGTTTCAGTGGAGCTTTAATCATTCACTGTCCAGAGAGATCCGCTTCTTTCTCAAAGTATAGCATAATATCTGGTGCATTACCCTGACTCTATAAACCTCCTAATCTCATTTCCTTAATCTTAATCTATCCCCATCTTTTAGTTTCACAGAAAGCATAAGTATTCATTCAGCAAAAGTTCCGATTGCATAGAAAAGCACCAGCAAATTAATCACTGCTCTCACAATTTATCCTAAGAGTAGATCAAAGCACACACCTGAGTAGCAATGACAACAGTGAAGTGGGAAAAGAAGGAAGGATTTGTGTCTATCAGAGTCACTGGAGACTCCTCAACAAACTTGGCTTTCACAGCATCATTCAGCTCTTGCAGGAAAGAACATATAGATTTTGCTCTTGATTGCCCCAAGCATCCTACATCCACTGAACATAAACATAGAGTACTCAGAATAACAGTTTCATCACTTCCATGGAAACAAATCTAAGAGGAACAGAAACAAGCACATAGCACAGAACTTTTCATCACTTCCATGGAAACGAATCTAAGAGGAACAGAAACAAGCACATAGCACAGAACTTACACAAAAAATTATTTCCCAGGTCGGATGGTTCGACTTTGGAACCATCAACAACAGTAACACTCCCTATTCCTCCGAGCACAAGATTCTTCAGCGCTTCAGTTCCGGTAGGGCCACAGTTAAGCAAGCATATGCTAGCCTTCTCCAGTGCCGCCTGTCCTTGATCACCCCATATCCTGTACTTTGTAGTCAATAAGCAACAGGTATCTTTCAATATATGGATATGTTTCTCCTTAGATTGTGTGGGTAGTAAGATAAGCAGACAATAATAAGCATGTATAAGATATTTAGGTTTGGCTAATGCTTAATTGCTGGTTGTAAATAGCTCGATTTCAAACACATGTTTACTCCCTGATCTTCTTGTGAAGGATGAGATGGCACGATGCAAGATAAACGAACGGGGGAGGGGGGGGGGGGGCTAAAGGTAAAAGCTGTGATGGCAACCAGATATCATTTGCTCCGGCAAAGTCCATCTGGTGTCTGGTGTAGTGATGTACCACGCTAAGGGTTAATCATCTTGGCTTAAAATGGGCTTGTAGTTTATGTCATGGAACTAGAACTACCCATGTCCACCGCAACTTAATGTTCTCAGCTAAAATCACCGGGCTACAACTTTCATCAGATAAGTCATAGATTACCAACGCCCACTTAAGAGCGTCACCTAAACACCATAACAAAATCCACTAGGGTCTAAGCGAACAGCCAAACAATCACTCAATCAGTACCCAACAACGTGTAAGCAACCCAAATAACATAGCGGCTACCCAAGCTCCAATGCAAGGCCTGCGGTGTTCGAATCTCTAACCACAGCAGCTTCGTAGCAACAACACAAACAGGAGCAACCCGTCAAGAGAAAATTCCTCCAGCCTTAGACCACCCGTTAGACGAATCATAGCAGGATCCTAAACCCTACATTAGACAGCGCACCTACTCGAACCCCGAAGTCGAACCGCCCGAACGGAATTTCACCGCGGCAAAACCCAAAACCCTAGGATCGATAGCAAGCGCCCGAAATCTACCCATCAATCACGCAGAGATGGAAACGAGGGAGGGAGGGAGGGAGGGCGCAGAAGAGCGACGACGGCTTACCTGAGCTGGCGATCGTACTTGGTCTTGGGTTCGGCGGCGGCGGCCATGGCTGCGGAGCGGAGGGGAAATGGCCGTGCGCTCTCTCTGTGTGGTGCGTGTTTTTTTTTTTTTTTGGCTCCCCCTCTCCGGCCGAAGAAAAAAAAAGAGAGATGTTTGTACTTTCGGCTGGATTGAACGGCTACATGGCTAAACGTGGTTGCGTCTAAGATGAGCTACTTACGTTTTTTTTGTTTGACATTATAACTTACAAGCCGAAACCAGGCAAAGTCTGCGCCGGGCAAAGAAGCTGCGACCAGCTGGGCCTCGACCTGGACAATTAAAAAATCTCAAAAACAGCCAAGGGTCAGAGAAGAAGGGAAAGAAGGCGCAATGACAAACCAAAACCAGCACGCTCTACGCTGGGCAAAGCAGCCTGAGCCGGGAGGACGCCGGCCTGGAGCAGCAAGAAGAAACAAATGAAAGGAAAGGCTCGGACAAGAAGAGGGAGAAAGGAGAACGCAGCACAGGCATGGAGCAAATCTATATAGGAAAACCACTTCCTCGCACGGTCCGGCCACGACGAGCCGGCACAGTCGGAGCGCATCGACGCACTTCCTCGCACGGTCCGGCCACGACGAAAGTCGGCAGATACGGAGCGCTTGATCGACGCAGCGCCGCAAGACCGACAAGGCCGAAGGACGCAGAATCGAGACAACGGGAAGCAAGCAGGCGAAATGAATGATGTGCGAAAACCGAGACGGAGAAAACGCGCAGCTGCTGAAAAGACATGAGACGGAGAAAACGTGCAGCTGCTGAAAAGACATGCGGACAAATTAATCTGCCGCGTCATGGCAACTGGAAGGTTCGCCGGATGCGCGACCTGCGCAAGCAACGCCCGCATGCACAAGGAGCAGCGCAATCCCAAGGCTCCGAAAGCGATCAGACGGCCATAATTATTTGGGACGACGTGGCCGGCCAGCTGAGGAGGAATCCCACTCGGCTTAATAAATTAATAGATTAGTATGGTTGACAGAGCTTCTGAGTTAGGGAACGCTTCTGAGTTAGGGAATTCCCCGGTATAAAGAGAAGTTATAAGCTTTTTTTATATCTATTTGTTTAATTTACTATTTTGTTTTTGTATTTTTTTTTATTATTTTTACGATTCTAAGTTTGCCTACGATGTAATTGTTCGAATTGGACTCGTTAGCGACGGTTCCTCAACACGTCATCAGCACGATCAACTCTGATCTACTCTTCTCGGATCGAAACATAACCGTCGTAGCACGACGCTCGTAGATAGAATCGTTTTTCTAGATTGCTTTCAATTCCACGAATTTGGTTTTCTAGATTAGTTTCTACGGTGCAAATCCGCCCTAATCTACCGCAAGCCGACTTGAAGTCGCCGACCCAATGCCGATCGGTAGATTGCATGAAATAGTAGATGATGATTGCATTGTGGATTGCAAATTCATTATAATCTACCGCGAGCTGACTTAAAGTCGCCGACAAAGCCGATCGGAGGATTGCATGAATAGTATGAAAGACAGAGAGAGAACGCCCGGCCGACATAGCCCTCAAGACGGTCGCGCTATCACGGTCCACCGCCGCCTGCACTGAGCCATAGCTAGCTCGGTTAGACCATCGCGGTGGCCACCCATCCGAAGATCAAGCGGCGCTGGCCATGGAGTCGCGCCCAACCACCCGCCATGACCCAGCGCCGACGACCGTATGCTCGCCACGGCCACCACCCAAAATCGCCGCCCCACAAGGGCGCGCCGCGCCATCACCACCTGGGCCCCACATGGTCGCCGGCCCCGGCCACCCGCCTCCCACGAGGCGCGCCATGCCCGGCCAAGATGCACCGTGAGCTCGCCACCCGACCGCCACGCTCCTCGCGCCCATATCAAGGCGTCGGCTGCCGGCTAGGACCTCCGCAGAGGTGCCGCCGCCCCCTCCCACCAACAGTACCCAAAGCCACGTACTGCGCCGTTTGAAGCGGCCGCATGCGGCCGCCGAAGATGCGCTCGCCGACCGCGACCCCTCCGAAGCGCCCGAGCCACCCAGCAGGCGTGGCTCGCCGCGTCGTCCGCCATCTGACCACACCGTCGGCTCGCTGAGCGCGGGCTACCTCGCCACAACGCTGGTCGCCTCGCCACTGCCCTTCACTCCAAGGCCAGATGCGCCATCACGAGCCCCGAGGCGCCCCAGCGCCTCC
The DNA here is from genome assembly GCA_036346395.1 of Hsuehochloa calcarea. Lineage (NCBI taxonomy): Eukaryota > Viridiplantae > Streptophyta > Magnoliopsida > Poales > Poaceae > Hsuehochloa > Hsuehochloa calcarea. The sequence continues at coordinate 4,301,821 of CM070597.1, forward strand.
TCAGATTGGAGCCGCCGCCACCTTTGGGGATAGAGTATGAAACTGAAGGGATACGGGTGGGCTACGCTAGAAAAAAAAATTCAAAAAATATACCATGTAAACCAGGATACCAAGTAAGTAAGAGATCATAAATCATTACCACCAGACGCTCAATGCAGCGAAAGAAGAGTTGGAGCAGTCTGATCCAACGAAGAGCGCGTAGAGGTAATGGTCGCAGTCGATCGTCCAGCGTCGTCGTCGCTGATCGTCTCCTCCAGTAATCAATCGCTTTCCTTGCAAAGTTGTGGATCGTCCTCAAGCGCAACAGCAATTGCAGTAGCGCCTCTACGATATCCACACGTCCAGGGCAGGAACACCGTACGCCGGTGTGCTAGCACCAAGTTGCACGGAGAGACTCTCTCAAGAAGATAGCGGCTAGGGTTTGGTGGAACAACTCGTGTATCCTCGTCTCCACCTTGTTCCCCCAATAGTCTTAAGCATCTCCTTATATAGCGTCCGTAACGGATCCTATCCGAGCATGTTTGATAAAACGTATTCGTACTAGTTTATTCCAACCCATTAAGTGTGTGACCCTGTAGATTCATGTGTAGTTCGGTTGTGACTGAAAATATTTTTCGACCACGAGTCGTTAGTGGTACTTAGCATGACATAACGATTCTCGAACACACACGAATTATATCGGACGAAACTTAATGCAATATGATCTACGACCAAGTCTTATTTGGTCCGACCAGTTCGTAACTCCTTATGACCAGATTTCGACCAGCCTACGACCAGGTTATATTTGGTCTCGACTAGTTCGTAACTTCTTACGACTAGGTTTCGACCACTTAGTGATCATGTTCGACCAACCTACGACTAGCTTGTATCTCCGTACGACTAGTTTGTATATGATCAAACTGAACAACCAGCTCGTGTATTCTCCCTTTGCCTCACGATATCTGGTTGAACTCCAGGTGAGATATCATATCATCCATGGACTGTTCAATATGTTCTCGATCGAGTGTCAGATAACTTCATGTAGTGGAACTCTTCGATCACCAGGAGCATGCCCATGCACTTTCTTTATCCGACCACATCGAGGGGCCCAGAGACATCTCTCCTGTTACGTTAGGAGGAGCAAATCTCATATCTGATCAGTCACATTCTTTGTATGTTTCATAGCATACTCGAAAGCTACCTTTATGACTACCCAATTACGGAGTAGCCTTTGGCAATCCCAAAGTGTACTCTTACACATGTAGGAAATCATGCTGATCTCAGGTCTAAGGATTATACATCATCATTGCTTGAGACCAACTGATGACATATGAAATCATAACAATCTCAGTAGTGTCTCAAGGTGGGTCAATCTAACACCATATTCTCTAACATATGTTCACATTATTGATTCGATATCCCTATATCCATGACTGGTGAAACATGGTTATTAATTAATACATGTGTTGGTCAATAGGTTCACTGGTGTTTCGACTAGTGACATCCGACCAAGGATACATTTAGAACGACATCATATAAGTTAAAAGAGCTTCACCAACAAGTCACATACTTGTTAATCTTTTATAACCGATGATTCATTTAAGGAACAAAATAACACTTATTCAATAACACATAAACATAGACGTGGTACAATCATCCCTATGATTGCCTTTTGGACATATCACCAACAGAAACCCTAACCCTGTGTCGGTCCTTTTGCCACACCATCTTGGGCCTGTATAGGTTGAAGGAGAATGGGCTGCATGTATGGCCTAAAAGAGGGCCAAAATTTTGCCCTGACGAAAGAAATTATGGGAAAAGGAAAACTAAGAAAAGGAAATCCGTGATTTTTTTTGCAAAAAGGTCCTCGGTTTTTTCTAAAAGTACGCAAATTTTCTCAGAACTAAAAATTTGCAAATAAACCCTCAAAGTTCTAAAAATTACAAAGAAATATTTCAGGAAAGAAATTCTTGCAGAATAACCCCTCAGAAATTGAAAAATTGCATGAAAATTTCTCATAATTAAAATTTAGCGGTTTAACCCCTGAAAATTACAAAAATCACCAAAAATTCATATTTCAGCAGAAAAGGCCTTCGGGAATTCATTTTTTTGAGTCATTTTGAGCATTTAAAGCATGTTTAACTCTGTTATTATTATTTCTATGCAATCTATATAATGTATTTACTGTTTTGATTATCTGTGATTGTTTATATTGCTTTTAATAACTAAAAATAGCAGTAAATCATAAAAATGCATAGAAAATATGGGTTCATGAACCGGGAGTTTGAAGAACATTATAAGAATTTTGCAACTATTTTATGCAGATTATCAGCAGTTATCTTATGAACTCTTTATATGAATATGAAGATGACTGACATCACAAATCAGGAGTTCGAATAACTGACCCAGCATGGCCAAAATTTGTACCAGTCTTCAACTATGTGGTAAGGTAATCACGAATAAGTAAAAGATTAAGAAGACTCTCTCTATCCTTTTACCCGAATACAATACAATCCGCACGCAACTATCGTCAAGATGACTAAAGAGTATGCCGAATTGTGTTGACATCATGCAAGTTGCGGAAGCTCAAGATGATATTCTAAGGAAGAACTAAATCTCACAGACGCCTAGTAGCATATTGGCTATGAAGCCAGTGCTAGCTGCGACAAGATGAGGAAGCCTCTCACAAAGGAGAGGGACCAGAAGGATAAGGTCGTGGATCGCACATTATTGATGTTTTCCAGTCTAAGAAAAAGGGCAAAGGACTGCATGAGGCACACCTCACCATTGCAGGCACAGAGGGTCCACAACCATTAGTTGCACTCATGGATGTGGACAACCCAATAGCAGCCCCCATCATCCCTCCTTTGGACATCGCAGCGGCCGCAGCCGTAGTTGCCCAGAGAAGATCACCATGGAGTAGATTCAGATAAGTTTCTACATACTTCGCTGATCCGATCTAATGCACGTATTGCACTTATATCTTTTAATAGCCACTTGCAGTTTGTGGTTATGATGGAACTTTGAATTATGGTTGTAAGCTATAGGAGAGCAAAAGCATTAAATTCTTTTCATGAGCCCGGCAAGGCTTAATTTTTCTGTATTTATAATAGCAAGTTATATTCTGGTATTTGAAGTATCAAAATGCGTGTGGCGGCTTACGCAGGAAGTGTGCTTAGCGAATAGCGACACAATGAATACCACCTTGAGAGAGACAAAAAAATTCAGTCGATTAGCAAGAATGCTGGCAGTCTTACGACAATCACGGGCGGTGATACTTGTATAATAGGCTCAGGAAGAGCCACAATTATACTCCCGATGGATACAATTTTGATCGTTAAAGAAGCCTGGTTGTACCTAGAATCGACTATAACTCTCAAGAATATTCACGCTAACAGATTTCACGTAGAGACTGAAGAAGAGTATGGTAAGGAATACCTACTCATTAAAAAGCGTGAATAAAGATAAAAATGAATTAAAACAACTTCCTTCATATGAAACTGGGTTATACTACACTAATATTAAGACACCTGCAGCATGTACTGCCACAAAAACTGTATTTAGAAGCTCTAAACTTTTCTATCTCAGCATAATAGATTAGGTCACCTAGCTCTTAGGATGATGATAAAAAATAATTAATAATTCACAGGGACATAATATCGATGTAAAGAATTTTTTGAATCAAGAAGATTTTGTGTGCACCGCATGTGCCACCGAGAAATTAATTACTAAACCTTCTGCTCTGAAGATGAATGATGAAGTCCCTGCATTCCTGGACCATATCCAGGGAGACTTTTTGTTGTCCTATACTACCCCTGTCAGAGTCATTTACGTACTTTATAGTGCTCATCGATGCTTCCTCGAAATGATCGCACATATGTTTATTGTCTACGAGAAACTATACTTTTGCAAAGCTAGTCTCGCAGATAATTAAAATTGAAAAAAAACCCAGATCATCATGAGAGGTCCGTCAGAATGGACAACGCCGGATAATCTACTTCAAAGGCATTTGATGATTATTACATAAAAATGAGAATTAAAGTTGAGCATTATGTACCTGATGTCCACATTCAGAATGGACTAGGATATTTTGCAGAATTGTAATTTATCAACTACATATTGGGGACACATAGTCCTGCACGCAACAGCTCTCATCAATAACATCCATTCACCTATGCAACTAGCGCAAGGGTCAGCACCGAAAATTTTATCATCTTTGCATATTCGGGTACAAGGTTTATGTACATATACCTACAGCACAACGTACTGAAATAGGCTCTCTTCGAAAGTCTACGATATACGTTGGTTATTAGACAACATCCATAATCATGTATTTGGACCTGATGACGGGAGATTTGCATACTATCCGATTTTCTGATAGTATAATTGATGATGATAGCTTCCCACCATTAGGGGGGAATCAATCTCTTGATGAAAAATATTGGGAAACAGATAAGTCCAGGAGACAATTGAAATCCAGAAGATAATTGAAATCCATGCACATGACCCGCGCATTGGTGAAGCAAATAGAGAAATCCAGAAGATAATTAAAGTCCAAAAGACAATTGAAGTCCAGAATATAATTGATTTGGAAGCATTAGCGAATCAACTGTCTGACCACTTTAGTGATTTGAAGAGCGTGACCAAGTTTCATGTGCCTACACGCAATGCACTGGAGAGGGTTGAAATACCGAAGAAATAAAGAAAAAGTATCCATAATCCCGTCGTGAGGCCTCAGAAAGGATGAGAACTCTGACCCCTCGAATCCGAAGTAACTGCGGATGTCTGTGAAAAATGATAAGAAGTATTTGACATAGCCGATCACCTAAGTTCCCCAGAACTAGAAGGGGAACCAGTTGAGACCTAACACTAATATGGAACCTTCAAAAAAGGCATACCGAATTTGAACATCCCCGTGAAAGGAGACACCAACATGGGTGTGTGCGCACACATCAGAGCCAAAAAACTGAAGGGACTTGCCTCGTAGTTGAAAGCAGCGGTGAGCAAATAGAAACTGAAGGGACTTGCCCCGTAATTGGAAGCAGCAGTGAGCAAATAGAAGCATTAGAAGAATCACCTCATGAAGAAATAAACTATAAACCATGTGACCACGGGAGAATCTATGAATAAGACAACAACCAATGGCGACATTGATTTTGGAAAGAAAATAACCATAATCATCGATCTTGATCCAGAGCCTGCATCTCTCGCTGAATGTAAAAAAGATCAAATTAAGAAGATTGGAAAAAGACAATAGAAATTGAATTTTTATCTCTGAATAAAATAGATGTGTTTGGGCCTGTAAGCCACACGCCTCCCCATGTGCACCTTGTAGGGCATAAGTGGGTATTTATTCGAAAGAGAAATAAAAATAAGCAAGGCTCGTTGCATAAGGTTTCACTCAACATCCAGGAGATGATTATGAAGAAACCTATTCCCTGGCCAGGGGTGAAACCACCATTTAGATATTTAATCTAAATGGCAGTAAACTTGAATTTAGAAATAAAATTGATAGATGTGGTAACTGCATACCTTTATGAAAACTTGGATTCATACATTTATACGAAGGTACCTGAATGTATCTGTACAGTGTGACTGTGTGAGACTCAGAAGTCACTGTACGGACTCAAGCAATCAGATAAGATATGATATAATCACTTGAAGCGACTTTCTATGCAAGAAAGGCTGCACAAACAATTAGAATTATCTCTGTGTATTTTTATGACGATTTCAGGATGGATTTTGTATAATCTCAGTGTATGAAGATGATCTGAATACCATCGGAACCTTGGAAGAAATTAAGGAAGCAAACTTTTACATAGGTCAAAGTTCGAAATGAATGATTTGGGTAAAACCAAATATTACCTAGGTTTATAGCTTGAGCATGCTCCTGAAGGGATATTAGTGCATCAGTCAACCTATACTCAAAAGGTGTTAGAAATATTTAATTTTGAAAGGCATACCCTTCAAAAGTGCTGATGGTCAGGAGATTCTTGCAGCAAGACAAGGATCAGTACAGACTTAGAGAAGAGGGGGAGGAAGTCCTAGTACCGGAATTCCTATACTTAAGTACAATAGAAGCACTCATGTACTTAGCAAACTGTACTGGATCGAACATTGCATTTACCACGAACCTAATAGTAAGGTATAGTGCAGAACCTGCTAAAGGCATTGACAGGGAATAAAGGACATCTTCTGATACATTCAAGGAAGCAAAAACCTTAGTCTGTTCTACAGAAAGAATCAAGACCTGTCTATGAATGACTATGAAGATGTTGGGTACTTGTCAGACCCACATACAGTCAAGTCGCAAACAGAATAGGTATTCCTATGTAGTGGAACTGCAAAGTCTTGTATCAACTTCGACGAACCACTCGAAAATCATAGCACTGTACGTGGCCTCACTAGAATGTGCTTGTGTGCTTGTCTTCAACAGATAATTCACCATATCCAACAGTCGTGTGAATTGAATACCGCTTAAACCCCCACTATTCTCTATGAAGATAATGCAGTTTGTGTTGCACAAGTGTAGACAGGTTATGTGAAGAGTTCTCTCACAAAGTATATCAATCCCAAGTTCTTCTACGCTCATGAATTGCAAAAGATGGACGAAATTAAATTAATGCAAACTAAGTCATGTAAAAAATCTTGCATATTTATTCGCTAAGTCACTTTCAGCATCTAGCTTCGAAAGATACATACGTGGAATTGAAATGATGAGACTTAGAAAGGTGGAGAATTCAGGGGGAGAATCTTTACAAACTCTTTATTAAAACTTGATCATGAAGATCAAATATCCAAAGAATAAATCCTGAAGATTAAGTGAAATTGAATGGATTGTACTCTTTTTTACTTGACGAGTTTTCCTGAAGTTTCTTAGCTAAAGTTTTTAATGAGACAATTCGTACAACACAGTAGAACGTGTTTCATGTACTATTTCTCTAATTTTTTTCCACTAGGTTTTTTTATGGTGTTTTAACGAGGCATGAACATGACAGATGAGTGCCAAAGGGGGATGGTTAAGAAATTATATCTAGGCTAGGCAGGCCTGGCCCACGATAGACTCCTCATCCATCCACTAGACTATATAAATGAGGAGATCCTCAACTATTGTACTGTAGTTTTACAGAAATGTATCTGTGTTTAATCTGCTACTCTGTTCTTGTGTTCTTGCATTATTATTACGATTCTAAATTTATCTACGAACTAATCTCCTCGACAGAATCAACCGCAAAACTAGTCTCAGTCCAGCCTAATTATGCCCATTCGTGCGGCCCCGCACAACCCGATGAAAGTATACAGGCCGGCCCAATTTGGCATACTGTGGAAAAGCAATTTGCTCCCTCCTTTTGCTGCGATGGCAGTTGACCAGTAGTTGGACAGCTTCAAAAACATGATAAGTTACATGATAATGTAGTACTACGTCACTAGAAAGTGAAAAAAAGGCAAGGTACTAGTACGTCGTTAAGAATTAGCGATGTGAACTTACTTGTTTGGCTAAAGTGATAGGAGAGTTGATATTGGTGATGAGGAAGGTTCGTCAATTGTTGGAAGAGGCAGGCAGGGGAAGATGCACTGTCCCATACCAGTGTTCTAAAAGCAGCTGTCTAGCTCATCTAGGCAGCGCGCTAGACTTACACCCTCCCGCCTAGGCATGTCTAATCGACGATTAAACGCTAAGTGCTGATCTACTGCTTGACTAGCGTCTAGCTGTGAACATTGTCCTAGACAGCACACTCCATTAGTGTTGTTAAAGATGTTTTGCAGAACATGTAATGGGAGCTCTGGCCTGATTGGTGCCAGGCAAGGAGAAGTGATCGGGCACACGGCAATTTATATAATATCATGGATTACGTTAGATCGGATTAATCGTTAATGTGTTGTTCTTCCGCTTAGCATTTTCTAAGTTGGAGCCGCGAGTCAAAAGGATAGATGTAACCACCTCGACAGAGCAATAATAAGTTCAGCTGACAATCTTTTTTCATTACAAAATAATTGCTATACAATGACACAGCACAAAACCAATCCAATTATCCAAGGAACGAGTACTAACGAGATAAGGTAAACAACATTATTTTTCCTAACAGCCAAAAAAAAAAAAGACTAAGACAATAGTAAGGTTGTATTGCCATTTCGATTGCTCCAAAGTCTACTCCTATTATCTACTTTTATTAATACTGTGGAGTAGAGTTGGGACTTGAGGTGTTTTTGGGTCGATCAAAGACGGCGGTTGGCAAGCGCGGCCTAAGACGGCATGGACTGACGCGTGATGAAATGGGTCTGGATGCAGATGCAAACGAACAATGGGCCGGGGTCCGAGAATGCGGGCTGTTAGGCGGCACGACACGCAAGACGATCGGTTAGGCGTGCTTGGTAAGCTGCAAGACGGCACGAATAGCCCAACCTTCCGTTCTAACCCAATCCTCCTCACCGTCCAATCACTCCCCACACCGCCTAGCCTAACCAATCATCCCTTCGCCACCCGACCAACCACGTGTGTCTTTGTCTTCTTGGGCGGGCGGCGGCGGTTATCGCCTTCTCGACGCCTATAGTTACTTAGGGCGGACTTGGGCAAGACGGCACGATCCCTAAGACGGCGGGCTTTGGACCGCACTGACTCGACTAGAGCGATCGGGCCGACACCAAGACAAAGACGGTGGGATAATCGGGCCGAGCTGGCACGGCACGACGCGGCCCGAAACACGGTGGGACTGGGCTGTAGAGCTACAACAAGTCAACTACTAGTAGGTCGAACCTCCCTCTAGGAAGCTCAACACAAGAAACGATATTATCGATGGTAGTCTCATTCTCAAGTACTCGTATAAATAGCTTAAAAACCTATCACAACTCACGCATACACCAGCTGGGAGGCTGGGAGGCAGAGGCAAGGCACGATGAAGAGGATGACGTTTGGACAAGAGGAGGCGCCGGAGCTGGACAGCGCCAGGATAGCTGAGGATGTCATGCTGCTGCTCGCGCGGAGCGGCGGCGTAGGCTAGGCGGGCTACGGTTACGGCGAGCCGCGCGTGCGCGTCTTCGAGTGCAAGACGTGCAAGCGCCGGTTCCCGTCGTTCCAGGCGCTCGGCGGGCACCGCACGAGCCACAAGCGGCCGCCGCGGGGGAGCGCCGACACGCTCGCGCACACGGGTGCACCGTGTGCGGCGTCGAGTTCGCGCTCGGGCTGGCACTGGGTGGCCACATGAGGCGCCACCGCGCCGCGGGAGACGAGGCCGAGGAGGAGGGTGGCCGCCGGCCGGCAGAGCGGAAGCCCGACGAGGCAAGGGTCCTGCTGGTCTTGGAGCTAAACACTGCTCCAGCTAGGACAGCACAGGCCTTGGCCTTCTGGGCCTTGACCAAGGATTGGTGGACTACCTGCAATAGCCTCCTACTATCTAGCCGAGGGATCTGGGATTTGTTCGGATTTTGTTTCTGATTTGGGTTTGTAATTTGGGAGTTATTCAGAATTTCAGATACAACAAGATTTTGTATACAGGCTTGTACGTGTTATTCACTCTTCAGGATACTGCATGTAAGTTGAGTTTCAGTTCTTCGCACATGTATTACGCAAGAAACTAAAGATATGACAAAATGACAAATACATTCCAGGAATAGCTCGCTGATCCACTGATTATTCTGCAGTGATTTCATGCGTCATGACTGACAAAAGAGGGTCACAAAATCCATACAGCTGATGCAGATGTATGTGCCTAGCAGCTGGTTATCTCCAGCTGCTGCCTGCTGGAATCCTCCTGGTAACAGTTGTATTGTTTATGTTATAGGTCGCCAAGTCCGTTTCTTCTATGAGTTACGTAACTGGTAATCCAGAGTTGCAAGTAAATGTTCCGGTTGAACACTGAACAAACGCTAAAAAAATAATAAAAAATGCAAAATTTAATGTTATCCTTCTCCCTGGACCGTGGTACACTCCACAAACATCAACCCAGCCTCTCAGCTGTGTATACGCACTCATCGATCATTACCAAGAGCAGAGTTCGTTTCCACCAATACTGCAAGTAATTGTTCTGACTTAAACACCCACTTGTCCAAATCCCAACAATTGCAATAACTTAAGTAACGCACAAAGAAAGTAGCTGACAAAGAATGAAATGATAAAAATTACAAGCACCGTATCACCACTATCTTATCCTTGTAGTGAAAGAACCATTCAAGAGCCACAGCAAGCCGATTTCTGAGCTGTTGTTGCGTCGGCTCCCACCTCCTGCTTGATCTTGATAGTTCGATCCTGAAACCAAGAGATGACCACTAAGGCGCTATGCAAAAGAAAGTGCAAAGATGTCAAACCCATGAAAAGGGTTTTATGTACCTCAGGCTTGGAATCAGTCTCTGAGAGTCTCTGTTTGATATCTCTTGCTATAGAAAAGAAAACCTGCTCAACATTCAGGTTTGTCTTGGCACTCTGCAGGAATAATAATATATCAAAAATTATGCATGGACAACAAAGGCAAAAGTATGGACACCAATGTTTAGAAAAATGCCACATTAAGCAACATTAAATTCCATTGTTATGTTACAATGAAGGAATGCCATAACAGAAGCTGTGAATTCTCACTAACCGTTTCAAAGAACTTGATCCCATATTCATCAGCAAGCGCTTGCCCCTTTGATGTGGGCACAGCCTGCGCGAAAGCAATTGAGCAGATAAGAGAGCTAAGAGCTATTCCAAACATACAGTTTGAAAAATCGATTGTGAATTATAATTAGTATATAACGTTGAACATGTTTTATGTTTTGTTTGCACTTTGAAATGACATAGATCTCCAGATGACCATGCTAGAAGCTCATGCACTCGAGATCTGTTTCCTGTATTGCATATGAAAGTAACCAATCCAGAACAAACATGTGTAGTAACAAGTCAGAACGGCAGAGTATACCCTTTTGCTTTCATCCATATCAGCTTTGTTCCCCACCAAAATTTTGTTCACATTATCGGAAGCATGTTGTTCAATGTTTCTGATCCAATTTCTTATGTCTGCGAGTCAGTAACAACGGAAAGAATCAGAAGTGGAAGATGAAGTACCATGTCAAAGAAACATCTGAAGCATAGGGGTGTCAGTACTATTAAATGAAGATTCATCGGTGACATCGTAAACAAGTAAAATTCCCATTGCTCCCCTGTAGTAAGCTGCAATGAAGAATTGCACATTTCACAGACTTCATTCACACAATTACTAGAAGCAAACCAGAATTGCTCAAAGCAAACAAGGTTACAAGCATACCAGTTGTAATAGTTCGAAAACGTTCTTGGCCTGCAGTATCCCAGATTTGCAATTTAATCCGCTTGCCATCCAACTCAACAGTCCTTATCTTGAAGTCAATACTGTTCAAAGAATCCAATGGACAAAATTTACGAGTTCACACAAGCATTCACACGTAAAAAAATAATTCCTCAACCAGGTAATTTTGTGATTTTTACAATACATACCCAATAGTGGTAATGAAGCTAGTGGTGAAGGAGCCATCTGAGAACCGTAAGAGGAGACAACTTTTCCCAACACCTATATAAGTACATAAACTTTATAAATTGAACGCTTATGCTAGTAAAAATGAAACAACATAGTGACATACAAATATATAGGCCATGCCACAACAAACCAAAACAAGAATCAACAAATATGTAAACTGGAAATACTCATAGAAGCTGAAAAGCCGACTGAAGAAACAACATCAATATGAGGTCAAGGCTTCCCTAGGTATACACAGTCAGAGAAAAGCTATGTAAAGCTTCATATCAGTTATCCGTTCTACTCAATGTTAAATTAAGAATAACATACAGCACCACAACATACTGGTCAGGCCACACAAACACAGATAAAGCTAGTCATTTAGTTGACTCTTAATCGACAGTTGCAGGTGAGGGGAAAGAAAATGAAATTTATTCTCATACTTAAACAATTTACACCGACCCATGGGATATCTGCCCTTACAAGGTTGAGAATGAACCAAGTTGTCATATATTGGGAATACAAAACAAGGCATGATAACACAAACACTTCAATTATCTTTCATGTGGTACAACTTTTATTTGCGCCTTGAAATTTTTTGTTAAGTTCATATCACGAAAGTGCTTGGAGCCTAAACTTAGCGCATCCGGAACCAAACAGCTCCCTAATATCAAACAAACCACAGGCTTTGGTCTTGGATTGCCTCAATGTCAATACCCTATCTTTGACGTGTAACCATAACTAAATCACAGCAGTTCAATTATCAATTTGACACATGAAGTCAGTAACAAATTACAATTGCACATGCTAGCGTAAGTGTGCAAGTGCTGAAACAAAAAATGTAGTCTTGCCAGTGCTCTTGGAATGAACACCCTCAAAATGCCCACAAGTTGACTGGGATAGCCACTTACAATAACAGGCTAACAGCTGATTGTTAACAAGAGCTTGCTCCTGACTTCATGTGGCGATCAATCTAACTACACCCTCACTTTAATTTCTGCTAAAGATTTATAACTATATACCACGATTACTTGTACATTGCAAGCAGGAACAGAACCGCTCTTACAACGCACACACCAATCCAACAATACGCTTACAGAAACTACTCCCCTTAGCGCTGTCAAGAGGTTAGATTCATTCGCCCATTCGCATTTCACACAGCCATCTACACAGACTGATCTAGGCTACCAGATCCCAACCAACAAATCAAGTCAATCGAAGCACCGAACTTGACCCCGAAGCCATCAGATCTCGCGCAGATCGAGAAACGGCAGGGAGAGGGGGCAGGCAACTCACCGCTGTCGCCGATGAGGAGGAGCTTGATGAGGTAGTCGTAGTCGGCCCGAGCCCTAGCCGGCGGCGCCGCCATCGCGCCCTATCTCCCAAGGCCTAAACACCACCAAAAACAACAGCAACCAAGCAGATCAGATCAAAAGCCGAAGAAGCAAACCAGACCGAAACGAACCGGGCAACGGAATGGCGAACCGGACCGAGCGAACGAGAGGATGGCGTCGCGCGCTCCGATGCGGCGGCGATCAATCGATCTCTGCTTCGTCTCCCCTCACGAGCAGCGAAGGAAAGGGAGCACGATCCACGCCAGGTTGGGTTGTGCTGGGTTGGGCTGGGTTGGCTCGATCGGAGGAGAGGGGTGGTGGAATCGGTCCACCTGTGGACGTTTTCACAGTACAGGTGTCCTACGCGCGTCGACGGGGTCGTGCGCCCGGCCCATGCAAGCCCAGTGAGCTTATGGATTACATGGGAGGGGCTTCATGATTTTTCTTCCTTTCCAGCACTGGGCTGGTTCTTGGGTATTATGGCCCATCATCCCCTTTGTAATTGGGCCCAGCTTTTAACCCGTTTTCTTCGTGACGAACCGGCTTACATTAAAGAAGCTTTAATAACAGTGAGCACGCGAGCTGTACCCTTGCCAACTCGTTGACCCGTTTTGAGCACAGGGAATTTCGTGGTAATCAGTTTAATTCTGGTAGAAATCGAAAAAGCTCTCACCTTCTAAGCATGGTCGTACGATCTGGCCTATGAATTCAAATTGTGTTTGTCGAACCGTCACGTGGTTGCGAGTAAAAAAGCGTAGAACTGAAGAAATAAAAATCTCGTTTAATAGTAGTAGGACTTGTTGAGTGATTACATACATAAACACGCTAAGTTGTAGTACTGCAGAAAATACGGATTTTGAAGTCCACTTGTTCAGGCAGAAACCGTCCAAACTCGCGGCGCGCGAGTAGGCGGCAAGTCGTCGTCGATTATTTAGCAGCCCCACGTACTTTCGTAAGCACTGTCTTTGCTCAAGTAAATTACTAAGACATGTCTTAATCTCTCGAGCAGGCACGAAATTTCTAGTCTCCACCATGCTCGATTTCGAATTTCGAAATTTGGAGGGAGCGCGCTATCTATCGATCGATCGATTAATTCCGTGTATCTGTAGCAGACCACCATTAGTTTCGCAAATTCAATTTCGTATTTTTCATACTACTTTTGGACACTTTACATTCTCTACGGATCAAATTCGATCGGACGTGTCGGGACATGAGGGAGCCACGGAATTTTCAGAGCGGAGGATTGATTGTGCTCGATGCTGGGCCCCGTAATAGCACACGCGCCGACCATGAAACGAGGAAGTCGAAAGACTTTGCCAATTGCAAGAAAAAATCGGTAAAATAGCTCGATATCAATTCATATCGAGTCAGGTACTTGTTTTATTAAGTTTTTTTTAAATTTTTTGATAAAGTTTGATTTAATATTATTTTGTTTATAGTATTTTTAGAAACCGAGTTGCCGAGCGGAATCAGAGTGAAATCTAATTATAATTAAAAATTAATTTATTTTAATATTTAACTAATTAACAAGTGTAATTAAAGTAATTTTTAACCAATCAACAAGCCCCACTAACCCAAAAAAAAAAAAATTCCACCCATCTCGGTGCGCTATAATTATGCGGATCAAACCAAACCACCGGCTCCTAACCGGCGTCATTTGTTTATCGAAAGAGAAGTCCATGTCATCCATGGACACTAATCAATGGCGTGCCCAGCAGGCGTTGCCTGCCAGCTGATCATATGAACGAGACCTGCCGAACTAATCATTCTCTAGCCATTGATTGGTAGGCTCCACAAAGACTAACCGTGCTAAGCACTCAACCGTACGCCGATAACTTGATGACTGATCGAACCACACGTACGTTGAAATAGCCGCAGCACAGAGCTATTACATGATTTTACCGCGACGAGGCGTTGTTCCGAGATCCATCTGCTCAATCATTCGCTCCCGCTCTGCTCTATCACGAACGAGATTCATATAACGGTACCGTGACATAATCAATCTAGACCATCCGATGAAAAAGGAGGAAACAAGATGCACCCGATACTGCAGCATTTACTATACTATAGCGCCCAAAAATATTGTATGCATCCGTCCATCATTACCTCCCAAGTCAAGCGTTTGTATGCACGCTCTAACCCGTGTACAAAATTACAAATTCACTACACCGTCTTAATTAAAAACAGATCGTCATAGGATCACCAATTGTAACAGTTTATTTTTAGATAATGAATAGTATTTACTTCATCAGTTGGTCCCAAAATTTATTTACAACTTGTTGTATTTTCGATCACCATCGCGCTCTGTGTCCTCCGCCTCCGCCACCTTGCCAGGACTCCGGCACCGCCTCCTCATCACTCGGCGCTTGCAACGCCCACCGCCTCGTCGCCTCCGTCACTAGCTTGACCTCTGAGTCGCCGCCCGCCGCCTCGTCCCTGTCGCATGTCTCACCGCCACATCGCTGCCATGGCCTCATACCGCACCTTCCGGCTCGCTGCGCCACCGCCCCTCCACCGCTTTTGACTCGGCGCCTGCCGCCTCGTCTCGTCACTAGCCCTTGCTCGTGTCGACCCGTCACTGCGCGCCGCCTCGAGTCGTCGCTCCCATCACCTCCCGCGGCACGTGCCTACACCGCCCTCTTCGACCAGGCGCCCATGCCACGACCGCCGGAAACCGCGACGCCCGAAGTCTCCAACGACTCGCTTTCCCTCTCCTTCTGGCTATAAGAAGCACCGAACCCTCTCGCTCCTCCCTCGTCCCCCTTCGTCCGGTAAGTGCCACCGAAAAGAACCTGCAAAGACCTTTCTTCTTCGAGCCCACCTACTCTCGCTCGTGTTGCTGAGATTGCCCGAAGCCCCGAGCTCTGAGTTCGAGCAACCATCGCGCACTCCTTCCGGCTTCGCCGCACCAGCAACCCTCTCCTACCCGAGCCGGGCCTCGTTCCTCTGACTCTTTGCGGAACCGTCCGCCGCCTCTTCTCCTTCAATCCCGGCCGACCCCATCGCAGTCGTCCTCCTTCGCCGCCAACTGCAAGCTCCCCCGCCGCCGTTCGACCTCCTCTAACCTCCCTCTCGGTCTTGGTAAGCCCTTTCCCCGTGTTCGGCTGTTCCTCTTATTGTTCTGACCACGCCGTGTTGTTGAACCTCTCTTCGACCACGCTGAGCGGTCGCAACTCCTTCTCGACTTTATCCACGACCATGTCTACGACTATATCTATGATCACATCCACAACCGTGTAGCCGCGTAGTCGAAACTCCTTTGGACCGCACTATGTTGTCAAACTTCTTCTGACCACGCCGTGTTGTCGAAACTCCTTCAGACCACACTGTGTTGTCGAAACTCCTTTAGACCACACTGCGTTGTCGAACTCCTTCCGACCACGCCGCATTGCCAAAACCCTTCTGACCACACCGCGTTGTCGAACTCCTTCCGCACGCCGTGTTGTCAAACTCCTTCCGACCACACCGCGTTGTCGAACTCCTTCCGACCATATCACGTTGTCGAACCTCCTTCGCACCGCATTGCGCTATCGAAACCCCTTTCGACTACGCAGTAGTTGACACCCTTTTCGACCACGATAGTCGATACCCTTTCCGACCATATGTAGTCGATACCTTTCCGACTATGTCATGTAGTCGATACCTCGCTTTCGACTACGCCGTAGTCGAACCCTTCGACTACGCCGTAGTCGATACCTCCTTCCACCACCGTAGTCGACCCTCTTCCGACTACGCCATGTAGTCGATACCTCCTTCCGACTACGCCTTGTAGTCGAAATTCCTTCCGCCACGCCAAGACGGCGAGCAAGATCAAGTCACAAGATTCAAACAAACAAGATCGAACTAGCGGTACTCAAACGATGAGTACTTGAAAAAAGCGATCGAAACCAACAAGGTTTCGAACGAACAAGATTTCGAACCGACAAGACTCGATGCCGTAACTTGTAAGCTCGTTCTCCTCTCGTTATAACTCCGATTCTAGTGTTTTTTGTTTCTAATATCACTGATCTTATTTAATTTGGAGCTCATTTGTTATTTTATTAGTATTTATTTATTCTCTTTGCATATCTATTCTTTCTGATACGTTTGTCCGAATAGAGTTCGAATACGCGGGATATCTCCAGTTTTATCAAGTGCAGGACTTTCAAAACTCTCTCACCTTCACTCTAGGCGAGTCAATACTTTGATCATTTTGAACATATATTTTACACAAATTATATTCCTTTAAATTACCAAAATTGCATGCTTTAATTCTTTAAGAAAATGTATGTTAAATCTTAAGGTAGTTAAATATCCATTTGATAATTAATTAATTATTATACCACCCTTTGGTAATTGAATCTATTATTCCATATCACCATAGTAGCTATGTGGTAATTACTAGTTATAGGTTGTACTTAAGTGACATGCTAGTCTTGCTTAAGTACCGGGGCATTAAATGCTCCAATCATCATCTTTTAATCATAAAAGTGGTTTGGGCAGTCATTGTGGGTAAATGACTCGATTGTTGTAGTAATGTATTTTGTTCCCCAAAAAACCTATTAAATTGTTGTTAACTCATCTGGGCAGATGGTAAGGTGGTAGGTGCCGTCGGAGCACGATAGTGGTTGGTATGTGGTATGAACCGCCCGGATGGATTAATGACTTAATCTTGTTATGACTTCCCATTGAACAACAAGTACAACCACAAGTTTGTAAAGTACAATTTGGCTTAGTAAATTTGTTGGACCTTGAAAGTCATCTCACTGGGGTGAAGTAGTGCAAGCATAGGCTTGAATGGGACACCGATGGTGAAGTTGCCAGCTGCGCTAGAAGTTGTGGAAAGCTGCGGTCTATCCGTGTTAGCGACTGTGGTGAACATCCCGCACAACTTATGGGCGTGGCCCACATGGGTGAGATGATGGAAGGGACGAGATATTTTGAAAAGTTACTGTGACGATCGTTCAACTACGTGACTAAGAAATCATGTAGGGCAATGAGTATGATCGTCTCTTGTGGGTACAATGTACAACCTCTGCAGAGTCTAAACTATTTAAACAGTTGTGCCTACGATCAAAGACGGACATGAGAATTTAACTTGAGTTAGTTCTGTTTATAAAATCTTGTGGGTGAGATGGATATAGTGTCGGCTCTCCTAGCCTGTGGTTTGAATTTTTCCTGAGTTTTGGTTAATATCGAACGCACCTGGGTTTCCCCAGTCGCTTGCCTGTGGAGAGATGTGCTCTACCCTTTTTGCTTCTGCAGTCGCTTCTGCTACTTTGGTAATGTATTTATTTGGTCTGTTCGGCCCTTAGTGTAAAACTAGACCCGATGCGGTCTATATCACTCTGATGTCTGTAATATATTATTTGGTTCAGTTTACATCGTGTATAAAATGATTCATTGATGTATCTGTGAGTGCTATCTACTGATCCAGAGAACAACACAATGTTTTCACAGAAGGTTTGAATTTGTGAAATCCAGGTCCGACACCAATCCAGTGCTTAAGCCGCCTAACCACACATCACCATAATAAACACCGTCACATCGGCAATTTAACCCACTCAAATCTCGGCTGAATTGACCAGTGTTGCGAAAAATAGAATACGATAGTCGGACGGACATGATACTGCCAACCGATTAATTGGTACACGGACGGTTAATCGAAATTATACGGATAATTTAACGTCCGCACTCATATATGTATGTATGTATTTGATGATTACGCTAGTCTAAGAGATATTTAAACGCATTCTGCTATCATAGCTATCACATATACATGTACTACTCAACAATTAAACAATAGCAAGATCAATCGGCAGACAATTATAGTTTTGCATCAAAGTACGACTTGCACCGGCAACAAATTTAAGCTAAGTAAACAAAATGATGACCAAAACAACTAAGGTTTCGCTTCAAGTACACAAAATGATCCAAGAGAATCAGTTACTCTGAATCACCATCAAGTGTTGCATCACCACCCGCACTTTAGTCTCGGGTTCATCGGAATCAAAGAAATCCTCGTCGGAGGCATCCAACTCCTTGTCGCTTTCACTTCCATCAATTGCTGGTAGTGCAGATGTAGAACCTTGAACGGACGATGCAATGCACGGCCTTTTGCTACGTTTTGTTGATTTCTTGCTTACACTTCTATGAGATCTCTTTGCTCTCGGAGTTGATGTATAGCCCCAAGTTTCTATTATCTCTACACTTGGTAACCCTGCAGGTGAATATCACCATCTTCACATGTTTCCATTATAGGGTCCCCTTTCTTTGTTGAGTTCTCTTTGTTCTTCGTTCTTGAGTTGAATTGCACAAATATAATGTCATTCAGCCTTTGAATGTCTAAAAAATTGGCAAAGGAGAAGTTATTATTTAATTAATTTAACAGAGAAAGATGTTACAAAAGTGTAGTGCAGACTAACTGAAGATGTTACAAAAGTGTAGTGCAGACTCACTGAAGTAGACAGGAAAAAATGTTAGGAAAAATTACCCATTCAAAAGCACCCCAATTTCTTTCACATCTAGAAGAGCTGCATATCAAATTGAGTATTTTGTTGCAATCCCTTGCAAGTATGGTGCTTTTGATCCCCAAACATTCCACAAGTGAGCTGCCAAAGAAATAAACCAGATAGTGTAGCTGCTAGGCAGTACAACATAATAAAAAGGAGAAAAATGAATAAAGCATCCAGAAAAGGTGGACTAGTTACCAGGATTAAAGGTATCATCTAGTTTTTCTCTTTGCCTCTAAGCTCCTGGATTTTCAAAAGTCTCTGTAAGAGCATTAAAGGGAATGCTTCTCTTGTATACCCAATGGGCCAAATAATCACACACTATTCCTATGTTGTTTCGACAATGTATCTTTCATGGTTTGTTGCTCCTTACCTATAACTGACAAACCAGCAACAAAATACTTATCAATTGGCCCTCTCTGTTGTTGATTCGCCGGAGGTTCCACAGCAACAACATCGTCTTCTTCTCTATCTCCCAGCATGTTAACCTCTGCTCGTAGCTCTTCCTCCTTTTGATTTTTCTCCTCTTTCTTTTCATTGCGCTCTTCAGCAGATCTCGAAATTTCTTCTTTATCTCTGGTGTAGCAGCTTTACATGGTTGGATATCACCCGGTACGCCTGCCAAATGCACTCTTCATACGAGAGATATCTGCCCTCCAATATTTATTGCACAATAAACACTTCACTCATTGGTTACAGTTCTTATTAGTAAGCCTGATGTGCTCCCAGACTGGCTCTGTCGTGTTTGGGGGGATGTAATGACAATCCCCTTGGTCCGTCGAAGTAGCCAGTGGAGGTTGAGAGCTTGAACTAGCCATCTCTACTGTAACACATGAACAAGGTGTAGCATAATTAATTGGTGACATTACTTAAGAAAGTAATCAGCGACAAAGTATTGATGTAAAGTCATAAAACTATTGCGATAAAATAATGCAGCTGCCCAATTCATTTGGCCTTCTCATTGAGACCATCTTTTCTTTATGGACCGCAAGAACAACTGAATAGCCAACAGTATTTGTTGGATACGAACACCGGATTTGGAGCCGACAAATTAGCTCTAACACACACATGCAGCCTGCAGTCACTCATAGACTGGTACTAGTTCTGGATCATTTTGGATCAAGGGAACAGAGGAAAAGGCATCTATCAAATCATAACACACGTGAAGAAGGTACTAGAAAGTATGAACATCAAAGTACAAATTAAGATAGAAGAAACCAAGTGCGGTGTGCATGTTTTACAAAGAACGTTGGATTTTTCCACCCAGAAAATAACCATAGTTTGCATATGCTGATTAACAGAGAATGTACCGTACCAGCAGATCCAAGACAAAGAAGCGGCCAGTGATGTCGTCGTGTTCAGAGATGGAACTTGAGGACTTTACATTTGATGAATATTTCAACCAAGGAGCAAGAGGAAATCAAGAAACTGAGAGATCAGGAAAGGAATCGATGGAGAATAAACCCTAATTCGTGAGGGCGCGGGAAGGCTAAGAGTCGGTAGTCTGGACTGGAGCAATGCAGGAGATCTGAATATGTAAGGTCTCCCTTAATTAGGCTGCTAAGCCATGGGCTAATAGACTATTGGGCTGATTTAAGGCAGTTTAACAGTTTTAATCGGCTAATACGGTCGTTTACGCGTTCTCAAGCGTTAATGTCCCTCCTATTCATATACGCGTGCCGCTTTGCCTGCCGCATCCGCATAATCGGCCGACTAAACGGCCGTATCAACCTTTTTTTTAATATAAATGGTAATGGATTATTTACCCATCGAGTTTTGAGAATATACATTTATTCCTGATGTAATTGGTTTTATATCATATGCCATTTTGATTATTTTTATAATATCCGTCGATTTTTTTCTACTTTTAACCATACGAAAAGACCGAGTTGCCCTCGCCCGAATGCGTTCTAATCTAATTTACCATCTCTGCCTTCCTCTTGCAGCCCGACACCATCGACCATCGACAAAACCCGTGAGCACCCTCCTCCCTACCACCATCATCCCTGGCGATTCCATCGCCGACGCACCCACTTCTGTGGACGCCAACCCCGCCTCCACGTGCGCCTTCCTCGACTCCGCCGTCGACGGCCACCATACCGTTGAAGCGAGGGCGGGCGGCTTCTTGAAGCAGAAGAGTTGGAGCAACTCATGGGAGGACGACGAGGGAGAGGAGGCCACATCAGAGATGGCGGCACAGTGGCAGCTGGTCTCTTCCAAATGCATGGCAGTAAGAGAACGGTCGAACCGGCGCCAGATCCCATAGCCCCCCCCCCACATCGCCTTTGCCTTACCCGGCTTGGTCAGCCAGATCCGATGGCCTCCACGCGTGGATCCGACGAGCACGAGGGTGGATCCGGTGTCCTGTTCTTTGCTTGACGACGAGACTACCAGATTTGGTTGGGGCGATAGAATCGGCGTCGGGGATGTTGGATCTAGGTCGGGGTAGCCGGATGCAGCATTTGTGTGGGACCGGGATCGCAATCGATGCCACTACTCCTGTCATCGTCCGTCGCTGCTCCGGTCGTCCTCCACGCCTAGCTAGGGTTTGGGGTGGGGAGGTCGATGCGGTGGTGTTTGGAGGGCGTGACGCCTAGGCGGAGGAGGTAGAGGAAGGGGTTGGAGGGCTACATGGTCGGCACTGGGCTGCAAGAGGAAGGCAAAGGCTAGAGCGTAGATTAGAATGCATTCGAGCGGAGGTAACTCGGTCTTTTCGCATGGCCAAACATGGAAAAACCAACATATATTAATAAAATAATCAAAATGTGGTATTTTATCAAGGATAGAACCAAACAAATGGTATAAAACCAATTACATCAGGAATGATAGTATATTATCAAAACCCATATAAACGAATATGTAAATAGTCAATTCCCCTTTATCAAAACACTGAAACTGAAAAAAAAAAAGAAGAAGAAGATCAAGCTCAAAAAGCCAAGAAGAATGTACGAGCAAGAGACAAAGAATTTTACCTTCTCCGGGGTCCCACACGAAAAAAAATTGGAAAGGAAAGTGCAATTCCACGGAGGCGAGGCGAGGCGAGGCTCATAACTACATAAGGCAGGCGCGGAATCGGACGCAACCGCTGCCGGGCACGCCGGCAGCGGAAGCGCCGCCACCGAACGCGCCCCGCCTGCTCGCACGCGCGTCCCGGCTTCCCCTCCCTCGCACGTCCGAGCCGAGCCGAGCCGAGGCGACGCGACGTCCCTTCCCCCACTCGTCGCCACCAATCCAGCCCTTCCCCTCCGCTCCGCTCCTCGCGGCGCTCCCTCAAATACGCCCCACCCACCCACCCACCCACTCGGCGGATCACCGTGCCCACACGATCCGGTCGGAGGCGAGGCTGCTGTCGTGTACTTTGTGGGCGCGGGCTTGGATGGGCGGGCCGGGCGCGAGCAGTGGCCGGCGGAGGTGGTCGCAGCGGTCGTGCCGGACGGGAGGGGGCGGGGTCGTAAGGCGGACTGTGGCGGCGCCGTCGCCGGGCGAGGGCGGCGCGAGCGCAGTTTCGCGGCGAAGTGGGCGAACTGAAGGTTAGCGTCTGCTCTCCCCGGGTTGAATTGCCGTGGCGTTTGGTTGTTTTTATGCGAGCGTCGGGGGCTGCATGTTTTACTTTATTTGGTTGATTTCGCTGGGTCATTTCGCATGGAGGCTGTGGTTGCTTCCAGGAATTGAACCTTGTTATAAGGGCTGAAGCGAGGGGGTTGTTTAGTTTGTTTGCATCGTTGAATTACTTCTAGAACCGAATCACGGAGAAATTATGGAAATAGTAAGAAAAACGAAGCATCTATCCATTTTTTGTTTGTCCGAAGAACGCGAACAGGGAGGAAAAGATCATGGACAATTTGAAAGAATAATTTTTTTTTTTTTACCAAAAAGACTGCATTAAAACATGTAGCCTATAACTTGACAAAAGTAGAGAGGATTACACCTGTTATTGGGGTGTAACTTGCCACTCATTTTCCTTAAATGCAACCATTTTGGTTTTGAGGAGTAGCTCTATAAATTTGTGACTTCGCTAGTGTTGTAAGATCTTTGAATTGTTATTGTTACCGAAAATGGAAAATGGGGGAAAAGACTACTTGCTTTGGAGTTGACCTGTTCCTGTTCTGTTTCATGTCTTCTACTCAGGGTTTGCTCATGTGGACAAGCAACAGCGTGTCCATGGAGTTTTATCAGATTCCAGAAGTATCAGTAGATCCACAACTGAAGAAGATTATGTAAGTTTTTCAATTGCCCATTATTGTTCTGTCAACAATATTAATAGTTCCATGCAAATTCAAAATCTTCTGCAACTTGGAGACTTTCTTATGCTTGAACCGTTGTAGTTTTTGTTGGTTATCTTTTCTGAAAATTTTTCTTGTTACAGTTTTGTTCGAACTTTTGGGAATTTAAGTGTAAGAGGTCCAGTGGCAGTTCTACAAGATGTCCTCCCAGTGAACACATGAGAAATGAAATAGAAAGTTACCATTCGCTACCTTATGTGATGGAAGAATTAATGGATTTTGATGCAGCAACCGGAATGCTGATAACTTCTCAAAAAACTTCCTTTTCGTGGTCAAGAGAGTATAAAATTCCTAACAATGAAAAATTGCTTCATCCGAGCAGTACCAAGTCAGATTATGGGTTTCTCTATGGGCCTAAATTTAATCTCGGCGAAGACAGTAATAATGTAAAGCATCCTCCACCACTAAAGAATTCTAGTGGCATGAGTAATTTCAGTTATCGATTGGCTAGAAGTGCTGAAAGATCTGATTATATGAAGATGGGTCCAACGAGTGCAAAATGTTCCCTTTCAGAGAAAATGTCACTGTTACGCCAACCGCGCATGGCCACAGTTATGAGAATCAAAACCGCATTGGTGCTTTAAACCAAGGCATAAGTTTGCACATTTTGGAGGAGCAATGAACATGACAAGAAAAGTGGAGGTTCATAAGAAGTCTGATTCTTCAACGGGAAGACATTGGCAGGCTCTGTTGGATAATGCATTAGTTCGACGGAATCAACTGTACTGTCCACAACCGCCCAATGAGGAATCATCTGAACAATTATGGAGCTCTACAAACAGTGAGTCTGAGAAGGTTGTATGCTTTTCCTCCAGTGGCAGCAGTGATGATTTGCCAGTATCACTTTCAGGTGATACTAGTGACACTAGTGACACAAGTGACAACTCCAAGTTATCTTCTCTGGGTATAGTAGCAAATGATCAATGGAAGATGACTTTCAAGAAGGTATGTGCTAGAAGCTGTTCTTACTAATATTGATCAAATGCTTCACAAGAAAACCCACTCGGTATCTGTCAGAAACATTGACTAGATTTCTATTTATAACTTTTTACTCTGTCTTCTTTCATTAAATAAGCTTAAGGATTACCAGTAATCACTGTACGGGAATATAAAATTTTATTAGTTTTGCTTCCCCTCAAATTTGATAGCTAAGTTGAGCTCCTCTTATTTGCTAAACTTCAGGTACACTATCCTGTTGCTGCACGTATAGATTCTATGTCTGTAACTAACCGCGAAGAGATTGAGCAACCAAGGCCTGTATCTGTTCTTGAACCTCCAGCTGGTCAGCAATCTTGCCCTTATATTTAAATCTTCTTTTTGTTTTAGTTCATTTTGTGTTCTACTTTCTTAATGTAGATCTCCAGCTGAGACATAAGCCTGTAAAATTTCCATGCGTGGAAACTGTTGCTGAGGTATTAGGCATTGGTGGACATGGTGATTACTTGTGCTCTGAGATTGAGGTTGGTCAAAACGGTGAATCCATACAGCTGGTTGAAGATATCCTTGAAGAATTTGGAGATGAAGAGGAAAGAGACTTTTCTTACTTGCTGGATATACTAATTGCTTCTGGTATTCATGGCACCGAGGAGGAACAGCTGTACAAGGTGTGCCAGTCGCTTGATTGTCCTGCAGGTTATGATGTGTTTGAGAAGCTTGAAAAGAAATACATGAAAGTTTCTCAGTGGTCAAGGTCAGACAGGAAGCTTATCTTTGACATGGTAAACTCCATATTGTCAGAAATTCTTGCCCCGTGTTTGGACATGCACCCTTGGGTAAATACTGCTAGGAATATGGCACCAATGTGGGGCTCACAGGGTCTCTTGGAGAAAGTTTTGCAGATGTTGGCTCAGAGACGAGAGGAACTTGCACTAAGTAAGCCTAAGCCTGAGAAGAAAGCATTTGATCAGAAGTGGCCGAATTTGGCAGATTGCATCGACAAGGCAGGAAGGGATGTTGAGAAAATGATAAAAAGCGATCTTTTGGAAGAGCTGCTTCTGGAGTTGATGTCCAGGTGAAGAGCTGCTTCTGGAGCTGCTGTCAGGTGTCCACGACCCAAGTAGGTTCTAAATTGTTGTAGGTCCCTTGTTTGTGTTTGGTGACGTTTTTATAATTGCTTGTGTTGTTTCTTTGGTCCTTAAGGTCAAAGTTCTCTTTGTTAAAGCAGTGGTTGACGAGTTTTTTTGTTGAGTCGCCGTGCTTGTTGTGGTATAGGGCAACTGGGCAAGTTGTAGAATTCTATTAGATTAGGTGAGGTATATGGTTAAATTTATTTTTTCAGCACGGAAAAGAAGCGGAATGTGAAAGAAATGGAGTTGTTTCCTTTTGTTGGGCATTTCAAGTCTGTAAATCGGGGCAATTGTAGTCCAGTGAACATTTATATTGTTCTTGGGAGAACAGAATAATTGAAGATTGTTGATATCTATCTGTACTGCTTGAATGTGACCATTGAAGTTATACCTTACAAGTTTACATAGAACTTTTTAGACTTCAGATGATGGATCTCTTTTATAATTGCTAACATCTTTCCGTTATGTAAAAAAAATCCTATCCTATATCCCTGTGGACATGTTCTACTTCCTGGATCTGGTTTTCTTGATGTTAGCATTCATTGTGCACAAGACGAGATCTGGACAACATCATAAAAAAAGACGCCCAATTACTTGCCACATTCGATGGATTCATAATTCGTTGTCCGTGACTATTGCTAGCCATTGTAAGATGCAAGCCGGTAGCCAGGAACGATCCAGGATTCACCGCATCGTCGGAGAAACAAAGGAGCTAGCCGATGCAAAGCGGCCATGAGGTGGAGATTGTCCAGGTGAATAGAGAGCAAAACTGGGCTGCGCATGAGGATTGTAAGAACTACCCCTGTTTAATTAATAAAAGCTCTCTTTCGCTTGGGTGGGTGGGGACCGTGAGAGATCTTGTGCAGCTCATTTTGGTAGTGTTCTGTTCCTCCCCCCCTCCTGATCCATCTGCAAACATGATGCTTTAGCTGAGGGAGAATGGCAGCTCTTTTTACCCCGAAATGATGATTCTTTGTTGATAAAACATGCAAACTGTCGAGATCTATACCTACCCCGTAATCTTTTTACTTCTGAAAAATGGCATTGGCTGCGAAGTGCAAGGCCTGCAGGTTAAAAGATCTACACCTGCCACATAATCTTTTTAGTTCAGATAAATACTATATTCTTGAAGTGACAGATGGTGGCGTGATTGCAATTATATCGCAGAGATAGTAGCCTTCTATTTACCGCGCAGTTGGGATGTCACCACCCACCAAAACATCTCGTGATCCCACGCGTTGCAAGATCGCAACTACCCTGCCCCTCGACAAAAGCGAACACTTGCTACTTGAAACTGCGCACAACTCCATTCTTATATAGGCCGATAGCCTACTATCCGATCCAGCCATCTTCTCTGTGCTGTGCATCCATGGCCGTTTCGGGGGTGGAGGTTGACGGCGTCGTCTTCCCGCCGGTGGCCCGCCCGCCAGGCTCCGGCCGCACGCACTTCCTCGCCGGCGCAGGTTCGTTACGTTCCTTGTCAGTTTAGATTCTTGAGGTGATCTAGTTCGTTACGTTCCGTTTCAGGTGTCACGAGTCGATCCTCTGTTCGACGTGCAGGTGTGTGAGGAGTGGAGATTGGAGGCAACTTCATCAAGTTCACGGCCATCGGCGTGTACCTTGAGGACCCGGCCGTGCCGGCGCTGGCCAAGAGATGGGCCGGGAAGACCGCGGATGAGCTCGCTGCCGACGCGGCCTTCTTCCGCGACGTCGTCACGGGTAAAACTACATGCTCCATTCTCGCGCAAGGTAGTTGTTGGTTGCCTCGCCCTAACTCCGTTTCTTGTACACTACAACGTGCCGGCGATCGCTCGCGTGCACCACCAGGCGAGTTCGAGAAGTTGACGAGGGTGACGATGATCCTGCCGCTCACCGGCGAGCAGTACTCGGAGAAGGTGACCGAGAACTGCGTCGTGCACTGGAAGGCCACCGGCGTGTACACGGAGGCCGAGGCCGTCGCCGTGGACAAGTTCAAGCATGCCTTCAAGCCCAAGAACTTCCCTCCGGGCGCGTCCATCCTCTTCACCCACTCGCCCACGGGGGTCCTCACCGTGAGTTTAATTCTATACCAATCTGGTGTTTTCTTTCGTGTGATTTGTGACGATGCATGGTGTTGGTGACAATGTGCTGGTTGGGTGTTGTCTTCAGGTTGCGTTCTCCGAGGACTCGTCGGCGCCGGAGGCCGGCAGCGCGGTGATAGAGAGCAGGGCGCTCTGCAAGGCGGTGCTGGAGTCCATCATCGGCGAGCACGGGGCCTCGCCGGCGGCGAAGCTGAGCCTGGCGACGAGGGTCTCGAAACTCCTGAAGGAGGCCACCCCAGGCGACGTGCCTCCGGTGGAGCCCGTGTCAGCGTCAGTATGAACGGACCGTGAGACGGAAAGGGCATCTGTTGCTGTAACATGTCAAGAGATTCTACAGTCTACACTGCAGCTGGCCTGTTTTGTTATTGGTGTCCGTGGTGTGGCGTCGTGTTCTGATTTCTGCTGTTCCTTTCTCGTGAATGTAAGATATGGTTACTTCGATTTTTTTTTAAAAAAACAGCGGCCGTTCCATCCGGTTTTTTCTCTCCGAGGAAACCAGAGCTTTATTGATTACATAAAAGAATAATGCGGTTTTTCCACATGTGCATGCAACCGAGTATTTTTTATTTTTTTTAAAAAAAATATTTTAAAGATAGAATCTTTCTAACTTTATTTATAATTATGATATTTTTTGTCACTTCATGACCTATGACGTGGGCAAATTGTGCTGTCACTTAACCGATTCCTTTGGGCGCGTTCATTTTTTTTTGGGCTAACTCATGTTATGCTAAGAGGAGTGGCGTCACAAGTCATGACGTTACCAAAGCGGTCAAAATTAAAAATACAGTTAGGAAAAAGCTATTTTTAAAATAATTTTTTTTAAAAAAATTAAATAATAAAAAGAATTCGTATGCAACCACGTACACTATATCTCCACCGGTTGAAGTGCTCTAAGATTTCGTCGTGTGCCACCATCACAGCAGTGCCGATCCGCGCTCTCGGGAGCAAAGCCTATAGAGTACTGGCTCGGTTGGGCCTCAGCTGGGTGCTGCGCTTGTATCCCGCTGGGTAGTCTCCGTGTGTGGTGGAATACATGGCCGAAAGTTTTTTTAGAATGTCTCGTCTACAATGATCTCGCTGTCTCACGCAATTTTTTGCTGAAAGGAATCATGCTTTAGAATCCGTGCAGTGAAACTTCTAAATTTTGACCATCAACATGTTTAGAAACTCCATAGAATAGCCATGAATTAAACTATAGGTCAAAACAATATCACTATTCTTTTCATCTTGGACGCTTAATACTCCACTTAAAAGGAGCTGCTACACAACGTTATACCGTTGGGAGGCTCACCTAACGGTACAGCTATACATGAGGTTTAAAAACCGGAAATTAAGTTCCAACAATTTTCGTATCCGAAACATGAAGTTTCAAAAAACGAGTATCATGTTCAAATCATTTCAACGAGCACAATAGTGACACTAGTGACATCGTGTCACATCAAGTTTTAACTAGTTTCATTCAGTTATTTTGAGACATGTTTCATTAAGTTTCATCAAATATCATTGTTTCTCTATTTTTTGTGGAGCAAGTTTCACTCTCGGCCATGTAGTTTTATTATGTCTCATCAAATTTTGATTAGTTTCATTCAATTATTTAGGGACGATTTCATTAGGTTTCATCAAGTATCATTGTTTCTCCATATTCTCAGAGAGTAAGTTTCACTCGGGCCATTAAATTTAATGAAGTTTCATAAATTTTTATCTTTTTGTCTAGGATAAGTTTTCAACAAAGGACATCCTCGCTCATCAAGTTTCATATAGTTTCATGAAGTTATTTTGGGACATGTTTCATTAAGTTTCAACAAGATCATTGTTTCTCTATATTTTGTAAAGCAAGTTTCACCCAATGTCGAACAAGGGGACTATGCGTATTATGAAGACCCAGAAGTCGACGGACAAGGAAACGATAAAGAGTAGTCTAGTTCTATAGTCTAGATCTTCTCTCGCCTAGTGGATTCGTTCACATTTATGCATAACCGATATTATCCAAACCATTGGTTAATATCCGTCGTATGCATGCTAACCCAGTCGCTTGCCAGTGGAGAGATGATCTCTACCCCTTTTGCTTTCGCTGTAGCATACGTTGCTTTTATATAATGTATTCAATTTGGCATGTTCGGCCCTTTTGTAAAACTCAATCCGACGTGGTCTATGTTACTCTGAAGTTTGTAATATATTCGAATGTCTTAATTTACGCAATGTATGAAATGATTCAGCAATGCGCCTGTGAGTGCTGTCTACTAATCGAGGGAATAACACAGTATTTTCACGAGGATTTGGATTTGCGAAATCCGCCCGACATACTTGGATCGAGATGCACAACCTGCCCTGCCATGCTCGTTGCCGCCGCGACACAGTGCTTGCCGGCTGTCACCAGGGAGTGCCAGACCTAGTCCGCCCTCGCCGCATTGCTGCGCACACACCGCCACGCTGTTAATCGCCTGGTGTCACCACGGCCCAAGGCCGCCGACTACCGCCACTTGCGCCTACTACCCAGCTCGCCCCTTCCTTCAATTCCTTACACGAGCACCACACGTTAGGGTTGTTCATTTTGCTACTGTACCCAAAAAACTGAACCATACCGGTCAACTCGATTCGACCAGTATTAGGTACGAGATTCAAAAATCAAGTTTTTCGGGAGTTCGATTTTTCGGTAAAAATCGGTCAGCTGGAAACTGAAAAAACTAAAAATACCGCCTGGGCCTTCCCGGTCCCTTGCATCTGCGTGCCTCATCGACCAGGAGTCTGTGTTCGTGTGCCGCCGCCCCTCCACCTCCACGGAGCTCCGCGCCACCACCTGGGCCTTCCCAGTCCCTTGCTTCTGCGTGCCTCATCGACCCCCTCCTGGTTGACGGGGCCGAGTCAGTCACCGGCCTCGTCCGCGCCACGCTCCGCTGCTACTCTCACGAGGGCCACATGGCGCCGACGCCCTCAACTACCTCCTCTACATCGCACATGGCGGAGCCGACAGCGCAAAGGGAGACCCCCGGTGCAGATCCGGAGGCAACATCTCCAGTCGTCGTCGGGGAGGTGGATCCGACGTGGAGGGGTAGGTCGAAGTCCGGATCTGCCGCATGGCGGGGCAGTGCTTGGAGCAGTCGGATGCGATGAAGAGATAGAGAGAATTGGGAGGCGTCGTGGGAACAACTCCAGTCGTCGTCGGGGAGGTGGATCCGGCGTGTGAGCGTGTCTTGACCCGAGCGGCGGCGAGGCAACGTGACCGAGAGAGAGAGCAAGACGGTGATGATTTGGGAAAAGATGCGAGGAGTGAGAGATAGATGGGTTTTGTTCAGTAAATACGATTAGTGTGGGTGCAGGACTGGGCTGAGGCCTGACTGCTGCAAGCAGTAAGCTTGCAATGAAGCTAGTATTGCTTTCATTTGCTTGAAATATACGCTGCAGGTTGCTAGCTCTCGGTACTTGGTAGTCGCTAGAGCAGTAGAACGGTAGAGGAGTGGGAGATAGATAGGAGTGTTGCATGCTGTATGTGTGACAACTTGTGTTCTGTGTGTGCTCATGTGCTAACTTTGGTAGATATTAATATTTGTGACCAGAAGTCGTCGAATCGTTTTGCAATTCGCGTTAACTTTGGTAAATATACTATTTATCAATACACTACCGAAATAAATTGATATTTACTGATATCGAACCGTATTTTGAATAATATTGTATTTACCGAATTAACAATACCGTATTTACCGAACAAACCAAATGGACAGCCGTACCGCACGTGACTCGCTGAGTCGTGCGAAAGATTGAGAGAGATGTGTGTTATAGTGTTAGGGTTTGAGACATGAGAGAGATAAGCTCGACTATTAGGATAAGATGGGCTGGAACTTGTTGGATTGTTTGGCTGCGTATTGAATTGATTGAGGAGAGGGTTGTGTTGGGATGGGCTGAAACAGATTGGGGGTGGAAATATGAGTATATGGCCCAACTATTGGCACATATTCCTAATAGATATCTACAATATACAGGGTTACAGGCTCCATCCAGATCGTTTCATGTCAGTGGCATTTGGCTAGGGGCTGGGACCCGAAACGTGCGACTGAGCCGTTGGCTTACGATTTCAATGGAGTGAAGCCACGGTACCACACTACAGTGAAGTGAATGTGACCACCAATCCCCACTGGGGACGCATTGGCCTCGCGCCACTCATGTACAAACGACGAGGCTCGTCACGTGCACCCACGGCTGCGCACGGGCCCTACCCCTACTGCTGTCCGCTGACACACGCAACGGCTCGATCGTTAACCCGCCGAGCAGCGAGTGGTTCGCCTTGCCCCCTCCCTCATGCGCGCGCGCGCTCGAGTGAGCCTCGCCGGCGTGTGGCCGAGGCCGCGCGGCCGTTTAGCCGTTGCTCGATCGTCTGCGACCGTGCCGTGCCACGTCTAATTTTCTCGCCAAATTATTGCGCGACTTTGAAGAAGTCAAGGGGAATATGATCAACGCTGAGGCCTTGTTTGGCTATTAGGAAAATTTATACAAGGGAGAAACAATCCAAGAGGGGATTAGGTGAATCCCTCTCCCTCCACCCAATCCACTCCCACCTTGGATTTAATCCCCTCCCACCTTGGATCTAATCCCTTGATTTGTTTGGATGAATGGTTGGATCAATAGGGATCGCAAATATTGAAAAATCTGAAAACAAAAAATAATATATAAAATTTTGAAAACAATATTAAAAATTTTCCAAAACCAAACCAAAATTTCGAAAAATATCAGAAAATTTTCACAAACAAATCGAGAAAAATTCAAAAAGGTCTAGAAATTTAAAAAAATTTAAAAACATAGATTATAAATTTCAAAAAAAATATTAAAATTTTGAATACAACCTCCGAAAATTGGATAACAAGTGACGCTTATTGCGAAAGGAAGCAACAATGTTCAAGAACAAATGTAAAGGTAAAGGTATTTCATATTACAAATTGTCTCATACAAAAAAGATTGCTCATATAATATCTCATCTAATATCTCAAACTACAAAAAAGTATTTCATATTTGCAGCTAAGCTCAAGCTCCTCGACAACCTGGTAAACCTTTGAGCTCCTCTCCTGTATAGAAAATGTGAACACACATAAGATGTCAACATGTTTAACACAAATTGACAGCACTACTTAAGTTTTCAATAATAATAACATGAGCATGATATTCAAGGAGTCAACAATTTTTTACTTACCAATGGAAACATATTACTGTGCACGTGTCTGTTGACCTCAAATTTACATATCCTGTTAATAGATGAAAAATAACAATAAAAATTTTAGAAGTGAGAAAACATAATATGAAGCATTACATGATAACATGCAGGTATAAGCAAAACAGAGAGTGCAATCCTAAGGATACCAAGAAATAACAAGTTATCCACTTACCATGACACTTCTCAACCACAAGAGACGAGTAACGGGTTCTGCACTAATGAAAATCTCTCTATTTTGAGCATCCTTGAATACACCAAAGGCTTTGACTTTCTCTTCATTTGATAGATCTTCCATTGTGTTCAAAACACTAATGCAACTCTTGATGGAGAAATCATCAACACGTCTTGTAGCAGCTCGTTCCATGGCTAACTCTACTGCTTCCTCCTCGGCTTGCTTTGTTCTTATCTCTAGGTACTTTCCCATCATATCAGCTACATTCCCATCTTGCTTACGCTTTTTCGCAGCCTTTTCTCCTTTATCTCTTGAGTTAGCATTAGTCTTCTTCGTAGCCTTTTCCCCTTTATCTCCTGAGGTAGCATTACTCTCCCGAGGTATTGCACTCACTGTATGTTGACTTGGTGAACTCATGTTATTGCACTCATCATAATGCAAGTCCTAAAAGGTTCTCGCTTCAACATAATCATCAACATTGTCTACTTGTGTGAGAATAACATGTTGTGATGGCTCAAGAAATGTGAAGTTCATGCTACCCTCAGCTGTTTGTCCTACGAAAGAAAGTTAAAGTTCACTAATACATAATTTCTTAGTTTAAACTAATAGGAATATGTTTCGCAAGAAAGTTTACCATCATATAGATCTCCCAAAGCATCGAATGTAGGGAAAGGTTTACTACGAACTTCTTAGCTTTAGGATATGACCGCAGAATGTACGAAATGACATTAGCACATTGCTCACCAATTTAATAGTGAACGGCAAAATTGGTGTAAATATATTACCATGATGATGTTTGCCCAAATAGGTGGATCAAGAACTATCATGCAACGCTTGTCATCCCAAGATGCACCACTGCTTTCTTGCATCTTTGAGCATCTTATAGTCCCTTTTCACTCCTTTTCTTTATCTTGTATTTGTTGCTTTTTCAAATTCACATACAGATGCTTCTCATGAAATTCTTTGACAATCTTATTCCATGCTTCACTCGACCATCCGTTGTCGCCTCGTAAGAAGGGTTGTTGAGCTCATGGAGCGCATCAACTAAAGCCTTTTCTAACCTGTGATTCCACGAGGCTCTAGATTTATCCACTGTAGGCAAAATTAGATCAAAGTAATAAGAAAGTAGGCTCAATTATAAGCATAATTGCATAAACTATAAAGTAATATCTCCTAGTGATGTCCCCTTTGGTGATGCTTTCTTCTGTGCATTTCTAGCTTGCAACAAATTGAATTTTGGAGATCCTCTTGCAAACATCATGATCAGAAGTAATATCTCGATTGAATTTATTCAAAGAAATAACCAAAATAACTGTTTTTCTTTCAAACATCCAACATAACTACAAATTGGGTGTAAATAAAACAAATACATCCAACATAACCATTGTTTTGCTACTCGCCTGCATTTACGAACATAATCTTCCCACATCTTTTTCGCAATTATATCTCTAATAGTTTTTCCATGATCCATTTGATTACTAAGTGAGTCCACATCGCTCTGGTATTCATTGTCACCTCCTGGAAGATCGACAAACTTTTCGGATGGTATATTGGTAGGTTGGTTATCTAACCACCCCTCATCGCCATCAAGCATTCTGATCATATTATGGAAAATCTGCTGCCGGAATCTTCACTTGGTTCTTTATACGATGGAATGTGCCTACTTTGAGGATAGGGAAGCGTTTCTTTAGAACTCCTAAAGCCCTTTCTATGTGATTTCGCAAACTTGCGTGACGATGATTGAATAACTCCTTGTAGTCTCTTGGTCCACGGTGACCACGTCCAAACTCCTTCAGGTGATATCGAACACCACGATAAGGTGCAAGGAACGATGGTGTGTTAGCATAACCACCATCGACAAGAAAAAATTTACCTTCCGGTACTTGAAAACCGCTACTCCGAGTAGATCTAAGGACTCTAGCATCTGTGGCAGATCCCTCCCATCCACATGAGATAAAAGTGAAGTTCAAGTCAAAATCACAAACTACCATGACGTTTTGACTCAATGTACCCTTTCTATTCCTGTACGGAGCAGCCTTCTTTCCATTTATAGTAATAGGAATATGGGTACCATCGATAGCACCAATACAATTCTGCAAGGCAAAGAATATAGCCATGAGTTTTTATTTTTTATGAACTAATTATTAATTTATACACGAATGTCAAATTATGCACCTTAAAGTAGGGGAAGAAGCGAGGATCCGATCTAATCTTCCAATGAGTTTGATCAACATTAGGAAGCTTGATAAATTTATAGGTGAGAGCAGAATTGTATTAAAACCTCCTTAAGATGACGATGAATTGTTTCCCGCTATGCTTGAATTCAAATCAGTAAATCTTGAAAGCTTGCATTGTGGGAGAGCATGAACATGAAAAATCCAAGTTTCTCCTCAACACTAACACCTCTACTATCTTTCAACAGCTTATGCTCTCTAAGATAATTCGCATTGCCCTAAAGACCACTGGCTCCATACTTAATGCAACTCTACAATCCATTTCATGTCCTTCAAGGATTTCCTTAAGCCGCTCTCCGCTGTAGTCCGGACGCATGCCTTGGTTTTTTTTCACTTTGTGTACTAGCAGACAATAAATGTAAAGTAGGCAAAACAACAAACATCATATCGTCATCCTCTTCCCTCCTTCTTTTAGCTCGAAGCACCCTTCTTGAACCCATTTGATCACTAATCATTTGAAATAAATAATCAACATATTTTTTTTCATTTGCAACAAATGAATATGCAAATATAGAATTCACACGAAATAAAATGAGACATCACTTCAGACAGTGCACATAAAAACTTTGTATCCTTTGAATGTAATGTGGTAAAATTTAAGCACAATGAATATCAATTTGGCTATATTGTTCATACATGTAAGAATTACAGTACTATATACGGAAAACACTATGATTCTCTTGAGAACTACCATAGTATTACTAAAGAAAAGAAATCAATCATCTCTTGAGAAAAGAAAAGAAAATCAACAATATTGCAGTGAGGCAATCCCACAGCATAAACCAGAGTGCTACCTTTTTCCTGGCCTCTGCTTCAAGTTTCTCCTCAACACGATTAACACATATAAAAGTAGGCGCAACAGGAACTGTTGTCTTCTTAGTTTTTCCACCTTCTACACAATATACACAAAAGAATGAAGCAATAATTACTCCAAACCATACAGGTGATAAACAAGAAAGAAATAGAACCCTTCTTACTTTTAGATGCAAATAGAGTTTGCATCACAAGTAGCAATGTTGTAATGTGGTAAAAAAACTTACCACAAAAGTACTATCCGTGAACGACAATACAAGTAGAAGATCTACATCAGAAAAAAGAAGAGTCAGGTGTTGTAACCGCAACACCTGAAGCAAGCGGGTGCCATTTCTTCAGTATTGGACTATACATATTTCTCTCCTTGGTAGCAAGGTCACCATATGTTGCCTCATGCATAGCAAGTATTAATATATAGCACAAGGCTACAACTAGTATAGTATTGACATACCATCTTTAAAATATGAAGACAAACTTACCTAATTTCAGATCAGAACTCCCTTTAATCAACGAATCATCAAGCTTTGCATTCAAATGTTTCAAGAAGAATTGTGAAAGATAATGAATCAATGGACAAGCACAACCAGCATCAGTAATGATCTTAAATGATTCCAAAAATAGCACTTAACAGTTCATCAATCCATCACAAACCATCGTAGAAGAACAAGAATAGCACAGAGATATTGTCCACTACAAATCCATCACAGATCAATAGCACCATCACAAACCCACCATTACTCCCCATATATATTTGTGCCCAAGCCGAACTCACCTCAAGAGCATCATCCACATCACATAGCAAAGGGGTAGAGAGAGGGATAAAGGGTAGTAGTAGTACCTCAGTAAGACACAACCTTCTTTCATAAACTTGAAATCAGTAAACAAATCAGTAGCATATAATTTGCTTCCATGCCATTCTATAATTTCAAATTCTATTGTTCCATATAAGAAATTTAACTCAGGTAGTATTAAAATAACATCATCATTCATGCAATCACGCTCAAGTAAAATGTTAAATTCCATACAGTAATGCGTGCAATAATCAAGCCATTCAAAGGCAATGGATAATAAATCACCCAATGACATTCAATGATAAAGTCAAATCTTATGAGACATTGATTCTCAGTTTCTCACATTCCATGTAAGTTTGATGTCTACATTTTTAGTAAGCATATGTAAAGGCCCTTGGAATTTCAGGTGCTCCTTTCAATATGTTTTCAATCATGTTGGAAACAAGTAACAGAGTTCAGATTTCTAACGTATGCAGCTTCGACCTTTCCCCATTCTTGTTGTCTTCAACATACGCTACTACGAATCATACCACACATTTGTAACATGACAAAATGCCAATGGTATAACATTGAGATGAACTGCTATTTTGAAAAGAACATGGAACAGTGAGGTTTCTATTCCACAAAATCAAGATTTACAGCTCCATATGTATTACTAGTGCAAAATAATAGTGCTATAGCTAATAGCAATGAGACAAACATAGAAACCTCACTGTAATAACAATCAAGATTTACAGCTACTTATGTATTCATCAAGGCATGAACTAGCTTTTTTTCAAATTGACACATTCGTCACACAATAATAACAATCACACCATTGTAATCCAAAAAAACAAGAACAAAGGTAAATTGTTCATTGCAAAATTAGAGTGCCACAATCACACCAATGCATCAACAAATCACTTTTTCAATGTAGTTCAGATTGAACATAGCATCTAGTAGCACAAACAGAGGGGCAATACCACAGATAGCAAAACCAAATATATGGAAATATCCAATAGAAAGGCAAAACCAAAAACATATGGGAAATTCTAGTAGCACAAACCAAGAACCGAAAGGAGATGGAGCGGAGGACGAAGCTCCAGCCCAAGCCCAACACCATGCACCGCCTCCCACTGGGCTTCCCGATTCTCCGCGCCTGGAAGAGGCTCCTCGAGCAACCCTGGCTGGAGTTCTCCTCCTCCTCTTTAACCCCAGCGCAACGGATCTGTGAGAGAAAACATTGAGGCTACAAACCCTAGAAATCGTAGATGGAGGAGGAGGAGGAGGAGGAGGAGGAGGAGGAGACTACTGACTGGGATGTTCCTCCGAGGGCGGTGACGGCAGCAGGATCGGCATCACCGGAGTCCGGAGGGGAGAGAGGGAGGCGGTGCTGCTCGGAGAAGAGGAGTCGGCAGTCGCGAGCGGAGGCGTGGGAGATGAACCACGCGACGGCCGAGAGAGTTGATTACCTCGTGGATTGGGGTTGGAATGCCGAGAGTTTTTCGAGCCCGGCCATCCAAGCGGTCGGCGAGCGGCCGATTTTATCCTCACGGATGTTCCTGGCCGATCCCATGCTCTGCGTTACAAACAAGCCCTGAAAGGGGCCCGAGAGAGTGAATCTAAGAAATTGGGTCACCGATATTAGCGTATGCTAATCTCACTTAGATATTAGCGTATTTAGAGTTTTACCTTTGGCGTGACCGGTAATTGTATCATGGATCCGCCCACTGCGTGATGCCCATTCGCCAACCGTTGCAAGGAGGGTTAAAGCGGAGGTGGAAAGAAGTTGGAAGAAGAATCGATTCGATTGTAGATCGATCGCAAGAGATCGACGGTGGTAACAAATCTGCTTTAATTCTTGACGCCTTTAATTTGTTTCTTTCAACAACATTCCCGATCCCGAACATAGTTTCTAATTTTCGCTTTATTTCGAGGTTGAATATGGTATGGTCGCAAGCAACCGAACAACTGTCTAAATGAAAACAACAGGTGAGAGAACGAACTTCGGCCGTCGATCTTTGCGTCTTTGCGTCGCTGCGTCGCAGATGGGCGACCTATCCACCCGCGTCAAGTCAATGTAGGATCAAGGATAATCAATTAGAGAGGGTGAATAGACGGTTTTTAAAACTAATTAACAAATTTAGATTTTAAACAACCTAAACTTAATCAAGGCTTTCTTGAACATTAGAGGAAATAAACCTAATATGTGACTAGAGACAAATGAGCTAAAAATACAAAAAGTAAAGACAAAAATTAACCACAATGAAGACGATAAAGTTTTTCCTGTAGTATCAAAGAATTGTCGGTCTTCACTAGTCCACGTTGAGGAAGATTGAGTTAATCAAGCCGACTCCACAAATTAAGCATTCCCTCGATTTCACTAGCGGCTGTTCTTCTTCCACTCCGGAGATGGTGAACACC
Source organism: Hsuehochloa calcarea (assembly GCA_036346395.1). NCBI lineage: Eukaryota > Viridiplantae > Streptophyta > Magnoliopsida > Poales > Poaceae > Hsuehochloa > Hsuehochloa calcarea. The sequence continues at coordinate 4,341,130 of CM070597.1, forward strand.
AAACTAATCATAACTTTTGTGCCAGACCTCTTCACAATCTTCTTGAAGAGATCGCCGCACAAACTCTCGCCAAGCCGTCTAGATGTTGACAAACACCAAGAGTAACAGATCGTGATATTCGCTTAACGGCAATCAAGTGCTAAGGGTCAATCTAGAATGAAGGCACTTGAATTTTTGATCAACCACCTCACAATGAATGCAATGAGAGTGTATGAGGTGTAGAGTGAATGCTCTAGGCTTAAAGGATGTTAAACGAAGTCTCTTACTCTGTCCTAGAGTAGGTGAGGAAATATTTATACCCCCACAACCAAATACGACCGTTGGAGGTAATTTTCAGAATGTTTCAGCAGGTGCGATACTACCGCCGTTATATGCCCGATAGTACCGCCTGTCCAGCAGTGCACAGTAACGGCTAGCGCAGAGGCATTTAATGCTTCTGAAAGAGTCGTTGGGAAATTCAGTGTGGTACTACCGCCATTGATTAAGCAGTAGTTCCGCTCCACAGTTATAGTGGAGTACAGGGGCGGTACTACCGCTTCACCTTGCGGTTCAAAATGGGCGCTTTCTGGAAAAAATATACCGCAGTCTATTTTTCGGTATATCTGGGTTGCGGTAGTTCCGCTCAATATGTGGTCATACCGCGATGCGGTAGTTCCGCCAAGCAATCTTCGGAACTACCGTTCACCGGGTGATCAAAATGTGTCGTTCTGAAAAAAAATGTACCGCTGTCAAGACTTAGGTATGATCGGGTTGCGATAGTACCGCTCAATGACCACCGGAGCTACTGCACTTTCAAGAGAGCAAATAAACTCTAAAAATGCATCTCTTTGAAAAACACATACCGCGGGGATTGCGGTCATACCTCTTTGAGGTAGTTCTTCCATAAGAACTCCGGTCATACCGCATAGCGGTAGTATCGCCAACAAAATATCGGTACTACCGATTTTTCTGAGAAAAACATGGTTGGCATTCAAACAAAAAGCTAGATATATGCATGATCCTAGATCGATCCATTTTGCACAAGAACATGCTATCAAGCTACTAGTTATGATCCCTCTTAATAGTACAACATTTAACCTACAATCCGGTCTTCCACTCTTTTCTCCTTAGGCCGAAAAAATAGAAAAATGATCCTGAACTACTTGTACCTTGTTATTGAACTATATTGATCTTAATGTTGTCCTTTAGCATGCATAACCAGATTGTTGTATTCATCTTTGAGACCAAACTTTATACATACTCAATAAACATATTAGTCTCATATTCATATATTGTCATTAATTTCTAAAATAATTTTTAAGGGTCTAGATACTTTTAGGGACTTGGCGTGCGCATATCTCACTGGAATTTTTGAGGACTGAAATGTGGCTCAGTTGGTGTAGGAGAGCTCCAGGCTCCCAGCCCACCACGATTCGAGCGCGGGTTTCGTGTGCAGCTCGCGAAATTGGATGTTTCTTCTTATTTAACGTGAAGATCAGGGAAAAAAACATGGTGAAAGTACTAGTACGGTGACTTGCATTTACTCTCTCTGCGCGTACATCCTCCTACCTATATTTTCCATTCGAATTCTTTGCATTAGGAGAACCACTGAAGGTCATGATCATTTGTCTGCAAGTAAGGCCGCCGCTGTGGACTTTTCGCCGTTAAGAAATCAAATGCGAAAGGCCGATGCAAGGACATGGATTTCTTTTTTAAAAAATATTTTTTATTCTAAAATACAGTAATATACATATATATATTTTTTTAATAGAAATAACCCCTATCGCTCCACCATTGGACGACTTGTACTACTCGCTCAATGATTGAACGACGCTCGTAGGCCCAACGGTAGGAATAATGCACAAGGGAGGTAGGAAATACCGATAGTGCTTATAAGCCCATAGTCGTTCAACGGTTACACTTATCGCTCAACTGTTTAGCGACTAGTACATTTATTGAGCGACTTGTACACTTATCTCTCAACCGTTGGACGATTGTTCCAAGTTGTCTATGGTGGAGCGACAAATAATTATTTCTGTAAAATAAAAAATAAAAGTATATTACTGTATTTCAAAATAAAAAAAATATTTTTCAAAAAAATTCCTGAGACATGGATGGACATGCGGTGGGCTGCCTTTGTTCTGCCGTCAAGACGCTGCTGGTTTCTTGATATGATATCCATGGAGGCTATCTGATGCAGGAGGAGCTTCCGTCCAAACTTTATTTGCTCTTTTGGACATATGAGCATTCCTTTGGATTATCCAGAGTTGTATTATTTTAGCAACCTTGGCCCAAAGGAAAAAAGAAATGGAAGCCTTCTACACTTTTAGACTGTTCATGAAAGACCAGGGAGGATATTTCTCCAAGACCGGAGGAAGCCCAGCTAGAAGTTAAAGCAAAGACGTAACTGAAAAATAGCTAATAAAGTTTGATGAAACAGTTGATCTGAACCGGTTTGACAATTCAGTATTCTCATTTGAATGGGAATTATACTTGCAAGAAATCTATTAGGCCCATTGTCGTATCAATAATTCACTACTGCTTGTTACATCAATCTCAACCACTGTATTAACTTCTTGATAGGGCTTTCTGTGGTTGAAATACGGGGGCTGGTGCAGAGAAAAGTATAAGAGTTTGTTTGGTTGATGCCTAATTTTGCTAAAACTAACTTTAGCCAGGTTTTTATGTCAATAAAATTCAGCGTTATAAGTGTGGCAAACTTAGACAAAAAAATCGGGTCTATAACGTGTGGGTTATAGAGCTAAAAATATATGAAAAATCACAATAATAACAACGAACCAAATATACGAGGCTAAGAAGCTGCGACACAAATAAGGTTAGGCGTAGCAATCTAATGAAATCAAACGGACCCTAGTGCACCATACGGCAACGTGGCTGAAGGCCTGAAACACGTCAGGACTTCCACGGTAACCTGGCAGCTAAGATAAAGTTTAAAATGTATCGTTTCCCTCAAGTTAACTCACGTCACAGCTCTCTTCCTGGATAAAAAAATTGTGGAGATCATCAACCTACAAGAGAACAGTTCCTTTTTTCTTTCCCAAAATTATAAGTTCGTTGCAGATCACCCCTAAACTGCTTGTTTGTTATACATACAACCTCTACTACTTTCTTTTAGGAAAAAAAGACAGAATCAATTTTTTAGCAGAGCTACTACTACCATGTGAAACAATGGGGTGCTCTCCTATATAAGTATTTCCCTTACTCCATTGTCACTAGCAGCTCAACTAGTCACTAGTACACATCACACCATGGCTCCTTTGCTCTTCAAGGACATGAAAAGCCTTTCGTGCTCATCTCCGGCGTCCACCGCGATATGCCCGAGCCTAGAGCGGCAGCCGATGTTCCGGTCACACAAGGTCATAGCTAGCCCTCTCTGCCAGGTCCCCACCGAGCCCAGAACTCACCGGCAAGACTGCAAGAAAGGGCAGCACAAGGCTGTTGCGAATGGCGGTGAGCTCGTTAGCCCGGCTGGCTCGTCCAGGTACCTGCTGACTGTCCGTGCGGCCGCCGCCGAGGAGATCCAAGAGGTGGAGGCCGCCCCGGCCGTTGATGTCAAGAGGGAGGAGCCAGCTGATGATGAGAAGAACACACAGACGCAAGAGCAGGTGAGGAAAACTGTGCACTTACTTGTGAATCAGTACTGATTAGTATGTGTTTTCCTTGTATTTTGAAGCTTTGATTCCACTCTTCTTGATAAGAAAGAAAGGAAGCCCCCCACCCCCAAAAAAAAGCAGAATAGAGATGGTGTAATCATCAGTAATCATATCCTTGTGAGCTTTGGAGGGTTTTATACAGTGATTTTCCATTTGATATCTGGAACTACCAGCTAAAGATACGCAAATACCATGATGACGAGCAAATGTATATTTTTTTTTGCGGAAAGGATTGGTATATGGCTTTATGCTACCTTCCGGATTGCAAAGAGATAGTATGTATATAAAAATAGCTGGATGGTTGCAACCCTTTTTTGCCTAATATCAGAGACTCAGAGCATGTCAATTTAAGTTTTTACAGCCGGCCCTGCTTTTAGTATTGCATATTTATATCGTTTTGTTAAAATTTTGCAAAAGCCAACAACATATATGCTTGCTTTTGAACTAATCTACGGTATTGGGTATCGTTTCAGGTAGTTGTACTGAAGGTCTCCCTGCATTGCAAAGCATGCGAAGGCAAAGTGAAGAAGCACCTCTCCAAGATGGCAGGTGAAGTGAGCTTGCACAAACAACATATAGACAGACAGCTATATTCAAGATCTGAAACTTTTCTTCAGAGTTCAGGAGAAGATAACCTCTGTGATATACTGATAATCAAATTACTGCATGCACTTTTAAACATGAACAGGTGTGACATCGTTCAGCATAGACTTCGCGGCGAAGAAGGTGACGGTGGTCGGCGACGTGACGCCGCTGGGCGTCCTCAACAGCGTGTCCAAGGTGAAGAATGCCCAGTTCTGGGCGTCGCAGCCGGCCATCGCTGCCTGAACTGAAAACCAACCAAAGCTTTAGCTAAGCCATCTTAGGATTCGTTCCTCATGACTAGTAGGTAGCGCGAGCTGGAGCTGTGTGCACGTACGCATGTGGTGGGTCACTGACGGCCAGTTCAGCACGCTGAACCAGCTAGCCGCTACTGTGATGGTGATGGTGGTGGTGGGTGGTGTCTGCTAGACCAGCATTGTCCTGACTCCTCAAGGGGCAGAGGCTGATGCAGATGCAGATGCAGATGCAGTTATTTCTTCCTGTGATCGTATTGTGATCTTTTGTTTGTTGTGATTGGCACCATGCGAGGTACAGGCCGCCTCTGTACTTCTTTTCCTAGTCTGAGAGTGTGATTCTGTTCTTTTCATCTTACTGTAATATAAGCATCGCATGTACTGCATTATTGTTCTGTATACTTGTGTTCTTATGGTTATGGGTAGGTGCATATATCCGTGCATGACATGAAGCTGATATATGTGAAGAAACAGCAGGGGGAAACTAGTTGGTTTTGGTTCTAACCTGCATTGGTCAATTAAAAAATGTAGCAAAACTCTCCTTTTTTTTGGAGAACTAATGTAGCAAAACTCTGAACTCAGATGAGCCAACACAAACCTTGAAGCAGTTTTTATACTGCAGAAATGTGAGCCAACGGTAACCAACATGTACATGGAAACTGATGTGATGGTGAAGAACATGAACATGTACCAAAGTCCAAAGCTACAGTCGTGTGACACTGTGATCCAGACAGTACAAAAGTACAAAGTGTACTGACAGATCAAACCATTGGATCGACAGCACGCGGACTGTCTCGTGCAGCGCCAAGGCGAGCCTCGCATTCTGCGCGAATATTCCACGCCTTTAAGCGTCCATGGGCTACCTCAAACTGAGAGCTAATTTCTCAAGCCCACCCTTGGGCCCAGCTTAAATAGAACCTGACTTGAGCGGATTTCCACTACAGGACCCTCGTCCTCCCCGTCGGCCGAATGACCGGTCATCAGCCCACCCGTCTCCGCCGGCTCAGTCTCCTCCGGCTGCTCCGTGCACTGCGTGAATCGACCGTGTCAAGAATTAAGTACAAACGGCGGCGACGGCGTCGATCTGATCAGCGGGCTCGACGACGACGTGCCGCTGCACATCCGCCGCCGCCTTCCCAGAGCGATCGACGTGGCTCGCGCGGGCGCGCTCTCGTGGCGGTGGCGCGACCTCTCGACGCTACGCCCAGCTCCACTTCGACGCCGAGCTCTGGTCGGACCCTAAGCCGGAGGACACGGCCCGATCCATAGCCTTCATCGACGCCGTCCTCGCGCGACGCGCCGAGACAGGTGCGGAGGAGCTGCAAATTTCCTTCCCGGGTTATTTGTCCAAAACCGGAGCCTTCTTTCCCTACGCTGCCGATTTAACGCCGATGGGTGGCTCCGCCAGAGGCGGGCATTGGTCCGCCGTCGCAGACGCGCCAGCCCACCGTGCTTCGGGCCGCGTCTGCCGTGTCAGCCCGTATCACCTCTAGTCAGGCCTAGGCACGGCCCAAAATTCGTCGTGCCAGGATCGTACCGTGCCGGCCCAAATCCGGCCCTAAGTAACTATAGACGCCTGAGAAGACGATAACCGCCGCCGCCACCGTCCAGGAAGACAAAGACGCATGTGGTTCAGGTCGGGCGGCAGAAGGGGATGATTGGTTGGGCTAGGCCGGTGTGGGGGAGTGATTGGACTAGGTGGGGAGGATTGGGCTAGAACGAAGGTTGAGCCTATTTCGCGTCGCAGCGCCCAAGCACGCGCCCAACCGATCGTCTTGCGTCCGCGTCGCCTAACCGCCGCATTCTCAGCCGGTCCGGCCCGTTGTTCGTGTTGCGTCGGCCCGACCCACCACGTCCGCCGTCGTCGTAGTGCGGCTTAGATCGTCTGCATCGACCGTGCTTCGGGCTGGCCCAAAAAAGCACGGTCCAAGTCCCAACTCTAGGCTCCGCTATGGCCTTCTGCATGCTGTCAGATCTTTTGTTCTGAACATACCGCAGTTGCCATGTCCGGGGGCGATGGTTGGTCATCTGTGCTGCGTCTTGAGAATGTCAATCTAACCTGCCACATGAAGGATAATGGTTTTGGTATATATAAGGTTGTTGCGACACTGCACATCTGCCAATGAACTCGAGGTATTCCTGTGGATTCCGTCTGTACTTCCCTCACCTGTCTCTCGGGGTGTGTATATATACAGGGACGTATCTAGTGCAAATGGGTATTTGAATAGTACAATGCAAATACGACTAAGGGTCGTTGGACCTATCACATGCGGCTCAGATGCAGGTGGGCGGAGCACCACATACACTTAATAAAATATGCGAAAAACCCCCTCTCGGCTTTACAAAATTTGCGAAACCCCCCTCTCGGCCACAGATGGGCTCCTCGCTCGCTCCCAAATCTTCTCCTCCTCTGAGCCGCCACTGCTCCCCTCCCACCAAGCGGCCCTCCTTGCCTTGCCACCGCTTACCGCTTCGGCCAGATCTCCTCGCTGCCGCTCGACTGCTTCTCGCCCGAGCCACCCTCCTTCCTTGCGCTGGGTTGGCTCCTCCTCCCTTCCTCCCCTCCTCTCCTCCCTTCTCGTGGTCATGACACGACGTTGTCTCCGTGGCGCCCAGATCACCAGCTACTATGTTCTATTGAACTCACTAATGGTGCCTCTGCTTTAGGCTTGTGCATGTTTTGCGCTATGGAAACAATCTAAGTACCTAACACGTGTTGTGTGCAGCAATGCATTCCATACTCCAAGATTTGGGTGTATTTATTTTTGTCCTGGTCTTTCAATGTTCTAGGTTCGCACTGTGTAGGATGTAATGCCATGGAATAAATAGGACATGTTAGCTATAGGCTTTGGCACCATTTTTTACGTGCTCAACGCCGTGTACAATAGACAACATGCTCAGATAATTTAAATGTGTGTGACATGCTGCTATTTCCTTAAAATCTAGCAAAATATGATGATTGATATCTGCAATGTCAATAGTGTTAGGTGCAGTTAGCAAATACTATGCTTGTTAAGGTATATACTACATCTACGTCCTGGTCTGGTGTTGTGCATGCTTATGCCAGAAGTCGCCCTGTTGTCTCATTTGGTCTTTAGTGCGATATTTGGGATGGTTTGAAATGTTGTTTGTTATCTTTCTGCCCCCTAGTTGCTCTGGATAGCATATTGAAAATCTGAGACTAATTCTATTGTATGTCGACAAAACAGAAACCTATTGGTAGACGGCCCCATCGAAGTTGAGCTAGAAGGTAAGCGGGTTTCACTAAGCTCTGGATTTGGATGAATTTTGAATTGAAAATCTTTTGAAAATATATATGAGTTATGATTTGTGTGTTTGGCACAATGTAGCAGGCATGGAATCTGTGGGCAATGAGAGTGTGGCCGAGGCTTTGCCAAGACAAGGAAGCCTTGATGCGCACTCTGTCGCTCAAATTAGTTTACCTCCCCAACAAGGTTCTTCTTATACACCTTGTGTTGACCCAACTATCAAGCCATTTGAAGGGATGGTTTTTGAAGACTTGGACGCTGCTGAGGAATTCTACAAGATGTATGCACATTCAGCCGGGTTTGAAGTCCGTGTTGGTTAACATACGGTTGTCAATGGTGTTACGAGATGGAAGCGATGGATGTGCTCAAGAGAAGGCTTCTGGTCTGAGAAAGATAAGGACAATGTGGAGTCAAAGAAAAAGGAAATATGTCAGGAAGTTAACTAGGTGTGGTTGCGAGGCAATTTTAGTTGTAAAACGCACTTACGACAAGGAGTTCAAGGTGCAAACATTTGTTGAGTCACATACACATGAATTGGTATCACCTAGCAAACAACAATTAATAAGGTCTAATAGGAAAGTAAATGAGAAGGCCAAGTGTGCATTAATCACATGTCATAAAAAGAGGCATTAACACAAGCAAGGCATATAGATATCTCTGTATTAGTGAGGGTGGATTTGAGAATGTAGGATGCACGAGGAGAGACTTGCAGAATTATCATAAAGAGCTGAGAAGCTGTATAAAGTCATCGAATGCTCAGATGTTTGTTGACAACCTTTGTAGGAAGAATGACATAAACCCTTCATTTTACTTTGATTATGTTGTTGATGACGAGGGTAAGTTGGTACATACATTTTGGGCGGATAGTACATGTCAAAAGAATTATGTCCATTTTGGAGATCTTGTCTCATTTGATTCTACATATAACACTAACCATACATATAACACTAACCATTATAACATGATCTTCACACTATTCACTGGAGTAAATCACCATAAGGCATGTGTCTTACTTGGGGCTGCATTATTAAGCAATGAGAAGGCTGAGACGTACGTATGGTTGTTTTGTACATTCTTGAAAGCAATGGGAGGGGTTGCACCTAGGCTTATCATAACCGATGGAGATACTGACACGAAGACTACAATTTCCATTGTTTTCCTACTAGCACGCATAGGTTACGCATGTGACACATTTTGCAAAAGCTTCCGGTGAAGGTACCGCCACATTTGAGGGAAAACCCTTTATTGTACCAACGTGTTAACTCATGTGTGTGGGCCTCATACACTCTGGAGGAATTTGATGAACAATTTTCTTCCATTATTTCTGATTTTGGTCTGGAATCCAATGAGTAGTTGGCTACTCGGTACCGAATCCACGCATCATGGGTACCCGCTTACTTCAAAGATGTATTCTTGGCAGGAATCCTTAGAACCACTTCTAGGTTAGAGAGTTCTAACTCTTTCTTGAATCGGTTTATTGGATTCAAAAACACTTTGGTGGAGTTTTGGAAGCTGACAATGCCACGGTACACACAATGCCTATGTTGCAAACTACGTGGGCAATAGAGAAGCATGGAAGTGACGTCTTCACGTTTGTTGTCTTCACTAAGTTTCAGAAAGAAGTGTTTGCTGCTCGGGAGCATTGCAATGTAGAGAACATGGGAACCACAGGAGAGTACAAAATCTCAATAGTTAGTGATAACTCGAACAAGGTAAGAGAGGTACGTTGCAACCTTACAACAAAAGATGCCAAATGCTCCTGCATATTCTTTGAGTCATTTGAAATTCCTTGCCGCCATATCGTCCGTGTGATTAAGAGTCCATCAATTAAGGAGCTACCAAGCCCATTTGTGTTAAAGAGGTGGACCAAAGTGGTAAGTAAGAATGACATCTTCGATGTAGAGGGCAATTTGTTGCAAGAAAAATCAAGGAGTGTAATAGAAACATATAAAGACAAGTTGGCATCGGAATAGGCAACAAGATGGAGGAATTAGTTCATCGGACTGGAGGAACAAATGAAGGTTTGAATTTTCTTAGGGATCAGTTTGTCACATTTGGGGAAGAAATGACTCCTCTGATTCCTGAGAATGTGGTAAGTATAGTTGAAGAGATTGAAGCATTTGTAGGTTGTCCCATCCCTAAGGAAGTTAGAATAAAGCCACCAAACGATGTTAACTCCAAGGGTAGGTGCAAGCGAATAAAGCCAGGACAGAAGGTAAAGATAGATGTGAAGAAAGACGAGAATATGGAGAATAAAATAAGGATGCCACACATGTGTAGGTCATGTAAGGAGATCGTGTACCATGACACCCGCAATTGCCCTTTGAGGACGACAACAAATTGAGAAAGGTAATGATAAATTTTGTACCATGTATGTGCTTGTTTACGTTTTGTCTAGAGTTGGTGAGGATGCCACTAACTTTCTTTGTGTTTTAGGTTATGTTATTGGCGAATGGATCCTGATGTATCCAATTGCCCTTTTGAGGAGGACAAGACGGTGATTCCTTATGTTATGTGAAACAAAGGAGTTGGTTGGAAGGAGGCTAATGTACTCAAGATGTTTCATTTTCTATGTTCGAGCAAGGATTTGTTTTCCTTTGCGCATTTCATTTTCTATGTGATGTTCAAGTTCTGCATATGGCTCAAGAAGCTTAAGAAATTCTGGTGTGTATTGCTGAAAAACCTTATAAATTTCTATGTTCACTCAAGAACCTTATGAATTTCTATGTGCTATGATGCTCTATGTGCTATGATTGTTGTTGGTGTGAAAACCGAACACAAGTGAGAGAGCGAACGTCGGCCATGCTACGAGCCGTCGTCCATGAGGGTGAGAGTAACACAAAGGTTTATACAGGTTCGGGGGTCCGAGAGGACCGTCCTACTCCTGTCGATGGCCTACGGAGGTTCGAGGGTCCCTCCCGGAGGCTCATCTGATGTCTTACTTTCATATGTTGCTCCCCAGAGCCCCCGTCGAATGAGAGTTACATAGGGTATTTATAGGCTCCCAAGCCTGTACAAATGACGGGAATACCCCTTGAGAGGGTAGCTAGCCTATGAACACAAGTGGGGGGTATTATATTCTTTTATGAGTACAACAACCTTTTTTGGACCAGTACATGTGTTTTTTACAAAGCGGACCCTGTTAACATTAGGAATGATTTATTATTCCAACCGTTGCCCCCTGCCCCTTAGCGTTTCGGAGGAAACACTAAAAAGGCAATCTTGAATTGTGCCTTTAATGCGAAGGTCGATAACTTAAGAACAGTTATGGTGGATTTTGACCGGTGGTTGCGTCCTGATAATGCACAACAGGAATGCCACACAACGCCCAACTAGATTACCATCCTTAGACTTGATGCTTTGGAAATTGGAATTTTTCTTGGTCTTTACTCCGTTACTGCTCCGTTCTAATGAAGCATTACGTAGGGGGTGCCTACGTAACATGTGTACTCTGTGCGGCATAACACGTGTTAATGTCATTTACAGATTACTAAAGATCAGAAGAACTCGTTGGAGCGCCTCCAAGAAGTAGAAATCAATGGCTTCCAAGGGTTGGAGTGCGAATTCAGCCTCCTGCAGTTGTTACTCAAAGAGAACGAAGGTAACGTTGGTTTATCGCCTTAAAGAATGGACGATGAAAGGCTGCGAAGATTTGGTTCTTCGCATGGCTGGTGCACAGGGAAAGTGGGTTGACTGTCATGAGGCTCGCTCAGCATGCTTCAAGTGGACGCCGAATTAGTGAGAAGCGGCACGGGTGCAGTGATACGCGAGTAGTACCACGTCTATGGGCCGAGAAAATACTGTTGAAAAACTAAGAGAGGAAGCTCATGCAATTTGCACATATTTTTCTTGCTATGCCTCTCTTCTTATGTCGCCTAACAACTCTTCAGAGAAACTACTGGTTGGAACTTGGGATAAGCCCACAGTTAAATGTGGATACGTTCTCCAGTATAGTAACAAATACACGGGTACAAGTAGTATACCGTTTAGTAACAAACAAATATATGGGTACGGGTACTATATTGTCGCATCCTGTAGGCCCCAACTAGATGAGGATTGCTGACTTGTTTCAGTGTAGGGCTCAGGGTAATAAGGTACCTAGATCCAAGACCCTGTGCTTTGTAACAAGGTAGGACACGACTACGGAGAGCGGATTCACAACAGTCACGGATATATAAAACGAATATGATTTGTGTTCCAACTTTGATCCTTCTGGTTATTTTATTTTAACGTCATGAATATCTTATGGTATCTTTATTTGTGTAGAATTGTCCCCTAGATCCTTCACCGATCGGGCCATGGACTCCACGGATGCTCCCAAGTCGAAACGAAGGCACTGTGGATTTGGCAGCGGTGCCGATCTGATCAGCGACCTAACCGACGACGTGCTCCTGCACGTCCTCGGCTTCCTGCCCGACGCGAGGGACGCGGTGCGCACGGGCGCGCTCTCGCGGCGGTGGCGCAACCTCTGGACGCGCGCCCCCGCCCTCCGCTTCGTCGTTGGTCCGAATCCTAAGCCGGGAAATGGCCTACAGTACATCTCCTTCGTCGGCGGCGTTCTCGCGCGACGCGAGAAAAATATCAACAGCAGCATCGATGAGCTGGTTATCTCCTTAAGGATCGACCACCCGCCCATGCCACCATATGTCCGAGCCATCACAATTCACAAGGTACTTCTCCGACTGCATCGAAGACGTGCCCGTGGGCGCGTGGCTCCGGTACGGCATGCGGCACGCCGTTAAAACTTTCGTGCTTCATCTGCCACCGCTACGGAGAAACCGGAAGGCGCAAGCAGGAGAGGCGCAAGAGCAAGCCGCCGTTGAGCTTCCCAACTCGGCAAGACCGGAGACCATGCGCTTGGCGCTAGGTGGGGCTGTCCTCAATCTCCCCACCACTGCGGCATTCGATTCGCTCACGGATCTTTCGCTCGAGGACATAAGGTTCGCGGCCGGCATCGGCCAGCACCTCGGCCGGCTGCTGTCCTCGACGTGCTGCCCGCGGCTGCGGAAACTGCGTCTGTTTGCCCTGGCTGGCTTGACGGAGCTGCAGCTCGAGGCCAACGCGCTCTCGGAGCTGTCGCTGTCGCTGTCGCTCCTGAACCTGAGGCTGCTGGAGCTGAGGACCCCCAGCCTCCGGATTCTCCACATCGCCTTCTGCTTCGCATTGTCGTCTGGAACGGCCGGGAGGCCAGTAGCCACGATCATGGCGCCGAGGCTGGGGGAACTCTCCTTCTCTTGCACGCAGGGTAAGGTAGAGCTCAACGTTGAGGACTCGTCGTGCGTGCGGAGGCTCGTGAAGCTTCACCTGTCGTCGCATGGGGAAACCGTGTGCGACAACCGTTTTAGCATATGCCTCCTGAATCTCTTCACTTTCATCAGTCACCTCCAAGTGTTCCTACACGTTCCGACGGTAATATATACATACGTACTCCTATTACCTTGTCTCCTGACAATTAATCTTGTACTTATGAAGCAGTCTGTACATCTACTCTGTGCTGTCTCCTTTCTACTTTCCGACTGAATTCTTAACTACTATACGTCTGGCCATTGATCCCTTGTGCAGAGAAAAGGGTTTCCCGAGGATGACCTGATGGAACACATACCGCAACTTCCTCATGTGACAGCTTTGTCAGTACAAGTTGATTCACCAGGCAGGGATGATTTCGCGGCTAGTGTAGCAACTCTCCTCGCACGATGTAGCAATCTCACATACCTCGACCTAAAATTGACGGGAGCCCATAAATCGATGAGCTCCTCTGACAAGTTCGTACATATATAATGCGTGTGCTCATAGCACTTCACATTATTACATTGCAAATAGAGCTATGGTTCTTCTCATTAATTACTTCTATCAAGCTATCCGTACTGAATACATCTGTTCTTTGCATTGTAATCATCATAGGCTGTTCCAAGGCCATCCTCAGAACCAGATGCCTTCAATGGTCGGTATCAGAGCTGGAAATACCATCCTGTGATCTCCCCAGACCTAGAGCGCCTCCGGGAAGTGAAAATCGTGGGCTTCCAAGGACGTGAGACCGAAATCAGCCTCGTGCGGTTGTTGCAGGCGAGAGCCCCAGCTCTTCAGAAGCTGACTCTAACCTTGAGCCAACTTTGCCCTCCGGACAAGAGCGGAGAAGACTGGGAAGATTTGCTACGTCGTCGTGTTCCGTTTGCTACCGGCAAGTGGACTGCTTGCTCCCATGAACGTACGACGACGTACCAGCGGACGCCGATGCTGTGAATAATTTCTGCTGTTCTGTTGCTCGCCCCTTGTGCAATGTAAGCTCAACCTGCTGTTTCCAATCCAGTGTGCCTAGGAGTTGTGCAAGGAATTTTAATACAGTAGTAATATTTTCCCTTAGGCAGGGTTAAATTATAAATTCCAAGTCTCAAATCAAGAACCAATCGCTGCATATCCGAAGTTAAATCTCCCCGATTGATAATAAAGAGGCACATGTACCGTATGCGTTCTGAAGTTAAGTCTCATACAAGCGTACGTTCTGAAAACAACCATGCGCTTGAACCGTATGCTCTGGACAGACCGATTGTGACGATGGTTTAATTTCTTCTTGTATAAAATTGGAATCGTGGTGAAAGCCCTTGCTTTTAAAAAACCAACCAAGCCCGTGTGGAACCCAGACTTCTTAAGGGACATGTAGAATGCAAGATGTTATACGAGTACTTAAAAAATATAGTTATATACTATTATAGATGTAAAAACCGAACATGAGTGAGGGGGTGAACGTTGGCCGTCTGATGGGCGGTCATCCACGAGAGTAAAAAAATGACACGGGGATTTATACAGGTTAGGGGTCTGAGAGGACCACTATACTCCTGTCGGTGAACCAACGGGGTTACCTCCAAAAAGAGAGCCCCGAGGACTCACCAGTTTGAATATATATTTTTATTGCTCAAGAGAGCTCTCTCTTTAAATGATGAATACATGGGGTACTTATAAGCTTTTGAGCGTTTACAAATGACCAAAATACCCCTTAGAGATGGCTATTCTATTAGTACAAGTGAGGGGTACAATCGGCCTTTGCAAGGTAATTACATTTCAGGATCTGTTAAGTAGGTGTTAACACACCTGGTAAGGGGATGAATTATTCTTCCAACATATACCTAAGCACCTCTTAAGTATCGGTGCCTAATCAAGTATCGATGCTACAAAATAAACATATTATTTATCCCACATGGTAAGAAAAATCAAATTTCTTTGCTAAACACCCTGTACATGCTCTAATGGGTTGTCTACTTGTCTCCGAAGATATGTTACTGCTAGAGTTCTTTCCTTCAGAGGATGCAACTTAATCAGTTTTTCTTTAGCGAATGCCACTTTTTTTTTTTTAGAACCAGGAGCTTATATTACTCATGAACAGGAATACACTCAGAGTTTAAACAAGCCATTGAAGGGTGTACCACTTGGAGGCCCAAGATTTAATTTAACCGAGGTTGGACCAGGGTTGAAATTTATAAGTCCATTCCGAGGTCTAACGTACTGCATACAGATCCCTACACGTAGGCCCAACCTGTACTCCAATTATCCTGACGTACTGCGATTCCATGTTTTTTAACCCAGTAATCGGCTCATGGGATAGGCTCTCTATCCAAATTCTAACAGGATCTTCTAGGCTATATACAGGGAGTCTTATTCAATGAACGTTTTTGCTGATGAAATGAATAAAGAAGAGAAAGAAGTCATCATATGTGTTCATTTTTTTTTGTACTTGTGTATGTGTGTGATTTTATTTTATTTACGATGTGATCGATCGGACTAAACTCGTCAGCGACCATTCCTCAACAGTTTCATGTCTGCGGGTACCCTATTTTGTCCAAGGCCAGGAGTTGTCATTCACCGATCTATCCATAGAGCCCACGGGTGTGCGTAGGACAAAACGAAGGCGGCGAAATCCATCTGGTCGCGGCGCCAGCGTCGACGTCAATCTGATCAGCAACCTTGGCAACGACGTTCTCCTGGACATCCCCTGCTTGCTGACCGATGCGACGGACATTGTGCGCACAGGAGCTTTCTCGCGGCGGTGGCGCCACCTCTGGACGTGCGTCCTCACCCTCCACTTTGCCTTCAGGTCGAACCGTGAGCACCCAGACAACGACGAACGGTTTATTGCCTTCTTTAACGACGTTCTTGCTCGACGTGCCCAAACCGACGTCGGGCCCGGCCAAGAACAACTTGTGCCATCCATCGAAGCCATGCACGTCGACGTGTGGATTTGGCATGCTACGCAGCACGTGACAAAATCTTTCATCTTTGAACTAGAGCTACCGTCGACGAGACGACAAACGGCAGTGGTTCTCGATCGATGGGTTTCCCAGCTCTACATGTTTGGAGACCATGAGCTTGGCGTTAGACGATGCCAGTCTCTGGCTCCCCGCCACTGTTGTATTCAATTCGCTTAGCAACATACGGCTCGCGGCCGGCAATGGCCACCTCCTCGGCCGCCTATTATCGTCGGCGTGCTGCCCGCGTCTGCAGAAATCTGCGTCTGTGGAACATAACTTGGCCGGCAGGGGAGTTGCAACTCGAGGCTGGCGCGCTCTCGGAGCTGTCGCTGGAGCGCATTCACAATACGAGAAGGTGGCTGGAGCTGAAGACTCCTAGCCTCCGGGTTCTCCGCATTGAGAACTGCTTCGTAGAGACGCTGAAGATCTCGGCGTCGAGGCTGAAGGAGATCACATTATACGACTTGTTCCACCTTCACCAGCTCGATGTCGTGGACTTGCCGTGCCTGCGGAACCTCAAGGAGATCGTCCACCGACAAGGATTCTAGCATTCATCAATTGCCTTGATGTGCGCCTTGTTCCTTCACAGGTATGAATGCATGTGAATTTATGCATCTCCACACACTCCCTCTTAATAGAGTACGTAGACTGACATGCATCCGCTCCGATTCTTCAACCCTAGGTCTAGCAGACTAGTTGACATTGATGCTTTATGTAGGGAATTAAGAAGCGAAACAGCGGTAGAAGACAATGACGAGGAACAAGAAGAGGAAGAGCAAATGGTTGATTTGACGAAAGATATACCACAACTTCCTCGTTTTACAGATTTGTCGGTGAAAGTTTCTACAGCGAGCTCTGGCACGTCTTTACAACTAGCATGGCATGTTTCCTTGTACGATGTGACATTCTCAGATACCTCCGCCTACTCATAACCTAGCCCTTCTAGGGTGGTGAGATCCTCTGGCTAGCTATCCTTCGTGTGCTCACGTGAATTAGTTTACCTTAATTCGATGGATGTGACTAGCGCTCGAACGTACGATCCGAGCGTTAGCATCGTACGCTGTGCGTTATCAATCGATCTAGCATCACAGGGTTCAGCCATCCGATCTCAACGTGTTTTTTTTCTTCCTCCCAAAAAAAGTGAAAAGGAATCCAATACAACATCACACACCCCTCGACACAAAAAAATCCATCCAAAACTCCTTCTCCTCCGCCCGATCTCGTTCGTCGGGCGAGTTCTTCAAACTTGCCCATGAGATTTGAAATTTCTCCTCTAAATTCATCCCAATGGCCCAAAGAAACAAACTTCGATGTCACAACATTGCAACATTTAAAAATAACAGTGAAAATATTCAAAAATAATTATTGCAATATTTTTAGAACAATGATGCAACAATCAAATGGTGGAGGGGCTGCAACAAAAGGCAATCCCATAACACTGCAACATCTGAAAATATATAACAATGAAAAGATCCTAAAATAATTTTTGCAATATTTTTGGAACAATAATGCAACAATCAAATGGTGGAGGGGCTGCAACAAATAAAAAATATTATTGCAACATTTAAAAATAACAGTGGAAACATCCAAAATCCCTAACAATCCTGAAGTCCTAAAGCCAACATTTTCAAATTTTGTTGCAACAATCAAAATGAATAGATGTAACATCTCACAATCCTTATTGCAACAACTCGAACAACCTATTGCAACATCTCATATATCTGTAGGGTGATGACCTTTTCTTCTTCATCAACCGTGGCCACAGCGCTTATGGAGTCCATGCTCGCCTACGATGGAGCGTGGCTGGCCTAGGTGGCACTCATGAGCACAAGCGATAGCATCCTTAAAAAGAGGAGGGCATCCACGCAGGGCTCCAACCTTGACCACGAGTGGTGAGAGGAGGGAGGAAGAGGAACAGGGAGGAGCACGTGAGCTCCTGCCAACTGCGGCCATGGTGAAAGAGACGGGGGGGGGGGGGGCAGGGAAGAGAGAAGCTTTTGTCCAGTGTTATATCTCGCTAGTTGGAGAAGAGACTGGAAGCAGGACTATGGATGGCAATCGGGCATGGTGGGTGTGGGTAGTGCTCGCCCATACCCATACCCGCGGCCCCGAATTCCCCCACAGGCATACCCGCGAAGGACGACGGGCAAAAAACCCCGCCCATACCGTCGCCTGTGGGTACCGTCGCCCATGAGCATGCCCGCATACGTGAATAATGCATCGCCGCTGGTACCCATCGCCCACGGACATACTCGTTACCCGCGAGCAATGTATACATCAAGTTCATTATAATTCACACATCAATGGTGCATCATACATTCAACAACTAATAAAGTTCATCATAATTCACATGTTCGACAAGACAACTAATCAAGTTCAACAAATAAAATACAAACACAAATTGACATAGTTTCTTGCACATGTGGGTATTTTACGGGTAATCGAGCGAAGCGGGTACGGGTAGAGCTTACCCATGCCCATGGCCATGCTCGTTTACCCGATGGGCAAGGAATTGTGCCCGTTTTCATGCCCGTGGGCAAAGAAAGACGCATATACCCGCCTCCATTAGGGTATTCGCCCACGAACACGCGGGTAATCGGACACAATTGCCATCCCTAAGCAGGACACAAAACTCAAAAAGTACAGGGAGGTCATCCTGTGGGCATAGAAGGCATCCGATGCTTTGATGGACCAGAGTGTTTTGAGTGTCTGGATGTGATTGTGTAGATGAAACCAGCCACGTCTCCGTCCAAGGGTCCGTTTCGCTCAGACATCAAGGTCGAAGTGTTTCCCTAATTTGATTATATATTTTCTTCTTGGCAAACCCATGCACTGATGATGTTTCTTCGTATGCGGACCCAATGAAGGCCGAGTGGGGCAAGACACCACTCAAATTTTAATTTTTAGTGGAGTAATCCAGTGTCTAACTAACTATTTGTGCCACCACTCAGCATAGCAAAGATATTATGCCCCCGCTTATTTTTTTTTTACCTAGGTCCGCCCCTGTGTTTCTCCCTTTTTAAATCCGCGTTGAATCATAGGCTGATGATGATCTATGGTCGGGATCATCACGCGTCGTCAGCGTTTGTTCAGAATCGGAATGATCATCTCATCATCTCCTTGGAGCATCTTCGGGCCGGAAGTAGAGATCATGGGCTTCCAAGGACGGAAGTACTACGAAGCCGGTTTCACCGCCTGTATTTGATTTCACAATAGAGCATGAAAGAATGCAAAAATGTGCTAGAGCCTTCGCCGGCTCAAGCACCTTGTCAAGTTCCATCAGTACGTAGTTACGTACAGCTTCCAGTTCAAGCTGCACGTACGCCGCCGTCACGCGACCTTGTCGCCAAATCTTTCACACTCGAACTGACGCCGATAGCGCAGGGAGAATGGAGGTTGAGCCGGTGATGGATCTCGATGAGCTACCGAGCTCCACAGGGCTGGAGACCATGAGTCTGGCTCTGGCACTAGGTGGTGGCTGCTGTTGGAGTTGAATCGCTCAACTCCTCTCTCACGCACCCCTCTCCGGGAGAGAACTCACATGTTGCTTCATACGCGAGAGGAGCAAGATGAACACTTTCATGCACACATGTTTTTGCGACGCAATTAACCAACTTGCTCATCTCATTTTCTTCTCTGCCTTTTCTTTCTTTCTTTCTCAAACTGATTACAAGCTAGGGAATATATAACACACGCACCATCACCATCAGCTACTCACGCCATGGCCAACTAACTTACTCACTCACTCAACAAACTAACAAATCACATCTACGAGATAAACTCTAAACAACTAGCTAATGCAACTCTATCTCATGACCTGTATCCTATCACCACACGTGCACTTCACGCTACACGCAAGCTAACTAATTTGAATCTGAGTTCATCGGCTGCACTACTCTACTCCGCGCATGCCTCCACAACTTGTGCACACACATTCTAGCTACATGCAGACTCAAAATCAAGATTAATTTTCCAACAGCTGGAGCCTCCAGCTCCCCGTGGCCTCGGCTACGTTCCATGCGCTCACGGATCTCTCGCTCAAAGACGTACAGCTCGAGGCCGGCCATGGCCACCTCCTCGGCCGGCTGTTGTCGCTGTCGTACCTCTACCTGGCGCTGCTCGAGGTGAAGACTCCCAAACTCCAGATTCTTGACATGCTCGCCTGCTCGATTTCAGCCGGCACTACTACAAAACAGGTCATAGAAGACGCCTCATCTCTGTGATAAAATAATCACATATAGTTCCAAGATGAACCGTTTGTGATATGGAACTATCACAGAACCGTCTGTGATATGTAGATACCATAGATGGTTCTAACCACGAACCGTATGTGATACCGAGAGAAGTATCACATACGGTTAGCGGTTAGACTGTCTGTGATATTTCACAGACGGTTCGAGAATATCACAACGGTTCATGGTTAGAACCGTCTCTGATTTTACCATGGCAGCCAATACTCTGTCGTGGCACATAATCCTCTGCCGCGGCACATAATCCTCTGCCGTGGCAGCCAATCCTCTGTCGCAGCACATAATCCTTTACCGTGGCATGGGCACGGTCTTGGCGCCGAGGCTGGAGGAACTAGCATATTCCTGTGACATGCTCGTCCCGGAGCAGCTCAAGATTGAGGGTTTGTCAGCCACGCGAATGTCACATGCCTACGAGGATGGTGCCGACATCAACGGTTCTAGTGTCGGCTTGTTGCAACGTTGTAACTCCGTCTGTAGTAAAATCAGTCCTTCGAACGAAATGATAAAAATGACATTTTTATCATGCGATTTTATCGTAGACCATGGCAGGCGACGTTGCCATGCTCCCGGACATGGTTTTGATTGCATTGAATCACAAGCACTATGCCCGAAATAAGATTGCATCCATGGTCACTCGAACAAATGGCAAGGCCACAATTTCTCATTGTAGCACCTCGAGGAAGTGAAACTGTTAGGCTTCCGAGGAGTGGAATGCAAAATCAATCCTCTCGTGGAATGGCTACTCGCAAACGCCCCTATTCTCTCAAAGATAAACATAGAGTATTTTTGTTTTGAATGGACCAGTGAAGACTACGCAAAATTCCTTCTTTGCATTGCATGTTCTAGTGGGACGTGGGTCTCCCGTTTTGATGGGTCGTATGTGTAACAGCCCTAAAATCCGAGGCCGTTAAACTCTTCACAACCGTACAGGATGTGCAGTTGCGAAGTAAGCAGTGTCTCAAGCAGACTTTCGATAACAACAAAACCAACCTTTTATTACATATGATTAAGGTTTAACAACCGATTTTAACGCAGACACGGGCTTCCAAGCCTAAAGCTAATATAATACAAGACAAAAGAACTTCACACCACAGGCACGCTTGAGCACGATTGAGACCTAATAACTGTAGTCGTTGTCTTCTAGGGGCCCACCAAAATCCTGCTCATTGGGGTTCTCAGCATTTTACCAATCTTCTTCTGTGGAGGGGTTGCAAAATTTACAAGAATGAGTACTACTACCGTACTCAACAAGCCACATGGAAAAGCTAAATAATTACATGCAAGAAGTTTAATGGATGGTTAGGGTTTACCTTAACAGACATCTGTGGATGCATTTTGCAGTTAAAGCAGTTCAACTTTAAAACAGTAAAACAATAATAAATAATAAACACAGGGGTTTTTCAACAAATGCACAAACCAGATTCACTTCTCAAAAACTCTACTTATGCCTCATGTATTGGAATCACCCATGAACACAACTTCATTAACCGGAAGCACGGCGTATTCGAATACCATTAGATATACTCTGCAGAGTTGCTCAGCTTTACCCACAAGATACCTCATGCTCGTACTGTCAGAACATAGACACGCAATATGTTAGCGCGCGACTGAACTGAGATAACAAAGTTTTTTTACTGCTCAACCTTTCTAGCCTCTACCCGGTAGGTTCTTACTCCATACAGCCCTCGGGAGACTCCACCGGCCGCTGCTATGGATCTTTCACCCCGATGCTGACGGGACCATACCGTTGTTTAGACTACCGAGTGTCACTTCAGGCCCACTCCTGTCCAACCACAGTTCCGCGCTGCTCTACTACACATCAGTGTACTAAGCCAGGGAGTAATGACCACACCTGTGGTTGAGCGGTTTTCTGTGGCTGTTACTTTGGCATAAGGTTCTTGTCCTTACTAGTATTACAATGAAGCGATAGACCAACACCACCACGTGGTTGTCTATCCACCGGGCCTCACCTGCGACTCGCTTTTTCCAACACAAGTCTATTGGGTTGCCCAACTTTCTGGACACAACCCTCAACTTCACCCCAAAACCATTGGCGAACCGCCAAAACTCTCTTTTGAATGATAACATATTTCTGGTGACAAAGCTATTTCCATAGATAATATTTTATGTGGACTTGTCAAGATGAATATGGCTTACAAGAAATCTTAACCTTGTCAAGGTGAATATGGCCTACAAGTGCTATGTGGGTTTGTATGTTGGGTAATAGGAATTATCTAAACATCACAGCATTCAAAAATATTATTTCAATATTTGAAGTAATTGGCACAAATACAATAATGAAAGTAATATTAAATATATGAACTGTAGGTTCAAAATGATCAAAGAATGTGGCTTTCCTTCTTGCACAAAGTCATGTAGATCTTGTTCTTGTCTGACGTCTTCTGCAGCTTGGTCTTCAAGATCGTGACCTAACGAGAAGCAAAACAATAAAACAACCAAGTAAAATCCGGCTCGACCAGGAATGAGTGGGAACAACATGCAAGTAAAAAATGAATGGAAAAGAAGCACAAAGAAGGTGGTGTGGGAGGGTGGGAATTTATCTGGGGTTTAATTGGACTAAACGGAGTGGAGAAATGGATTTATGGGCTCGAAACGGACAAAATGGATATATAATGCCGAATTAGGGTTTTGTGGATGAACAGTGCCAGATGTGAATAGTGACATTTTACTATTCATAGATGAAAAATTGGTGGTGAATAGTAACTACAGTTACTGTTTATGATAATGAACAGTAAAAAAGTGGATTTTCGGTAGATGAACAGTAATTTTCGGATGATGAACAGTAAATATAATTATCTGTCTTTGGAACAGATGGCTCGCCCGACATCGAGCGCCCGAGGCTGCTTCGCCGAGCCTTTAAGGCCCAAATTGTCTCGTGCTCGGGCTCGAGCCGCGCGGCCGAAGGCTCACTGCTTCGCTGAGCCATGGTGACGGCAATTGCGGCAGCGGTGGTTACCGGTGGTGGCGGGGAAGGGTGCGGGGAGCACCACGGAAGAGAGATGAACCTATTTTAGGGTTTTGGAGGAGCGGAGGACGGGCAGACATGGGGCGGCGACGGCGATGGCGCATGGCCGGAGCAGGGAAAGAGGTGGCGGCGATACGGCGCGCCCTCGAGAAGGAAGGGCGGAGGAGGGTCATCGAGGTGAGGGGATCTCAATGGAGGTGGTGGGGTGGCTTGAGGCGCACCGAGGCGGCATGGCGACGGTGGTCGTGGAGATGGCGGCAGTGGAGCTCGGTGCCGGCGAGCTCCGGTGAGGGAGGAGGTGGGGCGAGGTGGGGGAAAGTTTGGCAGCGGCGAGGTGGTTCTACCACGGAGGTGGGAGGAAGGGAGGAGGAGGCGACAATTTACCGGAAAACTCAACAGGGAAGAAAGGGAGGCGGCGGCGGTTCCTTCAAATTCGGCCACGGCCAGGAAGGAGGGGTTAGGGGAGGAGCTGGAACTGGAGGTGCGGAGAACAGCTGGCCCGGGGTGGATTTTATAGCCTAGGGAGAGGCGGTGGCGCCAGTAGGGCGGTGGGAGCAGTGGCGGTGGGGAACCTTCGGGGCGGCGCCGAGAGGGAGAGGTGACGGCTGGGACGGGCCTGGTGGAGGCGGCAAAGGGGGAGGAAGGTGCTGGAGGTGGCAAGGTGGCGATGACGGCAGCCCGGGAGCGACGATGGCGTCGGCTGAGTGACGCCCGAGCGAAGGAAGAAGAAGGGAAAAGAAAGAGCGAAGGCGCCGGGAGAAAAAGGCGTCTCCAGAACGAGAAGGCGGATTTCCAAAAACGGAAAGCAGAAAATCGGCTGAAGTTTCCAAAATCAGAAAGAATTCAAATTTGAACCAAAAGATTCAAAAAAATTCAATTTTTCAGGGTTGTTTTAGTATGAATGGACGCCGATGCAAAAGTGTAGCGATAATAGCTCTAGGTAAATGTTAACGCTTCTCGCAAAAGAAAAATGTTAGTGCCTGTTGGAGTATTGGAGCTCCAATTAGGCATACTTTGCATGTTACCTGCACAGAAAACAATGAGCGAACTGGTTTGTCGAACCCTAGGCTAGAGATGCAAAGGCGGACACAAATAGAGAGAAAGAGAGGGTGTGGCTCGACGACTCGGAGAGGGCTCACCGCGGCGACCGGTGAGGGCGTGGCGGTGAGCCGGCGATCGCGAGGGTGCGGCTCATGGCGGCCCATTGCGGCAAGCCGACGAGGCCGTGAGCGTGGTACGAGGACACCGAGAGGGCACAAGCGTGCGACAACCCTCATGGTGACGGCAAGCGGGCAAGGAATGAAGTGTGGCATGAGTATCTATTTTTTCCCCTTTGCTTCTCTTCTATTCATTTATGAATTTATATTGCACAAGAGCACAAGCCTATGTTTGCTATATTTGTCTCAATTTAGCCTAGTCCTTTAAGCTTACCCTCCATTTTCATTCTAGTTTCGTCTCTTTGCTAATGGTGGTACGTACATGCAAGGATCGAGCGATGTAAACTGCACCTGGGGTTTTGGAACGATCTAAAATCGTCGTTGTTCTAGAAAATATTTTTGTTAAGTGGTGTAATATATTAGTTTCGCTCCCTGATTGAACCCCTTTGATGTTATTTCTTAAGTTGTTCATGTAGCATCCCATTTTCTTTGGAATGGTTTAATTTGCTAAGAGTTTGAAGTTTCAAAACTTAATTCAAATTATTTTGTATTTTCAAATTTCCTTCAAACTTCAAACGTCTCTCTCAGTTCAAATCTCTCTAAAAAATCCAAACCTCAAACCCTAGTGGGCTTGGCCCATCTTCCCTTGACCCAGCCTTCCCCCTTCTCGGCGCACTTGGCCCAGCCGCCCCCTTGGCCACCCCAGTGCCCAGTTGACGCCGAGCGCACGCCCAGGCCGTGCTCCGCCCGCTCTGCCACACGTTGTACACGCCCACGCCAGCGGTGCGTCACCCGCATCACTCTATCGCCTCCCAGTCGATCCGTCTCCTGCTCCGAGCCTCAAAGTCGTGCCTTGACGCTAGCACCGTCGTCGCCGCTTTGTAGCGCTTGGTCCGTCTTATTCGCGCTTCAAGACGCGCTCGCCGCAGCCTCTAGTCCCATCCCGCCGCTCGCCTCACTGCCACTGCGCACCCACGCAAGTCATCGCCCATGCGAATGCCAGAGCACGCCCATCCCACACGCCCGCCGCTCCTGCTGGTCCTAGCCCATGTCACGCCGCCTCGGGACCGCGCGCCTTCGAGCCTCCCCAACGGCTCTCTCCACTCCCTTTGGCTATAAGAGAGACCCCCTTACCTTTCCCTTGCCCTCCCCCACCCTATCTCCCTCCTCCCCGAGAGCAAGACCGAAGAGAAGCCCGTAGCTCCCTTTCTACGCCGCAGATCCCAACGTAGTCTAGCCGCTCCGACAAATCTATCTCTCCGCACTACCGTCATCACGTGTTCCGACCACAAGGAATCTCCCCAAACCAATTCACTTTTGGTCCACCGACGCCCGGATTTCGCCTCAGCGCAATCTACTTCTGCCGTTCTTCGCCTCCGCCACTACTAGTTCTCCTCCTTGTCTCGGTGAGTTCTCTTTGCCATGTACTAGGTGGTGCTCCTCCTCTTTTCCCCGCTCCGTCCCACCTCCGGTTCACTCATTCCGTGGCGCCGCCACCGCCGATCACGCCACCGCCACCATCGTCTTCGCCTCGGTGAGCACTTTCCATTTGGGTCCTTGACGGTCCTGTCCTAGTTCCTCCGTTGTCGGGAGCTCGACACGTAATGTAGCGTTAATGACCGGATCACTTTCAACAATTAAGGCAAAGCAATGATTAGTCGATTACATGACACTTTAAATGCCGCTTGGTTTCCTTAATGGATGGACCCGAGAGCAAGAATGGTCGCTTTAATCCCGTTCCCCCCGGTGGCTGACAAGTGGGCCCCGTAGTGGTATTGCTCCTGTAGACCCGCGCGCCTGTGTTGTGGACTGAAGGTTGAAGAATCTAGACCCGTCATTACGAGTTAATGGAGTATTTTGATGATTAATAATAAATCTATATGTGAGACTAACACTTTTATTGATATACCTATTGTGTAGTCTTATTTGGATAAAAGTAAAAATCATGGAGGTATGCACTCGACATCATATTCTTATATATTGTCACATTTCTCGGATCCAAAATATAGGTTGAATTCCACTAAAAGTCTAACTTGAATATGTGCATATATTTTTATTGCACATTTGTGGATGCACACATTTAGGGGGAGTTCACTCAATGTTTTGTGGTTTCATTAGTATTAATTCATATTTTGTTTTTCACATATATTAAGGATCTCTACCTTGAAACATATCATTGAGTGTATAAAATTTGTGTAGTTCATGTGTACTCATATTTATCTACATTCAATTATTTGCAATTGAAGTGGTTATCATCAATTATCAAAGAGGGAAAGATTGAAGTATCTTGTCCTACCATCATGAGTTAATGGTATGTTATGATAATTAATGGCAATCACATTATAGGACTAATATTTTCCATGAGTTGGATGAATAGGTTATGTTACAGGGTGATGAAGACTTTGGATTGCATCATGAGTTGATCATCAAGTCAAGAGAAGACCCATCGTGTATTGATGGAGGTCAAGTGAAAGAATGCATCATGTGTTGATGCATATTCAAGTCAAGAATTTGAAGTAAAGGAGATCATCATGTGTTGATGATTATCAAAGTCAAGAACCCAGACTTGAAGAAGATGTGCGTCATCAAGCTTCAAGTGTATGTGTAAGGCAAAGGTATGACTAGCTGGGGCTAAGGATGTGTTCCTAGTCTTTTACCGGTCTTAGTGTTTGGTTGGAAGACCAGATTGCTAGTATAGGTTATCGTACTATTAAGAGGGGCCTTGTCTAATAGCTTGAGTCTTATTATGTGTTGATAGCTCATTATGCTTGCTCTAGCTCATCTATGTATGGTGCTATTATTTGCGAATGGGTTTTACAAATGGTTGAATTTCATACATCATAATCTTTGTAGCATGAGACTATAATTTATAAATATGTTTTACAAATGGTTGAAGTCCACGCAACTACTCCTTGTGGTATGTTGCCTATATTTACAAATGTGTTTTGCAAATAATCGAGGCTCATGCATAATCCTTGTAGAATGTGACTTTAGTTTACTTAATGTGTTTTGTAAATGGTTTAACTCCATATACCTTATTCCTGTGGTGTGATTCTAAAAGTTGGCAAATATGTTTTGCAACTTATTGAGAATCTCACCTATAACCCTTGTTCGCATCACGCATCAATTGGCAAATGTGTTTTGAAAATTGAGTTGAAGCGAAGTGCAAAATCTCTCACTGAGCTCTAGTGGTCCGACCACAGGCCATTGGGCGGTCTGACCGGAATGTTCGGACTGGGCGAAGGAACGTTCGGACTCATCTTTGTGAACTAGCGATTTGACCGCCAGTATCGATCGGTCCCTTGATTTTGTGTGGTAATACTGCACATAAGAAACAGTACTACTAGAGAGCGGTAATACTGGAGTCTTTTGCAGTATGTTTGTTCCAGAGAAGGTATTTTTGTGGAATGCCCTTTTGTTCCCTTGAGCGGTCTGACCGCACCTTTGGCGATCTAACTGGTTGGAGCGGCCCGACCGCCATTGTTTGGCGATCAGACCAGAAGTGAGTACAACAGCTAGTTTTATAGCCGTTGGAGCTTGGGCGGTCTGACCGGCCATTAGTTGGAGGTCAGACCGATTTATCCATGTTTTTCTAGAATTTTTCCTCCAACAACTAGTTTTCCTTGTGTGGGTATATATACCCCTTTTGGCTGGTTGTGCGGAAGGTTGCTGGTGCCATATTCATTCCATTGAGCAAAGAGCACGCCCTCTACACTTTTATGTGCATGTGTTGCACTAAGTGAGCTTAGAGAGCAAACCATAAGTGCATATGTTGCATTAGGTAGTGGATTATGTATCCAATTGAGTTTAGACACTTGATTTGTTCAAGTGAGCGTCTTCGACTTGTTACTCTTGGTGTTTGCCGACACCTAGACGGCTTGGAGGACTTGCGTCGATGATATTCTCAAAGAAGGTTGTGAGTGGTTTGGTGGTCGCCATCTCCAGAGTGGAGTAAGAGCAACCCCGAGTGGATCGATGTGTTGGTTCGTGTTGGAGCCGGTCCAAGTGGTTGAACTTACCTCGGAGGTGTTGGCTTAATTTGTGGAGCCGGTCCAATTAGTTTGGGCTTAACTCAATGTGGATTAGGGGAGACCGGTAAGTCTCTGAACATCACGGTAAAACATCATTGTGTCCTTGTGGTTTGTTCTTCTTGTGCATTACTATATTGCAATTTACATTCATAGAATTAAATTGCTTATTTGTATTTGCATGATTGTTATAATTATTAATAGTCTTTTATTGTTAGTACACCTAGTTGAAACTTGTTGATTCAGGTTTTAATTAGGCAAAACCGAATTGATTTACAATTCCGCATTAAACTCAGTTTAGCCAAAGAAGTTTTTAAACCCGCCTATTCACCCCCCTCTAGTTGACCTCCTCGATCTTACAAAGGTTCGTGCCCCGTGGCACCGCAAGGTGAGGGTTAAGATGTGAGAGGGACAAGTCCCTCTCTTCTTTTATTTTCTTCTTTTATTTCAAACTCAAACTTCGAAGGTTCTGTTCTTCTCCGTTATAACTCCGATTTAAGTGAAATTTATTTTTAAGTTTGTCTAAATTCAAGATCTTGCTAATGGCAGTGGTCTTATTTAATTTGTATTTAATTTGTTATTTTTAGTATTTATTTAGTCTCTTTACTTGTTTGTTCTTTTCCCGCGCGTTCGTCCAAGTAGAGTTAAAAGAAGCAGGAGATCTCCAGTTTGATCAAGTACAAGACTTCCAAGACCCTTTTACCTTTGACCCAGGCTAGTCAATAATTTGATCATAGTGAACCTATATTTTATGCAAATTATATTCTTTTAAAATAGAAAATTGCATGCTTAATTCCTTATGTAAATGTATGACAAATCCTTAAGAGTTAGTTACATGCCTACTTGATAACTAGTTATAGATTGTACTTAAGTAACATGCTAACCTCGCTTAACTACCGGGGTATTAAATATCCTAATCATCATCTTTTAAATCATGAAAGTGTTTTGGGCAGTTATTATTGGGTAAATGACTAGAATGTTGAGATAATATATTTTTCTCCCTAAAAACCCTATTAAATTGCTATTACCACGTCTGGGCGGATGATATGATGGTGGGTGCTGACGCAGCATGAGAGTGGTTAGAATATGGTATGAACCGCCCAGATGACCCTAAGGACTTAATCTTGTCAAGACTCCCATTGTAAAATAAGTACAACCACAAGTCTGTAAAGTACAACTTGTCTTAGTAAATTTATTGGACCCTGAAAGTCATCTCGCTGGTGGTGGAGTGAAGTAGTGCAAGCGTGGGATATGTTTCGGCTTGAATGAGACACCGATGCAATGTGAAGTTGCCAGCTGCGCTAGTCATTGTGGTGTAGTCCAGTTGCGCTAGTCGTTGCAGTGAACATCCCGCATAACTTATGGGACCCACATTGTGTGGGAATAGCCCATATGGGTGAGATGACAGAAGGGACTAGATAATTTGAAAGGCTACTGTGATGATATCTCAACTACATGATCAAGGAATCATATGGAGCAACGAGTTGATTGTCTCTTGTGGGTACAAGTACAACCTCTGCAGAGTATAAACTGCTTAAATAATCGTGCCTACGGTCAAAGGCGCATATGAGAACTTACTAGAGTTAGTTTTATTTATAAAACTTTGTGGCGTAATGAAAAAGGTATCGGACTCACCTAATCTTGAATTTGGATTTTTCCTGGGTAGTCATATCCAGTGATGTTAATAGGTGGATGTAGCTCCAATAAAAAAATAAGCATAAGGTAGATGTAGCCTTCGCCGTTATAAATATTGCACAATCACTCTTTTTAATAAAATATGACTTGGTTAAAATGCTAAGTGATAGGAGCTTCTAATTATGATAATTACAAATATTGCTTTTAGCAAATAAAAAGAACCCAGACCATCTTTGTAAAGCCTTTCGTGTATAATATTGCATCATGTGTATTGGCTCATGAGCACGAAGTTGTTCTCACCCTCACTCTTTACCCCCCAACCCTCAGAGTCCGTGGATCAAGGACCCAACCAAGTATTGGGTACCAAAATGCTTGGCTTATTCATATAAAGGTGGATTTCATCGTATATCCAAATTGGAGTCAAACTTGAGGATTTCATCGTATAAATACTTCTCGGTAACAAGTATTTACATTGAAGTATCTAGCCCTTTATGTCTTGTGTAGCTTGCATTCCATGAAAATCTTATAAAAGGGGTGTTCTTACTCTTGTTCATAATCTTTATTATTAAAATCTTGAGCAAGATGAGTGCGACACAATAAGGGAGAGTGTTAAATTATAATCATGTATATCACATCCCTAAGTGTGCCCAAATAAATTAAGTGCTAGTAATAATTTTCAAAATTGAGCTTTTTAGCCAAAAGTCAAAAACTTCATAACTATTAATAATCCTTTGAAAAACTAGTTACAAAATGTATACAAATGCTATTTAAAGATTTACCAAAAGCTTTTGCTCAAGAAAAACATATTTTTAAGTGAAACTGAGTTTCTAGCCAAAATTCTAAATCATAGTATTTTGTTTCTGACATAAACTAGATTTTTGTGTAAAATCTATTCTAAAAGGAAATTAAAAAAATCTCAAAAGAAAAATATTAGAGTTGGCTATTCTAAACCTTTTTTACATTCATGAGATTTTCAAAAGACCAACCTACCAAAAGTTATTTGACTTCGAAACTCGTCCAAAATCCTATTTTGACCTAAGTGGTCACTTTCTAGCACTTACGTGAGTTTTGTTATATGGGCCAAAATTACTCACATGAATAGGTCCATAATGGTATTAATGATTCATACATAAAACTGAATGTTTTAAAATTCATCATTTGCTCAATTTGGCTCCTTTGAAGAAGTTTCATAAAAATAAGATTTCATTTGCGAAAACAAAAGCTTAATTCATAAAAATTATTTAAGATTTGGATGTTCAAGGGCTATATAAGTTGGAAATACTCCAAATATGTTTAATTGATTGATTTTGTGAAAGTTTAGAGCAAAATACAACAATTCCTTCTTTTCTCAAATCCAAAGATCAATCTATTGTCGCTTTAGTCCCAACCTGGTATGACCGCCATCCTTGGCTGGGCTCGATCGCTAGTCTCACCGGCCCGACCGCCATATGCCCAAATGTCCGACCAGCTTATGGAGGTCCTGTAGCACCCTGACTATAAGAAAGTCAAGATGTCACCTATAACCACTACTCTTTAGAAGAATAACATCAAAACACATGTCAAGGTTAATCAAGTAGTAAGATTATACGGAAACAAGAATTCATCATCAGGATTAATTAATGGAATGGAAATAAACAATTCTGAGAGATAAGGTAGTTATGACCAAACTGGCTTATTACAATTCAACACAAGTCATAATTAACGACAGTAAAAGTCTTCAAAATGTTTGGTTTATAGTAGTGAGTGCATCGTGATGAACTACCCTCCACAAGATCATTCTTCCTTGTCATTTACCTAAATAAGACAATAAAGCAAGAATGAGCCAAAGACTCACAAGTAATCAGATGTAACAATCAAACATTCCATGAGCAATATATCACAATCATCATTTGAACATTTATCGAAACGAATTTATGAATGGATGAAGTGGAATGATGCATTGAAGGAAATGGACATATTGTCGATATATGGGTATAGCGAGTGAATCACCCGTCGGTGTTCACTTAAAGTAATCGTATGAAGAACGTTTCATACGATCGTCCAACGTGGCCCACATTGGAATGGTGGACTCGCGTAACGTGGCCCACATTGGAATGGTGGACTCACGCACCCCATTCTCGAATTGATGGGATTTTCAAGTGCCCATACCGAATTGATGGGTCTTACAAATGTAATGTATGCATGTCATGATGTGATCCCATGTCAATATTGAATAGTACTCATAAATGAAAAGAACACATGGCATTCATCTACAAATACGAACAAATATAAATATTCATTCACACATCATACATGGCATCAATCATAGAATACAAATTACTTATTCGCCACACAAGAAGGTT
The DNA here is from genome assembly GCA_036346395.1 of Hsuehochloa calcarea. Lineage (NCBI taxonomy): Eukaryota > Viridiplantae > Streptophyta > Magnoliopsida > Poales > Poaceae > Hsuehochloa > Hsuehochloa calcarea. The sequence goes on from CM070597.1 coordinate 4,373,526, forward strand.
GGGAGGTAATTGAGATACCCCTCCACTCACCGCTTCACCGCCTACAATATAAAATAATCGAAATAAAGGCAAACGAATAGGGCAATACTACACGTGTCCTCCCTCAATCTCTAGCCAAACTAACCATATAAAAGTTCAATTTGATCAATTTACCCAAACATTTCAATTATCCTTTATCTGGCAGTTTTACTAGAAAATTCACCAAATAAAAACCGTAAGTCCAAAAGACCTGAAACCAGTGCTCATATTTTCTTAACTTAACTGGCTACAAAACTCTAGTTGATGGTAAACTCTAATTCGGCCAATACAGAGGTCTAACCATCCAATGAAAAACTTTAACTGCTGTCTGCCCAGAATACAGAACAGCCCTAAAGAATAGGCTCTAACTTTTAAACCACTAATCCAAATAAAGTGATTTTTATCATCCTGGAAAGATGGTGAAATTATCTTCATAAACCTAGTTGGGTGGCCGACCTGATTCTGACTTTAACTAGATCAAAACCTAGGTGCAACCGACTATACTAAACATTTCTGACAGACAGACCAGTACGTAGTAAAACAGTCATAACTTTTAATCTACTGAGTGAAAATTCGTGATCCAGGTGCCAAAAGAAAGCTAATGAAATAAGGAACAAATCTCTAGAAGGCGAAGACATCCAATTCTACATCTAAAACACCCAAAACCGAGTTACAACATTCTGGACAGAATCAATCTATTAACCGAATCAAAACGAAACTACAAATCCAATCGGATCCTCAATTCTAATGGAATCAAACAACGAATCGAAGGTCTAATTACCCTTGTAGACCAGTAAAACGACGAAGATCCGCTGCACACGGGTCCTCCTCCCTTCTCCTCTCTTTCTTCTCTAGGGCCGCCACCGAGACGAACGAGCGGCCGTCGTCGGGCGGGAACGGAGTTGATGGAGAGGAACTTGAGGAGGAGCGACGGGGATCACCGGAGATGGCACCACCTCCAAGGGGCAGCAATGGGGGTCGGTTTGGGGAGAGGAGGAGGCGGCCAAGGGGGAGGGAAAAGGGCAAGGGGGTGGCGGCTAGGGTTTTGGGGGGGGAGTGGTGCCTCCCCCCTTTGGCCGGCCACTACATGGGCCGCCGGCCTCTTGGGCCACTGGTCGCGACATGCCCAGTTTACGTCAATATCATTTACCCCCGCTGTTTGGAAAAATCCACGAAAGTTGTTTCTTTTACTCCTCCGACTTCTTTCTTTTACCGATTCGATTCCGAAAGTTGTAAATCTCGCTTTGAATAAAACTCCTGGACAAATGAAACGATACAACCTAGCTGGATAAATGAGGTATTACACTCTAACCCCCTTAGAAAAGATTCGACCTCGAATCTACGCACCAATCTACTCGAAAGGAAACTGCGTCTGGAATGAAACAACGATAATTCAAGCTTGGAATTGCTCAGATACTCGCTTAACACTCGAGCACACCGACGCTATGCATTTCGCATAAGGATCCGGGACGATCAACGCGATAAGCCAACGTCCTAATTCTTACAACTTTCAAAAACGAAGAGAATCCAACTAGAAATAGAGAGTCCTCATCGCATCCACGTAATGCTAACTCTCACCAAAAGGTTAGATTCCAAATTTGACAATTCATCTCGAAAACAAATCCATTTTACAACCAAAGGAGAAATCACTCGCACGCCCAAACCAAATACTTGCGATTTGTCCGATTTGGAAAGAATCAACACGCCAACACAAATACCAACTCAAATTGCGAAAAATACAAGTCAACGACACAAAACTCAAACGAGAATCAAGAAAACGCCTCCTTATCCCACGAATCATCCTTTGCCACAGTTCCTCGCTTCTAGGAATAAAATTTCTCTCGAACATTGAAATTCGAATTCACTGCCTACCACATGAGCTTAAACCTCTTAGTTAAACATCCTCAAATTATGCTCAAATTGAAATACATCATCCACACCATTGTGGAAAGGCTACATTGAATCCAATCGAATACTCTAAATAACTTGTTCTACTAACCAAAATTGACTTGATAGAAGGCGTTCAAAGCAACACATAGTAGGTTCCACCCAATGACATTACCTCAAATTTTCAAGAACAACAACTCAAAATTCTTAGCACGCACGTTCATAAACTTCATCAGAAGTGTTCTATCAATTATCATTTCACTGCTCAGAAATCTCTATTATTCCACTCTCTCTACACACCATCATTGAGTGACCAAAGGTCTAGCATGGAAATGCAAAGCCTAGATTTAATCAAGACTTCTACTACAAAATTGCAATTATAATGTAGGGAAATCAATAGATTGAATCTACAACATTCCCACAATTTTAACATACTCACTTATTGACATCCTCAAAAATTACCCACATAATCTCGCAATCTTATCCAATTGCGTTACTCTATAAAATTAATCAAGGTCTCCATACCTTCGATAATCCTCAACCTTTAACATGAACTAAAATTCGAATTTCTATACCATAGGTTCTACTCAATCGTAACACTATTCAGACTTACTTCGAAGCCAAACATTCTATGTGAATCAATATTTTTTTTTCCTCAAGAGATACAGATCAAATCCATTTCACATTCTTCTACTCCTCCAATAACTTGATAGCAAAATATCACCGCTACCAAAACTTAACCACCACCAAATAGTTGACAATAAACGATTTGTAAAACCCTGCAACCAAACTTTTGGGTCTTTCTCAAAAGAAAGAGGCGAATAAGGACAAACTTCGTCACACATAAAAACGTTGCTCATCCCAACGAGCATGAACCCAAAAGAATATTCTGATAATGGGGATATTGGAAAACGAAAACTGAGTTCACAGTTGAGGGCACACATCCCTCAAGAGAGAATAGCAAATAACATTCGATACGAAAGAAAGACATTGCGATTGAAACTCGACATCTTTTAAGCGGAAAGAGCAAGAAGTTTAGGAACGATTCAAATAATCACAAGTTACAAAACTTGACTCAAATTATCAAATACTCTATCGCACTCTTTCCTTTAACACAAAGAATTAGTTCTTGAATCTATAACACCTTACCACATGAACAAAGTAAGTTCTTTAGTTTAACCCACTAAGTACTTAAGAACAAATAATTTTTTTCTCAACACGCCAACTTTGTTTGAAACAGCTCATCTACTAATGAAACATGTTATCCAAATGACCTCACCACAAAACAAGCATTTTCCTTTACAGACTTCACGAAAAGCAACCGGATTCTCAACGAAAGCGATTTAAAATTTCCTTTGATTGCAACCTCACTTTGCTAACTCAAACCAAGGAGCCTTTAGGACTAAATCACACGAAACTCTTAAGAAGCAATAGGATATCTCATGCTCCATTTTACTTAAAACAATTTCAGCTTACTGTAATATTCACTAACTCCAAAAGATCACGGACACTAGACTTGAAGTATTCTCATTTAGGTGGTATCACAGAGGTGATTATTTTACTACAAGTTTCAACATCAATCTCTCAACGTCAACTAGAAAACACCTCGAAAGACTCATGCGGAAAGAATGGGTCGAATATTTATCAAAAGAAGAGGCACATGAAAACGATTTTCATCAACTAGAAAATCATTTACCACTCGCCACAAACACCGGGCCCAGGAGAAAACCAATTAAGCAATGAACTCATTGAACATAAGGGGAGTCCACAGTTGAAAGCATAAGCCTCAAAAGAAGAGAATGTCTGACCTTAGCAGATAAGAACAACGAGCATTCAATATCAAAGCGCTCGCATCACGGGAGAACTATTATAACTTTGCAACAAATCATTTTTTTTTCAACATATCGCTTCACTCGACAAACGATATTTACCACAAAGAACTTGAATTTCCCAAAAGAGCATGAACACAAAGCAGGAAATTTGATCATTTTAGAAATATTACGAAAGGTGGTCAAACTTCTTTCTCTATAAAAGAATCAACATTAATGAACATTTCATTAAGAGCAATAACATACGTTCCTGATAACAATCAATTTACATTACTATCATATCAATAAACCTTTTAAAGGAAACACGACAAAGTGTGTCTTAGAAATCTCCAGCATTAAATGGGATTATAATAACAACTTATTCTAGAAAAGAAACGTGGTGTGAAATACACAAAGCTTAAACAAACCTCTCACACAACACCACAAAACCTTAGAAAAAGGTATCGATATTTTTTTTTAAAGAGAGGTTCTAAACTCCAACACTCCAACTACTCCAAAAGAAACGAGCAGAGTCAAAACATTCTTCAATGAACTTTGTAAAAGATAATTCCCATTCTCCAAAATACCAAATGGTGAACCAGGTCACCTTAATCAACAGGAGAGATAGGACTATCATATACAAAATATATGATGTTGCCGATAACAACGTTTACCAGTAGTAAAGAGAGTTCAGCAGTCAAAACACAAGAGATTATTTTGAAAAACAAATAGGGACCAATAGAAACCCGTAGCCCACAACTTTGTTTGAGTACAACCTCCAACTTAATCACAACACATCACCACAAATGGGTTTTAACACTATTCTTCAGAAAAGAGATGCATTATACTTCAACAAACAGAATGATCCAATAGAAATAAGTAGAGCCAAAGCTTTCTCGATTTAACGGACTTGCAACAGAAAACTCTCATTATACAACTATCAAACGAGTAAATGAATCGCTCTTCTCTAAGGAGAAAGAAGGAACAATCATGAAAATTTTTAATATTACTAATTGACGAAGATCACCAGTAGTAAAAACAAATTAACGGTCGAAAAACAATAATGGTTTCAGAATACCATTAAAGGCTCATTGAAATTCATCAACTACCAGGAACCATGAACCCAAAAGAAATTCATCCACCCCCACCGGACAAGAATTTGTCAAAATTCAGAATTCAAGGAAGAGAACGACTTTCTAAATAAGTTAAATTTTCCAACAGGGGTAAAGCATAACTTCCGTGAAAGATAAATCTTACAATTTAACTATGCTCACGCGGAGCAGTAATATCACAATAGTCGAAAGTACAATAACTGTTTCAAAGAACGATCAGAAACTTACTGGAACTTGCCCTCCTCTTATAACCCTCCTTTCAAAAGAAATTCACGAACTACAAGAAACTACAACCAGAAAACCAGATACAAATTTGAGAACGACAACAACTTCAACAATGAGCTCAGGCTCAACACAGAACTATGGAACAGGGGTAAGAACTTCTCTACTATTACAACACGAACAGTGGTGTAGCCTGGCAAAACCCAGGACGACAACCACGAACTCAGCTGCTCGACGTCCGCTACCGATACGCATAACTAATGCAATCAATTATGAATCTATAGGATCATCTCATGACAATCATAGAATAATTCATAGATATATATAGGATATCGCATCACGTCATAGATTATTAACAAGAAAGATAGTACAGAAGCAATTCTATACCATACAGCATAATGAACAACATCACTAGAAATGCGGAAACAATGGATTTCCCAATCCCCACCTACTGTGCACAGTGTGTCATTTTAATAACTTAATTACCACGGACCTAAAGCCCGCTCTGATACCAACTGTAGCACCCTGACTATAAGAAAGTCAAGATGTCACCTACAACCACTACTCTTTAGAAGAATAACATCAAAACACATGTCAAGGTTAATCAAGTAGTAAGATTATAGGGAAACAAGAATTCATCATCAGGATTAATCAATGGAATGGAAATAAACAATTCTGAGAGATAAGGTAGTTATGACCAAACTGGCTTATTACAATTCAACACAAGTCATAATTAACGACAGTAAAAGTCCTCAAAATGTTTGGTTTATAGTAGTGAGTGCATCGTGATGAACTACCCTCCACAAGATCATTCTTCCTTGTCATTTACCTAAATAAGACAATAAAGCAAGAATGAGCCAAAGACTCAGCAAGTAACTGTATGTAACAATCAAACATTCCATGAGCAATATATCACAATCATCATTTGAACATTTACTGGAAACGAATTTATGAATGGATGAAGTGGAATGATGCATTGAAGGAAATGGACATATTGTCGATATATCGGGTATAGCGAGTGAATCACCCGTCGGTGTTCACTTAAAGTAATCGTATGAAGAACGTTTCATACGACCGTCCAACGTGGCCCACATTGGAATGGTGGACTCGCGTAACGTGGCCCACATTGGAATGGTGGACTCACGTACCCATTCTGGAATTGATGGGATTTTCAAGTGCCCATACTGGAATTGATGGGTCTTACAAATGTAATGTATGCATGTCATGATGTGATCCCATGTCAATATTGAATAGTACTCATAAATGAAAAGAACACATGGCATTCATCTACAAATACGAACAAATATAAATATTCATTCACACATCATACATGGCATCAATCATAGAATACAAATTACTTATTCGCCACAACAACAAGTTGGGAGGTAATTGAGATACCCCTCCACTCACCGCTTCACCGCCTACAATATAAAATAATCGAAATAAAGGCAAACGAATAGGGCAATACTACACGTGTCCTCCCTCAATCTCTAGCCAAACTAACCATATAAAAGTTCAATTTGATCAATTTACCCAAACATTTCAATTATCCTTTATCTGGCAGTTTTACTAGAAAATTCACCAAATAAAAACCGTAAGTCCAAAAGACCTGAAACCAGTGCTCATATTTTCTTAACTTAACTGGCTACAAAACTCTAGTTGATGGTAAACTCTAATTCGGCCAATACAGAGGTCTAACCATCCAATGAAAACTTTAACTGCTGTCTGCCCAGAATACAGAACAGCCCTAAAGAATAGGCTCTAACTTTTAAACCACTAATCCAAATAAAGTGATTTTTATCATCCTGGAAAGATGGTGAAATTATCTTCATAAACCTAGTTGGGTGGCCGACCTGATTCTGACTTTAACTAGATCAAAACCTAGGTGCAACCGACTATACTAAACATTTCTGACAGACAGACCAGTACGTAGTAAAACAGTCATAACTTTTAATCTACTGAGTGAAAATTCGTGATCCAGGTGCCAAAAGAAAGCTAATGAAATAAGGAACAAATCTCTAGAAGGCGAAGACATCCAATTCTACATCTAAAACACCCAAAACCGAGTTACAACATTCTGGACAGAATCAATCTATTAACCGAATCAAAACGAAACTACAAATCCAATCGGATCCTCAATTCTAATGGAATCAAACAACGAATCGAAGGTCTAATTACCCTTGTAGACCAGTAAAACGACGAAGATCCGCTGCACACGGGTCCTCCTCCCTTCTCCTCTCTTTCTTCTCTAGGGCCGGCCACCGGGAGACGAACGAGCGGCCGTCGTCGTCGGCGGGGAACGGAGTTGATGGAGAGGAACTTGAGGAGGAGCGACGGGGATCACCGGAGATGGCACCACCTCCAAGGGGCAGCAATGGGGGTCGGTTTGGGGAGAGGAGGAGGCGCCAAGGGGAGGGAAAGGGCAAGGGGTGGCGGTTAGGGTTTTGGGGGAGTGGTGCCTCCCCTTTGGTCGGCCACTACATGGGCCACCGGCCCTCTTGGGCCACTGGTCGCGACTCGCGCCCAGTTTACGACAATATCATTTACCCCCATTGTTTGGAAAAATCCACGAAAGTTGTTTCTTTTACTCCTCCGACTTCTTTCTTTTACCGATTCGATTCCTGAAAGTTGTAAATCTCGTTTTGAATAAAACTCCTGCACAAATGAAACGATACAACCTAGTGGATAAATGAGGTATTACACTCTAACCCCTTAGAAAAGATTCGACCTCGAATCTACGCACCAATCTACTCGAAGGAAATCGTGCGGAATGAAACAACGATAATTCAAGCTTGAATTGCTCGATACTCGCTAACACTCGAGCACACCAGACGCTATGCGTGCCGCATAAGGATCCGGACGATCAACGCGATAAGCCAACGCCCTAATTCTTACAACTTTCAAAAGCGAAGAGAATCCAACTAGAAATAGAGAGTCCTCATCGCATCCACGTAATGCTAACTCTCACCAAAAGGTTAGATTCCAAATTTGACAATTCATCTCGAAAACAAATCCATTTTACAACCAAAGGAGAAATCACTCGAACGCCCAAACCAAATACTTGCGATTTGTCTGGATTTGGAAAGAATCAACACGCCAACACAATACCAACTCAAATTGCGAAAAATACAAGTCAACGACACAAAACTCAAACGAATCAAGAAAACGCCTCCTTATCCCACGAATCATCCTTTGCCACAGTTCCTCGCTTCTAGGAATAAAATTTCTCTCGAACATTGAAATTCGAATTCACTGCCTACCACATGAGCTTAAACCTCTTAGTTAAACATCCTCAAATTATGCTCAAATTGAAATACATCATCCACACCATTGTGGAAAGGCTACATTGAATCCACCGAATACTCTAAATAACTTGTTCTACTAACCAAAATTGACTTGATAGAAGGCGTTCAAAGCAACACATAGTAGGTTCCACCCAATGACATTACCTCAAATTTTCAAGAACAACAACTCAAAATTCTTAGCACGCACGTTCATAAACTTCATCAGAAGTGTTCTATCAATTATCATTTCACTGCTCAGAAATCTCTATTATTCCACTCTCTCTACACACCATCATTGAGTGACCAAAGGTCTAGCATGGAAATGCAAAGCCTAGATTTAATCTGCAAGACTTCTACTACAAAATTGCAATTATAACAGGTAGGGAAATCAATAGATTGAATCTACAACATTCCCACAATTTTAACATACTCACTTATTGACATCCTCAAAAATTACCCACATAATCTCGCAATCTTATCCAATTGCGTTACTCTATAAAATTAATCAAGGTCTCCATACCTTCGATAATCCTCAACCTTTTAACATGAACTAAAATTCTGGAATTTCTCTATACCATAGGTTCTACTCAATCGTAACACTATTCAGACTTACTTCGAAGCCAAACATTCTATGTGAATCAATATTTTTTTTTCCTCAAGAGATACAGATCAAATCCATTTCACATTCTTCTACTCCTCCAATAACTTGATAGCAAAATATCACCGCTACCAAAACTTAACCACCACCAAATAGTTGACAATAAACGATTTGTAAAACCCTGCAACCAAACTTTTGGGTCTTTCTCAAAAGAAAGAGGCGAATAAGGACAAACTTCGTCACACATAAAAACGTTGCTCATCCCAACGAGCATGAACCCAAAAGAATATTCGATAATGGGGATATTGGAAACGAAATCGAGTTCACAGTTGAGGGCACACATCCTCAAGAGAGAATAGCAAATAACATTCGATACTTAAAGAAAGACATTGCGATTGAAACTCGACATCTTTTAAGCGGAAAGAGCAAGAAGTTTAGGAACGATTCAAATAATCACAAGTTACAAAACTTGACTCAAATTATCAAATACTCTACTGCACTCTTTCCTTTAACACAGCAATTAGTTCTTGAATCTATAACACCTTACCACATGAACAAAGTAAGTTCTTTAGTTTAACCCACTAAGTACTTAAGAACAAATAATTTTTTTTTCTCAACACGCCAACTTTGTTTGAAACAGCTCATCTACTAATGAAACATGTTATCCAAATGACCTCAGCCACAAAACAAGCATTTTCCTTTACAGGACTTCACGAAAAGCAACCGGATTCTCAACGAAAGCGATTTAAAATTTCCTTTGATTGCAACCTCACTTTGCTAACTCAAACCAAGGAGCCTTTAGGACTAAATCACACGAAACTCTTAAGAAGCAATAGGATATCTCGCATGCTCCATTTTACTTAAAACAATTTGATTACTGAATATTCACTAACTCCAAAAGATCACGGACACTAGACTTGAAGTATTCTCATTTAGGTGGTATCACAGAGGTGATTATTTTACTACAAGTTTCAACATCAATCTCTCAACGTCAACTAGAAAACACCTCGAAAGACTCATGCGGAAAGAATGGGTCGAATATTTATCAAAAGAAGAGGCACATGAAAACGATTTTCATCAACTAGAAAATCATTTACCACTCGCCACAAACACCGGGCCCAGGAGAAAACCAATTAAGCAATGAACTCATTGAACATAAGGGGAGTCCACAGTTGAAAGCATAAGCCTCAAAAGAAGAGAATGTCCGACCTTAGCGAGATAAGAACAACGAGCATTCAATATCAAAGCGCCGCATCACGGAGAACTATTATAACTTTGCAACAAATCATTTTTTTCAACATATCGCTTCACTCGACAAACGATATTTACCACAAAGAACTTGAATTTCCCAAAGAGCATGAACACAAAGCTGAAATTTGATCATTTTAGAAATATTACGAAAGGTGGTCAAACTTCTTTCTCTATAAAAGAATCAACATTAATGAACATTTCATTAAGAGCAATAACATACGTTCCTGATAACAATCAATTTACATTACTATCATATCAATAAACCTTTTAAAGGAAACACGACAAAGTGTGTCTTAGAAATCTCCAACATTAAATGGGATTATAATAACAACTTATTCTAGAAAAGAAACGTGGTGTGAAATACACAAAGCTTAAACAAACCTCTCACACAACACCACAAAACCTTAGAAAAAGGTATCGATATTTTTTTTTAAAGAGAGGTTCTAAACTCCAACACTCCAACTACTCCAAAAGAAACGAGCAGAGTCAAAACATTCTTCAATGAACTTTGTAAAAGATAATTCCCATTCTCCAAAATACCAAATGGTGAACCAGGTCACCTTAATCAACAGGAGAGATAGGACTATCATATACAAAATATATGATGTTGCCGATAACAACGTTTACCAGTAGTAAAGAGAGTTCAAGAATAAAACACAAGAGATTATTTTGAAAAACAAATAGGGACCAATAGAAACCCGTAGCCCACAACTTTGTTTGAGTACAACCTCCAACTTAATCACAACACATCACCACAAATGGGTTTTAACACTATTCTTGAAAAAAGAGATGCATTATACTTCAACAAATGAATGATCCAATAGAAATAAGTAGAGCCAAAGCTTTCTCGATTTAACGGACTTGCAATAGAAAACTCTCATTATACAACTATCAAACGAGTAAATGAATCGCTCTTCTCTAAGGAGAAAGAAGGAACAATCATGAAAATTTTTAATATTACTAATTGACGAAGATCACCAAGAGTAAAAACAAATTAACGGTCGAAAAACAATAATGGTTTCGAATACCATTAAAGGCTCATTGAAATTCATCAACTACCAGAACCATGAACCCAAAAGAAATTCATCCACCCCACGGACAAGAATTTGTCAAAATTCGAATTCAAGGAAGAGAACGACTTTCTAAATAAGTTAAATTTTCCAACAGGTAAAGCATAACTTCCGTGAAAGATAAATCTTACAATTTAACTATGCTCACGCTGAGCGAGAATATCACAATAGTCGAAAGTACAATAATCTGCTTCAAAGAACGATCGAAACTTCATCGAACTTGCCCTCCTCTTATAACCCTCCTTTCAAAAGAAATTCACGAACTACAAGAAACTACAACCGAAAACCGGATACAAATTTGAGAACGACAACAACTTCAACAATGAGCTCAGCTCAACACGTAACTATGGAACAGGTAAGAACTTCTCTACTATTACAACACGAGCAATGGTGTAGCTCGCAAAACCGGTGACGACAACCACGAACTCAATTGCCGACGTCCGCTACCGATCACGCATAACTAATGCAATCAATTATGAATCTATAGGATCATCTCATGACAATCATAGAATAATTCATAGATATATATAGGATATCGCATCACGTCATAGATTATTAACAAGAAAGATAGTATGTAGCAATTCTATACCATACAAAGATAATGAACAACATCACTAGAAATGCGAAACAATGGATTTCCCAATCCCCACCTCATCAGGCACAAGTGTGTCATTTTAATAACTTAATTACCACGGACCTAAAGCCCGCTCGATACCAATCAGTAGCACCACGACTATAAGAAAGTCAAGATGTCACCTACAACCACTACTCTTTAGAAGAATAACATCAAAACACATGTCAAGGTTAATCAAGTAGTAAGATTATAGGAAACAAGAATTCATCATCAGGATTAATCAATGGAATGGAAATAAACAATTCTGAGAGATAAGGTAGTTATGACCAAACTGGCTTATTACAATTCAACACAAGTCATAATTAACGACAGAAAAGTCCTCAAAATGTTTGGTTTATAGTAGTGAGTGCATCGTGATGAACTACCCTCCACAAGATGATTCTTCCTTGTCATTTACCTAAATAAGACAATAAAGCAAGAATGAGCCAAAGACTCAGCAAGTAACTGTATGTAACAATCAAACATTCCATGAGCAATATATCACAATCATCATTTGAACATTTACTGGAAACGAATTTATGAATGGATGAAGTGGAATGATGCATTGAAGGAAATGGACATATTGTTTGATATATGGGTATAGCGAGTGAATCACCCGTCGGTGTTCACTTAAAGTAATCGTATGAAGAACGTTTCATCACGACCGTCCAACGTGGCCCACATTGGAATGGTGGACTCGCGTAACGTGGCCCACATTGGAATGGTGGACTCACGCACCCATTCGAATTGATGGGATTTTCAAGTGCCCATACCGAATTGATGGGTCTTACAAATGTAATGTATGCATGTCATGATGTGATCCCATGTCAATATTGAATAGTACTCATAAATGAAAAGAACACATGGCATTCATCTACAAATACGAACAAATATAAATATTCATTCACACATCATACATGGCATCAATCATAGAATACAAATTACTTGCCTGCCGCGCTGCAACGGGTTGGGAGGTAATTGAGATACCCCTCCACTCACCGCTTCACCGCCTACAATATAAAATAATCGAAATAAAGGCAAACGAATAGGGCAATACTACACGTGTCCTCCCTCAATCTCTAGCCAAACTAACCATATAAAAGTTCAATTTGATCAATTTACCCAAACATTTCAATTATCCTTTATCTGGCAGTTTTACTAGAAAATTCACCAAATAAAAACCGTAAGTCCAAAAGACCTGAAACCAGTGCTCATATTTTCTTAACTTAACTGGCTACAAAACTCTAGTTGATGGTAAACTCTAATTCGGCCAATACAGAGGTCTAACCATCCAATGAAAAACTTTAACTGCTGTCTGCCCAGAATACAGAACAGCCCTAAAGAATAGGCTCTAACTTTTAAACCACTAATCCAAATAAAGTGATTTTTATCATCCTGGAAAGATGGTGAAATTATCTTCATAAACCTAGTTGGGTGGCCGACCTGATTCTGACTTTAACTAGATCAAAACCTAGGTGCAACCGACTATACTAAACATTTCTGACAGACAGACCAGTACGTAGTAAAACAGTCATAACTTTTAATCTACTGAGTGAAAATTCGTGATCCAGGTGCCAAAAGAAAGCTAATGAAATAAGGAACAAATCTCTAGAAGGCGAAGACATCCAATTCTACATCTAAAACACCCAAAACCGAGTTACAACATTCTGGACAGAATCAATCTATTAACCGAATCAAAACGAAACTACAAATCCAATCGGATCCTCAATTCTAATGGAATCAAACAACGAATCGAAGGTCTAATTACCCTTGTAGACCAGTAAAACGACGAAGATCCGCTGCACACGGTCCTCCTCCCTTCTCCTCTCTTTCTTCTCTAGGGCCGCCACCGGAGACGAACGAGCGGCCGTCGTCGTCGGCGGGAACGGAGTTGATGGAGAGGAACTTGAGGAGGAGCGACGGGATCACGGAGATGGCACCACCTCCAAGGGGCAGCAATGGGGTCGGTTTGGGGAGAGGAGGCGGCCAAGGGGAGGGAAAGGGCAAGGGGTGGCGGCTAGGGTTTGGGGGAGTGGTGCCTCCCTTTGGCGGCCACTACATGGGCCGGCCGGCCCCTCTTGGGCCACTGGTCGCGACTGCGCCCAGTTTACGTCAATATCATTTACCCCCGCTGTTTGGAAAAATCCGCGAAAGTTGTTTCTTTTACTCCCTCCGACTTCTTTCTTTTTACCGATTCGATTCCGGAAAGTTGTAAATCTCGTTTTCGAATAAAACTCCCAGACAAATGAAACGATACAACCTAGCTGGATAAATGAGGTATTACAGGTCCTTTATACTTCCACCCGAACAATTATCTTCTTTTTGTTCTTCCACAAACCGAACCTCTTGTCTTCTCCTCACCCTCCAGCTGCCTCCCTCCTCAGCGGATCAGATCTCCCTCTCCGGCCAGTGGTCTTGTGCCCAATGGTGATTAATCTGTTTCCCTTCCTTTCCTCTTTCTATCTGTTGATTTAGTTTGAGTTTTAAGTTGCATATTCTTAAATGCCTTGAAAACCTAGGTAAAGGGAGTTCCTTCCAAACCCGACTATTTGTTCATCAAATTATTCAAGGATTCATCTCCTTGACCTTCTCTCCTCATCCATAGCTGGTAAACCCCTACCTCCCTGCTTGAAATTGCCCCATTGTGAATTTCCCAATTATCTAGGGTTTGACATGACTATGCCTAATCATTCAAATTGATGGAAATATTTGACATGCAAGTAGATTAGGATTATATTAACAACTATTTACTATGCCATTGCACAAAAATCTGTAATTTTTGGGTTCTTCCCAAAATCAGATTGCCCCTTTTTGTCGCCGGCGGTTTGACCGGCCATTCTAGCGGTTCGACCGGCCAGGGCAGCGTTTTGACTGCCTGTGACAGAGAGGACTGACAGAAATGGAACTTTGAATATTTGTTAGTTTATTCCTTGAACTTCCTTGATAATCTTTACAATCTTTTCTCAGTAACAACGCTGCGCAAGAAGACTATCAGTCGTTTGACTGCTCCTCCTCCTTCACCAAAAGGGAAAGCTCCTATTGAAGATGATTATGAAGAAGTAGAAAATGAACATATGGAGAATGTTAAAGAAGAAGAAGCGAAAGCAAGTTAAGACAAAAACAGCAGTGATGAAAATTATGAAGAATCTAATGATGAAGATGAGGATGATGCTCCTGATCAATCTCAGTTTATTGGACTTGATGTGTCAAGAATCAAAAGCGAAAAGTACACAATACTTAGGCATATCAATCAATTCAGATTTCCCAGAAATGCTATCATAAGTATGTTCCACACTCTCTTTCAGCAAGATGTCTATCAAATCATATATGCAAAGAAGTTTGCCAATCGTCGCTTTGTGAAGTGAAGCTACCTAGGACAGAATCCAGCTTATAATGGTTTGTATCGTCTATTTCGGAATGTGAGCTTGGATTCTTTGGTTTCTTTGAGATGCAATTTTCATGCTAAGGCCATCAGACAATTATATGCAACTGTGTTTGTATCCCCTGACCATGACCATTTTATCTGGATGACGGGACAACAAAAGCTAGAAGCCTCCAAAGATGAATTTCTAAGTGCATTGAATTTAGGAGATTCAAGGGGAATCAAAGTACATCTTCAAGAACCCCTAGCTCTTACTCAAGTGGATGAGTATTATGATCAAGACAATTATTTTGTGCGTGGAAGAGTAAGTGATCTTCTCCCTCTTTCCAGCATTATTAATAGGATCATGAGAGCTACTTTTTCCCCTAGGAGTGGGAATAATGATGAGATACATGGACGAGCTTGGAATGTGGTAAAGTACATTATGGATGGTACTACATTGATGTGATGGACTAAATGATTAGAGAGATTACCACATCAAAGGGAGATAAGACTAATAGTATATATTTTGCTCCCTACATTATGAAGCTCATTCAGAGTAAGATTGATTTTGATAATCCGTGTGATATGGTGCATAAAGAGCTAGTATAGGCCTAGAGATGCCCCTCCTCGGGTGCCTCCTCCACCTCCTCCTCAGCCTCAAGGGTAGGGATCGTCTTCTCAGGATCATCCAGGGCAGCAGGCTCATCAGGAGCAACATCTTATCATGGCAGCTCTTTCTCGTCTTCAGTCAAGTGTCGACCGCATGGATACAAAGTTTGATCAAATGCATGCAAAGACTAGATCCATGGTAGAAGGACTAAACATGTGATTTGATACTTTGGACTCGATGGTCACCCATATGGATGAGAGACTCACTGAGTATCAGTAGTAGCGAGTGTCTTTGGCCTATCAGAGGTTTGGATGTGGTCAACGCCCTCCCTCCTCAACTCAGTGTGGTGATCATCCATCTTCGTCAGAGGCTCCTCCTTTCTAGTTGCAGTATCTTCCATATTTATGTTTATAGACCTTGTCTTGTGAGGATAAGCTTAATATTCACTCTTGTAATATCTTTTGTAAGCTTATTGAACCTTGGATACTTTTATGTTAATTGCTTTCAGTCTCTTATGTTGAATAATGGAATGTTTATGTTATGGTTTATGCCTCTTATTGTATCCTTGTCTGAGATATGTTCTTGATTGAATCCTTATTGATGTTGCATGTTTATTCAAATCTTGATTATAAATAGTGTCATGTAACACCCCAGCCCAACACTGAGCCTAGAATGCCACCACACTACACTTTAAACTAATAATTATCGACACACTATAAAATTACATCAAGGAAACAATGATAATCAAATCAATGGACTACAAACGAACATGTAATTATGGATCAAGCGACAATAAAATAAGCAATGGGAATTATAACCAGGCAAATAATCCAAAGCAGCATCAACCAATGAATCCAAATTAATAAAGCAAATAGTCTAGTCCAAATGATGTCCTAAACTTTATTCAATAACTAACATGTCCATGTGTAAACCAATATTGAATGAATGATTATCATGGCGAATGATCATGTGATGTCCAGGTGCTCTACTCGCTCTCAATTACGGCATCCTCGAAGATCACCTAAAAACAACAATAGAGCAAGGGTGAGTCCACGACTCAACAAATACATCCATAAACAACGAACAATAATAAATCAACAGCATTCAATAAATTCATTATCATCACAGGTACTTCCATTAATATTCTCATTCATTAATCTCATGTATCAATGCAAATCTAATCTACATGTCCACATGCACTTCTTTCGCGTATACCGGTATAGCGTGAGTGAATGCTCGCGACAACATTCACTCTCAAGCCCGTTCCTCCAAAAGGATCGGGGACCTCCTCCACTCCCGTGGAGTTGTGATCATCATGATCACCTTCTCTTATGCAAAGATGCTTATGAATGCAAACATGCAAACTCCATCATAAACATCATATCCAACTTTTCATCATGCTTGTCAACAAAGATATAAACATACCAATTCATTGTTTGCAATTAAACCAAATATAAGCACAACAATAATGGTAATAGAAGATAAAGAAAACAGTGATCGATCATTGATCGCTGTCTACCATGCACTTGCCTTTACTAGTTGCGACGCACAATTTGGCTAGCAGATGGCAACAAGCACGACGCTTCTCCTACATTAAATACACACATCTCAATACAAGCTACAGCATCATAAGAACAACAATCAATCGACATCGCTCCTACACGTCCCCAAATATACCACATTACGCCGATATCGAAAAGCTACCCATTGCTGTCCGGTTACTAAAAAGAGCGTAACTTTTGACTCGAAAGTCCGATCACCACAAACCACCCCATTCTGGATTCTTCATAAAATTATCTACCTTTTCTTAGATTACCAAGACTTCTAATTAAATCATCTAACCCTCCGTATTTAGCTCCGAAAGCCGATCTGTCCGCTTCGGAACAGCAGTCTTACTAAATTCTTAACTTTTGATTTACTCAACCAATAAGCGCGTTCTCAGATCCTACAGAACCATTGGACAATTATCTACAACTTTCATGTAGATCAAAAACTCTAATTAGGCTATTTACTATTTTTAGTTTACAATCTACCAAAACAGCGTCTAAAGACGACAACCCTAAAACAGCGGCCTTCTCCAAATCATAACTCGAAATCTACTAGTCCGATTGACATGATAAAAGATGCTATAGAAAGCTATCGACTTTATCTACAATTAACTAGTAGATGAGATTTCCAAAATTCGCCAACAAGGTATCCGAATAAATTGTACGACAAAACAGCGGCTAAACAGATCTATTATTCGTCTCTTCGAATAGAAAAATTAAACCTCTCTAATTAATCTCAATTGTAATCTCTAATTAACCGCGTCTAGCAAAACAGAGAGAACATGTATTTAATACTAGCAAACCTCACACGCGGCAACAACAGCAGATCAACAGCAGAAGAAATCTCCACGCTGGCCGGTTTTACCGAAAGCGTCAGCGAGGACTTGGCTCGGCGAAGAGCAAAGAGAAAACAAAGCAGCGATCTTGGTTGGCTCACGATCACGGCGGCGGAATACAGGCAAAGACAAAGACCTTCGCCAAATAAGAAGGCGATCGTTCAATGGCCAAGGCAAAGAACGCAAGGATCACGCGGCAGCAGAGAAAAGCAGATCGCAGCGCAGCGCAGAAAAGAAAAATCGCGGCAGCGAGAGAGAACAGCGAAGAATGCGGCCGACAAAGAAGAAAGCCATCACGTGCGGCGAAGACACCGTGAGAAAATCAACAAAGAAGACGCGAAGTGACGGCCTGGCTGGCAGCAGATCTTCTGGCGTCGCTTCAATGGCTCGGCGGCAATTCCACGCCAGATCTACAGACAAAGAAACCGGCTTATGCAGCGGCAGAGAAAAGCGGTTTCTATGGCGGTGATTTCCAGAGAAAAGAAAAAGCTGGCGGCTGGCTTGGGAAAAAGTGGCTAGGGTTTTCTAAAATAATTCCACCACTATTTATATAGCTCATAAAAATTCCGAAAATACTATTTCCCACGTATATTAAATTCTTTAATTACGCATAAGCCCTTAATACGCGATTATTAATATTATTATTTTTTTTTAGAGTATTACATGTCATGCTTCCTTGGATTCTTTATATAGAGGAAACTCCGTCAAAATTTCATAAAATGCTCATATATGCATGCTTTTCGATTCATATATCTATATGCATATATTTAGGGGGAGTTTTAGCTCTATGGTTCTTGCTTGCAAAAAATTCTTTAAGAAAGTTTATGAACTAAATGATTTCCTATTTGTGAAAATGAGCATTGTATCCTCTTGAAAAATGTTTATTCGGGAGATTTCAAAAGTGTGTTTCCTTTAATGCATTCCAAATATCATTTCCTTTGGAGAACTCAAATATGGCCTCATTTTGAGTTGTTTTGCTCTTTTCGAGCATAAAAGGGGAGTTTGTTATCTCTTTTGGTTTAAGGGAGAGAATGTTATTTGATCAATGAGTTTGTGTCCTATTTTGGTTTTCCTCAAACATCTTGAAAATAAAACCTTACTTCAAAAAAAGAAAAAATATTTCAATGATCACAATAAAATGAATTCAATTGCCAAGCTCATTGTTTTGCAAAACCTCTATGTTAGCTTTAGATTTATTTTGGATTTTTTGTGTTTAATGCCAAAAGGGGGGAATATTTATATGATCAATATATTTCTGCATTTAGATTATTAATATATTCGCTCCAGTGATTTCACCTTATTTTATATGCATGTCTTGATGAGGAGCATCTCATTCATACACAGTCTTCTATATGCATTGTGTGCACAAACATGATATTTTCATATGAATAATGCTTGAAGCTTTAAATTGCTTACTGACATGTATGGATATAGTTCAATAGCTTAAATTATTATCTTATGATGATTTATATCCAAATATTGTTATTGATAAAGGATTTATCATCAATCACCAAAAAGGGGGATATGGGAACTTATTAGAGTTAGTTTTATTTATAAAAATTTATGGGCGGAATGAAAAAGTTATCGGGCTTACCTAATCTTGAATTTGTATTTCTCCTGGATAGTCGTACCCAGTGATGTTAATAGGTGGATGTAGCTCCAATAAAAAATAAACATAAGGTGGAGGTAAACTTCGCCGTTATAAATATTGCACAATCACTCTCTTTAATAAAATATAATTTGGTTAAAATACTAAGTGATAGGAGTTTCTAATTATGATAACTGCAAATATTACTTTTAGCAAATAAAAGAACCCGGGCTATCTTTGTAAAGCCTTGCATGTATAATATTGTATCATGTGTATTGGCTCGTGAGCACAGAAGTTGTGCTCACCCTCACCCTTTACCCCAACCCTCATAGTCGGTGGATCAAGGACATTACGTCTCATCGAGGATCCAGATGTCGACGGACAAGGCAATGATAAAAAGTAGTTATTTCTATTAGTCTAAGTCTCGCCTCAGTCTAGTCGGCTACATCGGTATTTGCGTATATCTAATATTACACAAGTCATTGGGTAATATTGGATGTACACAGTCTACCACAGTCGCTTGCCTGTAGAGAGATGTGCTCTCACCTTTTTGCTTCTGCTACCGTTTCCGTAATTTATGTAATGTATCATTTAGTATGTTCGGCCTTTATTGTAAAACTTGATTCGATGTGGTCTATATGACACTAATATTTGTAATATAATGTTTGGTTCGGTTTACGTCACGTATGAAATGATTCGATGATATATTCTGTGAGCGCTATCTACTGATCCAAGAAATATCATAGTGTTTTTACAGAGAATTTGGATTTTCAAAATCTAGATCTGACGGTTCACGAGCACGGCGCATTTCAAAGTAAGTTAGCAAATACTTGAGTCGTTGAGTTCATCTCGACCAGACGATCGTAACAGTGACAGTGGCCATAATGGCATAATGCATCACGTACGGCGCTCACTCGACGGCGATGCTCTGTAACCCGTGAGGTCAATTGCATGAGCCCAAATTTCTTGATGCCCATACTAATCAATCCTATAAAGCATGGCTGCAAGCTGCATGGGGATGCCTCTGCTTCGACAAGAAAATTGCGGTGAGAAGGGAGCCCCCTATCTTCGTGTGCAGCCGCATCAAGAGATAGCAATTCTAAAGATAGCAAACTTACAATGAATAGCCCCTGGTTTTGCTCTCAAGCATGCTTCAACCCCCTCTATGTTACTATATACATCCATTCCATGGCATGAGAAGCCGCTACTATCCATCTGGAAGAATTAGCACACATCTCTTCCACAGTCGTACGTCCATTGTTAGCGCCATCTTCTGAAAGTTTCCGCCGCATTGCTCACCAATTTCATTCCGGGTAACCTGCTGCTGTTCCCCCTGGTACATTCATCCATATGTTATGGCATTTCGATCGTACGTATGCCGAAATCATAGTGGCATCCTCGTTCTCCTTGTCCAGTTTGCTACCAGAGAGACCGGCCATGGGAGGTGGAAAGGACAAACATGATTCCTCCGACGCCGACAGAGGGCTCCACGGAGCGTACCCTGGTGGCTACCCTGCTCCACCAGGATACCCTGGTTACCCTGCTCCACCAGGTGCATACCCTCCGACGCAAGGATATCCTGCTCCACCCGGGCAATATCCGCCCTCCGGTGGGTATCCTCATCCTGGCGGCTATCCGCCTTCACACGGTGGACACGCTCCGGCAGGATATCCACAGCACCCTGGCTACCCACCAGCTGGTTATCCTAGTCATGGCCCACCTATGCCGGTTCCCCCTCATGGTATGCCCTATCCTTATCTTGCATTTCCTCTTGAGTCTGCACCCTTGTTGCAGTTACCCGATGGGCAAGCGTGCAAGGAATTTAGTCCACTTCCAAACCCTTTTTTTATTCAGGTCACGGTGCTATGTACGGCGGAGGCCATGGCGCAGGCGGCTCTGGCTTCGGCGCGATGATCGCCGGTGGCGCGGCAGCGGCGGCCGCAGCGCTTGGGGCTCACAAGGTGTCCCACGGCGGCGCCCACGGGATGTATGGGCACCATGGCAAGTTCAAGCATGGCAAGTTCAAGCACGGCAAGTATGGCAAGCACAAGAAGATGTTCGGTAAGCACAAGAAGATGCTCGGGCGCATGTGGAAGTGAGCAGAAAAAAAAAAACTGCAGTTACCGCAACGCCTTAGATGACGGACCGGCAAAGTTCGTGTTTGCTACTTCGAATACGGGAAGAATACGAACTCCGTGATTTTTTTTTTGTTTGTTTGTTTCTCAATTGGTGTACGATCAATAGTACTTTGATCAATCGCTCATAAGGAGTAGATATGTTCAACGATAGACATAGAATACAAACCTACATATTTTTTAGTTTTTGATCATATTAGCACTGTTTCTAAATATAGTAGTGAAAATAGCTCTTGTCACACTGGATTTGCATAAATAAAACCTCATCTGCACGGTCACCATGCGGTCAAGGAGCTGCCACATGGCCACCATGTGGCTGGGCTGCCCACCGCATGGTCACCGTGCGGACAATCACTGTAGCCATGTTGTTTAGTCTTCCCGACCAAATTCAATGTCTCTTCTTACCTCTGGCCAACTGCTGTTTAGTCTTCTAGACTTCTTCAGTTCTAAGTCCTCTCGTACGGCCACTGCATGTTGCATTTGCATACTAGTACCAGAGAAAATGACGACGAGCTAGAATTAGAACTTAGTTTATTCATAATTATGATCATCTGATCTCTTTGCTACTCGTTTTGTTTTGTCGAAAAGGAAAGGCTAGTGGGAGCCCGTTCACGGACTGCAAAAAGAAAGAAAAATTAAGGGTAAAGTAATTGTTGACTTAGATCAGCATCAACCAACGAAACAGCAGCTAACAGCAGCATCTTGCTTATGAAATCTAACATCCAATTGTTTCGAGTCGTCGGACGCCAAGCAAGAGATTAAAAAGAAGCAAATATGCTTACGAAGGGTGGCGGAATCTTCTCCCTTTTCCGTACGATTGCTTTTATATTTCTTACGCCATTATTTGTACTTTGTCATGTCATTTTCTCCGAATGAAATGAATTAAGCGATCATAAAAAAACTACGAACTACGAACCGAGGGGGGAGCTAGAACTAGAAGTCTAGAAGATTAAACAAAGGTAGTTAGGGGGCAAGAAGATGAGACATTGAATTTGGTCGAGAAGACTAAACAATATACTAGCTACAGTGGTCATCTGCACGATAGTTATACAGTGGACAGCTTAGCCCCCTCCACCGCACGGTGACCGTGCAGCAGCCCTTTCATTGCACGACGGTGGTCATGTGGACATAGATCCATACCAATTATTGGAAAAACCGCATGATAGCCGTGTAGATAAGGCTCTATTTTGTACAAATTCAGCGCGACGAGAGCTATTTTCGCTAATGCGTTCAGAAACTATGCTAATACGGCCAAAAACTCTACTTTTTTCATGTATAGAGCAGAAAAGGTACTTTTAACATGAGTTTTGCATGCCCGCGGTGTTATGTAGTACAATTTCTTCCATGATTTGTGTGCCCCGGCACAATTGTGTGAAAACTTCTTCATGCGGTGCGCAAAACTAACAAATAACAAGAAACAGCACTTCTAATACGTGGCAAGTAACTTTGCCCAGCAGTGGAAAATGAAGACATAGCAGCCCTTATGTAGAATACAAAGTATATGTATAAGTTTAATCCTAAGAATGCCCAAAATTATGACAGTAGACAAAATTGTTAGCGCCATCTTCTGATTAGCCCCATAGTAACAGAACCTGAAGACAGCATCAAGGAGATGGTTCAGTAAATCCAAACAGAAGATAGAAGAAGAAAATCACCTGATCTTACAGAAAACTATAATTTATAAGGATCATGAACTGTTTGAACTCGATTAAGTAGTGGTTGTCATGCTACATAAATCTTTCGTGTGGCTATTCAAACATGGGTAAGTATTGTTGCATTGACAGTTTTATCCCAAACCAAGGACTGTCACGTGCACAAAATTACTGTTCACACGTCAGCACTAGCGGCCGGCCAGCGAGACGTCCAGGACAATGTGCATGCGCAGAGTCCACGTTCAAAGGAATAGTTCATGAAGATTAGGAGAGATGTATTCATAGTTATTAAGGCGATAAGGCGAGGCGATTCACTCTTTACATCTTTTAAGTGCTAAGGCGTAAAGCGACACGACGCCTTACACACATCCTAAGGCGCCGCCTAGGCAACCGAGCAAAAACAACAGAGGGAGCAAAGAAGTAAGGAAGTGGAGATGAAAAGGATAAAAAGAGAAAAAAAAATAAAAGAAAGTCGTACTTCTGCTGCACGATCCGGCCGACCCATCACTGTTGATGCACGACCGGACCAGCCCATAACTTTATTCCTCTCTCGTTCTCTCTCTATTGCACTTCGAGTCTCCAAACGTTCGGTCGACGCTTCCTTATCCTCTTCGGCCTTCACTCTTCCCCTGCCCACCTCTCTCTCTCTGCGACGCGTCGACGCCGAAGCTACATGGCCTTCCTCATTGCCGCATCCCCTCTTCCCGCAGCGCATGGACACCATCCTCGTCCCCTTCCTGTCCTCTCTCAGATCCAGTCTCCCTCTCTCGTCCTCTTCCCCTTCCTCCCCTTCCTCATGGCAGCAGGGTGGCGGAGTCCGACGGCAGGGATGGCGGATCCCGCGGCGGGGATGGCAGATCCGGCGGCGGCGGAGGCCAATTTGACCGGTGGTGAGCCGGAATCTGCGGGGGTGAGGTAAGTTCTCTTCTCCTCTTGTCTCTTCCCTGCCCTCTCCCGTCCTATCCGCCACCGATGGGGGGGGGCGAACTCCGGCCGCAGGGTGGTCCAATCGATGGCAAGGAGGATTTGACGGTAGGAAAAAGGCAGATCTAGCGGCGAGGAGGTGGATTTGGCCGGGGGGAGGTCGATTGGACCAGCGGCGGTAAGACGGGGGTGACGCCTTGACCCACGGTAGCGCCTTAATGACCATGGATGTGTTCGTATTTAGTTAGGAAAGCAATAATCCAAATAGGTTAGTACAGGAAGTTTACGTGCTTGCTCAGGATGTTTTCAACTGTTCATGCATGCTAGTAGTCGTGTTTAGGACATTAGGCAAATTAGATGAGTCCATAACAGGAATGGTGCAATTACTCATTATAAAAGGAGATACTTGTACGTGGTTATGATCAAGTAAGAAAGATGAATTAATCTAGTCTCTCTCCTAAGCTTTTATCATCTAATCTATAGTCTAATCTTTCATCCCACAAAACCGATGCCGTCCGGCCTTCTTCCGAGTAGTGTTTACCCCGTCATGAACTAAGGTTCGCAATGTTTGTTATCGGAGCAGTCGATCCCTTCCCACGACTTCTGATATCATGGTGATGGTGACATATCATACTATCAGACCTACCAGAATAACATCATGATGTATGTTAGCCTGCAAACTAGCTATTGAACCAAATAGTGCATAGATCACCAATAGTTAGCAATATCTGCAAACCAACTGGGAAGAGTGGCTTGCCCAAATAAAACTAGAAGTAATTCAGAGTTAGCAGAAAGGACATAAAACTATATGAATAACTATATTTGAGTATTTGCTAACGTTGCAGCACAAGCCTTCATTTACTTATACTTGAAAATTCAAATAGAAGCATATTAGCATACATCATATATGATATAACCCTCAGAACACATTCCTCATAAAGGATAGAATCGTCGAATAATATCCAGTTCCCTTTCACCAAAGTCATGAAAGATGGAATCTTCAACTAAAGGCTCACCCATTGCAATTTCTTTTTAGGAAATAAATCAACCAAATTACAAAGTGAGAATATGTAAAAGCTCTGTTTGCGATCAAAAGTTTCCAGCAGAGCTCAGGCAACTATACACTTGGGACGTATAGTACTACTGTATGAGCTAAAAGGTAGCGAGCTATGCATAATTTTTCTTCATGTCAACTAAGTGTGTGTTTGGTGCCTTGAATGGAGTAGTCTTGAACCAATTGGTACGGAAAATGAGTTCGTTCAGGTGTTTAGTTGGTTGAATAAAACCAAACCATTCAGAATGAGATGGTTCAAGAAAAATGAATATTCCATGTTTATGTTGTATCATCCTATTCGGAAAAAAATCCCGAACCACACCGTTCACTCGAATTCCAATGCGCTTGATGACGTGGCGGCTTGATTTACGAGCTTTAAATGATCATATTTTCTAAACCGAGTATCCGATTTGCAATCCGATTGAACCGTTGTGTTCCTTGTTATTTAATTAACAAAACAAGACCACTCTTGGTATATTTTAGTGCAAAAAATATCATACGAATCATCATATCCCACCAACCAAACACCATCTTGAACCATCCATGACCATCATATTCCACTAACCAAACAAAATCATGTATCATCATATCCCACCAACCAAACACCATACTTGTATCATCTTATTCAGAACGATCCCATACTACCTGTACCATCCTATTCCATTCAACCTCATCACACCAACCAAACGCACCCTAAGACACCTTGGTTTCAGGACTCAAAACAACATTATGATTTATGACATTCTGCCGCTGACCGTGAGAGTGCAGACTCTTTTCCAAGTTCAAAGCATGACAACACAGCAAGATCACCCAAGACTCAAATTGACTGACGTTTTTCCCATGCTAGTTATTACCATGCACTCTAATGCTTGAACATACGAACTTCTAAAATTTCAACACAATGCCTTAAGATGTCATACTTATAACATGCACTACATTAGATAATTCCATTAACTTTAGTAGAACAATACATCCTTGATAAACCACTCCTGAGATAACAAAGACATATGTATGTAGTGAAAGCAATGCAATGTACAGGGCATCAACAGACATCTCAAATTCAACCATCAAGCAGCATAACCCACCTTTGTTTGGTAAATGCTACTGGTAAGTACTAAATAATTGGTGCAGAAACACCTTGTAGGTACTATAATTTTCCAAGTTTACTGGCCACAATTTCCAATGAATACATCTAAGGAACAAGAATCCCACTTCTCTAAGCATACCCAAATACATGCGATCAAGCTAGCTGTTAAGACTTAAGACCCTAGCACTCACTAGTAGGTATCATCGAGCGGTCGTAACTACTCGAAGCACCGATTGTTCCATACCATGGGATCGCATTAACCAAGATGTTCGCGGTATGCCTAGTTGCGTTACGCGGCGATCTAGATGGGCTCGGCCCTCTGAGAGCAGGCTGACGATGAAGAGGACGAGCAGGAGACGCGCTCACCAGGAGGTGGGGGCGAAGGGCAACGAAGAGGGAAGGAGCACAAGACTAGAAGCAGGCATGCGAGGGGCTGCGGTTGTTGGTTTCGAGCGTCGGCGTTGGGGCGCGCATCCGCGGCGGAGGAGGAGGGGATGAGTAAGCCGGAGCCGTTGCGCCGCCGCCCGATGCGTGTGTTCGAGTCGATTTGGCTGTTGGTCGGGTCGGGCTCATGTGCGCGCTTGCGGCTAGCAGGCAAGTCGGACAAATTTCTAGTCGTGATTGTCGCAGACACACAAGTCCCTTCGATCAGAAGTGTAGCAGAATCCGTTGTAGTCTAGCTGGTTAGGATACTCGGCTCTCACCCGAGAGACCCGGGTTCGAGTCCCGGCAACGGAAACACTTCTTTTTTTGGCTCTTTTTCTGGAAAATGTTATATGTTGATATTTAAAGTAGAATGGACTCAAAAAAAAAAAAAAAACTTTTGTAAAGAAAACCATCACCACTTAATCAGTGGTTGCCTCCATGTCACCACTCACCATCACCAGTAAGAAACCATTGTTCTCAAATCCACTGGATGGAGACAACCAAGCAATAGGCTTACAGGATCAGAAAACTTAGGCACGTGCAATCCAAAAGGCTATATTTTCAGGATACAGTTGAGTTTCCAGGTTTTTCCCAGGTTAGCGCTCCAGGAGGGGCGATAATTTTATGCAAAAGAAACGAGTGAGCAAACAGTCGACAACCATCAAAGGCTTTCCCTACTTTGGATTCAGTAAGATACGGTTTCAGCTAGCCGTGCTTTGAAAGGATGCTCTCCGCGACGCTGCGAGCTATCGGATGATAAAACTCGTGGGCCTCTGAGAAGATCCTCTGGGCCAGCATCTTCTCCTCACCGGAGCACCGGGCGAGCGAGCTGTAGAGAGGCCGGAGGTACTTCATCCTCCCTACTTGCTTCAAGCATTTCTCAACCTCGTTGAAGTAGCACCTGCAGCCGGTGGGGATTGCTAGCTGGAGAAACGCCACTTTGACGTCGTAGTCACGGCTTTCTGATAGCTTGTACCGTTCATCAAGAGCAGTAACCTGCACACAGACAACAAATGGCAACGGGAGCAGTTAATTTTTAGTCGTAAGTTTTGTCAATATGTTCGAATTTCGAAAGCCAAGTGTTGCACAGAATGCTATGTAATGACACAAATGCAGACTTTCACTGGTAGTGATTGAAAACCACAAATGATAAGCTAGATACTCCCAAACATTGTAGGGAACTCCAAAGCCTGAACACCTGAAGGTTTCCTTACTTCCTAGATCTTATTAGTGAATGGTCAGCTTTCATTGGTAGTGACTGCAAGCGGCAAATGAAAATCATCTTGAATCAGCTATAAACTGCCATGTGCTACTTATTACTGAGTATTGAACCCAAATTTTACATAAATTATCATGTGAACGTTGAAATTAGGTAGTGGGTTATTTGTAAATGAAAGGGGCAACATCACTGCATTTTTAATGACTGAACACTAAACAGTATTCAGCCATGCAATCTTCAAACACATTACTTGAACACACTGCTCCACCATCGATAAAGCGAGCGCGCGCGATGTAATTTTTCATGTGGACCTCCCACAGATTCTATAATTTAAAGCCAAGTGCTCAACACATTCATATATTATATTATTCTATATGGTAATAGTCTATAAAGTCCCATGAGCATAACTGATGTTTGAGCTAGTGACAGATTCAACAAATCCATCCAATCCATTTCAAATCCAACTACTACGCAGATTCTGGTTCTAATATCATTCTTGCGTGATGTCAAGTGTGCACTGTTCATGTGTATACTGTTCACACACCAATAGTTTCCTTGCATGGTTGATTGGTTTTCTTGTGTAGAAATTAGGTAATTGGAAAGGTTATCTATTAGGTAGGAAGATTATCATTTAGATTGATTTTATCCATATTTGTTCGAAGAGCCTTCTATATAAGGAGGCATATTATAATCGTTGGCATTAAACAATGAGAATACAATAGTCTAAGTCTCAACCCCTTTCGTCTCCCCAATCTATAGTCTTCCCTCTTCCCTCTCCCCTAGCAGCCGACGCCACCAGGCTATCCTCCTGGTGATGTTTACCCCTATGATCTAAGGATCATAACAACTTGGTATCAGAGCTAACACCATGGCTTCTGCTGCCGAGCTATCCCTACTAGATAACCTGATGGAGTCGATAAAGACGACGTTGAAGATGATGCTCCAATAGATTTAACCCACCCCATCAGAGGAGTTTGCCGCCCTATGTTGCAGCTCGAGGATGAGCTGTTTCACTGCGAGGGGTGTAATGTCATGGGCGTGGTATTGTTCACGTGTGCACTGTTTATGTGTATACTGATCACCCACAAATAGTTTCATTGGATAGTTGATTGGTTTTCTTGTTAGGTAATTGGAAAGATTATCTATTAGTTAAGAAGATCATCATTTAGATTGATTTTATCCATAATTGTTATAAAAGCCCTCTATATAAGGAGGCATATTGTAATCGTTAGCATTAAGCAATGAGAATACAATAGTCTAAGTCTCAATCCCCTTTGTCTCCCCAATCTATAGTCTTCCCTCTCCCTTAGCAGCAGGGTTAAGAAGATCATCATTTAGATTGATTTTATCCATAATTGTTATAAAAGCCCTCTATATAAGGAGGCATATTGTAATCGTTAGCATTAAACAATGAGAATACAATAGTCTAAGTCTCAATCCCATTTGTCTCCCCAATCTATAGTCTTCCCTCTCCCTTAGCAGCAGGGTTAGAAAACCCGACCGTGTTGATTCTTCATGCACGCAGAATCCAGATATCTTAGGTTGGTCGATAGAAAAAAAACCGGCGATTTTTTTATTCTTTTGATTCCTTTGCATGTGTAGCAGGCCCCCCAATAACCCTTTATTCCCTTGCTGCTCCACTTCAATTTGTTTTCTTTCTTGCTCCTGATTGCCTCCTCTTCCCTTCCTCTCTCCTCCATTAATCCATTTGCACAACCAGGCAAGAAGCCTGCCTCTTCCTCCCTCTCTCCTCCATTAACTTGGTTCACAACAGAGCAAAGACACACCCGAGAGCAAAGAAGCACAAGCATAAGCACAAGCAAGCGGGAGCGAGAACACAAGCACAAGCAAAGAGGTTTAAAACTTTTTTCTTCTACTTGTGGAGTTTTTGAGTTCATTGTTTGTAGGGATGAAGGAGAGATCGTAGTGTAGGAAACCATCTTGAATGCATTTGTGGAGGATTGTACATTTGGACCAAGGGTGAAATACTAGAGTAATTATAGTCAAATACAATGAACCAAGGGTACAGAATCATTTGTTGCAACAGGTTCTTTGTAAAGTACGGATAAAATGTACTCCAAAAACATAATAGCAAACCAGAACCTAACTGATTTCTACATAGTATGCAGGTGATAATAAATCTGAAATTATTTAACATGCAAATGAGTGTAAGTAAACCACCACAACTAGACTAGGAGGTGAGGACATGACACAAGATGCACTAACAATTTTCATCCTGTATGGATTATTGTAGGTAATGACTTCTAAATCCATCAATGTTTGGGACCATGGAGAGAGACTAGGAGGTGCTGGTTGGAAGTGCAGATATTGTAATCTAACAAAATCAGGCGGAGGTGTCACCCGCCTAAAACAACATCTTGCCGGGAGACACGGAGATGTTGTTGCTTGCAATGGGTTCCGTGAAGTCGAAGGCTCATGCTGGCAAGTCTTGAAGAAGCGAAGGCAAGAAAGAAATCTCTTAAAGATGAACGACTGCGAATGGAGGAAGCCGCAAGAGAGTCTGTAGCTTGTGGTCCATCATATGAAGATGCCTTTGATGATAACGAGGAAATGCAAATGGAATGGGCTCGTCGGGAGTCGTTAGAGTTACATCAGATGCAACAAAGGACTAGAGCCAGGGGTGCGACGTTTGAACATGGTGGTGGTAGTGGAAGTGGTACGGGAAGTGGGAGTGGAAAGGGAAGTGGAAGTGGCAGAGGTAGTGATACAGAAGCAATGCTTTTTCGAGGATGTTTGGCGGTCACGATCCATGAGAGTTGATCTCGATATTTTGCGCAGTCGGGCACCCGTCCAACCCCGCATTGATACAACACTTCGCAGAGAAGCAAAGTCAAAACTTGGAAAAATTTGGTCAAAGTGGTTCCATACTAATGACATTGCTGGAGTTAAGGCAGAGTGTCCCTATTTTCGTGCCGCCATCAAAGAGACACAAGAACTTGACCAAGGGGTTCCGTCACCAAGAGGGCATGAAATCGATGGGACATATCTTGATGCCAACGAACAAGAGGTCAAGGAGTACGTATCACAGTTCAAAGAAGACTGGGATATATATGGAGTCTCTATTATGTGTGATTCCTGGACTGGGCCTACACAAATGAGTATCATTAACTTCATGTTGTACTGCAATGGAAGAATGTTTTTCCATAAATCAGTGAATACAACTGGTGACATACAAAATGCTGACTTTTTGTATCGTGAGATTCGTAGAGTTGTGGAAGAAGTTGGAGTTAAACATGTCATGTAGATTGTGACTGACAATGGTGCGAACTATAAGAAAGCATGCCAACTGGTAATTGAAGAGTACCCAACTTTAGTCTGGCGACCATGTGCGCAATGATACACCGTCAACCTCATGTTGAAGGATATTGGTCAGTTCGAGAAGGTTGATGCAGTTGTCAAGGCGGCTAAGAGGATTTGTCGGTTCCTAAACAGCCACAGCCGCTTCCATAATGAAATGCGTCAACAAATTGGAGGGGAGATAGTTCGTCCAAACGCCACAAGGTTTGGAACCACATTCATTTTCTTGAAAAGTTTTAGGGATAGAAAAGCAAAGTTCACGAAGTGGATGGTGTCAGATGTATGGGGCTCCAACCATTTGAGCACAACCGAGGAAGGAGAATACATGTATTCCTGCTTCACAAGTAGACAATGGTGGTCGAGTATGGATTGGGTCATAAAATTGGTAGAACTAATTTACCGACTACTCAGATATGTCGACCAACAAAAACCCGCAACAGTGGCAGGAATGGTTGGAAAGACGTACGAACTCAATTTCGAACTTCAAGACGTACTGAAACAAGATGATGCCACTTATGGTCGTGTCATAAAGATTGTTAATAGGAGAATTGCAATGATGAAGGACCGCACGTACATAGTTTCAGGCAAGTTCATAGTTTCCTAAATCCAAATAAATATCACATATTTGTTGTATTTTTTTCTAACTGTCTAAGTGTGTTTGTTTGCACAAAGATCGTTGCTAAACCCGCAGAGCCGCTTTCTATAATGTGGGAAGAATCCATTTCGTCGCTTCCACGACAATGGCGATTCAAAGAATAGCCGATACACCCGAGGACGCAGTGCAGGCTCTAGGCGAGCTAGAACAATACCGTAATCGACGAGGTTTATTTGCCTCAAATGAGGCTCACATGAGTGCTAATCGTCATTCTGCAGGTAGATTGTTACGAACTTACATATACATGGAAAATGACCCATCACTATTAGTTTAACACAAATTTTATGTTACTTGTAGCTACATGGTGAATGATGTTTGGAGCGCAAACACCGACATTAACAAAATATGCCTTGCGGATTGCCTCGCAATGTGTTTAAATCCGATGGATATGAACGAAATTGGAGCACATTTGCATTGGTACATACACAATTGAGGAACCGTCTTGGATACAAGAAACTACATAAACTCGTGTATGTCCACTACAATCTAAGGCTACGATTGCAAGAGCATGAGACTAGAAATGAAGATAGGGATGTAGATCCTTTTGGCGATCTAATCAATGCCACTCTGTACGACAGAGAGAACACAATCCACGGGTGGCTTGATAGCTCCATGATACAATCAGAGCCCCTACTAGACGAGGAAGGTGAGCCCCCCATGCCATCTATAGTTGTAGTTGATGTCATCCCTCGAAAGGAATTGAATAAAGCACTAGATGATGAACCATTGAAGCAGTGGACAAAGAAAAATATTGGCAAGAGTCATCTTGGGAAAAGAAAATATTGTAGCCAACCAACTGAAAAATTGGCTGAAAACTTTGCCTCACACAAACAAGGAAACAAGTGCCTGACAAGAAGAAGAAAAATGCCATTGAGGAGGATATTGTGGGAAGCGACGAAGAAACAGAAAGTCCGCCATTTGATGAAGTCCAAGATACAAAGAGTCCAGTGATAGTAGCTCTCGTCGTCCGATGATGGTGCGATGGTGGGGCGCTCATGATGCGAGGCAAGACCAACCATTGGAATTCACCTGCGAGCAAAACTTCACGCATGCTACTCAGGATGAAGACCATGGTTGTCATGCTTCAAAACAATTTCATAAGACCTACACGAGGGGTAAGGGTCGCCAAAAAGATCAATCTCAGCCACATGACTCTTCTTCCTATGAATCGCATGCTAGCTCAAGATCCGCTCCGGACTTATGAGCGTCGAGATGTCAATCTATTGCCTTACGGAGATGATTCTCATTTGTCGGACGTCTCTTGATCCTAGTTTCCATTACGGTCTTGTGTCCTTCAATACCAATACCAGAAACGTTTACCAGTGGGTCGAACCCACATATTACTGTTTGAATATGTCCTCTTACTATTCCAATGGGCCAAAAGCCAATATAAATACATGTACAAGGATGGAACAAATGCAAATAACACCCTATACAATATATATATCTAACACCCCCTCAAACTCATGGTGGATCAACAACACCGAGTTTGGAGAGGTAAGTTATCTTGAGCTCAGTGCATGCCTTAGTGAAGAAATCGCTAATCAAGTTCAGAGGCACATCTTGAAGAGCAATAACTTGGTCTTGCACTGCGATCGCATGTATGAAGCATCCACTCCAATGTGCTTGGTAAGCTCATGTTTCACGAGTCACGAGCAATCTTGATCGCACGATACTATCGATAGAAGCGAGTCGGTCTTTGAAAGCGAAGCGCCAAAATCTGCAAGGAGCCACCGAAGCGGGTGATCTCGGTATCAGCAAAGTGCCATGGCTCTCAACTCAGCCTCAGCGCTCGAACGAGAAACTGCAGTTTGCTTCTTAGTCTTCCAGGCAATCAAGGAGGAACCAAGGAAAACACAATAGGCGAGAAGAGACCGCGATCGAATGATCGCTAGCCAGTCTCGCATCGTAGTCGTGAAGTCAGAAAGAAGCTGAACGAGAAAGAAAAGGCGTCAGTGAGGGTTCCACGAAGATATCGAAGAACACGAAGAAGGTGGCGTAGTGGAGCCGAGTGGGAGCGAGACAAACCGACTCGGGATGTGAATCGGGTGAGAAATGTCGGTCGAGTAATCCCAAGGTAGACGAGGCTCCGGCAATATGGCGATAGCGAGTGGGATCCTCAAGAGGCTCACCATCGATGGGGCGAAGGTGAACACCTAACTCCATAGGAGTATCCACTACGCGCTGATCAGTGAGACAAGCACGAGTAAGGATATCCTGAAGGTACTTCTCCTGGGAGAGATAGTAGCCCTCAGGCGTAGAAGTGATCTCAATCCCAAGGAAGTAACGAAGAGGGCCCAAATCAGACATCAAGAACTGCTCACTGAGACGCTCCTTCACAAAGGCAATGTACTGAGAGTCATCTCCAAGAATGATCATGTCATCCACATAGAGAAGGAGGAGCGTCAGGCCCCGTGGAGAGGTGTGAACAAAGAGAGCGGTCGTGAGCACCGGCAGAGAAGCCGGCGGTGACAACAACAGAGGAGAAGCGATCAAACCAAGCACGCGGGGCTTGTTTTAGCCCATAGAAGAACGACGAAGCGACAAACCGCACCATCGGGGACGAGAATACCCGTAGGCGTTGCATGTAGACCTCCTCACGCAACTCGCCATTGAGAAAGGCATTCTTAACATCCAATCGAGAGATGGGCCATTTGGCGACAGAGGCCACCGCAAGGAGAGTACGAGCGGTGGTCATGTGAGCAACAGGCGAAAGTCTCATCGTGAGTCGCGACCATGCTCTCGCTGAAAACCACGCGCTACAAGACGAGCCTTGTAGCGCTCAAGAGAACTCATCCGGCGAGTCTTTATCTTGTACACCCATTTACACGTGATAGGAGTAACATGCGCAGTAAGGGCACAAGATCCCAAGTGCTAGTGCGCTCCAGCGACAATCTCCTCGGACATCGCAAGTGCCACTCGGGGTGGCGGCGACCTCCACCATAGGTCGTAGGCTCGAGAAAAGCGTGGCGGCAAAGCCATAGCGCGCAGCGGTCCGATAGTGTGGCGATCACGAAGAGCATATCACGGGAGGAGAAGGCGAGCCGGACCCAAAGAATGATGGAGAGGAAGGAGGAGGCCGAGGACGACGAGAGTAGTGCAAGGGTAAAGATGGAGCCTCAACAAAAGAGCGAGAAGGAAAATCCGGTGGCGGAATAGATGGGCCGGAGGAGTAGATGGAGGATGAGTAGAAAGCAGTGGTGGAAAGGAGAGTCGGAAAAATCGAAGGAGATCGACTCAAGAAGGGAATCCGGCCGACATGGGGAATGAGGGTAGTAAGGACGGGACTCGTCAAAAGTGACATCCCGAGAAATCCTCGTCAGACGAGCAACGTGGTCATAACAACGATAACCCTTATGCTCAAGATCAGAGCCAAGAAAAACACACTCAATCGACCGATCGGCAGTGCGCTCACGAGTGGAAGAAGAACGAAAGCAGAACCACGACCAAAATCTGCGAAGATGGTCAGACTCGGGCTCGACCAAAGAGACGCTCAACAGAGTAGAACCACAAGAGCGAGAAAGGTCATGAGGTTGATCGAAAAGCGAAGAGAGAGACCTCGGCCCGAAGTGAGGGGAGCAGAGGAGGCAAGCATGAGGCGCGGCGCGGTCTCAAGCAAGTGACGATGTTTACGCTCGAGACACCATTCGAGCGTGAGCACCGGGACAAGAGTCTCGAGGAAGAGTGCCACGCCACGAGAAAACGACGCGCAAGCGGAGAGAGATACTCACCAAA
Organism: Hsuehochloa calcarea; assembly: GCA_036346395.1. Classification (NCBI taxonomy): domain Eukaryota; kingdom Viridiplantae; phylum Streptophyta; class Magnoliopsida; order Poales; family Poaceae; genus Hsuehochloa; species Hsuehochloa calcarea. The sequence continues at coordinate 4,409,539 of CM070597.1, forward strand.
GCAGAAGTCGGCCACGAAAAACACGAATGATCGAATCAAACGAGTCGCGAACCATGGTGGCGAACATCCGATAAATAGAAAGAACTCGTCGCGCTCGGACATGAAGTAGATCCAAGTATAACGAGAATAATCATCAATAAAGATCACATAATAGCGATGACCCCTTTCAAACGAAGGGAGCCGGACCCCAAACATCGAGTGAACAAGATCAAAAGGACAAGTAGAAATAGAATCACTAGTGGGATAGGGGCTGCAATGCTTGCCAAGCTTGCAACCCATACAATGTAACGATGTGTCCCGAAATGCACCCCAAGAACACCACGACCAACTAAAGGCGATAGACGCGAGCCACAGAGATGACCGAGACGATGGTGCCACCGAGCAAAAGATGTAGGAGGACGCAAAGAAGAGCAGAAGCGAGAGGTAGTGGTAGTGGCCGGGTCAGCGGAGTCGGCGGAAGGAAGATGAAGCGGTCGAGCTCCCAAAGACGCTGCGAATCACGGCGCCAGAGGGCGATGACAAGCGAGTCCCCGTCGGGCGGTCTGAACACAACAAGAGTCGACTCAAGAACAACACGACAGTTGTGATCGGTGATCGACCAAATAGACATAAGCTGCATAGTAAGCTGAGGAACATGGGAAACTGCAGGAACATGAAAAGAAGAAGTGGAAAGGAGGCCTCGGCTGAGTAACGGAAGAGGGTACCATCTGCGATCTGAGCAGTGGAAGAAAAATCGGTGGACCGCACGAAATAAGGTGGGTAGAATCTGTGTCATGTGAAAAGAAGCACCAGAGTCCAAGATCCACGGAGACAAGGTACTGACGAGGAGGAGGCGGAGGCGAGGAAGATCTGGCGAGAAGCAAGAGCCAAAGGCGTAACCCGAGGAGTCCGAGGATGAGCCGACACCGAGGCGCCAAGCAAATGAGAGAGAAGGCTGGCGTGTGGCGTCACCAGAGGAGCCCTGGCGAGAGGGCCATCCACGAGGGAGGAACCTCGAGCCCTTCGGGGACGCCCGCCCGACGACTCTGTCCCTCCTCCGCTTGTAACAATCCCGATACTGTGGCGGCCAAGACGGCGATGATGAGGTGCAGTGGAGACCCGCAGAGAAACAGCAGCACCACCGGAGGAGCCGGAGAAGGGGTCACGACGGCTTGAAGAGGCGCAAAGGAGCAGATCTTGGCGGACAAAACGGTACGATCCCGAGCCATACCACGGTGACGAGTCTCCTCGGACGCGACACTCGTGAGGCCTCCACCAAGCTCGGGCGAGGTGACGAGTCAGAGCCGAGGCCGCATGATCTCGAACTCGGCCGAGACGCGTCGGGAAGTCGTAGAGGCGGTGAGTCTCTGGCGAGCACGGCCGCGCCACGCAGGACAGTCCGGCAGACATCCGGCCCAGAGAGTCAAGTCGACGCCACACTCGACAACCACGGTAGAAGTCATCAACGGTGGCATCAAGTCAAGAGAATGTGCACAGTGCACAACCGAGATACATAGCATCGCTCGTCGGTAGGTAGTGAGCTCGGGCGCTCCACATAAGGCGTGTCGTCGGCGACTCCGCCACATCCATAGAGATGGTTACGCATGCTACCCACTAGGATGGCGGTAGCACGAGCCTCGACCTCTGCCCAACCTTCGTGGCGTGTACCTCGGTCGGTAGAGCTCTAGCGCCCCTCCAGTCAAAGCATTGTTGACCTCCGGTCGCTTCGCCCGCACCAAGCAGAGAGAGTGGCGGTCTTGGCGGTGTAGGACGAGGCGACAGTGGCCGCGATGAATGACCCAGAGACGCTGGGTGCTGAGGTGAATCTTGAGGTGAACGGCCCACTCCGGAAGTTCGCCCCATCAAACGAATCGGGGAGCGGGATGGCGAAAAAGCCTCCCAGAGAAGCCATCACCACTTTTTTTTTTTTTTTTTTTTTTTTTTTTTTTTTTTTTTTTTTTTTTTTCTTCTTCCTTTCTTTGGTAGGCTCGGCCAAAGAAGGAGACACTGAGGGGAACCTAGGGTTCCTCCGATCCTCCGAGCGGCGGCAATGGCGCCTTGCCGGGCCGGAAGGCAGCGCATGGCTTCAGGCAGGGCCTTGGCGGCGCCGCTTCGGGCGGAGCCTGGGCGCTCGGCGGGCTTCAGCGGAGGCGCTTCAGCGCTTCAGCAGGCGTCGAGCGGCACGGCGCTTCAGCACGCGAGGCACGAGAGGCGGAGGGAGAGGCCTTGGCGGCGCCGAAATGGAGGCGCGGCCTTGGCGCTGGCGCGGAGGCGCGGAGAAGCGCGGCGGTGCTCGACCCAGCGATCCGGCTACGGAGGATCGGCGTCGGCCGCTCGACCGGCGTGGATCCGAAGGCGGCGGCGCTCGACCGGACGCGGATCACGGCCGGCGGCGGCGGGCGGCTACGGAGCGGCGGATACGACGACGGCAGGCAATGGCGGCTACTGAGCAATGGCGGCATGAGCGGGAGGACGCAGCGGCATAGCTGATGGCATGGCGGTGGTGGCTAAGAGGTAGGGTTTCAAAACCCTAGCTCTGATACCATGTTTGAATATGTCCTCTTACTATTCCAATGGGCCAAAAGCCAATATAAATACATGTACAAGGATGGAACAAATGCAAATAACACCCTATACAATATATATATCTAACAATTACCAACAACTTTACAATCATTGGTTACAATATGCACACGAAACACACACTTGGGATCAATACAAGGCTCACCTAGCACAATTTGAAGGACTTATACTCTATGATAACAACGACTACATTACACAACCTTCGCGTTTCTCGACAATGTATTGGTATGAATTACTTCTCATTATTGTTTTTGTATGCTAGTCAGGCTATCGTTCATTATCATTAACTTATGTTTTTTATTATATTACATGCTTTAGAACACTTGGATGAGAGGACTGCTCTGGAGAGTGAAGCAACCAAGGATGACTTTTTATGTACATCTTGAAACATTTTCTCATTAATATTTACATTATTTCAAATTTAAATTTCATAATTATCATTTTCACCATTTCCGGTTTTTCTGGGTTTTTTCCGGTTTGACCGGTTACCGGCCGGTAAAATTTCGGATTCAAAAATTCAAAATTTGAATTCATACTGGTTTTTTCCGAAATTTCCGAATGTAGGCGCATCGCTATCACTTCATACCGAATTTCATCCGTGCGAGATTTCGATCCTCCTTAGCACCACGCCACCCGACTATCCTCTCGGTGATGTTTACCCCTATGATCTAAGGATCATAACAAGTAAACCAAACATACTTAGGGATATATGCTTCTGCCACTCTAATTCTGATTCTAGCTCCACTTCCCTAGATAAACCAAAGTCTATAGGTTGATTTGCTCTAGACAACCTTTCTCAACAGGCGTGAATATTCTATTTATTTGGCATTTAGTGCGAGTGCATAATTTGACAATAGATAGGATATCCTTGGTCTCAAGGGTGGTACAACCTATTCTAACTGATCATGTAACATATCATGAACATTTTGATGTGATAAAATTCTTCAATGTTGACCTAAAATGCATTTACTGTATACTGACTGATCAACTAACCATGGATGATATGTAAGAACATGTTTCACTTAATTCTATTGGAATCTGACTCATTCCTATAATCCTATGTAAGTTAACTGATCATGTAAACACAATTATTACAGCAGCATATAATGGGAGAAGAAATTTCATGCATTTGAACTGAGCAAAACATGCAAATAGGCTATGCAACATTCTGCAATGCTTAACATTTCGTGATAAGGCCGAAATAGCAAATGTGTAATCCTACATACTATAAAGTCACTAGATGCTGCACTAAACCATCACAAGCAGAAGAGCAAATTCCATGTATAACGTCAAAAGTGCTTTTCATGACAGGAGAACCAATGTCACTTTCACGGTGGCTAACTAGAAACTCCAAAATCAACATTTACTGTTGGGTTGAAAAAGATTAAGCGCATGTATACAAAGATGAAAACTATTTTAGAATGGAGGTAGTAACAAAAGAGAGAGTATCAACAAGAATTCATACCTGTGAGGCTTCAACATCTGTGGGCAAATTTTCCAAGTAAAGCTCCCATTCTCGTCCATTCCAGTCTGCCAACTCCTCGTCACTTGGAAGTTTTCCAGACTTAAACTCTGCAGATAAGGAGCAAATCTTTTTATAAATAGCTGAATCTGGTTCCATGGCATCCAGAGGGATACCAGTCCCCTCAACCCACAGGTTAAGGTCAATTTGGTTTTCTATCCCAGGTACATTGGCTTTCAGGAATTCAAGAAATGTCTCCGTATCTATAGATTGGAACTTGAAGGTGGCAATATACTTCTTCAGGAACTCATCAAATGCAGGCCGGCCAATCTAACACAACCAACAAACAGAGCACAGTACACATTCACAATCTGTCATAAAAATCTCACTGGCTTCAATTAAAGAATGTCGCAAAACAGAGTAAACCAAATAATTGTAATGTTACACCCACCTGGCGCTCAATGCGCCAAAGAAACTGGAAGCCTTTCTCATAGGGCACTTTTGAGTACACATCATCAGGGTCAATCCCTGCCATCTTCGGCTTCAGCTTGGTAAACTCCATGTTATCCTTAAACCTCTCCATCATTCTGTTCAACCCCCTCCATCCAATGCCCATGTTTAAGGCTGCCCGCTCCTCACCTTGCACCACCTCAACAATCCTCCTCTCAGCATATGTTGTGAAGCCCTGTACACAAAAACAATAATATGATTTTACAGCATAAGAATTTTAATTCAATGTGTGGGTCTCATTTGTAACAGTTAGGACCAAAAAAGATGGCAATCTATTATATAATGAGTTTTAGTTTAATACAATTGCAACTCAGTTAATCCAATGTTCCAACTAAAATTATATTGCTTAAGGCTTTTGCCCTTAATTCTACTAGGATCTGTACATATATTCTCAACAGTGCGAAGTGTAGCCCAAGCGGATGCACAGGTTAAGGGCTAGTAGCTACAAATTTTGCCGGCCCCCATTCATCTGTTCTGCTCCCTTAATAGCATTGGGACATGAATGCAAAGTATGTAAATGCAATTTCAAATTCACCAGCTTCATGAATCACCTAACATGCAAAGCAAATCTAGACAACAACTACAACAAGAAGAAGGGTTCACCTCATTTAGCCAGAAATCCTCATTGGTCTTGTTAGTGATCAGATTGCCGGTCCAGCTATGTGCGAGCTCATGTGCAACCAACTGCGCCCCTGTGGCGTCCCCCTTGATCGCCGTAGGAGTGAGGAACACCATCCTGGGGTTCTCCATGCCTCCGTAGGGGAAACTCGGCGGCAGCACCAGCAGATCAAACCTCTCCCACTCGTAGGGCCCAAACAGCGCTTCCCCGACCTTGACCATGTCCTCCACCCCGGCGAACTCTCTCGCCGCCTCGTCCAAAACCTTGTCCCCTCCCTCGGCATACACCCGCGTCCTCGGGCCGAGGTCCCTGGACCCGATACCGCCGGCGGCGAACGCGAAGAGGTAGGGCGGCACGGACTGCTCCATCTCGAACTCCTCAACGATGCGGCCGAGCGCGCACCATAGCGCGTCGTCGCAGGCACCGCGGTGGTCGGAGGGTAGAGGGTCCCGGCGGGAGGCGTGGCGCGCGGCGGCGACGGCGGAGAGCTGGGAGGGGATGTTGAGGAGGAGGGAGAAGGTGATGCGCGCGGCGGGGGTGTCGTGGCAAGGGAAGATGGAGCGGGCGTGGATGGAATGGCACTGGGAGAAGACGAAGGGGAGGGAAGACGCGGTCTGCGGCGGGGCGAGCCACTGCAGTGCGGAGGCGGCGGGGGAGGTGGAGAAGGTGAGGCGGAAGGAGGAGGTGTCGGGGGGCAGGGTGAGGGTGAGGGCGGAGCCGAGGACGGGGTCGGCGTCGGCGGCGAGAGAGAAGGGGATGGGGGCAGGCGGGTCGGAGACGGTGGAGGCGGAGCGAACAGTGAGGGCGCGGGTGTCGAGGAGGAGGTCCCCGGAGTGCGGCGCGGAAAGGGTGAGGAGCGCGGAGGCGTGGATGGTGGAGGCGGCGAAGTCGAGGTAGAAGGCAAGGGCAGCATGCGCTGTGACCGGGCTGGCGCCGTCGGTGTAGGAGTGGGGATCCACCGGCGCCATGGCTGCTTCGGCGGAGGGGATGGAGATGGGATGGGAGTTCGGTGGGGGTTCGGTCGAGTGAGTCGACGTCCAGGGCTTTGGTTTAGTTTGGTCCAGTCGAGGAAAGCTTCGCTTGGAATGCTCCTGTAGTGTGAACCTGCGATCACTGATCACAACGAAGACATGCAACGCCAAGCCTTAAAAAAACGGACTTGATTGCGTAAAATTTTCTTATCCATAGACTACTTACAATTATAAAGTATTAAAATTATAATTATAACACAAAGTGATGTACAATTTTACTATAACTTTTAATTCTATTTATTTTATATTTTTTTTGTATATATAAGATTCACTTAGATTTACTTTTTATCTATTTTAGAGAGAAAAATTGCATTTGTATGGTTCATCTATATTTACTTTTGTTTATTTTAGAAAGAGACAATCTGATCCGTAGAATGTTAATTCAATAGTGAGAAAATATAACTGATGAAAAAAAATCAGTCACATGAAGCATAGTGACGAGGATTAAAACCTCTATTTATTATTTAGTATACAGAGACTATACGTCTTCATATTCGTAAACCCTAAAGCTAACGACCTCACTGGTCGTAAGAATTCCAGAGGTTGCATAGTACCCAATCTGGTCGGACATGGTTCCAAACCAAGTCTCCGACCACCAAATGCTCACAATGCTTTGAACTGATGTTTGGATCTACGACCAGACATATGCTTTACTGTGTGACGAATGGAACATGTGCTATATATTCCATACCACGCGACGTTACGATACTGAAGTACTGTTACATGACTCATGGACATATAACCGCACGACAGTTGATACATTATCAACAGACACCTCTCTTCAACCAGACGCGTTGCTTCCCGAACAAGCGTCTCCTCCAAAGACAACTGCCAACCCTTCATCAACTATATAAGGAGGAATGCGATCAAGATAGAGAGGCGGAATGTGAATATCATTTGGGAGACACCCTCAAGAGCCTTGTACTCTCGAATTAGTCTTTAGTCTAAGTTTTATACACCCTTTGTAATAGCCAGCTCAAAGCAATAAAGAGCAGTCTCACTACATTCTAGAAGATACACGTCATCCTCTTTTCATTTATATATTCATAAGATCGGCGATTTGATCGTCGACACCGGGCGCCGTCAAGTGGGGAGAAGGCGCAAATCTTCTAAAGGAAGTCTTTGCTCGTCAAATCCTCGTCCATCCTTCTGTTCATGAGATCATGGCAGGAACTTGGGACGAGGAGAATTGATTCGATCTGGACAACTACTCCAACCTCGACATGGACGCCTGCATCCAGACCATGCAGGGTGATTGGACGTCGTCCTCTTCCTCCTCCGCTGGTTCGCAAGTCGCTGACAACGCCGAAGTCGAGCAAATGGACGAGGACGCACCACTGCAACAAGTGGAGCTTCTCGAGGGACATGACATTCCGATCAGTTCGGAGTGTCCAAAAACCTCTTCAAGCCCGATCTTTCCGACCGGCAAAAAAGGTGATGAATTTTCAGCCCTGCAATCCGAGAGTCAAAACACTCTCGACACCATCATGGTTGATAGGTATTCACCCACGGCTTCTTGGAATTCCAGGAGCCAACCGACATCTGGTAACGGTGTCGATGGAACCCTCACCGGCCATGGGCCGAGTGGGGATGATAAAGCTCAGCATACGATCAGCAGTTCGCCGTATCAGGCTGAGTCCGCCACAGAGGCCTCAAGAGGTTCTCATCTCCGACCGGTCTCCGCTGTGGAAGTGTCTGGTAGAAGTACTACGAAGCTCTCCACTGAGTACAGTGGAAACTTTTCAGAGGATCGATGCTGGAAACACGAAGTCAATGCGATCGGAAATACTGATCGCAATGCCATGTACGGTCCTGCACCCGCTACCTCACCACCATGTGTTGATGGAAATGGCGCGGGCAATCAAGCACCAGCTACCAGAGGCAACAGAGTTGATGGACGTCCATCAGTTAATTCATCTGGTTCAGCCCCACCGAGAATGACAGATCAAGTGCGGCCAGGCACGAGGTTAAGAGAAGGTTCGGATCTGCAAACGCCAACAACCTCGATGAATCCTCTGAGACCATCCGTAACGGTACAGAATCTGCAGCGCATTCGTAATATTTTAAATAATACTGATCCTGCTTTAGCAGGAGCTCCAGATTTTGTCCAATTGGTAGGACAAGTGTCGGAGATTCTCCAACAAACCGTACAGCGTACAAAAGAATACCGAGAACGGTGAACACCACAAAGTCAAACCATGACTTCGTCCCAGCGTTCTTCCCTCGGCGGAGGGCGACATGCGTATGTTGAGAATCAATCAATACCGCAACCTCCTCGACGTTTCCAACCAATGAGTCACGAGAGAAGGAGATTGTTCTGGACAAATACACCTCCCTCTCGTAGAGAGGGTCATTCACTTGGTCCGAACGATCTTCGACATCGTTTGAACCAGGCAGGTGATCGAGAGCATCATAATGCTCGTGATCAGGTCGGGACGCCGGAGCCTCAGTTCTCTAATCTAAGGAACCGGTCCCCAACAGACCACAATCCGACTCCTTTCCAAAGAGGTGTCATGAATCATCCGCAGTCGCCAGCTTTCTGCAGGCTCCGTGTCAGTCGCGTTGGCCTAACCGGTTTCGACCGGCCAACATAGACAAGTTCAATGGGTCTCAGAACCCGTTAGAATTTCTCCAGATCTATACCACCGCCATCAGAGCGGCTGGTGGTGATGAAAACGTAATGGCCAATTACCTACCTACGGTGTTAGAAGGATCTGCCCGGTCATGGTTACTTAACCAGCCGGTCGGATCAATCTACACTTGGGAACAGCTCTGCGATCTCTTAATCGTGAATTTGCAGGGTACGTACGACCGCCCAGGGAAGGAAGATGATCTACATCGGATCCGGCAGAACCCAAAAGAAACTCTCCGACAGTACATCAAGAGGTTCAGCCAGGTTCGTAATTCCATACCCGAGATTGCAGAATCTTCTGTAATTCAGGCATTCAAGGCAGAATTGAGGAACCGGAGATTCACGGAGGATATAGCTATGAATTCCCCCACGAACAACCGCCGGGCTATTCGATATGGCGGACAAATATGCAGCTGCTAGTGAGGCAGTCGAATGGAGCGAAGCTGTAGATCGAAAAGACAAAACCCCTCAATCTGGTTTAGAAGAGCCTGAGAAGAAGAATAAGAAAGTTCTCAAGAAGAAGAAGCATCGCAAGACGGATGGTAAGGAGGTCTTAGCGGTCCCGGAAAAGCCTACCAAAGGTAAGATGGACTATACCGGTCGAGGTAAAGCAAATATTCCGACCGATGGATATAAAAAGGGTAAGAAGTGGTGCCCGCTTCACCAACAGGCTGGACACGATCTGCGTACCTGCCGTGTTTGGCAAAAGAAATTGGAAGATTACTATACAGGTAAAGGGACGCTTCCTTCAATACAAGAGTTGGGGGAGGCCAGCTCCAAAAAGGATAAAGATGGCGACGAGGAGATGGAATACCAAGAACATCAGCACACAATCAACATGATCTTTGGAGGATCTTCATCGTACCACCCGCGACGTCATCTGAAAGCCGTGGGGCGGGAGGTCAACCTAGCATAATCTCCAATCAGTATCAAGCCTTCGAGGTGGTCGGACACCGTAATCTCCTTCGGCAAAGAAGACTGTTCCCATTCATCGACTCGACCGGGTAGGTTCCCTATTATAGTTGAGCCTACCATTAATAATTGTAAGGTCAATAGAGTCTTGATAGATGGAGGTAGTTCTTTAAATATATTATTCTCGGGAGCTTTAGAAGAAATGCAGGTTCCTAAGTCAAAGGTAAAGTCAGTAAAATATGCTTTCCATGGCATAGTCTCTGGCTCTACCGCCAAACCGATAGGACAGGTGTCCTTACCGGTTACGTTCGAAAGTCCTGATAACTTCCGAACGGAAAAGATTTCGTTTGACGTGGTCAATTTTGAGACCGCATATAATGGGGTCCTTGGTCGTTCGGCTCTAGCAAAGTTCCTGATAGCCACGCATTACGGTTATCAGAGTTCGAAGATGCCAGGACCAAAAGGTGTCATCATGGTTCGGGGAGATCAAAAAATAGCTTATGTTTGCGATCGAAGATCTTTAAAACTGGTCGATGAGCTTCCGACTAGAAATACTGACTCTTCTGCGATGCAGGTCAAGCACTCCAGACCAAAGTTGACACCCAAACCCTTCGATGAGACAAAAGAGGTGCCCCTCGACAAAGGCATTTCTCCGAGAAACGCCAGGTTGGGAGACATCGACAGGTCAGTTCCGAAGTTACTGATCGGAGAAGGACTCAACCCTAAATAGGAAGAGTCGCTCGTCTCTTTCCTCCGAGCAAATCAGGATGTTTTCGCTTGGCAAGCGTCCGACATGCCCGGAGTCCCCAGGGAAGTGATCGAGCACAGGTTAGCTCTCCAACCTGATAAAAAGCCGGTCAAGCAGAAACTAAGGCATTTTGCACCTGACCGGAAGGAAGCGATCCAGTCGGAGATTGACAAACTCCTCGAAGCTGGGTTTATTCGTGAAGTCCATCACCCTCAGTGGCTCGCTAATCCTGTAATGGTTAAAAAGAATAATGGGAAATGGCGAATGTGTATTGGCTTCACAGATCTTAATAAAGCTTGTCCGAAGGACGATTTTCCCCTTCCTCGCATTGATCAGCTCGTAGACTCTACCTCCGGTGCGAGTTACTAAGCTTTTTAGATGCATATTCAAGGTACCACCAGATAAACATGAGTAAAAATGATGAGGAGAAAACTTCCTTCATCACACCATATGGCACTTACTATTATGTTAAGATGCCTTTTGGTCTCAAAAATGATGGTGCAACTTTTCAAAGGTTAATGCAAAAAACTTTCAGCCCGCAGGTAGGTCGGAATTAAGAAGCATATGTAGATGACTTGGTTGTGAAAAGCATCAATGCAGGCGATCATATCCTTGACCTACAAGAAACTTTCAACAACTTGAGAAGACATAACCTCAAGTTAAATCAGGAGAAATATGTGTTCGGGGTCTCTGCTGAAAAGCTTCTTGGTTTTCTAGTTTCGGCTAGAGGTATCGAAGCAAATCTGGCTAAGATAACAACTATCAATCAGATGTGTCCCCCGACAACAAAGAAAGAAGTACAAAAACTAACCGGTTGTATGGCGGCATAAGTCGTTTCATAGCCAAAGAAGGCGAGAAGGATTACATTTCTTTGAACTTCTTCTAAGCATGGGAGTTTTGAATGGACGAAAGAAGCCAACGGCCTTTGAAAACTCAAAGAGTACCTTGAAGCCCCGGTCTTAGTCTCTCCAAGACCGGAAGAAATACTGTTGATTTAGATAGCTGCGACGCCACAGGCTGTCAGCGGTGTACTGGTTGTAGAGCGTGAAAACGTTCAACGACTAGTATATTACGTAAGCGAAGTCTTGCATGGACCAAAGAAAATATATCCACAGGTACAAAAGTTATTCTATGGTCTCCTTATGTCTTCAAGGAAACTAAGACATTACTTTCAAGCCCACAAAGTGGTCGTACCTACAGGATATCCCTTAGGTCAAGTCCTTGGAAACAGGGAATCATCAGGACGAATAGCAAAATAGGCAATTGAACTAGGGACGTTCGACCTCTATTTTATCTCACGAACAGCTATAAAGTCTCAGGCAATAGCATAATTCATTGCCGAATGAACAAACCCAGAACCTAAGCAAGAACTCGAGTACGAGCACCGCGACGAGTGGACAATGTACTTTGACGGTTCATTAATGCTTAAAGGATCGGGGGCTGGAGTCGTCTTGATATCCCCTACTTGCGAACACATTAAGTACGCTATCCAGTTTAACTTTCCTACTACTAGCAATGTAGCAGAATATGAAGGATTGCTGGCAGGACTTCGAGCAGCTTATTCGCTCGGAATTCGCAAATTACTAGTGAAAGGCGATTCTCAACTAGTAGCGAATCAAGTAGGGAAAGAGTATCAATGCTCAAGTACCAAGATGTCATTTTATCTGGCGGAAGTACGAAAACTCGAAAAGCACTTCTTCGGTTTTCATATCCAACATATTCCTAGGAAGGAAAACTTTCTAGCAGATCAGTTGGCACGGATGACCTCCACAAGGTCCACAATCCCGCCGGGAGTTTTTCTTGAGCAACTCGATTCACCCTCGGTAGTCGAGCTTTCCGAGAACATCGATGGTTCACATCAGGTCAATCCAATTGATTCTGATCACATGGATGCTCCACAGATCGGTGACGATCATGGTAGAGATTGGATGACATCGATCTACAATTATCTTCAGCATGACCTAATTCCAGAAGATAATGTAGAGGCTGATCGTATAGCACGAAAGGCCAAATCATACACTCTAATCGAATGTACCTTGTACAAACGAGGATCTCATGAAGTGTTGATGAGATGCATATCTCACTCGAATGGCATTAAGTTACTAACCGAAATTCATGGAGGAGTCTGTGGAGCACATCATTCCAGGACTAAACACATTGATATTCATTTCATTTTCTGAGAGACCATGTTGAGAAGGGTGATGTTGTGCTTCACTTTGTAGAGTCAGAGCAACAGCTTGCTGATATTTTCACTAAAGCTCTTGACTCTTCTCGTTTTGCTGCTTTGCGGGGAGAGTTAGGAGTTATTAGTCCTTTTGGGCTGTTTTGAGGGGGAATTTGCATTCATTGTATCATAATGCATGTTTCATTTCTATTGTCTTGCATTGTATAATAAAATTTGTGGAGCTTTGATTATTATCCTTGTATGGCTTGATTTCATACTCTATACCTTGTCATATCAAGTGATAGTCTGCTAGACTTCTTTTATGGCTCTTCTTGTTTAGCTTAGCTTTTGCCTTGCTAGCTTTATATCTGTGAGCAAATTGAATCAAATCATGTCTTGTTGGATCTTGTGACTAGTTTTGCTCTAGTGATCCTCTTATGATTCTTGCCATGTCTTATAGGTTGAATTGAGTCTTGAACTTATTTTGAGATGAAAATGAGCTTTTTAATTTCTTAAGTCAAGCAAATGAAAAATGAGACTTTCTGTGCGAAAAAACTGACCTCACCAATCCTTTCTCATGAGACGGCTTGCCATTGCACTAGGCATGAACTCAGGGGGAGTTTTGGATGACCTACACCACTCTTTTAAGCTTATCGCTTGAGATGGTCGCGGCAAGCCTTGAGATCTAGCACAGTGAAAAAAAAATCATTTTTAAGAAAATACTCAAAATGCTAAGTGCTTGAGTTTGGCTTCAAAAGTGTACTCTTAAAGCTCAAAATGCCTCAGTTCTTGTTTTGAGTCTCTTTTTACTTATAGACATGGCTTGACTCATTTTTGGTTGCGTTTAGTGAAACTATGACATTGAGCAACCTTTCATGATATTAATTCTGTTAATCTCGGATATGTCGCTATTTTGGTTTTAGCTTATAAAGACATGTTTTGCCATGATTGAATATAGCGTCTACTCTTTATATGGCTTGGTATAATACTTGTACTGTCTACATGTATAATGGTCATGGCTCCTTTTTACTAAAGTTCAAAAATAAAGTCATTTCTTCATGCCTTTTCTTTTCCCATCCATCTTGATGAATTCATTGTCAAAGGGGGAGAAGGGTTGGAGAAAATGCTGTTTTGGAGCTTGTGGTTTCATACATAAGGTTTCATATAAAAGAACTTCATAAAATAAAAAATGAACCTTTTGAAAATTTGTGATCATGGTGAGTTGAGTCTCTTGATTTCATTGCCCTTTTCTGATTTTATTTGCAATTGAAGAAGACTCACAATGATCAAAGGTCAAATAGAACAATTGTCTTTCATTTGGACCTAAGTGAGATTTTTGGCTACTTTCTGAAAATTGAATCCGTTGGTGCTTTAATTGCGTTATATCACTTGCTTTTACTATTCTGAAGCCAGCTTGGTCGGTTCCTAGGTTTTTTCTTGCTTATGGACCAAGTTGTGCCTTTATGCGAAAACGGCGATTGTTTTACTTTTCAATTCGAAAAACCATATTTTCTGGGAAATTGCCAATGTGTTCATCAAGGGGGAGATTGTGGATATCGTGAGGATATGTGCACGATCTCAGGATGATGAGTCAATTGGCAATGGCTTTGTTGGTTTGTAAAATCTCGCATTTTCGGTTTGTTTCAAGGTCGCCGCACCACAAAGCGGTCGATCGGTTGTGTCGGTGGTCGGCCGATTGCGTGGAGAGGTCCGACCGGCCATGGTGGCCGGTCCGACCGATATGTTGAAAAGTGGTTTTTGGAGCTAAGCCAAAAATAGGTTGTGTAGGCAAGTGAGGGGAGTCTCCTGGATGTGGTCACACCATTTTTGGAGCTCCCAGTCAAAAGTTCTATTCACTTGAAATTTCCAGAAGGTTTCGGAATTTCGAGCTGAAATTTTGGCTAAGTCTTTTCGGGCGGTCCGACCGCCGTTGTGGTATCGGTCCGATCGGCTCGAATCGGCCGGACCGCCCTTGGGGCGATCGGACCACCGATGACTTGGAGGATAGCCAAGTTTGGCATTGAGTTGATTTGAATGTGTTTATTGTATGAACTTCAATGCTTTATTGTTGCATATTGCATTGTGGAACTAACGTGGGAAAGTTGTGAAGAACTTGTTCCCGGAAACGGTTTGTTTGTCTATTGCTGTGCAGGTGGCTTACAGGTCAACGACGTCAACGATGAGGTGGATCGGGACTACGCTTGGAGAGCCGAGGTCCGTAACGATCATGGATACCGGGTGGGTCGTGTGACTCAAGCATGGTGCGAATGGGCAAGATGGATCGAACGGTAGTTCGCAAATACCGTTGGATCAAAGGTGTGCGGAAGTCGGTGCGAGTCTCGGGAGGTTCCGATGGGATTCGGACAAGAGAGGCTTGGCGACGTGATGAGAACCACGATCAACCTACACGGTGAAGCGAAAGCGATTGCTTCAATAGTTATGTGTGTGTGGGTCCCATGTGTGAGTGGGTCCCAAAAGTGAAACCCTAGGCCTCTAGTATAAATAGAAAGGGGGAGATGTAAAACCCCCTAAGCATTCATTTGGCCCCCTTCTTCATTTTCTAGGGTTTGGAGGAGAGGAGAGGAGAAGCTAGGGTTTGGAGAGATTGTGAGTGTGCTCTTGTGTGAGCTCTTGTCCTCCTTGTTGGAGTGGCTTTGTAAGCATCTAGTGTGATCAATCAATCTTGTGATGCTTACTTGAAAGATCATTTGTCCCCTTTGCATTCTTCTCTCTTTTGGATGATTTTGGTGCTTCCTTGATTCAAGGGTTTATGCTTGGTCTCTTGACCAATTTTATCTTGCTTTGATGTGTGGGAATACTCCTAGAGTCATCTAGATCATCAACCCCCACAAGCAAGTCTTGAATCAAGATTTCCATATTTCTAGGGTTTGTGCACTTCTTCGGTAAAACCTTGAGAGATCGTTTCTACGAAGTGGATCTGGAGGATCGTCGCTAGAAATAGGTCTCTAATATCGTTAGGGAGGTGTGCTCGAAATTTGGTCAAGTTTCATTGGTTGAATCAAAAGTTGGATCAAATTTCGTTTTGGTTTTGGGTTTGGTTTTCTGTACTGGACTGAACCGGTCTGACCGGTTGTGTAACGGCGGTCCGACCGCCCGCGTTCGATCCTTTCGAGATCGCGGGTCGAACCGATATCCACCGGTCCGACCGCCAGTTAGAAGCCGGTCCGACCGCTCGTTGAACGTCGGTCCGACCGCTTGTCTCCAAATCGGTCCCGACCGCCAGCATCTCCGCCTGTAATGGTGAGTTCTTTTCTCCACTTTTGTGTCGTGTGGTTGAGCGGGGTTATCGAATTCAGCACAAGGCTTCCACTGTGCGCTTACTGATCTTCTTAGCTTTCATAGCTAAAGGAGTAAAGTTCGTGTTGAATTTGATTTAGACGAGAAAGTTGAGAAAGCGCCTATTCACCCCCCCTAGTCGCCTTTACGGTCCTACACTACCCCTACACAATCACTAGTGATCGTAAGGTTGGTCTGCTCACAATTGGCTCACTGTGTCTCCGTGGTCTCATCAATTCTTAGACCAACCGACTACATATCAAAGATGATTTTTAGGTAAACACCGATCGAAAAAGATTGTAAAGATGGAAGATAATTATCATGCTTACCCGAAGTCTCTCAGCCCTCTCTTCAGCAGTAGTCACTGCTAAGATCAAAGGGAAACCAGCCTTCTCATTAGGCTCTCCAGCACAGATCATTCTGATCCGGCTTCTGATTTCATCATAAGACAAAGCTGTAACAAAAAGAGAGGTCTTAGGGTCATAAGAGCATTTGACCAGAAAGATATACTGGTCGGATTCTTACTGGAACTTACCTTCCCTAGAATCCTTGGCCGTATCGTTACGACCAATATACCAGAGCATCGAGTGAGCTCTGGCCTTCAAAGGACTGATTCTCCGCATGGAGAAGTCTCTCACCACGTGCCAGGATGTCAAACCCGTGACACTCAGGAGATGGATGGCTTCAACCCACCTCCCAATTTTTTCCTACTTCTTTGAGGAGGAACATCATTGCGGGATCTCGATAGCCTTTTTACCGCTGTAATAAAGGCCATCGCCCTGTGTGATCTTCATATAAAATCAGCTCTTCTTCCATGACGACCATGAAGACTTGGAGTATATTGGAATGTACTCATCAGCCTTCCCGTCATGGAGACGCAAGGTATACTTTCCGGGTGTACCGGTCGTCTTCTTCGCATTCACCAATCTGTAGTAGTACCTGAGGAGGTCCAGAGTTGCTGGCATTCCCAGGTACACTTCGCAGAGGTAAACGAAGATGCTGAGGTTGGCTATGGCGTTTGGGGTCAGATTAATCAGTTCAACTCTATAATACTCCAAAATTTGAGAAAGAAAGGAGTGAACTGGAAGTCTGAAGCCGCATTCGATATATGTGAGAAAAACGAGAATTTCTCCATCCTCACCACTTGGAGAATGTTCCCCAAACGCTGATCTCCACGCGATCAGATTTCCGTCGGGTAATAGCCCAATCTTTTTCAGACTTCAAGTTTCTTCTCGCTGAGATCGGAGATCAACCAGTTGGTAATAAGATCCGACATGGTGATTTCTTTGGGTGAAGAATTCAAAGGTGATCGGAGATGGTTTCTTGGAAAATGAAGAGAAAAGCAAAAGGTGTAGAAACTCTAACACCCAGTGCTAAGGGACCTTTTATAGCAACAACACTGTAACCGTTTCTAGGGAAAATCCAACGGACAAAAATCCCCTTTTGACCAGCGGACCAAGAGTTCCTTCAACTTCCGAGGCAATTTCTAAACTTTAAAAATGAATACGGACCACCTCGAATACCACGACATTTAATAAAGGGTCTGCCCGATACGATTGCATCGGGAGTAAGCGTCTATACGACCAATTCATTTAAAAGTTCGGGGGCTAGCTGACGAGGATTAAAACCTCTATTTATTATTTAGTATATAGAGACCATACGTCTTCATGGTCGTAAACCCTAAAGCTAACGACCTCACTGGTCGTAAGAATTCTAGAGGTTACAGTCGGACATGGTTCCAAACCAAGTCTCCGACCAATCAAATGCTCACAAGGCTTTGAACTGATGTCTGGATCTACGACCAGACATATGCTTTACCGTGTGACGAATGGAACATATGCTATATATTCCATACCACGCGACGTTACGATACTGAAGTACAGTTACATGACTCATGGACATATAACCGCACGACTGTTGATACATTATCAACAGACACCTCTCTTCAACCAGACGCGTTGCTTTCCGAACAGGCGACTCCTCCAGAGACAACTGCCAACCCTTCATCAACTATATAAGGAGGAATGCGGACTGAAGATAGAGAGGCCGGAACAATGAAGATCATTTGGGAGACGCCCTCAAGAGCCTTGTACTTCCAAATTAGTCTTTAGTCTAGGTTTTATACACCCTTTGTAATAGCCAGTTCAAAACAATAAAGAGCAGTCTCGCTACTTTCTAGAAGATACGCATCATTTTCCTCTTTTCATTTATATATTCATAAGATCGGCGATTTGATCGTCGACACATAGAAACTCCAAAAAATATCAACTCATGGATAAAATTAGAGTTAATTACATTTTACACCATATAATCGATCTACATTACATAAAACATAATGTATTATCTTTCTTTACATGTAGTACCGTCTAATGTCTCACCTTCACATGATCTGACCCAATACCTAACATCCTAGGGCCACCTGCAAGCGCCACACGCACGCCGAAAGTTTTTCCCTCCACATCAGATGAGATGATTAAAAAATCACTTAGCTCTCTGAACTTATATTTTACATTATCAGTCTTTTAAATTTACAAAATTATGTCACTTAGCTCCCTAGATTTGCGTTGAAGCGAAATTTGTCGGATGCGATGCCGGCGACGCTGTCTCGTCCCGGTCGTGTTTATTGTCCCCGTCACCTCACGCAGACAAAAAAACGGATTCTTCAGGCCCGGGAACACACCATGCTTACGTCTTCGCCAGAACTCCACCGTCGCAACTTATCGTCACCCCCGCATTTGCCTCCTGTGAGTCCATTCGGTCGTCTGCTAGAGCAGAAGCTACTCATTCTACACGAAGTTCATTTGGTCGTTTGCTAACAGGAAAGACTGAGCTAGTGAATCACCGTGAGAGAGAGAGAGAAGTATTGTACCCTCGGGGCCGACTTAGAGGAGACAAAAGCGAGGGTGGCGGCAAGCTGTGACGGTATAACTCTGGCGAAGACGTGAGCACGGTGCGTTATCGGGCCCAAAAAATTTATTTTTGTCGACACGAGGTGCCGGGGACAATGAACACAGCAGGAATGGGGCGGCGACGAGCCCACCGTACTCGGAGGGGACGAAGCCGCCAATATCGCATCCGACGAATTTTGCTTCAACGAAAGTTCAGAGAGCTAAGTGACACAATCTCGTAATTTTAGATGTCTGAGAAAGTAAAATACAAGTTCAATGAACTAAATGGTACAACCTCGCAAGTTCAGAAACCTATAGTGCAATTTTATTTTTAAAAAAATATTCATTCTGCTTATTCTCTCGTGCGGTTGCATTCAAGTTTGATTTTATCGACAATGCAAATAGTCACGGCCGAGCAAGCCACAGGCGAATTAGGGCGTGCCGCAAAGCAACACAACCAGCGACAACAAGAACGACATGCACTCCATGCTCTTCGTCTTGATCACCACCCTCTGCAAGGAGTTTTCTCTCTCTTTTAGCCTCCTTTTTCAATGAAATAACAAAACTAGCCCCCATACGAACGAAGTGGTAAGAATGACACCGCTGCCGCGCAAACCACTTCAAAGGCGATATGCCTCGCAAAATCGCCGCGAAAAAGTGACCTGCTGCAAACTGAGACCGCGACAGGTTGCTTGCCGCGCACCCCATCTTGTTATTGTAGATCCTGAAGTGCTCCCGGAGTACTACAGGGGACACATGTCAACTGTCTATCCAACTGTGGTGCTATTTTTGTCAATTTCACGAAGAAGAGACTAGATTTGCTCGCCAAAACGTACCAAAAGAGCCAAAAACTCCTGTGCATGATGTACTTCGCATGTAGAGCTAAGAGTTGGTCTATGCCCAGACACGACACGACGCGTGATAGGCCGGGCTGGACCTGAGGACCGGGCACGTCGGGTGGTATGGCCCGAACGGTAGGCCAGACGACACGGCGGTGACACGCGGCTCAGAGGCGAGCGTTGCTAGGTAGTTTTATCTGCAGGATCATCACCATCAACGGCATCTTACTGCACAAATCTGTTAGATATATATAGGATGTGCTATTCTTCCCTAATTTAGAGGGTTTTCTGCACATTTACCAAACTCATTTGTAACCAGGTATCAGTTAGTTTAGAGTTTCCCTTCTTTTCTTCCCATTTCTCACCTACCCACCTCTTAAATCCTACGCCGCCACCCCTTTCTTGTGGCCACCGCCCCTTCTCCTGGCGCTACCGGACGGATCCACTCGGGCCCCGTGCCTCCCGTGGTCGTCGCCGGCCGAATCTGAGTTTCTCCTGATGTCGCCGGCCGGATCCGCTCGGGCCCCCGCGCCTCCAGTGCCTCCCTTGCTTGGCCTCCACACCTCGGGTCTCCCATGCTCCAAGCTCCCTGGCTCTTGTCGCCGCCGCTCGGCCGCCAAGACTGAGCCCCTGCTGCCACCTCCCCGCTGCTTGGCCCTGCAAAGCAGCGTCGTGGCTCTCCTTCGTCGTCGCCTTCCCAGGACATTACCTAACAAAGAAACTCAAGAAATCATCACTCTTGGACAGCGAATCAAGCAATTAGAACCTAAGAACTCCCGGTACGTACCGCGCCGCGACCTGTGCTACTGTCGCCGATGTCGCTGGCCATTTGCCCAGATAATGCTACTCCCGCAGGAGCTAGCTCCGTCGTCCTGTGCTGCAGCCGCTGCTCCTCACTGGCCACATCGAACTGGAGAAGACAGAGAGAGGATGGGGAGGGAGAGGGAAGGAACAAGCTTGTGATTGGGTGCCTCGAACAGAATGATGAGGAGATGAGTAGGAACGAGTGGCTGATAGCTCTGCTCCTTCAATTATTCAATGATGATGGGGTGGGCCCACCCTTTTTTTTTTCTTGTGACCGAAAAAAAATAGTGTCAGTTAATCTAAGCAATTGAGGTTACATGTGTAATCCGAAAAAGATAGCATCTGCAAGGTCGTGCCGCCCTGCCCGCCGCCCCCACGAAGGCCACCCTCTCCAACCTCTCACGCTCCTTCACTGCGCTCCACCCGGACGACCCCTCCGCGTCCTTCCCCACCCGCACCAGCCGTGGCGGAGGCCGAGGTGGGAGCCGATGGGGGCGCGGGAGTACTAAGACTACTGGAAGGCCAACCTCGTGGACGCCGTCGGCACCCTCCTCGCCCCCACCGAGCCCATGGCCCAGGTCGGCCCACGTCTCCTCTCCCATCGCCGATTCCGTGAGGGAGAGGCGTACGTGTGTAGTGAAATGGTGGAGGAGGCGGGAAGGTGGAGGCGGTGGGGAGCTGCGGCGGCCGGGGGGGCGAGGCGGTGAAGAAGCGGGTGGTGCATAGCGTGGCGTTCCACGAGCTGCTCGGCTTATGCGGACTCTTTGGGTCGCTTCTCATGGCGTCGGCAACGTGCCGTCTGCATCTGCCGCATCGCGCCACTATGCTGGTATTTGTTAGAATTGATCTCAGGCATTTGGCCCAACGGCCAAATGCCCAACCCCTCGATCGCGCCACGATCGGGCGCCACCCATTAGGGCGGGCCCTCGCCGCGCCACATATAAAGAGGTGGGAGCCGGGGCGGCATGGAAACCGAGGTTCACCGTGCCGCCGCCAAAACCCTAACCTACAAACCCTAAGCTGATCTAAAGGGGGCGCTGAAGCGACGGGAAGAACACCGCCACCTCTACCGACTACCGTCGGCCACGCCCCAGGGACGGGATCGACCACCGCCGCCTCCACCGACGGGATCGACCACCGCCGCCTCTACCACACGCAAGCCGCCATGGCCGCTCATCCTCTCACATCCGACGCAGAATCAACCCATCGCTCTCTCTCTCTCGGTTTCTTATGAACCCGAACCCCAAAACCAAGATCCAAACAAAAGAGATCAAAAGAACCGAAGACTAACAATGGTATCAGAGCCATCTAGGCTCAGATCCGGATGGCAAAAGAAAAGAACGGAGTAGATCCAAAAGAAAAGGTTCAAAAGAATAGAACCGGCCAACCCTAACCCTAGATCTGTTTAGATCGGACTTACAGTTGAGGTTGGGCGAGCCGTGAGCTTCGCCGTGTGGGAAGACCGCCGAGGGTGCGCGCGGTCCGTCCTGGCCGACGGAGGCCGAGCCGCCGACACGGAGCCGCTCGACGGCGCGCTTCCTCGAGGAACGCGCGCAGCGGCGAGAGGGCCGCATGCGGCGGCGACTTCTTCTCCTGCTTCTTCCGCTTCTTCCGCGAGAGAGTTGCGAAGGAGAGATGGAATGAGCTAGGGTTTGGGCGCCATGATCGCGCGGTTTTGTTCAAATTGCACGGCGCGGCCGTCCGATCTGAATCGACGGCCGAGATTGCATTGGTGAACGGATCGGCGGATCTTGTTGAATCCAATCGTCGGATGAGAATCTGACTACCGAAACGCATCTCAAAACCCTAGCAGGTAGCGCGGGCGAGGCACGAGAACGGGCCGAAACCGCTACTGAACGGGCGAATTGGCGAATGAGCGATAACTCAAATAGGTTATGAGCAAAGAAAATCCGTAAAATTGATTTTAATTTATTTTCGAAGTATTTTTTGAATGAATTTCAATAGAAAAATTATATAAAATCTCTGTAAATTTTGCACCAACGTGTTATTTTTCGTAGATTAAATGTGTATAGTTATAATGCTTCGAGAATGAATTATTTTAGAATAATTACGCTTTCACGCAAAAGTTAAATGTTGATAATTCTTTTAATTAAATTCAACCAACGAGAGAATTTAATTTTTAAGAATTGTTGTGAATTATGATATTGTTATTTTCGACCAACGTTGATAATAACGAGATTATAATTTTAAATGATGTTTTTATGCATTGTTTCTATTTACCTTACGATGATATAGATTTAATGTATAGATATAATTGATTTAATTGTATGTCGATTTTTGACCAACGTTGGAAATAAGACATATAATTTTCATGTTTCGTTCTCACTTTATTTGAACTAAATTTTCGTGAGGATACAACTTGATGGGTTGTATCGGAGAGATCCCACTCTCAAAGGAGATAATTATGGAGAGTGGAAGAAAAGATAGACTTAGCGTTTATCTTAGCCGAGGTGGACTGGTCCTCACTACAAGACGACCCACCGAGCCTATGGCACCAGTGAGGATCAAAATGAGGATGATCTTGCTTGGCGAGAAAAGACAGAGGATCACGCCCCTTACATGATGTCTTATGACCTAGAGCATAAGAATGGACCACGACCAACAAGAAATGTATGGTCGTGATAAAGAACACGATCGAGCCTGCAATTGTGGGCTCAATCGCAGATCGTGACAACCGCCGACGAATACCTTGATAAAATAAAGAGTCGGTTCTTGGCTCTTCAAAGACATATGCTACACAGCTGATTAAGCAGCTTGTGACAGAAAAGGATTTCGGTGGTGGCAGTGGAATAAGAGAACACATACTAAGGATGAGCAACTTGGCATCCAAGCTTAAACCAATGGATTTGGCTCTCAAGGATGAGTTCCTTATTCACTTGATTTTGCTTCCTTGCTAGAAAAGTTTGACACCTTTGTTGTCAACTACAACATGCACCCGATAAATGGGACTTAGAAAAGTGTATAGCTATGTGTGTTCAAGAGGAGGAAAGAATTAAATCCTCACATGGTGGATCTATCAACTATGTGTAGGATAACAAGAAAAAGCACTTCAACAAAGATTCGACTGACAAACTACTCTATTCTAACTCTATGCTATAGTTTTTTGAATCGCTAATGGTCTTATGTTTGATTGGCGGAAAATGGAGTCGGTAATGGCATCTCGATTGAGTCGAGGAGGACGGTTTGACTAAACAGCTATGGACGAACAATACTTCCAGGAAGACTTCAATGATATGCAATGCAAGATCTTTACTTAATCATTTTGCAATGCACTCAAAGTTTGTAAACATGATTTGATCTGATGTAATAAATTCTTGTGATTATACGATGTAATTTCTGTACTTTAATTTGTTGTAACAATACTCTTGTAAACCAATCCGAATTGGGTTATGATAATCTTTGTGATGACAACTGTGCTTGCTATTAATAGAAAGTTTAAAGGTGTGATTACTGTGATTGATCCTAATACATGTCTTTAATGATGATTTAGAGATTCTAATTTTGTCAGGTTCTCACAAACACCGCCACCTCTACCGACTACCGCCGGCCACGCCCCAGGGACGGGATCGACCACCGCCGCCTCCACCGACGGGATCGACCACCGCCGCCTCTACCACACGCAAGCCGCCATGGCCAGTTCATCCCTCTCTACATCCGACGGTAACCGAACCCATCGCTCTCTCTCTCTCTCTTTCGGTTTCTTATGAACCCGAACCCCAAAACCAAGATCCAAACAAAAGAGATCAAAAGAACCGAAGACTAACAGTATTCTCCCTCCTCTTCCGGCGAGCTCGTCAACGGCTTGGGCAAGAACCAGCACAACCTCCGCCGCATGACGGAGGAGGTGTCCAAGGCACGTATTCGCGGCATGTCTGCTTGGAAATCTCTCATCTTTGCTCTTGTTGTTTCGTGCACGCTCTGTGATTACTGTTGCTTCTCCTTTTGCGAGCTCCTGTGATTGTGCAACTGGATGAGATCTTGATTTGGTCCATGCTATTGCTCAAAGTGCACATTGTATAGCACAATGGAAATTTGGCAGTGGTTTTAATGTTAGTGCTGCTGTCTATGGGAGTCGGCGCTACACAAGGTTTTCTCCCCAAATACTTTCCTCGGCTCAGGTAAAAAAATTCCCAGTCATCCAGTACCAGATGGTTGTCCAACTTTATCAGTATCTTGCCGTATGTGATGTGCTCATATTTACATGTTACAGGAGGGAGTTGCTTGCCGGATGTAGTAGTAGATATTGTTACACGGAGGTGGGATCATGAGAAGACTCGATTTTCTTTGCCTCCTCTGATGTCCCTTGTAAGTTGCTAAGTCTCATGATTGATGACCAGGTTTTTCTAACTGGCTATTAAATCATTTTACTGGTTGTCACCAACTCACCACTCACCTGAACAGTAGTCTGTCATTTTACCGGTTGTCACCACTCACCTGAACAGTAGTCTGCTATCGGCAATATAGGATTTACAGTTTGATTAGTGGTTACTTGCACTATATGCTTATTAATCATTTAACCCTTAGCCCATGGCTGATGCTGATATAGACAGCATGTGACCCTGACGCTGGTGAAAGCACAAGGGATGATAGGAATGCTTGCAACATCTAAAATAGCATGCTTGTACCATGGTAATAGCATTTAACATATTGACCTATCCATATATTGCAATTTAGCAAAAAACATCATTACTTCACGACTATTCGTGTATGATGTACTGATACAGATAAATATTCTGAGCTTCGAAGGAAGTAAGATTTTATTTTATTCAAGATAGCGGGACAAACACAAGACTTCACTATCATATGATGTAGCTTAATTAGATTCCATGATACTCCAAACTTGTTTTTATACTGTCATGCTGGTATATTCCATGTCAGCTTTAATATGTTATTTTTTGTTATATTCATTTTTTGCATCAATAATTTACTTCTTCATGACATTTTTTTACATCGTGGGAGTTAATGGTAGTAACATTCTACTATTCCTATGTGCAGTGCTAGATATCAGTTATCACCTTGTCACCTTTGTCATAGTGAAGAGTTTCAGTTGAGAATCAACAATTTGATCACTCTCACTGTTATTCCTACCACGTATAGAGGAATTGTTCCTATTGATGTGTGGTAGTGCAAGGAACTGCTTGTGCAATCAGTGGTGGCAGCAGATGTAGCTGAGTTCCATTACTTGCACAGTCTGTGTGAAGGATACAGCAATCTGCAAGGGACCCTCAGGCCTGGTATAGAGCCATTGGATCCTTTTTGTGCGAGGATAGTACGGGTTTTTGGGATTTGTCTTGAAGAAAACATACATAGATTAACTGATGGAAAGAAATGGCTGTTTTTTACAGGGGTTGAAGCATCTTTTTTTGGTTCCAACCAACTTTTTTGTTGATAAATTGAACTCAATTCTAATAAGCTTTATCGCACAGATATCATCCCTTCTTAAGGAATTAGACGAAGCAAAACAATCAATGCAGCCACCACTGATAAATGTTTTAGCATGCAGTTTTCATGTGTACATGATGTAAAAGACACTTGAAAGTATATACATGGCAAATGGGCGAAGCAGTGTGAAATTGTCATTTAGCGGTGTGAAATTGTAGTTCTTGGTCTTGAAATCTAAAAGTTTTGTCTTTCAGAAGTAAATAATTTGTTTTATCTGTGTGTTTGTAGTCTGATAAGCCATGCCAAGGAATTTTCAATATTATATCGCCATTTGTGAAAGGTAATGGTATGCATTTACCATTTTGCTCAGACTCATTATTGTTATCAACTACTTGTTTAGTGTAAAAATGAATCTACATCTTGCTCTTCATGTTTGGTTTTCTTGCCAGTTGATTGTGGCTCAAGGTCGGATGATCAAGTAACAGAAGGGCTACTACCACAACTAAGTTGGTTGCATGCTGACCAGGTGAGTGAATTTATCCTTCAGTTTCTCTCAGACCCATTTGAGTTTTGACTTATCTGTTGTATGATTTGCATATTATATTTACTAAAGGGATGATGAGTTACTTGAAGCTAGAGAACATTGGAAAATAATTCAAGTACCCCTGAGAGCATTGGAAAATAATTCAAGTACCCCTGCATGGATGGGACTGATGAGGATAATGTTGTTCTAAAACTTTGTAGTCATAATTTGGAATGGATCTATGGGAAAATAATCACAGGTGATCCTTCTTACCATCTACTCATATGTTATGTCTTTCAAATTCAAGTATTTATGTATTGAAGTAAACTATGGAAAAATATTATTTGCTACCATTCATTTCTAGAATTATCGTACTAAGTTCTTGTACTATCGTGTTGTACAAATGTGATGTCCGTACGTATCACTATCTTTTAATTACTTGATTTGATTTATGTGTTAAAATAAAATATTATTTCTGTAAGATTTGAAATTCCGTTGCAACGCACGGGTATCCTCCTAGTAATCTATTAAATCATTACTGCAAGATCTTAAATACTAAACAATGCTTGTCAATCCTACAGCAGCTACCTTGTTTAGACCCGATGTTTCTTCTTCATGCAGTAATGCCATTGAGCGCATGCAATAACCTCGTTGAGTACTTACAGTAACATCGTTGTGTACTTGTAAAAATCTCCTTAAGTGCATGCAGTAATGCCTTTGGGCGCATATAATAATCTCATTGAGTGTGAGTACATTCGTACTCAACAAACCCATATTACAATATTCGAATCCAAGTGTGAGAGCTCGTTCATGTCCGGCTACGGTCGACTGCAGTGTACGTTCTGCTTCCAGCTAGGTTCTTCGGTTCGACATGTATATTTGAACTTTCAAATTAAAATTCTACTTTGCACAGTGTGCTGCAGTGTACATGTATGTCCTTCCGGCTATGTATATTTAAGTGACAGGATGGTGATGCCTACAGTCAAATACAATACATTGTTGTATTATTAGCACTTGCCTTAAGCATGTTCCTGTTAATTAAATTCGCTAAAGTATTTTAGGAATTTTTTTTTTCCCAATCCATCGGGGGTGCAACAAAATGCATGCTTTTGCTTGGGATCAACTTGATCCATCACGGCCATCGGCCTGTTGGCCAGCAGACAGCCGCACCAGTTACTGGTGCTGCCTAGTACATCCCTCTCTCTCTACTCTCTCCTGTACGCATACACACACATGACTGCTCCTTTCCCGTGTCTCTCTGCTCTCTCGACTCCCTCCACGCGGACCAGACCACTCAAGCTGCCGCCGTCCAATCCGTCACCAGCAGCGGCGGATCTCGACGCCGTACACCGTCAATCGCCTCCCTGTGCAACCCATATGCTAACCCCTTTGTTTCCTCATCCGATATCTTCCCCTTCTCGTGCGGGATCTGGAGTCTCAACTCGGGTGCCGTCGAGCTCTTCCGCGCCGGCGAACTCCCGGGTTCCTCTGCTTCCCCTCCGGCGTTCTAGTGTGGTCTTCTTCCGACCTCAGTGTGGACTCGCGGTGGTGCTGACCCGCGGCCTCACCGTCCGACGTGCCGCAACGGGGTTCAGGGCCCCACGCGCACCTGGGCGCACGGCGACGACGGCTGCCACGACGCCAGACGGAAACAGCGTCGGACGGGGAAGGCCACGGCGGCGGTCGACCAAGGCGACAGCGGCTCTAGAGGGCGCCGCTCCTCCACGGACCACGGCGACGGCGGCCGCCCAGGGCCCCAGGTGAAGTGACCACGGGCGCACGACGCACCCTCCCCCTTCCCTTGCCTCCATTCGGCGCACGCGCGCGCACGGAGCTCCACATCGACGGCGGCGTCCACGGCTCCATCTCCAGGTCCTCCACGCGTCCAACAGGGCCGTGCCTGGGTCGACACGGCACGGCGGCGGCCCGTCGTAACCTAGGTCATGCCGGCACAGCCCTACGTGGCCCGAAGGCCGTCATGCCCGTGCCGTTCCGGCCCGGCCCGACTCTATGCACTTCACTCTAGTGCGTAGGTTCGGTAGGATCCTGAACCGATTTAAGAAGATAGTAGTACTCCATAAAGTGGAAAAGACTATGGTGCGAGGAATTTAGCTTTAATTTGTTCCGAGCATGATCTCCTTTAAAAAAAATGGTTTCGACCTTGAATAACCCCAAGCTTTACCGACTAATAGCTATTTTTGAACTTTTCTTCCATCAAGATAATCTACAAGGACTCTTATGAGCAACGCTAAGGAGATTGGGTACTAGGGTAAATCCATTTGACATGGATGAGTAACATGATACACTGGCTATAAACTCAGCTTTCTTTCATGTTCACTGGTTTACTTAATTAGTTGAAACTATACTATCAGTAGGAGACATGGTGGCTCGTTGACATGGGTTGAAGCAGAAATTTCTGAAATTGTTTTTTAAAAATAAAATGGGTTGAAGCAGAAATTTCTGAAATTGTTTTTTAAAAATAAAATGGGTTGAAGCAGAAATTTCTGAAATTGTTTTTTTTAAAAATAAAATGGGTTGAAGCAACTCGCCGTAGCACCACCATGCTGTAATTATGGAATAGTTTGGTTTGTACATTGACAAGACACACCAATGGCTAATATCTGAAGAAAAAGTCCCCCTGCCTGAGTGTCAGCGGGAATTACCTATGGATTAGTCTGAAGCAAAAGCGCACCAAACCTGAGTACCAGAGGGAAAATCGGATAACCAGGTGGTTAATGCCTTATTTCGCCAACCTGGGTTAGGCTACAAGAATTACTTGCACATTCCTTGAGGAAAAATGGTGAACCAGCTGTATAGCTCAGATGCAAAGAGAACACATGGATTAAGCACAACTTAGCAATTGCATGCCTTAGATTTTAACATTACACTATAATGCAAAGGTTCAACAGATAATGCCATTAGATTAAAGTATCAAATCAACAGTCATACTAATCAAAAGGAAAGGGCATGCGTTGATATTGTAAAATTCACGGTTGCCGTGACACCGTTGGATCCTCTACTCTACGGTAATGTGAACAGTGATTCAAGAGAAAGTGAACAGAACTCTATCGCAACACGTATCGTAGCAAAGGCAGGAAAAGTCTATTGATCTGAATCTTCAGTTTTCGATCGGACAGCGGAGATAGCTCCTAATGCTGTGATGTCGTAGATCATTTGTATTGACTTCTTCAATGCAGAGAATCTCAATCATACACCAATTGACCTGATGGATGCTATTCCTTGCAATTAAGATGTTCTCTTATTCGCCAATATTCTTTGCCATTAAGGTCCTCCATCTGCCTTTGAACCTTTTTCCTTCTTATGTCCAGCGACAATGAGCCATCTACGACGTGGTTCGTGACCGCGAGGCAGGAGAGCCAATCGATCTCATATGGGCAGATGCGGTACTTCTTGGCAACATGCTCACTATCAATCTTCCTCATCGACCCATTGCTGAGGCTGAACAGAGGGAGGCCTTCCCCCTCAACACAGATCACCACTGCGGCGCTCTTCCCTCGGAACATCTCCAACCTGACCTTTGCCCTGGTCTGCATCTTAACCACCCGCAGCGGCAAGGAACTTGTCATGTCGATCGTTTCAGAAAGGACCCAGCTGCTGGTGCCACTGCCAAGTTGGCTGTTGCTGTGCTTCCACAGTGACATCTGAAGGCCCTTCACAAAGAGCAACAGAAGGGCCCCGTCTGCAGAAGTTGCCAGCAATGGCGCCTTGTAGCGCTTTGCTTCAGGTGGGAGCTCCTGTGTGCCAATGTGCAGCGTGGCAACATGAGTGAGCGTCCAGTTTTTCCAGCTGCCGCAGAGCCAATGAATGACACCATGGGAAGCAGCGGCTGGGGATGGCACAAAGTAGAGACTAGGCATTAGCTCAGGAGCTCTTGGAGACCTCCGCCGTATTCCGGTCTTTGAGCTAAAGCACAAATAGATGAACTTTTTATCCCTGATCCAAATGGCAACCAGCTGGAAGGACTGGGACTTGTGCAAATCAAAGCCGATATTGTCGGTGACAAACAAGGCATAATGGTCAGGTGGTGCACATCCATGGGAAGGAATGTGAAAGATTTCACCAGTGAGAGGGTTGCAGACGCATAACACATCCGTGGCAATGTGGCATGGCCATTGGTGTCTTGCGGGCGGCAGCTGAGGGCCAGGAAGCTGTCTTGGGATGCGACAGGCTCATAGAAGTTGAGGCTTGCACCAAGGCCCCGAATGAAGGCCCCAAGGGACAGTGGCTTGACGGCATTGCGGCCGGCGCCGCTTTGGTGGCAATGAATTTTGATAATTCGGACATGGGCATGAAGCTTGGTGCCAAGCAAAGGTGCGGGCGAGACTCAGTGCTGTCTTGGTAGAAGAAGCCAAGGAGGAGGGAGGGGTGAAACCATGGTCACGGTGCCACCACCTGAGGCAACGAAGAAAGTTCGAGGCTCTGATGAGATTGCGCCAGAACTTGCAGGACGAAGCGATGGGGGCGACGGAGCCCGGATCGGTGATGTGCGTCAGGATCTTGTTGATGATGTCCATCGGAAGATGCAGCATCGCGTCGTCCTCCATGATCCTTTCCTGCAAAGAAAAGCAAGGCGCCATGTGTGGTTATCTCACCACCTAAACAAATAAACAATCGCTCCAGATGTGTGTTACACTCTAACAGGGATCCAATAAAAAGATAGATGCTTTATACGGCGTAATAAAAAAATGCATGTGGATGCACCCCAATAGGAAGACTGCAACATAAACAATATGCTTTCTTTATTCAACTTTTAAACTTTAATTCAACGTAAACAAAAGCCAAACTTGAAATGTTCGACAAAATCACTACTTTTTGTTAGGACCAAGGTTATCACGGCGTCGACTAGGTGACGCCTTGGCGTCCAGTCGGCCGGAGGACGACGCCGAGCTCCTTCGCCTAGGGCAAATGGAGTTAGGCGAGCGCAATAACGCGTAAAGGAGGGGAGAGACAGATCTAGAGTCTTGGAGGGGGAAAACAGAAGCTCACTTTCGCCGCTGCTACTCCTCCTGGTTGCCATCCACACCCCACCGCAGCCGCCTCCATTGAGGTCACCTCACTCAGGTCAGTTCACCTCGCGCTGCTTCTCCCTCCCGCGCTGCCGCTGCTCCTCCCTCCTGCGCTGCTGGTTCTCCCTCCTGCGCTGCTGCCTGCTGCAGCAGCTGCTCTGCTTCTATGGAATGTTGCGTGCTGCTCTGAGCCTCTGATTTGTGTGCTCCTTTCTTGTGCGCTGCTTTGATTTGTGCTCCTACATGGTATTTTTGCTTTTTGCCACCGTCTAACCCTCGCCATAGCCGTCCCCGAGATCATCGCCCCGGGCTCATCGTGACTTGTTAGAGCGCGATGACTACCATGGTTAGGACCATGAACACACGGCCATCTTTATGCCTGAAACATTGTCATGGATTGGGCTATCGTCTAGGCTAAATGGGCCACAAGGGTAAGCATCGATGGTGGAGCAGTATATATTTGCCTTCTTCCTCTCGACTGCTCTCTCGCTGTTATCCCAGTCTCTCGCTGTTCTTCCTCCAATCCCTCTTATTTCTCTCTAATTCTCAGTCTAGTTCATCTATTTCACAGTCCAATTCCTACCAAATCCCATCCGAGCAGTGCAGGAACGTAACAAACATACGAGTCATGAACCTAAGCAGTACGAACATATCCCACATCGTTCGCCAGTGTTAGGGCCAATTTCTAGCCAAAATCCCCAACTGATTACACCGTCATTAATTGACCTAGACCAAAACAAACGACTACGTAACAACCCCCAAAACCCGGGCCAAATCGGTCGATATAACCAGAAATCACTAAACAAAACAGTATCCATCCAATCTGCTAGCTCAGGAAAAGGCAGTTATTGGAACTAAATAGCCAACGGAGAACTGAAGAAGCCATTAACACGAGCTCTAACCCATCAACCCCAGCTAGTATGAGATCACTTTGCACTGGGAAGACCTAGGAGAGAAGATACCTGGCCGCCGCCGCGGCCGCCGGCGGATCGCCTCCGGGGCGTGCGAACAGATCGCCGGGTGCCCGGGTGGGAGGTGTGGCGGATGGTGGGGAGCAGCAGCAGATGGCGCCGCCTTTAAGGGTGCTTTTTATTTGCAGTTTACTTGTGGGCCAGTTGTGAAGCCTAACAGAGATGGGCCGGAATGCGGGCCCCAAATTTTGAGCCTCTAAATTTTAAAACTTGCTGAGACAAAATCGTGGGCTTAATTAATATAAAGCGCAACCGAGCCTTTTTTAGGAGGAGAGGCCCAGTTGTGATTTTGAATTTTGGCGGATTTAGAGCCAAATTTTGGCTTCTCCAGTCTAAATTATTACATTTCGATTGTTTGCTAGTTCCCCCCCTGGACCTGGTTATTCTTCAGAAAATATACCCTAAATCATACAGTGCGCCATAAGAAAACGTGATTTACTATAACATCACAATGTATCTCTGGATTTACCGTCCACTTATCTTTTGCACTGCTAACATGGTACTACTCAGAGCCATGTGCCGTGCGGTAATAGATAATAATATGATCAGCTAATCACTAATCAGAGCCACGTGGCAATGGCTGGCCGTGTATTTTTACTAGGCTTGACAATTTGACTAGTAGCCACGAGACACGAGTCCATGGTAGTATGATCAGGTAGAGCCGTAGAGCCCAAGCCCAAACCAAAATGCTCGGCGCCGCTCCGTACAGTCCCCCTAGCCCAAACCAACGAGCTGTGATGAGTACTTAATTTAACATTGCGAGAGATGAGTTAATAATGATGCATCTGACAACCTACCACGGCCCACGGAATCCTCTGCTCCAGCTAGCCATCAAAGCAAAAAATGGTGCAGCTATCCTCTTCTTCTCCTTAACATGTTAATGTTGTGCTGCGACGACGACCATACCAGCTAGCAGTAACAGCACTAGTAGTGTTATTACTTACCTTCACTGCATTCATGTATGCTGCTTTGTACAACTAGAAACAATGGCATATGTATAATAATAGGTAGGTAGTACACCAGTAGGCGACAGGGGAAGAAAAGAAACAGTTCATTAGAGATAGTGAGATCGATGCTATGCTACGCTACGCTACGTACGTACTCTCTAGCTCAAGATGCTCTCTGTACAACAATGGCTTCTAGCTAGCTAGGGCCTAGGGTTGCGTAGGTGTGTGTCCTGGGGCTTGAATCCTGCGCCCTATCTCGCACTTGATGCACAGTACACAGGACGGGTCGCAGAAACAACTGGCAGCGTGCCGTGCCGTGCCGTGCCGCCGAACTCGATCGCTACTGGCTACGGGCTACTACGGCACTAGCCAGTACTCGTTGGGGACCTACAAGAGGCGCAACATCAAGCAGGTCTGATGTTTGCAAGTCCTTTCGGAATGAATAAGGTGGCTCCACGGCAATAATCTCGAAATGGACTAGAATAGACAGGGCACCATCACAGCTGCATCATCAGCTAGCATTATGTCACTCGTGGGCAAAAAAAATAAATATCAGTGGTACTGCAAGCTTTGGAGCCGCTGGAACTTGGAAGTAGCATAGACCAGAGAAATCTATCTGTCTATCTGTCTGTCTATCATCTTAATAAATGAAAGAAGAAGAAAAAAAAAGTAACCACGCCTATTTTTTAAGGATAATTTTTTTTTGCATACCCGGATCACGTGGAGCAGCACATTAGCAGATTATAACGGTATAGATTTATTTCAATCGATAGCTTTTTATTTTAAAAATATGGAATCTTGAATTTTGAAGATAGAGTATGCTACTGAAAAAATATATATTAACAAGTATATCAACAATGCAAAATGCACGTCTGTGTTTGGTTCTTGCGCAGGTACATGGGAGTTTGAACTTAAGGTCAAGTAGAAACATGTTGTCTAAATTGTCCTTCCAAAGATACGTGTTGACTGTTGAGCATCTAGAAAAAAATGTGCGAAGTTCATTCGTATGCCCTTCTTTCACATGATTGTATAGGTGATATTTTCCAGAATAGTTGTTATTTGTAAGCCATATTCAAAATTACATGTATATAGATTCTAGATGGTACTTCTGTGGACTATCTTTTTTATGTTAACCCAATATGGGTCATGTATATGGTATGCACAACCCTCTTCGTTTTGAAAACAAAAAAAATCTAAAAATGTTATACAGATTAGCTGCGCAAATAAGTGGGTCACCCGACTATTTTTCTTTAAAAAAAATAGTGAAAACAAGGGAGCTCGATATGGGGTGTAATTGCAAGTGTAGTTTAATACGCACCAGGGCCAACCAATGCAAGACAAAAATTAATTTTACAAAAGCCAAAAGGATACATGATCTACCTGCCTCTCAGTAACTTTCTGTTCAGGCATCCAGGGACCAGCAGAAAAAGTCTGGAAAAATGCTAAACAAGAGAGACGATCACTCACAGGTGAGGTGGGCGTTGATGTCATGTAAACAAGAGTTTGTTTATCCCGGCACAGCACATGGTGCTCAAACAATATACAATGGCCGAGTTATTGGCTCATTTGGGTTTTTTTTGGAACAATATAGCAAATCAGGTCCCATCGTGTTCGAAATAACTAAAAATAATATCTCTACTGTGTTTCTCGTGCACAGCACCCCTCCTTCTGCGATCTCCGTGTGCGGCAGGCCACCTACTCCACGACAAGAATCTGTCTACCCACGGTGACCACATCCACATGTCATTCTGCCACACACAGGGATCACAGAAGGTGGTTTTAACATATTAGAAGCACAGCAGGAGACATTGGTTGCTTGCCTAATCTGTCGTGATGTCAATCTTGTTATTTTGTTTGTTATTTTGTTTTTGGGGAAAAGAATAGATTTGCTACTTCATTTCAAAAAAGAGGCCAAGTGAGCCCAAAAAAAACTCTATAATATCCGCCCCCACACATGGCAAGGATACTCCGACATGGAATTACGAGAACTGTTATACATTTGCAAGATGCCAAAGGAGAAAAGGGGTGTGTGTGTGTGTGTGTGTGAGAGAGAGAGAGAGAGAGAGAGGGGAGGGGGGGCACAAGGGAGCAGCATCTAGCACTGGACCACCACCACTACTAGTAACACGAAATTTGGCAAGCATTTAACTGGCATCCAGCCTGATCCGCCGTTCCCATGCAAGGGTAAGCTGTGGTTACCATTGGGACAAACAAACAAACAAAGAAAGTTCAACGTAGGAAGAAGAATAATTAAGGTAAACTAGCATGTGTCCGATCCAATCCTATAAAGCAGCAGCAGCAGTAAAAAGAAGAATGGTCAAATGGCAGTGACTGAACTGGAGAGGGCCCTTGGACTGTAGTTGGAATAGCAACATAAGCCTCCATCCATCCAGAGACAGCTGGGAGTAAAGGCCGATGGCCATGGCCCATCCATCGTCCATGGCTTCTCTCTCTCTCTCTCTCTCTCTCTCTCTGTCAGTTGCAGAGTTGCAGTCACGGCTCCCGAAACAGGAGAGGCATGGAAGGAAAGCTAGCCCGAGGGGAGGGAGGATAGAAAGAGAGCATACAGGAATCCCCAAAACGGGAGAGGATTGGCATTGGCACTGCGTTGTGCTTGTGCATTGCCGCCTCGGGAAGAGGGCGAGAGCGAGGTTGGGACAATGGGGGCAGCAGAAACTAGAGCAGAGCAGCAGCACACTGTGCTGCTCTAGTATGAACACCGAAGCCATGCATGCGAAGTGAAGTGACAGCCTGCCACCGATAGGAAGGAAATTTGCTGATTGGACTTAGGCCCGATCGACCAAATCAACGGCACTCGATCAACAGTGGTAGTATTATCCTAGCTAGCTCCACGAGACTAGTATACCCTAAACTTTCGCTTCACTGTGCGGACTTGGATCTAACAGTGCTGTGTTGCGGCCAATCAATCAGAATTGCTCCCAAAATGATGGATGGTCCTGGGTCATGGGTGCCAACGAACAACCACCGACAGGCTAGCTAGCTAGCCCGTCCGTGAAAGCTAGATAGCCCGTCCGGGCCTCCTCACCCGGGCCCACCTGTACATCACTGTTTGTCAGAGGGCTAACACTACCCAGGCAGACCAGATTAGTTTTGTTCTGGAATTGGATCGATATGCTCGTGATTCATTCACGCATGAATTTGCCATTGAAAGTTGAAACGTGGATAAATAATCTCATAGCTAACCACGATGTAATTTGATCATAACAAGGCAGAGGGATCAACCATACATGGCATGTATCTCTCTGATTAATTAACAGCGGTTACCGACGAGTTGCGAGCGCCGCGCACGTACACGATCGGGTGCCGTCCCTGGTCGAACTGGAGCAAGCTGTCAGGCGGTCGGGGGGTAGTAGAACTGGTGATCTGGAAACGGCGGCGGGCGGGAGGGCGGCGGGACGGCGGCGTTCGCGTCGGCGGCGGTAGAGAATCCTGATGATGCTGCAGCATGGAGCAATGGCAGGTGAGAGGAGCCCTGCATTTGCCAACCCCAGGTGGGGAATGACTGGGGACCCAAATCAGGCCTTCGCTCCATTGGCCTTTCCTGCAGTTGCAACAGAACAAGCATGAGTTTTCCCCACCCTTTTTTTTACCCCAGCAAAGGCATAGATGCACTATAGAATCTTACAACATTAATATCTAATAGTTAGGGTGGAGAACAATCGATTACTCGCTAAAGAAAACTCAGTTAGGCTGGCTTGGTGGGCATGTAAGGTTTCTTAAGCAATCTAGTATTCATGTGTGCAGCGTCGTAAAAGAGGACAATCAAATCATGCGCCATTAGGAGGCGGTCAATAATAAGCGAAGCAATATTGGTCGCTCAGAGCAGTGCAAGCTTTTATGTGAATCTAGAGCATCTTCAGGGCTAAAACCGCATCAAGTGATCAGGGGTACTATGATGCATCCAAATTTATGCCATGGAACTGTAAAACTGAAGGACTGCAGAACTTCAAAAAATTTAAGCTGACAACCACCTGATTGAAATACTATCTATCAGTTCACAGGGGAAACAGCATCTACAAGCAGTAAGTACACATGCTGCAGTTACAGATGAACACATGTCCTTGAGATGCCAAGAAAAAGGATGCTTAAAGAAAAAAAAAACAGCTGAGTGGAAACTGGAAAATATAACATCTTGATGTTCTTAGATAAACAAGCATGGTTAGTTTCTCCATAGCTCCAAACCAAAACAATTCTCCGGTAAAACTGGTTCTGTTTCATTAATGAAATCGGATTTGCTATTTCTAAGTTGTCTGAAATTTTATAAAGTTTAAGTCAATTGTTGTGGCCGTTGGATTAGTACAGAAATTGATGTGCTATATGATTGGATTTTGATCCAATAGATAAAAATATAACTTTTACTTAAGAAAATTTCAGTCACCTTACGAATAAACAATCCCGTTTTGCCGTTTCAATCTAACTTCCCCAAAATTCAAATGTCTACACAGGGCATATTCAGTTAACTATCATAGACCCAGTAACAATTTAAATTGACTGCTCGAGTAGCATACGTAGGGTCGTAGTAATACCTCTAGGTTCGGGAAGAAGCCAGGACAAGCAGATGAGTACAAACGTTGATGCTGAGATGGTACTGCTGTGCTTTGGTGATGCACAGGCCACTGGGAAGATGAGCTCATTGGCTACAGAAGTACCAAAAGGTGCAAATATCGTAAAGTTTATATAGGTCATAGGACTTGGATCATTAATATCTCAACCGACACTGCCAATTAAAACTGCCAATTAAAAAAAAATCTATTTCATATGAACTATTATCAAATGTAAAGGATTAGTACAAGCATGGATAGAGAAAACCTAGCTGCTTCCATCCTAAGATTGTGTTTTTCTGGGTACTACGTATAGAAAAAAAAAAGTACAAAGAACATAGTAGTAGAATGCATTTAACTACCGATTTAATGTTGCAGTCTGTTTACCTGAGAGACAGTTGTACTTGAAGATTCAGGGGAATCACAAGTTAACTGGAGGCCAGCTATGATATTGTCCCTTTTGGAGTCGTGCACATTAGGTTGTGAAATCCGCAAATCCAAATCAAGAACATCACCATCAACAACTGCTAAGAAAATAGTGTCAACTATAAGATACAGTTGGGTATGTTTTGGTTGATACGGAAATTCGATGGGTGAGACTGATTGTAGTACCCTCATTCTCGGTGTCGGGTAAGGCATCTCCATTATAGGAGCTAGGCTCGAAGTTAGTAGCAGTTTCCTTCCCATTGAAGCGAATGGCTGCCCTGTCATATGCTCTACCAAATTCAACAGGGCGTGAAAGTTAGCGAAAATTAAGGAAGTTTGTCAACCACCATGTCATTTCAAAACGAGCAGCGCAAAATTCTGGTAATGGTGTAGTACCTTGCAGCTTCAACTTCGCTGTCAAACAGCCCAAGATAGATGTACCTGCATTAAATATCAGTGAGATCACTTCTCAACAGAGGGATGCCTAGGCTCTGACAATTCTGGTTCTTAACTAAAAAGTGCACGGATTGCATTATTTTTTGCCAACGCTGCATATATGTAAACTCTAACTGTTGCTCCAAATAGATCTGTATAACATTGTTAGGTGCGGAAACAAAACAATTCAGTGCGGAGAAGTAGAGCTTTCATTAATCTCAACACAAGACACACTGCCTACCTGGCTTAACTTCGCACGGCCCCATTGTAAACAACCTAGTTTTATCCCCTACAATTACCTAGAAGTGCGAAACATGAACATCCCCATAGTCCCATACCAAGTGGCAGTTGACAAGTTTATGAGGCTTCATTTCGACATATCTTGTTCATACCGCGGGACAAGTATGCACTTTGACTAAGCTGATGCCAGTGAAAGCTGAAGATTGCGTAAGCTAAGTACTGGTAAATGCAAGATTTTAGTGCATCCTTACTTCTTGCCGAGCAGTTGGCCCATCCGCGCCTCCCACCGGCCGCACTTGTGCAGCGTGACGCCGCGGTACTTGGAGCTCCCCCTCGCGAACCCCGTGCTCTGGCGGCGGAGTATGTGCACGAACTCCTCCTTGGTCCAGTTCCTCATCTAGTTAAAAAACAGTCACACACCAATCAATCCACCGTAAACCATCAGGCAAACCCGTATGACCGACGCGTTAGTTTGATCCAAGCTAGCTAGCTTAGCTACCTGCTTCAAATCATCCTCGTAGTCGCTCAAATTGAAGTTGATGTCGGCGTCGAGCCCCCGGAACTTGATCGCGGCACGATCGTAAGCCCTGCACGACGCGAAGAACTAGACCATTTCAGTACACTTATGGATCAAACCGCAGCTGATACGAATTCAAACCGAGTCTAGCACTCTGACCTTGCAGCCGCGTGCGCGGTGTCGAAACCACCTGAAGAAATTAAACAGTGTTAGCACAGAGTAAATAATCAAATTAAAACTACAGAAACTAAATAGCTCGAGGTAGAATCTAATCATCTATCGAAATCGGTTGCTCACCTAGGTAGACTTGCTTCCCGCAATCCCTGCCGGAATTAGACGGCACAGCAAGCGATTAATGGTTTAATAAGCAAGGCAAATACGGATTAGTGGAAGCTAATCACGAGGTAGGCGAGGCCAGAGGCTAACCAGATGTGCGACTCCCACCGGCCCGTCCTCCGGTAGAAGGTGACGCCCCTGTACTGCGAGCTCCGCGACCTCGGGCCACGCCGGGTCTTCTTCGCGACCACCGCCCTCTGCCCCACGCCGAGATCCTCGGCGCGGCGCGGCTGCCACACAGAGGCCGGCGCCGGCTCCACCCCCGACACGGCCGGCGGGAGCGGCGGGGGGAGTAGCTGCCGCGTCACTATCCCCGTGGCAACAGGCGCCAGCTCGCCGGAGCCGTTCTCGTCGTCGGGGCTCCCGAGCAGGCCGAACAGGAAGCCACCAGCTCCAGCGTCCCCGGAGTTCAGGACGGACGAGCTCGACGTGCCTGAGTCCGCCGGCGACGCCACATTGAGATCCAGCACCATCTCCGATCCGGGGCCCGCAGAAACCAAACGATGCCCCCTGATCTCCAGCTCACCAACACCACCTCAGTCCTCACCTCACCCCTCCTCCGCTCCGAGCTTGACCGACGCGTCTCTATGCCGTCGGAGCGCGATGGCCGCGGGAAGTAGTTACGCGGTAGGAGGTGTAGAAGTAGTAGGAGGCGGCGGTGGTGGTGGCCATGGGGTGGGGTGGGGGGGGGGGGTTGAGGAGAGAGAGAGAGAGGAGAGGGTAGGGCAGTGGGAGAAAAGGAAAGAGAGATGGGACGTAGAGGACGCCAAGGGACAAGGGTATCAAAGGTAAACTATTTTTGTGCAGGGGATCTTCGCTACGGCCACACGCGCCGCCGGGAGCAACGCCCCCTGCGCGGGTGGGGGCGCGGGGGTTAACGCGTCCCGCGTTGGGTCGCCGGAGGGACGAGGCTCGGTTTTCCTGAGTTTAGGTGTGTCCACGTAATGGATTTTTTTAATTTATATTTTGAATTATTTTAAACTGTCAATTTAATTAGCCAAACTTAGCATAAATACATCATCTCTGTGTAAAATTTGGTATAAATAACTGTACGATGCTATGTCAAAAGTTTTATATAATGAGATTGTAGTTAAAATAAGTATGGATTTTTTTTTGAAAAATAAGACAACCAATTTGTAGAGTAATTTAATACTTTGAAAGATACGACTATAATATTATACTTTTTAATACACTTTAAGTAGCATAGTTTACGAATCATACAGGCAGAAAGGTTATATTTCGAAGATTCAGAATGTCCTTGAAGTTTTCAATATATAAATTATAGAAGTACAACATAAAGTTGATCTTTATAGACATGAGTAAAGCGGAAAGTATAATAAAACAATATAACCTTTTGCATCTATCCTCCGACAACATATTATTGTCATATCACATGTTGTGATAGTAATTTTTTAATATCAAACAAATGTACACCCTAAACACTAAACAAAGCAACAGTACGTCAAAAAAAGATGTTTACAGTACAACTCTATGTCAGATTAATTCTAAAATTGAGTGGTACAACTTTCTTGTTAGATTCACCGCCACACTTAAATAACAATAAAGAAAAAGCACCACCAAACTCGAATAACAATAAAAAAAAAGCACCATCAATTAGTTTGGTTACGCTACGCCGTTGGCCAATCAGCAACTAACGACCATAACACCATACAAGGTGTGCCCCAGGCAATTCCTTTTCGCCGCACAGCCCCGGGCAATAATGGCAGGCACCATAGATCAACTCCTGTTGTTATTTAAAGAAACAAAGTAAGCTCCCCCCGTACGTACGCATCGGGGCGCATCACAAAGGCGCATCCACTGATCAATCGCAATTTAATCCTGCACAGTGTACGTACTTAGCCACCACG
Source organism: Hsuehochloa calcarea (assembly GCA_036346395.1). Taxonomy (NCBI): domain Eukaryota; kingdom Viridiplantae; phylum Streptophyta; class Magnoliopsida; order Poales; family Poaceae; genus Hsuehochloa; species Hsuehochloa calcarea. The sequence goes on from CM070597.1 coordinate 4,451,262, forward strand.
GTAGTACTAGCACTAGCTACAGCTTGCACCGTGCCGCGCCCGAACTGGAGGGAGGCGGGAGCGAAAGGACAAACCGCGCCGCTCGGAGGCGCGCGCGCGCGGCGAGGTTAGCTACGTGCCTTACCTCGTCGTCGGTTTGTCTGCGGCTCGCCGCGACGGCCGCGGGGTGTAGGAGTATCTCCATTGACCGCGCGCAGCTGCGTAGACCATCCCAAAAAAAAAACACGGGACGCACGCGCGCGGGATCTGAACGCTTTACTTGGCGCCTCATCAACGTGCCCTAACGGATCTGAACGCTTTACTTGGCGCCTCATCAACGTGCCCTAACGGATCTGAACCCTCTACCTATCTACCCAGGTGGTACCTGTGTACTTGTGTTGGGTTAGAGCTAGCCGCAGCGATTGGACTCGTTAGGTCCGGACTGTTTCCTCCCGGGCGGGCCCACGTGTATGGTCGCGTAACCCATGCATGCAGGCGCAAACCCTAGCGCGAGGGCGAAGAAATAATACTCGCTCGCACTACCTGTGTCGCGTCACAGGCGAGGGCGAGCTGAGCTAGGCGCGTCACGGCGTGGCCGGAGGGGGAGCTGGCGCGCGTGAAAGGTGAGGGCGACGGCGACATAAATGGGTTGCACCGGTACAGTACGTTGACGGCTTGAATGGATGGGTGAGTGAGCTGAAAGCTCAGCTCTAGCTGGCCCGGGTTCGTTCGATCGCGCGGGAGTGATGGGAATGTGGAGCGAACTCGTGTGCGGCGGCTTAACTGCGGTCGCGATAGAATGGCGCCGTGATTGATTTTTTTTGGAGGCTGCGACGCGCGCTTTGGTATCACGTGGATATCATCGTGTTTCATGTGATTGGTTAAGTGATATACTCGTAAGAGTGTTTGCTTATTAAGCACTGCAATTATCTGTTTTTTTTTTTGCTCGGTTAGATTAGATGGGTCTCAAGCTGGAAAAAAAACCGATTTTGTTAAGAGGAAAAAAAAAAACGAATTGTGGCTCTTCCTGGAGCAGGCTGCAATGCGTGTTTGATTTTGTAAACCCATGGTCAAAACTCAAAAGACAATAGGAATGCCGGGCCTGGGAGAGTAATGGTAATTGTAGTCCCGCAGCTTTCCATACTGGGCCTAACAGCCCGAGCAAGTAATGGGCCGTTAACGGAAGCAGCACACACACTTAACGAGTCGCCATACAAAATATGTGCCAGTTATAGGAGCCCAAAGATCCAGCCCAGTTAATTATCCGGATCCATCGGCACCGTCCGTGAGACAAATCAGCTGCAAGCACCAATTGTAACGCACTCAGGCCGGCGCCGCAAGCTCACTTAGTGGGTTGGAAACGGATCGAATATGGATCGAATAGTCTCTAACACAAATCCAAATTTTCAAAACAAATATGAATCGAATGTCGTAACAAATACGAATTCGAATATAATATGTACTCAATTCGGTCGAATGCGAATATCCTATAACTTTTGCGATAAATCTTGGTAGAACAAATTCATGTATGTTGTAGTGATGAAGCTCACTAACGAAGGTTCATAACTGCTTCTTTCCATGCAATATGTATGCTGATCTATCTCATTTCATTTCCGTATCTCTGAACGACTGAAGCAATACTGTGAGAACCCGGAAAATCATATTAAACTAAAACAATGCTAAATCGCTAATTAGTAGTAATTAAAATTTTCTAAACAAGAACCAATCATAATCTCAAATTAATATCAAGCACATCGCCAAGCAATCTCATGTAAAATAATACAATCAGAATTCAACATCAGATTCAACAAGAGTAATTATTAACACATTAAAGAATCATCGATATAATCTCATGGTCAATTACATGAATTCCTTGCAAGCAAAAGTAAAATGTTACATCTTGAAGTTATTTACAAAGAATCTGTTGCACGCAGAAAGAAAATAACAATTCAATCTCAGAATTAATTACAAAAATTAATTACAACATAGTAGAATATATAAATTATAGCTTTGATTAAATTGCAAAAAGAATAAAATAAAATCTTGCATTGCATGTCGCAAAGTCTGTCCTTGTCCATTTATCGCCAGTCATTGAAATCATTCTTCGGCCATCCCGCAAACCCTGCACGCATTGACCACAAAGACCAAAAGACCAGCCGAACTAAAACCAATCCATTAAAGTTAAGAATAGAAAAGAAGGTTGTCGTCATATTACCATAAGGAGCATCACAGTTACCCAGGCTAACCTACGTCAATCGACATCATTCACTTCCATAGGCTTCATCACCCGATGATTATTAATATCCGACACCCACGTTGTATCGACTTATCTTTACCATAGAAAACCCAGAAAATAGTAACCGAAACACCCTTTGGACCATTGGACCATGGCCTAATAGTAGCATGTGAGAGCTTAATGGATAAGGGCAAAGGACTAGCCTCACATCCAAACCACCCCCTGCCTAAAGCCTTCATTCCCCTAACTGCCTCCACAAAGCACATAGCGCAAGGGCTCAAGCAAGCTCACAACCAACACAACTGTCAATATTTTAGAACCAAACTTACATAATGATTGTTTGATTCATGGGGTCTCCAAGACTCAAATCACACAGAGAGAATGACACAAGGATTTTTATACAGGTTCAGGCCTTCTCTAGAGAGAATAACAACCCTACTCATGTGTGACTATATTGAGTATGCTGGTTACAGATCAAGAGAAAAGACTGAAATGTAATATTTTGTGCTTCTCATCGTGTCTTTCTCTCTCTTTTTCTATCTCTGTCGTTTGGTGATTCATCCTTTTATAGCGTGCTCGAGGTGTGCGACGATTTCTCCAGCCTAAAGGGTGTATCAATGTGTTCAGATGATGGCGCAGTTACAGAAAATTACTGTTGGAGAAGTAATGTTCACACGTCGCAAGTCAGTTATCACAAGGACAGAGAGATTAATCATGCAGTTATTTTGGAGAATGATAGTGTATACTGACTGTTTAGATGCCCTAATCAATTGAGCTTACTTGTCTGTAAGTTCGATCGATTATAGGGTGGTCGTAACTGACCTGGTCGTAGAAGGATCTACGACCATGAGGTGATCGTAGAGGAACTTACGGTCATGTGCTAGTCGTAGAAGAACTTACGACTATAGGGTGGTCGAAGCTGATCTTACGACCATGAGGTGATCGTAGATGAACTTACGATCATAAAGTAGTTGTAGAAGATCTTACGACTCCAGCTTCTCCCTTATGAACATTAAGGGGTATACTCAAGAACCATATAATGGCGTCATTGTCCATAATAAGGATTACAGATAAATAATTAAATGAGGATTACTAGATACTCGTCATCTAGCCCCCCCAGCTTCAAGTGAAAATACCTACTTGAGAAAGGAGTGGTATATGATCTTACGACCAGAAGATGGTCGTAGAACGGTGGTTGAAGGAAAGACTCTTCTACTGGTATTTCATTTGACCATAAGCAGACTTGGTCAAAAAGTTTGCAGGAAACCTTATGACTACAAGGTGGTCCCGAAGAGATAGCAACTGTTAGGTTGCCACGTTTTTAACCCAAGTGCGTGGTTATAAAAACTTACAGTGGGTGCGATCATAGGGTTCTTACTTTTTCCTAATCACTCCAACTGTTCATCAAGCTTTCACATTGTCTGCTGTTAACCAAATCATACGCCTCCAAGCCTCCTCCCCCCTGAGAAAGATGACTGGAGCCGCTTCCCAGTGGGCCGAATCGAAGATGGACTCGACCAAACTGAAAGCTCTAGTTGCCACCGAGAAGATCCCAAAGAACGAGTTCGTGAAGTGGATTGAGGCTTCTGGGCAACATTGGCTGTCGGGGGGAGATTTGGCAGACCCCCCGTCTTCCAGGCGTACTGTGAGTGTGGCCTTCGATTGCTTGCTCACCCTTTCCTCACGCTCGTACACGAACACTTTGGGGTGAAATTGGTGAACCTCGTTCCCAATTCCATCGCAATGCTAGGGTGTTTGCATACTTGTGTGAGGCTTACTTTGGGATTCCAGTCGACTTGGAGTTATTCCAGTATTTCTACAGGATGACCCGGCTGGAGAGAGTCGCTGGTAGCTGTAGTCTGAAACTCCATGATGGGAAGTCGAAGGAGTACATTCAGATGTTCACCCGGTCGTCATGGCCGGGATGGAAGAACAGGTGATTCTACTGGGAAATGACCAGTGAAGATAGCCTCTCTTTCGCTGGGAACGCAGCTGAGAAAAATTCTTCCTAGGATTCGACTCCCAAGAATATTGGTCGGATAGCCCCCCTGCATTCAAGCCATCAAGGACTTGAAGGAGGAGGGGCTCACCCGTTGGCACGTGGTGAAGAATTTCATCACGCACCGCATTAGCCCTCTGAAGAAACGAGCGCATCTGAAAGAATCTAGGTCCCTAAAAATTATTTGGGTAATTAATGATAATATATGAACATGAGACTAACATGTTTATTGAGTATTTATAAGGTTTGGTCTTAGTGATGAATACAACAATCTAGACATGCATGCTAAAGGTCAACATTGATCGATATAGTTCAAAGACAAGATACAAGTAGTCTAGAACCCTTTTTATTTTTACTGATCTAAGGAGAAAAGGACGGAATACCGGATTTTAGGTTAAAAACTGTACTATTAAGAGGGATCATGACTAGTAGCTTGATAACATGTTCTTGCGCAATCTGGATTAATCTAGGATCATGCATGCATTTAGAGTTTGTTTTGAAAGACAACTTTGTTTTTATCAGAATAATCGGTAGTACCGATATTTTGTTGACGGTACTTCCGCACCGCGGTATGACCGGGATAGTGGTGCGATACTATCGCAACCCGGTCATACCTAAATCTTGTTGGCGGTATGTTTTTTACAGAACAACACTTTTTTATCTCGGTTGCTCATCTGGTGAACAGTAGTACCAGAGTTTCCTTAGTGGAACTACCGCATCGCGGTATAACCCCATCTTGAGCGAAACTACCGCAGCTCTGATATCCCAAAATATAAACAACGATACATTTTTTCTCTCCAGAAAGCACCCTTTTGGACCGCAAAGTGAAGCGGTAGTACCACCCCTGTGCCTCGATATGACCGATAAGCGGAACTATTACTTGATCAACGACAGTAGTACCACACCGATTTTCCAATGGCTCTTTCAGAAGTAATTAATGCATCTGAGCTAGCCGTTACTGTGCATTGTGCGGTAGTACTGGTCATACAACAGCCTGTACTACCGCATGTGCTAAAAAAACTTTGTAATGTGCCTCCAACGTTCGTATTTGGTTGTGGGGGGTATAAATACTCCCCCACCTACTCAAGGACAAGATAAGAGACTTCATTTAACATCTTTTGAGCCAAGAGCATTTTCTCTACACCTCATACACTCTTATTACATTCATTGTGAGGTGGTTGAGCAAAACAGAAGTGCATTCATTTCAGATCGATCCTTAGCACTTGATTGCCGTCAAGCGAAGATTGCAATTCATTACTCTTTGTGTGTGTCAACACCTAGACGGCTTGGTAGGAGTTTGCGCGGTGATCTATTCAAAAAAATTATGAAGAGGCCTAGTGTTAAAATTGTGATTGGTTCGGTGTTCGTCATCTCCGGAGCGGAGAAAGAACAACCACTAGTGAAATCGAGGGAATACTTAATTTGTGGATCCAGCTTGATTAGTTCAAGCTTTCTCAACGTGAACTAGTGAAGACCGACAAGTCTTCGATACCACGGGAAAACTTCATTGGCTTCATTGTGGTTAATTCTTGTCTTTCCTATTTCGCACTTATATTTCTAGCAATTCTAGTGTGCTAGCTTTGCTTAGCTAGGAGTGTATCTAACTTTGACATTAGCTCTTATTTATCTCTAGTAGCACAATAGTTCTACTATCTTTATTATGCGAGGAAGCTTTGTTATGACTATCTTGCTTAAAGTTTAAAATTATAAATTAATTTTAAAACCTCCTATTCACCCCCTTTAGTTAGTAATACTTGATCCTACAAGTGGTATTAGAGTTTGGTCTATCTATTTTTAGACTTAACCGTCTAGGAGAGAAAGAATGGCTAGTGAGGGAATGTCAATAGGCAATGCTCCTTTATTTGATGGATCAAATTATGCTTATTGGAAAATTAGAATGTCCATTTATTTAAAGGGCATGAGCCCAAGCATATGGAGAACTATTAGTGAGGGTTTTGTTATAGCACTTGATTCTACACACCCCACGAATCTTGAGGAACGAAACGCCTACCTCAATGCTCAAGCAATGAACATTCTATTTGGAACTTTAAACGCGGATGAGTTCAATCGAGTGAGCAACCTTGAAACTGCTCATGAGATATGGACTACGCTCTCGGAAATTCACGAGGGCACATCCACGGTTAAAGAAGCCAAATTACATAGGCTTCGGATCAAATATGAGATATTTACAATATTGTCTCATGAAAACATCACCGAGATGTATTCTAGACTCAACAACATTATAAATTAACCCAAAGGTCTTGACACTAACTTGCTCGATATTGATGTTGTGCGCAAGATGCTTAGGGCTCTACCCGATAAATATGAGATGTTGGTGATGCTATTTCTCAACTCTCCTGAGTTGCTAAGAATGATGCCAACCGGACTCTTGGGCAACCTCATTACAAATGAGTTGTACAAAAAAGACAAGAAAGAGTTGTTGGAGTTATCTTCCTCAAATAAGAAAATTATCGCTTTCAAAGCTAAAGCAGAATCAAGTGATGAAGAAGACTTCGAAGAAGAATTCGCTCTCCTTGCTTATGTTTCAACCACTTTCACAGTGCTTATGGGGATTGTCGTAGGAGAACTTACGACTATGTGTTGATTGTAGAAGAACTTACGACCAGAGAAATATCGTAGAAAAATTTAAGACTATGTGTTGGTCGTAGAAGAACTTATGATCAGAGAAATGTTATAGAAAAACTTACGACTGGACAATGGTCATAGAAGAACTTACTACCAGAGGATTATCGTAGAAAAACTTACGACTAGGTACCGGTCGTAGAAAGACTTACAACCGCTTGTCCTCTGCTTATGTCCACTCTTTCCCTCTGTAGGTTCAAGAGCGAAGAAAAGAACTTGGCCGATTCGGTCGACTACAAGAAGGTCGAGACGAAAAAGCTAAGTGAAGAGAAAAATACCCTTCTGAAGAAGCTTCAGGAGGCAAACTTTGCAACTCAAAAGTTGTAGGGATAAATAAAAGGTAAGTAATGAACTTAAGACCGCTTATAACTTTCTTTTCTTTTTCTAACCCTCATTCCTTTTCAGAAAAAGGTCAAAATGGGGAAGCTCGAAACCGAGAACAAAGATAAGACCATGGTTGTTCACGAAATTTCCCATGTCGCCAAAGAAAAAGATCGGGAGGTTAAGTCTTGGGAGGAGCGCTATGCAAAAAAACACTGGCTCTCATGACGATGAAGTCAAGAAGCTAGATTCTCGACTGGCAGGTAAACAATTCTTTTCCTGCGACCAATTTGGTTTTCCTTCAGGAGTCACTTTATCCGACTAGCCTTATTCTTTTCAGAGCAAGCAGTCGAAATAAAATAACTCCGTGAGGCTTCGACTTGTAATCAGGAGGAGATGAAGTCGACGGGGATCGATCTCCAGGACAACATTTCTCTCCTTAACAATGTACTTAGTGGGCTACATACCGAGGAGGTCACTCCTTGTGAAGACACGATAATTGCTCACTTGAGTTCCATAGGAAAACAAGTCGGAACTTTGCAATAGTTGGTGACCACTCCGAGGACCAACCAAGCCCATTCGATAAAGGAGGTGGTCGAAGGCGAAATAAGTTTTGTTCTGGTAAAATTTAAAGCTCATGACCCCAACTTTAATCTGAAACTGTCAAAGTCGACTTCGACTGCTCTGAAGCAGAAGCGGAGTGGTTGACGGAAGATATGCGGTCGATCAACAAGGTAGTCATGAAGGAGATGCAGATAGGATTTCGTTTGTCAGAGTAGTTTGTAATAGGAACCTACAAAGACAAGTTTGCTGATATATATGATCATTTTTTCTTCCAGAAAATTCATCTTGTCAAGTAGTTAGTAACTCATAAGATAATGAATGGAAAAAGAGATTAAGACTAAGAATTGAAGTCATATTGATAACTTTATCCCAGCCCCGACTATTTACTTAGTTTATTTAGATAAACTAATTAAATAGTGTAAAAATAGTTTTCTGAAAAAGAGAGGTTTTGCTAACTTATAGTCTATGATCCCGATTATCATGCACTGGTTGTAAGAGTAGTAACGAGTCGACGCTATGAAGTTCCTTCTAGTGGACAGGATCACATGCAGAAAGGAAAGGATTCGACTAGGTGATGTTACCATCTCCAACTAGATTAATCAAATCAAGAGCGGCAACTTGAGTTAGACAAACGTCTGGAGTTCCTTTAGAATTCGTTTGACCTTTTCGAGCGCACTCAATAGGTTTGCCCTAGTAGCAAAAGTTAGAAACAGGACAACGCTAGAAAGTTCCTTCTAGTGGGCAGAACCACGTTTAGAGAGGAAACACTTCGACTAGGTGTTGTGTCTTTCTTTAACCAGTTAGAACCAACCGAGTTTACCAAGAGTAGTCGAACAAATTACCAAAGTGCACTCTGCTTAGAGTATTTCTCAAAACGAATGAATAAATAAACTAAGGTACTAAGAGTGTGCTTGAAAAATATTTTGACCATGTTTGTTGAACCCGAACTCTTTGTGTTGGAAGTAAAAGTGAGGAACGAGTCGACACTAGGAAGTTCCTTCTCGTGGGCAGGACCACGTGTAGAAAGGAAAGTCTTCGACTAGGTGATGTTTCTATCCTTTCGACCAGTGTAAAGAAGTGTTGGGTATTGGTCGTAGAAAAACTTACAACCAGGGGATAGTCAAAAAATTATCGAAGTGCTATTCAAAGTAAGACAATAAAAATAGAAAGAACATGATAATTTATTGTCGAGGTGGTTGGTTACGCATAAAATTTGCGTAACTGGTCGATGTTCCGAGAGTTCGAGAGAATCTGGCCGTCTTCTATTGATAGTCGTACCGAACCTGGTTGCGTAACTTCGACCACTGTGTAAGTATCTTCCCACTTGGGGGAAAGCTTGTTCCGATTAGATTGGGATTGAATTTTCTTCAATACCATGTCACCTACAGTAAGGCTGCGAGGTTAGACCTTACAACCGTAGTATTTGCGCAGAGCTTGCTGGTAGACTGCTGAATGGTTTAAGTCTTGATTTCATCTGCTCGAAGTTGTTCTTGGGTAGAGTCGTTGAAAGTTTTGACTCATGTCGACCTGGTCTTTAGTTCTGGTGGAAGCATAGTTTCGGCACCGAAAAATAGGAAAAAACTTGTTTCACCTGTGGCCCGACTAGCAGTCGTACGAATTGCCCATAATACCGAGGGTAAATCTTGCACCTAAGCCCCTGAGCGCTTGACAAGCTGGTTGTAGACTCGAGTTTTGATACCCTATATTGTTTGGCCATTCGCTCTTTTGTCTGTCCCATTGCTTTGAGGACGGGCTACAGAGGTGTAACACACTTTGGTACCCAACTTATCGCAAATTTTTTGAAATTTTACACTTGAAAATTGCTTACCATTATCTGTAATTATTCGACTTGGGACCCTAAATCGAGTAATTACACAACTCATCACGAACTATTTTGCTGCTTCCGTTGTTATCCCAGTCACACGTTCGGCTTTGATCCATTTTGTGAACATATCAATAGCCATAAAAAGGAACTAGAAACCTCCTGGAGCCTTTGGGAACGGTCCTAAGATATCGAAACTCCAGGTCGCAACAGGCCAAGATGGAGGAATTGTTTGCAATGCCTGAGCCGATTGGTGTGTTTGCCTGCTATGAAACTGGCATTGTACACACTTCTTAACCAACTCTTTGGCATCGTAGAGAGCTGTTGGCGAGTAAAAATCTTGTTGAAAGGCCTTTCTGATTAGTGTTCTGTAGAAAACATGAGTTTCATATATGCCCCCGTGTAAGTCGTGAAGGAGGTTTAGCCCTTCCCTCTGCGATGTGCATCGCATAAGTACCCGTTGAGTGCCCCGTTTGTATAGAACTCCTTCGATCAAAGAATACATTTTAGCCTTTCGGGATAAGCGATCTGCCTCGAGATCGTCATCAGGTATTGTACCCCTCTGAAGATACTCGTAGATGGGATTCATCTAGGTATCCTCATATTCTAGAGATGTTGTCTCAATAGGAGTTGTCTCTAGTGTTTCGACCAGAGACGACTTTTGGAGTTTCATCCTAATCCTCCCCTGCGCCGCTGCCGCCTCCTGCTCCACGCCGGCCGAAGAAGTTGTAACACCCTGGCTATCCTGAAGCCAAGATGCAACCTAAACTACTAACACCAAACATAACTATAAAATTTTCTCAACAAATCAACATCTAACGACATCTAAACTTCAATTAAATATTTCCATTAACAGTACTAACATAGAAATTTCAACAAGAGACTAACTCAAAGCCACAATTAAAACATCACCATCAAGGTTATAAACATTATGAATAAGTTCCAACAAGAAATATGCATCATCTAATATCTGAAGCTATGAAAGGAACCAATAGAAGTACCAACAGGCCAATTATTACAATAATTGAGTCTCATTGAAATAAAGTAATAGGGATATTAATCGGTAATGGGTGTGTGCAGCCTTATGATATGCAACCGTGAGCTAATGTCCCCCAATGAATGTCATCCTCGACGATCACCTAAACAATAAAAGCAAGTGTGAGTCCAAGACTCAGCAAATACAATTGAATATCAAAGGAAACATCGAATCAAATACAGTTCATTCTCAACGTATCGAATACATAAGAAAATGCTATGCAATTTATGCAAATATGAATATGACATCCACTTCTCTTCTGCATATACCGGTATAGCTAGTGAAACACCTGTCGGTGTTCACTCAAGCCCGCATTATCCAAAATACGAGGATCCAATACCCGTATGAAGAATCTTTCATACGGAGATCTATTTGCACATATTGGAATGATGAGACTTTCAATACCCACTCCCGTGGGTGAGGCATGAATGATTGAAATGAAATGAATGCATTTTCTCATAGCAACAATTTTGATATCACAAATAAACAAAATCATGTAAAGAAAGGAAAATACTCATAATTCATAAGAATTACTCATGTCATAATCATATAACAAGATTGAACAACAAACATACAAGACGATCCAATTTGCACTTGCCTTTCGCGTTGCAACACGTTGGATGGTAAAGAAGGTGCAACTAATCCCAAAGTCACTCCTACAAAAAGTAATTTACTCAAAACAAGTTATTGACAAGAGAAAACAACGCTAATCGCAATGCTCTCATACACACTCCCAAAACCCATACTTCAAATAATTAATCTACTCAAGCGAAACAACATCCTAACAGAAACTCAAAACTGGACAATGATCTTCTAAAATATGTATCTCCCAATCTGTTTATCATAAAAATCTATTTTCAGTCTCTCTAGAAATATTACAACTTAGTCTACAAAATTTTAGTCTACAAAAATCCCTTAATTCTACTTTTAACTAAATTTAACAAGCAGATGAATAACCAATGGCAGAAACTGACCGACAGTCTAGACAACAGCCTAAAATCGCTATAAATTTCACTAGGATGATTCAAAAGTTGTGTACTTTATCAATCTGGAAAGATAAGAGAATTTTCTACAAAATTAGTGTTGGTGGACAACCCTGATTCGGCCAATAACAGATTCTAACTGCCAGTTTCCACAACTGCTATAATTTGACAGAGATTCTGGACATCAATCATTGTGAAATTCATAAATCACAAACCACAACTCCAAATAATGTGACCTCAGATCCTACAGAAACCTAACAAAATAACTCACAATTATTCAGCAGATGATGAACCCTAATTTCGCAGTTATCAATTTCAAAACTACAGCACCACGAACAGCAGTAAAAACCCGATCTACTGCCCTAAATCAATCGCATGGAAACGAATTAATCACAAACATCAAAGAACTGAGAAGTCACCCTTGAAGACCGAGACGAGGGAGGTGAAACCCCAGCAAATCCTCACAAAATCACTTTCCTCTTTTCCTCCCTTCTTCCTCCCTTCTCTTTCCTTGCTTCCCCCCTTTCTACTGCCGGCAACACAGGGGAGCACGGGGCAGCAAGGGGGGGAGGGCAAGGGGATGGAAGCTCTGAATGGGGAGAAGAGGGGTGGCTCAAGGGGAGGGGGAGGCTTAGGGTTAGGCTGCCCCCTCCTTTTGGCCGGATGCCACCTTGGGCCAAACGTTGTGGGCTTTCGACCCACGACGTAGGTTCTTCCTACTTTTTTTTTTCTGTGCAGCGAATACTTCGGAGGTTGTAACTTCCTCTCCTAAACTCGGAATGGAGTGATTCTTGTCTTCAAATTTATATAACTCATATTACTTTAACTTTCTATTTGTAAAGTTTTTCTAAAACACCATCTTCATTAGTAAATTTGTCTTGGAAGCTGACTCAGTTGGGACCTTGGTTCTCTGTGCAGCATGCATTGCGAGCCCCATATCTCAAAACTCAGAACTCCAAATTAGGTTAATGAAGACTCTAAATTGGACTATGGAAAGAGATCTACAACTTTGTAGTTATGATATTTTTCATTCGAAGCCGTTCCAGTACCGAAAATCACGTTGCAAGATGACTACATATTCTGTTATGTTTCTGCGCGAGGCAAATAAAAAAAATCTCTCAATCTCCTTACATTCTCTGTAAATAAGTGGGATATTACAGAAGCATCGCCGCCCGCCTCCTCACTTACCATCACGACGTCGCCACCGTTGCCTCCCCTGGCCTCCTACCTCCTCGCCGCAATGTGCTTGGCGAGGGCTGTAGAGGCCAATGACCATGAGAACCGAGTCATGGCTTAGCTCTAGGATGGAACAAGATTGCTATCGACACGTAGCCCTCTTCCTTGTCAACCGGCAATGACTGAAAATAGGCAACACGTCGGGGAGGGAAGTCGGCATCAACTTCAACTTTCAAAGGTAAACAATCTATGAACTCAAAATTTTAATTTCTTGGTAGTAGCAGCAAGTGATGCAATATACGGAGTTAATGTTTCTGTTTATATGTGTGTGAAAGAAAACTAATATTTATTTTTTACTTGCATTTACTTCCTGAAGCTTTTTTTTTACTTGCATTTGTTGAAGTGCTGGGAGTTAAGTTGGAGGAAACAGGTGATACAGTGGTACTCGGTAGGTGTTCTGTTTTTATGTTCTCTCTTTTGGAAATTCTGCTTTTATCAACTTCTGTGCTGAAGGCCTGCCTGAAATGCTTTTTCTTTGTATGTGGATCTTTACGAGATGGCTGTATTAATTTGCTTGTCTAGTACTCCTATTTGAAACTGCATTCGTTTCCTGTTTTTGTCTAGTTGATTGGAGTAGTCTGTCTACAATAGTGTATTTCTTTACTTAAAAAATGAAAGCAATATCATTCATTTACCGTACTTCTATGATTACATTTATATCTTGATTATATTTTTTTGTTGGAAACGTTAAAGAGTTGGAACTTGATATGCTACACTTGGTGTTCACATGTATTTCTTGAATGCTAATGTTTGTAATGCTATTGCAGCAAGACACGTGGTATGGGAGCTGGGTGCAAGCTCAAGAGTCAAGACCCACACAAGGAACCAGAGGTGGGCTGGCTCTTGGGAACGAGTGGAAGAAACCCTTCGCTGGTTCGTCTCATGCAAAGGGGATTGTCCTTGAAAAGAGTTTTAAGTTCAACAAATAACGAATGCTCAGTTCTTCTGAAGAACACTTAATGCTTGACATGCACTACTTCAATTGCAGTGGGATTGAGGCTAAGCGGCCAAACTCTGCTATCCGTAAGTGTGCTCGTGTCCAGCGCTCCGGCTGGTGAAGAATGGAAAGAAGATTGCTGCCCCTCCCTGCCCTCTTCAAGGAAAAGAAGAAGCCCAGATCTTAAAAACCAGCTCCCTTCACTACAAGCAGCAGGACGCCAGCTATAAAGAGTACTTTTAGCTGCAATGCTAGTGGGGGGGTTTTTTTTTTTTAAAAAAAATCTCGTTGCGATATCAATGGTTGTCTAACTGCATCATACGAGTACGTATGGTTCTGAATCTCCTTTGTGATTTGTGACAGATTTTCGTAATCTTCAGTTTATGTGTAGTTTTCGTAACTGCATGGTCCTACTCCTATTTGCCTTGCCCACTGGTAGTCTCGTATCTTTGAACCGACGTATCGATTAGAGGCGGTGTTCATCTAGACCGTTGATGGCGAGATCTGATGGCAGAAAATGCGTGCGGTGGTCCGCGTCCAAGTCGCAGACTCAACTGCGGGAGCCATCGGTGCGGCCAGTTTGAAGAGCGCGATCTGACATGCTCCGACCGGCCCAGGACGAGGCTAAGCTTAACTGGGCCATCCCTATCGGCGCCGGGTCAGCAACCTACACGGGCCCACCCCCATAGGGCCGTAGCTTTCCGACCACCCTCCAATCCATACCCTACCCACGTCTAGGTGGGTCCCTCCTTCAGCCTGAGGCCTCCGGTCCACCACGTCAGTTCCCTACCTCCCACCCGCAGCCACGGGGTCGCGACCAAACAAATCCTTTTACCTCGACCGGGTGTAATAAACCGGATCCAATTCTTGCGTTCGACTCGACGACGGCCGCAGCTGCTGCCCTCTCCCCTCCTCCTCCGCTCTCCGCGCTGCCTCCGAGCCCACCACTGCCGCCGTCGGTGCGCCTCGCCGGCCGGCCATCCCGTCGTATGGAGATGGCCCCCGCCCCCGTATCCTCCAACCCGCGCACCGTGGAGGACATCTTCAAGGACCTCTCCGCCCGCCGCGCCGCCCTCGTCCGCGCCCTCACCTCCGGTAAGTAACCAACCACACCCCTCGCCTTGCCTCTCGAAGTAACGCACTGACCCTCGTGTAGATCTAACTCTGCGCTCGCGTCTCGTGTCGCCGTGCAGATGTGGACGAGTTCTACGGCTTCTGCGACCCAGGTGAGTGAGATCGATCCGCTCGAGCTGTTCCTTGGTGCGTGGAATGGTGGATCTGGGTGGGGATTGAGTGGATCGGCAATTGTTTTTTCTGGGTGCAGATAGGGAGAATTTGTGCCTGTACGGCCACGCCAACGGGAGCTGGGAGGTGGCGCTGCCGGCGGAGGAGGTGCCGCCGGAGCTGCCCGAGCCGGCGCTGGGCATCAACTTCGCACGAGACGGAATGAACCGCCGCGACTGGCTCTCCCTCGTCGCCACCCACTCCGACTCGTGGCTCATATCCGTCGCTTTCTTCTTTGGCGCACGACTCAACGGCAGCGAACGGTACTAATACTGTTCTTCCGCCACTATGTATACATTCTGAATTCGATTGGTTGGTTGGGGCCTTTCTTGGTCGAGAAAAAGCAGTCAATTTTTGTTGGTTTAGATTTTGAAGTGTCTTTTTTTTTCCTTTTCTTCCTCACAGAGTTCAGGGAAGTTCAATTTTGGCCTTTTTGGTGGAGTAGTTCGCTTGATTGTTAGGTCACTGGGGATGCGCGTGATCGAGTTTATGGTCTATTTATTTTGTTTCGCTTGGTGCATGTGCACATGTTTCTTGTGCTCTTCTTTTTGTTTCCTTTCTTTGCTTTGAGTGAATCGGGGGTCATGCCTTGTGAATGTGTTTGCTTTATTGGCCTTCCTGTGCGCTGTTTTCTTCTTCTTCTTTTGCTTGCCTTTTGTTTGTGTCGACCCTTTGCGTTCGATGATGATATAATTCGTAGGGTTCATTGTAGATATTGTCAAGAGATATTGGGTCCATCGGTTCATTATGAAAGGCAACTGTTCCCTCACTTTATTTCAGAAATCATGTAAACAAGTAGAAGATATACATTTTCCACTGCCTTTAAGAATTTTAATGCCTGTCCCATTTTCATTTCTGTTGTGAAGAACTATGCCACAACTTGGTTTAATGAGTTGCAAAGCTTAGCTATGTGGAACTAAAAATTAAAAGGAAAAAGTCCACTCCACCCCTGAACTTATGGCCCTTCACTTCCACCCTCTAACTAGTAAAACCAGTGCAAATTATCTCCAGAGCTGGTTTCATTGGTGGTTTTTGGCACGTGGCTTGGTTTTTTGTACACCGTTGTTATCAAGTCGCGCAATTAGCCACGACTAATCAATGATTAGTACTAAAGTCGGCCTGGGAGCATGACTGGAGGACCTTGACCTGATTAGTTTCCTAGTCGAGCGACTTGGATTTTTAGTCGACGACTAGCCGCGATTAATCGGGTGACTTGGCTGTCAAGCAAGTTGCCATGGAGAAGAGATGGTGAAGGGGAAGGGAGGGGGAGGAGGGAGAGGGGAGGTAAGAGAAGAGATTTACCTGCGAGTAGAGGCGGCGGTGGCTGCAAAATGGGAGGCAATGTAGCAAATTGGGCCCTACTTGAGAGGCATGGCCCAGCTGGCCCATCACTAATGATTAAAAGGGAGGGAGTAGTATTAGGTTTCCATTCCCTCCCACACACAGCCACCCGCAGCTTAGCGCAATGAGTCGGGGGTTGGCGATGGAGGCTCCAGCGCCGTTGCGCCGTCTCTCCCTTTGTTGTCCTCCCGACGAGCCTTCGCCTCCCGACAAGCCAGCCCCGTCGCCCTCACCTCCTAGTCAGTAATTATTCTCCTCTCCTCTCCTCACCTTCTTCTCCCATTTGTAGATCTAGTCTTCTTCCCTGTTCTTCTTCTGCTCTGCTCTCGATTTCTGCTCTGTTTCTTGCTTTCTTCTCTGTTTTAGTAGTAGACAAATAGTAGCCAGCAGCAGCAACAGTAGCTGGTAGTAGCAGGTCCAACTCAGGTGGGCTGGTAGTGGTAGTAGTAGCCAGCAGCAGCAGTAGATGATTAAACATACAGAGCATGTACATGTCCCATTGAAGTGCTACCATACAAGACGATCGCACCAACTAGTCCACGACTAGTCGATTAATCATCAAGTCGGCCCCTTGGCAACTCGACTCGACTCGACTTGCCGACTTGATAACTATGGTGTAGACGTGGCATCACAGTATCATCACATAATTAGTTAGCAAATAAAAAGTAAAAAAGGCATCCACGTCACCATCCCTGCCCTTCCTCCTCACTCTCACCCGTTCATCTCTCTCTAACCGCCTCTTGTCCCTTCCTCCCACCGCCACGGGACAAACCGGAAGCCAGGATTGCTGCCAAATGCCGCCTCCGGTCGCACCAAGCCGCCGCCACAGCGACGAGACGGTCCACCTGCCAGATCTGGATCAGGATGTCACTGGGCAAATCACCTCTCTCTCTCTCTCCGTCTTTCTCTCCCTTATCTCTCTCTGTCGAGGAACTGCTCCCACGCGCCAGATCCGATAGCCAAGAAGAGGAACCAAGACAACAAAGCGATGGCTGGCGAGCCGAAGCTAGTGCGCCTCCGGTCGAGCTCCCACGAGGCGGATGGGGCGAAGATGGCCATTGGGGTCATCAACAAGGTGGTCGCCTTCCCCTTACTCCCCGACGATCGAGCTCACAACCAGAGCCGTACCTAACATTTTGGGGGCCATGTGCTAAATTTAAAATTAGGTCATATACTTAATAAAAGTCAAATACCAAAACTAAAATATATTATTTATTTGATATTACAATTGTAATGCAATTTTTTCTTATGGTACAAAGGGTTACGTCTCGCTAAGAAACAAATCTCTAAACTAGTACCAATACTTTTAATTGATAAACATCATTCTTCTAGTATTCCTTGAAACAAAATCTTCAATTATCTTCGTAACTAGTCTTCGCCAAATTAAACATCAATTGCAAGTGCCACGGTTAAGTCTTTCCTGAGTCATTATAGAATGCAAGTAGAACTTTTAAAACTTAAATTTATAAAAGCTCTTTTTACATATGCAACATTCGCTTAAATAGCCAACAAAATTCTACATGCAACAATTGCATTACCAAAATAATTTAGCCATCTCATAAACTTTAAAATATCGAGAGGACCCATGTTTTTCTTAGGAATGGACTTTTAGAGTAAATATTTAGCAAAAGAAACACAAAGAGGGGAGGAGGCGGGGAAAATGGATGTGAATTAGTGGTAGTTTTTAGTACGGAGTGAATAAAAGTTCTGCTAGTTTATTAGTTCTTACTATTAATAAAACAAAGATTAGCAAATAGCCATTGAAGAATGGATAGAAAAAAGGGGTCCTTAATTTTTTTGGGGGCCCTATGCAGCTGCACATGCCTCCGGTACAGGCCTGCTCACAACGCCTCCTATCCCTTTCTTCCTTAGACCAACCAAGAAGGATCCAAAAGAAGAGCAAGAGGGGGGAGAGATTATTATTATTATTATTTGGGGGGGGGGGGCAGAGTTAGAGCAGCAGGAGTAGTCAGCAGCAGCTGTCGCCAGCGATTGAGCAGAGCTTACCGGACTTTGCTAGGGGTAAGAAAGCTGGGAGACAAAATGGAGATAGATAGATAGAGAAGGAGGTAGAGAGAGAGAGAGAGTGAAGATGGGGAAGCAGCCTCTTTAGGGGCTGACATGTGGGCCAATTTGCTTGTTATTTGGTGATTCAGCTATATATGCACACGTGGATGCCATGCCATCAAAATTTGAACACGTAGATGCCACCTCTGTCAAAACCGAGGTGGTTTTGGGTGAAGGGGGTGATTTGTACTGGTTGGGGGTGGAAAGTGAACGGTTTTGTAGTTGAGGGTGTTTTTCGAACTCAGTCCATAAGTTCAGGGGTAAAGTGGACTTCTTCCGAATTAAAATGGCAACTACAAGTCAGAAGGTATTGATTGCAGGTTCATTCATCTCTGAAATTTTCTGGCATGTTAATTGCAGTAATTTATTTCGGTGGATGCCTTCGTCCTGGTTCAAGAAGTTGTACATTTACTGTTTGATATAATGTTTATAGAATGCCCCCTAAAAATATATTGTAGAGCATAAACTCCCCCCTGATCGAATGCTGCAGGTAGGTCTCTGCAGCATTATTCTAGGGGTTTTGCACTAGCGCCCTGAATGACAAAATTATTCTTGGATTCTTGGTAGCCTTGAATTGATGATTTTGGTCATGATTTTCATGGCGTCTGTTACCAGAAGCTTTACAGTAAAGGTGGAGTTTAGCACATGATGTACATTCCAAATAGAAATACTTCCATCTACTTTCTCGTGCATTTGCACTGAAGTTGAATTTTTTTGACTAAGGTGAACAAAAACATAGCAAAAGGAATCCTTGATGGTTGCAGTTGTTGGAGAGCGCTACAATGGTACTTCTTTAGTACTTGCTTGTTCACTCTATTGATGTACGTCTCTCTGGAAATAATTTTAGCCAATTGTAAAGGCAAGAAACTATATGCAGAATTTAGTGAGCTCAAATTTAAATTTTATGCTTGGGATGTTGTTGCCAATTCCATGTGAATGTAGTAATCAGCTGGGATGTCGAAAATACATAAATAAGGGGATTAAGCAGCATGTTGTGCTTAAATTTCCATTTTTCTATGTTGGCATTCAGCTTTCCGTAGTGTACAACTCTATGTTTATCTCCTGACATTTTCATGTGCAGTATATTAATTCATTTCTTTTCTCTTGATACACTGAATGACAACTAGGTAGTTTGATATTTTGCGGAGGGAGCTAGTCTAGCTTAGTACGCGAAATCCTTTTGGCCTAATGCCCATTGTTGTATGTCTTGTCCCAGCATGCTGGCAAAGCCATAATTCCGGAATCTTACTATTTTTTTCATTGACATATTTATTTATTGTGTGCTCCTTGCGGTTCTTTTTGTTACAGTTTTTTCCTCACAAGAACTACAGTGAGAATTTGCTGCCTAAGTAGTTCTCTGTATGCCATGTCCAGCTTTGGCTTTCAGCAGTTTACTATGGATCACTTTCTATTTCCAGAACTTGTTTCCAATTTTTTAGTGCGTATAGGCTCGTTCTATCTTGTCGATACTGGGGCATAAAATTTATCATTATATCTTCTATTGTTTCCAATTTTTTAGTGCGTATAGGCTCGTTCTATCTTGTCGATACTGGGGCATAAAATTTATCATTATATCTTCTATTGGGGGAAAACATTTGGACTGCAATATTCTGTATCTATGCCATTTTATTGTGTTTAGAATATTACTTTGACTAGGTATGTTTTCCACATGAACATCCATATATTCTTCTCAAGTTTGTGTGAAAGCTTTAAGCTATAGCTGTTACTTATTGCACAAAAGAAACTGGTTTGATGCACTTGATGATTCTGTTGTTGAGTTCTTGTCTTTTTAAGAAAGTGTTCTGTCAATTAGTTCTTACAATGTGTGGTTTCAAGGTTGCGTGAAAGCTTTAGCTGCAGCCTGTTGCTGATCCAACGATTTTGCTCCTTGTCTCAGGAAGCGCCTATTCAGCATGATCAACGATCTGCCAACTGTCTATGAAACTTTGGTTGACAGGAAGCACGGCAGAGATAGGTCTGGCGTTGATAGCAGCATGATCAACGATCTGCCAACTGTCTATGAAACTTTGGTTGACAGGAAGCACGGCAGAGATAGTTCTGGAGTTGATAGCAGCGGCAAGTCCAGACACTCATCAAAGGTCCCTGCATTGATCACCCCCAATAGTTTCTTTTGTTCAAATTTTAGAAACTGAAAATCGAGGTATTTATCTTCAAACTTGATGCAAACTGAGTTCCAACTTTCATATACAGAGGACAAACGAGGGTCAGGCAAAGAACTCAAGGGCAGCTGCCGAAGAGTATGACGAGGACAATGAAGAACATAACGAAACTTTTTGCGGAACTTGTGGTGGTCGCTACAATGCGAACGAGTTCTGGATCGGATGCGATATCTGTGAGCGGTGGTTCCACGGCAAATGTGTGAGGATAACCCCGGCTAAAGCGGAACACATAAAACACTACAAGTGCCCTGACTGCAGCTCCAAGAAAATCAGACAGTAGGTTATGGCCTGCACCCGTCGCTGACTCATCTGATCAAACGATACTCTGTCCTTCGGTCCAAGGTCGCAGATTAGCAGATGTGAATTCATCTAGACTGTGTGCTCCCATGTCGTAGATGTGGTGAAAGACTGATACATACTTTCGTAGCTTATTTTTATACATGGCTCCTTCATTGTCAATTTGTCATCGATGTGCTTGCTCCTTGAACTATGGACATTGTCGATTTAGCATGTACCGATGATTGATTTATGCCTTGGTAGGTGGTTTGCTTCGGTGACGAATGTGATGCTCATGCGTCGACGTTAACATTAGATAATAGTCTTTTCCCATCAAAATTCATACCTGAATAGAAAGAAGACAGTGAAATACTTGTGTTGCTGTCAACAGTGCACTATTTTTGCAATTCTATGACAAATCAACAACAATTTAAAACAAATGAGCTACTGTTTCCGATTCAATCCATTGGCACACTGACAATTGACCCCCAAAAAGGTTCAGAAATCAGATGCTCACCACCTCCACAATTCTGCTTGTATAATCCACTTCACGCCTCCCTCATGCCACGCCGACGTGCCGTGCTGCCCGTCTTGCCGCATCCTCGTTGCGCCTAAGCCTCTGCGGCTCTGCTCTTCTGCCATATGCGCTAGGGTTCGTGAGTACAGCAGGCAAAGTCTTCCGCCAGCTGGGCCTTTATATCCAGCGCCAGCGGTATCTCCACAGTTTCATTAGTCTCCTGGTAAGTTAGATACTGTTGTCACTGCCCTCGGCGGGCGTTGGCAGCCTCGCACACAGGTGTTTGTGGGTTGAATTATAGCCAGCGACGAAGAAATCCCTTCGTCTATGGTCCTGTAGATAGTAGATTAGGCGCGGCGTTCGTCTAGGTAGCCCCCGTAGCAGGCAAGCATGGAGCCAGACTGACCGTAGCAGGTGGGCAGCGCGGGGGGAAACGTTCGTGTGTACGCGGCGCACGAGGAGACTGGCCACAGGCACGCGCGCGGAGCTGGATTGGCCAGGCAAGGAGCTCCGCGCGTGATGTGACGCGGAGCTGCTCGGGCAGCGAGACGCTATGGAGTTGGGTGCGCCGCACGGTGGAGGACTGGAGGCGCATGGGCTGCGTAAGCCGATGGTGGAGAGGTCAGCCGGACCACGCGCAAGAAGCTGGGCTGCCGGCTGCTGGCCGATTGAACAGAGCCGGGTCGGGATGGCGTGCTGCCGTTCTGAAACGCAGGCTGAACTGGAGCATCCACAACCATGGCGTCTGTACCTTTCCATTAGGGCCTAGGATAGGATAGTAGATGATCAACCAGCCGTTATTCAACAATCATACTAGTAAGTTTAGAGCTCTTTTATGATACACTTTATTTAATACAAGTTGTCTATTTTTTTTCATTCAATAGTTCAGTTTAGTTATGATTTAATCATACTATACTTAGTTGTATGAGTATTAGAATTTCAAAAAGGTGGAATTGTAATGGCCCATATAGAGACGGTACGATATAAAAGTAATATTTTCAACTTTAATGAGAAAAATTCATAATACCCTCATGAAAAAATTTATAAATGTAAAGAAAAGTTTATTATACTTTTACCAAATCAATTATCATATTTAATTTATACTACCACCAACTAGAATATACCATAAAATTAATCAAGGTCTGAGTAGACACTAAACACAACACATCCCTCAAGAAGGATGATCTAATCCAATCATCAGGAGATGATGTGTCCTCTGCTTTTGAGGCTTTCCACCGGGTCCTTGATGATTTTCTCCATGGGACTGAACCGCAAACCCAGCGCAATCAGCTTCTTCGACGGTGCTTCCGATCTCACCAGACCAGGCTGCGTATCCTTGGGAAATCTGCAGGCAAAGCAAGAACAAGTGAAGTATTAGCACCGTGAAAAATTGCTCGCAGACTGACCACCGTAACAATCCATATGGCAGTATCCTGATCATGTAAATGTGTGTGGTTTGATCGGTTGCGTACTTTGGCACTTTGTAGTTGGGAATTGGGATAGAGCTCGGCAACTTTGGATGCGAAATCATGCCAGTGAGCAATGGACTCCACGCAGAGGTGCCTCCCAGATGCTGATCGGTTCTCATACAGCAGCACTACAGCAGAATGTGGGCCAATGCAAACGTCTTCCCCATGGACTGGCCCCACGTAAAAAATCTGCCTGCGTGGGCAGAAAGGTAAGTTTAGGTTAGGTTTTTCCTTGTCATAGCAACCACACACTAGACCAAACAAGAAAAGGTTTCCTGAATAGTACATGAATGTAATTCTCCATTGCCACAGTGACTGTGTCAATGCAATGCACGATCATTTTTCAACCAACCAATGATTTTCTCTCACGAGAACACGCAAAAGGCTCGCGTATTGAGACCCCGATTTCAACTAATGAAACCGATAAGACATTCTTCTTTTACAAAGTCTAAAACCTGAAAATAAGCAAAAAGAACCTTACAATCTGACCTCAGACCAGCCCAAACACGACAGTCCTAAACAACATCCGAAACCGAAAGCAGAAAAGAAACCTCCACAAAAGGAAATGTCCTTTTATGCCCAGACAACAACAAACAGGAGAAGTCTCCACACAAAATAGGAAACCAAACAGCAAGGCTACACGTAAGAAAACTAAGGCGGCCCTTGGAGACGAGCTCGCAGAGTCCATCCATGCGCCACCATATTGACTACCTCCTGCAACACTAGTCGTATCCTTCTTGTTCCATCACGTAACATTCCGCACCCTTCTCCTTTCTGCAACAAAGCCCAATAGTCAATCCAATGACACAGTTGGAAGACCACCTCTGCAGGATCTTTAGGACTTCTGTTCTGAAAACAGGAAATACTCCGAACGTTTCAGAGTCCCAACAAATGGCGATACCCCCAATCACAACAAAGGTGTGAAATCTTTTAGAGAATTTCGCAATCCAATCAAAGAAAAGAGAACAACTCCCAGGGAGATTTGACAAGCCAAAAGAACATGCCATAACATTCCACACAAACTTAGACAGAGGACATCTAAAAAAGAGATGATCAATTGTCTCAGATACCCCACAAAATTGGCAATGATCATTTCCTTTCTAACCCCTTCTCCTCAAGTTGTCTTTAGTTAAAATACTGTTCCTTAGAACCAGCCAACTAAAGATTTTAATCTTGATGGGAAGTTTAACTTTCCAGTGTTGCGTTAATAGATAGAGAAGAAAAACCACCAGTCGAGAGAGAAAGTACAACCAACAAACACCACGGCGCTACAGATCCAACATCAAGCGCCGAAGAAAAATGAAAAGCAAAAACAGTCTATCTCACTCACAGCAACCAACATACTGCCGACAAACCAATGAATTTTGATGGCACCTGAACTGAGAGGCGTTTGTTTATGTAAAGTATGGAGCAGAGAAGGGTTCAGACATGAGAAAACATGCAGTTTTACTCTCAAATACTTCGGAATATTCAGTACAGCATGATTAGCTTCATTTCATCCAATTCTCCTACAGTATTAGTGGTCAGTACTCAGCTGGTAATCCATTTGAATGTTGAAGGTACCATCAGAGGGTAAAAGGTGTTTAGTTAGCGGCTTTGCGCAAGTACAAGAATCACAAAGAGGAAGGGTTACTCCAGCTTCACTCTGCCACTCACCAGTCATTGTTTGGAAACATAATTGATAACATATCAACAACTTACTAGAAAGGCTAAGAAATGATTAAAGATGTTAGATATATATATTGTGTAGGGTGTTATTTGCATTTGTTCCATTCTTGTACATGTTATATATTGGAATTTGGCCCATTAGAATATACATGTTGCTATATTCAAACATGGTATCAGAGCTAGGGTTTTGAAACCCTACATCTTAGCCACTGTGCCATGTATGCCATCTGTACCACCATGCCGCTCCTCAGCCGCCGCCGCCGCTATCCGCCTCATGTGCGCCACTTGCCTGTCTGGCTGCTTCCCCAGATCCGCTGCGGTCGGCGCCGCCCCGCTCGGATCCACGCCGGTCGGCGGACGCCCTCTCTCGGGCGGCCGACGCCGCCTCCGCCGGATCGCCGGGTCGAAGCCGCCGCTCACCGCGCCGGGTTGGCGCGCCGCTCACCGCCGCCAGGTTGAGCTGCCGTCGCCGCTTCGGAGGGCTCAGAGGAACCTTCCCCCGTCAGCGTTCTTTTCTTTGGTAGAGTCGGCCAAAGAAAAGAAATAGAAAAAAAAAAAGACGAAAAAGAAAGAAAAAGACAAAAAAGACGAAAAAAAAGAAAAAAAAATCAGAAACTGATGGCTTCTACCGGAGGCTCCTTCGCCATCCCACTCCCCGATTCGTTTTGATGGGGCGAACTTAGGGAGTGGGCGTTCACCTCAAGATTCACCTCAGCGGCCCGGCGTCTCTGGGTCATCTCACCGGTGGCGACCTGTCGCCTCCTCCTACACCGCCACTACTACTTCTCTCTTTGCAGTGCGGACGAGGCGGCGGAGGTCAACAATGCTGCACTGGAGGAGGCGCTAGAGCTCTACCAGTCTGAGGTACACGCCTACGAGCGCTGGCAGGAGGCTGAGGCTCGTGCTACCGCCATCCTAGTGGGTAGCATGCCCGTGACCATCTCTATGGATGTGGCGGGCGCCAGCGACACGCCTTATGTGGGAGCGCCTCCGAGCTCACTACCAGCCGACGAGCGATGCTATGTATCTCTCAGTTGTGCACCAGGCACATTCTCTTCAGCAGCTTGATGCCACCGTTGATGACTTCTACCAGAAGTTGTCAGAGGTGTGGCGTCAGCTTGACTCTCTGGGGCCGGATGTCTGCCGGACCTGTCCCTGCTGTGTGCGGCTTCGCGCTCACCAGGAGACTCACCGCCTCGACTTCCCCGCGTCTCCGGCTGAGTTCGAGGCTATGCGGCGCTCGGCTCGACCCGCCACCGCGCCGAAGCTTGGTGGAGGCCCTCACGAGTGTGTCGCGTCTTGAGGAGACTCGTCACCGTGGCATGGCTCGGATCACGATCTGTTTTATCTGCCTTCAAGATCTCGCTCCTTTGCCGCCTCTTCAAGCCTGATCAGTGACCCTTCTCCAGGCTCCTCCGGTGGGCTGCTGTTTCTCTCTGCGGTCTCCACTGCACTAAACAGCCGTCTTGGCCGCCACAGTATCGAGGATTGTTACAAGCGGAGGAGGACCGAGTCGTCGGGCGGGCGTCCCCGAAGGGCTCGGAGGTTCCTCTCCCTCGAGGATGGCCCTCTCGCCAGGCTCCTCTGGTGACGCCACACGCAGCTTTCTCTCTTTGCTTGACGCCTCGGTGTCGGCTCATCCTCGGACTCCTCGGGTTCTGCTCGTCTGGCTCTTGCTTCTCAGCGGTCTTCCTCGCCTCCGCCTCCTTCCTCGTCAGGTATCTTATCTCCGTGGATCTTGGACTCTGGTGCTTCTTTTCACATGACACCAGATTCTACCCACCTTATTTCTGTGTGGTCCACCGATTTTTCTTCCACTGTTCAGACTGCAGATGGTACCTCTCTTCTATTACAGCCGAGGCATCCTTTCCACTTCTTCTTTTCATGTTCCTGCAGTTTCTCATGTTCCTCAGTTTACTATGCAGCTTATATCGGTTCTGGTCAGATCACTGATCACAACTGTCGTGTTGTTCTTGAGTCGACTCTTGTTGTTTCAGGACCGCCGCAGGGGACTCGCTTGGTGCGGCCCTCGGCGCCGTGATTCGCAGCGTCTTTGGGAGCTCGACTGGCTTATCTTCCTTCCGCTGACTCCACGAGCCAGTCGGCCACTACCACTACCTCTGCTCTTGCTGCGTCCTCCACTACATTTTTGCTCGGTGGCACCATCGTCTCGGTCATCTCGTGGCTCGCGTCTATCGTCTTTAGTTGGTCGTGGTGTTCTTGGAGTGCATTTACGGGACACATCGTTACATTGAATGGGTTGCAAGCTTGGCAAGCATCTGCAGCTCCCCTATCCCACTAGTGATTCTATTTCTACTTGTCCTTTTGATCTTGTTCACTCTGATGTTTGGGGTCCGGCTCCCTTCATTTGAAAGGGTCATCGCTATTATGTGATCTTTATTGATGATTATTCGTTATACTTGGATCTACTTCATGTCCGAGCGCGGCGAGGTTCTTTCTATTTATCGGATGTTCGCCACCATGGTTCGCTTTTCGGTTTGATTCATCATTCGTGTTTTTCGTCGCGACTCTGCTGGTGAGTACCTCTCTGCTTGCGTCGTTTTCTCGTGGCGGGGCACTCTTCCTCGATACTCTTGTCCCGGTGCTCACGCTCGAAATGGTGTCTCGGCGTAAACATCGTCACTTGCTTGAGACCGCTCGCTCTCATGCTTGCCTCCTCTGTTCCCACTCACTGGGCCGAGGTTTGCTTCTCTCTTTGCTTTTACGATCAACCTCTGACCTTCTCGCTCTTGAGGTTCTACTCTGTTGGCGTCTCTTTGGTCGAGCTCCGAGTACAGTCATCTTCGCATTTTGGTACGTATGCATTTTCGTTCTTCTTCCACCTCGTGAGCGCACCAAGTATTTCGCTCGGTCGCTTGAGTGTGTTTTTCTTGGCTCTGATCTTGAGCATAAGGGTTATCGTTGTTATGACCACATTGCTCGTAGGATGAGGATTTCTCGGGATGTCACTTTTGACGAGTCCCGTCCTTACTACCCTCATTACCCCATCGGCCGGATTCTCTTCTTGAGTCGATCTCCTTTACGATTTTTCCCGACTCTCGGCTTTCCACCACTGTTTCGCCTCATCCTCCATCTACTCCCCTCGGCTCCATCTATTCCGCCTCCACAGATTTTCCTTCTCGCTCCTTTGTTGAGGCTCCATCTTTACCCTTGCACTACTCTCGCCGTCCTCGGCCTCCTCCTTCCTCTCCATCATTCTTTGGGTCCAGCTCCGTCTTCTCCTTCCGAGATATGCTCTTCGTGATCGTCACACTATCGGGCCGCTGCGCTTCTGCTTTCTTGCCGCCGCTCTTTTCGAGCCTCGACCTACAGTGAGGTCGCCACCCCAGTGGCGGCTTGCGATGTCTGAGAGATTCTTGCTGGAGCGCACTAGCACTTGGGATCTTGTGCCCTTGCACGCACATGTTACTCCTATCACGTGTAAATGGGTGTACAAGATAAAGACTTCGCTCGGATGGTTCTCTTGGCGCTACAAGGCTCGTCTTGTAGCGCGTGATTTTCAGCGAGGAGCATGGTCGCGACTACGATGAGACTTTCGCCTGTTGCTCACATGACCACTGTTCGTACTCTCCTTGCTTTGTGGCCTCTGTTACTTGATGGCCCATCTCTCGATTGGATGTTAAGAATGCCTTTCTCAATGGCGAGTTGCGTGAGGAGGTCTACATGCGGCCGCCCACAGGTATTCTGTCGGGACCCAAATATGCAAATCTGGACCCTCTGTGTATTCTCGCACTAGTCCAGGATCACGCTAGTGCACACAAAGTGTCAACATTGATGAAATATCACATCCATACAACGAATATAAGAATAAGCGAGTACTTTAAATAACAAATAATCTGTTGGGACCTTATGGTCGAGTTTTACATTTATTAAGCCATGCAAGGTCGACAATAAAGAAATAAACTGCAGCGAAGCGAAATAAACTCGGTG
Source organism: Hsuehochloa calcarea (assembly GCA_036346395.1). Lineage (NCBI taxonomy): Eukaryota > Viridiplantae > Streptophyta > Magnoliopsida > Poales > Poaceae > Hsuehochloa > Hsuehochloa calcarea. The sequence goes on from CM070597.1 coordinate 4,479,771, forward strand.
GCTCCATCAATTTACCACAGCAACCGATCGATCAAGACCCTAACGTTCAACCTTCAGAGAACTCTTCTTCAAAAGCAAAGCATTTACTCCTCCACTTCATTAATTTGTTTAGCAAGAGTGAGTACACACCGTACTCGCAAGTCATACCACGAATGCATTTATACATGATGGCTTATTCCAAAGGAATGACTTCGTGGTTATTTTGCGTAAATGCAACATTTGCAATTGAATACAAATAATAGATTGAAAGCGTAATTCAAAACAAATAGACAATAATAAGTTAACAATTGATTTCACAAAGGACACACAGTCTAATCAAGTTCTTTCACACAAAACAAGTTATCTCACCCAAATGACCCTTCCCAATTGTTTTTATGAAAATCTACCCCTCGTGTGAAATTCGAGCATGTCCATAACCGAGGACGCGGCTATTCGAATAGATTGGTTTAAACACTCTGCAGAGGTTGTACACTTTACCCACACGATGAAACCAACCGGATCGAGTTGATCACAACAAAACCTTTCGAGACTTCATCTCAAACAATGACACTCTGGTATGCTTTATCGCCAGTCCAATTTGTACACACGACCCTTGGAGCGACACACACCATTGGGCGGGGATGCGTGAACCGTCCCGCGATGTGACATATCACACCTCGACCCATCACATAGCTTAAATACAACTGAGTTGTCAATGTCAAGACTCCATAACTTACTAAGTCGCCCACCCATACTAGGCATGTGGTCGCATGCAGAAGGCCCAGCTTCAATGGCGCACAAAGTTAAGTCCTTAATTGACTAAGGCAAGACTTCCAGCTTTAACCCAAATCACAAAGTTTAATAAGCACCAGACTCCACCATTCACACAGAATCCACCACTTGCCTCGGTCTAAATCTTTTCCCACCTGTTGATTAAGTGCAACACATGCCATCAACGAGTAATAGCACACAAACACACAGATTCATCTCACGGTTCCATAATCACTTAGTCAAGTTTATAATTGCAACTCTCACATGAAATGATGACTCGTGGCATGGCTAAGCGCCTAATCGTATCTAACCAACCCACGTTGGTGCTACAATAATACCAACTAATAATTAATCAACCTAGGGTGACAAAAGATCATGGCATTCAATAGACAAGGTGGCATAACAATTTGGATTTAATAACTACACCCAAAAGCATTTAAATAAATACTTGAAATATAATGCAATACATTGAAACAAAGTATTTTGAAAACGGGTTCAAAATGATCAAAGGTATAACTTGCCTTGGAATAGATCTAGATATTGGTCTTGGTCTTGAGGTGCTCCTTCTTCCGCAAAATTCCCGAAGTATCGACGCGTCTACTACAAAAGCGAGACAAAAGAAACAAAACAAATAAATAACAGAGGCAAAACAAACTCCAAAAATCAAATAAAATTCATAAATAAATAGATCTGAATTTTATATAAATTTACAAATTTGAATGGGCTCAATTGGACTTCGGATGCAAAAGATATGGGCTTTGGAAGATTGGAAAATCAATAAAAACCCTAAATTGGATTTTCTCGAATTTCCCGAATTATTTTTATAAAGGAAAATCGATTTATTGCGCAATGCTTGCGTCAGCCGAGATTTCCGGAAAAAGAATTAAAATTAAATAGAAAACTGACAGGTGGGCCCCACTGTCAGTGGCTCGGCCCACGGTGGACCAAACCCACCGAGCCACGGATCTGGGGCGGTGGATGAGCCACGCTTGGCGTGTCTTGGCGCCGACACGCCACGCGGTGACACGCACGCCGTGAAGCTGAGGTGGATGCTGACGCGGCTGCCACATCAGCTCGACGGCGGCGATGGCTCGGGAACCAATGGCAACGGCGAACGGCGGCTCTTCGCCGGCGGTGAGTGGTACCAATGTGTAGAGAGGGTTATTGCGCATCTATGGGCACTGGTTTGAGTACCTGGGGTGGTCGGAGATGACCGGCGGCGAGGAAGAAGCGGCGAAGTCTCGGGTTTGTCGGACGGAAGCTCGGCAATGCTCGGCGACGAGGAGGTGCGCGCGAGGTGGCTCGAGGCTTGCCGATCACGATGGTGCGATTGGCGAGGCAAGGGCGACGAAGACGGCGCAATTCACCGGAGAAGAAACTCGGCGAAACCCTAAAACTTCGAAAATGCGGCGCTAGGGCGATTAGGCGGCGAGGCGGCGGCTTTGGATTGCGGAGGTGGCGGCGATGCTAAGGGAGGTATTTATAGGCGGGGGCGCCGGTTTGTAAATCCCCAAATCGGGTCCAAACGGCGGATTTTGAATTCCTTGATTCTCGAGATTGAAACCGATTTGGAAATTGAAAATAACCGGAACGGTGCGGGAGAGATAAGGCTTCGAAGGCGTTGTCGCGCACAAAATCGAGGCCGTTCTATGCAATTGTCGGACGGCTCGAGGTCCGGCAATGGCGGGCGGCGCGGCCGCGGAGAAGAAGATAGCGCGAGACGACGACCACGTGGCGGTCCCACTGGCGAGGGCGCGAGGCGCGGCGAGGGCGAGCGACGATGGCGATCAACGGCGCAGAGCGGCGCGCGAGCGAAGCGGCGAGATCGGCCGAAGAGGACACGCGGCGAAGATCCAGTGGGCAAGGCGCGAAAACGCGGCGAAGCCGGGCGATCTTGATCCAACTACCGGGATTGAGCGGCCGGAATAGTCTTTGGGCTTCGCCCGATCTCGTTCAAGGATTTAAATTAGGTTTTCTTTTAAATAAATCCAGAAAATGCAAATAGAAATTAGAAAATAGCAAATGACTTGGGAAAAATTCGAAAATTCTATAAAATATATCCAAGCATATAGAATCTAAATAAAATAGTTTTGACAATTGTTGATGTTGGGATTAAGCACATTAAATCAATTTGTCCTTAAAGTCCATATTAAACTTTTAAATTAATATCCAATAAATCCAAATGATAAATTTTCTTGCTACTAATATATAAAAGATTTTAAAGCTCAAATTTGGGATGTTACAAACCTCCCCTTAAACGAATCTCGTCCCGAGATTCCGCTAGCTAGAGAAAAGGCTAGGAACTCGGCTTTCAACTCTTCTTCACGTTCCCACGTTGCTTCTCCTTCAGTGGTTACTCCATCGGACTTTGCGTAAACGAACGGTCTTGCTTCAGTGCGGCGCTCTGCGACATCCAAAATCCTAACAGTCGCTCTTTGTATGTGAGGTCTTCCTTGATTCAATTGACTCCAACGGGTCCGCTCTTCCGCACACGAAGACACTTTTGGTGAGAGACATGAAAGACATCATGCACTCCTGCTAACGATCGTGGTAGCTCCAAGCTGTACGCAACTTCTCCACGGCGTTCCAAAACCTTGAATGGACCCACATACCTTGGAGCAAGCTTCCTTTGGTGTGGAATCTCTTAACACCTCTGGCGGAGTAACTCAAGATACACAAAATCCTCTGGTTCAAAGTCGAGGTCACGACGACGATTATCGGCATAACTCTTTTGCTCGGATGGGCTATCTTTAACCTCTCTCGATCATAGCAACTTGTTCTTGACTTCTGAATAATATCGGCCCGAACACTACACGTTCAAATTGTCTCGACCAATTCAACGGAGTTCTGCAGAGCGACCGCATGAGCTTCAAATGGTGACATCTGCAAACGGCTTGATAAGCTGTTGTTGTCGAGAATTTCGCATACGGTAAACTTTTATCCCAACTGTAGCATTAGCTAAGGCACGTGCTCTTAACATATCTTCTAATATCTGGTTAACTCTTTCACCTGTCCATCATGCATGGATGATAAGCGATCAAATTCGATGAGTTCCTGGGCTTCATGTAGACTCGCCGTAAACGAGAGGTGAATTGAGATCCTCGATCGACACTATCTTCTTAGGCACACCGTGCGGTCGACGATTTTTGACATATATAATTCCGCCAAGCGGTCTCTGAGTAAGTGGTTTTGGTGGCAAGAAATGGGCAACCTTAGTCAAGCGATCCACTATTACCCAAATCGAATCATAACCCGATTGAGTCTTGGGTAATCCGTAATGAAATCCATACCGATCTCTTCCCACTTCCATTACGGTATCTTTAGCGGTTGTAGCAAACCTGCTTTGGTCTCGATGCTCGCCTTTACTTTCGACACACGTCGCATAAGGCAACGAACTCGCTGCGACGTCTCGCTTTAAGTTTGGCCACCAAAACTTATTCTTAACATCTGATACATCTTAGTGCTTCCGGGTGAATTGAATACTTTGAGTCATGGGCTTCCTTCGAATCACCGTCTTAATCCATCCATATCCGGTACACGATCGTCCATTGATCCACAAGATATCATGATCATCTATGGTAAAGTCTTTAAATTTTCCTTCGACATCTTCTTCTTGAGATCGAGAAACTCGTAATCCTTAGGTTGAGCTTCACGAATCTGCTTCTCCGAGTAGACTGTATTTCCAAATTGGCCACAAATCCTTCCTAACAACTTCTAGTCAGTAGCTTCGAATTCCTCCCAAGTTACGAACACAACTCTTTTGCTTCGAGCATTGCGGTAGCTCTTACGACTCAAAGCATCCGCAACTACATTGGCCTTACCAGATGGTAATGGATTCCAAGATTATAATCCTTTATTAATTCCAACCATCTTCTCTGTCTCATGTTTAAATCGATCGAGTGAATATGTACTTGTGCTCTTATGATGCTGTAGACTTCACAAATGATTCCGATGAGATAATGACGCCAAATCTTCAAGGCATGCACTACGGCAGCTAGTTCCAAATCATGGGTAGGATAGTTCTCTTCATGAGGCCTTAATTGCCTTGACGCATAAGCGACAGCTCTTCCTTCTTGCATAAGGACACATCCTAATCCTTGACGCGAAGCATCACAGTAGATATCAAAATCCTTACTAATATCCGGCAAAACTAGCACTGGGGCTGAAGTCAGACGTTTCTTCAATTCTTGAAAACTTTCTTCACAAGCTGGGGTCCAAATGTACTTCTTCTCTTTCTTCAATAATTGCGTAAGAGGTTTAGCAATCGTTGAGAACCCTTCAATGAAACGACGATAGTATCCTGCCATTCCCAAGAAACTACGAATTTGAGTAACCGTCTTGGGCTGCTCCCAATTCATTACAGCTTTAACCTTTCCGGGGTCAACTGCTACTCCTTCGGCTGTCATCACATGACCGAGAAAATCAACTTTCTTCTTCCAAAAGTCACACTTGCTGAACTTGGCATACAACTGATGTCCTCTGAGCTTTTCTAGGATTAATCTCAAATGTCCTGCATGCTCTTCCTCTGACTTTGAGTATACCAAAATATCATCAATGAATACTACCACGAACTTATCCAAATATTCCATGAATACTTTGTTCATCATGTTCATGAAATAGGCAGGGGCATTAGTCAATCCAAAAGACATGACTAAAAACTCAAAATGTCCATACCGGGTTGAGAAAGCGGTCTTTGGTACATCCTTAGGACAAATCTTTAGCGATGATAACTCGATCGTAGATCGATCTTGGAGAATACTCCGGCTCCTTTCATCTGGTCGAACAAATCATCTATTCTGGGCAATGGGTACTTGTTCTTGATGGTGACTTCGTTGAGAGAACGATAATCGATACACATTCTCATACTTCCATCTTTCTTCTTGACGAACAAAGCAGTGCTCCCCATGGCGACGAACTAGGTCTTACAAAACCTTTCTCCAAGAGTTCTTCTATCCGCTTCTTCATTTCCACAAGTTCATCGACCGCATCCGATAGGGTCTCTTGAAATTGGTGCTGTTCACGGCACTAGATCGATGACAAACTCAATGTCACGGTCGGTGGCATTCCCAGTAATTCTTACGAAATACGTGCGGATAATCTTGTACTACAGTACATCTTCCAAAGCGTCTTGATCGTTGACTACCAAATGTCCATCACGTCTTGAGGTGGCTAGAAATTCTACTTTCTTTCTGTGGTATCCTCAATTGTCACGGCTCTTGGCCACAATCTAGCATCGCTTTATGTTTGGATAACCAATCCATACCAAGGATGACATCTATGGTGCGAGTGTCTAGGACTATTAGGTTGGCTAGAAACTCAACTCCACTATGAGTAGCCTAGCTCCTAAACATCCAACTTTAGAACTTAGCTCTGCTCGGTATTGGACTAACAGAGTATGCTTAAGATGCATAACTTCCAATTTGTTCTTAGTTGCAAAAATTCCGAAAACAAGCGAATCGAAGCTCGAAATCAAATGCAATCGATGCAGTCTTGAATTTACTAGGAACTTACCCAAGATACAACGTCGGTGCTTCTTGGGCTCCTCTAGAGTGGCGTGGTTGACACGGCCGACCATCGATGGCGGTGCTCCTCCGCATTGACCGGTAGCTTGAGAAGTTCCTTGATGGTTGCCTTGTATCGGCGTCTTGGTGGTGTGTTCCCAAGGTTGAAGCGTCTTGGGTGATAGTCCCATTCTGCGGACATCGGTTGGCGAAATGCCCCGGTGGCGGCAGGTAAAGCAAACTCGTTGTATTTTGTGGGTTGCTTCTCGGATTGGGGTTGGTAGTGCGGGGTTGCGGAAGTTACGAGCAACTGGCGAGTCTTGAAGTTGGTGCGGTGGTCCGCGACTGCGTGGTGGAAAACGGCTAAATCAGGTGGAATCATTCTTGCCCTCAGCTGGGGTTGGTGACTTCCTTGCTGAGCCATTCTGCGCTTACGATGATCTTCCAATTCCTTACGCTTATCCTCTAGAATCAAAGCCTTGTTGATCAACTCTTGAAAATCAGGAAAGGTGTGGGCGATCAAGTTGACTTGAAGTCCAGTGTTCAATCCTTTCAGAAAACGACTCTGACGAGCCTTGTCAGTGGCGACATCTTCTGCAGCATATCGAGCAAGTTGAGAGAATTTGTTGAGGTAATCAGTCACTGACATTCCTCCTTGCTTGAGAGCACGGAATTCATCCTTCTTTAGATCCATGATTCCTTCTGGTACATGATCTCGCGGCGCTTGTGAACTCTTCCCAAGTGATATCTTGCGGCGTTCCATGCGCCGCACAAAGTTTTCCCACCATTCACGGCAATGCCTTCCATCCGTGAGAGGTCGAGAACTTTTTCATGATCGCGCATTGAGTGATCGCAGCTTTTCTCTCAATAACACGAAGCCAATCATCGCCTTCTCTCGGTGAGACATGTCGAGAAAAGGTTGGTGGGCGGGTCCTCATAAACTCCGCCAACTTGGATGATCCATTATGACCATGAGCAAGCTGGGCTCCATTGTGATCTTGATTGTTGTTGTTCGTTATTCATGGCTTGCATCGATTCATCATGGTGTACATCACCGGTGGGTTTGAGTGTCATGAATGCTCCAAAATTCTGCAGATCGATCAAGGTGCTTGTGGTGGAATTGCTTCTCAGGGATTTGCTCCGTCCTTCCGACATCGAGTATCGTAACCACTTGCAGCACTTTGACGAGTCTGAACCATCCGGTGAATCTCAAGGGTTAGATAAGGTAGCAAGCACGAGATAAGTTGTAGAACTAAGCGGGAGGTAAACCCAACAACATATTTTAAGAAGGCTCAATCAAACTCTTATATTGATTAAGATAATAGTATGGCTTGCAACAAATGCCTAAGGGCCTTTGCAGCTCATACTTGCACACAAAAATAAGGACGAACTTAAGCACGCAAAACTACCGCCTAAAGGGCGACTCAAGACACAAAGCGGCTAAGCTCAAACAACGCGAGCAGACTACTCAATCAAATAGCCTCCAGCCCTTGACGGTGCTCCCTTTCTTGAGACTCAAAGTGAGTGGCATCCTCGCAAACCGATCCTCGATGTCCCGGATGGTGCAATAGGAGCAGTGTCCACAGTGCAGTCTTCTTGGTGCTTCGCTCTGCTGCTCTCTTGCTCACCGGTCCATCGCCTTCTTCAGGTCTTCCTCTTGATGTCTTCTTCGTGTCGTCCATAAAGAGTTTCTTCTAATATGGCGATCCTTTCTTGACTCTCTGAAGAGTCTCATAGGTACACTCCACTCAGAGCGGCTAACTCCAACGATTCCTCCCGACGCAAAGCGAATCGGGCAAGATGCACGCACGGTGGCGTTGTCTTCTCCTCCGTGAGCGGAAAACGTGCGGCGAGATCCACGTCGATGTGCGGGGATGATAACGGAAAACCGTGTCACGAAGCTCGAGAGTAGATGTTGCGAGATCCTCGGGATGGCAAGGCGTGAAGACTCTGGATTGCTTCAATCCAAATACTCCTTCTAGCCGAGATGTGCGTGGTTTGCTTGCCTTGGTGTCTTTGCTGGCGTGACGGTCAAATGGCGATCACTCCACGATCTCGGCGTTCACAATCCAAGCACCGCCACGGTACAATGGACGATCGAACCCTCCAAGTACTTGTAGCAACTTCCAAAGCTCGGCAAGTCCTCCCTTGCGCTCTCCATAACTCAAGACGAGGCATCTGTCAAGATGGACAAGGATATGAAAACAACTTCAAAACAATGGGAGAGAAGGAATTTGACAATAGTTGAGTCAAGAGAGACATGAGATGAGTTAAGGAGTTCAATTAATCTTGCAAGTTAATATTTGCTTTAGAAAATAGTTTTGGACTCACTAAGAACGGCCAATCTAACTAGGGTCAAGACCTACAGTCAGTATGGCTCTGATACCACCTCTGTCGGGACCCAAATATGCAAATCTGGACCCTCTGTGTATTCTGCACTAGTCCAGGATCACGCTAGTGCACACAAGGTCAACATTGATGAAATATCACATCCATACAACGAATATAAGAATAAACGAGTACTTTAAATAACAAATAATCGTTGGGACCTTATGGTCGAGTTTACATTTATTAAGCCATGCAAGGTGACAATAAAGAAATAAATCGCAATGAAACGAAATAAACTCGGTGGCTCCCATCAATTTACCACGAGCAACCGATCGGGATCAAGACCCTAACGTTCAACCTTCGAGAACTCTTCTTCAAAAGCGGTGACGACTCCTCCATACATTAATTTGTTTAGCAAGAGTGAGTACACACCGTACTCGCAAGTCATACCACGTAATGCATTTATACATGATGGCTTATTCCAAAGGAATGACTTCGTGGTTATTTTGCGAAATGCAACATTTGCAATTGAATACAAATAATAGATTGAAAGCGTAATTCAAAACAAATAGACAATAATAAGTTAACAATTGATTTCACAAAGGACACACAGTCTAATCAAGTTCTTTCACACAACCAACAAGTTATCTCACCCAAATGACCCTTCCCAATTGTTTTATGAAAATCTACCCCTCGTGTGAAATTCGAGCATGTCCATAACCGAGGACGCGGCTATTCGAATAGATTGGTTTAAACACTCTGCAGAGGTGTACACTTTACCCACACGATGAAACCAACCTGATCGAGTTGATCACAACAAAACCTTTCAGAGACTTCATCTCAAACAATGACACTCTGGTATGCTTTATCGCTGTCAATTTGTACACACGACCCTTGGAACGACACACACCATTGGACAGGATGCAATGAACCGTCCCGCGATGTGACATATCACACCTCCACCCATCACACGGCTTAAATACAACTGAGTTGTCAATGTCAAGACTCCATAACTTACTAAGTCGGCCCGACCCATACTAGGCATGTGGTCGACAAGAAGGCCAGTTCAATGGCGCACAAAGTTAAGTCCTTAATTGACTAAGGCAAGACTTCGATTTTAACCCAAATCACAAAGTTTAATAAGCACACACTCCACCATTCACACAGAATCCACCACTTGCCTCGGTCTAAATCTTTTCCCACCTCGTTGATTAAGTGCAACACATGCCATCAACGAGTAATAGCACACAACACACACAGATTCATCTCACAGTTCCATAATCACTTAGTCAAGTTTATAATTGCAACTCTCACATGAAATGATGACTCGTGGCATGGCTAAGCAGTCTAATCGTATCTAACCAACCCACGTTGGTGCTACAATAATACCAACTAATAATTAATCAACCTAGGGTGACAAAAGATCATGGCATTCAATAGACAAGGTGGCATAACAATTTGGATTTAATAACTACACCCAAAAGCATTTAAATAAATACTTGAAATATAATGCAATACATTGAAACAAAGTATTTTGAAAACTGGGTTCAAAATGATCAAAGGTATAACTTGCCTTGGAATAGATCTAGATATTGGTCTTGGTCTTGAGGTGCTCCTTCTTCTCGCAAAATTCCAAAGTATCGACGTCTACTGCAAAGCGAGACAAAAGAAACAAAACAAATAAATAACAGAGGCAAAACAAACTCCAAAAATCAAATAAAATTCATAAATAAATAGATCTGAATTTTATATAAATTTACAAATTTGAATGGGCTCAATTGGACTTCGGATGCAAAAGATATGGGCTTTGGAAGATTGGAAAATCAATAAAAACCCTAAATTGGATTTTCTCGAATTTCCCGAATTATTTTTATAAAGGAAAATCGATTTTTGCGCAATGCTTGCGTCACCGAGATTTCGGAAAAAAATTAAAATTAAATAGAAAATCGACAGTGGGCCCCATCGTCGGTGGCTCGGCCACAGTGGACCAAACCCACCGAGCCACGGATCTGGGAGCCGGTGGGTCGAGCCACGTCTTGGCGTGTCTTGGCCGACACGCAGCGCCACGCGGGCCGACACGCACGCACGTAAGCCGAGGTGGATCTTGACGCGGTGCCACATCGGCTCGGCGGCGGCGATGGCTCGGGAACCAATAGCAGCGGCGAACGGCTCTTCACGGCGGTGAGTGGTACCAATGTGTAGAGAGGTTATTGCGCATCTATGGGCACTGGTTTGAGTACAGGGTGGTCGGAGATGGCCGTGGCGAGGAAGAAGCGGCGGCGAAGTCTCGGGTTTGTCGGACGGAAGCTCGGCAATGCTCCGGCGACGAGGAGTGCGCGCGCGAGGTGGCTGAGGCTTGCCGATCACGATGGTGCGATTGGCGAGGCAAGAGGCGACGAAGACGGCGGCGCAATTCACCGGAGAAGAAACTCGGCGAAACCCTAAAACTCGAAATGCGGCGCGCTAGGGCGATTAGGCGGCGAGAGCGGCGGCTTTGGATTGCGGAGGTGGCGGCGATGCTAAGGAGGTATTTATAGGCGGGGGCGCCGGTTTGTAAATCCCAAATCGGTCCAAACGGCGGATTTTGAATTCCTTGATTCTCGGAGATTGAAACCGATTTGGAAATTGAAAATAACCGGAACGGGTGCGGGAGAGATAAGGCTTCCAGAAGGCGTTGTCCGCGCACAAAATCGGGGCCGTTTGCGCAATTGTCGGACGAAGCTCCGAGGTCCAAAGAATGGCGGGCGAGGGCGCGGCCGCGGAGAAGAAGATAGCGAGACGACGACCACGTGGCGGTCCCACTGGCGATGCGCGAGGCGCGCGGCGGCGACGATGGCGATCCAACGGCGCAGCAGCGCGAAGCGGCGGCGAAGCGGCGAATCGGCCGAAAGGACACGCGGCGAAGATCCAGCCGGGCAAGGCGAAACGCAGCGCGGCGGGTGCCGGCGATCTTGATCAACAACTACCGGGATTGAGCGGTCGGAATAGTCTTTGGCTTCGCCCAAGATCGTTCAAGGATTTAAATTAGGTTTTTCTTTTAAATAAATCCAGAAAATGCAAATAGAAATTAGAAAATAGCAAATGACTTGGGAAAAATTCGAGAAAATTCTATAAAATATATCCAAGCATATAGAATCTAAATAAAATAGTTTTGACAATTGTTGATGTTGGGATTAAGCACATTAAATCAATTTGTCCTTAAAGTCCATATTAAACTTTTAAATTAATATCCAATAAATCCAAATGATAAATTTTCTTGCTACTAATATATAAAAGATTTTAAAGCTCAAATTTGGGATGTTACATATTCTCGTCACGATGGTGCAGTTTGTCGCCTTCGTCGTTCTCTCTATGGGCTAAAACAAGCCCCAGCGTGCTTGGTTTGATCGCTTCTCTCTGTTATCACTGCTTTGCCACTTCTCTTGCCAGGTGCTCACGACCGCTCTCTTTGTTCACACCTCTCCACGGGGTGGACGCTCCTCCTTCTATATGTGGATGACATGATCATTCTTGGAGATGACTCTCGGACATTGCCTTTGTGAAGGAGCGTCTCGATGCGATTCTTGATGTCCGATTTGGGCCTCTTCGTTACTTCCTTGGGATTGAGATCACTTCTACGCTGAGGGCTACTATCTCTCCCAGAGAAGTACCTTCAGATATCCTTACTGCGTGCTTGTCTCACCGATCGGTAGCGTAGTGGATACTCCTATGGAGTTAGGTGTTCACCTTCGCCTCACCGATGGTGAGCCTCTTGAGGATCCCACTCGCTATCGCCATATTGTCGGGAGCCTCGTCTACCTTGGGATTACTCGACGACATTTCTCACCCGGTTCACATCCCGAGTCGGTTTGTCTCGCTCCCACTCACTCCACTACGGTCACCTTCTTCGTGTTCTTGATATCTTCGTGGAACCCTCACTCGGCGTCTTTTCTTTTCTCGTTCGATTCTTTCTGACTTCAAGCGTACTACGATGCGACTGGGCTAGCGATCATTACGATCGCGGTCTCTTCTCGCCTATTGTGTTTTCCTTGGTTCCTCCTTGATTGCACGAAGACTAAGAAGCAAGCTAGATTTCGTTGGGCCGAGGTGAGTTGAGAGCCATGGCATTGTTGGATACCGAGATCACCGCCGGGTGGCTCCTTGCAGATTTTGGCGTTTACGCTTTGAAGACCGACTCGCTTCTATCGAGATAATCTTGATGCGATCAGCATTGCTCGTGATCCCGTGAAACATGAGCTTACCAAGCAAATTGGAGTGGATGCTTCCTACATGCGATCGCAGGTGCAAGACCAAGTTATTGCTCTTGATATGTGTCTTGAACTTGATTAGCATATTTCTTTACTAAGGCCTGCACTCGAGCTCAAGATAACTTCTACCTCTCCAAACTCAGTGTTGTTGATCCACCATGAGTTTGAGGGGGGGTGTTAGATATATATATTGTGTAGGGTGTTATTTGCATTTGTTCCATCCTTGTACATGTTATATATTGGCCTTTGGCCCATTGGAATATACAGGTTGCTATATTCAAACAAAAGAGTACTGTTCAACTCGTTTCGTCAAGGCTACATGATCAAACTATGCAATATGCGTGCTTTCAAATAGGCAAACAAGCATGTCCATGCTAACATTGATGGTTGGTGGAATTATCAAGCCCATGACAGTCCCTGGGTTAACCATAACCACATCCGGTCCATTCTCGTCTGCAAACTTCCATCCGGCCTTCTCTGCCAATGTTTTTGAAGCAGGGTACCAAACCTAGGCAAAAGCAAATAGAACATGAGATAACTATGAAATTGAGTATTACTAATAGGGTGCCTGTGCATTGCACCGGAAACACATAATTTGCACTAAATAATTTTAGGTAATGTATACTCCTCATATGAAGCATACAAATGAATGTCAAATGGACACTTCACATAATATGTTCCGCAACTTCAATTCTTGAAGCTTTATGAACAGGCACATCTAGAGCTCTCAGCCTCCTACTAAAAATTATCATCAGAGTCAAAAGACCAATTATGTAGGATTAATTCCTCATTTGCCACTGGAAGTTGGTCGAATTCCTAAAATACCATTGTGAAACTGCTCTGTCTTTCATTGTCATCGGATCTCAAATTTTATCCCATTTTTACCACTCCCGTTAACTTCGTTAGATCCAACCGCCGTTAACCCCTGAAAACTTGTCAAAACGCCCATCTTAGCTTTCTTCCTTCTCTTCTTCCTCCTCACTCTTCCTCTTCACGCGTTCACTCCTCTCCTATACCTCCACCTTGGCGCCTCCCCCTGCCCCCACATCGCCTCCCCCTACACGCCAACCGCCTCCCCGCCACCACCAGCCCAACCTCCTCCTCCCCACACCGCCTCCCCCTGCCCACGCCGCCTCCGGCCCTGACCTCCTCTTCCTCGCCTCCACCGGCCCTCCACCGGCCTCAGTGCACCGCCGTCGCCTCTGCCGCTCGTCGATGGGGAGAGAGGAGAGACGGAGGAGAGAGGAGGGATGAAAAATAAGATGAAGAGCAAGAAGGTCGACGACAGTGAGCTCGCTGGGCGTGGAGGTGGTGGTGGTGACGACGGGCGGGGGTGGGTCCACGACTGTGACCACAGGTGCGATGTTGTGGGCGTCGATGGTGGTGCTGACGACGTCCCAGTCAGTGTTCTCAGTTGTGTAGAACTTGCACAAAGTACGTGTCTGCTCGCGATAGCATGCTATGTAGTACGCGGCAAGGGGTGATGCCGTTGCACGACAGAGGTCTGCTTCACATGGGAAGCACGGTAAAAGTATTATTTTTATCATTTTAAACACAAATAGGTTAAATTTATTATTTTGTTCAAAAAGAAATACGAGCCAATAACTCACCAAGCGGAGCCGGTTACGTAGGTGCGTGAGCAGGGGCAGATGTGACACATCTCCCCAGTCATATGGACGGTCGATCCAGTGGGGGCGTGGCGCTGGACGGCTTGGATGGCGCGGATCCCAGTGAAGCGAATGATAGATTGAAAACGTAATTCAAAACAAATAAACAATAATAATTTATCATTTGATTTCACAAAGACACACAGTCTAAACAAGTTATTCACACAGTTGTACAAGTTATCTCACACAGCTGACCCTTCCCATTTGTTTTATGAAAATCTACCCCTCGTGTGAAATTCCCGAGCATGTCCATAACCGAGGACGCGGTTATTCGAATAGATTTGGTTTAACACTCTGCAGAGGTTGTACACTTTACCCACACGATACAATCAGTGTTGAAGACACTAATCGTAACAAAACCTTTCAGAGACTTCATCTCAAACAATGATACTCCCGATGTGCTTTCCTGCCGGCCAACCGATACACACAACGTTTTGTTACGACACACATCGTTGGACAGGGATGCAGCGAACCGTCCCGCGATGTGACATATCACACCTCCAGCCCATCACATAGCTTAAATACAACCTGAGTGGTCAATGTCAAGACTCCATAACTTACTAAGTCAGGTCCAGCCCATACTAGGCATGTGGTCGTACAGTAAGGCTCAGTTCAACAGGCGTGCGGGTGTAGCGAATTGCGAGGTGACGATCTGTTGGTCGGAAGCCTCAAAGCGTCAACGTCCTCACGACGAACCAAATCGAACCTATCGGAAGATCGGGCCGCCGTGACTCATCACCTCCTTCCAAATCTTTTCCCACCCTGTTGATTAAGTGCAACACATCCCATCAACGAGTAATAGCACACAACACATACAGTTTCATCACACAATTCCATAATCACTTAGTCAAGTTTATAATTGCAACTCACATGAAATGATGACTCGTGGCATGGCTAAGCAGTCTAATCGTATCTAACCAACCCACGTTGGTACTACGATAATACCAACTAATAATGAACCAACCTAGGGTGACAAAAGATCATAGCATACAATAGACAAGGTGGATACAACAAATTGGATTAATAACTATCCCAAAAGCATTTAAATAAGTACTTGAAATAAAATGCATTAATTTAAATCAAAGTAATTTAAAAACTGGGTGCAACATGATCAAAGGTATAACTTGCCTTGGAATAGGTCTAGATATTGGTCTTGGTCTTGAGGTGCTCCTTCTTCTGCAAAACTTCCCGAAGTATCGACGTCTACTCGCAAACGAGACAAAAGAAACAAAAATAAATAAATAACAGAGGCAAAACCAACTCCAAAAATCAAATAAAATTCACCATTAAATAGATCTTGATTTTATATGAATTTACAAATTTGAATGGGCTCAATCGGAGGTCGGATGCAAAAGTTATGGGCTTTAGAAGATTGGAAAATAATTAAAACCCTAATTTGGATTTTAATTTGATTTCCCGAATTATTTTTATAAAGGAATATCATATTATTGTGCAATGCTTGCGTCAGCCGAGAATTTCCGAAAAAAAGAAATAGATTTAAAACAGATCTGACATTGGGCCCCATATGTCAGCCTTGGGGCTCACGGTGGACCGAGTGCACCGAGCCGAGGGAGAGCTAGCCCGGTGGACCGGGGCGACGTGGCTCTGACGATGCGACCACGCAGCGACACGCCAAAGATCGAGGGGATGTGGCTGCACACGTGGGCAGCCACGGAGGCAGAACGCCGGCGGCACTCTGGCGACCACGGATTCGGCGGATAACGGCGGCTCAGCGGCGGCAGAGGTGCACTCTGGAATCAGCGTGACCTGGCGATCCTGGTGACGCGGTCACTACCCGCCGGAGACGACCAGAACGGCGGCGGCGACACGAGGAGCGGCGGAGCGGTACGGCCGAAGGTGGCGACGGCGAGGTAGAGCTTCCCCAGGGCAACGAACGCGCGCATAGGGTTGCCCTCGACGTGGCGAACTCAGGGGTGGGCTCAGTGGCGGCTGAAGCTCACCGATGGCGGCGCAATCCGGCGAGGAAGCTCACGACGGCGCTGAGGTTCGAGCTCCGCTTCCGGCGAAACGGTGGCGAGCTAGGGTTGGCGGCTGTGGGGAAAAGGCGGCGGGGTGGATGCGATCCTCGTGACACTGCCGCGGCTTTAAATAGGGCCGAGAAACCCTAGACCCCATGTCGAGGACGGCGGCGGCGTGCGCGGGAGAATCGGAACGAAGTCCCGATCGGAGACGATGAACAGTGCTTCGGTGGGACCCACTTGTCAGCGGCGGTGGCTCGGACGAAGGTGCGTGGCAAAAGGCGACGCCTCGGTGGTCCCACTTGACAGAGAGACAGAAGCGGCGCGGTACGGGCAGGTGAGATCCAAGCGGGAGCCACGTGGCGACAATCCAACGGGGCAAGGCGGGCGAGCTCGCGGGCGTCCGATCGAAGGAGGGGTGCTCCTTGTAGCTGAGGTCTTCCTGCAAGGCAATTGCTTCCATGGGCATCTGCTCTTCGGGCACACGCAACACTCCTTCAGTTGTGACACGCGGAAGACATTATGCACATCTGACAGCTGAGGCGGGAGGTCCAACTGGTAAGTGACTTCTCCTCTTCGGGCTAGAACTGGGAAAGGTCCGATGTACCTTGGTGCAAGCTTTCCACTTACTCGGAAACGACGCATCCCTTTGAGAGGCGACACCTTCAGGTACACAAGATCACCCGGTGCAGAAGCTAGATCTCGGCGACGGTTATCGGCCTAACTCTTCTACAGTGCATCTTTGTTTTGACCTTTCTCGATTGATCGAACTTGCTCTTGGCTTTTCCAAAATATCCGCCCAAACACTTGTCTTTCGCCTACTTCGTTCCAATACAAGGGTGTTCTGCAATTTCTTCCGTAAAGAGCTTCAAATGGAGACACCTGGAGGCTTGACTGGTAACTGTTGTTATAGGAAAACTCTGCATAAGGTAGCATTTGATCCCAAGCGTGATGCGATTTGCTAAGGCACAAGCCCTTAACATATCTTCTAGGATTTGATTTACTCTTTTCGTCTGTCCATCCGTGCAGGGATGATAAGTCAGATGAAATTTAGATTAGTACCCAAAACAACATGCAACTTCGCCAAAATCTTGAGGTGAATCGGGATCCTCGATCGACACGATCTTCCTCGGCACTCCATGTTTGGCACACTATCTTTGCCATGTACAATTCTCGCGATCTATCACGAGTAAGTAGTCTTGGTCGGAGAAAGTAAGCAACTTTGGTTAGACGATCCACAATTACCGGATAGAATCATATCGACCTTGTCCTTGGCAAACCAAAGATAAAATCCATGCCAATTTCTTCCCATTTCCATTCGGGCACTTTCAAGGGTAGCAGAGTCCAAAGGTCTTTGATGCTCGGCTTTTACATTGATGACATCACACCGAGCTACAAACTCGGCAATCTCACGCTTCATGCTAGGCCACCAATACATTTCCTTGAGGTCTTTGTACATCTTCGTCCTTCCAGGTGAATGGAGTACAAGGTTTCATGGGCTTCCTTGAGTATCAACCGCTAAGCTCTTTACGATCGGAACACAGATTCGCTTGTCAAACCAAAAGGTGCCTTGCTCATCTTACGAAAATCTCGGGCTTTACCCTTCTTCATGTTGCTCTTAATTTCCTTAATATTGGCATCTTCAACTTGAGCTTCCTTGATCTGATTCCGCAAAGTGGGTTGAACTTCTAAGGCAGCTAGGTAACCTTCTTCAACCAACTCTAACTTGAGCTTCTGGAATTCTTCCTGAAGGGCTGGCTGATTTTCCTTGATCGACAGTGTATTGCAGTAGACTTTTCTACTCAAGGCATCTGCCACAACATTAGCTTTGCCTGGGTGGTAATGGATTTCAATATCATAATCCCTGATCAACTCTAACCATCTTCTTTGCCTCATGTTAAGATCAGCCTGAGTGAAAATGTACTTCAAGCTCTAATGGTCCGTGTAGACTTCACAGCGATTACCAATAAGGTAATGACGCCATATCTTTAGAGCATGCACTACGGCAGCTAATTCCAAGTCATGAGTGGGGTAATTCACTTCATGAGGCCTCAATTGACGGGAAGCATAGGCTACTACCTTCCTTTCTTGCATCCGGACACAACCAAGTCCTTGCCGGGATGCATCACAGAAAATCTCAAAATCCTTCTGAACATCTGGCAAAATCAACACCGGAGCTGTTGTGAAACGCTTCTTCAACTCTTGAAAACTTTGCTCACAACCTGTTGTCCAAGCAAATTTCTTTTCTTTCTTCAACAGCTGAGTGAGGGGTCTTGCTATCTTGTAGAATCCTTCTATTGCGGCTCAACTGAACGTGTGGCACATCTCTGACAGCTGCAGTGGTAGCTCCATTATGGGAAATCGATGCCAAATGCGGGTTTACAACTATGTTCTGGGGTGCCAACTAAGAAGCTATCAAACTTATCTTCCAACTTGTGAATCAATGCTCATTATTATCGAAATCTACCAATCCAAAGATGTCATAAGGTCACCCAATTACAATCCAATCATTTAATCACATTCTCGATACACCAACATGATTCACACATCCTTCTTTGGCATAAGTTTTAAATAATCCAGTAGATTCACCACTTCGATCGCAAGATTCCTTTTCTGCCTAAATCCATGAAATCTAGTGGCCATAGTCGCCTCTTCCGATCGGATAAACTCCAAGATCACGCTAAATTCTTTTTATCCTTTTTGAAACAAAATTCTTCCAAAGGTTATATTCACGCAATTGCTTCCTCCAAAATTATTGACTAAATCCACAACATTATCCACTAAATTTCCTCAAGCAAATTTATCAATTGCAACCCTCAGAATTTCTTTATACCAATCCAATATCTCAATTTTAGAATCTTCCAAAGGACTGCTTGCCATCCCAAATTCAAATTTAATCCGCCAATTATTGTATCACCATTTATCCAACATTTATTCAGTCCAACTCCAATACCTGTAGATATTCAGCAATCCAACAATTATTTTGGACCAACTCCGATATCAGTAATATATCTGTCAATCATAAATTCCAATATCCAACAATCATCTGTTTGCATAACCCAATCTCCACAAATGCGCAATTCTATAATCCGATCAAGACATATTTCTATAATCTAACAAAAATTTCTCTTCAAATCTCAATTTCTCTATTCAACCACATCCAATTGAATCCAATGTGACCAACAAACTCAATTATTCCATTCTTCTTGATTCAACATAATCCACCACAATCATCGTCAAGAATTGGCGATCATATAATCCAAATCCTTAACAATCGGGTAATCCTTTAATCCAAATCCAATCATAATATATTACGTAATCCATCATCTAGCAAATCGATTTCTATAACCCAAATTCCACAATCATATTTCCATAATCCAATCAAGATCCATTTCTGTAATTTATCCAAGATACTTTTCTATAATCCAATCTTCCAAAATCTCATGTCAATAATAATTTAATTCTACAATCTAGTAATCATGCATTTCTACAATCCAACCAAGATCCAACCAATTCTCCCAAAATTAACATCATCAATCGACATGAAAAATCCAATTCTCTTCGCATTCTACTCTGTGCCTCTTCTGCACAATTTCTCAATTCCAAATATCCAACCGACATTATAACCAGCTCAAGATTCAATTTAAATACAACTTCTCCTAATAATCAAATCAGTACTTCAGATTCTTTTATCCTTCATGATTAATCAAGATTTTCCTCCCTGATCACTTTACTCCACGATTTATATAATCCATCAATATGCTATTCTTTAAGCCATTTATAATCAAGGCATACCCATTATCATACTCTGGTATCCACAATAACTTCTTGCATATACTCGGTTAAACTCAAAATCAGTCTTATCAAAGATTCTCCAAAGCTACCTAAGTTGGCATCAAAACACCTTGGTTATCTCCAGCAAGAGTAGCTTCCAAGGGACTTACGGGTTTGATCCACTTTGCAAAAATTCTTCACAGGTTTCAAAGATGAGAGGGAGAAAGCACAATAGGTGAGAGGGAAAAGCACGGGGATGAGCGAGAAACAAGGGAGATAGATGGATCAACCTAAGGCGGACCAAGTTGGTTTCACCCAACGAACGGATAGCCGGAAAGCTATCAAGAAGCAAACAAGAAAGAGACACTTAAGCACAAAAGCACTATTACGCAGACTAAACGAATCTAAAACTAGGGAGGGCAACTACCAATCTAATCTTTACGGAGGGTCAACTGGGAACACACGGCGGAACTTGAGCTTCCAAGACTTCCATTGCTTGATCTTGAAGGGCTCGATCCTAGGGATAATCCAGAGATGAGGGAGTCAAATTTAAATTTGAAAACCAAGTTCCAGAAAAGATAAGATGAAAGAACTCAAGAATGATATAAAGAGGGTAAGATGAGAAGAAAAGAATAGAACAAGGCGAGAAAGAAATGTAATAAGATGAGAGAAGAATTTCTAGTCAAGTTAATTGCTTGGTTTGATTTAGAAAATATATTTTGAATTTTTGACTAAGACGACCAATCTAACTAAAGGCTACGTCCTACAGTCGATATGGCTCTGATACCATCTCTTGTCGGACCCCGGGATTCACACAACCCCGAGACCCTCTGTGCATACCAAGCTAGTCCCATGATCAGTAGCTAGCTTGCACAGTTACAACAATGATGTAATCATAACCATTCAACAACGAACTAATGAAGCAGACAAAGTAATATTAATTAAAACAGCAAAGACCTTATGGTCAAGGTTCTTACAAAAGTCGCCTCAAGGGCTTAGCAACAACAGAGTATCCGCGTGAAATCTCAAAATACGTGGAGCCCAATCGACATGCCCACAGCAATCGAGTGGAGGGCGTGACCTAGTTCGCAAAGTCTTCAAAGTAGCCTTCTTCGTAGAACTCGATATTTCCTGATTCTTCTGTTGGGACTGATCAACAAAGGGCATAAAGCCGTGAGTACATAAAGTACTCAGCAAGTCGTAGAGAAATGTATGCACATAGTATTCATGTCAGGCTTAAGCAAGGATGGCTTTATGGTTAATTTGCAGAAAGCAAGTTTAACAGTAAATACAATAATTAGATTGCAAGCATGATTTCAAAAGAATAGTACATAGATAACCAAGTTCTTTTGAATCAAATAGTGAACATCCGTTCACTTCCCAACCATTCAACCAAGCGCTTCTATCGAACCACACCACATTTTTGAAAATACTACCCTTGCGCGAAATCACCGGGCATGTCCATAATCGGGACACGGCTATTCGAATAGATTTTGACACTCTGCAGAGGTTGTGCGGCTTTACCCACAAGAGATAAATCACTTGTAATGTCCGTCTGACACACTTCCGAGGGTGTGCGACTAAGTGATTACCACAAGGCCTTTACAAAGTTCCATTTTGCCTCGGTTCTGCCCGCTAAGGTTTCGCCATCACAGCCCCCTCTTGCGCCAATAAACAGCCACAACAGAACCGACTCAAAACTTTCCTAATTAATTGGCCAGGTCCGTCCCATACCGGACTTGTGGTTGCACGAGGTGACCCAGATCAATGACTTGCAAAGTTAAGTCCTTAGTTGGCTGCTCAGACAAGTCTACCACAACCCAATGTGCATTACGCACCCACTCTAGCTTCCTACCTCAAGCCCGAGCATAAATCATTTTTGTTCATACCCGACCAAATGGCAATCCCTGCCATGGCACAACATCTTTTAATAAAAGTGGCCTCACACCACTGTTCCATAGTTCCATTAGTCAAATTTCAATAATCATTGAACATGTGATCGAAAGTACTGCGGGTAACTAGAGCATGTCTAAGCAATAATACGCTCCCAAGTTGGTATACAATTATGTCCAACTAGTATTAACCATCCTAAGGTGTCCAAGGATATATGCCATTCAAGGAGACATTTCATTTTCAATTTATCAAGGAGGCATAATGGCAATTTGGTAATTATCTACTCCCAAAACCATTTTTAATAAAACTAGCCATGCATGATAATTTAATACAATATACATTTGTAAAATGGGTTCAACATGGTCAAAGGCCTCGACTTGCCTTCGTTGGCGAGGAGCGAGTCTTCGGTCGTCGGGTCGAAGAAATCTTAAAACAGCGGAATCTACGTGCGAGAATAGCAACAAATAAATAAAACAGCACCAAATGAACTCCAAAAATTACAAAACCAGTACCAAATGAAAGAGGATGAATTTATATGAATTTAGAAATTTGGATCACCCAAATCGGAGTTCGGATGTGAAAGTTATAGCCAAAAGAAGTTTCAAATCACATAAAATGATAGATTTAGGGTTTTTCGGATTTTGAATTATTTTTCAACCGAAAAATCCGGTTTTGACGTCGGCCGGGCGCAACACGACGCAGCAGCGACCACGTGGCGAATCAGTTGACGCGGCGCCGACGTGGCGCCACGTGGGTGACCATGTGGCTCGGCCCATGGTCGAGAGAGAGAGAGAGAGAGAGAGAGAGAGCGGGGCGCGGTGGCGGGGCGGCCGGCTGGGAAGACGGCGCGTCGCGCGGAGAAGGCGCGCGGCCGAGAACGGCGACGCGGAGGCGACGGAGCCGGGAAGAAGGAGGAGGGCGGGCGAGGAGCGCCGAGAGAGGAGGGAGAGAGAAGAGGAGGGAGGCGAGCAGGCGCGGCTTTATAGAGCTCGCGGCGGGAAAGAGGCCGAGCGGCGGCGCGCGAGGCGGGGCGGGGCGAACGGCAGCGCGGACGCGACGGCAGGCGGGACGACGGCGCGGCGCGGGATTCGCAGCAGCGGATTCGCGCGACGGATTTGCGCAGGGCGACGGAGGAGAGAGAGAGAGCGGCGTCGGAGGCGACAGCGGGAGCCGTCCGATTCCGACGGACGGTGGGAGCGAGAGGCGCGGCGAAGGAGAGCCGTCCGATTGTCGGACGGTGGGAGAAGAAGAGGCGCGGCGAGGGAGACGAGCGGGCGCCGTCCGATTCGTCGGACGGTGGGAAGCGGAAGAAGCGCGAGCGTCTGAGCCGTCACGATGGCGATCGGACGGTCGCGATGAAAAGGGACGCGCGGCGAGGAGACGAACGATGAAGATCCAACTACCGAGGTGAAGGGAGGCGCGGGAGGCGGGAGGTCGGGCATGCGGAATGGGCGGAGGCGAGGAGCGATGGTGGGCGGCTAGGGTTTCGGCCCACGCACAGGAAAAAGGAATTAAAATACGTTTTTGATTTTAGAAATTCAAACAAATCAAAAAGCAATTTTAGAAAATAGCAAACAGACTCCAAAAATTCTAAAAAAATTCACAGAAATTACTTGAATTATTCTGGACTTAATAAAAATATTTTTAACTTTAAATTTTCTTTTTCTTTTGCAAATAAATTAATTTTTAATTTCGGGAAAAAGAAAAATGAATTTCTAAAATCCAATAAATCCAAGGAAATTCTCAAAATAATAATTTTGATTTTAAATTCCAGAAAACTCAATTAAACCAACTTTAATTTAATTGAAGTTTGGTTAATTCATTTTAAACTGCAAATGAATTTTCTAAAATTTCAAATTAAGCTTTTGGCAAATAGAAACAAATGGTTCTCTTTTAAAATTTTCAAAAACTCCGAAAAACGGGACGCTACAAACCTACCCCTCTTAAAGGGAATCTCGACCCCGAGATTCAAGCTGACTAGAGAATAGGTTGGGAAATTCAGCCTTCAAGTCATCTTCTCGTTCCCAAGTGGCTTCTTCTTCGGTGTGATTGCTCCACTGGACCTTGCAGAAACGGATGATCTTACTTCTTGTCACTCGCTCTGTTATTTCCAAGATCTTGATGGGGTGCTCCTTGTAGCTGAGGTCTTCCTGCAAGGCAATTGCTTCCATGGGCATCTGCTCTTCGGGCACACGCAACACTCCTTCAGTTGTGACACGCGGAAGACATTATGCACATCTGACAGCTGAGGCGGGAGGTCCAACTGGTAAGCGACTTCTCCTCTTCGGGCTAGAACTGGGAAAGGTCCGATGTACCTTGGTGCAAGCTTTCCACTTACTCGGAAACGACGCATCCCTTTGAGAGGCGACACCTTCAGGTACACAAGATCACCCGGTGCAGAAGCTAGATCTCGGCGACGGTTATCAGCATAACTCTTCTACCTGGTCTGTGCTGTTTTCAGCCTTTCTCTGATTGATCGAACTTGCTCTTCGGCTTTTTCCAAAATATCTGGCACAAACACTTGTCTTTCGCCTACTTCGTTCCAATACAAGGGTGTTCTGCAATTTCTTCCGTAAAGAGCTTCAAATGGAGACACCTGGAGGCTTGACTGGTAACTGTTGTTATAGGAAAACTCTGCATAAGGTAGCATTTGATCCCAACTGGTCTGATTTGCTAAGGCACAAGCCCTTAACATATCTTCTAGGATTTGATTTACTCTTTACATCTCATCCATCCGTCTGGGATGATAAGTCATCTTGAAATTTAGATTAGTACCCAAAACAACGTGCAACTTCGCCAAAATCTTGAGGTGAATCGGGATCCTCGATCGACACGATCTTCCTCGGCACTCCATCTTTGGCACACTATCTTTGCCATGTACAATTCGCGATCTATCACGAGTAAGTAGTCTTGGTGGGAGAAAGTAAGCAACTTTGGTTAGGCGATCCACAATTACCCAGATAGAATCATATCCTGACCTTGTCCTTGGCAAACCAGTGATAAAATCCATGCCAATTTCTTCTTATTTCCATTCAGGCACTTTCAAGGGTAGCAGGAGTCCAGCCGGTCTTTGATGCTCGGCTTTTACACGCTGACAGACATCACACTGAGCTACAAACTCGGCAATCTCACGCTTCATGCTAGGCCACCAATACATTTCCTTGAGGTCTTTGTACATCTTCGTCCTTCGGGGTGAATGGAGTACAAGGTTTCATGGGCTTCCTTGAGTATCAACCGCTAAGCTCTTTACGATCTGGAACACGATTAAACTTGTCAAACCAAAAGGTGCCTTGCTCATCTTACAAAATCTCGTGGCTTTACCCTTCTTCATGTTGCTCTTAATTTCCTTAATATTGGCATCTTCAACTTGAGCTTCCTTGATCTGATTCCGCAAAGTGGGTTGAACTTCTAAGGCAGCTAGGTAACCTTCTTCAACCAACTCTAACTTGAGCTTCTGGAATTCTTCCTGAAGGGCTGGCTGATTTTCCTTGATCGACAGTGTATTGCAGTAGACTTTTCTACTCAAGGCATCTGCCACAACATTAGCTTTGCCTGGGTGGTAATGGATTTCAATATCATAATCCCTGATCAACTCTAACCATCTTCTTTGCCTCATGTTAAGATCAGCCTGAGTGAAAATGTACTTCAAGCTCTAATGGTCCGTGTAGACTTCACAGCGATTACCAATAAGGTAATGACGCCATATCTTTAGAGCATGCACAACGGCAGCTAATTCCAAGTCATGAGTGGGGTAATTCACTTCATGAGGCCTCAATTGACGGGAAGCATAGGCTACTACCTTCCTTTCTTGCATCCGGACACAACCAAGTCCTTGCCGGGATGCATCACAGAAAATCTCAAAATCCTTCTGAACATCTGGCAAAATCAACACCGGAGCTGTTGTCAAACGCTTCTTCAACTCTTGAAAACTTTGCTCACAACTTTGTTGTCCAAGCAAATTTCTTTTCTTTCTTCAACGGTGAGTGAGGGTCTTGCTATCTTGTAGAATCCTTCTATTGCGGCTCAAGCGAGCGTGTGGCACATCTCGGCAATTGCGTGGTAGCTCCATTATGGGAAATCGATGCCAAGCTGCGGGTTTACAACTATGTTCGGGTGCCAACTAAGAAGCTATCAAACTTATCTTCCAAATTCTTTGAATCCAATGCTCATTATTATCGAAATCTACCAATCCAAATGTCATAAGGTCACCCAATTACAATCCAATCATTTAATCACATTCTCGATACACCAACATGATTCACACATCCTTCTTTGGCATAAGTTTTAAATAATCCAAAGATTCACCACTTTGATCGCAAGATTCCTTTTACGCCTAAATCCATGAAATCTAGTGGCCATAGTCGCCTCTTCCGATCGGATAAACTCCAAGATCACGCTAAATTCTTTTTATCCTTTTGAAACAAAATTCTTCCAAAGGTTATATTCACGCAATTGCTTCCTCCAAAATTATTGACTAAATCCACAACATTATCCACTAAATTTCCTCAAGCAAATTTATCAATTGCAACCCTCGAATTTCTTTATACCAATCCAATATCTCAATTTTAGAATCTTCCAAAGGATCGCTTGCCATCCCAAATTCAAATTTAATCCGCCAATTATTGTATCACCATTTATCCAACATTTATTCATCCAACTCCAATACACGTAGATATTCATCAATCCAACAATTATTTTGGACCAACTCCGATATCGATAATATATCATCAATCATAAATTCCAATATCCAACAATCATCTGCTTGCATAACCCAATCTCCACAAATGCGCAATTCTATAATCCGATCAAGACATATTTCTATAATCTAACAAAAATTTCTCTTCAAATCTCAATTTCTCTATTCAACCACATCCAATTGAATCCAATGTGACCAACAAACTCAATTATTCCATTCTTCTTGATTCAACATAATCCACCACAATCATCGTCAAGAATTGGCGATCATATAATCAAATCCTTAACAATCGTGTAATCCTTTAATCCAAATCCAATCATAATATATTCTGTAATCCATCATCTAGCAAATCAGATTTCTATAACCCAAATTCCACAATCATATTTCCATAATCCAATCAAGATCCATTTCTGTAATTTATCCAAGATACTTTTCTATAATCCAATCTTCCAAAATCTCATGTCAATAATAATTTAATTCTACAATCTAGTAATCATGCATTTCTACAATCCAACCAAGATCAACCAATTCTCCCAAAATTAACATCATCAATCGACATGAAAAATCCAATTCTCTTCGCATTCTACTCTGTGCCTCTTCTGCACAATTTCTCAATTCCAAATATCCAACCGACATTATAACCAGCTCAAGATTCAATTTAAATACAACTTCTCCTAATAATCAAATCAGTACTTCAGATTCTTTTATCCTTCATGATTAATCAAGATTTTCCTCCCTGATCACTTTACTCCACGATTTATATAATCCATCAATATGCTATTCTTTAAGCCATTTATAATCAAGGCATACCCATTATCATACTCTGGTATCCACAATAACTTCTTGCATATACTCGGTTAAACTCAAAATCAGTCTTATCAAAGATTCTCCAAAGCTACCTAAGTTGGCATCAAAACACCTTGGTTATCTCCAAAGAAGAGTAGCTTCCAAGGACTTCTGGGTTTGATCCACTTTGCAAAAATTCTTCACGAGTTTCAAAGATGAGAGGAGAAAGCACAATAGGTGAGAGGAAAAGCACGGGATGAGCGAGAAACAAGGGAGATAGATGGATCAACCTAAAGCGGACCAAGTTGGTTTCACCTAACGAGCGGATAGCGGAAAGCTATCAAGAAGCAAACAAGAAAGAGACACTTAAGCACAAAAGCACTATTACGCAGACTAAACGAATCTAAAACTAGGGAGGGCAACTACCAATCTAATCTTTACGGAGGGTCAACTGGGAACACACGGCGGAACTTGAGCTTCCAAGACTTCCATTGCTTGATCTTGAAGGGCTCGATCCTAGGGATAATCCAGAGATGAGGGAGTCAAATTTAAATTTGAAAACCAAGTTCGAGAAAGATAAGATGAAAGAACTCAAGAATGATATAAAGAGGGTAAGATGAGAAGAAAAGAATAGAACAAGGCGAGAAAGAACAGAATAAGATGAGAGAAGAATTTCTAGTCAAGTTAATTGCTTGGTTTGATTTAGAAAATATATTTTGAATTTTTGACTAAGACGACCAATCTAACTAAAGGCTACGTCCTACAGTCGATATGGCTCTGATACCATCTCTTGTCGGACCCCCGGGGATTCACACAACCCCGAGACCCTCTGTGCATACCAAGCTAGTCCCATGATCAGTAGCTAGCTTGCACAGTTACAACAATGATGTAATCATAACCATTCAACAACGAACTAATGAAGCAGACAAAGTAATATTAATTAAAACAGCAAAGACCTTATGGTCAAGGTTCTTACAAAAGTCGCCTCACCGGGCTTAGCAACAACAGAGTATCTGGCAGCGGAAATCTCAAAATACGTGGAGCCCAATCGACATGCCCACAGGCAATCGAGTGGAGGACGTGACCTAGTTCGCAAAGTCTTCAAAGTAGCCTTCTTCGTAGAACTCGATATTTCCTGATTCTTCTGCTGGGACTGATCAACAAAGGGCATAAAGCCGTGAGTACATAAAGTACTCAGCAAGTCGTATAGAAATGTATGCACATAGTATTCATGTCGCTTAAGCAAGGATGGCTTTATGGTTAATTTGCGAAAAGCAAGTTTAACGATAAATACAATAATTAGATTGCAAGCGGATTTCAAAAGAATAGTACATAGATAACCAAGTTCTTTTGAATCAAATAGTGAACATCCGTTCACTTCCCAACCATTCAACCAAGCGTTTCTATCGAACCACACCACATTTTTGAAAATACTACCCTTGCGCGAAATCACGGGCATGTCCAGAATCAGGGACACGGCTATTCGAATAGATTTTGACACTCTGCAGAGGTTATGCGACTTTACCCACAAGAGATAAATCACTTGTAATGTCCGTCGACACACTTAGGGTGTGCGACTAAGTGATTACCACAAGGCCTTTACAAAGTTCCATTTTGCCTCGGTTACGCGCTAAGGTTTCGCCATCACGGCCCTCTTGCGCCAATAAATGTACCACAACAGAACCGACTCAAAACTTTCCTAATTAATTGGCCAGGTCCGTCCCATACCGGACTTGTGGTTGCACGAGGTGACCCAGATCAATGACTTGCAAAGTTAAGTCCTTAGTTGGCTGCTCAGACAAGTCTACCACAACCCAATGTGCATTACGCACCCACTCTAGCTTCCTACCTCAAGCCCGAGCATAAATCATTTTTGTTCATACCCGACCAAATGGCAATCCCTGCCATGGCACAACATCTTTTAATAAAAGTGGCCTCACACCACTGTTCCATAGTTCCATTAGTCAAATTTCAATAATCATTGAACATGTGATCGAAAGTACCGCGGGTAACTAGAGCATGTCTAAGCAATATCGCTCCCAAGTTGGTATACAATTATGTCCAACTAGTATTAACCATCCTAAGGTGTCCAAGGATATATGCCATTCAAGGAGACATTTCATTTTCAATTTATCAAGGAGGCATAATGGCAATTTGGTAATTATCTACTCCCAAAACCATTTTTAATAAAACTAGCCATGCATGATAATTTAATATAATATACATTTGTAAAATGGGTTCAACATGGTCAAAGGCCTACGACTTGCCTTCGTTGGCGAGGCGAGTCTTGATCGTCGGTCGAAGAAATCTTCCAAACGCCTAATCTACACGCGAGAATAGCAACAAATAAATAAAACAGCACCAAATGAACTCCAAAAATTACAAAACCAGTACCAAATGAAAGAGGATGAATTTATATGAATTTAGAAATTTGGATCACCCAAATCGGAGTTCGGATGTGAAAGTTATAGCCAAAAGAAGTTTCAAATCACATAAAATGATAGATTTAGGGTTTTCGGATTTTGAAATTATTTTCAAACCAAAAATCCGGTTTTGACGTCAGGCCATTGGCGCAATCACGACGCAGCGACCACGTGGGCGAAACCGTTGACGCCGGCGCCGACGTGGCGCCACGTGGGTGACCACGTGGGCTCGGGCCCGCGTCGAGAGAGAGAGAGGAGAGAGAGAGACGGGAGGCGCGATGGCGCGGCGGCCGGAGCCCAGGAAGACGGCGGCGTCGCAAGGGGAGAAAGCGGTGGCCGCCGAGAACGGCGACGCGGAGGCGACCGAGCCGGGAAGAAGGAGGAGGGGCGAGCGGGAGCGCCGAGAGAGAGGGAGAGAGAGAGAGAGAGGAGGCGAGCAGGTGCGGCTTTATAGAGCTCGCATGGAAAAGGCAATGGCGGCGGCGCATGGCGAGGCGGGACAGACAGCCACGCGGATTCATGGCGGCGGATTCGCATGAGCGGGATTTCAGCGCGCGACGGACGAGAGAGAGAGAGCGCGCGTCGGAGGCAACGAGCGGAGCCGTCCGATCCGTCGGACGGTGGGAGCGAGGAGGCGCGGCGAAGGAGAGTCGTCCGATTCGACGGACGGTGGGAGAGAAGAGGCGCGGCGAGGAGACGAGCGGCGCGCGTCCGATTCGATCGGACGGTGGAAGCGGAAGAAGCGCGAGCGTCTGGCCGTCGCGATGGCGATCGGACGGTCGCGATGAAAAGGGGACGCGGCGAGGGAGACGAACGATGAAGATCCAACGGCTGAGGTGAAGGGGAGGCGCGGGAGCGGGAGGCTGGGCCGCGGGAATGGGCCGGAGGCGGGGAACAGTGGTGGGCCGGCTAGGGTTTCGGCCCACGCACAGGAAAAAGGAATTAAAATACGTTTTTGATTTTAGAAATTCAAACAAATCAAAAAGCAATTTTAGAAAATAGCAAACAGACTCCAAAAATTCTAGAAAAATTCACAGAAATTACTTGAATTATTCTGGACTTAATAAAAATATTTTTAACTTTAAATTTTCTTTTTCTTTTGCAAATAAATTATTTTTTAATTTCGGGAAAAAGAAAAATGAATTTCTAAAATCCAATAAATCCAAGGAAATTCTCAAAATAATAATTTTGATTTTAAATTCCAGAAAACTCAATTAAACCAACTTTAATTTAATTGAAGTTTGGTTAATTCATTTTAAACTGCAAATGAATTTTCTAAAATTTCAAATTAAGCTTTTGGCAAATAGAAACAAATGGTTCTCTTTTAAAATTTTTAAAAACTCCGAAAAACGGGACGCTACAAAATAGGTCTTGAAACCTCTCCTTCACTCTGGTAGCAAAATCGTACAACTCTTCCTCCCCTTCGCTAATCAACTCACCACCTTTCACCCTACCCTTCCAACGTGACTCCCACCCCTTTATCCACCCCTTCCAATGTAGTGAGGAAAGACCGAACATAACCCGCAGCATATTGTTCTATTTGAGCTTAATTTTTAAGTTGTAATCATTTCTGCACTACGCGCAAAACTTAGCAAACTCAGAGAAGAGCTTAGCATCGCATTACCATGTTACCAACACGATGGCTACTACTAGTAACAGCATTATCCTTCACGCGCCATACTGTACAAACATGTGGGAATATACTAGAAAAGGGTAACAAATGGGCAGTAAAAATCTAAAATGTAGGGAAGGAAACATACCACGAGATTGAGGTGGATCACGCGGCACTCATCCGTGATAGATGGCACGGAGACCATACTATTGGACGCCCTGACCAC
Source organism: Hsuehochloa calcarea (assembly GCA_036346395.1). Lineage (NCBI taxonomy): Eukaryota > Viridiplantae > Streptophyta > Magnoliopsida > Poales > Poaceae > Hsuehochloa > Hsuehochloa calcarea. The sequence continues at coordinate 4,511,653 of CM070597.1, forward strand.
ATCGTACCTGCAAAATCACCAGGGGATTAAACCCTCGCGCTTCTGCAAAGCCCTAGCTCCAGCCTCCCGAACAACACGACGCAAACACCTAGCATCCGAAACCAACTCAAATCCCATTCCACAACCACGAACCCAGTACCGAACAAGTTGGGATCAGCGACTGGAGTGCCTCGAGTGGTGAGAAGAGAGACAAGCGGCACCTGGTGAGTGGTGACGGTGGAGAGGTGGCGGCGGACGTCGAACGCGCCGGGCTTGGCCGATGGCGAGTAGTAGGAGGGGGAGAGGCGTGCACAGAGCCATGGCGAGTCGATTTGCTCTTTTTGTATTTGATTTGATTTTTTATATGATTCGGTGGGAAGAAGGTTGGTTCGAGCGAGCTCGAGCTCGAGTTCGAGTTCTGATGTTTTGGACGCCGAGCAGGGAGGTCTGGGATCGTTTAGATACGGGTGTGTTTGCTCGCGGTAGCATGCCATGTGGTACGCGGCGAGGGGGCAATGTCGTTTCGGTGCACGGCGAAGATCTGCTACATATGGAAAGCACGATAAAAATATATTTTTTTTGTATCATTTTGAACACAAATAGGTAAAATTTATTATTTTGTTCAAAAAAATATAAACCAATAACTCACCAAGCGGAGCCACTTATAGATGCATGAGCAGGAGCAGATGTGACGCATCTCCCCAGACGTATGGACGGTCGATCGCGTGGGGGTGTGGTGCAGTGTTCGACGGCGGCTTGAATGGCACGTATCCCAATGCGCTAGCTTTTAAATTTGGCCGCGTGTCGCATGGCTGTCATGTGCTAATATACTTTGCATCATATTTTGTTGTTCTGGACTTCTAGTTGAATTTTTTGCGCAACTAGTACATTATGGACTAGTTCAAAAGGTTATATTCTGACTTGCAAATAAAGTTTTTGAATAAACTATGTAGCATATTCTTGGTATCGACTATTAACTATATTCTTATTATATATGTTTCTTGCCATATGGTAATGTCCGACCCTCACAGAACTTTACACTGGACTCGAGCATCTGTTACTCCGATTTAGCTTGTGCGGTAAGACCTAGTCATTATAGGACTAGGGCCTTGTTTTTAGCCATGCCGCACGGAAGAGGTAAGACTTCAGTCACAAAAACGGAACTGATATATAAGATTTCACATGAACCTGCAGCAATACCCACTCGAATAATGAAAACTTACTCTATAATACTATAGAGAGGCAAGAGGGACCAAGGTAGAACTGGCAAGAGGGACCAAGGTAGAACTGGCAAGAGGGACCAAGCGGACAGATGGAAAGAAGGCCGATTTAACATATTTTCATCCTAGTCCCAGAGAAAGACAAGGGACCAAAGTTCACTTTTGGAGAATTGGCAGGGGCCGCGCGAACGCGTACCCCCCCTCTATCACAAATTATGACGTCCACTCTCCCACTTGGGGAGATGGTAAGCCAGCGCACCCACCGAGTGCAATGTGGGCCACAGACCTAGGCCACGGGCCTTTATGATCGTCCGTCGACCCCGTCCAGGTAAGTATGGAAACACGGTGCCCATGCCGCTGATCTTATAGTGAGACTACACGAGGCAAACGACTTCGACTCTCGATGTGGTACTAAACTGTGAAGGGGTTCTCGCTCTGCCGCTCGAGTCATCGTGGGCTGACCGAATATGGAGATGTCTATGGGCTTTTAAGTACAGCTATTCTGGGCCGTTGGAAAATATTTCGAATATAGGTACTAATGGAGCAGTTGTGCTAGAAGGGCTAGCCTGGGCCTGATTTTCACGTACTACCCTCTGGCTCCTCTTTTTTTAAAAATACCGTCCCTGGTTACTAAAAATAAATCGCGCTTCTACAGCGGTTTTTTTTTCTAATTTTACAGATCATAAGCTTTTAAAACTTTTTTAAAATCAGGCAATAAGATTTTTAAACATTTTATTAAATCAGGCAATAGGTTTTTAAATCACGACCTGTGTTTCAGAAGCAAGTGGCTCCCATACTTGTCAACCTATAGCATGGACCACCACTTGTAATATGTGAATACCTGATGCCATTGACTGGGGAAGGTGCAAAAGAGAGGGACCTATAGTTACTAGTAGGGTGTCCGTGCATTGCAACAGATATTAAATAAATAATACCATAAATGCTAAATTATGTCAATATTTAACTCAGTTATGTTATGACTGAATAGTATACTATTGTAATTTGAAAACATGCCAGGTTGTTCCCAATCATTGGTTCTCAACCTACCTTTACCCTTTACAGCTCTAGTCCTATCAAAACGAGAGAGAAAAATCTACACTTTTACTACTCAATTTCTTTTCATTACATGTACCGTAAATAGTTAACATTCAGAAATTTATCAGTTTACATAAAAGATCTTTGATGATAATTTTGCTTAAATCTATGCATATATCACTTTATGAAATCAAAGACTAATACCACAGTGATACAAGCAATTTCTTTGATAAAATATAGCACTAGATTTCATTGATAGAAGAGGGAATTCATAAGGTTTCGACCGTTTACAATTGAACATAGCGAAAATTGATGAAATTATCTATCCCAAAGGATGAGGAATTTACTCAAAATCAACATCGTTTGTTATACCTTGTTAGCACTTGCATTTATTGAGCCCCAGCATTTCTATGCATACTGCCCCCACATCAATTGCAACTACAGTGACATAACCCATGTATATACACCATTACAGAAATGAAAGGGCCATTTTCCACAGTTGGAACCTAACTAATGAAGTTGCAGATGCATTGGTCGAGGCGAGAATATGAGACAAAAGATGGTTGCACCTTCGGAACTCTTGAAACCACTGTTTCTTCAATCTAAATATGAAGTTCAGATCGAGGTCTTTCAGGGTAGTATACCGATCAATCTCAATGTGTGGCTTGTCAGTTGTACGGCCAAGAGATGAGCCTTTTAGATCAAAACATCTATGGATGGAATAATCAGAGCATAATAGATTTCCCATTATGACAAAACGAACCTGGGTAGTAATACGGCAGTAAACAGTCAGGGTACACATTTTGAACATTGTCAAAAATATATATAACAAAGGTAGTGCTAAGGATGGAGAAGAAATATACGGTCACATTCATCTCTAACCTTCTTCTGATTTGCCCCAGCTAACTTGACACAATGTAGACCAAACAATTTGGTAATTAAAGTATTCTCAAATGCGCGAATATGATTGTAGTAAGCTGGTAGCATCTTAAGAAGCATCTGTAATGTAAACGTGTTTCTTGCGTTCAGAATAAAACTTCTGGCCTTATTTATGGAGCTTGGAAAGTCTAGAGATAGAAGGAACCACAAAGGAAAAACCTTTACTTCTGATTTCTTCATTGTCTTTATCAAGTACCGATCATCATTTGTTAAGTAAAAGAAGCTTCCACTCTTACTAGGGGATGAGAGCTCCCGGAGAGCCTCACTTCCGCAAAGGGATAACATATAGTCAGCAGCATCCACCTTGAACAGTTTGCGCAGTGTAATGTGATTCAGTTCAGAACAAATGATACGTCGATCAGCATGATGACACCAGAGTAAGGGTACAATATATATCTTTATTATGGCAGTGATGACCAATCAGAACACCTGTGGGCAGTAATCCTTCCATCTAAAGTCACGAGAATTGTGACGAGGAGTATATTTTGAGCCTTCTGGAGGGAACTTTGTCCATACATTTTCCTTTGGGTTGAAAGCCAATGATTTTAGATCAAGCGTAATTGGACTTTGCTTGCCGACTGCGTGCTTGTGTCAACACATCATTGGTAAGACAGAGATGAATTTACCTGTGGAGAAAAAAGTGAAAGAAAAATGACTAATATACTTGCAAGAAGCTCAGTAACAATTTGAACCATCAATGAAATGCTGTGAGTTGGTGGAAAATTCACACAGAAGGGTGAAGCATCTACCTTGTAATCAAAATCAGATTGGCCAGCCCACAAAAAAATCAACTTTTAACCATTACTTACATCACTCAAAGCAAACTCTTGGATGATTCACATGTCATTATTTCCTTATTCAAACTTGTAAATCGGCAAAGGTACCAAAGCCAATGCAAATTTCTCCGGCGTTACGCGTTACGTGGTGCCAAAGTAGTAACATGGTCAAATCCCACAATTGAGCAACCAAAATGTTCATAATTCACACCCGTCATTGAAGGCAAACGAAAGCACGCACCTGATCTCGAGCTGCAAGTTGAGCATAAGCAAGTAGTTCTTGTGCCCCTTGGCGATGGTATCCCCCTACCGTTTCACCTCCCGCGGTGGCACCCACTTGGCGATGTGCGGCGCCGGCGACGGTGCCGACAACCCCCTCCCCTCGCTGTCGTTGTCTGTCCTAACGCTCCTCCGCGCGCCCACCACCTCGTCCGCCAAGGCGGCTCCGTCCACAATGTTGCACGTAATATCCCTGTCCGACTCCCAAAATGCAAATCTTGTCGTACTTCCAGTCGCCACCGGAGCTATTGCTCTGCCCGGACGCCGAGCTCGCCCACTCATTGGCCATCCTGTTCCCCGAATAATTCAGCGACTTCTGCAGCAACGCTGACTTGGTGCTGCCGCGCATGAAGCCTGGCATGTCCCTCGCGAACACGTCACGGGGATCACGCACCGTCGGGGACGCCGCCGCTGGAGACGGGTAGTACACACCCTTCTGTTGGACAACGCTAGTGGGGCTGTCGCGCGTCCAGTAGGCAACGTAGACGCTGCCGTCGGCCCAGAGGAAGGTGCCCTGATCGTGCGGGCAGCCGTCCTCCCAACCAAAGTTGGCGGCGTCCGGGGAGAGGAGGGCGAAGCGGTTTGGCATGGGGTGGGAGATAGACCTCTAGTTGAGGGAATCGGGTCGGTTGGTGGTGACGGGGGAGCTTGTCAGCTGGCCAACCCGTGGGGGAGGAGACTACCGGATGAGAAGCCGACGACGAAGGGAGGCGGGCCGCACGAGAAAACAAGATGATAACCTCCGTGAGCCGTCGGTGCTGGGGGAGGCGACAAGAAGGAAGGCGAGGATGGAACGGTGCCCCAACAGAGCGGACATCGGGTGGTGCATCGTGACGGAGAAGCAGGGGGGAGAGGCGGGGGCGGCTCTGTGTGGAGTCGACGACGCCTGAAGGAGGTAGGGGTGGAGCGGAGCTGCACTGGCACCGAGAGGAGGGCGAGCGCTGGCCGCGGTAGCTCTCGGAGTTGGCGGCGACCGGGGAGACATATTGTAGACAAAAACAGCAAATGGAAGAAGAAGAAAAAAGAGTAGGCCATAAATCATTTCAAATAAAATAACAGTTGTTCAAGTAACACAAAAGAGACATTAATCCTTGAATCATAGATTATACAGTTCTTTCATAAATCACAATCTAGGAAAAAAAATGTAGTTAATAACAAAGGCAAATAAGAGAACAATGATAAAGCAAGTTAACAAACCTGATTAGTGCTATAAGCATATGTTGCCTCGGAATTGCCATACGTTGCCGCATATGTTGCCTCAGGATTACCATACGATGCAGCATAGCCTGAAATATGATTATAAAGGACTATTTCAAAACAATGTCACAAGAAAATCAAATGTAATGTGAAGTGAGAAGTATCCCGCCTAAGGGCCTGTTTGGCGTAGCTTCCGCTTTACCTATTGAAAGAAGCTAGAAGCCGTAGGGGTGGCTTTTGTGGCTTGCTTCTCAACCTCTTCCCCATGGCCCACCCCATCTCCCTTATAAGCAAATATATAATATTATTACCAAACGGCTTGTCCGGTTTCAATGAGAAGCTAGAGTTTTGGCTTCTCCACCATAAACCCCAAAGCTAGCTTTTCAAAGAAGCTTAAGTCAAGTCGAACAGGCCCTAAGCTAGTAATCACAAGATGTCTATGGCTCCGTTTGGCACAACGATGGCTTTCCAAAAGCACTTATATTTTTCTACTTTTGGATAAAACAATTAGTTGAAAACATCTTTTTTGGAGACATAATAGGAAAATTCTTACTGGGATTGATCAAGATTCTCATAGTCATAGCTAACTAGATTCTGCAGCGCATCGCAGCGCAGCGTAGTATCTGCAATCCCATGAGCCCTATGACAGCTAAAAGCAAATGGTTTTGAGTCTTAACAGCCTACAATCCCACGATGGCTGGTATGCTAAGCCTCTCCTCCCTAACTAGTTAACTTTTATTTAACAAATTCACTTTCACATTATTTGTTGAGTTCAGTCATTATGATCCAGAAAATTGGGTCCATCCAATAGTGGATTTTGTTGTGCCAATTTTGAGGCCATGAAATTAAATAAAAAACGCCACAATTGAAAACATATTAGTACAGTACTTCCAAAGTACTGTGGTGATAGCAGTGGCCCGCTTTTCAGCATTTACAAGATCGCCTCGAGGCTTCTCAATCTCACTAGCCACAGAAATCATATTTTGCTCCATTGCTTTACTTTGTTCAAGGTTATCAGCATGCGCCTTCTTTTCAAATTCAACCGCGGCCCTATCAATATTATAAGAAAGACCATTAAAGAAATACAGTGCATCCACTCTCATGGAACACAGCAAGAGCCACTAGATTAATATCAAAGTTGCAGAAAAGCTTGCTGCCCAATGAGCCTAATGAATAGGCAAAAAGGACATATTGTCAGTATTGTGGCTCGAGACGCATATTAAATGCTCTGAGAACCCTAACTAGCTGTTATTAAACCAGAACAATTCCATGTCAGCTGGGAATGCTTGAAAGTAATACATAATTCCTAACATTTTCATGAGCAGTACAGTCACCACTCCACTGATCTAATATTCATTTGGCAATATCCATTGTATGTCTTATGGTGAGGAAAGCTCATTTTAATAAATTTGAAAGTGTTGCGTGACAGTGTGATTGGGATGGGTGGGTGGATGCAGTGGTGGATCCGTAGATCAGTACAAATTAGCTCTTCTGCAACATAACATGCAGCCATCTTACACTTCATTCTCAGTTGGATTAAACTAACGGTACATGAGCTTGAACCTAAACTTCATATTCGGGCCAAACTAAAGTTGGGCTTAATTAACTAGGCCTAGGCTAAATGCTGGCTTATTCAGATTTAAATCAGGCAAATGCCAATTAGCACTCCCGTCAAAATTATTCATTACATGTAGGGAAATAGCTTAATAGAGCAACTCCAACTGCAATAATTAATTGAACATTGCCCTCATATTTTAAAATCTACGAGGCTGTTTGGTTCGTTACTTTGCCTAAACAAAGCGACAAGCTACAACCTCTACAGCCACTGTTTCGTTTGTGGTCACTAAATGCAACACGGCCTAAAAGTGTGGTGACTCGTGAAAGGGCCAGCATGTTAGCCACATATTTTTAGACTACAAAGAATTAAGTTTTATTCGCCACACATTGTTGTTGGAACGAGGCTTCTTGTCCATTTCAATAGGTCAAAGGGTCAATATATAATATGTACAGAGTTGCCAATATGCAAAAAAACACCCTAGACTATATACATATCTAACACCCCCTTAAACTCGTGGTGGATCAACAAAACTAAGTTTTGCGAGGTAGAAGTTATGCCCCTGGGCGCAGCTGCTGCCGGCCCACTTCCATAGGTAAGTTCACGCTTTACTTATTTAGTACAATTTGTGTTACATACATACCAAATAGTTGTCTTGCCGTCTACAGGTACACTAGGAAGGGAGTACGTGGTACTACCACCTGAGCGGAGAAAATGTTCCCTTGAGTTCAGGGCTGGCTCAGCGCCTACGCCGACATCGTCTTTGAGGATGCTCACTACGACCCCAAGGGTAAGAGCAGTACATCGAGTGGTACACCTGTCGGACGAGGCTTCGCTGCATCCGGGTCATGGTCGACCCACCACGACACGAGGTTGCGACGTCCGACATGTACCCCACACAGCTGGACTCCGTATTCCACCGCGTGGTACGTATTCAACAGTCGTTACTTCATATTTAATTCGCTTGATTTAGGTTTCCAACTTATTTATTACGTGTACAGGTAGATCTACATCGGGAAGTCCTCGAGTTGACAGCCTCCACGCAACAGATGTCGCTTGGGGGGTGGGGGGAACATCAGAGGGATCTTACAGCGCATCGCAAAGAAAGCGAGGCGAGGGATCCAGATCACAACTTGTCGCACACCGAGCGACCCGATGGACCCAACAGTGCGCGGACGAGGGGTTAGCCATGGTGGCTCACGGCCACGGCCTCCTCCCCCGGACGTGGCTGGCAGGTCCTCGAGGCACCGTGGTGTGAACTCCTCAGGACAGTTTGTAGGTGAGCATGACACATTCGCTTCCGTTTCTTTATTTCGAACTCCACTAGTTACTAATAGCAATATTCTCTTGCAGGACCTCAGTCCCACCAATACACGAGGCAGGAGTACGCGGAGTCGTCTGTGGCTGCCTACACAGGCATGCTTTTTTTTTTGGGGAAACAAAGACACTGGGAACGTAGTAAAGAAAGACCGAACATAACCCGCAGCATATTGTTCTATTTGAGCTTAATTTTTAAGTTGTAATCATTTCTGCACTATGCGCAAAACTTAGCAAACTCAGAGAAGAGCTTAGCATCGCATTACCATGTTACCAACACGATGGCTACTACTAGTTACAGCATTCTCCTTCACGCAGTATACTGTACAAACATGTGGGAATATACTAGAAAAGGGTAACAAATGGGCAGTAAAAATGTAAAATGTAGGGAAGGAAACATACCACGAGATTGAGGTGGATCACGCGGCACTCATCCGTGATAGATGGCGCGGAGACCATACTATTGGACGCCCGCCACATCGTACTGCAAAATCACCAGGATTAAACCTCGCTTCGCAAAGCCCTAGCTCCAGCCTCCCGAACAACACGACGCAAACACCTAGCATCCGAAACCAACTCAAATTCCATTCCACCACCACGGACCTAGCACCGAACAAGTTGGGATCAGCGACTGGAGAGCCTCGAGTGGTGAGAAGAGAGACAAGCGGCACCTGGTGACGGTGGAGAGGTGGCGGCGGACGTCGAACGCGCCGGGCTCGGCCGCTGGCGAGAGGCGAGCCACCGCGAGGATGTGGCGAGTAGTAGGAGGGGGAGAGGCGTGCACAGAGCCATGGCGAGTCGATTTGCTTTTTTTATATTTGATTTGATTTTTTATGTTATGATTCGGTGGGAAGAAGGTTTTGATGTTTTGGACACCGAGCAGGGAGGTCTGGGCTCGTTTAGTTTCTTTTTAAAATGAAAAAGCAAACGTAGTTCTTCTGATTGGTGGTAGATCACGTGTTACGCTCTCATCCGCGATACGAACGTGCCTGCTCGCGGTAGTATGCCCTATGATACGCGACAAGGGGTGATACCGTTTCACGGTAGAGGCCTGCTACACATGGGAAGCACAGTAAAAAAATATTTTTACCATTTTCAATACAAATAGGTTAAATTTATTATTTTGTTCAAAAAGAAACATGAGCTAGTAACTCATCTAGCGGAGCCAGTTACGTAGATGCGTGAGCAGGGGCAGATGTAACACATCTCCCCAGTCGTATGGACGATCGATGGCGTGGGGGCGTGGCACTGGATGGTGAGGATGGTGAGGATCCTAGTGCGCTGGCTTTTAAATTTGGCGGCATGGCTACCATGTGCTAACATACCTTGCATCCCATTTTTGTTGTTCTGGACTACTAGTTGAATTTTTGCGCGACTAGTACATTATGGAGTAGTTCAAAAGGCGTATTAAAAAAAAAAACTATGTAGCATATATTCTTGGTATCGACTATATTCTGATTATGTATGTATGTATGTTTCTTTCCATATGGTAATGTCCGACCCTCACAGAACTTTACACTGGACTGAATCATATGTTACTCCGATTTAGCTTATGCGGTAAGACCTAGTCATTATTATGTACTTGTGATTTGCATTATGGACTAGGGCCTTGTTCTTAGGCATGCCGCACGAAAGAGTTAGTAATCCTCTACGGGTGATGACTTCGGTCACAAAAACTGAACCGGTACATAAGGATTTCACATGAACCTACAGCAATACCCACTCAAATGACGACAGACAAGGGCCGATTTAACATATTTCCATCCGAGAAATACTATAACGGCCGACCAAAGTTCATCTTAGGACAATTGGCAGGAGCGCAAGAGCACTAACTACCCAAGAGGGACGATTTAACATATTTCCATCTTAATCCCCAGAGAAAGACGAGGTACCAAGTACAGCATAGATATTTCCATCTGTCCACAGAGAGAGACGAGGGACCAATACAACATTAATATTTCCATTTTAGCCCCCAGAAAATGACGAGGGACAAAAGTTTACATTCAAAGAAATGGCAGGGGCCGCGCGAACGCGTACCCCCTCTATCACAAATTATGACGTCCACTCTCCCACTTGGGGAGATGGTAAGCCAGCGCACCCACCAAGTGCAATGTGGGCCACTGACCTAGGCCACGGACCTTAATGATCGTCTGTCGACCCCGTCCAGGTAAGTATGGAAGAACGGTGCCCACGCCGCTGCTCTTATAGTGACACTTCACGAAGCAAACGACTTCGACTCTCGATGTGGTACTAAAGGTTCTCGCTCTGCCGCCGCGTGGGCTGCCGGAATATAAAGATGTCTATGGGCTTTTAAGTCAGCTATGTTGGGCCCTTGGAAAATACCTCAAATATGGGCTACTAATGGAGCAGTTGTGCTAGAAATACCTTGCAATTGTGAAGCCTTTGTTTCCCTTTTTGTTGGGACAATCAGTAGGCCCGCCCTTGTGCAAACTCACAGGCTAACCTGGGCCTGATTATACCCACTGACTCCTCTTTAAAAAAATAATGTCCTCTGGTTACTAAAAATTAATCGCGCTTCTACAGCGTGTTTTTATTATTTTTTACAGATCATAAGCTTTTAAAACTTGTTTTTTAATCAGGCAATAAGCTTTTTAAACTCTTTTTAATTCAGGCAATAAGCCTTTTAAACTTTTTTTAAATAAGACAATAAGCTTTCGAGATATAGACATTAATTCCTTCAAAAAAAATTCAAGACACACAAGGTTACATACAAAGGTACTCCAGTTCTTTAAGCATCAAGAGTGAAAACACGAGTTTAACGCAGCAGCTTGAACCAAACAGGTCCTAGTTTATTTCTAATTCTAATTCAGAGCATGTAGCCATGGACTGATGGCCGTGGCCTTCTCCACTGCACAAACGAAAGGAAAGCTTTGCAGCTCACAGGCGAACATGATGGAATGCACGAGAATGACTAAAGAAATTGCAACTCTGCGGTCATTATCCATTATATGTACAGGTGACTGCACCACTACATTTGCGAGTCATCAGCATCCGTGTCTAGGAACACTGAAACGCAGTCAAGGGAACTAAACTAACTCATGGATCATCAGGGAGGCACATCGCAAAGATTCAGCTTCGAACTATCGACTAGTACATTCCAGAATTGATTAACCAAAACACATGAATAACATGATCTCCAACATTTCCATGCAATGAATCCCTCTAGCAACCTTAATTTGGTGCATCCTGCAACTATTCGTTTACATTGACAAAGCCGAAGATAGCACCCAAGGTCAAATCTACCCTGAGTCAGCAGACTTCATCTTTGCACATTGGTGTGCTGGCCCTCATACTGCGCATAGTGAACAGGCGGTGCCATGTAATGAGGATTGCCATCAGGACGCGTATGACCCTGGGAAGAAGATACAAAGATCAATAATATAGACCAGTCACTAGGAACACATAATTAAGCAATTTAAAGCTTGGAAGAGAAATAAAATTCAAAGTAGGTTCAACATTCTAGTGAGAGGAGCTATAAGGATCTTCCCTCCCAATAAATTAATCCCCAACAGGATATGTGAATACCTGATGCCATTGACTGGGGAAGGTGTAAAAGACAGGGACCTATAACTAGATAGAATACACTGGGTTACCATCGTCATAGTTGCTTGTTAACCATGTTACTCTACTCCACTTCTTACAGAGAAAAACAGAACTTCAAAAACACTATACAACACAGCAAATCATTTAAAGACACCAGCGAAATACACAAAAGAGTGGAAACAACATTTTTTAATGTATACTCCACTTCTTACAGAGAAAAACAAAACTTCAGAGATCCTATAACAATGGAGTGGAAACAGCATTTTTCAATGTACCTGGAAGGTCAACAAACCCCATCTTAAGTGTTAAAAATGAGTAACATATTGTAGACAAAAACAGCAAATGGAAGAAGAAAAAAAAAGAGTAGGCCATAAATCATTTCAAATAAAATAACAGCTGTTCAAGTAACACAAAAGAGATATTAATCCTTGAATCATAGATTATACAGTTTTTTCATAAATCACAATCCAGGCAAAAAAAAATGTAGTTAATAACAAAGACAAATAAGAGAACAATGATAAAGCAAGTTAACAAACCTGATTAGTGCTATAAGCATATGTTGCCTCAGGATTGCCATACGATGCAGCATATGTTGCCTCAGGATTGCCATACGATGCAGCATATGTTGCCTCAGGATTGCCATACGTTGCAGCATATGTTGCCTCAGGATTGCCATACGATGCAGTATAGCCTGAAATAGGATTATAAAGGACTATTTCAAAACAATGTCACAAGAAAATCAAATGTAATGTGAAGTGAGAAGTATCCTGCCTAAGGGCCTGTTTGGCATAGCTTCCGCTCCACCTATTGAAAGAAGCTAGAAGCAGTGGGGGTGGCTTTTGTGGCTTGCTTCTCAACCTCTCCCCAACCCCATCTCCCTTACAAGCTAATATATAATGTTATTACCAAATGGCTTGTCCGGTTTCTACGAGAAACTAGAGTTTTGGCTTCTCCACCATAAGCCCCAAAGCTAGCTTTTCAAAGAAGTTTAAGTCAAGTCGAACGGGCCCTAAGCTAGTAAGCACAAGATGCCCATGGCTCCGTTCCGTTTGGCACAGTAGTGGCTTTCCAAAAGCACTTATATTTTTCTACTTTTGGATAAAACAATTAGTTGAAAACATCATTTTCTTACTAGGATTGATCAAGATTCTCATAGTCATAGCTAACAAGATTCTGCAGCGCATCGCATCGCAGTGCAGCGCAGTATCTGCACACTGGCCCTATGACTGCTAAAAGCAAATGGTTTTGAGTCTAACAGCCTACAATCCCATGACGGCTGATATGCTAAGCCTCTCCTCCCTAACTAGTTAACTTCTATTTAACAAATTCACTTTCACATTATTTGTTTGAGTTCAGTCATTATGATCCAGAAAAATTGGTCCATGCAATGGTGGATTTGGTTGTGCCAATTTTGAGGCCATGAAATTAAATAAAAAACACCCCAATTGAAAACATATTAGTACAATACTTCGAAAGTTACCAGTTTATGCAGAAAAGGAAAAGGATAATGGACTCGTAGGAGATTCAGTACGATACCAGGGTTCGCTACAGCTGCTGCTGTGGTGATAGCAGTGGCCCGCTTTTCAGCATTTACAAGATCGCCTCGAAGCTTCTCAATCTCACTAGCCACAGAAATCATATTTTGCTCCATTGCTTTACTTTGTTCAAGGTTATCAGCATGCGCCTTCTTTTCAAATTCAACCGCGGCCCTATCAATATTATAAGAAAGACCATTAAAGAAATACAGTGCATCCACTCTCATGGAACACAGCAAGAGCCACTAGATTAATATCAAAGTTGCAGAAAAGCTTGCTGCCCAATGAGCCTAATGAATAGGCAAAAAGGACATATCGTCAGTATTGTGGCTCGAGACGCATATTAAATGCTCTGAGAACCCTAACTAGCTGTTATTAAACCAGAACAATTCCATGTCAGCTGGGAATGCTTGAAAGTAATATATAATTCCTAACATTTTCATGAGCAGTACATTCACCACTCCACTGATCTAATATTCATTTGGCAATATCCATTTTATGTCTTATGGTGAGGAAAGCTCATTTTAATAAATTTGAAAGTGTTGCGTGACAGTGTGATTGGGATGGGTGGGTGGATGCAGTGGTGGATCCGTAGATCAGTACAAATTAGCTCTTCTGCAACATAACATGCAGCCATCTTACACTTCATTCTCAGTTGGATTAAACTAACGGTACATGAGCTTGAACCTAAACTTCATATTCGGGCCAAACTAAAGTTGGGCTTAATTAACTAGGCCTAGGCTAAATGCTGGCTTATTCAGATTTAAATCAGGCAAATGCCAATTAGCACTCCCGTCAAAATTATTCATTACATGTAGGGAAATAGCTTATAGAGCAACTCCAACTGCAATAATTAATTGAACATTGCCCTCATATTTTAAAATCTACGAGGCTGTTTGGTTCGTTACTTTGCCTAAACAAAGCGACAAGCTACAACCTCTACAGCCACTGTTTCGTTTGTGGTCACCGAATGCAATGCGGCCTGAAAAGTGTGGTGACTGGTGAAAGGGCCAGCATGTTAGCCACACATTTTTAGCCTACAAAGAATTAAGTTTTATTCGCCACACATTGTTATTGGAATGAGGTTTTTTGTCCATTCCAATAGGCCAAATGACCAATATATAATATGTACAGGGTTGTCAATATACAAAAAAAAAACACCATAGGCTATATATATATCTAACCCCCCCTCTCAAACTCATTGTGGATAAACAACACTGAGTCTGGAGAGGTAGAAGTTATGCCCCTGGGCGCAGCAGCTATTGGCTCACGTCCATAGGTAGGTTCGCGCTTTACTTCTTTAACACAATCTGCGTTACATACATACCAAATAGTTGTCTTGCCATCCACATGTACACTAGGAAGGGAGTACGTGATACTACCACCTAGGCGTTGAAGATGTTCCCTTGGGTTCAGGGCTGGCTCAGCGCCTACGCCGACGTCGTCTTTGATGATGCTCGCTACGACCCCGGGGGTACGAGGAGTACATGGAGTGGTACGCTAGTTGGACGAAGCTTCGCTGCATCCGGGTTGTGGTCGACCCACCACGACACGAGGTTGCGATATCCGACATGTACCCCACACAGTTGGACTACACATTCCACCGCGTGATACGTATTCAACGGTCGTTACTTCATATTTAATTCGCTAGATTTATATTTCCAACTTGTTGATTACGTGTACATGTGGATCTATACCAGCGGGTCCTCGAGTTGACAGCCTCCACGCAACAGATGTCGCTTCGGGGGACATCAGAAGGATCTTACGGCTCATCGCGGAAAAGGCGAGGCGAGGGATCTAGATCTTAATACCTTCTAGGATTCCGATGATATTTAGATCATCTTCATGCACTGAGATTATACAAAATCCATCCTAGGATCGTCGTATAAATACACAGGGATTGTTCTAATTGTTTGTGTAGCCTCTCTTGCATAGAAAGACGCTTTAAGCGATTATACTACATCCTGTCTGATTATACCACACATTTTTAGCCTACAAAGAATTAAGTTTTATTAACCACACATCGTTGTTGGAATGAGGCTTCTTGTCCATTCCAATAGGCCAAATGACCAATATATAACATGTACAGGGTTGTCAATATGCAAAAAAACACCCTATGCTATATAAATATCTACGCCCAACCAGGATAAAAAACCGCGTGAATCACTTGGGATTACCCAGAATCGGTTTACTGGTCGAACCGTAAAAAAACCGTCCGAAATTTTTAAATTTTGAATTTGAATTTTTGACTCCATAATGTCCTTCCTTAGTTGGTTTAGGCATTCTTATGCTAGATTATGTATTGAAACATTAGTTTTTAGTATATTTAGCACTATTAAAACATAAATGAGGACTTTTATGTACAACTTGAAACACTTTCTCATTAATTGGATTGCATGCAACTATGAGAGAATTGGATTGCATCATTATTTGCTCAGATTGGATTGATTCTTTAATCCTATACTTTCAAATCATTTAGTGACGCGATATGATTAATAAGAGATACGAAAAAGTATTTGCTAATAGTTTGTTCAATGACACGTGTTTCATATGTATGATTACTAGTATCAACTATGAGAGAAACATTTTCTCATTAATATTTGCATTGTTCCAAATTTAAATTTCATAATTACCATTTTCACCATTTAGGTTTTAGGTTTTTCGGTTTGATTGCATCTGCGCAGAATCGATTCGTTCTGGCCGGTAAAATTTCAATTCAAAATTCAAAATTTGAATTGCACCGGTTTTTCGAAATTTCAGAATGCGCAGAATCACGGCTATCATGATCTGCTCTGCACAGGGATTTCATCCGGTACCGAGATTTCGATCCCTGCCCCCAACTCATAGTGGATCAACAACACTGAGTTTAGAGAGGTAGAAGTTATGCTGAACTCTAGTATGTGCCTTGGTGAAGAAATCTGCTAACTGAAACTCCAAAAGCACATACTGAAGATCAACAACTTAGTCTTGCAACTGCGATCACATGTACAAAGCATCCACTCCAATGTGCTTGGTGAGCTCATGCTTCACGGTATCTCGAGCATTGCTAATCGCACTAGTACTATCTGATAAGAGAGGAGTCGATGCAGAAGCGGAAACACCGAAATCCTCAAGTAGCTACCGAAGCCAGGTAATCTCAGCTGTTAACAACGCCATGCTCTCAACTCAGCATCAGTGCTCGAACGGGAAACGACAGTCTGCTTTTTTGTTTTCCAGCAGAAAGAGGCCGAACCCAGGGAACTGGAGCGAGGAAATAAAAGGCAATGAGTGATGTTCCCTCAAAGATATCGCAGAACACGAAGAAGGTGACTGTAGTGGAGCTGAGTGGGAGAAGTGACGAACTGACTCAAGATGTGAACTGGGTGAGAGATGTAGTAATCCCAAGGTAGACAAGGCTCCCGACAAGATGGCGGTGGCGAGTGGAATCCTCAAGAGGCTCACCATCGGTAAGCTGAGGGTGAATACCAAGCTCCATAGGAGTATCCACCACACGTTGATCAGTGAGACAATCACGAGTAAGGATATCTTGAATGTACTTCTCCTGGAAGAGATAGTAGCCCTCGGGCGCAGTAGTGGTCTTAATCCCAAGGAAGTAACGAAAAAAAACTCAAATCAGACATCAAGAGCTGCTCACTGAGATGATTCGTCACAAAGGCAATGTATTGAGAGTCATCTCCAGTAATGATCATATCATCCACATATAGGAGCGTCAGGCCAGGAGAGATGTGAGCAGAGAGGCGGTCGTGATCATCAAGCGAGAAGCCGACAAAGAAGGTGACAACAAAGGAGAAACGATCAAACCAAGCATGAGGGGCTTGTTTGAGCCCATAGAGAGAGCGACGAAAGCGACAAACCATACCATCAGGGACAATAACCATACCATCAGGGACAATACCTAAGGGCGGCTGCATGTAGACCTCCTCTCGTAGCTCGCCATTGAGAAAAGCATTCTTAACATCCAACTGAGAGATGGGCCACTGTCGAACAAAGGCCACAGCAAGGAGAGTACGAACAGTGATTATGTGAGCAACAGGAGCGAAGGTCTCATCGTAGTCACGACCATGCTCCTGCTGAAAACCACGCGCCCAAGACGAGACTTGTAGCGCTCAAGAGAACCATCCGAGCGGGTCTTGATCTTGTACACCCACTTGCACGTAATGGGAGTGACATGCACCGGTAAGGACAAAAGATCCCAAGTGCCAGTACGCTCCAAAGCAGCTATCTCCTCAAATATCGCGAGCTGCCACTCAGGGTGAGCAGCAGCCTCACAGTACGTCGTAGGCTTAGAACGAGCAGCGGCTGCAAAGTCGTAGCGCTCAGGTGACCTGACAGTGTGACGATCACGAAGATCATATTTGGGAGGACAAGGCGGAGCTGGCCCCAGTAAGGACGGAGAAGAAGAGTTAGGAACAGGGCCCAGCAAAGACGAAGACTCAACTTGAGGAGTAGACCGAGGACAATGAGAGTTGTGCAGAGGAAAAGGTGGAGGATTGATCCGGAGGCGGCGGCGGCGATCTGGCATCAGGGACACGTCGATCCGGAGGAGACGGCGTCGAGGGAGCGTCGATCCGGCGTCAACCTGACGGGATCTAGAGTGGCGGCTAAGCGTCGCGCGAAACGAGCGGGTGCGCTCGGGCGGTCGAGGCCGAACCACGAGGCGAGGGCTCGGCGGCGCGGTGGCGAAGAAGAAGCGCGAATTTGGCGACGGCGCCCATATCCGTGGCGGAGGCGGCGGCGGAAAACTTGCAAAGCTTCGCCGGGGAGGGTGGTAGCGACCGGTAGAAAAACAGAGGAGGGCACAGGGAGCGTGGCGGCGGAAAAACCCTAACCCTAATCTTGCTCTGATACCATATTGGAATGAGGCTTCTTGTCCATTTCCAATGGGCCAAAAGACCAATATATAACATATCTGAGGTTGCCAATATACAAAGAATACATGTTGTAGGTGTAAAACCAAACACAAGCGAGGGGTGGCGTCGGTAGTCTGACGGGCCATCGCCCACGAGTAAAAAATGACACGAGGGTTTATATAGGTTGGGGTCAGGAGGACCGCTTACTCTGTCGGTGAGCCAGCGGGGGTTACTCTCGGGAGGGAGCCCAGAGGCTCACCGCTTTAATATGATTCTTTATTGCTCAAGACACTCTCCTTTGAAATGGGAGATACATGAGGTATTTATAGGCTCTTGGAGTGCATACAAATGACCAAAATACCCCTTGGGGATAGCAACACTATGAGTACAAGTGAGGGGTACAATCGGCCTTTGCAAGGTAATTACATTTCTGGATCCGCTAAACAGGTGTTAACTTTGTGAGGTAGGCCCCACTGGTAAGGGGATGAATTATTCTTCCAACGGTAGCCCTCGCCTTAGCGCTTTGGGAAGCGCCAAAAGCGATCTTGAATCATGCCTTTTATGCGGATGTTGATATCCCGAAGAGTTCGATGGTTTTGAATGGTGATTGCGTCAGAAAATGTGTGCCAGAAACGTCACACCCATATTTGCCTTCGACCATCGGTTTCTTCCACAATGCCTTGCTTTCGTTGCTCCTAAGCGGAGGACTCCCCGCGGCGAGGGGCCGCGCAGGGCTGTGCTATTGGTACAAGGGTTACAAGGAGAACTAAACCTTATATATATGTACATTGCTATTGGGCCTCAGTGGGATAAGCAACCTAGGTCAAACTCCCCCCTACAAAGCTGAATTTAAGAGAAGTGACGGATATCGATGATATATCGTATATGGCGCCACACGATATATCGCCAACAAACACAATAAATTGCCAAATATCACCGGTTGCGATATCTGCATGAAATTTTAGTGTCGGGCCTAATTCTGACGATATAATGCCCTATCACTGCTATTTGCAAGCTTGCTAGCAAAGAATGTAATTTTTGTTTTTTACAAAGCAATGCGTAGCAGTTCAACAAAACAAGGTCTGCTTTGCGCGCACACAACAACTCTCTGAAGCAGTTTTCCCAGCAGGTTCAAAGAGTAGCTATGAAATGCACAGTTCTTACTATGCTACGCATGTGATTGAACGCTCTCGTGCATTCACAAAATTCACACACGAATCATCCAAGCAGACATTTAGTAGTAAACTGGTAGTGTTAAAACTGAGTAATGACACGAACCAACAGTAATACCTGCCCTTCTGGATCTCCCGGCGCATGGTTTCAATCTGGGCACGGACGCCATCGGCCTTGCCCGACTCCGCCTGCGCGCGTGCTAGCTGCTCACGGAGGACGTGGAGTCGGTCCACGAGCTCGGTGCGCGCGGCAGCGAGCACCCGCACGTCGGCGTGGACCTGCTCAACCTCCGCGCGCGCGCCGACGACGGTCCGCGCCTCAACCTCGATGGGCGCGGCCTGGTCGGCGACGGCGCGTACCTCAGCCTCGCGCTCGGCGCGGGCCCTGGTGGCGGCGATGGATACCGCCCGGAGCTCGTGCTGCGCGGAGATTAGCTGTTGCTGGAGCGCGACGTGGGTGGCGGCGAAGCGCTGGTTGTCGACGAGCAGCTCCTGGATGTCGCGGTCGCGGGCGCCGAGGCGGTCCTCGAGCGCCGCTACGGCGGGGTGGGGGGCGAGCGCCCCGCGCGAGTGGTTGAGCAGCAGGACAGGCGGCGGGGGCTCGTCGCGGCCGGCGGCCAGCGGAGGCGGCTGCGGCGGTGCCCGGCCGAGGAGCGGCGGGGCGGAGTCGTGCAGATGGATGACGTGGGGGCCTCGTCGGGCGGCCATGGGCGGCGTCGGCCCGTGGATGTTTGGGTCGGATCGATTGGTCGTCCCGTTCGCCTCGATGAGAGCAAGCCGGAGGGGGGCGACGGGAAGGCGAGAGAAGGGTAGACGGTAGACCGTACACTACACACGAGCCTACCTCCTGGGCATTTGTGGGCAAATTATGGGCCTAAAAATCCTACAGACATCTCCTTTCTCTGGCCAATATGCAATCTCTCGGCCCGTATAGGTCCAGCAGTTAGGCCCAATCTGACATTCGAACGGGCCTTCCTATGGCCCGCTTCCTGGAGTTTGTGTGTGTCGGTTGAAGTGACATTTGTCGTGATAGTTAGTTGTTACTTGTTAGCCGTGCGCGATTTTATGATTGCTTGGAGAAAAACTCTGGTCTCGTCGAAGCAACCGGCCTTCAGGCCGCAACATACGGTACGTGCCAATACCTACACATGGAAACGTACAAACCGGCGACTCCAACTGCATGCTTCGATCCTTCACGTTGCCACGCCGTCGAATCCGAGGGCTCGACACTGGACCGGCCGTGAAAACTAGCAAACTGAAGTATGGTAGGGACAAAGGGAATTTATAGTGGAGTGGTAAAATGTACTTAGATCGGGAAGAACGCCGTTTGAAGCACGGACGTGACACTTGAGAGACGAAAAGTTAAGGGATCAAATAGAATTAGAGATCCTAGTTATCCTAGCCGTAGACGATGGATACTGTCTTATGCGACTTGATCTGTGTAGTGGGTTTTGTTTCAAAGCAAAGATATCCACAATAACGTGTTAAAGCAAAAATGTTCCAAATATGTATCGTACATATAGGGGTGTTTAATGAGCTAACTCGACTCGGCTCAACTCGACTTGATCAAACTCGTTAGCGAACATGGCTGAGCTTGACTTGGCTTAAAAACTTAGGTTGGCTCGTTAAATGCCAATCACTAACAATCGCATGTACGTTAATATGTACTAACATACAACATAAAAAAAATTATAACTTGTATATATCCAAACTCAAATTGCATCCAAACAAAAATAATAAAATAATAAACTATCCTTAAAATTTTGTAGCAGCATGCATCTGCGCCACAAATTATCCACAACCACGAGAGTTCAAGATTTACTAGTCCAATGCTCGTGTTTTACTACGGATTAAAAAAATTATATCTCGTTGGGCTTCTTGCGCACCAGCTTGGGCAGTTGGGTGGGGGTGGAGAGGAGGCTATGAGTGGCCAACCGTACGCACGGGAGGAACCGAGAAAGAATAAGATCCAACAGCTCATATCTCATGAAGAAATATAGATCTAACGGCTCACATCGCATGAGGGGGGACTAACCACCACCAATTTCTTCTTTTAAGTAGTAGAGGAAATAATCCACAACCACAACCAATCGACCACAAATCCACAATATCATTTAGAAGGGTGGACAGTCTCTTTTATGTACAAAATAATAAACAATATCAGTTAAAAGGGTTCATGCTGGGTTTTAATTTTATCGATTTTAACAAGTCTAACAAGCAACTCGAGAACTAGCTCAGGCCTGACTCGTTAAGCAAATAAGCAGAAATGTCTTCTCGACTCGGTTGAGCTCTTAAGTCGAGCTGGCTCACGAGATTTGAACTTTTTTTTCCCTGCACGTAGGCTAGGCAGTGAGTTTTGCCTGACTGAGTGAAGCGTGGCAGGGAAGAAAAGAGCAGCTGCTAGATTTGGTACTGCACACGACGATTCACCACAAACATCTTCAGAACATTCCTCTCGAAAGATAGGTTTCTGGCTGGAAATCGTAGCAGGTCAGCTTCTCTCACTATTTCACACCCCCTCCGAACCGAACCGGCCGGCTGCCGAATTTAGGTCGCCGTGGTTCAAAGAAAATTAGGCCTGCGCCTTTCTGTACAAAAAAAAAGAGGCGAAAAATGTGGGTTGTATTTTTCCCATGTGAGAACGTGTATCCAAGAAATCAGAGATGCAACCAATTTGGGACATTGGACTTTCTGATCAAATGTTGGTGCAAATTTCCTATGCATAGTAATGGCCTGAAATTGAAAGGTGGTTCAAATTAGTAGTACTTCATTAATCACCAGTCATGTTCTTGCGAGCATCGATCTCATAACTGCAATGGACCTACCCATTGGCCCAGCAGCATGGTCCAACGAGATTTTCTTTCTTCCTATTTTGGTTTTTTTTTTTAAATCTATTTTTAAAATAGCTCCTTCTAAATAATTTTTTGTAAAAATCCTACGTTCTCCGGAGAACAAGAGAGCTTGGTGGGAGAATTGGTTTAGTGGACTCATTAGTCAATGGCTCTGTTGACTAAGAAATAGTATGATTAGTGCTCAATTAAACTAAAAGCAAGTAAGACTACTATTCACTCCGAAATTCCTATGTTCTTCCTCTTCCACCTACAAAATTCGTGTGTTTTTCAATCCTCTGTTTTGCACATACATTCACAACTTATTCCTATTTTTCCCCCTATTCCTGTGCTTCTAGAATCATGCGAATCAAAGAAGGCAATCTCGTTTGGCTTGTTCCTCAATGAAAAATGGAATAACTCATTGCTAGGGTAATATAAGAAGTGTTGAGAAACTAGTGTCGTCGAGTGATTCATATAACCAAACAGTAATTAGAATCAATCACACAATTAGACAATGTAGAAGTAGAAGAACAAACAGACATAGTATATGAGAGAGACCAATGCGCAGCCTTATTTATTCCAATGATTTTTGGTACATTATTCTCATGTCTCTCATCTATATTTATAGCCTAGCTACTGGTAGAGTCCTACAAAGAACGGTATATTTGGTATGAGCCCCAAAGTCCTATAAGGACACGAAACTTGGCTCGCTGTCGTTCGGTTCCGCATGAGGAAAATTCGCATGTCAACATTGCACCTGATCATTCACGCGTAGAAACTGTCACACCCCTAAACTGAGCCCAGACGCAACAGCCGACGCACGCCTATGAACTGATGAGAAATCGTCATTAGTGAGTTTAGTCTAGATGATTATTTTATAGATAATTTTAGAATTATAAAAATAATATAAAAACACAAGAACAAAACAGTAGATTGAACACAGAGATATCATGGAACTTCTGGATTCTCTTTATTGCTCTTCTGTAAAACTGTTGTATAATAATTGAGGGTCCTCCCTTTATATAGTTTGCTGGATAGATGAGGAGCACATCGTGGGGTTAGGCCTGCCTGGTTTGGGTTTGGTTTCTTAATATTCCCTCTTGGGTACTCATCCGTCATGTTCATGTCTCGTTAAAACTATAAAAACTCAGTATAAAAATTTTGGAGAAAGAATATATGAAACATGTTCTGTTGTGTTGCACGAATTATCTCATTAAAAACCTTAACCGAGAATCTTCATAAAAAACTCGTCAACGGAAAAATAGTACAATCCACCCAACTTCATTTAATCTCCATGATTTATTCTTTGGTTATTCGATCTTTGTATTCAAGTTTTAATAAAGAGTTCGGGAAAATTCCCCCCCTAAATTATGCACATTTCTAAGTCTCATCATTCTAATTCCACGTATGCATCTTTCAAAGCTAGACGCTGGAAATGACTAAGTGAATAAATCTGTAAGATTTTTACATGATTTAGTATACAATACTTTAATTTTATCTATCTTTTGCAATTCATGATCATAGAATAACTTGTGGTTGATATGCTTTGTGAGATGGCTCTTCACATAACCCATACGCACTTATGCAACACAAGATGTATTATCTTCATAGATAATAGTAGGGGTTTACGCGGTATTCAATCCACACGACTGCTGGATGTGGTGAATCATCCGCCGAAACTAAGCATATTCTCGTGAGACCTCGTATAGTGTTATAATTTTTGAGTGGTTCGTCGAAATTGATACAAGACTTTGCTTAGACGATTTCTATGAATTTACGGTTCCACCACATAGGAATACATAGCATGATTGTAACTTGGCTGTTTGCGGGTCTGACAGGTACCCAGTCATCTGCATAGTCATTCATAGACAGGTCTTGGTTCTTTTTGTAAAACAGACCAAGATCTTTGCTTCCTTAGAGGTATCGGAAGATGTCCTTTATACACTGTCAATGCCTTTAGTAGGTTATGCACTATACCTTACTAATAGGTTCACTGTAAATGCAATGTCCGATCTAGTACAGTTTGCTAAGTACATGAGTGTTTCTATTGCACTTAAGTATAAGAATTCCAGTCCCAGGACTTTTTCTCCCTCTTCTCTAGGTATGTACTGGTCCTTGTCTTGTTGTAAGGATCTCCCGACCATCGACACTTTCGAAGGATGTGTCTTTCAAAATCAAACATTTCTAAACCTTTTGAGTGTAGGTTGACTGATACACTAATATCCCTCTAAGGGCATGCTCAAGCTGCAAGCCTAGGTAATATTTGGTTTTACACAACTCTTTCATTTCGAACTCCGACTCCAAGTGAGAGCTTGCTTCCTTAATTTCTTCTAAAGTTTTGATGATATTAAGATTATCTTCATACACTGAGATTATACAAAATTCATCCTGAGATCCTCGTATAAATATACAGAGATAATTCTCATTGTTCGTGTAGCCTTTCTTGCATAGAAAGTCGCTTCAAACAATTATATCGCATCCTGCCTGATTGTTTTAGTGCGTACAGTGACTTTCTGAGTTTCACACTATACATATTTCTATTTACTCTGTCTTGGTTTGGGGATAGGGATACATTCAAGTACCTTCATATAAATATTTGACTCCAAATTTCCATAAAGGTATGCATTTACCACATGCATCAATTATATTTCTAAATTCAAGTTCACTACAATTGAGATTAAATATCTAAAGGGTGGTTTTGTCCATGATAGGAAATATGTTTCTTCATAATCATCTCCTAGACGTTGATTAAAACCTTGTACAATGAGTCTTGTTTATTTTCATTTCTCTTTCAAATAAATACCCGCTTATACCTTACAAGGTGCACATGGGGAGGCGTGTGGTTTACAGACCAAAATACCTCTAGTTTATTCAGAGATAATAATTCAATTTCTATTGCCTTCTTACAATCTTCTCAATCTGATCTTTTGTAACATTCAACGAGCGATGCAGGCTCTGGATCAAAATCGATGATTGTGGCAATTTTCTTTGCAAAATCAATATCGACATTGGTTGTTGTCTTATTCATAGATTCTCTCGTGGTCATATGATTTATAGCAATTTCTTTAAGGGGCAATTCTTATAATGCTTCTACTTACTCACCGCTGCCTCCAATTACGGGGCAAGTCCCTTTAGTGTTTCAGCTCTGACATATGCGCACACATCCCTACTAATATCTCCCTTTATGGGGATGTTCAAATCCAGTATACCTTTTTCTGAAGGTTCCATACTAGTGTCAGGTCTCAACTGGCTCCCCTTCTGGTTCTGGGGAACTTTGGTGATCGGCTATGTCAAGTTCTTCTTATCCTTTTTCACCAAGCATCCCCGGTTACTTCGGATTCGAGGGGCCGAAGTTCTCGTCCTTTCTGAGGCCTCGGGATGGGATTAGTGATACCTTTTTTTTCGGTATTTAAACCCTTTTCGGTGCATTACGTGCAGGCACATGTAACTTGGTCACACTCTTCAAATCACTAAAGTGGTCAGGCAGTTGATTCGCTAATGCTTGCAAATCAATTATCTTCTGGACTTCATTTGTCTTCTGGACTTCAATTATCTTTCGGACTTCTCTATTTGCTTCACTAGTGCGCGAGTCATGTGCATGTATGTTAATTATCTTCTTGACTTCAATTATCTTCTGGACTTCAATTGTCTTCTGGACTTCTCTATTTCCTGACATTTTTCATTAAGAGGTTTATTTTCTCCCCCTAATGACGGGGAACTATCATCATCAATTATATTATCAGTGAATCGGGCAGTATGCAAATCTCCCGTCATAGGGTCCAAATATATGATTATAAATGTTGTCTCAAAACCAATGTATACTCCAGACTTTCAGAGAGGGCTCATTTCAGTACGCTGTGGTGTGGGTATAGGTACACAAACCTTGTACCCAAATATGCGAAGATGAGAAAATTTTCGGTGCTAACCCTTGCGCTAGTTGCATAGGTGAATGGATGTTATTTGTTGATGGTCTAAAATTGATGAGATATGCTGCGTGCAGGACTACGTGTCCCCAACATGTAGTTGATAAATTATAATTTTATAAAATCTGCTAGTCCATTCTGGTGTGGATATGCGGTACGGAATGCTCAACTTTAATTTCCATTTTCATGCAATAATCATTAAATATCTTAGAAGTAAATTCTCCAGCGTTGTCCATTCTGACGGACTTCTCATGATGATATGGGAAATTATTTTTCAATTTTAATTATGTGCGAGACTAGCTTTGCAAAAGCATAGTTTCTCGTAGACAATAAACATATATGCGACCATTTCGAGAAAGCATCGATGAGCATCATAAAGTACCTAAATGACCCTGACAGGGGATATATAGGACCGCAAAAGTCTCCCTGGATACGGTTCAGAAATGCAGGGATTTCATCCTTCACCTTTAAAGCAGAAGGTCTAGTAATTAACTTCCCAGTGGCACATGCGGGACACACAAAATCTTCCTGATTCGAAAAATTCTTTACATCGATATTATATCCCTGTGAATTGTTAATTAATTTTCTTATCATCCTAAGACCTGGGTGGCATAATCTATCATGCCAAAGATAGAAAAATTCAGAGCTTCTAAATATGATTTTCTAGGCAGTACAGGCTTGCGGGTGCCTTAATATTAGTGTAGTATAGTTAGGTTTCATATGAAGGAAGTCGTTTTAATACCTTTTTCCCACTTTCTTCATGCTTTATAATGGGTAGGTATTCCTTACCATACTCTTCTTTAGTCTCTACGTGGAAACCGTTAGCGCGAATATCCTTGAGAGTTCTAGTCGATTCTAGTTACAACAAGACTTCTTTAATTACTAAAGTTGTACCCATCGGGAGTATAATTGTAGCTCTTTCTGAGCCTATTATACAAGTATCATTGCCCGCAAATGTCGTAGGACTACCAGTATTCTTGTTGATCGACTGAAAAAAATCCGTCTCTCTCAAAGTGGTATTCATTGTGTCGCTATTCGCTAAGAACACTTCCTCTATAGAGCGTCACACACGTTCTGATGCTTCAAATACCAGAACATTACTTGCTATTATAAATACAAAAAAATTAAGTCTTGCAGGGCTCATCATAAGAGTTTAATACTTTTGCTCTCTTGGAGCTTACAACCATAATTCAATGTTCCATCACAACCGCAAACTGCAAGTGGCTATAAAAAGATCTAAGTGCAATGCGTGCACTAGATCGAATCAGCGAAGTATGATGAAACTTCTGTGTGAATCTACACCATGGCGATCTTATCCTCTTGGGTAACTACGACTACAGCCGTTGTGATATCTAAAGGAGGGATGATGGGGATGCTATTGGGCTGCCACATCCATGAATGCAACTAATGGTTGTGGACCATTTGTGCCTGCAATGGCAAGGTGTACCTCATAATGTCATTTGCCCTTTTTCTTAGACTGAAAAATAACAATAACGTGCGACCCACGACTTTACCCTTCTTGCCCACTCCTTTGTGAGGGGTTTTCTCACCTTGTAGCTGCTAGTATTGGCTTCATAGCCAACATTGCTACTAGGCATCTGTGAGACTTGGTTATTCATTAGAACATCATCTTGAACTTCCACAACTTGCATGAGGTCAATCAATTCGGTATATTCCTTGTAGTCGTCTTGACGATAGTTGCGTGCGAATTGCACCGCATTCGGGTAAAAGGGTAGAGAGAATCTTCTAAATTTTTTGCTCATCCGTGATTACCTTATCATAGAGTTGAAGAATGGTACAAATTCTGTACAAATTATGGCCATCTTGGGCGGTTCTTGAACTCCCGTTCGTGATGCGATCGTCTTCATATTCATGCAAAGAGTTCATAAGATTACTACTGGTAATCTGCATAAAATGGTTGCAAAATTATCGTAATGTTCTTCAAACTCCATGTTCATGATCTCGTATTTTCTATGCATTTTTTATGATTTACTGCCATTTTCATTGATTAAAAGCAATATAAACAATCAAAGATAATCAAAACAATAAATACAAATGCTCAAATAATAATAACGAAGTTAAATATGCTTCAAATGCTCGAAATGATTCAAAAATTGAATTTCTGAGGTCCTTTTCTGCTGGAATATGAATTTTGGTGAATTCTGCAATTTCCAAGGGTTAAACTGCTAAATTTCAATTCTAAGAAATTTTTGCGCATATTTTTTAATTTATAAGGGGTTATTATGTAATAATTTCTTTCCCATAATATTTCTTCATAATTTTCTGAACTTCTAGGGTTTATTTTCAAATTTTCAGTTCTGAGAAAGTTTTGCGTAATTTTTTAAAAAACTCGAGGGACCTTTTGCAAAAATCCAGCATTTCCTTTTCTCCTATTTTTTTTCTTTCTTTTCCCCGTAATTTCTTTAGGCCGGGCTAAATTTCCAACCCGGCTTTGGGCCACTTCCGGCTGGCCCATTCTTCTTCGGTCTAAACAGGCCCAAGATGGCCTGGCAATAGGACTGGTGCGGGGGTAGGGTTTCCTACCGTATCACCAAATGTGGCGGCGGCTCCAATCTGAGGAGGTGCTGGGGCGGCCAGATCTTTGCGCGCAAGGCGGTGGCAGATCTTGGCGACGCAAAGGGCTCTCTGCGATGCACATGCGGTGCGCGTGAAGAAGGCCGACATGCTCTGCGTCGGCGGCCGGCCGACACTTCCAGTGAGCCGACGGTGCGATCGTCGGGCGCTCGGGCACATCGCGGGCGGTAGGCGGAGCGTCCATGCGAGGCGGCGACTCGGGCATAGCCCATGCGAACGATGGCTCGGAGCGTGACCGGCGAGCGCGCATCTTCGGGCGGGCGGCCGCATGTGGGCTACTTCGAACGACGAGCGCAGCTTTCAGTGCGGCGGTGGCGCGCCTCTGGGAGGGCGGCGGCGACGCGCCTCTGGGAGGGTCCTAGCCGTGGCGGCTCCTTTGACTACTCCTCAAGTCATGAGGACTTAGCCGCGAATGGGGACAACAGCTCCCAAGAGGTATTTGCCCTCCCCTCAGATTCTAATTTCTCTCCAAGAGACAGGACTGGGGTTGCTTCCCAATGCGCACTGAGACACGCTCCAGCTACTCAGATGTCAATGATCATGAAACTGCTAGGAGAAGAAGAATTGCTACCCAGATATCCGTACCTGGGCGAACCCAACACCAGTCAGGGGAATCTAAAAAACCTCAACAAATCAATGACCTGATTGAAAACCCAGCTCAGGAGTTTGGACAAGCGCCTGGCTATGACCTCTTCGTCCAAGAGATCGCACGAAGATTTTGGGACACAATGATCAGGCTCCAAAGGAATGGACAACACCGTCATGAAAGTCGTATCGAGACAACTCCATCGAACACCAGTTGTTCAAACAACTCTCCTTGCGGAGAACGACAGGACCACAGATATGGTCGATCTCCCTACCATGACATTGATAGGAAAAGAGTTCCAAGAAAAACTAGTGATCGACAAGCTCATAGAGGAGGTGGTTGTTCACCACTTCTTCCAAGAAATCTGAATTAGCAGATGGAGCACGAGGAGTATTACCCTCGTAGGACTGAGATATATGATAGATCAGATACATTTACCACCAGTTATCGTCGAGTACGATCACCTGGTGATGTCAACTCTTATTCTTGCAAAGAAGGCGTTGTGATATCATTACCGGATGTCAGGCGTTTCTGCCTAACCTTCGAGCAGTTCACCGGTCGCCTCGTTTCCGACTGGTGAACATAGAGAAGTTTGATGGGTCACAAAATCCCATCGAGTTTCTTCAAATCTATACCGCCGCATTTTGTGCAGCGGGGGGAGGAGAACATGTCACGGCCAACTACCTTCCTACCACTACTACAAAAGGCTAATACTGGATGCCTCTTCACAGACGGTTGACCAAAACCGTCTGTATTAAATACAATCACATACGGTTTTGATTTAGCGACCGTCTATGTTACTGACTGTACTAAAAATTGTATATAAAGAAGTAATATCACAAATGGTTTGTGTTGAAAACCGTATTTGAAGTATCACAGACGGTTCTTGTTCGGAACCGTCTGTACCGTCTGTGATACTTCACATACGGTTTTCAACACGAACTGTTTGTGACTTCCCATCCTCATTACAGACGGTTTGTATTAAAAACCGTCTGTGATAAGTATCTCTGATTTCAAGCCATGGAAAAATCAGAGTGATAGTGATTTCAAGACATGGTAAAATCAGAGATACTTATCATAGATGGTTTTGAATACAAACCGTTTGTAATGAGGACGACAAGTCACAGATGGTTCGTGTTGAAAACCATCTGTGAAGTATCACAGATGGTTCTGATATTACTTCTTTACAGACGGTTTTAGAACAGCCAGTAACACAGACGATCGCTAAGCCAAGACCGTCTGTGATTATATTTAATACAGACGGTTTTGGCCAACCGTCTGTGATGAGGCATGCAATGTTAGTATTTTTGTAGTTGTGCCACCACTTCACTCCCCCTTTCATACCTCCATGAATTTTATGTTTAATCTGTGCAAATCCCAGGGAGAGGAGAGGAGCGGGGGTGCCCCATGAGCCTTAGCGTCTCGACCCTGGAGGTGTCGCTGCAGGTGCCACCACTGGGACGCAACAAGACGGCGACGCTGTCAAGACCTGGGATTAACACCCTAAATTCTCTGTGCATTTCTGAACTAGTCCTGTGATCAGTGGCTAGCTCACACGGTAAATAAATATGGTAACATTCATAATTCGCAAGACTTTATTAATAAATAACAGAGTTTATTACCAGAAAAGGCTTACAAGTCAACAATAAGCAAACACAGCGGAAGACGAAGAAGATGTAGTAGAGCCCCGCTAATCTACCACAGGCAATCGACTGGGGTAGCGACCTAGTCATCGAGATCCACACCAGTGGTGAAATCCTTCTCCTCTAAATAATATTTTATTAAGCAAGAGTGAGCACAAACAATGTACTCTGCAAGTTACACCCAATAACATATTATAATGCATGCAGTCATATATCAAGGAAAGACTTATATGGTTGAATTTGCATAAAATAATGTTTTCTTTTCAAATATATGTACTAAGTTCAAAAGCAGTCATTCTATATCAGATTTTTTTTTCAAAAGACAGTTTTATAGTATGATAACATTCATCCAAGAGTGGTGAAGGATACATTATTATCACATGGCAAACTGCCCGATTTCCAGTTGGATAAAATATCCTAAATTAGTTGATAAAATCTTTTAAAATTAAAACCAAAATCTAACTTTGCTATGGCTTTGCTGAGCATGTCCATTACCGTGGCCACGGTTATTTTGAATAGTTTTACACTCTGCAGAGATTGTACAACTTTAACCACAAGAGATAATCATCTTATATTATTCGCTCACACACTTTTGAAGGTGTGCGACTAAGAGATTATCACAAGACCTTTACAATGCACCATCCCACTGTAGTCCCGCCTCGCTAAGGTTCCGCTTCCTTTTGATATAAACCCACTATATTTAAGTCCCCTCTTGCGCCATGTGGAATACATAAAAAGTAGGTCATAAAGACACCCACGCAACCGGATGATCCAACCATGACGAAATATTGCAAATTATTTAGCCAAGTCCTACTTACTCTACACATGTGGTTGTATGGTAGGGTTTGGTAATATGCGGTTTGAAGACCGGTCCTTTATTGACTTGGACAACTTTCCAAAACAACTCATGGGCCTCGATCTCGTGCATCAACAGGCACCATCCAAACATTCATTTCGCCCAAGTCCAAACCAATTTTTATTTTATTTATCAAGTCAACTCATTTTATAAATTCCTATGGTAAACACAATACAATAGTATCATTTTAAGTCATAGTTGAACTTTTTGGCTGAATTCCCCAAAATCAAATATTTTTGGTGTAAGATTTGACTAAGCACATGTTTTTTCAGAGTGTTCTAGTTTATACTAGTGTACCAACAAGATTTTAACTACGGTAATCAAGGTATGAGTATTTCAATAGCAACATTTGGTTATACAAAGGAATTGGGAATAACTATAAATTAAAATAGGAATTTAAATACTCGGGTATAACTACACATGCAATAATAATTTAAAATAGAATTTAAATAATTTTAAATATTGGGGTTCAAATATGATCAAAGATGTAACTTTCCTTGTGCAAAAGCTTGAGGGTGTAATTCTTCAAATAGTTCGGGTTCTCCGGAGTCGTCGAAATCTACACGCAAAAATGATGTAAATTCAAATGAACTCCAAATTAAATAATTTCCATATAGATAACTAGATCTTGAATTTATATGAATTTAAAAATTTGAATCACTCGAATTGGAGCTCGAACGAAGTAGAACAAGCTCTCGGAAGTTGAAAAACACACAAATGATGAAAATGGGGATTTTTGGGATTTAATTTATAAAGGAAAATAAATTATTTCATCACGATGATGTCAGCGACTGAAATTTTGATTTTCGATCGGAATTAGTTTTCAAATGAAAAGGGAGTGTGTCTCTGACGTGTGGGCCGCACGTTGGTGGAGTAGGTCCGCGGTGGACCGGGTGCATGGGAATAGTGGCTTTGCCAACACCCATGTACAACTCCACTCACCTCCCTGACAAGCTCCTCGCCTGTGGTGTTTGGCCTCTTTGGTTTCAAACAACAAGCCAGTGAGGAAACACTAGACCCACCTAGCTTCACCGGATCCGGATTGCCAGCAACAAGGCAGTGAGCCAACCTCCTCCTCCGGCGAGCTCTGCCACTCATGCGCATGCCTGCTTCTCCCGCTATGTTTTTGTTGCAGGCATTCTGCATATTTGTTGTATCTTCCGTTGTCTATTGTTGTAGAAAGCATTTTTATTTGTTGCAACATGTTTTTTAGATCATGAATTTAGGTGGCGTTTCTCTTTCGCTTGTTGCAGCAGTCTTTTTTCATTGTTGTCGTGTCATATTTTGCCTGTTGCAACAACCCTTTTATTCGTTGCAACATGTTTTTTACATCATGAATTTATGAGACGTTTCTCTTTCGCTTGTTGCAGTAGACTTTTTTCATTGTTCTCATGTCATTTTTTGCTTTTTGTCATAGGAACTAATTGACGCGCCTCTATGATTTTTTTTTGCATCAGATCAAATTAACTGTCTCATCCTCATCCATTTCACCCACCAATACTATGCCTCCCAATCCCCATTCTCACATCCTAGGTCACCCCCCTGGTGGGTTGTGTAACATCCCAAATTTTAATTCTATTTAAAATAAAATTTAATTATTTTCCTCGAGTTTTTGAATTTTTTGGATTTTAAAAAGGTTTCTCCCATTTTATTTTAAAGCCAAAATAATTTATTTGTAAAATTAAATCCCAATATTAAGTTGGAAAATATTTTATTTAAGTAAAAAATGTCTAAAGGAATTTTTATAAATTTGTCTAGAATTTTTGGACTCTATTTGCTGTTTTATATAATCCTAATGAATTATTTCAATTTTCTAAAATAGCTAAAACTTCAAAAATATGGATTTGGAATTTGGGCTGAAACCCATTTCTTAGGTCGTTTTCTTTTCTCCCGCGACCCACTCCCCAGCTCAGCTCTTCCCCGCTCAGCCCACTCCACCAGGCCCGCACTCTCTCCTTCTCTCACTGCCAAGTGGGCCCCACGCGACAGCCTCTCCCCTTCCTCCCTCCTACCTTCTTCCCCGAGCGCACCGCCCGCGCCCGTGCTCCAGCCCGCTGTCGACCGCGCCACCTCGTGCTCCTCCCCACATGCCACCTCGCCTCCCCGCCTCCACTCCCGTGCGCTCCACTACACGTGCCCGTACGCTGCGCCCTTGCCCATGCCGTGCTTGGCGTCGAGCGTGTCTCCCGGGCGCCCCATGCCATCTTGCTCCCCTCCTCGGCTATAAAAGTCAGTCGAAGCCATCCTTTCCTCCCCTTGCTTCTCCTCCTTCCTCCCCTATCGTTCCTTTTCCCTGCGCCGAGGCAACCCAAGTCGCAAGTCCCTTTTCTTTCCCGATGTCGACCGTGTCGCCTCGCCATCAATTTTCCATCTCGGCCGGTATTTCGCCGTTGCCCCTCCTCCTCCTCTTTCTCCCCCCTCATTCTCCTCTCCCACCTCCTCTGTGCTCATCGTATTTTGTCGTTGAAGCCTCTTGGTTGAACCTATTTCCACCGGTAATTACACCACCGTCGAAGCTACTCCGCCACCCCCGTCTCCAACCCTAGCTTCGCGTCGCCGTATTCTACCTCGTCCTCCAAGATCTTCACAGAACACTCACCGGGGAGCCACCGCTGCCTTCACCCGCACATTGCTTCACCGCCAGCCACCTCCTTGCACCTCGCCGCCGAAACGATGAGCACTCGGTCCGCCTTCTCTCCCTCTCTCCATTGCAACCCTCGCCGGCCGGTGGAATTCCGCCAACCGCCGGTGACCCTCGGTCTGTGCATGCGTCATTTCTGTGTTGACGTGGCACTGCCACGTGGCGCCATGTCACGGTTACATCAGCGCATTTGCCTACGTGGCAGTCCATGTGATTACTGGCATGGTGTTTCTGCTTTTCCAGTAGGAAAATAATTCGGTCAGAAAAGTAATTCGGCTGCCGACGTTATCATGACACAGGAAATCGATTTTCTTTTAGAAAATCAAGTCCACAAAATCTGAAATTCCCTAATTTCATCATTTCATGTGTTTCAAACTTCTGGACGCTCGTTCTCCCTCATACAAACTCCCATTTCATCGATCATGGGACTAGTTCAGAATGCACAGAGCATCTGGAGGTGTTTCTCCCGGGTCCTTACAGTTGCCGGTCCGATACCGGGCAGCCACCGCCATCGCAGACATACTCATCCCGCTCATCTATCTATCTCTAGATCGACAAGGGTAGGGTGTTGCGGCGGCGCGGCAGCTAGAGGAGCAGGGCGGCATGACCACTTCCGCATCCTCCTCCTCCTCCTCCCGGTGTCGCCATCGTCAAACGACGACCGTCCACACAACCTCTTCCTCCTCCAAAAAAGTCGGAGCTCCGTGAGACAATGGCGTTTGGAGATCGAGTAGAGGCAAGCTTCTCTATTGCGCTAAATCGAACTGTCAGAATCCATCCAAGTTAGATCTAACAGTGTGGGGTGGGGGGGGAGGGGGGGGAGGGGGAGCGTACGATATGAAGTCGCTCCCATAATTAACCGTTCATGGCTCAAAGCTTTCTTATGAATTTGCTTTGTCAGTGCCGGATGTTATGGCGTGGAGATTCTGCTGCTCAGCGTCGAGCGCTTTGACGTTGAGGTGCTGCTAACTTGGCTCTAGCCCAAGTTCCACGTGGCGTTGAGACGTTAAAGCTTAGCGCTGTTTGTGTTGGCGTCGAGAAAAATGGTTATTTTTAAAAATAGTTTTTAGACGAGTCTATATACGGAAATATATAAAAAGGCAAAATAGGTGGAAATACAGTAACGGGAGCAATGGACTTCAAGTAACGTTCTTCAACTGTTGCATCAGCTGGACAAGTTAGGCGTAGGTTGCTCGTGTTTGACAAGTCTGTAGCCCTATACACATGTGGAAGGACCAGAATTTTTGCCGATCGGCGATTTTCGAACCAGATTAGCGCTTTTAACCACAGCGCACGTATTTGGCGGGTGGCGCAGTCGGGTGCGCTTACACCCTTGCTGGGCGACACGTCGCGCCATGGTAGCGCGCAGTCGGCAAGGCGGCCGCCACGCCACCCCAGCGGCGTAGGTAAGGCGCGTCTTGGCCGCCATGTTGGCGCTGCTGCTTCGCCGCTAACCCCATGTGTTGGCGCATGCCCACCGCAGCGCCACCAATTAGTGTTAGTTTAGGGTTAGGATTAGTTTAGGGTAGTTAGGATTTTTAATTTTTTTTCAGGAATTTTAAATTATAGCAAATGAGGTCAAAGAAAAAATGAAAATTTTTGTGTAGCATTCTGACAAAGTGTATTTGATTATGTAATTTTGGATTTTTTTATTTGTTAAGAATCTTTTGATATAACTTTGCTTTCTGATGATCAATTAATGTACTTCATATGCTCATTTTGCTAGGTCATATGATCATTATGATATCTGTGACATGTGCTCATTCTGTCGGAGATTGTAATGTGGCCCTTGCGTGCACTTGTCGCCAAGTGTTGATTGTAATGCTTGGTTCATGCATGTGGTTTAACTTTGCACCGAAAGTTTGGATGAAATGTTATCTCGTGACTCTCTTTGATGATTGCAGTGGATATAAAATGATTCCCTTTGATGATTGCAGTGCATATATATTGGAGAGAGCGACCGCGCGATTTCATTTCGCAGTCGCTCGCTCGCTCGTTCTTCTGCTAAGTTCATATCGCAGTCACTCGCTCGCTCCTCTGCCCATTCTTTTCTTTTCATGCGCTTGCTCTCTCGATTATATTTCAACGTTATTAACCGCCGTAAATCGTTCGCGGTAGGTTTATCGTAATTTTTAATTTAGCTACATTCTTCTATGTTTAATTAGCCACATTTTCAGTAATGTTCGCTATGTATGTTTTGCTAGTCATGTCTCTACCGGAGCTACTAGAACAATTCTACGATGAGGACCACCGGTGCAAGCTGTGGCTCACCGCTGGCGTGGATGGCCCTCCGCCCCTGGCGCTTCGGGCGGGGAGGGACTGGTGGGCGGTAGACGATCGTTACGTCCCGATCCTCCGGGAGACGGGCTTGTTGCCCTTTGCGAGGATGGTGTCCTTCCAACGTGGGTTCACCCTAGACGGCAGTCTGTTGTCCGCACTTGTGGATCGGTGGAGGCTCGAGACGCACACCTTCCATTTTCGGTGGGGTGAGATGACGATCACCCTACAGGACGTCTCGTTCTTGACTGGTCTCCCGATCCGGTGTGCCGCTTGTTCCGCCCTCAGAGCGGATCGAAGGTCAGCCGAGCGCGGTTTGGCCAACCTCTGCCGGAGGGTGCACGTGGTGTCCCTCGGGCTTGGCTGAGGCAGTTCAGCGAATGCCCGCAGGGTGCACCTGAGGACGTCGTTAGGACGCATCTCGTTGCTTACCTTCTCCACTCTTTGGTTGGGTCTGCTTCCAACCACAAAGGGCGATTTTTGAACCCGCCTTCATCCGCGTCGCCGAGTCTTTGGTTGACGCGGGCCGAGCCGATGCCGCAATATAGCCGGGATCACCCGCCCTTGCGCTACATACCGAGGGTTGTGTGGCGCTTGCGCGGGCAGCTACCGGTAGCAACTCGCCCGTGCTACGTGCTCTGCACTGTGGAGTTGGGAGCACTTCCTGCTGGGCGGCCGACCATTGAGACAATGGCGCACCTGCACCTCTCCCACATGACCACATAGACGCGCCCACCATGGGCTTACGGTGGATCGCCGTCCGCCGCCCGCGCTGGGCCAACAGAAGACCGGCGAGGTGCTACTCGTTGTACCACAACGAAGTTCGAGTTATTGCACGAGCGACATCATCCGTGTCCATGGCATGCTGATTTTACGCTTTCGCGGTTGCGCCGCGACGGGCCGCTCTGCGCAATGCGCCGAGGATCGATTATTGTGGACGACGACCGCCACCGGTGTTCTCACATATGGTGGAGCCTTACGCCGCAGCGCGTGTGTCGCGACGATTTGTCGATACCGGCTCGTGCCCCCGAACGGCAGCCCTCGGAGCGAGCCGTACACCCGTGAGTCAAATTTTATCCAAGTAATTTTGCGATCCTTACGTCTTCTTTTGTAACATTAATCTTTCCAAAATGCGAGCAATCGAGGTCGGGTGGGCATATTTGGATGGCAAATGCACCAAAGACGGTGGATTGCGACATGGATTAACAGGATGCACGTGGATGTATGGCATGGCGGCGTCCATATGACCACGAGTCGTGCAGCTGCGTACATGGAGTGGTACATGCCACGAACGCGCGCAAGACTCACCATTCCTCCTCCGGGCGCCCGAGGAGGTGACATTTCGACGCACCAAGAGAGCCTCCGCCGCACGTCATTTAATCGTCACATCGCTTCAAGACATGACGACACCGCACGACACTTACAACCTACGGTTCGCAGCTTTGTTGACGATATTCGTATTTTTGTTAATGAACTCGTACATATGTCACTACTGATTCGAGCGGGCGGTGCGCCCAGCGCGCAATGGACGAGGCCCAACTCAGCCAGATAGAACCCGCGGTATATAAAAATTTTTGAAGCACATCTCGGCGGAGATGAAGAAGATAATAAAGAACTTGAGCCGTGGTCGTTCGAGGGACGGCGCTCTTGCGCGACGGCACGCGCGGTGGGGCCGTGCTCACCCGCTAGGTCAACACGACCTAGCGAGTCCGGAGCGTCGTAGCGTTCCGTCGGTCATCTGCGGGCCAGTCGCCGCACGTAAGTCGCTATGTACAAATTTACATTAAGTTTTGTAATTATGCCTTACGTTCCGCTAACATCATGCCGTTCTCTCGCCAGAGGTCCGTCGGGATGAATCACTTCGCATCGTCCGGACCGGTACATCCTACCGCCTTCGGTTATCTCAGACCGCACATCCGGAGGTACGAGGTTCTTAGTTTACATCCAGAGTGTTCATTTGTACTAACATCATTTCGCCTTGCGACCTTCAAATTGGGGTGACGGCGATTCACATCGGCCGACGACGACGATACGGGCCTCCCGCTCCTACCGGGAAGCGTTACACGACGCCTGTGGCAAGGACAATGGCGGCCGGGGTTTTAGCGTCTGCAGGCGAGCTCCTCCGGTTCGCCGCCCCGTGACGTTCAAGAGCGAGATGTCCTCCGTGTTCGGTGCCCCACGGTATACTCCAGCGAGTTCATCCGCAAGCCCGAGTTGCGAGAATCGTACCCCAGTGGTTTTCTAGCCTCCGTCGTGGATGAATTCCTCGGAAGTCCCCCAGTCGCACGACGTCTCATCACGACGACATGTACGCCTACCGGACTCTGCTCCCGACTCGATCCATCGTCCACCTCGCCTCAACGGTCTCGCACCCTCCGAACCGACACGCGCTTCTCGAGCGGTGGGCGTATTCCACGGGTCATGCTCGGCGCAAAACAAGGCCGCGCCGCGACGCAACCGCAAAAAAGAGAGAGTAGGGCTCGCACGAGTGGCCGTATAGTATCACGTGTTATGCGATTTTCATTGTACTACATGCTTGTTATCGCTATTTCGTATGAGTGTCTTGTTCGTATTAATCAATAAACGTACAAACTTTTTGTATAATGATTCCACTCCATTAAACCTTCGAGACCTCTCGTGGCCTCCTGAGACCTCCTTTGTATGAAGTACATTAATTGATCTGTACGAAAGCAAAGTTATATCAAAAGATTCTTAACAAATAAAATAATACAAAAATTACATAATCAAATACACTTTGTCAGAATGCTACACAAAAATTTTCATCTAAGCGAGTGACTGCGATATGAACTTAGCAGAAGAACGAGCGAGCGAGCGACTGCGAAATGAAATCGCGCGGTCGCTCTCTCCAATATATATGCACTGCAATCATCAAAGGGAATCATTTTATATCCACTGCAATCATCAAAGAGAGTCACGAGATAACATTTCATCCAAACTTTCGGTGCAAAGTTAAACCACATGCATGAACCGAGGCATTACAATCAACACTTGGCAGCAAGTGCCTGCAAGGGCCACATTACAATCTCCAGCAAATGAGCACATGTCACAGATATCATAATGACCATATGACCTAGCAAAATGAGCATATGAAGTACATTAATTGATCTTGAACGAAGCAAAGTTATATCAAAAGATTCTTAACAAATAAAATAATACAAAAATTACATAATCAAATACACTTTGTCAGAATGCTACACAAAATTTTTCATTTTTTTGACCTCATTTGCTATAATTTAAAATTCTGGAAAAAAAATAAAAAATCCAACTTACCCTAAACTAATCCTAACCCTAAACTAACACTAATTGGTCAAGGCTACGTGGGCATGCGCCAGGCGATGATGCTGCTCACCCCAGCGCCAACTCAAGCGGGGCAGTAGGGGCCAAGCCACATGTGGGTGAGGGCAGCAAGGTGTGGCCCTGGCTACGCCGCTGCGCCCGCAATGGCGACGATGTCGCCACATGGCATGAAGACGCCCGACTGCGCCAAATTTTACCACTTTTGCAAATACGTCTGCGCGGTGGTTAAAGCGCTATCTGATCGAAAATCGGCCATATCGGCAAAAAATTCGAAGGACCATATTTTTTTTTACCGTATTGACTACTTTTGGACGTATCGTCTCTAATTTTTTTTTACAAATATAGCCACATACCGCACGGTGACCATACGACAGCACCTCCCCGGCCACCAATGAAGTTAATAGTTATTTGAGATTTGCTGATATTTCAAAGGAGGTCTTACTGTTTATTACTTACTATATCTACACAAGAGTGCACTGTGTCAGGAGGTTCCACATAAAATTTTATAATTTTTAAAACTTATTTGCTATATTTAAAAATTTCTACGAACAACGCCGAAGTTTAAACCCTAATTTCGGTCGAACCCTAACCTAATCGGGCGCGGGACGGCCGTGCGGCGAGGGGGGAACGTGGTGGCCGAGGAGGTGATACCGTACGGTGGCTGTGTGGTATGTGGCTAGATTTGTAAAATAAATAAATTCGAAGACTGCCATTCTTGTAAATACACGTTTAAAATTGGTCGGTACAGAAAAAAAAAATCGAAGGAAAATCTGGTGCCCCGGATGCTCCTCCCCATTTTAAAGCTGTTGATAGTGGTTAATAGTTACGTTAACACCTGGTAGATGAAAGAAAAAGAAGATAAAGAGAGATACAAAAGCTGATTTTAACTCAGATAACATATCGATATGAGCTTAGCATGCACCTGACACAACCTTGATGTTTGGATTACTCCTTTCCACAAAAAAAATACTATTAGTTGCTAATAAAACTACGCACTTGTTTTTTCCCATTAGCAATAGTTATTAGCAGCGCTGACGGCTGAAGCTACATATTATAGGTGATTTTAACTCTCTATACCACTGCAGACAACACTAAAGACAGTTCATATAATGAGATGTGATAATACCGTCGGCTTAAGAACGGTAGACAACACACAATTTTTAATGATTTTTTTGGTTCTCGTGATACAGTCGACTACATAATTATAGATAACACATTTCTCTCTCTTCATTATCTTTCATCCACGTTATTTTAAATTCTACCCATCACAGACTATAGAAAACTAATATAAACCCATTTTATGTGACCTACTTGTTATATTATCAAATCCTAGTAAATACAATACTACTCCAAAATTTCCCAATAAATGCTCTAGTTTCGGATACTTCCAGCTGGAGCCACTCCACTGTTTCTCTCTCTCCAGCTTGCCCTACCCACTGATCAATCAGTCAGTTACTCACCTAAGTGGAAGGGCACAAGAGCCAAGAGGAAAGCAAGCCGCTTCTCCTCCCCTCAAGCCAAGCCAAGCCAAGAACACCTCCTCTTCTCCCAGATCCCACGCCACCACCACCCACGAACTCTCGCCAAGATCATCGGATCAGATCACCCTCCTCTCCTCTTGCCAATCTCCCATCACTGTGGTTGCTGCCATGCAATCGGCAATACTCTAGCATCAGCCCCGGCCAGATGAAAATGGTGAAACCGCAGCACAGCATGTCCGGGCATGGCAGGAGGAGCCCCTTCCTGACCTCCTACGCTCTCACGCTCGCCTTCATCACCTTCGTCTCCGTCCTCTACTTCAAGGACTTCTCCTCCACCCTCCACCAGCCCTTCCTCCACCGCCCCCCGCCCCACCGCCGCCAGATCAGCCGGCCACACCCTCACCGACCCCGGCCCCGCCCCCCCGGCAGCAGCAACGTAAGCGCCGCCGCCAGCCCCAGATCAGTGTAAATATATGTCAATGCATGCGTGCTGACAACTTGGTTGTTGGTTTTTGGATTAGAGAAGGTCGAGGACCGCGCGGTGGTGTCCGGAGGGCTGCCGCCGTTCGCGGTGGGCACGGCGCCGGCGGGGTGCGACGTCGGGCGAGGCGAGTGGGTGTACGACGAGGCGGCGCGGCCGTGGTACCAGGAGGAGGAGTGCCCGTACATACAGCCACAGCTTACGTGCCAGGCGCACGGCCGCCCTGACAAGGCCTACCAGCACTGGCGCTGGCAGCCGCGCGGCTGCTCGCTCCCCAGGTAAGCGTAAACCCATCCGCTTGCATTTCCCTGCCTCTCTGCGTGAGCGAGCAATGGCGATGCTGATTTGGATCT
Source organism: Hsuehochloa calcarea (assembly GCA_036346395.1). Classification (NCBI taxonomy): domain Eukaryota; kingdom Viridiplantae; phylum Streptophyta; class Magnoliopsida; order Poales; family Poaceae; genus Hsuehochloa; species Hsuehochloa calcarea. The sequence continues at coordinate 4,554,056 of CM070597.1, forward strand.
TTCCGTTTGTTGAGAAAAGGAAAAAAAAAACAAAAGGGATATTTAGTTTGAGAAAAAGAGAAGAAGCCAATTGATCTAAGCTGTGATACCGAGTCGTAGATGAACACGCCTATTCCTCCAGGGGAAAAAGTCACTAATTCTTCATTCATGTAGTATATATGATTTTCCCTAACACCCGAGACGTGTCACTCGGGCAGTGTCGACCGTGCGGTTAGAATCGAGCGGAAACGGTAGAAAACGGCGAGATTTTGAGGCTTTCGGGGTTTGGCTGCACGCGCTTCGGTCTGACGCGCGGCGGAGGCGAACGCGAATCACAGTGGGTGAGCGGTGATGAGCCATAGGACTGGACCACCGTGTATGGCATGGGTGGGTGGTGTTCGGCGAGGGACACGGGTCCATGCGCGGCGACGACTTTACGTGCGGGAGTCTGGACGGCAACCAGGTGTCCCTAGCAGTTAGCCGGGGCTTTCTTTACTAACCCACCCTGAGTTCTGTTTCTAAGATGGGTGAGCGACACCGCTCAATTCAATACGACATAGATACCTCCTCCTTTCTTTTTTTAAGACGTGGTTTTAGAATACGTGAAATCAACCTTTTAAAATTCGACTACTAATATGTAAAAAAAGTGTTTTAACACGTGAAAATGATATCACTAGATTTACCATCAAACATACTTTCATACTATTATAATTTTAATAATTTTTACTAATATATAATTAAAAAAACAACAATCGATACGGTGTCGATATCAAAAACGACAAATAAAAAAAAAGATGGTAGAATGAACAGTCTAGTTGAATGGAACGGGCGGCCGACTGACCAAGCAGTGTGTAACGCAGTTGCAGGCCGGTGAGCGGTGCCGTGGCTGTTCAAACTTCAGAGTAGCGAAAACTACGGAAAAAGATTTTTCTACATGGGATTGTCGTATGTGAGGATGGGATCGTGAGATCCTTGAAGCAATTAGACGGTTGTGGAGGTGGTCTACACATGAGACAGCCCCATGACAAATCCTCCACCAAAGAACGAAAGGTGTTATCTGATGTGGGGAGGACATGGTCCATGTCTCCATGATGCATTGATCCATCATCATCTCACATGAGAGCTCCAGCTGCTTCTGCCCTGGCCTGTGTGAGAGCGTGGGTTTGGTCCTTGACCTCTTGTGCTGTGTGCTTCCGGGCAAACAAAGATGCAGGTGTCACGTGGGAGCACGGGGTTTGAGGAAGGAAAGGGGGGAGGCGGTCCGGCCGGTCCGCCATGGCAACCGGGATGGGAACACAGCCGTACAGCATTTTTTTTTGTGCGCGCGCGTTGCCATGGACCCTCCATTTGCACGGCTTGGCTTGGGTTCCTTTATTGTACTTCTCTTTCTGTGGATGGTTCAAATGAGGGGGTTGTTGCCATGTGTTGCTATTGAGCCTCATTCTCAGCTTGATTCTGATATGGTTGGATTTAAATGTGTGTTGAAAATTCTTACAATATTGACGTCCTACGTGGTACGTGGGAGTCGACTGGTATGGGATTTCAGGAACTGTCTGTGAGTTTATGACATTTTTGAAAAGATGATGCTTGCACGGCTTGGCTTGGGTTCCTTTATTGTACTTCTCTTTCTGTGGATGGTTCAAATGAGGGGGTTGTTGCCATGTGTTGCTATTGAGCCTCATTCTCAGCTTGATTCTGATATGGTTGGATTTAAATGTGTGTTGAAAATTCTTACAATATTGACGTCCTACGTGGTACGTGGGAGTCGACTGGTATGGGATTTCAGGAACTGTCTGTGAGTTTATGACATTTTTGAAAAGATGATGCTAGCTGACACTCCCTTCAACTTTTAGATGAAGAGATAGGTCACATTGCTCACAGTCGAAGCAATGTGGCATTGAACTCGCTAGTCAGTACTCACTAACATATTTACGGATCAGTAAATATGTATGGAAGGATTTCAGATACTCCTAAATTTGAACTTGATAGTATTGCATGGCAATGTCATATATAAGTGCTGCAGTTGAGCCGCAATCTGTATGTTAATTTGTCAGTCCAGCTGTGGAGTTTTTTAAGCGTACATTGATCATTATGCTATCTGTTCCATTCTCACGCCAGATAATGTCACGCATTGCAGCTTTAATGCAACTCTAATGCTGGAGATGTTGCGGGGCAAGCGCATGCTGTTTGTTGGAGATTCTCTGAACCGTGGGCAATACGTATCATTGGTCTGCCTCCTCCATCGGGTCATCCCTGAGAGCTCGAAGTCCATGGAAACTTTTGACTCACTCACAGTTTTCAGAGCAAAGGTATTGTTTTTTTTTTTGAGATGGCACAAGAGATAATTCAAAATGCAGTGCAGTAAACCGTTTTCTTGGTCACTGAACCTATTGTGAACACCAAAGATTGCTAGATTTGTCAACAAAGAAAACAACAAGTCTAGTTTAGAAATGTTTGCATCTTAATTTTTTTTAATCTTAAATGGTGTTTCTTTTCTAGCTTGCTGGCTACCCTTTTTCTAGTCTCATCCATACTGAATATGCTTAATGTTGCATTTTGCTAGAACTATAATGCCACCATTGAGTTCTACTGGGCTCCCTTTCTAGCTGAATCAAATTCTGATGATGCCGTTGTGCACCGTATTGCGGATAGAATAGTAAGGGGGACGGCCATTGAAAAGCATGCCAAGTTTTGGAAGGGAGCTGACATTTTGGTATTCAACACCTACCTTTGGTGGATGACTGGACAAAAGATGAAAATTCTGTAAGTATCTTCCATTATTACAACTCCTAAATTGAAAAGCACGACATTCAGTACCATAGTTTAAAATTTGGATGGTCATTCATTTCATTTATATATGCTGTGTCTTGGATACATTTCACACATTTCTTGTTCTTTTACACTTGCGGATTACTCCGACTTTGAATAAATAAATCTAAGAGTATGTGAAAAAATTGACAAGAAGTCCTTGTTTTGTTAAACATTGCATCCTAATGCATTTGTTTGCATCCAAAGGCGCTTGAATACACCACCCACTGGGAGTTCATGGAATGAAACAATTGTAACAAGCAGTATCCCTCTAGTCTGAATCTATGCTGCGTGTAAAACCTGCAACACCTCTTAGGTTTACACCACAAGATTACCCAGACTGAAGTTTCACCAAAAAAAAAATCCTGATTACTTGTTACTTCCAGGCAAAATTCTTTTGAAGATAAGAGGAAGGACATTGTAGAAATGGAAACAGAGGAAGCCTACGGGATGGTACTGAATGCTGTGGTGAAATGGGTGGAGAACAACATGAACCCGAGGAATTCAAGGGTGTTTTTTGTCACTATGTCACCCACTCATACCAAGTAAGCTCCCATATACACCAACAGAAAATAACATCTTTATATTCAGAATTCAGCTAAATTACACGTTCATGTCTGATCGGCTCATCCTATGCTAAATTGAACATGGCTGACCGGTATCTCAAATTTGAGTTGTTTCTGATTTTTGTCTTTAGGAGCAAAGATTGGGGTGATGATTCTGATGGAAATTGCTACAACCAAACCATTCCGATCAAAGATTTGTCTTACTGGGGACCAGGCACTAGCAAGGGCTTGATGCGCGTCATAGGAGAAGTGTTCAGCACATCTAAGGTCCCCGTCGGAATCGTCAATATCACCCAGCTCTCCGAGTACCGCAAAGATGCGCACACTCAGATATACAAGAAGCAGTGGAACCCGCTAACCCCGGAGCAGATTGCCAACCCTAAGAGCTATGCGGATTGCACGCATTGGTGCCTTCCGGGACTCCAGGACACCTGGAACGAGCTGCTCTACTCGAAGCTCTTCTTTCCTTGAGCGAAGGAAGAATTTCGATTTCAGAGGATTGACACGCTGATCACCCCTTTGACTGAACATAAGCTTCTGAATATCACGTCGGTCCAAGTTGGGAGCATAATATATCATCTGGGAAAGCTCTGATCTGCTGGAGAAGGGTTAGTCTAACTAACATCATACAGGTCCAAACATTCTGAAGGATACACTACACACCCACGGTGCACGAGATGGGAATGCTGTGCTCGTTTATTGAAAGGCCACTTGCTCATACTGTACTACTACTCTCCTGTCAGCGTCAGCGCGGCATGATGTCCAAATATGATTCTTGTACTGAACATGAATGCCAAATTGCTCGAGTTGATCACATTCACCTTTGCTTGTAGCCATATGGAGACGTTCTTCTGGCCTTCTGAGTTTTCAGTACATTTTTCGCATCGAAGTTAACTGCATGGCATTTAATTTTGCTGCAAGTAACTGGCTGTGTTCTCAGACAATCTTCTTTCTCCGATGGCACGCTTAGTAACGAAGAGTGTGGACCGTATGATTCTGATCGTACGTTTGAGTCTACGCTGATATGGTCGTTTTCTTTTTTAAAAAAAGAGAGAAAGAAATTAGCCAAGTTACCCGCGCAATTGCAAGGCTAGATACATTGACATTTGATATTGGAGCTTAATTTATTATGTAGCTATGTACTCTCCTTTTTTAACTAATAAAAGAAGGAGTTTACCTCGCGCAACAACGGAAAATCGTCTCGCCCCTTTCTCCTCGTGAGACTCGTGAGCACGTCCACACCCTCACTTCTTTGTAACCATCGAAACAGTCACCGTCCCACTTCTTCTTCATATGCACACACTGAAAATTTGTTGTCGTTCCACTTCTTCCTGTCTCGCGCCCTATACCTCGCGCTGCGACTCGCCAGGTGGCAGAGAGGGGAAACAGCGATGTGGTAAGGCGGTGGCGGGGATGGGAGAAGACGCCGGAAGGGAAGGGTGGAGAGGCAGAGATGAATGCACTTTCCCTCGCAGCGCGACGTCTTGAGCTCATCGTACCGCGTCCTCTTCATCCTCCTACTCCGCGCCAGCTGAGCAAGCATCGCCTCCTCCTCCTTGCTTACCACCGTGATGCCGCCACCGCCTCCTCCCCTGACCTCTCACCTCATCGTCACGATATGTCTGGGAGGGCTGCAGAGGTTAATGGCCGCGAGAACCGAGTTGCGGCTTGGATCTAGGGTGGAAGAAGGTGGCCGTCAATACGTAGCCCTCTTCCTTGCCGGCCGTCAATGCGTAGTTCTCTTCCTTGCCGGCCGGCAATGACTAGAAATGGGCAGCGCATCATGGAGGGAAGTCAGTATCAACTTCAACTTCCAAAGGTAAATAATATATGAGCTCAAAATTTTAATTTATATGTAGTAGTAGCAGGTGATGCAATAGGCTGAGTTAATGTTTCTGTTTATATGTGTGTGAATGAAAAATTATTATTATTATATAGTTAGCACCCAGTTTGCTGATATGTATTACTATCTTTTAACGTTCTGTAACAACACATGAACACACTACTATTTTTTTTATATAAAAAATCTAGTCAAGTTACCTATTACCTGTGCAGTTGCGCGGCTAGACGCATTGACATTTGATATTGGAGCTTAATTTAGTATATAGCTATGTAGGATATTTTTGTTCTCATTTTAGATTAGCTAGGTTCACATACCATCTAATGGTTATGGATTAGTTGTGATTAGACTCTGTGAGCATATTAGAGGATAGAAAATCAGTTAGGCTATGCATGCGTAAGAACCAACTCGTAGTCACTTTGGAATGCAGATACGATCACATAAGAAGATCATTATTGATTCGAATTAGATGTACATACCACCACTGGACCCCTGTAACTTTCTTGTTTGTTTTGGTTGGTCTCCGGATGCATGATATGTATATGTAGGACACCTGCAAGGCGTCAATGCATGCATCACATACGGGTCTTTTGCCTTCGAAAGTATGAACTTAACTTGTTCAATTCCATCCAAACATAACGCACTTTTCCTTTTATTGGTAAGGATTGATGCACTTTTCCTTGAATGGCCAGACTGCAAGCACAGCAGGCATAATGACACTGCCCCAACCAGTGCTGTGGAAAACGGCCGGCTCAGTCGATTAGTGTCTAGCAGGCGGGTTTCGTGTACTTGTTCAGTTAAATTTATTTCAAAGTTTGTATAAATAATTAAGAATATATTTACTTATCTTGTAAAACATTTAGATTTTCAAGATATCATAAATATTAAAAATAACAACAGAAACTTGAAGGGAAATACAACATGAGAAACGTAATTTAAGTATGAGCTTTGATGTAAGAAAAATATTGAGCTAAATAAGTTGTTGATGTTCTTAGAAATTAACCACTCTCTATCATGCATAAATCATGTAGCTACATGCCTCTATTCTTACTCTATTAGTAATTGGTTACATTTTTTAAAATTATATGCATTCACAGGTACCTCTATTTAATCTTAAGTAATGTGTTGATTATGTGTGCGGTAAATTATCTTATTAGTTTGCATGGTATTAGAGTATCCTGCTCACGCATACACCGATGTTCCATGGCGCGACCTATCTTGAACTTATCTTTCCTTACACGCTAGCTGTCCGAACGATCTGTTACATTTTTTTTATACCTCAACCTCCAGCAGTAAACCCAAATCTTGATCGATCCCTCTCAGTTGCTACCCTTTTTCGTCCAATACTTTATCATATAGTTATCTTCTACTTCTCCTCAATTATTGCTTAATGCTAACCATTGTGATATTAACACATATACACATGCAATTATCGCTGATCCCAGCTGGGTACATGTGTCATGCTCTCTTCAGTGACCCCGAGTCTATTCCCTATGACTGCACCTTCTCTACTCCAAGCTTTTAGCTCCCCTGTCTCTGTACGTTCGCACTTCTGTTCTTACGAATGCATGCATATACATATGAATGCATGATGTTATACATGTTCGATATCTTCTTCTCTCATGTCGATCGTTCCTCTTCTTCGACGTTGGCCAACTCAACGTTGTGGCTTTCTGACTAATTGCGACAACCTCCTATCTTCACTGATGTCAACATGTCTATTTTAGCTGTTGTCTAATGATATGGAGAATATTTTTTCCATCACCGGCGACGATGTGCCCCTCACTAGTGATGGCATGCTCCTAACTATTTGATGGTCATGTATCATCCATAACCCGTCTTCAATGCAAAGCTTCATATCCTCTCTGGCAGGGCTTCACCATCATCGAGCTTCTTTAACTACTAACTTTTTCAACAATGCCAACGCTCATCATTTGTCATTGAGACCTTTGGCTCATTCAACATTGGACTTTCTCTTTAATGGCTCTGGCGAGCAGCACAACATTATCCACGTTGAACGACTAAGGTGATTAGCACGATATTGTCCTCATCTCTATCATCGCCGTCTCGACTCTTCACTTCCCTGTGGGTAGGGTTGAAAACGGATTGGATAGTTTTCGACCGATCCAGACGAAAACGGATATAGATTGTCTTGGATCGGATTTTTCTTGGATAATTTTCGGATCAGAAACGAATTTGGATTTTTTTTTGTCGAAAACGGAAACGAATACGATAGGCATGCTATCCGGTGGATACGGATACGAATACAGATTATCCGGATAAGACCAAGTTTGAATATTTGGATTTCGGCCCAAAAGAACAAGATTTCAGCCCAAAAGAGAAAATGAGATTTTAATTAATTTCTGAATTTCAGAAAATGCAACAAATCAAATAGCCTTTTAGAAAATAGCAAATAGAGTTAAAAACAATTCTAGAAAAAATCACAAAAATTTCTTGAATTATTTTGAACTTAATAAAATTAATTCCAAGTTAAAATTGGTTTTTATTTTTGCACATAAATTGTTTTTAATTTATAAAAAACAGGAAAATCCTTTTTAAAATCCAGAAAATTCAAGATTTTTTTTCCCATTTTCACTTTAAATCCAATAAAATCCCAGAAATCTCAATAAATTTTATTTTTAACATTGAAAACTAGGAAATTAAACAATTTACTTTATTTTATAATATTTTTTCTTTTAAACTAAGAAAACTCTTTTAAATATAAAAAATCTAATAAAATAATAAATATATTAATTTTATTTTTGGTAATATACTTTGGAATGTTACAGTCATTTGTGTATAGATTAACTATCCAGCCTGATCAATGTTAGTGTGAACTAAGTTTTATGTATATGATGAACGAAGTATCAATGTGTGATGACTTGTGACTTTGTGAGTTATGATTTATAAGCTAAATATGGTAAACTAAGTATTATATTTATGATAAACTAGTTAATGCAGCTTGCTAGTGCCAATATTATATATGGTTGATGAAAATATAAACAATTCATGAATATTTGCATCAAATAAACTAATTATATGTTTTCATTAATTTTTAGCATAACATTTAAGGGGTTTTCATGTTCCAAAAAATATATGCGACCGTATTTGTTTCAATTTGTATTCGATATTATTCGTATCCGTATCTATATCTGAAGTATTCGTATTCGTATCCGAATCAGAAAAAAATATAAAAACAAATATAGCAGATCTATTATCTGTCCATATCTGATCCGTTTTCACCCCTACCCGTGGGTTAATGTCTTCTTGCAGGACAGATAGATGTTATTCGCTATTTTGTGGTCTCCTCCGATATCATTCGTGCCATCCTCGTTATAACTTTTTTTTATTCAAAATTTTAGTTTATTTTTATTTTTATTCCATAGGAAGCAACAATAGGAACACATGACGTTGACAACGAACGTGGTGGTTTATTTTGTGTCTCCTCCTATACTATTTGTGCCATCCTCGTTACAGCTTTTATTTCTATTCAATATTTCAGTTTTTTTACTAGATTTTGTATACAAATTAAATTACTAAATTTATTTAATTTATTCTGAATTATAATTATTTAGGGATTTTACTTTGGAATTCGTATTGAAATCAAATTCCTAATTTTATTTTATTATATTTTTGATATTAAGTTAGTTTTTGGTTGTATTTCATATACAAATATAATTGCCAATTATTGTTTAATTTTTATTCCAAATTATATTTGTCAGAATTTATATCAAAAATTAAATCAATAGTTTTATTTTATTTTTTATTCAAAATTTCATGTTTTTGTTGGATTTTGTATACATATGTAATTGCATTTTTTGGTTTATTTTTATTTCGAATTATAATATTTTTATGAATTTTACTTAGGAATTTGTATCGAAATCAAATTACTAATTTTATTTTTATTATGGTTTTTAATTTTATTGTTCTCAGTAAATATTTTTTAGATTTAGTGTTTCCTTAGTCTATGCACTTGGTGGGCTATGGGCTATGGACAAATATAGCGAAATAGTGGGAGTACATTTATAGGAATGGACATCGTCGATCGTGGCAGATCCAAATTATAACGGTGTAGATGAAAAGAAAGAGTTCATATCAAGTAAAAAAAAAATGAAATTCAGAATAAAAAAGTAAAAAAAAAAAATCATCAATTTGATTTCCACACCAATTCCTAAGTAAAAGAGTCCATATGAGGTACAATAAAACTGAAATATTTTTTAGATTTAGTGTTTTCTTAGTCTGTGCGTATGGTAGGCTATGGACAAATATAGCGAAACAGAGGGAGTACATTTCTAGGAACGGGCATGGAGTAATATGGCATGCACAAATATATTATCTGGTTAAAGCAGAGTAAAAAGAAGAAGCCATCACATTCGCTCTCAAGAGCTAGAAATTCTCAGATTAGTCGGTAAAAAAAGAGAAAGATCTACACCGTCGACCGTGGCGGGTCCAGATTATAATGGTGTAGATTAAAAGAAAGAGTTCATATCAAGTAAAATAAAATTAAAATTCGAAATAAAAAAGTAAGATAAAATCATCAATTTGATTTCCACCCCAATTCCTAAGTAAAAGAGTCTATATCAGGTACAAAGTAACATATATCTCTAAATACTAACATGACACGTGCAATGGCTGCAATAGTTCAATTTTAATTATGGTCCACTAAATTAAGGGCGAAATGTTTTACTTTTTTTTATTATAGAATTTCTAGCATGTTAGGGGCCATCTAATTAAGGGCTAGTTGTTTTTCTTTATTGTTAGATTTTTTTAGAATTTTCATTTTTTAACCGTTGCAAAACAACTGCCACGAGTTTGGGCTGAGAGTTTGGAGTCCAGCCTGCCTATGACTATGACATGTCGCTGGATCGTCTCCTTGCAGCTGCTCACTATTTGTTGCAGCGACCATTGCAATCATATGTGCGACACAGTTAACTAGAACTCACACCGCAGCAAAAGGCACACTTTTAGAGAGAGAGAGAGAGAGAGCAGGGGAGACAGAGAGCATTGAACGAGTTAGTTGGCTTTTGACTTTACTGTATTGAACAAGCTAAGTAAGGTAGGTCTCCCTAATCCCTGTGCACGATTTTAACTTTTCTCTTGTTAATTAGGACATCTCCTCCTATATGTAGCCTTTTGGCCCAGGACGCGACTCGGCACCAACCACCTATCCCTCAAGACAGATTTCCAGCAAGAACTGCCTGTTTCTTTGAAGGAAAGAAAAAGATTTGCAGCAAGAACAAAATGGTTGCTCTGCAGTTTGCACTGCCGATGGTGACACGACAAAACAACTTGTATGAACGAAATCCTTAATTGAAGCAATACATACCAGTGCTAGTGTGCTACAACTAGCTCACGGACACAACATCGACTTTCCATATACAGATACGTACGCTCGTCCTCCTCCCGTGCACGTCTTGCTCAGATCACATACTGTCGACGATTAAATCGTCGATCTTATGAACATATAAATGAAAAGAGGAAAAATGTGCGTGACTTCAGGGAGTGGATCTGACTTGCTCTTTATTGCTATGAACTCACGATTACAAACACAGAGAGTATCTAAAAACACAACACTTTGCTAAGTCTTGCTTGATGTCTTCGTCTCTCTCGATGTTACGTGTTCTGTCTGTCTCGTTGTCCCTCTTAAATACTTGATGAAGCGGTGGCAGTTATCCCACGAAGAGACATCCGTTGAGGAGCGACGCGTCAGGTCGGGAAGAGATGGCAGTTTGACGGTTCTACTAACTGCAGAGGCAGTTGGTGAAGATGTCAACTGTTTAGCGGTTAATGATTTAGGAGACGTTAATTCATCAACCGTGATAGTGTTGTAATTATGTGGAATATGAAACACATGATTCATTCATCACATAGTGAGTGGCGTGGTCGGAGACTCGACCCAGACGCCTGTTCATAGCTTCACGAGCACTTACCTGGTCGTGGACTAGGTTTGAGACTTAGTCCGACCAGGGTATTTATTATATAACTTCCGTAATACCTTCGACCAGTTAGATCGGTGGTTTTAGAAGTTACGACCACGAAGACGTATGGTCTTTATCATATATTAGGATAATATATGAATATTTTAATCCTCAACAGCTAGCCCCCGAACTTTTAAATGAATGTTGGTCGTGCGGACACGTTCTTCGATGCAATCATATCGAACAGATCTCTCATTAAATGCCGTGGGACTCGAGGCGGTCTGTATTCATTTTTAAAGTTGAGAAACTGCTTTGAAAAAAGGAAAAAAACATTTCTATCCGCCAAGCAAAAAGGTATTTGCCCGTTGGACTTCTCGCAGAGTCGGTTACAGTGAAATGCCTATAAAACGACCCCGGCGGAGTGCTTTAAACCTTTACGCCTCTATCTCCAAGAAAATCTTCCTTGAGTTCTTCACCCAAAAAGGAAAGCATCATGTCGGACCTCATCGCAAACTGGTCGATCTCCGATCTGAGCGAGAAAAGATTGAAGAGTTTGGAGAAGGCTGGGTTGTTACCCGACAGGAGTTTGATCTTTTGGAGAGCACTGCCCAAGCGGCGAGGAGGGAGAGATCCCAGTGTTCCTCGCGTATGTTGAGTGCGGGCTCAAGCTTCCAGCACATCCTTTTCTTTCTCAAGTGCTGGAGTTTTATGAGGTTGAGTTGATCAACCTTGCTCCTAACGCCATTGCAAACCTAAGCATCTTCGTCTACCTCTGCGAAGCGTACTTGGGGATTCCACCGTCGATGGAACTCTTCAAGTACTACTATCGGATGGCGAATACGAAGAAAACGACCAGCACCCCTGGGGAATGTACCTTAAGGCTTCATGACGGTAAGGCCGACGAGTATATTCGTATGTACTCGAAGTCCTCCTGGTCGTCATGGAAGAAAAGCTGGTTTTATATGAAGGTTACGCGAGAAGACGGCCTGTATTACAGCGGTAAGAAGGCGGTCGAAAACTCAGCGTGCTCGTCCTCCTCGAAGGAGGAAATGTTGGGAGATGGATCGAGGCTATCTATCTCCTGAATGTCAGGGGTTTAACCTCCTGGCACGTTGTGAGGGACTTTTCCATTAAGAGGATTAGTCCTTTAAAGACCAGGGCACGCTCGATGCTCTGGTTCATTGGTGGCAATGACGCTACCAGGGATTCTGATCCAGGTAATTTTTTAGAAAATACCGACCAATTTATTTTGCGAGTTGATTATTTCCGCAAAACTAAGATCTTTCATTTGCATTTGCAGTCTTGTCTTCTGAGGACGTCAGAAATAGGATCAAAACGATCTGTGCTGGCGAACCTGATGACAAGGCTAGCTTTCCTTTAATCCTAGCACTTGTTAGTGCCGAGGAGAGGATCGAAAGACTTAGGGTAAGTGTATTAACTTCTTTTCACCTTTGCAGTTATTTTCGATCAGTTTTAATCCTCTTTATGTGTAGTTGGTCGGACTTAAAATCAATGAGGCTACGGAGACGTGTGAGCCTATTGATTATCCAACCAGCCTTGTGATCGCTGAGGGCAGCGGTCACGCTGAGGTAAGCAACTGAAAGAAATAACTTCTGCAAGATGAAGTATATTCTTCACCTGATTAACTTGGTTTGTTAAATCAGGCGGCAATTACTGAGTCTCGTATAGTTGTCCATGAGACAGCTGTTCCTGAGACCAGTGAAACCACACTTTCTGATCCAGGAGTCAGGGACCGTGTTCTCGACCAGATAGCCGAAGACATCGCATCTGATCTTCTGATCGAAAATGTGGAAAATGTAATTGAACCTACCAGTTCGGAACTGGTGGGAACAAAGAGAAAAACAGGCGCAACGGACTTTAAACCAGCGCGTTATAAGATCAAAACTAAGAAAATCACCAGGTATGTACAATTTTATACGAAAAACATACCTCGTATATCCCAAGTAGAATTGAACTTTGTGTTTCTCTTGTGCAGATCTGCTGAATCCCTGGTCGCTTCCGACCAATCCCATTCAACAGATCAGGCGATCGGAGGTATTTCTGGCCATTGTCTTCCTCAGGTAGGACATCTTGAGGATGATGTGGTTGGAGGAGCCCCCGAGCAAACTTTGGTTCTGGAAACTGAGCTAGATCCCGTAATAGTCACTATACCGGCAACGGAGGTAGAGACCATTGCTGATCTTCCACAGGTTCTAGTACCTGAAGGTCATCCCTCCAAAACTAACAAGTTTCCTTTCTCAACTCGATTTGCCGCGAGTAAGGAACTTGATGATTATTGGGGGAGAATATCGGATCGCTTGACGCAGGCGAAGTCCGATAAAATTTATACCGATTACAACGATGTCGTAATTCGAGTAAGTGTCTTCAATCTTCTCCATAACCTTTCTTGAGGTTTTCAATAAGGTTTATGGAAGAAATGCTCCTTATGCAGCATATGATCGAAAACCTCGCTACGGTCGGAGGACTAACCGAGCGAGTTAGGATATTAGAAGAAAAACACTCTGAGATAAAAAGTAAGAGTTCTTCTTCTTTTTTCCTTATTAAGACTTTCCTTTTATTCATTCTCCCTTATCAGAGATTCTTTTGATAGATTTAGAGAAAATAAAAGAAGATGCTTTGGCTGAAAAGGCCAGAAGAATAAAGCTTGAAGAAGAACTTGTGGCTAAAACCGGTGGATCAAGTCTTGACGACCAAGAATAAAAAGCTTCGGATGATTCCGGAAGAGAGAGCAAGGTAATCGGTCGTAGCCATGACTCAAGACATCTTCCAATCTTTTACTTAATACTTGCTTTGTCTATGCGAACAAAAACAAGCATTGACCGAGTGAAGAAGGCTCGGAATTTGAGCAAGACAAGGGGGCGGCTCTCGTGCTTAGCTTGGACGAGAAAATCACCTCGCTAAACAAAATGCTCTTTGATATGGGCGCGGGATCAAGCTTGCCCTCCTTGAATGACCCAATAGAGAAGGTCAACTTTCTTGGCTCTTTGTTGGAAGAGCTCAAGGTTTTGCTCAAGACCACTAGGGAGAACTATGCCCACTCCGTTAAGGAGTCTATTGCTTGTGGAGTCAGTCTCGCTTTGGCAAAGCTGAAAGCTTCCGACCCATCAACTAACCTTCAAGCCATCGAAGAGGATTTCAACTGCTTACCCGCAGAGGCAAATCAGATCCTCGCAGAGATGAAACCTCTAGGTGAAAAGGTCGCAGAAGAGATGGAAGTCGGATCTCCATCTAGTAGTAGTTAGCTTAGGCATTCTCTTAGTAGTTTAGCTTGTGGATTTCATGGGGATATTCTCCAGATCTTAGGATGATGTGACAATTGGCAATGGCGTTTACGGTTTGTCGTTTCACGCGTTTTCGACAAAGTTCTGAGCTTCTTGCTCGGGCGGTCCGACCGGTCCTTGACGGCGGTCCGACCGGTCCCATATCGGTCGGACCGGCCATCTGGGCGGTCGGACCGCGATGACCAAAAGTGTTCAAATCGAGTGGGCCAAAAATAGGTGTTGTAGACAAGTAAGGGATCCCAATGCACTTGGTCTCATGATTTTGGAGCCTCGGTGAAAAGTTCTATTGGTTTAAAGTTTCCGAAGGTTTGGATTTTGGGAGCTTGAATTTCGCTAAGTCTAAAGGCGGTCCGACCGCTCACGAGGAGCGGTCCGACCGCCATGGGCGCGATCGACCGTTCACTGGAGCGGTCGGGCCAGAACTACTTGAACGTCGGCCAACTTCGTGGCGATGTTGTTTTGTTAGATCAAAGTCATTGGTTTCATGGCATATGATTTGCATGATGCATGTTTTGACTAACATGGGTCAAGTTGTGAAGAACTTGTTCCCGAATCGTGTTTTCTTATGCGTGGTTGTGCAGTAGCTTGGTGGTCAACGACGGTCAGCGGCGAGGAGAATCGGGACTAGACTTGAAGAGTTAAGGTCCGAGCGATCGGCGATGCGGGTGAGGTCAACAACTCAAGCGTGACACAAGATGGACAAGGGTGACCTATTGGCGAATCCATGATGCATGGTGAAGCGGTTTAAGTCAAAAGGTTAAAGACGGCGCTATGGCGAAGCGTGCGTGTGTGACCCGCTTGTTAGTGGGCCTTAACGGAGCCCAATTAAGTCAAACCCTAAGAGTTTTAGGCCTCCACTATAAATAGGAGGAGATGGTGGCTGCACTGCTCTCTCTCGCCTTTTGATGTTTCAAAACCCTAATTGTCTTTAGGGAGTTGAGGTGGAGGCTAGGGCTCTTGATGGTTTGTGGTGAATTTCGTGATCCTTGATTGTCTCTTCGATCCATGATGGTGTGGATGTAATCCAAAGATCAACCACGAAATCAATCTATGCAAGATCGGTTACAGAGATCGCCGGTCCGATCGCCCATCACCACCGGTCCGACCGATTTGGAGCGGTCCGACCGCTAGTATAACAATGGTCCGACCATTGACAATCGGTCCAACCGGTTCACTACTGAGGTCGACCGCCACTTGTGTTGCTTTGATTCTTGCGATTATTGTCGCATTGCTTAGGGTTTTTATTGGATTCAATACTAGTCTTCCATTTGTCTTGGTATATTGATCTTCATAGCTTTCTAATAGCTCTTTGGAGTGAAATTGTATTGAGTTCATAATTTGTGAAAAAGTGAGCGTGCTCCTATTCACCCCCTCTAGTCGCCAAGCACGGTCCAACAAGTGGTATCGAGCCCTGTTAGTTCAATCTTGATCTTAACCGGTCACCGAACTTTGGCGATGGATAAGTTTTCTACTAAACCGCATATCTTCGATGGGCACGACTATGCCTATTGGAAGAATCGTATGCGCGTCTTTCTTGAGAGCGAGGACAAGCTATTTGGGATGTTGTTAGAGCCCACCGGTTATTCTGAAATTGCTACACTCGCTTCGCAATTCTTTTGGCTAACAACAATAAGGCTAAGAATCTTTTATATGGTGCACTTGGTAGACAAGAATATGATAGAATTTGCAATCTTTCAATCACAAGATGAAATTTGGAACACTCTCGAAACATATCATGATGGTTCGTCCCAAATCAAAAGGTGCGCCAAATGTTTACAAGCGTGAGTACAATAAATTCGAGATGCGTTACGAGAGAGCATCGATGACATTTTCAGTCGCTTTAATAAAGTAATTAATCAAATGAAAGTGTTGATATTGAATATTCTCAATCTGAAAATGCCACCCATCTCTTGGCCGCAATCAACACCAAGGAGTGGGAGATGAAAGCTCTTGCTATAGAAGAAAATGTTGATCTTTCAAGTCTTACTTTAGAATTGCTTTATAGTAAACTCAAGACTCATGAAATTAAAAGAGTTGATCATCCTAAGAAAGATAATTTAGCTTTGGTAGCAGATCCTCTCAAAAGGTTTTGATGACTCTTGTGAATCTTCTTACGGATTTTCATTTGCTTGTTTATCCGCTATTCATGAAGAGGAGCTTGAAAGTATTCTGAAACAGAGTTAGCTCTTCTAGCTAAGAAATTCACACGGCCTACAATAATGTGAGAAACAAAAGAGAGGTGGTCCCAGTAACATGCTATGAATGTGGTGAGCTCAATCATATCCGGCAAATTGCCCCAAGTCGAAAGGTAAGAGCAATCATAAGGAAGGAAAGCCGACTTGGAAGAAGCCTCCTTTCAACAAATCAAGGTATGAGGCAAATAAGCTTGTGAAGGTGCTCACCGGGTCCTTGCCGCTTTGAGGATCAATCCTTGAGCGATGTCGATCTGGGAGTGAGGAGGACAAGGAGGAGGAGATCCTCAAGGTAAAAAGAAAGGGAAGGCCAAAGACTTCACCGGCATGTGCTTCATGGTCGACACGGAGGACATTGATGATAATGAGGTATCTTTTACTTATGATGAGCTTTACGCCAAATATGATTCTATAGTTGAGCAATTACTTAGTCAAGATGAAGCGCTTGAATTTGTTATGACAAAAATAAGAAATTAGAGTCAAAGATTAGCAAACCGAAAGTAGAGCTTAAAACTGCTAAGACTCTTGAACTCGATGAATGTTTATCTTGTCATGCTATGCATTCAAAATTACCAAGTTACAATCGCTCATAATATTTGTGTACAACAACTTGAGAATGCTAAATCTGAACTAAATGAAATTAAAAGTGCTCCTTGTGAAAAATGTTTAGAATCTAGTAAATTGATTGCTTTTGATGTTTTTGATTCTAGCCCTGCACTTCATGCTTAGAAAAGAACGTGAAATCAAAGATATCTTAGAAGTCGCTAGAGTCAAATATGCTAAGCTTAAGGACAATATTGAAAATACTACTTGTGCTTCATGTTCCACTCTTAAGCTTGAAATTGCTTTGTATAAGGAAAAATCTATGGATAAAACTTGTGATTCTTGTGTCAACTTGAGAAAAGAAAATGCTTATCTTCATGATACATTAGAGAAATTTTCTAAAGGTAAGAAACAATTAAACATGATTTTGACAAGTCTAAAACTCCTTATAAGAAGCAAGGTTTAGGATTCAATTCTTTTCAAGACAATTCAACCCAAAAGTCATTCAAGTCTTGGAAAAGGTTTAATTGAATTCAAAACCCAACTCGCAAAAACATCTTTTAAATCTGCGAGTTTTGCCCAACCTTGTATTAATTCAAATGGTGCTTCTTCTAGTGGTACCAAGTACCATTGCACTTATTGCAAAAAGGTGGACATTTGATTGAATCTTTGTTGGCGTGAGGTTGAAAAATGATAGGAAAAATTTTGATAGAATTTCATTCATGCAACCTAGAGCTTCTATGAGACATGGTAACACCGAAAAGAATAAACTCGGATTAGGATCTTTATCTCATGCAAATCATTATGTTTCTAGACATCTTAATTCTAATGTGTATCGATCGGCGGTCCGATCATTGGTGCTCACCGGTCGACCGTTTTGGTCACCGGCCGACCGCCAAAGACAAAGCGGTCGATCCGCCATGGACAGCTTCAAGTCTCATTTTATTTTGAACATTGCTCATAACCAAATGTTAAATGAAATCAAGGATAGTACTTCGGTTTGTATACTCCTTGACGTGTGTCTCAATCTCGATTCCTAAATCTTGTTTATCTAATCCCGATTGAGACACATCGTTCTTTTGCTCCTTGATTTTTAGGATTACCGCGGAAAGGGAAGAACACGTGGTTCGTTGACTCGGATGTTCACGCCACATGACCGGAACTCAAAATGGTTCACCTCTTTCACGCGAGCAACAGTGATGACTTCATCACCTTTGGAGATGATACACAAGGCGAATTGAAGGAACAGGATCAATTAGGGTAAACAACAAATTCATTCTAAAGGATGTCGCTCTTGTGGACAAGCTTAGGTATAATCTCCTTCTGTTTCTCACTTCTTGATGATGGTTATGAGACTGCTTTTAAGAAAAATGCTTGTCGTGTGCTTGATTCTCTGGTGAGCTTGTGTTTGGAATCTCTAGAGTTGGTAGAATTTTTGAGTGACTTTTCGAATCTCTTCTTTGGATCTCTTAAATGTTTGCTTACATCTTCTTCGATTTTGGCTTTGGCATCGACGTTTGGGGCACATTGGTTTTGATCATTTGACGCGAGTTAGCAACCTTGATCTCATGAGAGGTTTGCCTAAGCTCAAAGTTGTCAAAGATCTCAGATGTGCACCTTGTAGGCATGGCAAACAAGTTGCCGCCTCACACCCTTCTCGTGACTATGGTTATGGTGATTTGACCGGGACGGTTGCTTCATATGGATCTTGTGGTCCCGCTAGAGTCCGGTCAGTCGGTGGAAAATGGTATATTCTTGTCATAGTCGATGATCTTTCTAGATATACTTGGGTGTTCTTTCTTACTTCAAAGGATGAAGCTTTTGGTTATTTTCATGATCTTGTTCTTCGTTTGGCTTCTGAGCTTCCTGGTGCTTTGAGAGCGATTCGCAGTGATAATGGCACGGAGTTCAAAAATGCTTCTTTGCTTCTTTTGTGCCGAGCGTGGTATTGAGCATCGCTTCTCCTCTCCACACGTCCCTCAACAAAATGGCGTGGTGGAAAGGAAGAATAGGACCTTGGTTGAAATGGCTAGGACGATGCTAGATGAGTATAGCACACCTAGGAGATTTTGGGCCGAAGCTATTGCTACTGCTTGCCATATTGCCAATCGTGTCTTTTTGAGACCTTCTTTAGGCAAGACTCCTTATGAGCTTCGTTTTGGTAGAAAACCCTCTGTTTCGCATTTTCGAGTTTTTGGATCAAAATGTTTTATTCTTAAGACAGGCAATTTAGATAAATTTGAATCAAGAACTTTTGATGGGGTATTTTGGGTTATCCCGCTCATTCGAGGGTTTTCGAGTTTTAATATCGAGACTAACATTATTCAGAGACTTGTAATGTCACTTTTGATGAGACTAGCCACGAGCTAGATCAATTGCTACGATGATTTACAGTGACAGAGAGTATTTTGTGGAGGAAGATGAGGACGGTTAATGTCATTCCCTCATCTGCTGCTTGCCAAAGCGCCCATATTGATTCAAGAACACGCTCGTCTACTTCACCTTGATTGAGGCTCTGCGCATCATCATCATCGCAGTACTGCGGAGGTCGAAGAAACGACATCTCACCCGGCGCTCCACTTCGCATTCAGAGACAAAGATCCTCGGAGCAGATAATAGGTAATCTACATGAGCGAGTCACTCGCTCGGTATAATGATCCAAATCTCTACTCATTCGGCTTTTGTTGCTTCTTTTGAACCCCGCGATATATCACATGCTTTATCCGATTCTAGTGGGTAAATGCCATGCATGAGGAGTTAGAGAATTTTGAAAGAAACAAAGTTTGGAACCTAGTAGAACCTCCTAGTGGTCATAATGTTATAGGAACCCGTTGGGTGTTTAAGAATAAACAAGGTGAGGATGGTTCGTGGTTAGAAATAAGGCAGATTGGTAGCTCGTGGTTTGACCAAGTTGAGGGGTTAGATTTTGATGAGACATTTGCTCTGTTGCTAGACTAGAAGCCATTCGCATTCTCGCTTGCATTTGCTGCATCAAAAGGTTTTAAATTATATCGATGGATGTTAAAAGTGCCTTTTAAATGGTTTCATAGATGAGGAAGTGTATGTTAAGCAACCCCGGTTTTGAGGATCCTAAATATCCAAATCGTGTTTTCAAGCTATCTAAAGCATTGTATGGTCTTAAACAAGCCCCTAGAGCCCGGTATGATAGACTTAAGACCTTCTTGCTTAAAAATAATTTTGAGATGGGTAAAGTGGATAAAACCCTATTCATTCTTAGGCGTGACAATGACTTCTGCTTGCTCAAATTTATGTGGATGATATTATCTTTGGTGGTTCCTCTAATGCTCTTGTTTCCACTTTTACGACACTATGTCCGGGAATTTGAGATGAGTATGATGGGAGAGCTTAATTACTTTTTGGGACTTCAAATCAAGCAATGCAAGGAAGGAACTTTCATCCATCGACGAAGTACACTAAAGATCTTCTCAAACGCTTCAACATGGGTGATTGCAAGCCAATTTCCACTCCCATGGCAACTTCAACTGCTTTTGGATCGGATGAGGAAGGAGAAGTCGTGGATCAACGCGAGTACCGCAAACATGATCGGCTCCTTCGTATTTGACGGCCTCGAGACCGGACATTCACTTCACGGTATGCCTTTGTGCAAGATTTGAGCGTCTCCGAGAACTTCCCATCGCCAAGCCGTTAAGCGCATATTCGGTATTTACACTCTACCCTCTTATATGGCATTTGGTATTCTGCTCTTGACTTTGTCCATTAGAGGTTTTTCGATTCGATTTTGCGGTCGTCGGTTAGATAGGAAGAGTACCTCGAGCACTGTCACTTTCTAGGCACGTCTCTTGTATCTTGGTCTTAGAAGCGGTCTTACATTGCACAATCCACTCGCTTGGGCGGAGTATGTTGTCTTTGCTAGTTCTTGTAGCCAAATTTTGTGGATGACGTCCACTTTGAAAGATTATGGGTTAAACTTTGCTAGTGTTCCTCTTTTCGTGATAACACTACGCTATTAATATTGCTAAAAACCAGATGCAACATTCTAGGACTAAGCACATAGACATTCGCTTTCACTTCCTTAAAGATCATGTTGAAAAGGTGATATTGTGATGCACTTTGTAGAGTCCAAGCTCAATTGGCGATATTCTTACCAAGCCTTTAGATCAAACCAGTTTTCCTCCTTAAGAAGTGAGTTAGGGTAATTTATCCTTATGGGTTGGTTTGAGGGGAGTTTGATCTTTTCTTATCTTTCCTTGTTCTTTTGATCTTTTATTGTTCTTTTTCTGAACTTAGTGATTTTTTCGAACTTTTTAGATTTTTAGGCCTTTTAATTGCATCTCATTGTGTCATATTGCACTCATATGAAAAATACAACAAGTGGTATGAAAAATTCAAAAAAAAAATGCATTGTAATATAAGATTTTCTGCTTATCTTTTAAAATTGATGAAGCTTTGCCTATTACCCTTTAGAGCTTTTGTATTTCAATTCTTGCTCAATATCATGTCTAGTTCTTTGACTTGCTAGAATTATCATGCTTTTACATGTGTAGCTAAGTCTTTGCTATATGAGCTAGAACCTTTTAAACAACTCAAACTAAGAAATTGCAATTTGTGGATGTTTTAGCGAGTTGCGTAATTAGTGCTCCTCTTGTGACATTGGCCCTGTCAGAATTGCTCTGTTAGCTCTTTGATCTAAAATTGACCATTACTTGAGCTTTTGTGTTCTTGAGATTCTAAAACTGCTCTTGTGAAAAATGAAAATCAAGATTGTCTTATGCTTAAATTGTGCCAAACTATTCTTACGAGGCCGCTTGTCAAATGACATGAACTTGGAGATAGTTTGATGAACGAACGATCTCATGGGGACCGCTTGTCGAAATGACATGAACCTCAAGATTTGTCGCCCTGGTAGAAGCTTAGAAAGAGTTTGTGGATGGCTCCTAGTCCAGGATCTTCTTTACTAAGATATACCTTTAATCAACTTTTGGTCGAAGCTTAGGATGAGTTTGTGGATGGCTCCTAGTCCGTGATCTTGTCACTAAGTTAGATCATTAGTCAACTTCAATATTCAATGCAAATGAGAAAATGTTGACAAATGGGCGTTTACAAAATATTGAGCAAAATGATTCAATACGGGACTTGATTGACTCTTCTTGTGGTCTTTGTTAGATTTTTGATCTCACTTTGACAGCTTTGACATGGCCAATTTCACTTTAGGATCCTGTTGATGAACTTGTTTGAATTTGAAGCGTTGCTTAAATTGATAAAATCTAATGCTTTACTTTTGAGCCTTTGTGCTTAGCTTTGATATATATGTCTTACCATGATCTTGCTAGCGTTGTCGGGCTTGATATCTTTGTTTGTGCAATATTAGAGAAACTACATTGTTCTTTTGGGTAATCTCCAAAGCTTCTTATCAAAAATTGAAAATACAAAAATTGAAGCCACTCCATTGCACTTCATGCATATTCCTCTTTATGCTTCTTTTGTTTACGCTTCTTTCTTTATTCTCTATTTGTTATTCTGGATGAGAGGAAGGCATGATTCCTTGATGAATCCATTGTCAAAGGGGAGAAGATGTGTTAAATGAAAAGATATTTCTTTGGGAGAAGATGTGTAATATTTCTTTGCTACTCTTATTTGGAGAAGATGTGTTAATGAGAAGATTGGGGAGAAGTTTATACAAAGGGAGAAACTGAAAATTTGGAATTTGATGATCATAGTGAGGGGAGTTCTTGAGTTGCATTCTTATTGTCTTATTGAATATTCGAACTTGAATTGCATTCTTTTATACTCACAATGATCATAGGTCAATTGAACAATTGTTCTTTCATATGGACCTCATGTGAGAATTTTGACCCTTTTAAAATCAAAGTTTTATGCTTTCTTTTGCCTTGTCTTACATGCCCATACTATTCGATGCCGGCTTGGTCATGTTCATTGCTTTTTCTTGCTTATGGACCAAGTTGTGCCTTTGTGCTAAAATATGAGTAAACTCGTTTTCAAACCTCTTACTTACATTTTTGGATAATTGCCAATGTGTTCATCAAGGGGAGATTGTGGATTTCATGGGGATATTCTCGGATCTTAGGATGATGTGAAAATTGGCAATGGCGTTTACGGTTTGTCGTTTCACGTTTTCGACAAAGTTCTGAGCTTCGCTTGCTCGGGCGGTCCGACCGGTCCTTGCACGGTGGTCCGACCGGTCCCATATCGGTCGGACCGCCATCTGGGCGGTCGGACCGCGATGACCAAAAGTGTTCAAATCGAGTGGGCCAAAAATAGGTGTTGTAGACAAGTAAGGGATCCCAATGCACTTGGTCTCATGATTTTTGGAGCCTCGGTGAAAAGTTCTATTGGTTTAAAGTTTCCGAAGGTTTGGATTTTGGGAGCTTGAATTTCGCTAAGTCTAAGGCGGTCCGACCGCTCACGAGGAGCGGTCCGACCGCCATGAAGGTCTCGACCGGTTCACCGGGCGGTCGGGCCGTGAACTTCTTGAACGTCGGCCAACCGTGGCGATGTTGTTTTGTTAGATCAAAGTCATTGGTTTCATGGCATATGATTTGCATGATGCATGTTTTGACTAACATGGGTCAAGTTGTGAAGAACTTGTTCCCGAATCGTGTTTTCTTATGCGTGGTTGTGCGGTAGCTTGGTGGTCAACGACGGTCAACGGCGAGGAGAATCGGGACTAGACTTGAAGAGTTAAGGTCCGAGCGATCGGCGATGCGGGTGAGGTCAACAACTCAAGCGTGACACAAGATGGACAAGGGTGACCTATTGGCGAATCCATGATGCATGGTGAAGCGGTTTAGGTCAAAAGGTTAAAGACGGCGCTTTGCGAAGCGTGCGTGTGTGACCCGCTTGTTAGTGGGCCTTAACGGAGCCCAATTAAGTCAAACCCTAAGAGTTTTAGGCCTCCACTATAAATAGGAGGAGATGGTGGCTGCACTTTGTCTCTCTCTCGCCTTTTGATGTTTCAAAACCCTAATTGTCTTTAGGGAGTTGAGGTGGAGGCTAGGGCTCTTGATGGTTTGTGGTGAATTCGTGATCCTTGATTGTCTCATGATCCATGATGGTGTGGATGTAATCCAAAGATCAACCACGAAATCAATCTATGCAAGATCGGTTCAGAGATCGCCGGTCCGATCGCCCATCACCACCGGTCCGATCCGATTTGGGCGGTCCGACCGCCAAGATATAACAATGGTCCGACCGCCTTGCGACAATCGGTCCAACCGGTTCACTCAGAGGTCGGACCGCCAAGATGCTTGTGTTGCTTTGATTCTTGTTGATTATTGTCGCATTGCTTAGGGGTTTTATTGGATTCAATACTAGTCTTCCATTATCTTGGTATATTGATCTTCATAGCTTTCTAATAGCTACTGGAGTGAAATTGTATTGAGTTCATAATTTGTGAAAAAGTGAGCGTGCTCCTATTCACCCCCCCCTCTAGTCGCCGTTACGGTCCAACATAGCTGCAGGAAAAACAATGCATACAGTGTAAAGACTTACCTTTCTCTCATCAAAATGGAAAAAATTCTTTTATTTATCCGGTCGACTTGTGAATTTATGTGTTACCTAGCCCCCGACTGTTATATAGTAGAAGATCTTTACTATATAATAGTGCTACCTGAGGCCAAGAGTATAAATCCAAATTTCAACCATTACTTGTAAGTATGTACTGATCGGTAAAAAACTGATCGTGATAATACTAGGAAACCTCTATGGTCGGAACCGTGTAGGTTTTGGCTAGTTATAAATCTGTTTTTAATGATCGAAGTACTTTACTAAGACAACATATGGTCGGAAAAAATAAAGAATTCTCCTTGATAAGAGGAAAAAACATGAAGAACATATGTTAAAAAGGAGACATGTGGTTTTACTTCTATGCGATGCTCAATACTGGTCGGAATGAACCTAGCTAGGAAATAAAGGTATAAACTATATTTCGCAAGACGTGCTCATGCTCGTAGTTCGACTGGCAGCGAGGATCGTAGGAAAGAGTCCGTCGCTAGGAAGTTCCTTCCAGTGGGCAGAACCACGTGCGAAAAAGGAGAGACTTCGACTAGGAGGTTTTCCGTGTCCCGACCAGTAGCCAAACAAGAGTAGAACAGAATTTTGAAACATAGACTATATACTTTATACTCCAGAGCATATGAACCGCAGTCGACCAGGATTAGGCATCGTCATATAAATAACATCACCCGCTACTCCAAAATTAATTATTCAATTTAGAGGAATTTAATTGAAAAGAAATAAAGAAAAGATTAAACAAAGAACTTACGCAATTGGTCAATGTTCCATGAATTTGACAAAACCCTGCCGTCTGACATGGCTAATCGTACTGAGCCTGGTCGGGTAACTTCGACCACAGTGTAAGGACCTTCCCATTTAGGGGAAAGCTTATTGCGCCCTGCTTGGCTCTGAATTTTTCTGAGAACCAGATCACCTACAGATAGGTTGCGAGGTTGCACCTTACGATTGTAGTACCTTCGCATGGCTTGTTGGTAGATTGCCGAACGAATCAAGGCTTGGTTCCGTCGTTCTTCAAGGAAATTGATATCGTCGAGTCGATGTTCTTCCTGATTGCTTAAGTTAAAACAATCAGTGCGAGCAGAGCCAATTTTCAATTCTGGAGGAAGCATAGCTTCGGCCCCATAAACCAAAAAGAAAGGTGTTTCACCGGTCGCACGACTGGTCGTGGTCCGGACAGCCCATAAAACAGAAGGAAGTTCTTGAACCCAAGTCCCTGACCGTTTTATTAACTGGTCGAATACTCGGCGTTTTATCCCCTGTATTAGGATACCATTGGCACGCTCGACTGCTCCATTGCTCTGTGGATGAGCCACAGAAGCGAAATGGATTTTGATTCCTAGTTCTTCGCAGAATTCCTGGAAATTGCTGCTTGAGAACTGGGTACCGTTATCAGTGATGATACGACTGGGTACACCAAATCGTGTAATCACTTTTTTTATTATGAACCTCTTAGCGGCTTCAGTTGTAACTTTTACAACTGGCTCGGCTTCGATCCATTTTGTAAACGTGTCAATCATGACGAACAGAATTGAAGCCCGGTGCTCTTGGGAATGGTCCCGTAATGTCCAAATTCCCCAGGTTGCAAAAGGCCAAGAAAGAGGATTGTTTGCAAAGCTTGTGCCGTTGATGTACTTGTCGGCTATGAAATCGACATTGTGCGCGCTTCGTCACGAGCTCTTTTGCATCATGAAGGGCGCTTGGCGATAGTATCCTTGCACAAGGCCTTACCACCAAGGTTACAGAGGAATGATGTGCTCCACGACTCCTTCATGAATTTCGTAAGCAACTTAATGCCACCGATTGAGATATGCATCTCATCAACACTCCATGAGATCCTCGCTTATACAAGGTACGTTCGATTAGAGTGTATGATTTGGCCTTTCGTGCTATCTGATCGACCTCGCATCATCTTCGTGAATTAGGTCATCTTGAAGATAATTGTAGATCGACGTCATCCGCTCTCTACCTTGATCGTCACCGATCGTGGAGCATCTAAGTTATCGAGTCAATAGGATTGACATGATGTAAACTATCGATGTTCTCGGAATGCTCGACCACCGAGGGTGAATCGAGTTGCTCGAGAAAAACTCCGCGGAGACGGTTGACCTAGTAGAGGCCATCCGTGCCAACCGATCCGCTAGAAAGTTCTCCTTTCTAGGAATATGTTGGATCTGAAACCGAAGAAGTGCTTTTCAATTTCCGTACTTCCGCGGATAGGAAGACATCTTGGTACTCGAGCATTGGTACTCTTTCCTACTTGATTCGCTACTAGTTGAGAATCGCCTTCACTAGCAATTTGCGAATCCCGAGCGAACGAGTCGCTCAAGTCCCGCCAAAGAAACCTTCGTACTCGCCACATTGTTTGTAGCGGAAAGTTAAACCGACGGCAT
The DNA here is from genome assembly GCA_036346395.1 of Hsuehochloa calcarea. NCBI lineage: Eukaryota > Viridiplantae > Streptophyta > Magnoliopsida > Poales > Poaceae > Hsuehochloa > Hsuehochloa calcarea. Next base: position 4,581,109 of record CM070597.1, read on the forward strand.
ACTTGATGTGTTCGCGGTAGGGATATCAAGACGACTCTGACCCGATCCTTTAAGCATTAAGGAACCGTCAAAGTACATGGTCCACTCGTCGTGGCGCTTGTACTCAGGTCCCTGCTTAGATTCCGAGTTTGTCCACTCGGCAATGAATTCTGCTATTGCCTGAGACTTTATAGCTGTTCGTGAGATGAAATGGAGGTCGAACGTCCCTAGTTCCACCGCCCATTTTGATATTCGTCCTGATGATTCCCTATTTCCAAGGACTTGACCTAAGGGATATCCAGTAGGTACGACCACTTTGTGGGCCTGAAAGTAATGCCTTAGTTTCCTTGAAGCCATAACGAGACTATAAAGCAACTTTTGTACACATGGATATTTTTCCTTTGGCCCATGTAAGACTTAAACTACGTAATATACCGGTCGTTGGGCGTTTTCACGGTCTCGACGACCACACACCGACGACTTGTGGCGTTGCGACTCGTAAATCAACAGTGTTTCCCCTGGTCTTGGAGAGACTAGGACCGGGGCACTCGTAAGGTACTCTTTGAGTTTTTCAAAGGCATTGTTCGCTTCTGTCGTCCACTCGAAACTTCCATGTTTCCGAAGAAGTTTAAAGAAAGGTAGTCTCTTTTCCCCTAACCTGGCTATGAAACGACTTAGCGCTGCCATACAACCAGTTAGCTTCTGGACTTCCTTCTTCGTGGTCGGGGGGCGCATCTGATGGATGGCCGATATCTTTCTTTGGGTTTGCCTCGATACCTCTAGCGAAAACTAAGAAACCGAGCACTTTCCAAATGAAACCCCAACACACACTTCTCCGATTCAACTTGAGGTTATGTCTTCTCAAGTTATTGAAAGTCTCTTTAAGGTCAAGCATATGATCGCCGGAGTTGACACTTTTTACTACCAAGTCATCAACGTAGGCTTCCAAATATCGACCTATTTGTGGGCTGAAGGTTTTCTGCATTAATCTTTGAAAAGCGGCACCAGCATTTTTGAGACCAAAGGGCATCTTTACATAACAGTAAGTGCCAAATGGAGTGATGAAGGAAGTTTTCTCTTCATCTTCTTTACTCATACTAATCTGGTGGTACCCTGAGTAGGCATCTAAAAAACTTAATAACTCACGCCGGAGGTAGAGTCTACAAGTTGATCAATGCGAGGAAGGGAAAATCGCCCTTCTGGACAAGCTTTATTAAGATCTGTGAAGTCTATACACATCCTCCATTTCCCATTACTCTTCCTAACCATTACGAGATTAGCGAGCCACCGAGGGTGATGTACTTCACGAATAAATCCAAACCTTTAAGAGCTTGTCAATCTCGGTCGATGGCGTCCTTCCGGTCGGTGCGAAACGCCCGAGCTTCGCTTGACCGGATGTTTGTCGCCGAGCGCTAGCTTTGTGCTCGATCACCTCCACAGGGACTCGGGCATGTCGGATGGTTGCCATGCGAATACATCCTTGTTTGCTCGGAGGAAGGAGACGAGCGACTCTTCCTATTTAGGATTGAGTCCTCGCTCCGATCAACCTTTGGTGAGGATCCACCATCATTGCTTGACATGGCGTTCCTCAAGAAGCGCCTTTGTCGAGTAGAACCTCTTTAGTCCGGTCGATGGTTTGGGCGTTATCTTGGAGTCCAGGTGCTTGACCGCATGCATGATTAGTCGAAATTTACGGTCGGTAGCTCATCGACCGCTTCTAAAGACCTTCGATCACATGCGTATGCCATTTTGCGATCTCCACGAACCATGATCACACCTTTCGGTCTGGCATTTTCAAACTTTGATACCGTGAGTGCGTGGCTATCAAGAATTTTGCTAACGCCGACGACCAAGAATTCCATTATATGCGTTTTCGAAATCAACCACGTCAAATGAAATCTTTTCCGTTCGGAAGTTATCAGGACTTCCAAACGTAACCGGTAAGGATACTTGTCCTATCGGTTTGGCAGTAGAACCAGGAACTATGCCATGAAAGGCGTATTTCACCGGTTTTACTTTTGATCTGGGAACCTGCATATCTTCTAAAGCTCCCGAAAATAAGATATTTAAAGAGCTACCACCGTCTATCAAAACTCGATTGACTTTGCAATTATTAATAGTAGGTTCTACGATAATAGGGAACCTACCTGGTCGAGTTGATGAGACGAGGCAATCTTCTTTGCTGAAGGAGATCACGGTATCCGACCACCTTGATGGTTTGATGATGATCGAAGGTTCCGATAGGTTGACCTCTCGCTCCATGGCTTTCAGATGACGGCGTGAGTCGTATGAAGAAGAACCTCCGAAGATCATATTGACCGTGCGCTGAGGCTCCTGGTACTCCATCTCTTCGTCGCCATCCTTGTCCTTTTTGGAACTTGTTTCCCCCAACTCCTGGATTGCGGGAAGTGGGCCTTTACCTGCATAGAAATCCTCCAACTTCTTTTGCCAAACACGACAAAGCGCAAGTCATGCCTCGCTCTGTTGGTGAAGTGGACACCACTTCTTGCCTTTATTATGGCCATCGGTCGGAACTTTGGCTTTGCCCGGCCGGTATAGTCCTTCTTACCCTTGAACGGTTTATCCGGAACCGCTAGGACTTCTTTGGTGCCCGTTTTGCGGTGCTTCTTCTTCTTGAAACCTTCTTGGGATTCTTTTCGACTTCTCAAGGCGAGTTGAGGATTTTCTCTTTCGATCAATGGCTTGATCCATTCAACCGCCTCACTAGCGGCGCATACTTATCGACCATGTCAAAGAGTCCGGCGGTTGTTCGTGGAGGATTCATAGCGATGTCCTCCGTAAACCGCCGATTCCTTAAACTCGCCTTGAATGCCCGAATCACGTAAGATTCTCGCAATTTACGAATAGAATTTGAACTGGTGAACCTCTTGATGTCTTGACGGAGAGTTTCCTTTGGTTCTTGCCGAGTTCGATGGAGATCATCCTCCTTTCGATGCGATCGTCGCACCACGAAATTCACAATCAACGATCGCGAGTCGTTCCCAAGTATAAATAGATCGACCGGTTGGTTAAGCAACCAAGACCGGCCGATCCTTCCAGAACCGTGGGAAAATAATTAGCCATCACGTTTTGATCACCACCAGCTGCTCTGATGGCAGTGGTGTATATCTGGAGAAACTCTAATGGATTTTGAGATCCATCGAATTTATCCAAGTTGGCGTGTCGAACCCATTAGGCCAACGCATGACTTGGAGCCCCGAGAAAAGGCTCGACAACACATGAATCGATTCATAGCGCCTTCTTGGAAAAGGTGCCGGATTAGGATCGATGGGAGATCGGTTTCTTCTATTTGAACGCCGAGGCTCGTCGTCCGATCCGATCGTGGGCGTTATCATGACGCCTTTGACCATTAGCATGGTTCAGATGATGACGGAGATCATCTGGGCCAATCAGGTGCTCTCCTTGGCTAGGGGAAGAGGCCGTTGTTCGAAACAACCTTCTTCCTTCATGACCTACTGGTCGGAATCGCCGAGGAGGTCTAGGTACCGGTGGATGACCATGCTGCCCTCTACTGAGGGAGGAGCGTTGAGATGAAGTCACCGTTAGACTTTGCGACATCCCTTGCCCCCTGCACGCTTCCGTGCGCTGCACGGTTCGTTGAAGAATTTCCGATACCTGCTCCACCAATTGGGTAAAGCCCGGAGCTTCAGCCAGAACAGGGTCAGTATTATTAAGAATATTTTGGATACGACACAAGTTCGAATCGTGCAGAAGGTCTCAGAGGATTCATCGAAGATGTTGGTGTTCGGAGACCCGAAGTTCCTCTGGACCTTTGGCCTAACCCCGTCATGCCTGTCATCCTTGGTGGGGCTGCACCACGCGTATTAGCTGATGGACGTCCATCAGCTCCGTTGCCTCCGGTAGGTGGTGCTTGATTGCCCGCGCCATCTCCATTAGCAGGTGGTGGCGAGGCAGGGTGTGCAGGACTGCGAGTGGCATCACGATCAGCATTTCCGATCGTGTTGACCTCATGCTTCCAGCAACGATCTTCTGAGGAGCTTCCACTGTGACTAATGGAGAACTTCTCAGTGCTTCTACCAGAGACTTCCACGACGGAGACCGGTCGGAGATGAGAACCTCCGGAGGTCTTGGCGGGGCTCGGCGATTCGGCGGATTGCCGATCGGATCTCGAGTCTTATCGTCCTCACTCGGCCCATTACCGTGAGGGTCTCATCGACACCGCTACGGATGCCGGTTGGTCCTCGAATTTCCAGAGGTCATGGTGAATACCGCCGACCATGATTGTGTCAAGGGTATATTGACCCTCGGGTTGTGGGGCTGAGCCCATTACCGGTGATTGTCTCATCAACAGTGTTTCCCCCGGTCTTGGAAAAACATTCGGACGTCCCGAACTGATCGGAATAACCCGTTCCTCAGAAAGCGCCTCTTGGCGCAACGGTGTATCTTCATCCATCCGCTCAAGTTCATTGTCGCCGCCGACGCAAGTAACCATCGGAGGAGGACGAAGATTCCCCATGTTGCATGGCTTGGATGCAGGCTTCCATGTCAAGGTTGGAGTAGTCATCCAAGTCGAACCAGTTTTCTTCATCCCAAGTTCCTGCCATACTTGTAGTTACGAAAATGGAGAAAGCGGATGAGTTGAACAAAGAACCTTCTTCCGAAGTTTTGCACTATCTTCCCCACGGACGGCGCCAGCTGTCGACGATTAAATCGCCGATCTTATGAACATATAAATGAAAAGAGGAAAAATGTGCGTGACTTCAGGGAGTGGATCTGACTTGCTCTTTATTGCTATGAACTCACGATTACAAACACAGAGAGTATCTAAAAACACAACACTTTGCTAAGTCTTGCTTGATGTCTTCGTCTCTCTCGATGTTACGTGTTCTGTCTGTCTCGTTGTCCCTCTTAAATACTTGATGAAGCGGTGGCAGTTATCCCACGAAGAGACATCCGTTGAGGAGCGACGCGTCAGGTCGGGAAGAGATGGCGCTTGATTCGCGGTTCTACTAACTGCAGAGGCAGTTGGTGAAGATGTCAACTGTTTGGCGGTTAATGATTTAGGAGACGTTAATTCATCAACCGTGATAGTGTTATAATTATGTGGAATATGAAACACGTGATTCATTTATCACATAGTGAGTGGCGTGGTCGGAGACTCGACCCAGACGCCTGTTCATAGCTTAACGAGCACTTACCTGGTCGTGGACTAGGTTTGAGACTTAGTCCGACCAGGGTATTTATTATATAACTTCCGTAATACCTTCGACCAGTTAGGTCGGTGGTTTTAGAAGTTACGACCACGAAGACGTATGGTCTTTATCATTGTCGGTGTATTAGAACCGATCTTACGTAAATATTATTTGATTCGGGGGGTCTCCTAAAGATGAAATCACGCAGAGTGGTTGACACGGGATGTTTAGACAGGTTCAGGCCTTCTCCGGAGAGAATAATAACCCTAATCCTGTGTGGTGTGGTATTCTTGATAATCAAGTAAGAAGCTAAGACTATTACAGAGAATAGAACTTGTATTTCCACTTCCTCCGCTCCCTTTGTTCTGTCTCCCTGATGCCCTTATATAGTCGTGAAGGAGTAGCCGTTTTGTCCTGCGGAAGAGGCGCCTTAATTGAGCCAGTAATGGGCGCATGATGGCAGTAATTACCGGCGCATTAGCTTCTCCACGCCGTCTGGCAATTATCATTCAAAGATAATGGGGTATTTAAGCACTATTACTACGCGGAATAGTAGTGCGTGCAGACCGTTCGGATTCTTTAATCAATTGGACCCACTTGCCTGTAGGTTTGATTATAAGGTGGTCGTGGTTTGCCTGGTCGTAGGAGAACTTACGACCAGGTAGTAATCGTAAAAGGTCTTACGACTATGTAGTGATCGTAGAAAGACTTACGACCATGTAATAGTCGTAGAAAGACTTACGACCATGTAATGGTCGTAGAAAGACTTACGACTAGGTAGTAGTCGTAGTAAGACTTACGACTATGGGGGGTGATTGTAGAAGATCTTACAATCACTTGGTAGGCCTCTCCCTTATAAAAATAAGGGGTACTTCTGGAGACTATGTGACATCATATTTACCCATAATAAGAATTATAGATAATAGATAAAATGAGGATTATTAGATCCTCGTCATCTAGCCCCCCAGCTTCAAGTGAAAGTAACTTACTTGGGGAAGTATTCTCAAATGGACTTGCGACTATGAAAAATGTCGTAGAACCATAGTCGAAGGAAAAACTCTTCGACACTTGAGTATTACTTTGACCAGTAGTTTGCTTGGTCAGAAAGGTTGCTTACAGTATCGAGAAAGTCATAAAACCTCTACAATTGTGTAGTGGTCGTAGTCGAGCGATCGGAGAAAAACCCTTCCGATCGATACTTCCTTCTACGTAAAGACTTGGTCAAGAAAGTGATTTTGCTTGGAGGTGACAAAACTAACCTAACTTTCTGAGCAGACCGTGCGGGAATTGCAAGCGAATTCCACGGATCTGTTGATAAAGCGGTTCCGGCGATTGCAATCGTGAAGATTGCTTACGACTATTAAAAAGTCGTAAAAACCCCTACGACCGTCTGATGGTCATAGTAGGGGAATCGGAGAAAAAACCCTTCCGATTGATACTTCATTCGACTAGAAAGACTTTGGTCAAGAAAGTAATTTTACTTGGGGGTGTCAATATGCACCTTACTAATTTTACTTGCTTTACAGAAAGTAGGCATGGAAAATCGTCAGGACGACGAAGAAGTCGTACTGATGACTATTGGCGCTGGGTTGTCGAAAGACAAAGGCTCGGCTCCTCCCTCCAAGAGACGTCGACTTGTAAAATATGCCGACAAAGGGGGAGCAAGCTCAAGCTCTGGTCTTTCGACCAGACCCTCTACAAAACTGCGGCATTGTAGTCATATATCTGAAGCCGAGGCCGCGACCATCAGGCCGAGGAGGTTGAGCGCACCGGATCTCTTAAGCGCAAACTTCGCAAGGCTAAGGTACCCTTCTGTTATGACAAAGAATCTTTCGCAGTTTCTGCCACTCCTAGTTTTGTTAGGCAACTGGAAAAGGAGAATTGGAAAGATTTTGTGTCTTTTATGAAGAACGATCTTTGCATCGGCTACAACTCGCAATCGAGGGCGTTGTCTTTGCTCTTGGAATGGTCGAGGCCGATCTCGGCCATCCAGAGAATCGAGAAACCGAGCTCGGTTCTGTCCAAACTCTGACGACGTGTGGTCGTAGCTGAGCCGATTGTTGAACCTCGACCCGGGCGTGGTCGTGGAGAAGAAGAGGTCCTCCGTTGGGAGGATTGCCCCAAAATTCTGGTAAAGACCGAGTGCGGTATGTGAAATTTACTAAAGTGTAAGAACGACATTTACCTTTTTCTTTTCACAACTTCGATTTGCTTTTCTTTATTTGGTCGACTTCTTGGTCCCCGGAATGCTTCCGCTGAGAAGTCCATTGCCATCCTTCACCATCGAGGAGGTGGCAATGGAGGTGGTCAACATCACCCTTGGCCCAGGTGGCCGATAAAGTCGAGACTCCCAGAGTGACTCCCACATCTGCTGAAATCGTAGCTACGACCCTTGAAGTAGCGGCTGTTACTGTTGAGGTGGCCGCTACGACTGCTGAGGTCGTAGAAACAACAGGGGCAGCTGTGGAAGCCTCTGGTCAAGGCGGTGACCAGCTTGTGCACCGCTCTGGGAAGGAAATTGTAGGAGGCGTTCCTTCCCCTACCCAAAGAGAAGTTACAGAACCAGAAGGAGAAAATTTCAACTTCTGTGGTGACTTCTTTGGGCCTGCCTCCGTCGTAGGGTCTTCTGCTTACAGATCTCGTGACCGAGTCCCCCATCCCAAAGATATTCCCAATACGGAGAATACTTTTGATAACGAGCGCCTCGAGAAGGTGTGGTGGGACAAAGTCGCGAGGATAGATAAGCTGCAGAACCCGGACCTTGTATATTCGATGTTTGCTAGGACGACTATGAATGTAAGTATCTTCAAAATACTTATATATGTGACTTTCCTTCTCTTCTCACTGTTTTCTTTTTGCAGAAAGCTCTGGAGCAAATTGCTGTTGTCGGTGAGTACCATCGACAACTTTTAGAGCTAAGACAGGAGAAAGAACTACTCTGTGCAGAGGCAGAGAGATGGTAAGTCACTTATCATTCATAATTGTTTTCGACTTAAATACTCGTATAATGTTTTACGAGAATAATCATGGAAAAACTCATTACAAAGTACTAGTCGTAAAAAGCTTACGACTACTTACGACCAGGTAGTGGTCGTAGAAAGACTTACAACCATGTCGTAGTCGTAGAAAAACTTACGACTGGGTCAGTGGTTGTAGAAGTACTTACAACCATTCGGCTGATGTTTATCTTCGTTCCTGTTCTTTGTAGGTTAAACGTTGATACGAAGACCTTAGTGACTCACTCGACTATGAAAAGAAGAGTCGAGGAGGCTAAGGAACAAGTATTAGTCCTCTCGGATAGACTTGAGACTGTCTCTGCATCTAAAAGATTGCGAGAAAAAATAAACATAAGTTACGAACTTAAGACTGCTTTTGATCTTTAACCTTTACCCGACTCTAATTTCTTCTCCAGATAAAGAAAAAGAGATGCGGAAGCTCCAGACCGAAGTTCAAGAAAAAGCTTTGGTCATTCAGGAGTTTTCCCGTATTACCACGAATAAGGATCAAGAGCTCGAGGGTCTTAGAACTCAATTAACAGGTAAGTAATTCTTTACCTGTTATCCTTTTGAGTATTTTCCTTTTCTAATGCCAATTTCTTGTTCGAAATTGTTGTCCAATTGAGAAGCCTCGAGGTGAAATCCAAGAAAACCTTGATCTACAATGAGTCCATCCGCATCGCTAAGATGAATCTGAGAGGACATCGAGCATGGGAGAAAAAGCACTGTGAAACCATTGCTTCCCATCGAGAAGAGGTTAAGCTGGATTCTCAATTAGTAGGTAAGAAATGCTTTTACCTATAATTATCTTTGTGTTATCTTCCTCCAGAAGTTTATTTTCGTTTAACCGATTTTATTCTTTTCAGAACAAGTGGTCGAAAACAAGAAACTTCGCGAGGCTTCGACTTGTACCCAACAGGAGATGGAGTCGATGAAGACTAGTCTTCAAGGCAACATCACTGTGGATATCGTGAGGATATATGCACGATCTCAGGATGATGAGTCAATTGGCAATGGCGTTATTGGTTTGCTAAATCTCGCGTTTTCGGGTTTGCTCCAAGGTTTGTCGAGCCATTTGGCGGTCGACCGGTTGTCTTGGGCGGTCGATCCGCCCGTGGAGCAGTCCGACCGGCCATGGTGGCCGGTCCGACCGCCACATTGAAATTTTGGTTTTTGGAGCTGGGCCAAAAATAGGTTATGTAGGCAAGTGAGGGGAGTCTCCTGGATGTGGTCCCATCATTTTTGGAGCTCCCAGTCAAAAGTTCTATTCGTTTGAAATTTCGAAGGTTTGAATTTCGTTTGAATTTGACTAAGTCCTTTGGACCGTCCGACCGCCGTTGTGGGAGCGGTCCGATCAAGCATGAATCGGTCGGACCGCCCTGTAAGGCTCGAATCGACCGACGATCACTGGAGGTGAGCCAAGTGTTGCATTGAGTTTGTTACGAGTGTGTTATTATATGAACTTCAATGCTCTATTGATGTATATTGCATTGCGGAACTAACGTGGGTCAAGTTGTGAAGAACTTGTTCCGGAAGCGGTTTGTTTGTCTATTGTCAGCGCGGTGGCTTGCGTGTCAGCGGCGTCAGCGGTGAGTGGATCGGGACTACGCTTGGGGAGCCGAGGTCGAGCGATCATGGATCTGCGGTGAGGTCGTGTGACTCAAGCATGGTGCGAAATGGACAAGATGGATCGAGCGGGTGGTTCAAGCATACCGTTGGATCGGCGGTGCGGATATCGGTCGCGAGTCTCGGGAGGTTCCGATGGGATTGGACAAGAGAGGCTTGGCGTCGATGAGAACCGATCAACCTACACGTGGTGAAGCAAAGCGATTGCTTCAAGAGTTATTGTGTGTGGGTCCCATGTGTAAGAGACCCAAAAGGAAACCCTAGCTCTCTAGTATAAATAGGAAGGGGAGAGGTGGAAAACAAAGGCTAAGCATTCATTTAGCCCCCTTCTTCCTTTTTCTAGGGTTTGGAGGAGAGGAGAGGAGAACTAGGGTTTGGAGTGTGCTCCTTGTTGAGCTCTTACCCTCCTTGGTGGGGAGGCTTTGTAAGCATCTATTGTGAGTGGACAATCTTGTGATGCTTAATTGAAAGATCAATTGCTCCCTTTGTGTTCTTCTCTCTTTTGGATGTTTTTGGTGCTTCCTTGATTCAAAGGTTCATACTTGGTCTCTTGGCCTACTTTATCTTGCTTTGATGTGTGGGATTACTCCTAGAGTCATCTAGATCATCAAACCCCCACAAGCAAGTCTTGAATCAAGATTTTCTCACTTCTAGGGTTTGTGCACCTCTTTGGTAAAATCACAAGAGATCGATTCTGCGAAGTGGATCTGACTGATCGTCGCTAAAAATAGGTCTCTAATATCATTAGGGAGGTGTACTAGAAATTTGGTCAAGTTTTATTGGTTGAATCAAAAGTTGGATCAAATTTCGTTTTGGATTTGGGTGGAGTTTTTCAAGATCTTGGACTCTACCGGTCCGATCGCCTTTCAACGGCGGTTCGACCGCCTGTGTATTCGAGCCATTTGGTTTGCGGGTCGAACCCACATCCCACCGGTCCGACCATTGGTTAGTTGCCGGTCGGATCATTTGCTTGACCGTCGGTCCGACCGCCCGTGGTAGCCGGGCCGGACCGCCTGCGTGCCGATGAAGAACATTGAGTTCTTTTCTCCTTTTGTGTCGTGTGCTTGAGGGTTTATCAAATTCAACACAAGGCTTCCGTTGTGTGCTCATTTGAACTTCTTAGCTTTCATAGCTAAAGGAGTAAAGTTCGTGTTGGTTTTGATTTAGGCGAGAAAGTTTTGAAAGCGCCTATTCACCCCCTAGTCGCCTTCCGGTCCTACAAGTGGTATCGAGCCGGTTAGCTCTTTTCTATAGATCTTAACCGGTCTTTGGAGCTATGGCGATGACAAGTACTCAACCAAGCCACACATTTTTGAGGAGTTGACTTTGCATCTTTGGAAGGCTCGTATGCAAGCATATATCGAGGCTCAAGGGCACACTATTTGGCTAAAGGTGAAAAACCCTTATGTCGTGCACCGATGACGATACGATCACTCGGATGTGGAGGCCAACAAAGAAGGCTCGAATTATTTGATCCAAGGCCTTAGTCGATCCGAGTTTGAGCGTGTTGCTCACTTGCGGTGCGCTCACGAGATCTCGCGGACACTTTGTGATTATCACGAAGGGTCCACTGCGATCAAGGAAGTGAGACGTAACCACTCAAAAGGTTTACTCGAAGATCGAACAAAGGCCTGGTGAGTCTTTGGATGAGCTGTGGGGAAGATTCTCTAAAATTCTTCATGATCTCCGCGCTGTTGACTTGGTATTTTCTGAGTCTGAAAATGCACGCCAGCTTCTGGGTGCTCTTGATGTGAAGGTCTGGGGTATGAAGATCACTTCCATCAATGACAACATCACATGAGTGAGCTTACCATGGATAAGCTCTACTCGAGGTTGAAGACGCATGAGATTGACTTTATCTCGCGTCTCCCCAAGACAGAGTCGATGGCTTTAGTGGTCGACAAATCCAAGGGTTGCTCTTCTGATTCTCTTGATTGTAGCTCATCTGGCTTTTCATTATCTGCTTTACATTCTTTGAGTGATGAGCAACTTGAGAAATTGCCCGAGGATGACTTAGCCCTCCTTTCCACCAAATTCACAAGAGCGTACAACAAGGTGAGAAATAGGAGGAGGAGTGGACCTATCACGTGCTTGAATGTGGTGAGCCAAACCACATTCGCCTCCAGTGCCCCAAGCTAAAGGGCAAGGAGGAGAAGGAGACACGAAGACATCCCGGTGAGAGGGATGCAAAACCCAAGAAGACAAACTATCGAAAGTTTGTCGGTAGGTCCTGCCGCTCTTGAGAATGTAAATATGAGCGATGTGGACTCGGAAGCGGAGGACGACGAGAGTGATTCTCGTGGCAAGAAGAAGGCGCATGACTTCACCGCATGTGTTTCATGGCCAAGAACACCACGATAGCGACTCCTCCAACAATGAGGATCCTTTCAGATCCTCGATGAGGTATGCCCTTCTATTGTCGATATGAAAAGGGCTTTGGTGCTTCTTGAATGAAATTGCATAAGCAAGTAAAAATGATTAGGAAGCAGGACATTATGATTGATAATTTGAATCTTGAAGTTGTTAGCCTTAAATCTATCAATCCTGCTGATATTTGTGATTCCTGCACTAGCTTGCTTAAAGATTTGACAAGCTTGAAATCTGCTCATTCCTCTGTCACAAATCAACTAAAAGATGCTCTCGACGAACTAGAATCTTTCAAGTCTAGATCTGCTTGTTTAGATGTCATTCCTCTTGATGTGACTGCCATGGAAGCTATCCCTTTAACTTGCTCTAATTGCGCTTTGCTAGAATTAAAATTGGATAGTTCCTTAAAAGAATTGCAAAAGTTTGATGCTAGTCACACATGCTCTCATTGTAAGGATAATAGGATTAAGATGCAAGAGATGACAGAAACATTGATTTACTCTAGAGTTGCATCTTGTGAAAATTGTCCCAAGCTTACAATTGAGATTGAAGCCTTAAACAAGACCACTGGAAGAAAAGGCTAAAATTGAAAGATCCATGTCTTTTATTTGCTTCTAAAAGGTTATTGATTCTAACTCTTGTGTTTTGAATGTCAAGTTGAAACCATGGTTAGTCGATACAAGAGGCTTTTAGAGTCAAGTTTAAGGAGCGCTTGAGTAGGATTCAGAATCCTATTGTGTGTCTTGTGAGGCCTTCAAAGTGGAAGTGGCCCTTCTTAAGAGTAAGCGCAATGAGGTAATCAAGTCTAGCAAGTGTACTAGATGTGAGGAGTTAATGAAAGAGAATGATTACCTCAAGGTGACTCTTGAGAAATTTTCAAGTGGGAAAAGAAACTCAACATGATTCTTGATCAATCCAAGGTGAGCGTGAAAAATAGTGGTCTAGGTTTCAACCCCTAGAGCATTCCAAGAAAAACCCACCTAAGATTGCTAGAGTTGTGAAGAATGGTTTGTTTGAGCTAGAACCTCCTAAGCCATCCGGGTTGTTTTCAAATCCGGTGGTTTTGCTCAAACTCTTTACGGCAAGAAAGGTGCTTTCACTCATTCTCGCAGACACCCTCAAAGGTCCAATACCATTGCACCTTCTCGCAAGAAAGAAGGCCATACTTGTTGAGTTCTCCTTGGGAGAGCAAAACTTGAGAGAAAAGAGAGGATGAGCGTCCTAAGATCCATTAGAGGAGTCCCTTCTCGGATGTAGTCTCTAGAGCTAGGCACTGCTTATCGCACCACACATAGGCCTAGATTTGTAGAGAACTTTGTAGACTCTTTTGGTGGGTCTAGGCATGTTGGATTAGGACATCGTGAGGAGAGACACCTGTAGCACCTAGACAGGGGAGTATCGATCTTTTGGTAGATCGTTTGGAGAGGTCTAGGTGATTCTCATGTGCATCCTTATGATTTTGTTCCCGATCATGTTTCACTATTTCTCTCGCTGCTCCCGGACATCGTGCTTCTCGATCTTTGGATTCCTCGCTCATTTATCACTAACCCCAAGATCGAGGCACGGATGTTTTCGATTGTGCCTTTTAGGTCCGTCGTGCGAGGAAGGAGGACAAGTGGCTTGTTGACTCGGGTGTTCTCGACATATGACCGAGATTCTAGATGGTTCTCCTCCTCACACGTGCATCCGGCAATGAATTGATTACATTTGGGGATGCCTCTCTGGGACCGTGGATCGCAAATGGCACTCGCGCGTCAACGACAAGTTCATGCTAAAAGACGTCGCTTTGGTAAGTAAGTCGAGGTATAATCTTCTATCTGCTTCTCACCGCTTGATGAGGGTCTAGAAGTGAGGTTTAAGAGAGGTGAGTGTAGAGTTCTAGATTCCTCGGTGAGCTTGTTTTGAGATCTCCAGATTTGAGAAGATCTTACAGGCAAATTTCAAGATTTCTTCTTACTTTCGGTCCTAGGTGTCCAGTAGCCTCGATTCTCATGACCTTGTTTTGTGGTGTTGGACCGTAAAGGCGACTAGAGGGGGTGAATAGAGCACGCTCACTTTTTCACAAAATATGAATTCAACACAATTTCACTCCAATAGCTATGATGAAGCTATGAAGATCAATATATCAGTACAGCGGAAGACTAGTATTGAATCTAATTAAACCCCTAAGCAATGTAACAAAATCAACTAAGATTACCAAGACTCACAAAGACAGGTGATCGACCGTTATACTCAACCGGTCGGACCGATTGCCGCGATCGGCCGGCGTTATCTTTGGCGGTCGGACCGCTCAAAATCGGTCGACCGGTGATGACGGCGGTCCGACCGTGACTCGAACCGATCTACAACAAAAATCACCGATGACGAAGTTGCAATTAGGTGAAACTTTTGATTCTCAACTCCAATCTTTATGAAACTTTGCACACACCTTCTATATGCTATTGAGGACCTATTCCAATCGAATATTATGATAATTCTTGGAACGATCTTGAGCAATTGTCAATTGATTAACAGAAGGTCTAAAACCGGGCAAGAACGAAAACTTGATCCTAAAGCTTGTTCGTGAGAGATTGATGATCAAGATGATGCTAGATAGATTCACACATATCACAGCAAGCTAATTCACGTGAAAGAATCAATCACAAACTCGTGGATCAAAGAAAAACCCTAAAATCACGAAATTGAAAGCAAGAACGAAAATAGACTTATCTCAAGCAAACCTTGCATTGATTAAGAACGTGATCGTCATTGGATTACACCCACGCCATCATGGATCGGTGGTCAATCCAAGATCACGAAATTCTCCTCAAACCATAAAGAGCCCTAGCCTCCACCTCAACTCCCTAAGCCAATTAGGGTTTTGCAACAAAAGAGGCGAGAGAGAGAGAGCTTGGTGGTGCGCCACCACCTCCCCTATTTATAGTGGAGGCCTAGACTCCTAGGGTTTGACTCCATTGGGCTCCGTTAAGGCCCACTAACAAACGGGTCACACACGCACGCCGCAGCGCCGTCTTTAACCTTTTGACCTAAACCGCTTCACCATGCGTCATGGATTTGCCAATAGGTCACCCTTGTCCATCTTGTGTCACGCTTGAGTCGTTGACCTCACCCGCATCGTCAATCGCTCGACCTCAACTCTCCAAGTCTAGTCCCGATCTTCCTCGCCGTTGACCGTCGTTGACCACCAAGCAACCTGCACAACCATAGACAAGAAAACACGAATTCGGGAACAAGTTCTTCACAACTTGACCCATGTTAGTCAAAACATGCATCATGCAAATCATATGCCATGAAACCAATGACTTTGACCTAACAAAACAACATCGCCACGGTTGGCCGACGTTCAAGTAGTTCTGGCCCGACCGCTCGGGTGAGCCGGTCGGACGCTTTATGGCGGTCGGACCGCTCCCTGTGAGCCGGTCGACCGCCCCTTAGGACTTAGCCGAAATTCAAGCTCCCAAAATCCAAACCTTCGAAACTTTAAACCAATAGAACTTTTCACCGAGACTCAAAAATCATGAGACCAAGTGCATTGGGATCCCTTACTTGTCTACAACACCTATTTTTGGCCCACTCGATTTGAACACTTTGGTTATCGCCGGTCCGACCGCCCCACTGGCCGGTCCGACCGATTTGGGACCGGTCGGACACGTGCAAGGGCCGGTCGGACCGCCCCGAGCAAAGAAGCTCAGAACTTTGTCGAAAACGCGTGAAACGACAAACCGTAAACGCCATTGCCAATTGTCACATCATCCTAAGATCCGGAGCATATCCCCATGAAATCCACAATCTCCCCTTGATGAACACATTGGCAATTATCCGTAAAATGTAAGTAAGAGGTTTGAAAACGAGTTTACTCGCGGTTTTAGACAAAGGCACAACTTGGTCCATAAGCAAGAAAAAGCAATGAACATGACCAAGCTGGCATCAGAATAGTATAGGCATGTAAGACAAGGCAAAAGAAAGCATAAGAACTTTGATTTCCAGAAAAGGGTCAAAATTCTCACATGAGGTCCATATGAAAGAACAATTGTTCAATTGACCTATGATCATTGTGAGGATAAAAGAATGCAATTCAAGTTCAGAATATTCAATAAAACAATAAGAATGCAACTCAAGAACTCCCCCTCACTATGATCCTCGATTTTCAAAAACTTTTAACTTTTCAGTTACTCCCCCTTTGTTTAATCTTCTCCCCCAACAAAGAAATATCTTCTCATTAACACATCTTCTCCAAATAAACATAGCAAAGAAATATAACACATCTTCTCCCAAAGAAATATCTTCTCATTAATTAACATATCTTCTCCCCCTTTGACAATGGATTCATCAAGGAATCACGCCTTCCTCTCATCCAGAGATAACCAATAGATGATAAAGAGAGAAGCAGAAATAAAAGAAGCATAAACAGGAGTATGCATGAAGTGCAATGGAGTGGCTTCAATTTTTGTATTTTTCAATTTTTTGATAAGAAGCTTTGGAGATTACCCAAAAGAACAATGTAGTTTCTCTAATATTGCACAAACAGCATATCAAGCCTGACAACGCTAGTAAGATCATGGTAAGACATATATATCAAAGCTAAGCACAAAGGCTCAAAAGTAAAGCATTAGATTTTATCAATTTAAGCAACGCTTCAAATTCAGCAAGTTCATCAACAGGGATCCTAAAGTGAAATTGGCCATGTCAAACTGTCAAAGTGAGATCAAAAATCTAACAAAGACCACAGTAAGAGTCAATCAAGTCCCGTATTGAATCATTTTGCTCAATATTTTGTAAACGCCTATTTGTCAACATTTTTCTCATTTGCATTGAATATTGAAGTTGACTAATGATCTAACTTAGTGACAAGATCCTGGACTAGGAGCCATCCACAAACTCATCCTAAGCTTCGACCAAAAGTTGTTTAAAGGTATATCTTAGTAAAGAAGATCCTGGACTAGGAGCCATCCACAAACTCTTTCTAAGCTTCTACCGGGGCGACAAATCTTGAGGTTCATGTCATTTCTGACAAGCAGTCCCCATGAGATCGTCTGGATCATCAAACTATCTCCAAGTTCATGTCATTTGACAAGCAGTCTCGTAAGAATAGTTTGGCATAATTTAAGCATAAGACAATCTTGATTTTCATTTTTCACATGAGTACTTTTAGAATCTCAAGAACACAAAAGCTCAAGTAATGGTCAATTCTAGATCAAAGAGCTAACAAAGCAATTCTGACAGGGCCAATGTCACAAGAGGAGCACTAATTACGCAACTCGCTAAAACATCCACAAATTGCAATTTTTTAGTTTGAGTTGTTTAAAAGGTTCTAGCTCATATAGCAAAGACTTAGCTACACATGTAAAAGCATGATAATTCTAGCAAGTCAAAGAACTAGACATGACATTGAGCAAGAATTGAAATACAAAAGCTCTAAAGGGTAATAGGCAAAGCTTCATCAACTTTAAAAGATAAGTGAAAATCTTATATTACAATGCATCTTTTGGATTTTTCATACCATTTGTTGTAACCGCTTGATGGAGTTTCTATATGAATGCAATATGACACAATGAGATGCAATTAAAAAGCCTAAAAACCTAAAGAGTTCAAAAAGATCACTAAGTTCAGAAAAAGAACAATAAAAGATCAAAAGAACAAGGAAAGATCAGAAAAGATCAAACTCCCCCTCAAACCAACCCATAAGGATAAATAACCCCTAACTCGCTTCTCAAGGTGGCAAACCTAGTTGGGTCTAAAGATTTGGTGAGGATAAAAACAAGATACAAGAGAAGAATCTAGTGGGTGACAAGCGCCTGAGGTACTCTTCCTATCTAGCCGACAGCCCGCACAATTAGGATAAGAAAACCCCCCGAATGGACAAGGATAAAGAACAGGAATATCAAATGCCATACAAAGAGAGTAGAGTGTAAGTACCTGAATAAGAGCTTAACGGCCTGGCGATGGGAAGTTCTCGGAGATGCTTGAAACCCGTCAACCGCGTGAAGGAGGTGAACCATCTTGAGTCTCCGGCAATATGACGTGAACAGTCGGAGTTGACAAAGCACGTGTCCTTTCTCTTTCCGCGGCAATCCTGAAAAATCAAGGCACAGAAGAACGATGTGTCTCGACATCAAGTTAGTTAAACAAGACTTGGGAACCCGATCTTGAGACACACGTCTGAGTAGTATGCAAAGCGTATGTTATCCTTGATTTCATCTAAAATTCGTTATGAGCAATGTTTAAGTTAACATGGAATTAAATCATCGGTGATCGGCCGGCGTTGTCTTGTGGCGGTCGGACCGTGACCAAATCGGTCGACCGGTGACCACCAAATGATCGACCCGTGACTGAAGAACATGAGAATTAGAATATGTAGAAACATAATGATTAGCATGTGAGAAAATCCTAATCCGGTTTATTCCTTTCGGTGTTACCATGTCTCATAATAGCTCTAGGTTGCTTGAATGAAATTCTATCAAGATTGTTTCTATCATTTTTCAACCTCACGCCAACAGAATTCAATCAAATGCCCACCTTTCTTGCAATAAGTGCAATGGTACTTGGTACCACTAGAAGAAGCACCATTTGAATTAATACAAGGTTGGGCAAAACCTACAGATTTAAAAGATGTTTTTGCAGGTTGGGTTTTGAATTCAATTAAACCTTTTTCCAAGACTTGAATGACTTTTGGGTTTGAATTGTCTTGAAAAGAATTGAATCCTAAACCTTGCTTCTTATAAGGAGTTTTAGACTTGTCAAGAATCATGTTTAATTGTTTCTTACCTTTAGAAAATTTCTCTAATGTATCATGAAGGTAAGCATTTTCTTTTCTCAAGTTAACACAAACATCACAAGTTTTATCCATAGATTTCTCCTTATATAAAGCAATTTCAAGCTTAAGAGCAGAACAAGAAGCACAAGTAGTATTTTCAATATTGTCCTTAAGCTTAGCATATTTGACTCTAGCGACTTCTAAGATATCTTTGATTTCACGTTCTTTTCTAAGCATGAAGTGCAAGGGCTAGAATCAATCACATCGAAGCAATCAACTTGCTAGACTCTAAGCATTTTTCACAAGGAGCGATTTAATTTCAATTAGCTCGGTTCTAGCATTTTCAAGTTGTTGTAAAGCAATATTATGAGCAGATTGTAAATTGGTAATTTCTGAATGCATAGCATGGCAAGATAAACATTCATCAGGTTCAAGAGTCTTAACATTTGCAAGTTCTAGTTTCAGTTTACCAATTTTTGACTCTAGTTTCTTATTTTTAGTCATGACAAATTCTAGCGCTTCATCTTGACTAAGCACTTGCTCAACTATAGAATTATATTTAGCAGAAAGCTCATCATAAGAAAAAGATACCTCATCATTATCAATGTCGTCGGTGTCAGCCATGAAGCACATGCCAGTAAAGTCCTTGGCCTTCCCTTTCTTTTCCTCTTCGCTCCCGGAGTCCACATCACTAACGGATTGCTCTCCAAAAGCGGCAAGGACCCGGTGAGCGGCCTTTATGAGCTTGACAGCATCATACTCAGAGTTGTTCTCATGAGGCTTCTTCCAAGCTGTCTTCTCCTCCCTGTGCTTACCCTTACCTTTTAGCTTGGGGCAATTGGCCCGGATGTGGTAAAGCTCTCCACACTCATAGCAAGTAACAGGACCACCTCTCTTTTTATTTCTCACATTATTGTAAGCCCGTGTGAATTTTTTAGCTAAAAGGGCTAACTCAACCTCAGGGATATTCTCAAGCTCCTCTTCATGAATAGCAGATAAACAAGCAAATGAAAATCCAGAAGAAGATTCAAAAGAGTCATCAAAAGCCTTTTTGAGAGGATCTGCTACCAAAGCTAAATTATCTTTCTTGGGATGATCAACTCTTTTAATTTCATGAGTCTTGAGTTTACTATAAAGTAATTCTAAAGTAAGACTTGAAAGATCAACATTCTCTTCTATAGCAGTAGCCTTCATCTCCCACTCCTTGGTGTTGATTGCAGCCAAGAGGTGGGTGGCATTTTCAGATTGAGAATATTCAATATCAACAGCTTTCATTTGATTAATCACTTTATTAAAACGACTGAAAATGTCATCGATGCTCTCTCCAGGACGCATCTCAAATTTGTTATAATCACGCTTATAGATTGTTTGGCGACTTTCTTAATTTGAGACGAACCCTCATGATATGTTTCGAGAGTGTTCCAAATCTCGTGCGCAGTCGCAAAATTGCAAATCCTATCATATTCTTGTCTACCAAGCGCACCATATAAAAGATTCTTGGCCTTGTTGTTGTTAGCCAAAAGAACCACGAGCGGGAGTTTCAACCGGGAATAATGAGCGGGGATCGAACAACGTCCCACAAAGCTTGTCCTCACTCTCAAGGAATACTCGCATACGATTCTTCCAATAGGCATAGTCTTGTCCATTGAACATATGCGGTTTTGTAGTGAATCTATCCATCGCCAAAGTTCAGTGACCGGTTAAGATCAAGATTGAACTAACCGGGCTCTGATACCACTTGTTGGACCGTAAAGGCGACTAGAGGGGGTGAATAGAGCACGCTCACTTTTTCACAAAATATGAATTCAACACAATTTCACTCCAATAGCTATGATGAAGCTATGAAGATCAATATATCGATCTGTTGGAAGACTAGTATTGAATCTAATTAAACCCTAAGCAATGTAACAAAATCAACTAAGATTACCAAGACTCACAAGACGCAGTGATCGACCGTTATACTCAACCGGTCGGACCGATTGCTGGCGATCGGTCCGACCGGCGTTGTCTTTGGCGGTCGGACCGCTCAAAATCGGTCGACCGGTGATGACGGCGATCGACCGGCCGACTCGTAACCGATCTACAACAAGAAATCGGCCCGATGACGAAGTTGCAATTAGGTGAAACTTTTGATTCTCAACTCCAATCTTTATGAAACTTTGCACACACCTTCTATATGCTATTGAGGACCTATTCCAATCGAATATTATGATAATTCTTGGAGCGATCTTGAGCAATTGTCAATTGATTAACGAAGGTCTAAAACCGCAAGGGCAACGAAAACTTGATCCTAAAGCTTGTTCGTGAGAGATTGATGATCAAGATGATGCTAGATAGATTCACACATATCACAGCAAGCTAATTCACGTGAAAGAATCAATCACAAACTCGTGGATCAAAGAAAACCCTAAAATCACGAAATTGAAAGCAAGAACGAAAAGAGACTTATCTCAAGCAAACCTTGCATTGATTAAGAACGTGATCGTCATTGGATTACACCCACGCCATCATGGATCGCTGGTCAATCCAAGATCACGAAATTCTCCTCAAACCATAAAGAGCCCTAGCCTCCACCTCAACTCCCTAAGCCAATTAGGGTTTTGCAACAAAAGAGGCGAGAGAGAGAGAGCTTGGTGGTGCACCACCACCTCCCCTATTTATAGTGGAGGCCTAGACTCCTAGGGTTTGACTCCATTGGGCTCCGTTAAGGCCCACTAACAAGCGGGTCACACACGCACGCCGCAAAGCGCCGTCTTTAACCTTTTGACCTAAACCGCTTCACCATGCGTCATGGATTTGCCAATAGGTCACCCTTGTCCATCTTGTGTCACGCTTGAGTCGTTGACCTCACCCGCATCGTCAATCGTTCGGACCTCAACTCTCCAAGTCTAGTCCGATCTTCCTCGCCGTTGACCGTCGTTGACCACCAAGCAACTGCACAACCATAGACAAGAAAACACGAATTCGGGAACAAGTTCTTCACAACTTGACCCATGTTAGTCAAAACATGCATCATGCAAATCATATGCCATGAAACCAATGACTTTGACCTAACAAAACAACATCGCCACGGTTGGCGGCGTTCAAGTAGTTCTGGTCCGACCGCTCCAGTGGCCGGTCGGACACCATGGCGGTCGGACCGCTCCACGTGAGCGGTCGGACCGCCTTAGACTTAGCCAAATTCAAGCTCCCAAAATCCGAAACCTTCTGGAAACTTTAAACCAATAGAACTTTTCACTGGAGACTGCAAAAATCATGAGACCAAGTGCATTGGGATCCCCTTACTTGTCTACAACACCTATTTTTGGCCCAGCTCGATTTGAACACTTTTGGTTATCGTCGGTCCGACCGCCCCACCTGGCCGGTCCGACCGATTTGGGACCGGTCGGACCGCCGTGCAAGGACCGGTCGGACCGCCCCTGAGCAGTAAGCCTGTAACTTTGTCGAAAACGCGTGAAACGACAAACCGTAAACGCCATTGCCAATTGTCACATCATCCTAAGATCTGGAGCATATCCCCATGAAATCCACATGTGGCATCGTAGACTTGGGCATATATGTAATACCCTGAAAATAATATTAGTATTAATCGCGTCTTAAGGGTCAGAGAGTAATTAATTTAATGGTATTAGTAAATAATTAATTAAAAACGTCTTAAGGGCTTTTTCGTAATTAAATAAAAAGAATTCATGAAAATAGATTTTGGTTTGTTTTATGTGCTATAAATAGTTTGAATTTTCTAGAAACCCTAGATTATTCTTTTCTTTCCCCACCCAAGCCGCCGGTTCTTCTTTTGGCGCTTTAGTGGCGAAAGCCCATGCATTGGTGCGTTATTCTTGCGTTCTGCGCCGCCGAGTCTTGCCTGCGCAAATGAGTCACCGGCGTGCAGCGTGAAGCCAGACGATGCCGCTTGCCGCCGAGCACCTCGCCGCTTGAGACGCCAGCCTTGCCCCTGCATGTCTTTGCGTGTTGCACCACCGCGGGCCGGCCGTCCTGCGTTGCATCCAAAGGTCGTCTGTTGGCGGGCCGGCCAGCAGCGTTCTGCAGCAGGGAGCCGACCGCACCAAGTCCTTCTTCTTTGCCGGTGCTTTCTTTACTTTGCCTCGCCTGCTTTCTTTTCTCATTGGCTGCTTGCAAATAGAGCCGAGCAAGGTAATTAAGAATTGTTAATTGTAGGGTTACGAGAAAATTTCATTAGTGGTAGAAGGAAAAGATTAGACTAATAGAAACAGAGATCCGAATTTTTTTGTGGGTAAAGATATGTGATTTTATTTCCTATCTACTTTTCTAGACTAATTAGAGTTTATAATCTAGATTAATTAGTGAAGTTTTATAATTGTCTAATAGAAAGGCCGATTAATGAATTTGGTTAACCTGTGGTACTGTTGAGCGATTTATTCGGATATCGTAATAGCAAATTTTGGAAACCTCATCTACTAGTTAATTGTAGATAATTTCGATATCTTTCTATAGCATATTTTATCACGACAATCGGACGAGTATAATTAGAGTTACGATGTTCGAAAGGCCGCTGTTTTTAGGGTTACCGTCGTTCGGCGCTGTTTTGGTAGATCAGTTATTAAAAATAGAAAATAGCTTAATTAGAGTTTTTGATCTACATGAAAGTTGTAGATAATTGTCCAATGGTTCTGTAGGATCTGAGAACGCGTATTTTGGTTGAGTAGAACAGAAGTTATGAATTTATTAAGTCTGCTGTTCCGAAGCGGACAGATCGGCTTTCGGAGCAAAGTACGGAGGGGTAGATGATTTAATTAGAAGTCTTTGTAATCTAAGAAAATGTGGAGAATTTTATAAAGAATCCAGAATGGGTTGGTTTGTGGTGATCGGACTTTCGAGTCAAAAGTTACGCTCTTTTTAGTAACCGGACAGCAATGGGTAGCTTTTCGATACCGGCGTAACGTGGTTTATTTGGGGACGTGTAGGAGCGAAGCATTTTGATTGCTATTCTTGATGCTGTAGCTTGTATTGAAATTGAAATATTTAATGTAGGAGAAGCGTCGTGCTTGTTGCCGTCTGCTAGCCAGATCGTGCGTCGCAACTAGTAAAGGCAAGTGCATGGTAGACAGCGATCAATGATCGATCACTGTTTTCTTTATCTTCTATTACCATTATTGTTGTGCTTTTATTTGGTTTAATTGCAAACAATGAATTGGTATGTTTATATCTTTGTTGATGAGCATGATGGAAAGTTGGTTATGATGTTTATGATGGAGATTGCATGGTTGCATTCATAAGCATCTTTGCATAAGAGAAGGTGATCATGATTGATCACAACTCCACGGGAGTGGAGGAGGTCCCCGATCCTTTTGGAGGAACGGGCTTGAGAGTGAATGTTGTCGTGAGCATTCACTCACGCTATACCCAGATATCTGTGAAAAGAAGTGCATGTGGACATATAGAATAGAGTTGCATTGATATTTGAGATTGATGAATGAGAATGTGAATGGAAGTGCATGTGATGATAATGAAGTTATTGAATCTTTGTTGATATATTATTGTTCGTTGTATATGATGTGTTTGCTGAGTCGTGGACTCACCCTTGCTCTACTGTTGTTTTTAGGTGATCTTCGAGGATGCCGTAATTGAGAGCGAGTAGAGCACATGGACATCACATGATCATTCGCCATGATAATCTTTTCATTCAATTTGGTTTACACTTGGACATGTTAGCTATTGAATAATGTTTAGGACAATGTTTGGACTAGACTATTTGCTTTATTACTTTTGGATTCATTGGTTGATGCTCTATTGAATTGCTTTACGGTTTTGTTCCATTTGATTATTTACTATCGTTTGAACCATGATTATGCATGTTCTTTTGTGATCCATTGATATGATTATTGATGATTTATTGATGAAATTTTATAGTGTGTCATTAATTATTAGTTTAAAATGTAGTGAGGTGACATTCTAGGCTCAGGGTTGGGCTGGGGTGTTACAATATAGGTTTTGATCATTTGTCTAGAGTCAGTTGCAAGGACTTGATTAGAGGTTTGCCTAGGTCAAGGTCGTCCAGAGATCTTGTGTGCTCACCTGTAGACATGGTAAGATGGTGTCTCGCTTCCCACCCACCTCTTACTTTGGTAATGGTGATGGACGGGACAGACTTCTTCACTTAGATCTGATTGGTCCTTCTAGAGTTCATCATTGGTGGGAAATGGTATGTCTTTGGTGGTTGTGGATGATTACTCCGGTATTCATGGGTTTATTTTCTTGCTTCTAAGGACGAAGCATTTGGATTTTTAAAGATTTGGTCCTTAGAATCACTGTTGATATACTGGAGCTTTGAGAGCCATTAGGAGTGATAATGGGACAGTTCAAGAATTCTTCTTTTTCTACCTTCTGCACCGATAGGGAATTGAGCATCGCTTTCTTCTCCTAGAGTTCCTCGTGAGAATGGTGTTGTAGAAAGGAAGAATGTAGAACCCTTGTAGAGATGGCCCGGACCATGCTAGATCGCATTCTACTCCTAGGAGATTTTAATGAGGCGATCTCTCTTGCTTGTTATATCTCCAATAGGGTTTTCTTGAGATCTGTGGTTGGGAAGACTTCTTATGAGCTTAGATTTGGTCATTCTCCCAAGGTCTCTCATTTCAAGATTTTTGGTTGCAAGTGCTTCATTCTTAAACATGGCAATCTTGATAAATTTGAGTCTAGATGTTTTGATGGCATATTTCTTGGATATCCCGCTCATTCTCGTGGCTATCGTGTTTTTAATGTTGATACTAACAAAATTGTTGAGACTTGCGAAGTCACTTTTGATGAGGCTAGTCACGTACTAGACCCGATGCTTGGTACACAGTGTTTACGAAACTCAAGAAAGCATCTTCGTCGATGATGATTACGAGGATGAAGACTCAAACCTTCCTCCTGCTACCTCGAGAGAGGGTGGAGAGCCTGCACTACTACTACTTGATGTCACCGAGCGGCCGCCTCCTATCCCCACCGACGATCCGAGTGGCTCTGTTCCTACCTCCACAACTCATGGGGTAGAGGCCACTACGCACCAGAGCACCTCTTCGCATTCAAATGACAACATCCTCTGAGCAGGATGATTGGAGATCTTCAAGAGCGAGTCACTCGCTCGTGTTTATTTCTCCTGATTCCCATGCACATTCTGCTTTTGTCGCTTCTTTTGAACCCCGGAGATATCACCCATGCTTTATCTGATGCCTCTTGGGTCAATGCCATGCATGAAGAGCTTGAAAATTTTGAAAGAAACAAAGTCTGGTTTTTAGTTGAGCGTCCTTCTGATTCTCATGTTATTGGAACAAAATGAGTTTTTAAAAATAAGCAAAGTGAGGATGGATTGGTTGTTCGCAATAAGGCTAGACTTGTTGCTCAAGGTTATTCCCAGGTAGAGGGCTTAGACTTTGAGGAGACCTTTGCTCCAGTAGCTAGATTGGAGGCCATTCGTATTCTTTTAGCATTTGCAACATCCAAGGGTTTCAAGCTTTTTCAAATGGATGTTAAAAGTGCTTTCTTGAATGGCTTCATAGAAGAAGAGGTCTTTGTCAAGCAACCTCCTGGTTTTGAAAATCAAAAATTCCCAAATCACGTTTTTAAACTCTCTAAAGCCCTGTATGGATTGAAACAAGCTCCTAGAGCTTGGTATGACAGGCTTAAGAGTTTCTTGCTTGAAAATGATTTCAAAATGGGAATGGTTGATAAAACCTTGTTCACTCTCAGGCATGGCAGTGATTTCTTGTTGGTTCAGATTTATGTGGATGATATTATTTTCGGTGGTTCCTCTCATGCTTTGGTGTCTAGATTTTCAGATTCAATGAGCAGTGAGTTTGAGATGAGCATGATGGGAGAGCTGACATTCTTCCTTGGCCTACAAATCAAGCAACTGAAAGAAGGCACCTTCGTTCACCAGAGTAAGTATACAAAGGACCTTCTTCGGCGCTTCAATATGGGAAGCAGTAGGCCAATGTCTACTCCCATTGCTACAACCACCGTGCTGGACCCTGATGAGGATGGAGAGTCCGTGGACCAGAAGGAGTACCGCAGTATGATTGGCTCCCTCCTCTATCTTACAGCGTCGAGGCCGGACATACAATTCGCCGTATGTCCATGCGCTCGATTCGAGCTTCCTCGTGCTTCTCATCGTCAAGCGATGCGCGCATCTTGGTATCTTCAAGATACGCTTGACTTTGGACTCTGGTATTCTTCCTCTTCGGCTCTTTCAATTCGAGCATTTTCTGACGCTGATTTCGCCGGGTGTAGAGTTGATAGGAAGAGTACTTCTGGCACTTGTCATTTCTTGGGTACATCTCTTGTTTCTTGGTCTTCTAGAAAAGTCTTACATTGCCTGATCTGGAGGCCGAGTATGTAGCCGCCGCGATGGTCGCTCTCGAGTTCTCTGGATTTTGTCCACGCCGCGAGACTATGGGTTATCTTTGGGAAGTGTTCCTCTTTTACGTGACAACACTTCGCAATTAATATTGCCAAAACCCAGTGCAACATTCGGGACTAAACACATTGACATTCGATTTCATTTTCGAGAGACCATGTTGAGAAAGGTGATGTTGTGCTTCACTTTGTAGAGTCCGAGCAACGACTTGCGGATATTTTTACTAAGGCTCTTGACTCTTGGCGTTTCTTTGCTTTTGGGGAGAGTTAGGGTTATTAGTCCTATTGGGCTGTTTTGAGGAAGTTGCTCTTTTGCACTCATTGTATCATAATGCATGTTTCAATTCATTTGTCTTGCATTGTATAATAAAATTAGTGGAGTTTGATTATTATCCTTGTATGACTTGATTTCATCTTCTATACCTTGTCATATCAAGTGATAGTCTGCTAGACTTCTTTTATGGCTCTTCGTGTTTGGCTTAGCCTTTGCCTTGCTAGCTTTATATCTGTGAGAAATTTGAATCAAATCATGTCTTGTTGGATCTTGTGACTAGTTTTGCTCTAGTGATCCGCTTATGATTCTCGCCATGTCTTACAAGTCGATTTGAGTCTTGAACTTTTTGAGATGAAAAAAATGAGCTTTTTATCTTCATAAGTCAAGCAAAAGAAAAAAATCTCTGTGCGAAAAAACTGATCTCACCAATCCTTTCTCATGAGACGGCTTGCCATTGCACTAGGCATGAACTCAGGGGGAGTTTTGGATGACCTAGATCACTCTTTTAAGCTTATCGCTTGAGATGGTCGCGGCAAGGCTTGAGATCTAGCACAGCAAAAAAGAGAAAGAAAAAGAAAAATTGCCCAAAAAGGGCTAAGTGCTTGAGCTTTGCTTCAAAAGAATTTTCTTAATGCTCAAAATGCCTCAATTCTTGTTTTGAGTCTCTTTTTACTTATAGACATGGTTTGACTCATTTTTGGTTGCTTTGAGTGAATCTATGATTTTGAACAACCTTTCATGATTTTAATTCTGTTAATCTCAGATTGCTGCTATCTTGGTTTTAGCTTTGCGATTACGTTTTGCCATGATTGAATATAGCGTCTTCTCTTTATATGGCTTGGTATAATACTTGTACTGTCTTCATGTATAATGGTCATGGCTCCTTTTTACTAAAGTTCAAAAATAAAGTCATTCCTTCATGCTCTTTCTTTTTCATGCATGTTGATGAATTCATTGTCAAAGGGGGAGAAAGTTTGTGAAGAAAATGATGTTAATGATGTTGGAGCTTTTGGTTTCATACTCAAGGTTTAATATAAAAGAACTTCATAAAATAAAAATTTTGAACCTTTTGAAAATTTGTGTTCATAGTGAGTTAAGTCTTGTGGCTCTATTGCTTTTTCTTGATTTCATTTGCAATTGAAAAATACTCACAATGATCCAAGGTCAAATAGAAGAATTGCCTTTCATTTGGACCTAGGTGAGATTTTTGGCTAATTTCTGGAATTTGAATCCTTTGGTGCTTTCATTGCCTTATCTCACTTGCCTATACTATTCGAAGCCCGCTTACTTGAGTGGTTCCTAAGCTTTTTCTTGCTTATGGACCAAGTTGTGCCTTTATGCGAAAACGGCGAATTTTTACTTTTCATTTCGAAAAACCACATTTTCTTGAAAATTGCCAATGTGTTCATCAAGGGGGAGATTGTGGATATCGTGAGGATATGTGCACGATCTCAGGATGATGAGTCAATTGGCAATGGCGTTATTGGTTTGCTAAATCTCACGCTTTGGGTTTGCTCCAAGGTTTGTCGAGCCCTTTGGCGGTCTGACCGGTTGTCTTGGCGGTCGATCGCTTGATGGAGCGATCCGACCGCCATGGTGGCGGTCCGACCGCCACATTGAAATTTGGGTTTTGGAGTGGGCCAAAAATAGGTTGTGTAGGCAAGTGAGGGGAGTCTCCTGATGTGGTCCCATCATTTTGGAGCTCCCAGTCAAAAGTTCTATTCGTTTGAAATTTCCGAAGGTTTGAATTTCGTTTGAATTTTGACTAAGTCCTTTGGACCGGTCCGACCGCCGTTGTGGGAGCGGTCCGATCGAAGATGAATCGGTCGGACCGGCCCGTGGGCGATCGGATCAGCGATCACTGGAGGTGATCCAAGTGTTGCATTGAGTTTGTTCTGAGTGTGTTATTATATGAACTTCAATGCTCTATTGATGTATATTGCATTGCGGAACTAACGTGGGTCAAGTTGTGAAGAACTTGTTCCCGGAAACGGTTTGTTTGTCTATTGCTGTGCAGGTGGCTTGCAGGTCAACGACGTCAACGGTGAGTGGATCGGGACTACGCTTGGAGAGCTGAGGTCCAGAACGATCATGGATACCGGGTGAGGTCGTGTGACTCAAGCATGGTGCAGAATGGACAAGATGGATCGAACGGGTGGTTCGAAATAGCTGGTTGGATCAGGCGGTGCAGATATCGGTGCGAGTCTCTGGGAGGTTCCGATGGGATTCGGACAAGAGAGGCTTGGCGTCGATGAGAACCGCTGATCAACCTACACGTAGTGAAGCAGGCGATTGCTTCAAGAGTTATTGGTGTGTGGGTCCCATGTGTAAGAGACCCAAAAAGGGAAACCCTAGCTCTCTAGTATAAATAGGAAGGGGAGAGGTGGAAAACAAAGGCCAAGCATTCATTTAGCCCCCTTCTTCCTTTTTCTAGGGTTTGGAGGAGAGGAGAGGAGAACTAGGGTTTGGAGTGTGCTCCTTGTTGAGCTCTTGCCCTCCTTGGTGGAGAGGCTTTGTAAGCATCTATTGTGAGTGGACAATCTTGTGATGCTTAATTGAAAGATCAATTGCTCCCTTTGTGTTCTTCTCTCTTTTGGATGTTTTTGGTGCTTCCTTGATTCAAAGGTTCATACTTGGTCTCTTGGCCTACTTTATCTTGCTTTGATGTGTGGGATTACTCCTAGAGTCATCTAGATCATCAAACCCCCACAAGCAAGTCTTGAATCAAGATTTTCTCACTTCTAGGGTTTGTGCACCTGTTTGGTAAAATCACAAGAGATCGATTCTGCGAAGTGGATCTGACTGATCGTCGCTAGAAATAGGTCTCTAATATCATTAGGGAGGTGTACTAGAAATTTAGTCAAGTTTTATTGGTTGAATCAAAAGTTGGATCAAATTTCGTTTTGGATTTGGGTGGAGTTTTTCATCTTCGACTCTACCGTCCGACCGCAAACCTTTCAGCGGCGGTTCGACCGCCTGTATTCGAATCACTGGTTTGCTTGGTCGAACCCCGTCCACCGGTCCGATCATTTGGTTAGTTGCCGGTCGGCCGATCCTTGACCGTCGGTCCGATCCGCCGTGGTAGCCGGTCGGACCGCCTGTGCTGAAAGAAGAACATTGAGTTCTTTTCTCCTTTTGTGTCGTGTGCTTGAGGGGTTTATCAAATTCAACACAAGGCTTCCGTTGTGTGCTCACTGAACTTCTTAGCTTTCATAGCTAAAGGAGTAAAGTTCGTGTTGGTTTTGATTTAGGCGAGAAAGTTTTGAAAGCGCCTATTCACCCCCCCCCCCTAGTCGCCTTTCCGGTCCTACAATCACTCTCCTGAACAATGTGCTTAGTGAGCTACATTCTGAGGGAAAAACTCCTCGAGAAGATACTATAGCTGCTCACACAAGTACTATTGGGGAACAAGTCGGAAAATTGCAAGAAATGGTGACCACTCTGAAGGCTAATCAAGCTGAATCAATAAGGGAGGCAGTCGAAGCCGGAGTAAGTTACGCTTTGGCGAAACTTAAAGCTCAAGATCCCCGCCTTAATGTGCAACCAATTGAAGCCGAGTTCGATTGCTCCGAATCAGAGGCAAATCGTCTGATTGAGGAAATGCAATCGGTTGGCAAAAAGGTGGCGGAGGAAATGCAGCTAGGCTCTCCCCCTTCAGAGTAATCTTGTAACTACCTTGTAAGGCAGACAATATCTGTTGATGAGTGATATATGATCCATCTTATTTCCTAAAAATTATCTTGTCGAGTAGTTAGTAACTCAAAAGATAATAAACGAATGAAAGACTAAGAATTGAAGTCAAATTAATAACTTTATCCTAGCCCCCGACTATTTGCTTAGATTGTTTAGACAATCTAAGTAAATAGTGTTTGAAATGGGGTTTCTGAAAACAAAGTGTGAGACCCCGGTTTATCCGGCTTGTAATGCTTAACCAACCGCTTGGCCCTAGCATCACAAAACAGATAATCCGAGACTCGAGACATGTATACTTCCTAAATGCAAGATACACACCTCCTTACAAAGTTCATGCATCAATTCCATTCATTCACATAGAACCAAGCAAAATGCGAGCAGAATAACATTAATAAAGGATAGTTATTACAAAAGAGAGGCCAACTGGCCAACAATAAAAGAGACAACAATAATTAAACAGCGGAAGCAAAAGTGCCATAAGATGGCGATAAACAAAAGAGCCAATCAGTGTGCCTTTAACCCACAAGGCAACCGACCGGACCGCCAGGCTAGTCGTCGAATCCACAGCACAACTCGCAAAAGTGAGGCCCTTGGGGCTCACCTTCTTCCTCTGCAAACAAAAGCAGCCCAGCAAAAGCTGGGTGAGTACTTTGAATGTACTCGCAAGATATATAGGAATGATAACAAATCTATGCAATAACTACATGCAAGCTTATTTAAGTGGAGCAGGTTAGGACTCAAATTTTTAAGCATAAAGCAAGCTTTATTTGCAATAATGTAATAGATTGAAAGCAATTTTGCAATCTGATTTTATTTGATAAAAACAGTAGTAATCAAGTATCAACAACAGTAAAACAGTCCTGGAAGTGACTAAACCATTAGTCACCACAACAATAGCATGAATTACCCATTCATGCCAACCATGTCAAGTTTTAATTTTTAAAACAAAAACAGTTGTTGAAGTCTAGATCTTGCGTGAAATCACCAAGCGTGTCCATAACCTAGGACGAGGCTATTCGAATAGTTTTATCCCTGCAGGGTGTACCAACTTACCCACATGCCAGACCGCCTTTTTGCCACCGGGTTAAGCACACTTCCTTAGGTATGCCGGCACGGCTAAGTCCTACGAGACGTTTCCAATATTGTGAATTATTCACGAGCCGCCCGTATGGATAGAAACCCATACGCTGTGTCGAGTCATCGTAAAGCCTCGGTCAACTACCCTTCCCGTAAAGCCTTGGACAACTACGACGCTCCTCGAGGTGGAGAGCCTACCCTAATCTCCACCACCGCACACCCAACACAAGAACACCGAGAACACATATCATGTTTCACACAACACACACAACACCCTCCTGCGACTCGGAGATAACCCACGCCAAAGTACTAGGTCAAGAGGGTCCCATATAACCCTCATGTGGTTAGTACGCAAAAGTACTTGGATCGATGGCGCAAGCAACATTTTCGGTCCTTAGGGACTCGGCACCTTTCCTTGTCACACCCAACAATCACACCAACATGCCATTGTGCC
Organism: Hsuehochloa calcarea; assembly: GCA_036346395.1. Taxonomy (NCBI): domain Eukaryota; kingdom Viridiplantae; phylum Streptophyta; class Magnoliopsida; order Poales; family Poaceae; genus Hsuehochloa; species Hsuehochloa calcarea. The sequence continues at coordinate 4,613,879 of CM070597.1, forward strand.
CAAGTCAAATCATTTTGTTTCATTTTCGGTTTTACAAAACAAAAGCATAAGGTGCTGAACCAAAATAAACAAAATGATTTGTGTGATCAAGGTCATCGACTAAGTCGATAACCGCCCAATTCTACCTGTAGCTAAGCATTTCTAAGCATGACATCGCAAAGACAAGAAAAGAGCATAATTAAATCACCGGCTCTAATTCACCAGCGATGATAATAACTTATGGTTGTGGCAGGGGATAACATTTTCATGGCAACAATGCATTAGGAATAGCTACCTCTAAACAGGGCAAAAATAATTGGACACAAAAGCAATGCATACATATAGTTTGTAAACAAGATATTAGACTTTGAAAGTAATGGGACATTTATGATCAAATATCTTGCCTGCTTGCTGAGGGTCGTGGTGCCTTTGTGGATCAACAATATTATCAACGTGCTCTTCGGATCCTATCGAAAGAACCAAAAGAACCAATAAGGCAAAAAGAAACCGAGGAGATCCAACAGTCAACTTTCTCCAAAAATTCCAAAAATTTTACAGTAGCAAGATAATGATTTATAAAGAATTTAGCAAAAAGAACCAATTGATTTGGATTCTTAATGCCAAAGATATGACCAAAATAATTTTGCTCAGCTTTTATAAATCAAAAATGCTACTATTCATTAGCAAAAATTTCTGGATCTATACTGGGGTTGGAAACATTTTTAGATTAAAATTCAGTTAAAAACATAACCAACAAAATTTGAATCAACCGAAAAGGATTTGAAATGAATTAGTTATGCATTTTACAAGTTATCACATTTTTCAGTTGATAACTAAATCCTTTCGGGAAAATCAAAAATTTTAAATGACGTGGACGAACGAGGAGCGTCGATCTTGGATCCGACGGTCCGCGTCCCAGCGCTAACGCGCGCACACGGGATTTACAAACCCTAAATGCTCACCGTTGGATCTGGATCCAACGGTTCACGCGGATCAGGACGTTCGGGCGGTCCGAACGTTCATTCCGATCTGCACCGTTGATCTTGGATCCAACGGTCCACACGGATCGAACCTTTCGGACGGTCCGAACGTTCGCTCAAATCGGGACCGTTGATCTTGGATCCAACGGTCCACAATGACCTACGCTCAAACGTTAGCCTGTTCTCGTCCGACAAAAATGGCCGGGAAAGAACGGCTCGCCGCCGGCGGCTCTGGCCACGGCGGTGCGAGCAAAGGCCCAAAATGGGTTGCTAACAAACTCGCGCACCCAAAGGAACCAACACTTTCACCGGCGTTCTAGAACGCCGCAAGCCGAGATTTACAGAGATGACCGAAAACGGTCAAAAACGAAACGGCAAATGAGCTCACATGCGGTCCAAACAAGCGGTGCCAAGCAACTAGGGGCTAAAGAGGGTTCACCGAGCACGAAGAAAGTATGAGAGGACTGAGCCGCCCGATGAAGAAAAATAGGGCTTCCTACGAAAAGGTGAAAATCCAAAACAAGCCGCCCTCGCGCCAAAACCCAAATTGAGTGAGGGTTAATGATCACCGAGGTGAGGGGAATCGGAGGGAGCAAGACTGAAAGAAATGGAACCCAAGGGTACCGCCTTCACCGAAGAGCTTGAAGCTCGGCAATGGCGGCAATAGAAGGTTTCAAACTTTTGAGCTCAAGCAAACCCAAGAGAGGTTGCTGGAGCTTGCGAGGGGTTTGAAAGGCTTCAATGGAAGGACCAAAGGAGCTTATATAGCGGGAAATGGCAGTGGGCAACGGCAATACCCCTCTCGGGTCAAACCTGCCATGAGAGCCTTTGAGAGCGACGGAGCGCGATTGAACAAGGGGCGTCGAGGAGGAGCACGACGGCATTTAATGCGCCGAGAGAGCCGCTTAAAGGCGACCACGGAGGTGACTCCACACCGCGCGCTTCTCCTCTGCTCACGCCATTGCTTGACTTCGACGCGCTCGGACTCCGAGGAAGGAGATGACTCATCCACCGCCGGATTGAAATCGGATGGTTCAAATCGAACGGGTGATAATAACGATCCGAACGCCACTTAATCTCGGACCGTTGATTTAGATCCTCACGGTTCACGTTATGCGAGGCGCTCGGACGGTCCAACGCTCACGCAATCGTGGGCCGCTGATTTAGAATCCAACGGCTTAAATGGACCAAGCGCCGGACGGTCCGAACGCTCACGCGATCGTGAACCGCTCGATGCCGATCCAACGACGCTGCGCCGCGCCGATCGATCGCCGCGCCGGTGCGATTAGTTGATCGACCGAAATCAATTTGCTTGAGCCCGAGTCTGACTCGAACCCAAGGAACAGTGAAAACCAACTAGGGTTTGAATTAAAGGCTGATTTTTGAGGAATTTGTTTAAAGTATCAAACCAGCTCCAAAAATTATGAAATTGTAACTGGAGCTTGCTGACAGAAGAAGGAACCTTATATAAAATTTTCAGAGATTTTTATGCACTGCATTTTTCTCTAAAAATTCCAGAAGGCTATTTTAGGAGTTTGACTAATGTTTGACTTGTCTCAAAAAATTATCAAATAATTTCTGAAAATTATGAAATAATTCTGAGGTGTTAAACATCAACCCTAGACCCAAGAAAAATTATTTCCAAAGGTTGGGCACCAGATTTTTATGAAGGAGATTTGTGTTGGTGTCCAAATGGCAATTTGATTTTTGATTTCACATAATTCCTTTACAAAAATTATGGAACTGACATAAAAATCAAGATCGGAGAAAAAGTTTTAATTTCTCCTCATTTTTATTACATTTGAAACACAAACCAATTTTGGGATGTTACAAAACCTCCCCCCCTTACAGAAATCTCGTCCCGAGATTTGGCTCACTTGGTAAAGAAAGATGGATAGTCCGCACGAGACGATCTTCCCTTTCCCAAGTAGCCTCATCCTCGTAATGGTTCGACCACCGAACTTTGAGGAATTTGATGGTTTTATTCCTCGTTCTTCGCTCAAATCATCGAGTATGCGAACAGATGCTCGCGTAGGTCAAATCTTCTTGACATCGAGAGTTTCCAACGGAGCTTCCTCGCTTGGAACACGGAGACACTTCTTTAATTGGGACACATGGAAAACATCATGTACCCCATCAAGTGCAAACCGCAATTCCAACTTATAGGCAACAGCTCCTTTCTTCTCGACAACACGGTAAGGACCGATATATCGAGGGGCTAACTTGCCCTTGACGCCAAACGCGATGGCCCTTCAAAGGAGAGACTTTGAGATAAACAAAATCATTCGGCTCAAAGCTCAATTCACGACGACGGCGATTCGCGTAGCTCTTTTGCTCGGATTGAGTCAGGCGCAAACGATCACGAATAAGCCGGACTTGACTTCGGCCTCATTGATCGAGTCCGCCAAAGAAAGGTCTTCGCCTGCCTCCCACCAATTCAACGGGTTCGCACTTCCTCCCGTATAAGGCCTCGAAAGGTGCCATGCCGAGATCGCCTCGAAAACCGTTGTTGTAGGAAAATTCGGCAAATGGCAAGCATTTCTCCCAATTCTTTCCATAGGAGAGGACACAAGCACGAAGCATGTCTTCCAACACTTGGTTGACCCTTTCGGTCGACCATCGCTTGGGGGTGATATGTCGTGCTAAAGGTAAGACGGTTCCCATAGCCTCTTGCACACCATGCCAAAATCGAGAAGTGAACAGGAACCACGATCGAAATGATCGTCTTGGGATCCCATGCAAACTCACACCGCGATATAGAGCTCGGCTAAGAGCCCCACGCTTGTTGAAGTCTTGACAGGAATGAAATGAGCCACTTTCGTCAAGCGATCGATGACGACCCAGATGGCATCATTTCCCTTAGGCGACCTGGGTAGACCGGTGATAAAATCCATCCCGATCGAATCCCACTTCCACTCCGGAATAGGCAAAGGTCAAGCGATCTGCGCCGACGCCGATGCTCGGCCTTGACACGACGACACACGCCGCGCTCTCGAACGAACTTCGCAATCTCCCTCTTCATTCGGTCCACCAAAATCTCGACGGAGATCTTGATACATCTTTGTGGCCCCGGATGAATAGACAAAGGCGAATCATGGGCTTCATGGAGAATCAAATTCGCAATTCCATGTCCTTTGGAACCACAAGGCGTTGTTCGAACCTTACAACACCATGCTCATCCTTAGAGAAGCACTTGGTCGCTCCGTTCTTGACATTTTCCTTGATGTTGTTCACTCCAATATCTGATTGTTGGGCGATCTTAATCCGATCCATCAAGGTTGGTTGCACAACCAGGGCAGCGAGGGAACCATGCTCAACCAATCCCAAGTTGAGACGCTGGAATTCTTTCAGAAGGGTGGGTGGACATTCCTGGACAACAAGGCATTGCAATGCGCTTTCCGATCGAGTGCATCGGCAACGACATTAGCCTTGCCCTGATGGTAGTGAATACCCATGTCATAATCCTTGATCAACTCCAACCATCTCTTTGCCCGAGGTTCGGATCCGGTTGGGTGAACAAATACTTTAGGCTTTTGTGATCCGAATACACTTCGCAACGACACCGATTAGGTAATGTCGCCAAATCTTAAGTGCATGAATCACCGCGGCTAATTCCAAGTCATGGGTAGGATAGTTGAGTTCATGAGGTCTCAATTGCCTTGATGCATAGGCCACTACCTTGCCTTCTTGCATAAGGACGCAACCGAGCCCTCGACGAGAAGCATCGCAAAGATGTCGAAACTTTGATGAATATCGGAAGAACAAGGATGGGAGCGGTGGTCAAACGCTTCTTGAGTAATTGGAAGCTTTCTCACACGCATCGGACCACAAGAACTTCTTGTCCTTCTTGAGCAACTCCGTCATCGGCCATGATCTTGGAGAAATTCTCGATAAAACGGCGATAATATCCCGCTAAACCGAGAAAACTCCGCACTTCGCCATCAAGTAGGTCAACCCATGAAAGAACATCGCGACCTTGTTAGGGTCAACGGCCACGCCTCTCGCCGAAAGAACATGGCCCAGAAGGCCACTTCCTTCAACCGTAACGCGCACTTGTCGAACTTCGCATACACACCGGTGCTCACGGCTTGCCTAACACGAGCCTCGATGCTCATCATGTTCCTCATCGTTCTTAGAATAGATAAGAATATCATCGATGAAGACCACGACAAACTTATCCAAATACTCCATGAATACCGAATTCATGAGGTTCATGAACAAGGCGGAGCATTGGTTAAGCCAAATGATATGACGGTATACTCATACAAGCCGTGAAGTAGTAGAGAAAGCCGCCTTTGAATATCCTCGGTCGATCCGAACTTGATGATATCCCATTCTCAAATCAATCTTGGAGAATACTTTGCCCAGCTTAATTGATCAAAGAGATCATCAATGCGGGCAATGGATACTTGTTCTTTACCGCTACTTCATTAAGCTGACGGTAATCAACGCACATGCGCAAAGTATTGTCCTTCTTCTTTACGAAGATGGTCGGACAACCCCACGGAGATGAGCTAGGCGAATGAATCCTTTCTCTTGCAGCTCATTCGCTTGCTTCTTCAATTCCACCAACTCGCTCGGTGGCATCCGATAGTGCCTCTTTGAAATCGGGCAAGACGGAACCAACTCAATGACAAACTCTAGGTCTCGAATCGGTGGCATACCGAAGATCTTCAGAAAGACATCAATGAAGTCACGAATCGTGGGGACTTCACTAATATCTAGAGCGGCTTCGCTTGCCGCGAAGAGATGCGGGCCTAGCAACTTCATGGAAAGCTTAACCCGCCACGGAAGACTAGACAGAGAGACGCACTTCTTGGCGCAATCGATTTGTCCTCATGCCGAGACAACCAATCCATACCAAGAATTACATCTAAACTTGCTGAATGGAGGAGGATAAGATTCGCAAGAATCTCACTCCTCGATTTCAATTGGGACATCCCTACACTCGCACTCGGCTCTCAACTCCAACCAGAGAGCGAATGAGCAACGGACCAACAATGGAGTAAAGAGGAGCTTACCGACATAGCAAAGAAAAGACTCGTAAACGAAAGAATGAGATGCTCCCGAATCAAACAAAACAAGAGCGTAATGAGAGTTAACAAAGCGCACCCAAGACGACGCCGGTGCCTCCCGTGCCTCCTCCGCGAGATGAGGTTGACGCGACCACTACCCACGCCTTGGGTAGTAGGGATTATCTTCGTCCCGAGAAGAACCACCTCTCGCCCGCCCTCCATTAGGACGAGGGGTCGCCTCTGCCTTCTTAGGGCATTGGTTCGCATAATGCCCTTTTGGCCGCAGCGGCAGTGACCGGCGGCCGGGTTGCGGGGCCACTCGGCGACTCGCAGTGCACGTGATTGGGGCACGACTGCGAAGGGCGAAGAACAGTCCGACGGCCCTGGTGCTGAAGCTTGTCGGGCGACCCACGAGACGGACCGAACGGGATAGCCGCCCCCGATGACTTGCGGGCCTCCCACTTGCGCTATGGAATCCACAAGTGCTCTCCCGCGTGCTCAAGAACGATGGCCTTGTCCACCAAGGCCCGGAACCGAAAGTCAACGATGGATAGCTTGTCCCGCAGCCTCCTGACAAACCATCCTTGAACTTCTCTTGCTTGGCCTCATCGGTGGCCACCTCCTCCGAGCATAACGAGCCAAATGGTTGAACTCGACAGTACTCCGTGATTTAACGACGCCTTGCTCGAGCGACAAGAATTCCTTCTTCTTGACCTCATCGGTAGGAAGGAATGTGACTGACGGAAGGCGATCGGAACTCCTCCCAAGTGACGGTGTGGCTGCCAGTCGCATGGCGAGGAAGCTCTCCCACCACGACAGTAGCCGCACCCTCCACCGGTGCGATGCAACAAGACCTTCTCGTGCTCCTCGCATCGCGCTATCGCGCTTGCGCCAACCGACGGCCAATCGCTCAAGCGTCAAGCGGTCCTCGACTGAGAACGTGGGGTCAAGGTGCGAAGAAACTCCGCAAGTCCCCACGCAATCGGGTGTCCACTCCTTGTCCCGATCCCGAGGCACCGAAAGAGCGGAAGTGTTGCGCGCGATGACGCCCGTAAGAACCCTCCGCCCCTCGCACGGTTGCGCTCAATCAAGAAGGACCTCGGCCATGGTCGGAGGAGGAGGAAGATCCTCGTCCGGACGGTGATCGCCTTGGCCGCATGAAAAGTCCCGCCATCCTGTTACAAGAAATTTTTGGTTAAAACTAAACTCAAAGATTCAAAGCCGAAGAAAGCGAAAAGCTAACGACTAGGGAATGGAATATCACCCTAACCGAAAGCCAAAACAGCAAGTATATAAACCTAAACCACTTTATAAAAAGATTTCCAAAATCGCATCAATCACCAACTAAAACTCAACTTCCCAATGCAACTAACCCGTATTGAATGAACGAGTAATTGTTTGAGAAGATAAAAATCGAAGATCAAGGTAAGATCTAATACCACTTAAGATCAAGGCTAAATCGGAGAATACAAAGTGTTAGATACATAGCTAACTAGTATCACATCTTACCCTTTTATTCCCACAAGTTTTAGTTGATTATCCTCTCATTTTCCCCTATTAGAAACCATCGAGCTTGTCTGTCCGGAAATTGAGGTTGTCAGTAGTGATTTTGCATCCAAGCTTCCACCAAGTCTTCCATTCTAGAAACTTCAAAATCCGCACACTTCAATTTGCCAAGCTCGGTCCTATCGTAAACCATTGAGCTGCTGTCCGAAATTGAAGCGTCTTTGCCCAGATTCCGCATCCAAGCCTCTAGCCAAACCTTCACCCGTAAACTTCAAAACCCTAAGCACTCCAATTTGCCAAACTCTGGTTCCCAAAACCCATTTAATCGATAACACTATCTTTGAAGGAAGAAGAGGTAAACAATTTTCAAAACTCAAATTAGAGTGAGATGAGAGGAGAAAGCTAAGATAGGTAAGGAATAAAATCTGAGAATTCCTTAAGCTTTCAAAAATCATTTGATACTTTGAAATTAGGGTTTTCAAAATATCCTAAAGACGACCAACTTGGGTTACTACGGTCAAGATGGCTCGATACAAACCTTAGAGACCCCTGTTTATCCGCTTGTAATGCTTAACCAACCGCTTGGCCCTAGCATCACAAAACAGATAATCCGAGACTCGAGACATGTATACTTCCTAAATGCAGATACACACCTCCTTACAAAGTTCATGCATCAATTCCATTCATTCACATAGAACCAAGCAAAATGTAATCAGAATAACATTAATAAAGGATAGTTATTACAAAGAGAGGCCAACCGCCAACAATAAAAGAGACAACAATAATTAAACAATGAAGCAAAAGTGCCATAAGATGGCGATAAACAAAAGAGCCAATCAAGGTGCCTTTAACCCACAAGGCAACCGACCGACCGCCAAAGCTAGTCGTCGAATCCACAAAGACAACTCAAAAGTGAGGCCCTTGGGCTCACCTTCTTCCTCTCAGAACAAAAGCAACCCACAAAAAAAGTCGGGTGAGTACTTTGAATGTACTCGCAAGATATATAGGAATGATAACAAATCTATGCAATAACTACATGCAAGCTTATTTAAGTGGAGCAGGTTAGGACTCAAATTTTTAAGCATAAAGCAAGCTTTATTTGCAATAATGTAATAGATTGAAAGCAATTTTGCAATCTGATTTTATTTGATAAAAACAGTAGTAATCAAGTATCAACAACAGTAAAACAGTCCTGGAAGTGACTAAACCATTAGTCACCACAACAATAGCATGAATTACCCATTCATGCCAACCATGTCAAGTTTTAATTTTTAAAACAAAAACAGTTGTTGAAGTCTAGATCTTGCGTGAAATCACCAAGCGTGTCCATAACCTAGGACGAGGCTATTCGAATAGTTTTATCCCTGCAGGGTGTACCAACTTACCCACATGCCAGACCGCCTTTTTGCCACCGGGTTAAGCACACTTCCTTAGGTATGCTCAAGACGGCTAAGTCCTACGAGACGCTTCCAATATTGTGAATTATTCACGAGCCGCCTGTATGGATAGAAACCCATACGCTGTGTCGAGTCATCGTAAAGCCTCGGTCAACTACCCTTCCCGTAAAGCCTTGGACAACTACGACGCTCCTCGAGGTGGAGAGCCTACCCGGAATCTCCACCACCGCACACCCAACACAAGAACACCGAGAACACATATCATGTTTCACACAACACACACAACACCCTCCTGCGACTCGGAGATAACCCACGCCAAAGTACTAGGTCAAGAGGGGTCCCATATAACCCTCATGTGGTTAGTACGCAAAGTACTTGGATCGATGGCGCAAGCAACATTTTCGGTCCTTAGGGACTGGGCACCTTTCCTTGTCACACCCAACAATCACACCAACATGCCATTGTGTTTAAGTCAAATCATTTTGTTTCATTTTCGGTTTTACAAAACAAAAGCATAAGGTGCTGAACCAAAAATAAACAAAATGATTTGTGTGATCAAGGTCATCGACTAAGTCGATAACCGCCCAATTCTACCGGTAGCTAAGCATTTCTAAGCATGACATCGCAAAGACAGTAAAAGAGCATAATTAAATCACCGGGCTCTAATTCACCAGCGATGATAATAACTTATGGTTGTGGCAGGGGATAACATTTTCATGGCAACAATGCATTAGGAATAGCTACCTCTAAACAGGGCAAAAATAATTGGACACAAAAGCAATGCATACATATAGTTTGTAAACAAGATATTAGACTTTGAAAGTAATGGGACATTTATGATCAAATATCTTGCCTGCTTGCTGAGGGTCAGGGTGCTGCTGTGGATCAACAATATTATCAACGTGCTCTTCGGATCCTATCGAAAGAACCAAAAGAACCAATAAGGCAAAAAGAAACCGAGGAGATCCAACAGTCAACTTTCTCCAAAAATTCCAAAAATTTTACAGTAGCAAGATAATGATTTATAAAGAATTTAGCAAAAAGAACCAATTGATTTGGATTCTTAATGCCAAAGATATGACCAAAATAATTTTGCTCAGCTTTTATAAATCAAAAATGCTACTATTCATTAGCAAAAATTTCTGGATCTATACTGGGGTTGGAAACATTTTTAGATTAAAATTCAGTTAAAAACATAACCAACAAAATTTGAATCAACCGAAAAGGATTTGAAATGAATTAGTTATGCATTTTACAAGTTATCACATTTTTCAGTTGATAACTAAATCCTTTCGGGAAAATCAAAAATTTTAAATGACGTGGATTTAACGAGGAGCGTCGATCTTGATCCGACGGTCAAGTCCCAGCGCTTAACGCGCGCACACGGGATTTACAAACCCTAAATGCTCACCGCTGGATCTGGATCCAACGGTTCACGCGATCAGACGCGGGCGTCCGAACGCTCATTCCGACCGCACCGCTGATCTTGGATCCAACGGTCCACACGGATCGAACCTTTCGGACGGTCCGAACGTTCGCTCAAATCGGGACCGTTGATCTTGGATCCAACGGTCCACAATGACCTACGCTCAAACGTTCGCCCTGTTCTCGTCCGACAAAATGGCCGGGAAAGAACGGCTCGCCGCCGCTGGCTCGCCACGGCGGTGCGAGCAAAGGCCCAAAATGGGTTGCTAACAAACTCGCGCACCCAAAGGAACCAACAATTTCACCAAGCGTTTAGAACGCCGCAAGCCGGAGATTTACAGAGATGACCAAAACGGTCAAAAACGAAACGGCAAATGAGCTCACAAGCGGTCCAAACAAGCGGTGCCAAGCAACTAGGGGCTAAAGAGGGTTCACCGAGCACGAAGAAAGTACAGAGAGGACTGAGTCGCCCGATGAAGAAAAATAGGGCTTCCGGCCAAAAGGTGAAAATCCAAAACAAGCCGCTTCCTCGCGCCAAAACCCAAATTGAGTGAGGGTTAATGATCACCGAGGTGAGGGGAATCGGAGGGAGCAAGACTGAAAGAAATGGAACCCAGTGGTACCGCCTTCACCAAGAGCTTGAAGCTCGGCAATGGCGGCAATGTAGGTTTCAAACTTTTGAGCTCAAGCAAACCCAAGAGAGGTTGCTGGAGCTTGCGAGGGGTTTGAAAGGCTTCAATGGAAGGACCAAAGGAGCTTATATAGCGGGAAATGGCAATGGGCAACGGCAATACCCCCCTCGGGTCAAACTCGCCATGAGAGCCTTTGAGAGCGACGGAGCAGCTTGAACAAGGGACGCCCGAGGAGGAGCACGACGGCATTTAATGCGCCGAGAGAGCCGCTTAAAGGCGACCACGAGGTGACTCCACACCGCGCTTCTCCTCGCCACGCCATTGCTTGACTTTCGACGCCTTTCGCACCCGAGGAAGGAGATGACTCATCCACCGCCGGATTGAAATCGGATGGTTCAAATCGAACGGGTGATAATAACGATCCGAACGCCACTTAATCTCGGACCGCTGATTTAGATCCTCACGGTTCACGTTGCGCGAGGCGCTCGGACGGTCCAACGCTCACGCGAATCGTGGCCGCTGATTTAGAATCCAACGGCTTAAATGGACCAACAAGCCTTCGGACGGTCCGAACGCTCACGCGATCGTGAACCGCTCGATGCCGATCCAACGACGCGACAACGCCGCGCTCGATCGATCGCACGCCGGGCGCTTAGTTGATGGACCGAAGTCAATTTGCTTGAGCCCGAGTCCGACTCGAACCCAAGGAACAAAGAAAACCAACTAGGGTTTGAATTAAAGGCTGATTTTTGAGGAATTTGTTTAAAGTATCAAACCAGCTCCAAAAATTATGAAATTGTAACTCGAGCTTGTCGACGTAAGAAGGAACCTTATATAAAATTTTCAGAGATTTTATGCACTCGCATTTTCTCTAAAAATTCCGTAAGGCTATTTTAGGAGTTTGACTAATGTTTGACTTGTCTCAAAAAAAATTATCAAATAATTTCTGAAAATTATGAAATAATTCTGAGGTGTTAAACATCAACCCTAGACCCAAGAAAAATTATTTCCAAAGGTTGGGCACCAGATTTTTATGAAGGAGATTTGTGTTGGTGTCCAAATGGCAATTTGATTTTGATTTCACATAATTCCTTTACAAAAATTATGGAACTGATTATAAAAATCAAGATCGAGAAAAAGTTTTAATTTCTCCTCATTTTTATTACATTTGAAACACAAACCAATTTTGGGATGTTACACAAAGAGAGGTTTGTTTAACTTATAGTTTTTGTTATGGTTGTCAAGCACTTGGTCGAAAGAGTAGAAACGACTCGACACTAGGAAGTTCCTTCTAGTGGGCAAGACCACGTGCAGAGAGGAAAGGCTTCGACTAGGTGATGTTACCATCTCCGACTAGTTTAACCAAACCAAGAACAAAGAACTTGAGTTAAGCAAACGCCTAGAGGACTTTAATAATTGTTCGCCTTTTATGATGGACTCGATAAGTCTTTTCCAAAGAGCAAAAAGTAGGAGACCGAGCAATACTAGGAAGTTCCTTCTAGTGGGTGACCACATGCAGAGAGGAAAACTTCGACTAGGTGTGTCTCTTCCTTCACCGCTTAAAACGAAACGAGTACATCAAAGGTGGTCGAATAAATGTATCAAGTGCACTCTACTTAGAATATTTTTTGAAATCATCAAAAATAAACTAAGATTGAGAGAGTTGGCTCTGAGAACATTTCGACTGGATAGAACCCGAGCTCTTTGTATTGGCTGAAAAATGAGTAACGAGTCGATGCTAGGAAATTCCTTCTAGTGGGCAGAACCACATGCGAGATAGGAGAAGTTTCACTAGATGATGTTACTTGTTTTTCACTCGATGTAAAGAAAACTGAGTGTTTTGTATCATAGTCGAAAGATTAAAAGCACTACTCAAAAATAAGGCAAGAGAAGTAGAAAGAACTCGGACTTTTATTGCTCGAGAAATTGGTCACACATAGAATTTACGAATCGGGTCGATGTTCCAAGAGTTTGAGAGAACTCGTCCATCTTCCATTGCTAGTCGTGATCGACCTCGCCGGTTACGCCGACCATCGTAAGGACCTTCCCATTTGGGGAAAGTTTATTCCGATTAGACTTGGATTGGCAGAGCCTCAATACCAAGTCACCTACAAAGAAGGTCGCGAGGTTGGACCTTACGATCATAGTATCTGCGCAGGCTTGTTGGTAGACCGCCAACGGATTAAGGCTAGGTTTCTCCTTTCTTCGAGTAGGTTAATGTCATCCGCCGGTTGTTCCCGGTCCGAGTTGTTGAAAGTTTCAACTCGTGTCGATCGTAATTTTAGCTCCGAGGAAGCATGGCTTCGCCCGAGCACTAGAAAAATGGTGTTTCTCCTGTTGCTCGACCGGTGGTCGCATTTAACCGCCCATAACACGGAGGGTAATTTTGTACCCAAGCCCCGAGCGCTAACAAGTCGGGTCAAGACTCGGTTTTAATTCCTCGCATTATTTGGTCGCTTGCACGCTCGACCGCCCCGCTGCTTTGGGGATGTGCAATGTAAGCATAGCATAATTTGGTACTAACTCGCCGCAAAATTCCCAAATTTTGCACTTGCGAATTGTTTATTATTGTTCGTAATTATCCGACTTAACTCCAAATCGGCTAATTACGATCTCATCATGAACCTTTTGTCGCTCCGATGTTATCCTAGTTACAGTGTTCACTTCAATCCATTTTGTGAACGTGTCAATAGCCACAAAAGGAATTCAAACCTCCCGGAGCTTTGGGAAACGGTCCTAGGATATCGAGACCCCAGTCGCAAAAGGCCAAGAAAGAGGTATTGTCTGTAATGCTTGAGTGGTTGGTGTATTTGTCCACCATGGAATTGGCATCGACACACTTTTTAACCACCTCCTTAGCATCATACAGGTAGTAGAGGCCAAGAAAAACTTGTCGAAAGGCTTTACCAACCAATGTTCTCAGAGGAAGCATGTGTCCCACAGATGCCATCGTATATCGTGAAGGAGTGTTATTCCTTCGCTTTATGGAATGCATCGCATGAGTATCCCTTAGGTTCCTCGCTTGTAGAGGACTCTTCACCAAAGTATACATTTTGGCTTTTCGATAAACGATCGCCTCAAGATTATCTTCTGCACGAAACCTTGCGAAGATACTCGTAGATGGGAGTCATCCGTATCCTCGTAGTCCGATGAGGCCATCTCAATAGGAGGTGTCTCTCGGTTCTTCGACTGAGACGACTTTTGGAGTTGCTCCAAGAAAACTCCTTTTGTACCGTAGATCGAAGAAGCCATCCGAGCAAGTTGGTCTCATGAGGAAATTATCCTTCGAGGATGAATTGTACCTCAAACCTAAAAATGCTTTTCTAGCTTGCGAACTTCCGATAAGTATCGAGACATTGTCGAGCTAGAGCACCGTACTCTTTCCCAACTTGATTCACGACTAGTTGAGAGTCTCCTCTCACGAGTAGTCGATTTAATTGAGAGTGCTTGCACTGTATGCCGCCTAGCAAACATTCGTACTCGCCACATTATTAGTGGCCCGAAAGTTTAATTGTATGGCATACTTTAAGGTTTCTCCGATAGGAGATACCAGACTACCTCACTTCGAGCCACTTAAAGTAAGTGACCCGTCAAAGTACATCATCCATCGGTCGTGGGAATCGATCGGGATCCCGAACAGTTCAGATTTGTCCATTTGGCGACAAAGTCCGCCAAGATCCGGATTTTATGGCCGTCGACACGAAATGGAGGTCGAACTCCCAAGTTCGACCGACCATTTTGCCATGCGCCCCGCCGCTTCCTTATTATGGAGGATTGCTCCCAAAGGAAACTCGACGCAGACACCTATTTTGTGCGCTCAAAATAATGCCGCAGCTTCTCAAGACATGAGGAGGGCATATAGAAGTTTTGGACCGAGGGTAACGCCCTTAGGCCCGTAAAACTTCGCTAACGTAGTAAACCGGCCGTGTATGCCACGCTCTACGACTAGTATCGCGCTTGTCGCTCGTGGCGTGGCAAATAGGTAAATTAAGAGCGCCTCTTCCGCTTTGGAGAAACCGTAATCAGAGCACTCGAAAGATACCTCTTGACATCCTCAAAGGCGGCGCTTGCCTCGCTCGACCACTCAAAACCTTCATGTCTCCCGAGAAGTTTAAAGAAAGGTAGTCCTTTTCCCTAGTCGCATGCGATGAAACGACTTAAAGCCGCCATGCACCCAAAGTGAGTTTCTCGACTTCCTTTTTGTGTTTGGAGGACGATCCGAGGATGGCCTTTATTTTTCAGATTTGCTTCGATTCCTCGCTCGTATACTAGGAATCCAAGTAATTTTTCTCAAGAAATTCCAAACACACACTTCTCTCGATTGAGTTTTAAGCGGTGCTTTCGAGGTTGTCGAATGTTTCTTGTAGGTCGCTGATATGATTAAGTCTCTTAATGCTTTTACGACTAGATCATCAACATAGGCTTCCAAATTCGGCCTAATTGAGATGAAAAGTCGATTGCATTAGGCGTTGAAAAGAAGCACCGCATTCTTTAGACCAAATGGCATTTTGACATAGCAAAAGGTACCAAATGGAGTAATGAATGCGGTCTTTTCTTCATCGCTTAAACACATATTGATCCGTGGTATCCGAATATGCATCTAAAAACTTAATCTCACAACCCGCAGAGAATCAACCAAATGATCGACACGAGGTAAAGGGAAATCATCTTTGGACAAGCTTTATTAAGATCAAGAAAGTCCACGCACATACGCCATTTGCCGCTTGACTTTTTGACCATTACAGGTTAGCCAACCACTGGGTGGTTGACTTCTCTTATAAAGCCCGCTTAAGTAGCTTATCCAACTCGATTTAATAGCATCTCGCCGATCGGGGGCAAATCTCGTAATTTTTGTTTTACGGTACTTTATCGGTCGTAAAGCTAGCCCGTGCTCGATCACCTCCCCAGGGACTCGGCATGTCGGATGTTTGCCACGCAAAGACATCTGCGTTAGCTCTGAGGAAGGTAATGAGGGCGCCTTCCTATTTGGGGTCGGAAGTCTCCCGATGCGAATAGATCTCGAGGGCTCTTCTCAAGGCCCGTGAGGAACCTCTTTGACTTGGTCGTTCGGCTTTGGTGTGACTTTAGGCTTCGACTTGCTAGTCGGGTCGACTTTCATCTCGAGTTGGTATTTGACCAACCATCTCGAGGATCGACGGCCGCAGCTATACGCCATCTTTTGTCACATCGATGGTGATCACCCTTTGGGACTCGCATCTTAAGACATTGATACCCATAATGAGTAGCCATTAAGAATTTTGCCAAAGTTGGTCGTCCGAGTATGGCGTTATATGCCGATCGAATCGACCACATCAAAGGAGACTTTCTCGTCTCCAAATTACTTGGTGAGCCAAATGTTAAAAGAAGATAAACTTGGCCAATAGGTTTGGTGAGACCCTGATGCGATTCCATGAAAGGAGTATCGCATCGCCTTCCCTTTGTCCCGGTACTTGCATCTCGCCCGTGGCATTAGTAAATAATATGTTCAAAGAATCGCCACCATCAACCAACACTGATTGACCCGACAGCTTGTTGATGGTGGGTTCGACCACAATCGGATATCGACTGATCGACTCAGAGTGATTGGGCACCATCCTTCTCAAAAGAGATGGTAACTTCCGACCACTTCGGTAATTTATTGACGAGAGGAGTATGTATGGAATTTACCTCTCGTCCGGCAGCTTTAAGTTGTCGTTTAGAGTCGTATGCCGATGATCTTGGAGTAGATGTGCTCAACGGTATGTTGCGGATCTTGGAACGGCATCTCCTCATCATCCGACGACTTTTGGCCACTCGTATGTCCTACCTGCTCGAGAGTAGGGAGTGGTGCTTTGCCGTTGTAGTAGTCCTCGAGCTTTCTTTGGAAAACTCGGCAGTCTTTTTATGAAAAGGACACCACCTTGGTTTGTCGTTCCTACGATCAGGGCGCTTACCTTTGCCTTGATCAGGGTACGACTTGGTGGTTTGGGGCTCTCCATCTTTCACGGCCAAAACCTCCTTGGAACCACTGGTTTGTGGTTTTTGACTTTTTGTTTTCTTCTTGGACTTTTTTGCTTTTTTATCCTTACCAACTTCACCTGGCTCTCGAGGAGTGTACGCTTCTCGATCGATAGTGTTGTTCCACTCGACCGCCTCGTAAGCCAGATATCGATCGCCATCTCAAGAGCTCTAAGAACAATGTTGGGAGGATTCAAAGCAATGTCCTCCGTTATCCTTCTACTACGGACTCCTTGCTTAAAAGCCCCGATCACAGAGAAATCGAAATTTCCGAATTGAGTTACTGAACCCGACTAAAGCGCTTGATGAATTGACGCAAAGTCTCGTTGTTGTTCTGCTTTATCCGGCAAGTCGCCTTCTTTCCGTATGGTTGTATGTGCCTTGGAAATTCGCTGTAGAAGATCGCAGAGGTGTTGCTAAGAGTAGATCGACTCGAGTGGTTGGTTTAATAACCACGATCGAGCGGATCCTTCGAGCACACGGAAGGTAATTCGCCATTACATGCTCTCTCCTCCTCCGCTTCGGACAATGCTAGATAGATCTCAAGAAATTCGATGGGATTTTGAGATCCATCAAATTTCTCCATGTTCACCGGCCGAAAATGAGGTGGCCAATGAATCGCTCAAGGTCAGCGAAAATGCCCGCATCCGGAATCACTTCTTGACGCCTTCTTTGTAGGAAAGAAGGGTTAATGTCACCAGTGATCGATACGACGATACCCTGAACAATGTCGACTTGCTCGTAGTAGGTTTCAGCTCTCGAGGGAATACTCCTCGTACTCCACCCGCTAGAATTTCTTTGTCGGCGGTGAATGATCACCTCCGAGGGGCTTTTGATCTTCACCGATCGAAATGTATTTCTCCGAATAGGGATCGATTCGACTTATGGCCGTGTCGATTCCTACGAGAAAATATTCGATTGATCGGTAGCCGAGGAAGTCGTATTGCTACGACTACACCAATGTTGTCGGCGAGGTACCTCCACCTTGTCATTACAGCTCAAGTCTTTGCGTAATCTCTTCAAAGAAAGAGATCGCACTGCGCTTGAGCAAGCTCTTGGTCGATTCTCGAGCAAGTCGTTGATGTCCCGGAGTTCTTGTACCTCCGATCGATGTTGAATGCGCCCAGCGTGTTCTTCGATCGCAATTTCTTCTTGACGACATCAAAATCCTCCTCATCGTCTTTGAGGCCTTCTTAGTGGAGTGCGAGAATGTCGAGGATTTCTCGCTCATCGAGTGTTGGTTCTCTCGCCAACGGTGGTGCCTTGCCATTACCACGAGGGGGCGCAGTGTGTGATCTTCGGGAGTGTTCTTATCTCGCCTCCATGAGGTCGACTTCGATTTGAGGGAAGGACGAAGACCTCCGCTGATGATTCTCACTTGCGCCGAGGCCTCCCGCTTGAGGAGTGCTCGAGAGACACCATCTGGCGACTTGGAGTAATCCTCCGTAGGGGAACTCCGGTTATAATCGCTCCGCTCGCAAATGAGATCTGCGGGAGACGATCGAATTTGCAGGAAAAGCATGCTTGATCCCACCCTCTTTGGAGTTACCCGAGAGAGAGGATCACTAGATGTTTGGTGGAGTCCTCGAATAGTGGCTCCTGTAACTTGACTCACCAAGTCGGACCGCCTTAAGGGGACTTGAACACTTGGAGGAAAAACTCGTCGTGTTGTGAGTCATCCCGAGAGCGGTTCGTCGGATTGACCCTTGTCCTTTGAGGGAATTGGCTCTCCGTTGGACGATCGTTGTGGGGATAAGGATCCTCCTCAACTCCATTAATGGGATGGTTTCGGAGAATAATCTCCGAGGCAACATCACCATCGCCGGATGCATCACTCGGCTCAGTAGTCGAAACCGCATCCATGTCGACGTCACAGAATCCGCCAAGTCAAACCAGCTCTCCTCGCTCCATTCTCCCGCCACGATTGCATGAGATTGGAAAAAGAGTATGTTGACAAGAGATTACCTAAGATCCCCACGGTCGGCGCCAACCGTCGGTGTATTAGAACCGATCTTACGTAAAGATTATTTGATTCGGGGTCTCCTAAAGATGAAATTACGCAGAGTGGTTGACACGGATGTTTAGACAGTTCAGCCTTCTCCGAGAGAATAATAACCCTAATCTGTGTGGTGTGGTATTCTTGATAATCAAGTAAGAAGCTAAGACTATTACAGAGAATAGAACTTGTATTTCCACTTCCTCCGCCTCCCTTTGTTCTCGCCTCCCGATGCCCTTATATAGTCGTGAAGGAGTAGCCGCTTTGTCTCGCGGAAGAGGCGCTTTAATTGAGCCAAGAATGGGCGATGATGGCGATAATTACCGCGCATTGGCTTCTCCACGCCGTCCGCAATTATCATTCAAAGATAATGGGGTATTTAAGCACTATTACTACGCGGAATAGTAGTGCGTGCACTGCTCGATTCTTTAATCAATTGGACCCACTTGCCCGTAGGTTTGATTATAAGGTGGTCGTGGTTTGCCTGGTCGTAGGAGAACTTACGACCAGGTAGTAATCGTAAAAAGTCTTACGACTATGTAGTGATCGTAGAAAGACTTACGATCATGTAATAGTCGTAGAAAGACTTACGACTATGTAATAGTCGTAGAAAGACTTACGACCATGTAATGGTCGTAGAAAGACTTACGACTAGGTAGTAGTCGTAGTAAGACTTACGACTATGGGGGTGATTGTAGAAGATCTTACAATCACTTGGTAGGCATCTCCCTTATAAAAATAAGGGGTACTTCTGGAAACTATGTGGCATCATATTTACCCATAATAAGAATTATAGATAATAGATAAAATGAGGATTATTAGATACTCGTCAATCATATATTAGGATAATATATGAATATTTTAATCCTCAACACATACTGAGATATTATTGATTGTTCCGCTCAGAGTCATGAGTTTAAATGATAATATTTTGTGATAAAATAGTAAGAATAATATTTCAAATGAATTAATAAAAATAACATCTGTGTCACACGCCCACTGTGTGGTAGGACAGGTGGCGGTCTCTTATTGCTTGGATCCCTGCTGTCGGGCCCCACCGCGCGGCAGATGGTCTGCCCACTCCATGTGCCGCTCGGTGGGCTTTGCACGGTGGGGGGGTGCGGTAGGGGAGATTCGGGCGGTGAGGGTGTAACAGGAGTACCGAGTACGTATTGTCTGTCGGCATATTTATAATGTTGTTTTTTATCAATTCGTTCACGAAAAGACTAGTTTCGCTAGTACGATATGAAACAGTATCAATTAAATCTAGAACTCGTTCCGCTCGTGGATGCACTGTGGTCAGGTCAAGCCGTGCAGGAGTGGCGTTTGATTCGAAATGGTTATCATTTCAACCACTATCCGACCGTTCCCTATCTGCATGCAGCTTTAGCACCACCAACCTGCGCGAGAGAAGCGCGTGCTGTTCGTGCCACTGCCTGTTCAGCTCAGCTCCATGCCGTGCCTGCTGCCGCATGCTCCCCTGGTGCGCCAAGTCCATGCAGTAAGTGGTGGTGCAGTACTAGTACCTACAGCTACAAGGCTTCAAATCATTAACGAATTACCATTCCATCATTTGCTTCGATGAACAAACCAAGTAAACAAACGCATCTCAAATAGTTAAAAGACAATTTTATCTTTAATATATGTTATATTATTTTTAAAGGTAACATCTCTAATAGATGGTCTCTAACGCACGCTTCAACATTCAAATTTTATAATTTTTTTAAAACGAGTCTACATGTTAACTAGAGTAGATTAATGTATCATATCTTATTTCACATACACAATAATCTAGACGATCTGTGCTCTCTCTTTTATATAGAATTTTGATGTAATATAGTAAAAAAAATGATAATAAAAACACTATTAGATTCGCTGTTAGTCGCACCAATTTGCTGGTTTGGCCTTATCTAGTTGTGGTTGATTGCAGCAGAAGCATAGGCGCCTTTATATTTGGTGTATCGTCTACTGTCGTCGCGTCCAATCCAAACCACCGATTTGATGCCACCAAGAAAAAGGAAAAGGAGGTAGTTGCAATTGGTGCTGCACTGCTGCTGTCAGAGGCTTACTAATTCTGCAAAGTGTCATCTAAATATTATCTTAAAGTAAAGTCCAAAAGGCTATGGTGCTTTTTCGGCTAGAAATTCTCGTATTAATTGGTAGAAAAAAGAATAATTTACACCGCTGATCCTAATGGGTTTAAATTATAATAGTTTAGATTAAAAAGAAGAGTCCAAGTCAAATACAATAAAACTAAAATTCAGATTAAAAAATAAAATAAAATATGCAATTTGATTTCCATACGAGTTCCTAAGTAAAAGAGTCCACACCAAGTACATTAAAACTGAAATTCGGAATTAAAAATAAAATAAAATTAGCAATTTGATTTTTATACTAATTCCTAAGTAAAATCTATAAATAATTACAATTCAAAATAAAAATAATAATTGGCAATTGGATTTGTATCCAAATCCAACCAAAAATAATGAAATTCGTAATAAATAAAATAAAATAAATAATTTGATTTCAATACGAACTCCAAAGTAAAATACCTAAATAACTATAATTCAAAATAAAATTAAAGGAAAAATAGCAATTGGATTCAGACAAGAATTCCAAGGAAAAGGAACCAAAATTCTGAATAAAAAATAAAAGAAAATTTATGATTTGATTTCCATACGAATTCCAAAGTAAAATCCCTAAATAACTAAAATTCATAATAAATTGAATAAATTTATCAGTTTGATTTGTATACGAACTCTAATAAAATAACATAAATATTGAATAAAAATAAAAGTTATAACGAGGATGACAGGAATGATGTCGGCGGAGAAACAAAAGAAGCCATGATGTTCGCTTTCAAGGTTGTGTGTTTCTATTATTGCTTCATATGAAATATAAAAAAATTGGAGTAGAGATAGCGCAGTCGTAGGGAATAGGCTTGGAGTCACCGAAAAGAGCGTGACACGTGTACCCAACTTGGATCGGCGACAATTGTGTGTATGCTTGTTGATGTCGTCATGGTTAGCATTAAGCAATAATTGGGGAAAATTGAAAGGTAACTATGTGATAAATTATTGCATTGAAAAGGGTAGTAACTGAAAGGGGTCGACTTAGATTTGGGCTTACTGTTGGAGGTTGAAGCAAAAAATATAGGTGATATTCCGTAGAGGCAATCATAGAGATGATTGTATCATGTCTATGTTTATGAGTTATAGAATAAATATTATTTTGTTCCTTGAATGAATCATCATTGATAAAGATTAACAAATATGTAACTTGTTGGTGAAGCCCTTTAACTTATATGATGTCGTTCTAAATGTATCCCTGGTAAGATGTCACTGGTTGGAATACTATTGACTTTATCGACTAACACATGTATTGATTGATGACCATATTTTACCAGTCATAGATACAGGGATATTGAATCAATAATATGAACACATGTTAGAGAACATGGTGTTGGATTGACCCACCTTGAGGTACTGTTGAAATTGTTATAATTTTATATGTCATCAGTTGGTCTCAAGCAATGATGATGTATAATCCTTAGACCTGATATTAGCATGGTTTCTTACATGTGTAATAGTACACTTAGAGGCTGTCAAACGCTACTCTGTAACTGGGTAGTTATAAAGGTAGCTTTCGGGTATGCTATGAAACATGCGGAGGGATGTGACTGGTCGAATATGAGATTTGCCATTCCTAACATAATACGAGAGATATCTCTAGGCCCCTCAATGTGATCGGATAAAAAAAGTGCATAACCATACCACTAGTGGTCGAAGAGTCGACCATATGAAGTCATCCGACACTGGATCGAGAAAGTATTGAACAGTCCATAGATGGTAAATTATCTCACATGGAGTTCAACCAAATATCGTGTGGCAAAGGAAGAATACACGAGCAGGTCGTTCAGTTCGAATAGATACAGACTAGTCGTATAGAGATACGAGCTGATCGAACATGATCACTAACTGATCGTAAACTAGTCGTAAGGAGTTGCGAACTTGTCAGGACTAAATATGAACTGATCGTATAGAGATACGAGCTAGTCGTACGTGATAAGGACCTACTCATAGATCATATTGCATTAAGGATTGTCCGATATAATTTATGTGTGTTCGGGAATCGTTATGGTCTATGATCTCTTGCTTGCATGACATCCTGGTTTACGTGGTAGAATTTTGAATTGTCAGCTTGCGTAGGCTACCCGTATCCCTTCAAAAAAAAGTGACGATGAGAAAATACAGAAGACACACGGTTCGATAGGGCAGCTGGTGTGTAAGGAAGATATGTTCAAGGTAGGTTGCCCATGGTGCATCGATGTATGAGTGAGCTAAGTACTTTAACTATGTAAACTAATAAAATATTTTGTTGCGCGTATAATCAACACATTGCTTGATATTAAATAAAGGTACATGTGCATGCATAAAATTTGGAAAAATGCAACTAATTACTAAGAGATTAAGAATAGGGGCATGAAGCTACATGATTTATGCATGATAGAGAGTGGTTAGTTTCTAAGAATCCTAACAAATTATTATGCTTAATATTTTTCTTTCATCAAAGCTCCATACTTCAATTACGTTCTTCAGAATGTATGTTTCTTCAAAAAAATAATTGTCATTTCCAATGTTTATAATATCTTAGAAATATAAATAACCTTTATATATATCGATCATTTATACAAAATTCAAAACAAATCAAACCACTTGTTTCACCCACTAGTTCTTTAAATAAACAAAAGAACTGCAAAGTGGATTAGTACACCCCTTTACCAACGCATATATGCATGGTAAAAATCCAAATAAGTATTGGTACGGTCTATACCAATGCATTTACTATGCATTGCCATTGAGGCCGTTGCGAGAGTCTATTACAACAGATAAACAAGCGTTGGTAATAGATATGAAAAGGCGTTGCGAAGTAGTAACGGATATAGCCATGTTGTAACTACACTTGTATGCGTTGGTACTTACCATGCATGGATGACTTTTACTATTTTAATAATGGATATAATTATATTGTCACAACGCATAGAAGCGTTGGTACTTGTCATACAGACGAGTTTTGCTATTTTTGCAACGGATATAATTAGGTTGCTGCAACGATTATAAGCGTGTAGAAGTCAAAGTAAAAAAAAATCATTATCAGTCATAGCATGGTTAAAAGGAACACTCGTATATTATAAAAAAATTGTTGCATTACACCAAAAACCATCCACATAAGACATGATATAAATATTTTACTTAAACATCATTTCCTAACAGAATGAAATCTAAAACATCTTGAACATCATTTCCTAACAGAATGTAATCTAAATGTAATGACGATCATTTGCCAATGTCACCATTCTCCACCTTGCATTGAACATGTCATCCATAGCATCATCCATTTATCTTATCAACCTACAGTGAAAAATTAGAGTCCCTTAATGCACCATTAGGAAGAAACAAAATCACAATATTAAAGTAACAAAACTAAAAGGAACACCGTACATAAGTTGATGACCACGCAATATCAGCTCCTACTGCATGACCAATCAATTTGTAGCCTTTGTATGGCTGTATCAATTCTCCACATTTCACAATTGCAAGATCGACATGTACCATCCAAAATTCATTTCCTAGCTGAACGTCATCAAGTTTATCTTTTGGATCACAACTTATGATTGTAGCAAGAGCCACATCCTTATTTGCATTTTTTCAGCTCTTCAAGAATACTTTAGTGCCAACCTAGTCCACACATAAGTACACGATCAAATATTTTACAAAGGATGCAATTAAATATTTTTAGAGAATCACATATAAAATAAACATAAAGATTGTCATACTGCTATCGAATTGGTAGCCAACCAATTAAATGTGTTACTCTGTTGTTTCTACAAAAAAGATATTATGTGGAACATCAGTATGCAATTTAAATAAATTATTAGCAAAATAGAAATAGAGGAGACAAATTTAGAAGGTGTATCTTATACATCAACAAGCATGGTTGTACTAGCTCCTTTTGCGGTTTTTTTTGTTCTGGACGTCATGCTAATAACAAGAGGTCAAATAATTAGAAATAAACATTGAAATAGAATAGAATAGAATGTGGGTTCATATTTAATTATTTGCTAAATATGTAATCAGTAGAAACATAATTGCTAAGAATAATTCTTACCTTGTCCCGAGCCATTTGATGTTTTGAGCAATATGAAGGTGCTTCATGATCAGCAACTAGTAGTGTATGCTGTTTTAGTAACTTCACATTCTTAGAGAAACCCCAAAAGCATTTCTAGTATAAATAAATATCAGTTACCTTGATAGCATTACTGTGGTTGTTTAGGGCTAGCTTGGTGTCATCGTGGACATGACTTTCTTTGGTCTGCCATACAACAATGATAACTAGTTACTTTATGCAAACTATAATAAGACAAAAAATGTTATTTGTATACATGATGAATGGAAAAAATAACCTTGTGTGCAGCAGAAACTTTATATGCTTGTATTGTGTTGTTATCTTGGGTATAAATTTCCTTGTCCTATAGTGAAAGACAACAATTCATTACAATCAAACATTGTGCGAGTTTTAGCTGTTATATCACCATGAAGACAAGAACCGAGTAAAAAACATATTTAATATCATCAATAGTTATTACCAGTTGTGTGTAACACCCTAGCTATTTGGAAGCCAAGATGTCACTCGACTCTAACGACAACAATAGGAAATGGACAGATAAACACCAATAACAATGATTCTAAGACAATAAGTTACACGAAACTAACGATAGATTTAACATTTCCAAATAAAGAAAGGGAAACACTTAACATGAGTATAAAGTAAACATAACCAGGTTGGTTTATTACAAATTCAACAATTATCAAATAGATGACATGAATTAAATAATATCAATGAATTCTAGTTTAAGATAAATGGCGTGCATCATGCTGGACTACTCCCTCATATGATTGCCTTCCTCATCATTTACCTAAATTAAACAAACAAGTAAGGATGAGCCAAAGACCCAACAAGTAATAAACATGATTAATCAAGCATAAAGTGGGCAAGCCAACTACAACTGAAATATGAACAATTCTTGGAACACATACATGAACGAATGGAATGAAATAATGCATTGAAGGAATGGACTGCTCAACAGCTTATACCGGTATAGCGAGTGACACACCCGTCGGTGTTCACTTAAGCCCGAACTTAACAAAATCCGGAGATCTCAAATACCGTATGAAGAACATTTCATACGGGTGTCCAACATTGCCCACATTGGAGTGGTGGGACTTACATGCCCATACTGGAGTTGACGGGTCTTTAAAATTTCCACTCCCGTGGTCAAAGCGAAAACGATGTGTGTATGGAATGAATCACATGCATTGAATCTTTATCACATAAGAATGAAAATACTACGTTGCATAGAAACATGAATAGCAAGTCTAGTAATACATCTACACACAATCATCAACATTCCATATGAAAAGACAAAGTACTTGCCTTCCGCGCTGTGACGTGCTAGGAGGCAACGAAGGTACTCCTCCACTCACCGCATCACCGCCTACACAAATATGTATTCAGAATAAGGATAACAAGGTATGATATAGCTACTGTGCTCTACCATAAGCCTCTAACTATCCAACACAATCAACGGTTTTAAACTGACAAATAACCTATTCAGCCACTTGACAACCCTACTGGGCAGCAGTACGAGAAAAATCATAATTAAAGATCTGTAACTCGGAATGACGTGAAACCTATGCCCAATGAAACTTAACGAATCAGACTATAAAACTCTAGTTGACAAGATTCACTAAATCTGCCAAAAAATCGGCTAACCAGCAGTTGAAAATGTATGACAGATATCTGTCCAGACAATAGATCAGCAGCAAAGAACATGGCATATCTTTCACTCTACAGATCCAATGGAGATGTTCATTATCAATCTCGAAATATTATTAAAAATTCTACAATAACCTAGTTGGGTGGAGGTTTTGAATCTTACATTAACAAGGTCAAAATTAAGGAATAAACAGACAGTTCCTTCTCGTCAGACAGACAGAATAGCGCGCAAATAATAATTCATAAATCCTAAACCGTAAGGTGGAATCTCATGATCTCGGCGGCTATGAAAAGATAAAAATCTGGGCTACAAAACTCAAGAAGACAAAAATAACAGATTCTGCTTCTAAGACGGCGAAACTGGGCGCACAACCAACTGGACCTGTTCTGGAATCTAGCAGACAGCATGTCGGTTTAATCCTAACCATCAACTGTTCCTACAAACAGCAGCAAACAATGAATTAAACTCCTCGTTACCCTTGTAGACCCATAGGAAGACATTGATCAACCTCCCGAAGTACTCCCCCCTTGTCCTTCTTCCTCTCTTCGATGGCCGGCCAACAACGAAGACGACGATCGGCCGGTGACGATGGCGGGAGTAGGCGGCTTCGGAGGAGATCTTGGGGAGCAACGCCGGGGATCACCAGAGCTAGCACCACAGGAGGGAGACGGCACCAAGGAGCAGCAAGGGGCGCCGGTTGGAGGATGAGGAGGGTGGCGGCTATGGTGGGAGTGGGGGGAGGCGGCTAGGGTTTGGGGCGCCTCCCCCCTCTTGGCCGGCCTCCCCTCTTGGGCCTCCTGGGCCGCGGCTCGCGGCCCAGGTTGTCGAGATATTGCTGAAAACCCCCTCTCTCAACAGGAAATTTCATTTCTTTAATTGCCTTTTCATCCCCGGCTTCTTTTCAAATCTCCCGATTCGATTCCGGGATATTACATTGTGTTATTGTGATATGTTTTCTGTTGTGCTAGTGACCACTAAATATTACCAATAGACATGTCAACAGATTGGCACAACCAATAGTAAACATCGATAATTGCAAACAGTACCAACATAATGTATTCCTACTTCAACAGATTGGCACAACCAATAGTAAACATCGATAATTGCAAACAGTACCAACATAATGTATTCCTACTCAACCACAGTGGATTACGAACATTATATAAATGAACAAACCTTGTCTAAAGAGGAGCGTTTGCTTGGTGACTGCAAATCATCATCCTGGAAATCATTTTGCTTGCTCTGCAGTGAAAGAGAAGAAATGAATACTGTCTTAAACCTTAGTTGGAAAATAATACTATTTCCATACACTACCATCGTCATAACGCTTGGCTCTAAATATGTATTCACAGATATTAAAGGCTAAAGGATCTGTGTCTTATTGCTACCTCAAGTGGACCACGGGCCAACCATCTAATATCCTCATCGATGTTGTCGCTACCTCTTTGACGCTCCAACTGCATGATCTGTACCAACCCAAAAAGTACATAAGCTAAATTCAAAATTTGATTAAACTAATCCATAGTACTTACATGATCTCTGTACCAATCGGGACATTTTCATTCTGCATACGCTCAATGGCTTTTGGAGTTAGGCATCAGTTGCGATTTTTCCTTTTCAAATCAGCAGCATGTTCTCTACAACAAAAATAAACATAAATATAAATTGAAACACCTGGTGCAACATGTTAAAAGGCTATGGCAGCACACTTACTTGAGATATGGAACGACAGCTTCACACTTGTATAGCACATATCTATGGGCTTGTAATTTCTCTATATCAGTTAAAGTGTAAGCACATGGTT
This sequence comes from Hsuehochloa calcarea, assembly GCA_036346395.1. Lineage (NCBI taxonomy): Eukaryota > Viridiplantae > Streptophyta > Magnoliopsida > Poales > Poaceae > Hsuehochloa > Hsuehochloa calcarea. The sequence goes on from CM070597.1 coordinate 4,642,447, forward strand.
TTCCCAACGGTTTTCCTATCGAAGGAAACAAAGTGGATACATGTCCATATATGGGAGATTCAAATTGATCTGGTTGGTCATGATTCCTTGATTGTTGGTTATGCTTAGTAGAGAAACCTTCCAAGTATCTAGAACAAAACGCCATACACTCATCCGCTAAATATGATTCTGCAATTGAACCCTCTGGATGAGCTTTGTTGCGAACATATGACTTCAATTTACCCAGATACCTGTAGCACATGGGAAACCATCAAGTTAGTAAGTTATATGATATGCCAAATATGAAAACTTCTATTAAGAAAATGATTGTACCTTTCAATAAAGTACATCCATCGATAGCAAACTGGTCCAGCAATCTTACATTCAGTTGCTAAATGGACGACTAAGTGAACCATAACTATGAAAAATCCAGGAGGGAATATCATCTCCATTTTGCACAACATTATTTTAATTGTTTTCTCCAAGTGGTCGAGCTCATCAACATGAAGAACTTTTGAACATAGTCCTCGAAAATAAGCACATAAATCAAATAGTACTGCTGTGACATCATCAGGAAGAATGCCCCTCAAGGCGATAGGCATTAGTTGTTGTATTAGGACATGGCAGTCATGTGTTTTGAGCCCATGAATTTTTCCTTCAACACAGTTCACAGATTTGGATATATTTCCAAAATAGCCATCGGGAACTTTTATATCTCGAAGAACTTTACAGAACAACTGCTTCTCACTTCTAGACATAGTAAAGCTTGTAGGTGGTACGTAAAACTTACTTGATGCTCTTTTTCTGGGTGGAGCTCCTCTCTGATGTTCATTGCTTGGAGATCTAGACGAGCTTGGAGATTATCTTTTGACTTTCCATCTAAATTTAAAAGTGTGCCATAAATATTATCGCAAACATTCTTCTCTATATGCATTACATCAAGATTATGTCGAAGGAGATTATTGTCCCAATAAGGTAACGTGAATAGACTACTTAATGCCTTGTAAGTTTTTGACTTCTTAAAATCACTAATAGCATTTATTTCACCCAATACAGGACACTCATAGTAAGTTATAGGTTCTGTTCTATGCTCCACGGTCCCATCAAAAGAATTTATATCAAAGCGAAATTCATGATCAGGTGGCAAAAATCTACGATGACCCATAAAACAAGATTTCTTCCCATGTGTTAAGTGTTTCGACCATGCATTTGCACCACAAGGTGGACATGTAAATTCCCCCTGCACCATATATGAAACAAGCATTCTTAAGGCTGGTAAGTCATTTATAGTCCATAACACATGTAATACTCCGGAAATGTTCTGTAGAAAGAAAGAGGTCGGAGAGAGTAACAGAGATTGTTTTCGTCGGAAAATTCCAATCTTCGGGGTTATTTGTTATTGCAGACAACCTGGCCGCAGCGCGCCACCAGTGGCCCATGAGGGGCCGGCCCCATGTGGTGGCCGCCAAAAGGCCAAAAGGGGGCACCACTTCCCCAAAACCCTAACTCCTTCTCCTCCCTCCCCAAGCCGCCACTTCCTCTCCCCTCCCTTCCTCACGGCGCAGCACCTCCTCCTAGGCGCCTCCTCCTCCGGTGGTGGCCGCCATTGGTGTTCCCCGAGCTGCACTCCGATCCTCCACGCCTTCACCTTCGGTTCTTCCTTCGCGGGCTTCCGGGTCGCTGATTTGGGGCTGGCCAAAGAAGGAGAGGGAAGGCTTTGGGAAGTTGTTCCTCGTCGCTCTTCGGTCTACAAGGGTAACGAGAGACCCCATCGCTGTTTGATTGCGTTAGAGTTGTCGATTCCATGTTTTTGGTAGTATCGCGTAATCTCTGTTAGTAGATCGGTTCTGTACAGTATGTTGCAACTCGGTTTTGGGTGTCTTAGAGGCAGAATTGGATGTTCTCGCCTTCTAGAGTTTTGTTCCTTATTTCATTAGCTTTGTTTTGGCACCTGGATCACAAATTTTCACCCCGTAGATTAAAAGTTATGGCTGTTTTACTACGCGCTGGTCTGTCTGTCAGAACTGATGGGTATAGTCGGTTGCACCTAGGTTTTGATCTAGTTAGAGTCAGAATCAGGTCGGGCACCCAACTAGGTTTTCGAAGATAATTTCACCATGTTTCCAGGCTGATAAAAATCACTTTATTTGGATCAGTGGTTTAAAAGTTAGAGCATTTTCTTTAGGGCTGTTCAGATTTCTGGGCAGACTGCAGTTGTAGTTTTTCAATGGATGGTTAGACCTCTGTAATGGCCGAATTAGAGTTTACCATCAACTAGAGTTTTGTAGCCAGTTAAGTTAAGAAAATTTGAGCACTAGTTTCAGGTCTTTTGGACTTACGGTTTTTTATTGGTGAATTTTCTAGTAAAACTGCCAGTTTAGTGATAATTGAAATGTTTGGGTAAATTGATCAAATTGAACTTTTATTGGGTTAGTTTGGTTAGAGATGGAGGGAGGACACGTGTAGCCTTTCCATACTCGCTTGTCCTCATTTCGATTATTTTATATTGTAGGCGGTGAAGCGGTGAGTGGAGGGTATCTCAATTACCTCCCAACCTGCAGGCCACAGCAGCAAGTAATTTGTATTCAATGTTTGATGTCATGTATGATGTGTGAATGAATGTTTACATTTGTTCGTATTTGTAGATGAATGACATGTGTTCTTTTCATTTATGATTACTATTCAATATTGACATGGGATCATCATGACATGCATACATTATTTTGGTAAGACCCATCAATTCCAAAGATGGGCACTTGAAATCCCATCAATTCCAAGATGGGTACGTGAGTCCACCATTCCAATGTGGGCCACGTTACGTGAGTCCACCATTCCAATGTGGGCCACGTTGGACAATCGTATGAAACGTTCTTCATACGAATACTTTAAGTGAACACCGACGGTGCTTCACTCGCTATACCCAGATATGCAAGATTATGTCCATTTCCTTCAATGCACCATTCCACTTCATCCATTCATAAATTCGTTTCCAGTAAATTGTTCAAATTATGTTTGTGTTATATGGCTCCTTGTATGTTTGATTGTTACATACAGTTGCTTGCTGAGTCTTTGGCTCATTCTTGCTTTATTGTCTTATTTAGGTAAATGACAAGGAAGTATGATCTTGTGGAGGGTAGATCATCACGTGCACTCACTATCATATATCAAACCATTCGAGGAATTTTGTTATCGTTAATTATGATTTGTGTTGCATTGTAATAAGCCATCATGGCCTGGTTTACCATATCTATCTGAACTGTTTACTTCCATTTCGTTGATTAAGACTTGAGGATGATTACTTGTTTCCATAAATTCTTAATACTTGCTCCATAATATCATGCGATTTGATGTTATTCATTTGAAGAGTAGTGATTGTAGGTGACATCTTGACTTCCTTATAGTCAGGGTGTTACAGTTGGTATCGAGCGGCTTTAGGTCCGTGGTAATTAAGTTATTAAATGACACATCGTGTACGATGGTGGGGTTTGGGAAATCCATTGTTTCCGCATTTCTAGTGATGTTGTTCATTATGTTGTATGTTATAGAATTGCTTCTGTACTATCTTTCTTGTTATTAATCTATGACATGATGTGATATACTATATATCTATGAATTATTCTATGATTGTCATGAGATGATCCTATATATTCATAATTGATTGCCTTAGTTATGCGTAACAGTAGCTGACGCCGATCAACCGAGTTCGTGGTTGTCGTCCTGGGTTTTGCCAGGCTACACCACTGTTCGTATTGCAATAGTAGAGAAGTTCTTACCCCTGTTCCATAGTTCTGTGTTGAGCCTGAGCTCATTGACGAAGTTTTTGTCCTTCTCAAGTTTGTATCTGGTTTTCTGGTTGTAGTTTCTGATAGTTCGTGAATTTCTTTTGAATGGAGGGTTATAATGCAGTGGGCAATCTCTAGTAGATTTCTGATCGATCTTTGAAACAATTATTGTTCTTTCAACTATTGTGACATTTCTGCTCCACGTGAGCGTAGTTAATTTGCAAGATTTACCTTTTCACTAAGTTCTGCTTTTACCTCGCTGGAAAATTCAACCCGTGTGTTCGCTTGAGGTTTCGGCATTGGCATTTCTTTTGCAAGTTCTTTATCAAGTGCACAATGATCTTGCATATTTCTTTTTGGGATGCTTTAGACAGAGGTTCTCTTCTTTGATTTCTGATTTTGACAAATTCTTATCCGGTGGTAGTTGATGAATTTCTCTTAGCTTCATGATTCATGGTAGTGATGAGATCCAATAGGTCTTTAATGGTTCTCTGAAAATATTATTATTTTTCAGGTGTTGAATTTCTTTTATTTTAAATGATCTTCGACAGTTGGCAATATTGATATTTCTATGTTTGTTCTTTTCTTCTCATTGGGAAATAGCGACTGCTTACTCGCTTGATAGTTTGTATAATGAGAGTTTTCATTGCAAGTTCATTAACACGAGGAAGCATTGGCTCCATGTATTTCTTTTGGATCATTCCGCCTTTAAGTTTAACGATCTCTTTTCTGAGGATTAGTGTTAAAACCCTTTTGGGGTGCCTTGTGGTGATTAAGTTGGAGATGGTAATCAAACATACGGGTTGGCTACGGGTTCCTATTGGTCCCTAGATGTTTTTCGAAACAATTCTTGTCTTTCTGATTGCTGAGCTTTCTTTGCTACTTGTACACGATATTATTGACAAGATCATTCTTTTTGTAAGAGTCCTATCTCTCTTGTTGTTTAAGGGGACCTGATTAACCGTTTGGTATTTTGATAACGGGAATTATCTTCTACTAAGTTTATTGAAGAAATTTCGACTCAGTTCAATTCTTTTGGAGTAGTTGGAGTGTTGGAGTTTATAACCTCCCTTTGAAAAGAAAAAATGTCGCGACCTCTTTCTAATGTTTTGTGGTGTTGTGTGAGAGGTTTGTCTCAGCTTTGTGGCATTCGTACTAGGTTCCTTTTCGAGAACAAGTTGTTATTACAATTCCATTTGATGCTGAAAATTTCTATAACCCGATTTGTCATGTTTCCTTTAGAAGGTTTATTGATATGATCAGTAATGTGAGAATAAGGTTGATTCTTTTATAGAGAAAGAAGTTTTAACCACCTTTCTTGATGTTTCCAAAATGATTCAATTTCGAGTTTTGTGTTCATGACCTACTGGAGGTCCAAGTTTATTATGATAAACGAAGTTTGCCGCGTAAAACGATTTGTTGTAAAGTTATAATGGTTCTTCAGTGATGCGAGCGTTTTGATCTTGAATGCTCGTTGTTCTTATCTGTAATGATCCGACATTCTCTTCTTGCGAGGCTTATGTTTTCAATTGTGGACTCCACCTATGTTCAATGAGTTCATTGCCTAATTGGTTTTCCCCTTGGTTTTGTGTTCATTACGAGTGGTAAGTGATTTCCCAGTTGGTGAAAAGCGTTTTCACGTGCCTCTTCTTTTGAGATGTATTCAACCCATTCTTTTCGCGTTGGTCTTTCGAAATGTTTTCTAAATGTGGTTGTGAGCTTGATGTTATTACTTGTAGTAAATTGATCGCTTTTGGTGACATCGCTCAAATAAGAATATTTCAAGTTTAGCTTTCACGGTACCTTGGAGCTCGTGAATCAACTGGTAACTGAGATTATTTTGGGTAACTTGAGGAATTGGATTAACCTATTGTTCTTTCAAGATTTCGTGTGATTTAGTCCGAAAGGTTCCTTGGTTTGAGTTCGCAAAGTGAGGTTGCAACAAAAGAAAATTTTCGTTGATCTCTTCGAGACGGTTAATCCGCTTTGCTTTCCGTGAAATCTCGTAAATGGAAATGTTTGAGTTTTGTGGTCGAGAACATTTGGATCTCGTGTTTCCAAGTAGATGAACTGCTTTGAGCAGTTGGCATGTTGAAGGATCTTATCGATTCTTAATTAAAACTTGTGGTTATTTGCAAGCGTCCTAAATTTGTTGCTCTTTCCGCCAAGAGATGGCGAATTTTAAACGTAATATCTTTCTTTCGTGTACCGTCATTTGCTATTCTCTTTTGAGGGATGTGTGCCTCCAATTATGAACTCACTTTCGCTTTCCAAGATCACCTTTATCGTAATATTTCTTTTGGTTTCCCGCCGTGATGAGCAACGCCTTTCGTGTGAATAAACTTATCTTTGTTCGCCTCTTCCATTTGAGAAAGGATCACAGCTTTGGGTTGCAAAGTGTTTGCAAAGGATAAGTTTGGCAACTGCTTGGTGGTGGATGACTAATCGTAGCGATGATATTTTGCTACCAAGTTATCGGAGGAGTAGTAGAATGTGAAATAGTTTTGATCTGTATCCTTGGAGGGAAATTGATTCACCAAATGTTTGACTTCAAGTAAGTCCGAATAGTGTTACTACTGAATAACACCTTGTATAGTGAAATTCTAGAACTTCAATTCGAGATTGAAAAGTTAGTGATTATCTGAGGTATGGAAACCTTCATTGAATTTTTTTTAGAGTAACGCAATTGGATAGCTTTGCGAGATGGTGTGGGTGATTTATGATGATGTCATTGATGGAGTATGTTAGAATGGTGGTACTATTGGAGATTTAATTCGATGATTTCACTATCGCTTATAAGAACAATCTGTTGTAGAGGTTTTGGAAGTTAAATTTGGGTTTGCATTGTTATGTTAGACCTTTGGTCATCCAATGATTATGTGTAGAGAAAGTGGAATAATGGAGTTTCTGATCAAGAAATGATAATTGATAGAACCCTTTTGATGTAGTACATGTTTGTGCGAGTTAAGGATTCCGAGTTGTTGTTCTTAGAAATTGGAGGTAATGTGATGGTTTGGAGCCTATTCTCGTGGTGCCTTGAACGCCTTCTATTAAATCGATTTTGGTTAGTAGAATGAATTGTCTAGAGTATTCGTGGATTCAATTTAGCCTCTCCACAATTGTGTGGATGATGTCCTTCGCTTGATCATAATTTGATAATGTTCAATTAAGAGGTTTAATCTCTTGTGGTATGCGATGAATTCAAATTAGAGAAATTTTATTCCTAGAGGAGAGAAGTCATGGAAAGGAATGTTCATCGATAATGAGGTGTTTTCTTGATTCTCGCTTGAGTTTTGTGTCGTTGACTTGTATCTTCCGCAATTTTGAGTTGGCGCCTTTGGCGTGTTGATTCTTTCCAAATCCGCACAAACCGCAAGTATTTGGTTTGAGCGCTCGAGTGATTTCTCCTTTGGTTGTCGTGGTGTTCCTTTGTAAACCGCTTATTTGGAGAACGGATTTGTTTTCGAGATGATTGTCAAATTTGGAATCTAACCTTTTGGTGGAGAGTTAGCATTGAGTGGACGCGATGAGGACTCTCTATTTTCAATTGGATTCTCTTCGCTTTGAAAGTTGCGAAATTAGAAAGTTGGTATTTCGCTTTGACCGCCTCGTACACGCGCTGGCACGCAACGTCGGGATTGTTCGTGCCGAGTGGCAAATGAACTATTCAAGATTCGAAAGTTATAGTTTAAGACGTTGACCATTGAGTATGGTCTTACCTTCGATCCTTTTCTCGATGAGGGTACCTAGAAAGTTTAGGTTGAATGTTAGGTCAGCGCCGCTTTGGGTCTTTGGGTGGTGGTTTTCTAGTCCGAAGAGATGCCGTTTGAGAGCCGGAGACCTCGTGCGCGATAAGTATCCGCACTGCTTCGCTTATGGTACGTGTTTTTCGTTAATAATTCCATGCAGATTTTCTTTGAATAAGATCGTGTTTAGATTCGAGGTCGAATCTGTTATGGGGTAGAATGTAATACTCCTAAATGTTCTCAGAAAGAAAGAGGTCTGAGAGAGTAATGAGATTGTTTTCGCGGAAAATTCCAATCTTCGGGGTTATTTGTTATTGCAGACAACCCGGGCCGCAGCAGCGCACCCAGTGTGGCCCATGAGGGGCCGCCTACCATGTGGTGGCCGCCAAAAGGCCAAAGGGGGGCACCACTTCCCCCAAAACCCTAACTCCTTCTCCTCCCTCCCCAAGCCGCCACTTCCTCTCCCCTCCCCTTCCTCACGGCGCAGCACCTCCTCCTAGGCGCCTCCTCCTCGGTGGTGGCCGCCATTGGTGTTCCCCTGGAGCTGCACTCCCGATCCTCCACGTCTTCACCTTCGGTTCTTCCTTCGCCGGGCTTCCGCGGGGTCGCTGATTTGGGGCTGGCCAAAGAAGGAGAGGGGAAGGCTTTGGGAAGTTGTTCCTCGTCGTTCTTCGGGTCTACAAGGGTAACGAGAGACCCCATCGCTGTTTGATTGCGTTAGAGTTGTCGATTCCATGTTTTTGGTAGTATCGCGTAATCTCTGTTAGTAGATCGGTTCTGTACAGTATGTTGCAACTCGGTTTTGGGTGTCTTAGAGGCAGAATTGGATGTTCTCGCCTTCTAGAGTTTTGTTCCTTATTTCATTAGCTTTGTTTTGGCACCTGGATCACAAATTTTCACCCCGTAGATTAAAAGTTATGGCTGTTTTACTACGCGCTGGTCTGTCTGTCAGAACTGATGGGTATAGTCGGTTGCACCTAGGTTTTGATCTAGTTAGAGTCAGAATCAGGTCGGGCACCCAACTAGGTTTTCGAAGATAATTTCACCATGTTTCCAGGCTGATAAAAATCACTTTATTTGGATCAGTGGTTTAAAAGTTAGAGCATTTTCTTTAGGGCTGTTCAGATTTCTGGGCAGACTGCAGTTGTAGTTTTTCAATGGATGGTTAGACCTCTGTAATGGCCGAATTAGAGTTTACCATCAACTAGAGTTTTGTAGCCAGTTAAGTTAAGAAAATTTGAGCACTAGTTTCAGGTCTTTTGGACTTACGGTTTTTTATTGGTGAATTTTCTAGTAAAACTGCCAGTTTAGTGATAATTGAAATGTTTGGGTAAATTGATCAAATTGAACTTTTATTGGGTTAGTTTGGTTAGAGATGGAGGGAGGACACGTGTAGCCTTTCCATACTCGCTTGTCCTCATTTCGATTATTTTATATTGTAGGCGGTGAAGCGGTGAGTGGAGGGGTATCTCAATTACCTCCCAACCCGTTGCAGCGCGGCAGGCAAGTAATTTGTATTCAATGTTTGATGTCATGTATGATGTGTGAATGAATGTTTACATTTGTTCGTATTTGTAGATGAATGACATGTGTTCTTTTCATTTATGATTACTATTCAATATTGACATGGGATCATCATGACATGCATACATTATTTTGGTAAGACCCATCAATTCCAGTATGGGCACTTAAAATCCCATCAATTCCAAGATGGGTACGTGAGTCCACCATTCCAATGTGGACCACGTTACGTGAGTCCACCATTCCAATGTGGGCCACGTTGGACAATCGTATGAAACGTTCTTCATACGAATACTTTAAGTGAACACCGACGGGTGCTTCACTCGCTATACCGGTATATGCAGCATTATGTCCATTTCCTTCAATGCACCATTCCACTTCATCCATTCATAAATTCGTTTCCAGTAATTGTTCAAATTATGTTTGTGTTATATGGCTCCTTGTATGTTTGATTGTTACATACAGTTGCTTGCTGAGTCTTTGGCTCATTCTTGCTTTATTGTCTTATTTAGGTAAATGACAAGGAAGTATGATCTTGTGGAGGGTAGATCATCACGTGCACTCACTATCATATATCAAACCATTCGAGGAATTTTGTTATCGTTAATTATGATTTGTGTTGCATTGTAATAAGCCATCATGGCCTCGGTTTACCATCTCTATCTCGAATCTTTACTTCCATTTCGTTGATTAAGACTTGAGGATGATTACTTGTTTCCATAAATTCTTAATACTTGCTCCATAATATCATGCGATTTGATGTTATTCATTTGAAGAGTAGTGATTGTAGGTGACATCTTGACTTCCTTATAGTCAGGGTGTTACAGTTGGTATCAGAGCGGGCTTTAGGTCCGTGGTAATTAAGTTATTAAAATGACACAATGCGTGCACGAGGGTGGGGTTTGGAAATCCATTGTTTCGCATTTCTAGTGATGTTGTTCATTATGTTGTATGTTATAGAATTGCTTCGCATTTATCTTTCTTGTTATTAATCTATGACATGATGTGATATACTATATATCTATGAATTATTCTATGATTGTCATGAGATGATCCTATATATTCATAATTGATTGCCTTAGTTATGCGTAATTCAGAGCGACGTCGATCAATCGAGTTCGTGGTTGTCGCCCAGGTTTTGCCAAAGCTACACCACCGCTCGTATTGCAATAGTAGAGAAGTTCTTACCTGCTCCATAGTTCCGTGTTGAGCCCGAGCTCATTGACGAAGTTTTGTCCTTCTCAAGTTTGTATCTGGTTTTCGTTTGTAGTTTCGATAGTTCGTGAATTTCTTTTGAATGGAGGGTTATAATGCAAAGGCAATCTCTAGTAGATTTCGATCGATCTTTGAAACAATTATTGTTCTTTCAACTATTGTGACATTTCTCGCTCCACGTGAGCGTAGTTAATTTGCAAGATTTACCTTTTCACTAAGTTCTGCTTTTACCCTCGTTGGAAAATTCAACCCGTGTGTTCGCTTGAGGTTTCGGGCATTGGCAGATTTCTTTTGCAAGTTCTTTATCAAGTGCACAATGATCTTGCATATTTCTTTTTGGGATGCTTTAGACAGAGGTTCTCTTCTTTGATTTGATTTTGACAAATTCTTATCCGTGGTAGTTGATGAATTTCTCTTAGCTTCATGATTCATGGTAGTGATGAGATCCAATAGGTCTTTAATGGTTCTCTGAAAATATTATTATTTTTCGGTGTTGAATTTCTTTTATTTTAAATGATCTTCGACGATTGGCAATATTGATATTTCTATGTTTGTTCTTTTCTTCTCATTGGGAAATAGCGACTGCTTACTCGCTTGATAGTTTGTATAATGAGAGTTTTCTTGCAAGTTCATTAACACGAGGAAGCATTGGCTCCATGTATTTCTTTTGGATCATTCCGCGTCTTTAAGTTTAACGATCTCTTTTACGAGGATTAGTGTTAAAACCCTTTGGGGTGCCTTGTGGTGATTAAGTTGGAGATGGTAATCAAACATACGGGTTGGCTACGGGTTCCTATTGGTCCCTAGATGTTTTTCAAACAATTCTTGTCTTTCCGATTGAGCTTTCTTTGCTACTTGTACACGATATTATTGACAAGATCATTCTTTTGTAAGAGTCCTATCTCTCTTGTTGTTTAAGGGGACCCGATTAACTGCTTGGTATTTTGATAACGGAATTATCTTCTACTAAGTTTATTGAAGAAATTTCACTCAGTTCAATTCTTTTGGAGTAGTTGGAGTGTTGGAGTTTATAACCTCCCTTTGAAAAGAAAAAATGTCGCGACCTCTTTCTAATGTTTTGTGGTGTTGTGTGAGAGGTTTGTCTCAGCTTTGTGGCATTCGTACTAGGTTCCTTTTCGAGAACAAGTTGTTATTACAATTCCATTTGATGTCTTTGAAAATTTCTATAACCCGATTTGTCATGTTTCCTTTAGAAGGTTTATTGATATGATCAAGAATGTGAGAATAAGGTTGATTCTTTTATAGAGAAAGAAGTTTTAACCGCTTTCTTGATGTTTCCAAAATGATTCAATTTGAGTTTTGTGTTCATGACCTCTGGAGGTCCAAGTTTATTATGATAAACGAAGTTTGCCGCGTAAAACGATTTGTTGTAAAGTTATAATGGTTCTTCAGTGATGCGAGCGTTTTGATCTTGAATGCTCGTTGTTCTTATCTGTAATGATCCGACATTCTCTTCTTGCGAGGCTTATGTTTTCAATTGTGGACTCCACCTATGTTCAATGAGTTCATTGCCTAATTGGTTTTCCCCTTGGTTTTGTGTTCATTACGAGTGGTAAGTGATTTCCCAGTTGGTGAAAAGCGTTTTCACGTGCCTCTTCTTTTGAGATGTATTCAACCCATTCTTTTCGCGTTGGTCTTTCGAAATGTTTTCTAAATGTGGTTGTGAGCTTGATGTTATTACTTGTAGTAAATTGATCGCCTTTGGTGACATCGTTCAAATAAGAATATTTCAAGTTTAGCTTTCACGGTACCTTGGAGCTCGTGAATCAACTGGTAACTGAGATTATTTTGGGTAACTTGAGGAATTGGATTAACCTATTGTTCTTTCAAGATTTCGTGTGATTTAGTCCGAAAGGTTCCTTGGTTTGAGTTCGCAAAGTGAGGTTGCAACAAAAGAAAATTTTCGTTGATCTCTTCGAGACGGTTAATCCGCTTGCTTTCCGTGAAATCTGTAAATGGAAATGTTTGAGTTTTGTGGTCGAGAACATTTGGATCTCGTGTTTCCCAAGTAGATGAACTGCTTTGAGCAGTTGGCATGTTGAAGGATCTTATCGATTCTTAATTAAAACTTGTGGTTATTTGCGGCGTCCTAAATTTGTTGCTCTTTCCGCTCAAGAGATGGCGAATTTCAAACGTAATATCTTTCTTTCGTGTCACCGTCATTTGCTATTCTCTTTTGAGGATGTGTGCCTCAATTATGAACTCACTTTCGCTTTCCAAGATCACCTTTATCGAATATTTCTTTTGGTTTCTGCTTTCATGTGATGAGCAACGTCTTTCTCGTGTGAATAAACTTATCTTTGTTCGCCTCTTCCATTTGAGAAAGGATCACAGCTTTGGGTTGCAAAGTGTTTGCAAAGGATAAGTTTGGCAACCTGCTTGGTGGTGGATGAGTAATCGTGCGATGATATTTTGCTACCAAGTTATCGGAGGAGTAGTAGAATGTGAAATAGTTTTGATCTGTATCCTTGGAGGAAATTGATTCACCGGAATGTTTGACTTCAAGTAAGTCTGAATAGTGTTACGGCTGAATAACACCCGGTATAGTGAAATTCTAGAACTTCAATTCAGGATTGAAAAGTTAGTGATTATCGGAGGTATGGAAACCTTCATTGAATTTTTTTAGAGTAACGCAATTGGATAGCTTTAAGATGGTGTGGGTGATTTATGATGATGTCATTGATGGAGTATGTTAGAATGGTGGTACTATTGGAGATTTAATTCGATGATTTCACTATCAGTTATAAGAACAATCTGTTGTAGAGGTTTTGGAAGTTAAATTTGGGTTTGCATTGTTATGTTAGACCTTTGGTCATCCAATGATTATGTGTAGAGAAAGTGGAATAATGGAGTTTCCTGATCAGTAAAATGATAATTGATAGAACCCTTTTGATGTAGTACATGTTTGTGCGAGTTAAGGATTCTGAGTTGTTGTTCTTAGAAATTGGAGGTAATGTGATGGTTTGGAGCCTATTCATGGTGCCTTGAACGCCTTCTATTAAATCGATTTTGGTTAGTAGAATGAATTGTCTAGAGTATTCTGGTGGATTCAATTTAGCCTCTCCACAATTGTGTGGATGATGTCCTTCAGTTTGATCATAATTTGATAATGTTCAATTAAGAGGTTTAATCTCTTGTGGTATGCGATGAATTCAAATTAGAGAAATTTTATTCCTAGAGGAGAGAAGCTGTGGAAAGGAATGTTCATCGATAATGAGGTGTTTTCTTGATTCTCGCTTGAGTTTTGTGTCGTTGACTTGTATCTTCCGCAATTTTGAGTTGGCGCCTTTGGCGTGTTGATTCTTTCCAAATCCAGACAAACCGCAAGTATTTGGTTTGAGCGTTCGAGTGATTTCTCCTTTGGTTGTCGTGGTGTTCCTTTGTAAACTGCTTATTTGGAGAACGGATTTGTTTTCGAGATGATTGTCAAATTTGGAATCTAACCTTTTGGTGGAGAGTTAGCATTGAGTGGACGCGATGAGGACTCTCTATTTTCAATTGGATTCTCTTCGCTTTGAAAGTTGCGTAAATTAGAAAGTTGGTATTTCGCTTTGACCGTCTCGGGTACACGCGCGAAGTACGCAACGTCGGGATTGTTCTGGTGCTGAGTGGGCAGCTGAACTATTCAAGATTCGAGTTATAGTTTAAGACGTTGACCATTGAGTATGGTCTTACCTTCGATCCTTTTCTGATGAGGGTACCTAGAAAGTTTAGGTTGAATGTTAGGTCAGGCGTCGTTTTGGGTCTTTGGGTGGTGGTTTTCTCTAGTCCGAAAGAGATGCCGTTTGAGAGCCGGAGACCTCGTGCGCGATAAGTATCCGCACTGCTTCGCTTATGGTACGTGTTTTTCGTTAATAATTCCAATGCAGCTTTTCTTTCGAATAAGATCGTGTTTAGATTCGAGGTCGAATCACATTATGGGTAGAATGTAATACTCCGAAATGTTCGTAGAAAGAAAGAGGTCGGAGAGAATAAAGAGATTGTTTTCGCGGAAAATTCCAATCTTCGGGGTTATTTGTTATTGTTGACAACCCGGGCCGCAGTCGCGCACCAGTGGCCCATGAGGGGCCGCCACCCATGTGGTGGCCGCCAAAAGGCCAAAGGGGGCACCACTTCCCCAAAACCCTAACTCCTTCTCCTCCCTCCCCAAGCCGCCACTTCCTCTCCCCCTCCCCTTCCTCACGGCGCAGCACCTCCTCCTAGGCGCCTCCTCCTCCGGTGGTGGCCGCCATTGGTGTTCCCCTGGAGCTGCACTCCCGATCCTCCACGTCTTCACCTTCGGTTCTTCCTTCGCCGGGCTTCCGCGGGGTCGCTGATTTGGGGCTGGCCAAAGAAGGAGAGGGAAGGCTTTGGGAAGTTGTTCCTCGTCGTTCTTGGTCTACAAGGGTAACGAGACCCCATCGCTGTTTGATTGCGTTAGAGTTGTCGATTCCATGTTTTTGGTAGTATCGCGTAATCTCTGTTAGTAGATCGGTTCTGTACAGTATGTTGCAACTCGGTTTTGGGTGTCTTAGAGGCAGAATTGGATGTTCTCGCCTTCTAGAGTTTTGTTCCTTATTTCATTAGCTTTGTTTTGGCACCTGGATCACAAATTTTCACCCCGTAGATTAAAAGTTATGGCTGTTTTACTACGCGCTGGTCTGTCTGTCAGAACTGATGGGTATAGTCGGTTGCACCTAGGTTTTGATCTAGTTAGAGTCAGAATCAGGTCGGGCACCCAACTAGGTTTTCGAAGATAATTTCACCATGTTTCCAGGCTGATAAAAATCACTTTATTTGGATCAGTGGTTTAAAAGTTAGAGCATTTTCTTTAGGGCTGTTCAGATTTCTGGGCAGACTGCAGTTGTAGTTTTTCAATGGATGGTTAGACCTCTGTAATGGCCGAATTAGAGTTTACCATCAACTAGAGTTTTGTAGCCAGTTAAGTTAAGAAAATTTGAGCACTAGTTTCAGGTCTTTTGGACTTACGGTTTTTTATTGGTGAATTTTCTAGTAAAACTGCCAGTTTAGTGATAATTGAAATGTTTGGGTAAATTGATCAAATTGAACTTTTATTGGGTTAGTTTGGTTAGAGATGGAGGGAGGACACGTGTAGCCTTTCCATACTCGCTTGTCCTCATTTCGATTATTTTATATTGTAGGCGGTGAAGCGGTGAGTGGAGGGGTATCTCAATTACCTCCCAACCCGTTGCAGCCGGCAGTCAAGTAATTTGTATTCAATGTTTGATGTCATGTATGATGTGTGAATGAATGTTTACATTTGTTCGTATTTGTAGATGAATGACATGTGTTCTTTTCATTTATGATTACTATTCAATATTGACATGGGATCATCATGACATGCATACATTATTTTGGTAAGACCCATCAATTCCAGTATGGGCACTTGAAATCCCATCAATTCCAAGATGGGTACGTGAGTCCACCATTCCAATGTGGGCCACGTTACGTGAGTCCACCATTCCAATGTGGGCCACGTTGGACAATCGTATGAAACGTTCTTCATACGAATACTTTAAGTGAACACCGACGGGTGCTTCACTCGCTATACCGGTATATGCAGCATTATGTCCATTTCCTTCAATGCACCATTCCACTTCATCCATTCATAAATTCGTTTCCAGTAATTGTTCAAATTATGTTTGTGTTATATGGCTCCTTGTATGTTTGATTGTTACATACAGTTGCTTGCTGAGTCTTTGGCTCATTCTTGCTTTATTGTCTTATTTAGGTAAATGACAAGGAAGTATGATCTTGTGGAGGGTAGATCATCACGTGCACTCACTATCATATATCAAACCATTCGAGGAATTTTGTTATCGTTAATTATGATTTGTGTTGCATTGTAATAAGCCATCATGGCCTGGTTTACCATATCTATCTGAACTGTTTACTTCCATTTCGTTGATTAAGACTTGAGGATGATTACTTGTTTCCATAAATTCTTAATACTTGCTCCATAATATCATGCGATTTGATGTTATTCATTTGAAGAGTAGTGATTGTAGGTGACATCTTGACTTCCTTATAGTCAGGGTGTTACAGTTGGTATCAGAGCGGGCTTTAGGTCCGTGGTAATTAAGTTATTAAAATGACACACTGTGCACAGTAGGTGGGGTTTGGGAAATCCATTGTTTCCGCATTTCTAGTGATGTTGTTCATTATGTTGTATGTTATAGAATTGCTTCTGTACTATCTTTCTTGTTATTAATCTATGACATGATGTGATATACTATATATCTATGAATTATTCTATGATTGTCATGAGATGATCCTATATATTCATAATTGATTGCCTTAGTTATGCGTAACGGTAGCGGACGTCGATCAACTGAGTTCGTGGTTGTCGTCCTGGGTTTTGCCAGGCTACACCATCGCTCGTATTGCAATAGTAGAGAAGTTCTTACCCTGCTCCATAGTTACGTGTTGAGCCCGAGCTCATTGACGAAGTTTTGTCCTTCTCAAGTTTGTATCCGGTTTTACGGTTGTAGTTTCGATAGTTCGTGAATTTCTTTTGAATGGAGGTTATAATGCGTTGGGCAATCTCTAGTAGATTTCTGATCGATCTTTGAAACAATTATTGTTCTTTCAACTATTGTGACATTTCTGCTCCACGTGAGCGTAGTTAATTTGCAAGATTTACCTTTTCACGGAAGTTCTGTTTTACCCCTGTTGGAAAATTCAACCCGTGTGTTCGCTTGAGGTTTCGGGCATTGGCAGATTTCTTTTGCAAGTTCTTTATCAAGTGCACAATGATCTTGCATATTTCTTTTTGGGATGCTTTAGACAGAGGTTCTCTTCTTTGATTTCTGATTTTGACAAATTCTTATCCGGTGGTAGTTGATGAATTTCTCTTAGCTTCATGATTCATGGTAGTGATGAGATCCAATAGGTCTTTAATGGTTCTCTGAAAATATTATTATTTTTCAGGTGTTGAATTTCTTTTATTTTAAATGATCTTCGACAGTTGGCAATATTGATATTTCTATGTTTGTTCTTTTCTTCTCATTGGGAAATAGCGACTCGTTTACTCGTTTGATAGTTTGTATAATGAGAGTTTTCTGTTGCAAGTTCATTAACACGAGGAAGCATTGGCTCCATGTATTTCTTTTGGATCATTCCGCGTCTTTAAGTTTAACGCATCTCTTTTCTGAGGATTAGTGTTAAAACCCTTTTGGGGTGCCTTGTGGTGATTAAGTTGGAGATGGTAATCAAACATACGGGTTGGCTACGGGTTCCTATTGGTCCCTAGATGTTTTTCGAAACAATTCTTGTCTTTCTGATTGCTGAGCTTTCTTTGCTACTTGTACACGATATTATTGACAAGATCATTCTTTTTGTAAGAGTCCTATCTCTCTTGTTGTTTAAGGGGACCTGATTAACCGTTTGGTATTTTGATAACGGGAATTATCTTCTACTAAGTTTATTGAAGAAATTTCACTCAGTTCAATTCTTTTGGAGTAGTTGGAGTGTTGGAGTTTATAACCTCCTTTGAAAAGAAAAAATGTCGCGACCTCTTTCTAATGTTTTGTGGTGTTGTGTGAGAGGTTTGTCTCACTTTGTGGCATTCGTACTAGGTTCCTTTTCGAGAACAAGTTGTTATTACAATTCCATTTGATCTTTGAAAATTTCTATAACCCGATTTGTCATGTTTCCTTTAGAAGGTTTATTGATATGATCAAGAATGTGAGAATAAGGTTGATTCTTTTATAGAGAAAGAAGTTTTAACCACCTTTCTTGATGTTTCCAAAATGATTCAATTTCGAGTTTTGTGTTCATGACCTCTTTGGAGGTCCAAGTTTATTATGATAAGCGAAGTTTGCCGTAAAACGATTTGTTGTAAAGTTATAATGGTTCTTGATGATGCGGCGTTTTGATCTTGAATGCTCGTTGTTCTTATCTGTAATGATCCGACATTCTCTTCTTGCGAGGCTTATGTTTTCAATTGTGGACTCCACCTATGTTCAATGAGTTCATTGCCTAATTGGTTTTCCCCTTGGTTTTGTGTTCATTACGAGTGGTAAGTGATTTCCCAGTTGGTGAAAAGCGTTTTCACGTGCCTCTTCTTTTGAGATGTATTCAACCCATTCTTTTCGCGTTGGTCTTTCGAAATGTTTTCTAAATGTGGTTGTGAGCTTGATGTTATTACTTGTAGTAAATTGATCGCCTTTGGTGACATCGTTCAAATAAGAATATTTCAAGTTTAGCTTTCACGGTACCTTGGAGCTCGTGAATCAACTGGTAACTGAGATTATTTTGGGTAACTTGAGGAATTGGATTAACCTATTGTTCTTTCAAGATTTCGTGTGATTTAGTCCGAAAGGTTCCTTGGTTTGAGTTCGCAAAGTGAGGTTGCAACAAAAGAAAATTTTCGTTGATCTCTTCGAGACGAAGTTAATCCGTTTGCTTTCCGTGAAATCCTGTAAATGGAAATGTTTCGAGTTTTGTGGCTGAGAACATTTGGATCTCGTGTTTCCCAAGTAGATGAACTGTTTCGAGCCAGTTGGCATGTTGAAGGATCTTATCGATTCTTAATTAAAACTTGTGGTTATTTGCAGCGTCCCTAAATTTGTTGCTCTTTCC
Source organism: Hsuehochloa calcarea (assembly GCA_036346395.1). Taxonomy (NCBI): domain Eukaryota; kingdom Viridiplantae; phylum Streptophyta; class Magnoliopsida; order Poales; family Poaceae; genus Hsuehochloa; species Hsuehochloa calcarea. The sequence goes on from CM070597.1 coordinate 4,661,294, forward strand.
GCTCAAGAGATGGCGAATTTCAAACGTAATATCTTTCTTTCGTGTCGGCTGTCATTTGCTATTCTCTTTTGAGGGATGTGTGCCTCCAATTATGAACTCAGCTTTCGTTTTCCAAGATCACCTTTATCGAATATTTCTTTTGGTTTCTGCTCGCGTGATGAGCAACGTCTTTCGTGTGAATAAACTTATCTTTGTTCGCCTCTTCCATTTGAGAAAGGATCACAGTTTTGGGTTGCAAAGTGTTTGCAAAGGATAAGTTTGGCAACTGTTTGGTGGTGGATGAGTAATCGTAGCGATGATATTTTGCTACCAAGTTATCGGAGGAGTAGTAGAATGTGAAATAGTTTTGATCTGTATCCCTTGGAGGGAAATTGATTCACCTGAAATGTTTGACTTCGAAGTAAGTCTGAATAGTGTTACGGCTGAATAACACCCGGTATAGTGAAATTCTAGAACTTCAATTCAGGATTGAAAAGTTAGTGATTATCGGAGGTATGGAAACCTTCATTGAATTTTTTTTAGAGTAACGCAATTGGATAGCTTTGCGAGATGGTGTGGGTGATTTATGATGATGTCATTGATGGAGTATGTTAGAATGGTGGTACTATTGGAGATTTAATTCGATGATTTCACTATCAGTTATAAGAACAATCTGTTGTAGAGGTTTTGGAAGTTAAATTTGGGTTTGCATTGTTATGTTAGACCTTTGGTCATCCAATGATTATGTGTAGAGAAAGTGGAATAATGGAGTTTCCTGATCAGTAAAATGATAATTGATAGAACCCTTTTGATGTAGTACATGTTTGTGCGAGTTAAGGATTCTGAGTTGTTGTTCTTAGAAATTGGAGGTAATGTGATGGTTTGGAGCCTATTCTGTGGTGCCTTGAACGCCTTCTATTAAATCGATTTTGGTTAGTAGAATGAATTGTCTAGAGTATTGGTGGATTCAATTTAGCCTCTCCACAATTGTGTGGATGATGTCCTTCATTTGATCATAATTTGATAATGTTCAATTAAGAGGTTTAATCTCTTGTGGTATGCGATGAATTCAAATTAGAGAAATTTTATTCCTAGAGGAGAGAAGGCATGGAAAGGAATGTTCATCGATAATGAGGTGTTTTCTTGATTCTCGTTTGAGTTTTGTGTCGTTGACTTGTATCTTCCGCAATTTTGAGTTGGCGCCTTTGGCGTGTTGATTCTTTCAAATCGGACAAACCGCAAGTATTTGGTTTGAGCGTTCGAGTGATTTCTCCTTTGGTTGTCGTGGTGTTCCTTTGTAAACTGCTTATTTGGAGAACGGATTTGTTTTCGAGATGATTGTCAAATTTGGAATCTAACCTTTTGGTGGAGAGTTAGCATTGAGTGGACGCGATGAGGACTCTCTATTTTCAATTGGATTCTCTTCGTTTTCGAAAGTTGCAGAAATTAGAAAGTTGGTATTTCGTTTTGACCGTCTCGGGTACACGCGCGAAGTACGCAACGTCGGGATTGTTCTGGTGCTGAGTGGGCAGCTGAACTATTCAAGATTCGAGTTATAGTTTAAGACGTTGACCATTGAGTATGGTCTTACCTTCGATCCTTTTCTGATGAGGGTACCTAGAAAGTTTAGGTTGAATGTTAGGTCAGGCGTCGTTTTGGGTCTTTGGGTGGTGGTTTTCTCTAGTCCGAAAGAGATGCCGTTTGAGAGCTGGAGACCCTCGTGCGCGATAAGTATCCAGACCTGTTCGTTTATGGTACGTGTTTTTCGTTAATAATTCCAGTCGCAGTTTTCTTTCGAATAAGATCTGTGTTTAGATTCGAGGTCGAATCCTGTTAAGGGGGGTAGAATGTAATACTCCGGAAATGTTCTGTAGAAAGAAAGAGGTCGGAGAGAGTAACAGAGATTGTTTTCGTCGGAAAATTCCAATCTTGGGGTTATTTGTTATTGCGGACAACTTTGGCCGCGGTCTGCGACCTGTGGCCCATGAGGGGCCGGCCACCCATGTGGTGGCCGCCAAAAGGCCAAAAGGGGGGGGCACCACTTCCCCCCCAAAACCCTAACTCCTTCTCCTCCCTCCCCCAAGCCGCCACTTCCTCTCCCCCTCCCCTTCCTCACGGCGCAGCACCTCCTCCTAGGCGCCTCCTCCTCCGGTGGTGGCCGCCATTGGTGTTCCACAGGCTGCACTCCCGATCCTCCACGTCTTCACCTTGGTTCTTCCTTCGCCGGGCTTCCGCGGGTCGCTGATTTGGGGCTGGCCAAAGAAGGAGAGGGAAGGCTTTGGGAAGTTGTTCCTCGTCGTTCTTGGGTCTACAAGGGTAACGAGAGACCCCATCGCTGTTTGATTGCGTTAGAGTTGTCGATTCCATGTTTTTGGTAGTATCGCGTAATCTCTGTTAGTAGATCGGTTCTGTACAGTATGTTGCAACTCGGTTTTGGGTGTCTTAGAGGCAGAATTGGATGTTCTCGCCTTCTAGAGTTTTGTTCCTTATTTCATTAGCTTTGTTTTGGCACCTGGATCACAAATTTTCACCCGTAGATTAAAAGTTATGGCTGTTTTACTACGCGCTGGTCTGTCTGTCAGAACTGATGGGTATAGTCGGTTGCACCTAGGTTTTGATCTAGTTAGAGTCAGAATCAGGTCGGGCACCCAACTAGGTTTTCGAAGATAATTTCACCATGTTTCCAGGCTGATAAAAATCACTTTATTTGGATCAGTGGTTTAAAAGTTAGAGCATTTTCTTTAGGGCTGTTCAGATTTCTGGGCAGACTGCAGTTATAGTTTTTCAATGGATGGTTAGACCTCTGTAATGGCCGAATTAGAGTTTACCATCAACTAGAGTTTTGTAGCCAGTTAAGTTAAGAAAATTTGAGCACTAGTTTCAGGTCTTTTGGACTTACGGTTTTTTATTGGTGAATTTTCTAGTAAAACTGCCAGTTTAGTGATAATTGAAATGTTTGGGTAAATTGATCAAATTGAACTTTTATTGGGTTAGTTTGGTTAGAGATGGAGGGAGGACACGTGTAGCCTTTCCATACTCGCTTGTCCTCATTTCGATTATTTTATATTGTAGGCGGTGAAGCGGTGAGTGGATGGGGTATCTCAATTACCTCCCAACCCGTTGCAGTGCAGAATAAGTAATTTGTATTCAATGTTTGATGTCATGTATGATGTGTGAATGAATGTTTACATTTGTTCGTATTTGTAGATGAATGACATGTGTTCTTTTCATTTATGATTACTATTCAATATTGACATGGGATCATCATGACATGCATACATTATTTTGGTAAGACCCATCAATTCCAGTATGGGCACTTGAAATCCCATCAATTCCAAGATGGGTGCGTGAGTCCACCATTCCAATGTGGGCCACGTTACGTGAGTCCACCATTCCAATGTGGGCCACGTTGGACAATCGTATGAAACGTTCTTCATACAAATACTTGAAGTGAACACCGACGGTGCTTCACTCGCTATACCGGTATATGCTGCATTATGTCCATTTCCTTCAATGCACCATTCCACTTCATCCATTCATAAATTCGTTTCCAGTAATTGTTCAAATTATGTTTGTGTTATATGGCTCCTTGTATGTTTGATTGTTACATACAGTTGCTTGCTGAGTCTTTGGCTCATTCTTGCTTTATTGTCTTATTTAGGTAAATGACAAGGAAGTATGATCTTGTGGAGGGTAGATCATCACGTGCACTCACTATCATATATCAAACCATTCGAGGAATTTTGTTATCGTTAATTATGATTTGTGTTGCATTGTAATAAGCCATCATGGCACAGTTTACCATATCTATCTGAATCTGTTTACTTCCATTTCGTTGATTAAGACTTGAGGATGATTACTTGTTTCCATAAATTCTTAATACTTGCTCCATAATATCATGCGATTTGATGTTATTCATTTGAAGAGTAGTGATTGTAGGTGACATCTTGACTTCCTTATAGTCAGGGTGTTACAACACAGCTGCTCGCAAATTAAAAGTTTCATTTCTAGATGCATCAAATGTGGAAATGCCATTCACAAATATGCCTTTCAAATCTTCCAAAAGGGGATGGAGGAAGACATGAATATTATCTCCAGGACTTTTGGGGCCAGGAATTAGTAAAGACAACAAAAGATAAGGTTGCTTCATGCATAGCCATGGAGGCAGATTATATATTACTAAAACAACAGGCAACAACTATAAGTAGAGCTCAACATACCATATGGATTAAACCCATCAGTAGCCAATCCAAAACGAATATTACGAGAATCAGATGCAAAATCTGGGAACCTTTCATCCAAACGCTTCCATGCTGGCGAATCAGCTGGATGTCGTAATGCCCCATCCTTGATGCGCTCTTCATCATGCCATCGTGGGAGAGGTGTTGTTTGTTTGCACATGAACAACCTTTCCAGCCTCTCCTTAATTGAAAAGTACAGTAATACTTTGCTTGGTGTTGCTTTCCTTCTTTCCTTCTTTGTCAACTTGGTTCCATGCCTTTTGCCTTTCCACCTAGAAGCCTTACTGTTGACGATCAAATCGCCGATCTTATGAATATATAAATGAAAAGAGAAAAATAGCACGTATCTTCTAGAAAGTAGTGAGACTGCTCTTTATTGCTTTGAACTGGCTATTACAAAGGGTGTATGTAACTTAGACTAAAGACTAATTCGGGAGTACAAGACTCTTGAGGGTGTCTCCCAAATGATCTTCACTGTTTCGGCCTCCCATCTTCAGTCCGCATTCCTCCTTATATAGTTGATGAAGGGTTGGCATTTGTCTCTGGAGGAGACGCCTGTTCGGGAAGCAACACGTCTGGTCGAAGAGAGGTATCTGTTGATAATGTATCAACTGTCGTGCGGTTATATGTCCATGTAACCGTACTTCAATATCGTAACGTCGCGTGGTATAGAATATATAGCACATGTTCCATTCGTCACACGATAAAGCATATGTCTGGTCGTAGATCCAGACATTAGTTCAAAGCCTTGTGAGCATTTGACTGGTCAGAGACTTGGTTTGGAACTATGTCCGACCAGATTGGGTACTATGTAACCTCTGGAATCCTTACGACCAGTGAGGTCGTTAGCTTTATGGTTTACGACCATGAATATGTATGGTCTCTATATACTAAATAATAAATAGAGGTTTTAATCCTCGTCACTTACAGGTTGAGCAAAAATCATCGTCTGCCCTGTCTTTCCAAAACAGTTGGCAGTTATTTGGGCATGCACGAATTTGGTCATAATCTAACCCAAATTTTGAAACAACCTTCTTAGCCTCATAATTTTTTTTGGGCAATTCATGTCCATTTGGAATTGCTATGTGCAGAATATCAAGAAGATCTCCAAATGATTTATCAGTCCATTTGTTCATAGATTTTATGTTAAACAAAAGGACCAGTAAAGAAAGTTGTGATAATTCACATCCTGGCCATAAAGTCTTCTCTGAATCTTTAACCAATTTATAAAATTCTTGTGCTTCTAAATTTGGTCCAGATACAGGTGTATTTGGCAAATCATTACCATCACACATAAGCACGTTATCATATATATGTCCAAATGCATCATTAATTAATTGTTGCATGTTAGCATGCATTTCTTCATTCCTGGGTTGTGGCTGGTTAGCATTGTGTTCCTCCGAAGACTCACCATGAAAAACCCATTTGTCATAGCTCTGAACTATCCCATTGCACACCAAATGGCTATAGACTCCATCCTTTGATAATAGAGTAGTGTGGATGCATGTCTCACATGGAAAAGAATCTTGGTATCTTCCGGCTTATCTTGATATACAAATTCAAGAAATCCATTTATGCCAGCTAAGTGTTGTTTACATCCATTAGGATAACGCAAAAGCAACTTGATGGCTTCTATATCCATTCTGACACTGTATAAAAAGTTCAGTTATTAATACTGGTGTAAATTAATAATAATCGTAAGGCTTTGCCATATAATTTTTTTCAATTTTTAGTTTTTTTTTCCAACTTTCATTTCTGGCAAGAACAAAATTATCGTTATAAGAATGTGTAGGGACTTTACCATTCACCTCTGAAGGTGTTGGGACACCGTTTACAGCCTTTATTGGTTGCTCCTGTCAAATGAGTCAAAGGATGAGTGGGCCTACTTTAGCAATATGATAACCTACTCAATAGTCAAACTAATGCAGTCAAGGTGTGAAAACTTATAAGAAGTTTGCCATTATATGAACCAGCATAAATAACACATTAAGAAAAATAAACACACTTAATTGTGCAGGAGTGTCAAAAAATAGAACACACTTCACTGTGCAGGAATATCCAATCAACATATGGTAAACTATTAATTTTGGTTTAAAAAACAATTCGCAACAATTTTGTGTTGCATGCCCAACATATGTAGTTCAATAATTATCTCATTTCGGTTGGTAAAAATTCCTACAATCAAAAGCACAGTTTGAAATTTGAGAGTACTACAGGATGCAGCAGAACATCTAAAGCCAGGACACATCTAGGCATTACAGTAAGACTTCATCAAACATTCAAACGAATAAACAAAGAACAAATTTGAATCCCCCCATTCAGTATGTTGTTCTGAACTTTACGTTGCGACCTGTAATCGAAAATAATCTGATTTGCTGCACATATCCGTGTTCACACAATGTATCCTACAAGAGCAGGAAAATGGTGTCACATTATCGAAGGAGACAGACTTACTGGGGGAGGCGGCGTCGGACGAGGAAGGAAGGGCCGGCGTCGGGGTCTTCGGGAGGAGGTGTCGTCGGACGAGGAAGGAAGGGCCGACGTCGGGATCTTCAGGAGGAGGCGTCGACGGAAGAAGAAGGAAGGGCCGGCGTCGGGGTCTTCGAGAGGAGGCTGCATTGGACGAGGAAGGAAGGGCCGGCGTCGGAGTCTTCGGGAGGAGGCGGCGTCGGACGAGGAAGGAAGGGCCGACGTCAGAGTCTTCGGGAGGAGCCGGAGGGCCAGGGGAGGAGGCGGCGTCAGTCAGGGGGGCGACGGCGTTGGGGGAGGGGAGTGGCAGCGTGGGGGGAGGGGAGGTGACGGGAGGAGAGGGGAGGCTGCGGCGTGGGTAGGTAAAACAGAAGAGAAATCGGAATATAATGGGGAAGGGGACGATGGAATTAACAGAAAAAACCAAGGGGGTTTGCATTTGTATTTAATGGTATTTTGTGGGTAATTTCAGTAAACTTTAGTGGCAACTGATTATTCTATTATGTAAAAAAATTAGCAAAAAAAAAAATAAAAAACTAGGCATTTCAAATGTTTGTAACGAATAAGGTTGCAACATATGTTATCTGTAGTCATCCATATGATTTATGACAAATAGGTTTTGCAACACATATTATGTGTAGCTATAATATTAATTTGTAACGTATGCATAGAGTGTTGCGACGTATGCGTTGGTAAAAACGTGTTCATGTTGTAGTGGTATGCGTTGATAAAAAAGTGTTCATGTTGCAGTGGTAGTACATGATACAGCTACTAGTGAGTCGTCTGGTCGTAGAAAATTAGTCTAGTCACCATAAGATGTTGAATGTGGGTTTCACCCACCAGTTCTTTAAATAAATAAAAGAACTGCAAAGTGGATTAGTAGTACATGATACAGCTGCTAGTCAGTCATCCGGTCGTAGAAAATTAGTCTAGTCACCATAAGATGTTGACGCTGCATTCACCACGAATCATTGCTGGTTTGAACTTCGAAGGATCTGATATCTTAACACCTTTACACGAGAATATCAGAGTCGATTGACTGGCTGTGTGTGTCTGCGGAGATCTGAAATCTAGAGTACAGACGATACAATTAATGAGTTCTACGGGACACCGTTCCTTGTGGATCGGAGGCACCCAGATGCTTGAGCTAGCATGCACGGCACGGGCCCAACGACGGCATCGTCGTCTCGTACGCGCCCCGGTTGGATCCACTGAACAGCACGGATCGAGCCCGGTTGGAAGGGGCCACGCGCTGGCCTTCAACACCTGCCGCTGCTGACCGTCAAGGTGTCAATGCACCTACGTACTGTACATAGAGAAACTCAAACGCGCAATGAAGCCGGCCTCCGTGCATGCCCTCCTGCCGCTTTGGCTCACGGGCGGATATCCGCAAAATCACCATAAAAGAGTGACGTACTCTGCCATACGTACATTCAGATTATATTAATTTTGGCCAAAAATATTAATTAGAACATACAATTTTAATGTATGAAAACTATACAAGTGAATTTATCATAAAAAAAAATACTTTTATAATATTACGCTTTTATATGTTTTTTTGCAAAAATATATAGTCAGATGATTTAGCTAGCATCTTATTACGGTTGCTATTTTGTGATCGGTGACCGGGGGAGAGTGGGTAGATAAGTAATGGCAACCGCCGCGACGACGCGAACGAGATGGTAGCCGGCAGAGATTGGGGGGGCAAGGAGGAGGCGAGGCGTACGGTTGAGGTTGGTGCGGTGGGGAGGATGGGCCGATCGACCCGGGTGTTGTGCCGCATGCACCAGGCGCCGTCCCTGTCACACCTACGAGCGGCCGGCACGTACGCGCGGGGCAGGTGCACCACCCGAAGACCCTATCAATATATCAACGCGATTGTCAAAAGGAACATAAAAAAAAAAAATTTATGGCGTCCCAGCCGGTGGCGACACCGTAACGCCCAGCACTCACACGGTCCTCCGACCGGCTTCGTCACGTCCCTATTTCTAGGGACGATGACGCTTCACAGCCGTTCAAAATATATAGTTGTAAATTAAATAATATATTAAATAAACTTCTGAATTACAATAAAAACTATTATTTTATTACACAAAGATAAGACTTAACAACCAGTTTTAACCCTCACACGGGCTTCCAACCCAAAGTTAATATATTGCATGACAAAAGAGCTTTCAAACCACAAACACGCTTGAACGCGGTCGAAACCTAATAACAATAATCATTGCCGTTTGGTGGTCCATCAAAATCCTGCTCAATGAGATCCTCAGCATTTTTCCATATTTCCTCTGTAGCTGTTTTGCAGATTTTGAAACAATGAGTACTACTACCATACTCAACAAGCCACATGGAAATCCTAATTAATTACATGCTAGGATTATCAAAGGAATGATATAGTTTTACCATAACAGACATATGTGGATGCATTTTATATTTAAAGCAGTTTATCTTTAAAACAGTAACACAATAATAAATAATAACATCAGGGGTTTCTCAACGATTGTAATTACCAGCTTAACATCTCAAATGCTCTACTTATGCCTCATGTATTGGAATCACCCATGAACACAACTTCATTAACCGAAAGCACGACATATTCAAATACCTTTAATTATACTTTGCAGAGCTGTTCAGCTTTACCCACAAGATACCTCATACTTATACTATCAAGTTATATACATGCAACCAGTTAGCGTGCGACTGAGCCGAGATAACAAAGTATTTTCACTGGTCAACCTTTCTAGCCTCTACCCGGTAGGTTATTGAACCATACAGCCATCGGGGGACCACCGGCCAATGGCAGAAATATTGACTCGATGCTGATGGTGCCTACCGTTGTGTAGACCAGTGAGTGCCCCTTTAGGCCCACTCTGTCCACCCTGTTCTTGTAGATATTCAATCGGAGAACGATGTACTAAGCTAGGAGGAATGACCACACTTTGTGGTTGAGCGATTTTCTGTGTCTGTTGCTTTGCACAAGGTTCATGTCCATACTTGTCTCTAGTGAGGAAATAGACCAACACCAACTCGTGGTTGTCCACCTTCTTAGCCTCACCTTTGACTTATTTTTTATCAAGTCTATTGGATTGTCCAACATCCTAGTATCAACCCTCAACTCTCTACCAAAATCATTGGCGAATAGCCAATACTACTTTTCATGATTTATAAATAACGAGGATTAAAATCTCTATGTAATACTTTAAATATATAAATAAAAGATCATAAGTCTCCGTGGTCGTAAACCCTAAGACCAACGACCCCCGTGGTGGTAAGATTCGTAACCCCTGAAGCTAACAACCTCGGTGGTCGTTAGGGTTCCAGATGTTACTTATAGGTACATTGGTCAGATGAGATCATGTACCTAGTCTCCGATCAGATGATTGCTTGTACAAGCAATGAACTGACATCTGATTCGGCTCTAAGCATATCCTTTACCGTGTGACGAATAGAGCACATGTTGTATTGGCTCCAAACCACGAGACGTTTCATGATCCTAAGACACCAGCGATAAACTACCATGTGGTTTAGTGTCTCACATACATTAAACATCCAAACGGTTGATACTTCATCAACCGTTGCCTTGCTCCGACCAATCGCGACAAACCCAACAAGCTATTATTTTATGTAAACTAAACTTGTCAAGGTGAATATGACCTACAAGAATAGGTATGCTTATATGTGGGGCGATAGGATATATCTACTCAACATGGCATTCAAAAGTATTATTTGAATATTTAAATAATTGGCATAAATATGATAATAAAAGTAATAACATAAATACATGTAATATAGGCTCAAAATGATCAAAGGAATATGACTTGCCTCCTTGCACAAAATCTTCCAATAGCTCGTCTTGTCGGGTGTCTTCCGGAGCTTTGTTGTCTAAGTCGAGACCTAGCGCAAAATAAAATAAAACAAACCAAATAAAATCCGGCTCGACAAGGAATGAGCGGAGAATAACATGCAAGTAAAGAAATTAGGAAAAGAAACATAAAGGAAGGTGATGTGGGAGGATAGAAATTTATTTGGTGCTTGATTTGGCTAAACGGAGTTAAGAAATGGATTCACGGAATCGAAACGGTAATTGGTATAATATGTCAAATTAGGGTTTTGGGGTGAATAGTATTGGATGATAATAGTATTATTTTTACTATTTATAGACAAAAATGGGTAGTGAACAATAACCAGGGTTACTATTTTGGTTTGTGAACAGTAAACATTTTAATGTCTTTGTGAACGACAATGGTGAGCGAGATGAGCGATGGTGGGCGGCCATTCTTGTGGCGAATCTGACCAAGCTCTGTCGAACACAGGAGGCAAATGACCTTGAGTCTTACTGGGCGAAGGCCGAGCGCGATTGCTCGCCGAGCCGGCGGCAGCATGACTTTGGCGATGGCGGTGGTGGCGGCAGCGGGAGAAGTGCACTAAGCACCACTGAGTGATGGGGATTCCATTTTGGGGGTTTGGAGGGGCAGAGGAGGTGTTGAGGTGGGGCGGCGGTGGCAATGGCACACGACCGGAGCAGGGGAAGGAGGCGGCGACGCTACAGCCAAGCTCTGTCGAGCCCGGGAGCGAAGGATCCAGGATTCTCTGTGTTTCATACACTAGTCCAGGAACAACTAGTGTACACAGTCAAACAAAATTGGATAGAATAACCATACAACACCATTCATTGAAATAATTAAAGTCGTTACAAGAGGGGCATACATCCCATAAGCAAAATACAGTGGAAGCAAAAGAAGTAAGATAGACCACGCGATTCGCCACAGGCAATCGTCTGGGGGCGTAGCCTAGTCGTCCAAGTTCTCATTCTCCTCGTAGCATTCTTCTCTTGCTCAATAATTTATTAAGCAAGAGTGAGCACAAACAACCGTGGCCCGCAAGTTACAACCCATAACAAAGTTATAATGCATGCAATGATATATCAAATGAAGGTTTATAGGGTTGAGTTTGCATAAAGCAATGTTTCTTTTCAAATATCCATACTAAGTTCCAAAGAAGTTATTCTATAACTAAAATTTATTTTCTAAATTCTCAAGTCTTATAGTCAGATGACATTTATCAACGAATGGTGAATGATACCTTCCAATCACAAGGCTACCCGCCCAATTCCCATTTGGATAGAAATCCAAAACCATTTAACAAGTCTTTTGAAACCAAAACCAAAATCTAACTTGGAGTGGCTTTGCTAGGATGTCCATGACCGTGGACACGGCTATTCGAATAGTTCTTAACACTCCGCAGAGGTGGTACAACTTTACCTAGAGGAGATAATTGACTTATAATGTCCGTCTGACACACTACCGAAGATGTGCAACTAAGTCATTATCACAAGATCTTTACAATGCATCATCCCACTGTAGTTTCGCCTTGCTAAGGTTTCGCACCCTTTGGATAGAAATCCGCTGGGTTCAGGTCCCCTCTTGCGCCAAGGGGAATACATGAAAGTAGGTCATAAAAGACACCCACGCAACCAGATGGCACAACTATGGTGAAATGATACAAATTATTTAGCTAGGTTCCGCCCATATAGGACATGTGGTAGTACGATGGGGCTTAGCAAGATACGGCTCGAAGTCCAGTCCTTAGCTTATTTGGATGATTTTCCATAAAACCCATGGGAGTTGGTCATAGAAATGACCCGATCCCGTGCATCTACGTGCACTATCCAAACATCTATTTCACCCAAGTCCAAACCAATTTTTGTTTTATTTACCAAGCTAAATCATTTTTATAAACTTCTATGGCAAAGACGATACCATAGTATCATTTTTAAAATACTTAAAATACTCTTTTTGACTTTAAATCTAATAAAATCGAATGGTTAATTTTAATTTTGAATTTTTTTGAAAAACCTCAAAAATCGGGATGTTGCGAGCTCTAACCAAGACGGCCGATGCTTCAGGGAGTTCAAAGGGGGTGTCGGTGGAGCTCAGGGTGAGTGCATGGCGGTGTCCCACGAGAGCAGTGGTGGCGGCGGAGGAGGAGCTCGACGCCGGCGAGCTAGGGCGAAGGATGGGGCGGGGGATGGTGGGGGGAAGCTTCGGTGTGGTGAGAGGGAGCTAGTGCCAAAGGCACAAGTGAGGGGAAGCAACGGAGGCGACGAATTTACCTTCGGCCTTATCGGGGAAGAAGAACAGTGGTGGTGGAAATTCTTGAAATTCGGCCGGCGCTGGTGATGAACGGGCAAAGGGAGGTGGTGTGGTTGGAGGTGATGAAGAAGGCGAGCTTGGGGTGGCTTCTATAGCCCTAGGAGAGGTGGTGAGAGCAGTGGAGGATGGAGGAGCGCACGGCGCGTGGGCGGCAACGTGGTTGGTCGGGCGCAGAAACTACGCTGGGCGGTGCGAGGTGGCACCATGGGCGGGGTGAGGGGGCGACGCGCGAAGGTGGTAGAAGGCGCTGGTGGCGGTGCGTGGCGTGGGAGCTGGCGGCTGACAGAAGCGGCGCCGAGGGTGCTGGTGTCAGGGAGGTGACGACCGGGAGGAGGAAGAAGGGAGAGGCGCACGGGCAAAAGCCGTTTTCGGCTGAGGAAAACGGGATTCCAAACAGGGAAAGTGGAACTTGGGTTGGAGTTTCCGAAAAGGGAAATAAATTCAAATTCAACCAAAAGATTCAAAAAAAAACTTGAAAATTTTGAAATTTTCAAGTTGTTTCAGTGTTGTTAATTAATTATTGGGCGGATTAGTGGAAATGCTTTGACACGCACAGACTAGAGGGGTGGTTAAGTACCATTAGGTCCATTACTGCTCATTCAGTAACGTTGCTAATTCTGCACGTCTAGATGGCGCAGGAACGGCAAAAGTGACCATAGGAGGTAGCTGGTACGTTCGACGAGACGTCCGTACGTTCCCGATAATCCTGGACTGGGGCAAGATGCTCTTGTTTCCTTGTTCATTTCACGGGCAAGATGCAGTTCCCATTTCCTGATCTACTTACTGATCTAGCGTTCAAAATCTCCTGAACAACTTCAAAATCTCCTGAACAACTTGAAGTTGTTCAGAAGAAAACATGTCCCTAGTATTTCATTCTGCAGCAGCGAATGTGGAATTCATTCGAACCGCTTTGTCGGATGGGTTACAGGAATTCAGAATGTGGACTTCATCGAATGGAAAATTAGGTTGCCTTTACCACAGCCATTGGTAAAGTTTTTCTTCTCCTTTAATTATTTGCTGCTATGGCCGTGCACCAAACTAAAGCGAAGAAATCAAGGACACGTTTTTCCTCTCTTTTTTCAGCCGGTCTCAGTTGGGTCGCCAGCTGTTTGCTTGTTTCAGAAACCTCACCAAACAGCAGACACCCCTGTTCGTTGGCCACCTGCTCCATCGTACCTATCAAATATTCCTTTCTCCTGACATTTTAACCTTTGCTTAGAAGCCACAGGAAAATCTCGATTTGTTGGTGCAAAAAAATGATTTACGATGTTGCTTTCGGTACACCATGCAAATTTTTTCCCTCTAATATGCAAATACCAATTTGTATATTTGGTGTATCACTTTATCATGTTGTTGTAACACCCTGCAGTCCAAAATTCACTAATAGCACAACTCACCCACAAGACGGGCACACATACGTAGCACCTCACTTAGGCTTCCATCCTTACTTCGTCCAAAACTGTTAACCTGTAAGTGCTACGATTTGGACCAGCATACATTATATGCTATTGGAACTCAAAGTAAACTGGCAATGTGGTACTAAAGAGCGGGTATTACCCCCTAAAAGGTTGCCGCTCTCGTGACGTGAAATGCTCATAAGCGAGTCCTCGGTACACTACCCATGTGGTGTCTTTGCTACAATGCCATACACATGGCCCGTGCGGTGAGGGTTGATCTTTGTGATCTGTTTGTAACACCCTCCAGCCTAAAAATTGCTAATAGCCTAGTCTACCTATGGGACGGGCACACGTGCTTGGGCTTTTGTCTCGGCTTTGCCCGAAAGAGTTAACCCAGAAGTGCTACGATTCGAGCCAAAATGCATTATATGCCCGTAGAACTCAATGTAAAACGACAACGTGGTACTAAAGGGTGGGGTGCTATATTCTACTGAGAATGTGGCACTAAAGGGCGAGGTGTTACATTCTCCGCCACTTGAAGGGTTGCTGCCATCGGTAGCATGAAATGCCCATAAATGAGTCCATCGGTACACACTCGTGTCGTATGCCTCTACAGGGCCACACGCACACACGGCCCGTGCAGCGATGGTTGATGCTCTAATACCATATGTAACACCATACGATCCAAAATTCGCTAATAACACGGCCCAGTGGGCACATATGTTTGGGCTTTTGTCATTATTTCGTCTAAAATGGTTAACTCGGAAGTGCTACGATCTTAGTCAGTTATCATTATATGCTAGTGAAACTCAATGTAAACCGACAATATAGTACTAAAAGGTGGGGGTGTCCTTAATGATTACTACGGGATATAATTTTGGTACACCAAATGGCCGTAGTATGATATGAACTATGGAGTAAACTATTATCACCTAAAAAGTTCCTTTTAAGAGAAGCAATATGCTGTCGTTACCTCTAACTGCAGCAAAATAATTTGGTCGATACTACTCCCCAATGACTCACTAGTCACTACCAGAAGGACTTCTGCACGTTTCCTAAAGAAGCAAGCGTCGTGTGTCCCGGGCTAACGGCAACGTCAAACTGGTGTCGTTGCGTTCGCGCCGTAAGCGTGCGCACGAGGAATTTCGACATGATGCAAAAACGAAAAATCAGAGGCGCAGTTAAAGCAGAAGTACCAGCTAGCCCTGTGCACCATGCAATCCACTCGAATTTTCTCAAACCAAAATTCCAACCAGAGAATTGAAGAGCGCCTCCTCACACCAAACCCGGCGCACAAAGCAAGTCTTGATTCTTGACTTGCAAAAGAGAACACATCGCTCGCACGGTACTAGCACACACTACAGTAATGGCCAATTAAACCACGCGGCAGTTTGTAATTAATTGTCGACCAAAAGAAAAGAACCCTCTCCTCTTTTTTTTGTAAGAGGAAAAGTTGCTGATTCGTACGACAGAAGCTGTCGTCCTCCCCGGTGCCTACGATGCGGTTGTTAGAGCGAGGCGGAGTTGGAGTCTCTGTCTGAACTGCGTTATATCTGGAGAAAGAGTCCGATTCGGTCAGTGATGGTTAGGAGGTAGCACTCCTCGCACCCAGATCCCAACGCGCCTCTTTCGCATCTTGTAAACCAAACCAAACCAAACCTGAACTAGTGAGCCACAAGCTCGTGGTCTAGCTATGAAGCTCCTCGCCGTCCTGGCTCTCGTCTCCGCCGCGGCGCCATTCCTCTGCGTCGCCGGCCAGGTACGATGTATACGCAGTAAGTAGTACACGGTAGTTTCAGAACTTGCAGGTGCACAGGCCTAATCTTGCTTTTGCTTGTGAATGTGATGCAGGATGAGTCCGAGCTGCTGCCGTTCGCCGTGGGCACGGCGCCGGAGGGGTGCGACATCGGGCAGGGGGAGTGGGTGTACGACGAGGCGGCGCGGCCGTGGTACCAGGAGGAGGAGTGCCCGTACATCCAGCCGCAGCTGACGTGCCAGGCGCACGGCCGCCCCGACAAGGCCTACCAGCACTGGCGATGGCAGCCTCGCGGCTGCTCGCTCCCCAGGTACGCCCGCGCCGCCGGCCGGCCATCTCTTGCTAGCTTTAAGCTTGCTCCATGAACAAGAACAATTGGTAGAAAGAATCCTACGCGCTTCACGCAAACCAGCGGTGGCCTTGCTTTGCTCCGTAGCTGCAAGAAACCGCGAGGAAAGATGGGGAGTTACTACTAGCTTTCACAGAGGTTGGAAAAGAACGGGTGGTAACAAGAAGTTACTCGTGGTTTACTAGCATCTCGACTGCTGTACTAATTTGTGACTTCTAGGACGCCAATAATGCATCGAAGGACGGCACCACAGGTACAGGGGTGGTATGGTTGGTGAGGGATTGGCATGTTCTGGTGGGTAAAAGTTACTCCTAGTACTAGCAGTAGTTGGAGTTACAATAACATAGGTTTGCACTTCTAAGACGTCGTAATGAATGGCAGGAGAGCAACTCGGTGGTTATTGTAGTATACTAGTAGTGTCTAGAGATTTCGATGCTTGTGTTCAGGTGGTCACAGATTCGTAGGAGTGCTCGATCCAAGTTTGCAGTTCAAGTGTGCAGCTGAAATGAGGTCCACGTTCGTTCACCAACTCTTTCTGCTGATGCAAAATTAATTATTTATCTGCCTCATGCCCGGCTAGCACTAGTAAGGGTGCTGCCAAACCGTGAGCTCTATTGTAGAACTCATTATTGG
The DNA here is from genome assembly GCA_036346395.1 of Hsuehochloa calcarea. Classification (NCBI taxonomy): domain Eukaryota; kingdom Viridiplantae; phylum Streptophyta; class Magnoliopsida; order Poales; family Poaceae; genus Hsuehochloa; species Hsuehochloa calcarea. Next base: position 4,678,270 of record CM070597.1, read on the forward strand.
GGAAAGATTCAGTGATGGTTTCACTCCAAAAAAAAATGGTTTTAAAATGGGACGTTTCAGTGAAGGAAGTGGGCAATAGAATAGTACAAAACATGCCCCCTCCCCCTCCCCGGTGGTCCTAAGTGGCGGGGCTTGATTGGATGTAGAGGTGAAGCATCATATAGTGGACTCCAGTTGTTGCATTTGGCAAATAAAGGTGCAGTGCAGGTGCCATGTGAGAGCACTGACAGAAAGTCCATGCTGAATGGACAAACATTCTTCTGTTGAAAATTACTTTGGTAATTTTAGCATCTGGATTCTGGAGTGTTCAGAGATTTTTGTAACAAGTGGTATAATAAATCCTTTAAACTCTTATCGAAACCTCCATTCCAGGCTTCCAGCCATATTACCTTAGTGTTAATGATTCAACTGTCTTCGTTTAAAAGATCTTCTGTAAACAACTGTGCAATTTCGTGTTGAGCTTATGTAATCTCGATCTGTGAAAAAAATCTGGGGTCATGCTGAAAAATGATGTATCTTGTCCGTGTATTGCCCGTTTGGTTGCCTAGAATTCAACATTCAGGAGATAGGTGCGTGCCAAAATCGGAGGTGTAGACAGGAATCTTTCCTCTTGAATCCAACATTCAGAACAACGTTTTGTATGTTGTTTTGTTCACGGATCGTCTCAATTCAAGGTAGGGTTACAGTACCGTTCTCATCAGTCTGGTGCATTGCGTCGCAGTTTCAACTCAACTCAGATGCTGGAGATGCTGCGCGGCAAGCGCATGCTGTTCGTGGGCGACTCTCTGAACCGCGGGCAGTACGTCTCCTTGCTCTGCCTCCTCCACCGCGCCATCCCCGAGGGCTCCAAATCGTTCGAAACCGTCGACTCCCTCAGCATCTTCAGAGCAAAGGTAATACTCCTTGTGACAGTTCTTCTCCTTGGATTCTTGCCTGATCGGACAAGCGTCGTTGCTTACTGATCTTGATCCTGTGTATTGTCCTAGGACTACGATGCAACGATTGAATTCTACTGGGCTCCCCTCCTGGCCGAGTCCAACTCCGACGACGCGGTCGTGCACCGCATCAATGACCGGATCATCCGGGGTGCGCCCATGGACAAGCACTCGAGGTTCTGGAAGGGCGCCGACATCATGGTGTTCAACTCCTACCTCTGGTGGATGACCGGGGAGAAGATCCAGATCCTGTAAGCAACTCCAAATTAATTTGCACGTGATCAACACATGCAACAATCTTTTTAATCACTGCGTAGCTTTGATGATTGATCTGAACCAACTGTATGCATGATTCGATTCCTGCAGGAGAGGCTCTGACGACGACATGAGCAAGGACATCGTGGAGATGGAAGCAGAGGAGGCCTACAGGCTGGTGCTGTACCAGGTGGTCAGGTGGTTGGAGAACAACGTGGATCCCAAGAACTCGAGGGTGTTCTTCGTCACCGCGTCACCGACCCATACCAAGTGAGCTCACTGACATGCAACCATGCATCAGATCTCGTAGAACTTCAACTCAGCAACATCCGCAACTAGCTCACATCGCTACACGAATGATATTTACGTTGTGAACTACCAGTAGCAAGGAGTGGGGCGAGGAGACGGAGGGCAACTGCTACAGCCAGACGGCGCCGATCACGGACGCGTCGTACTGGGGGAGCACGAGCAGGGCGATGCTGCGCGTCACCGGCGAGGTGCTCGGCGCGTCGAGGGTGCCCGTCGGCGTGGTGAACATCACGCAGCTGTCCGAGTACCGCAAGGACGCGCACACGAAGGTATACAAGAAGCAATGGACGCAGCCGACGCCGGAGCAGGTCGCTGACCCCAGGAGCTACGCCGACTGCACCCACTGGTGTCTCCCCGGCGTGCCCGACGCCTGGAACGAGCTGCTCTACTGGAAGCTCTTCTTCCCCACCAACGACCGGGTCCTCTGATACGTAGCCGTCGTCGATGTTGATCTAACAACGTACATCTGGGCTGTACATCCGTGCGCCATGGGCTAGCTTTGTGGTTAATTGTTCATGGAGAAGAAACATGCAGGGGTGGCCGTGGCTGTGATCTGTTCCTCTTTTTTGGTGATGTGATGTGCTTCTTCTCTTGTTGAATGAATGGATACATAAACCTTTCCTTGTATGTTCAAAATTGTGACATATTTCAATCTCCTAATCTCCAACACGCTCTTTGTACGTCATGGCCGTGGGAACCTCCGTTTTTTTAACGCAGTCATGGTTGGGCTAGGAGACGCTGGCACGGCAACTGCTTGCAGTTGCAGGTCTGTTTGGACATGGATTTTTCATGGACTCGATTAGAAAAGAAAAGCCCAAATTCACGGACACTCAGCCGTCTCGCCTAGCCGGAAGGGTGCCCCTGACTAATGACCCATGCGGCCATATGATCGGCCAGATTTAATTAGGCTTTCTCAGGCCATGCCGGCCCATACTGTTTTTAAAAACATGGCGACTAAACTACAGTTATCTATTTTTTTTTAAAAAAAAAAAAACAATCAACCACCTTCGTCGGTACGGTACGTTGAACACCATCCAATAATTTTTGTTTCCCTGTGTTGAAAAATTCTAAACTAGATAAAAGTAAATCTAAGTGAATACTACAAATACAAATACAAAAACAAAACAAAACAAAAGTAAATTTAGGTGAACTCTACAAATACAAAAATAAATAAAATTAAAATTTACAGTAAAGTTGTGCTAAAATTACACGTCATTTGAAAATACAATTTTAGATTTATTACTGTGCAATTATAGGTGACAGTATTTTTAAAAAAAATTCAGACAACAGGAGCTAGCAAAAGCATCAGGCTGCCACCTTACACCTTGATTTCTTGCTGGGTCCAGCTTTACCTTGTGGTGGCGTGCTACCTCTACCGTATTCTTCCATGAGTTTACTTCGAATGCAGAATAATCCCGTCTTTCTTCAGGCATCGTATGATTGAATCTTGTTTGGTTACTCTCAGGAAGAATCTGCCATTTCAGCGGCACTTCTCATTTCAAGCATTTCGACAGTGACTTCATCAGAACTGAAAAAACGGCCAGTGGCGTACTAGCTAGCTAGGGCGTTAGGCATTTTCTTCGGATGCAAGCTATATGTACTTTGATGCAGCTGCGAAAGGGAGGCCTGTCTGTTCTGTTATAAATTACTAGTTGCTTCTTAATTGTGCAAAGTGCGAACTGCAGGTCAGTTTTATGGTAGAAGTTGACAGTCTGCCTGAGACGTTGACAACTCGACGTGTCTCCTGCACCGTTCCATCAACCAAGACGTTCGTTGTTTGTGGTTAGATTGATCTTTTGCTCAGGTAGAGCCTTCTGCTTCACATTTTTCAAATGTCCTGATCTTATTTTTAGTATATATAATCGATACAAATGCGCTCGACAAATCTCATGCGAAAAAAGGAGTTCCAAATCAACACCTATCTGGTTCTCATCAGAGAGAGAGAGAGAGAGAGAGAGAGAGTCTGATTCTTTAGTTGGGTGTCCGATTACTCTCTGTTCCTAGGCGAAGGCGACTTCAGCAGGCAAGAAGAATTGTGCAGGTCGCATCCACTGGTGGAGTGGTGGTTACATGCGTCTCCTCAGTAGGTTTGATGGTCAACATCACTTCTCATGATCGATGTACAGCAGTTACGAGTACTGAAATGAGTTGAAAAACGAAATGCCTTCTTCCAATCTTTTGTGTCGAGCAAGTTTTTTTAACCTTAATCTTGGAAGGGAAGGAAGATATCAACATATGGATTAGGTTTCAGTTGTTCTGTCTGTCAAAGTAGATTTGCGTTTACTATGCTACCTATGGGCTATGGTACGCTGATCAGTAGAAAATATGGAATGTCATTTGTACAATTTTGAAAAACTTTACTTCAGCCTCTGTGCCGTACCATAAGAATAATGTATTATGTTGCTCCTGTAATGTAGATATATTAGATAAGGACTGGTTTAAATCCCATTGGTGAAAGATCAGTATAGTTAATGGAGTTCTCTCGTCCATTCTGAAATATCCTGTTCCAAGAATAACCTGACATATACTTGTTCAGATAATAAATAGTCAAAGAACTGATGGATATCACAAGAATGCCGTCGAACAGAATGTAGTAACAGATATAGTGAATTAGTCCAACTTTCCTTGTTTTTCAGGTTCAGAACCAATAATATCATCAGAAGTAGTTGGAACGAATTGATTCATCAGAGTGTTTAAGCAATGCCAAAGGTGAGAATAATTATGGAAGGAATTGTATGATATAGAGCGTCAGTCTCGCAACTGACAGTAACTGCCCACAAACATGAAGTGATCATGAGAAAGACCACAGCTTTGGCGTATGCTTGACAAAAGGCATATGCAACCGATCCTCTTAACTATTCGGATGTGACATTTGTATACACATAAACACTGTAAACCAAACTTAAAGTGGTGAATGAATAGCACTCCCCAGCTATTAATCTAATAATCAGTCTCTGTAGTTAGTACTAGTTAGTAGGGCATGTATGTGCACTGTTGGCCTTTGTTGGAATCTCACCAAAAATGATGTTGGTCATTGGTCATTGGTGATCTGCTCCACATATACTTCTCCAAATTTTTATATGCCTTGGCCTAGAAGCCAGTGGGGGAAGTTCTGACTTTACAAGTACAATACTGTAGCAATCAACAAATTGTCTTCAGAGAGCAAGCTGAAGCCTCTTTCACCTGTTCTTTATTTGTCAGAATTACTTCCTCTGCTCAAAATCTCCTGCGCGCGCGCACACACACACATATGTAAATGTATGTGCAATTGTACATACATGTAGTATATATGTAAGACCATGATTTGGAGCAGAATTAAGACGTTGATACGATTCCTAGACGAAGTTTAGGTGCACCAAAACGAGGTCAAGTGGCAACAACTCTCACCTAAAAGGATACTTTTACCAGAAGCAATCGATACCACCTGCAGCATTACACCGAGTCTGAGCTGCACCAACTCTGCCCCCCCGTGCAAGCTATTTGATCGTGCATGCATTGCTCGCGAACAACCGGCCGGCAAGGAAAATACCACCGTACGTAGCTAGCTAATTCCTCGGCCGGATCGAAGTGCACACGCGACGATAGGTCGGAGGCATTTCGCCGTAAAGATGACCGGGAGCACTCCGCCGCGGAAGGGCCGGAGTGCTGCCGGCGCCGGAGCCGCCGGGGACCTCGAGGACACGTGGCAGGCGGCGGAGGTGTCCAAGAAGGCGAGCTACTCGTCCCCCACCAGGGTGTGGGGCGTCACCGTCAAAGTCAGCCTCCGGAGCCACTTCAACTCGTTCGTGCTGCTGGTGTTGGTGCTGGTGCTGGTGCTATTGTTCCTCCTTAGCGTCTCGGTCACGACCAAGAACAACGGCGCCGCCGATCAGCCGCATCAAGCGCAGACCGTGCCTCCGCTCGCAGACGGCGTCGGCGACGCCGACGGCGGCCGGGGCCAGGACAAGTGCGACCTGTCCTCCGGCCGGTGGGTGTACGACGAGAGCGCGTACCCTCTGTACAAGGAGAGCGCGTGCAAGTTCATGTCCGACCAGTCGGCGTGTGAGAAATACGGGAGGACGGACCTCAGCTACCAGCATTGGAGGTGGCAGCCGCACGGGTGTGACCTGCCTAGGTATGTACTGCGTTGCCATTGGATTTGTTATTTTTAAGTCATCTGCAGATTTTCTAAAATCTAAATCAATTTTTATGATCATTGAAATTACATAGAGATTAATACACTATATGATTAGATATTGATCTAATTGATGAAAAATATAATTTATGCTTAAGAAAAATTCAATCACCTTGTGAATAGACATCCCGTTGCTATGCCGTGCATTAACCCAAAATAATCATAGTCTAAGCTAAGTGACCGGCGTAACAATTGCTGCGTTATGACACGGTGAAAAGTAGTACATTGTAGGTCGTTCGGCCATGGATGCACCAAAAATGGTTGGAATTAACTCACGATGTTTTTTTTTTAAAAAAAAATGCACGATGGTTCTTAATTTTGAAGTAGGTGTACACAAATGACAAATGTTGCACGCTTCTGAAACTACAGTAGTAGAATCTGGACAGTAGACACAGGAGTCTTCCGGTTGTTCAAGTACTGCTCGTGCATTTAGCTAGCTAGAACTAGAAGCATGGGGTGCTCATTTGGAGTCAAAGATAAGTATTCCTTGATACACAATATTGCCACACGTGCGCGCGTACACGCACGTTAGATTTGGTTGGGTCCAGGGAAACAAGCAGTACGCATTTTTAAAATAAAAAAAATTGTAAAAAAACCATTTACTATCGAGCGCATTATTTTGCATGCACGACTAATTGACTACTATGCTACTTAAGACCAGGGATTAAAAAATTCACGATTTTTGGTTTACCGGTAGGGGCCGGTAAAAATACAAACCAACCTCGGAAAACTGATGAATTTGATATTTAAAAAAAACGAATTTACTTGGATTTTATTTTTTTTAATTTAAAATCTAAGACATTTTTAAAAATAAAATTTTCAGCCTCCCCCCGTTTTTCCGGTAAAGAAAACCCTGCTTAAGCCTCGTTTCGAACAAATTGTGAAATAGGTTCGACGCGGCGAGGCTGCTGGGGAAGCTGCGGGACAAGCGGCTGGCCTTCGTCGGCGACTCTCTGAACCGGAACCAGTGGGTGTCCATGGTCTGCCTCATCGACACCGCCACCCCGGGCCTCCACAAGACCATTAACTCCACCGGATCGCTCATGTCCTTCAAGATCCACGTACGTTCATGAACAACGGATCGCAAGTCTCGTTAGTTTTTCTACAGAGAAATTCTCATTCTAGCTAGTCGCTTCAACGCTGAAATCAAGGTCTGAAACTATGCGCGCGCATGATCGATGGAATATTTCAGGAGTACAACGCGTCGGTGGATTTCTACTGGTCGCCGTTGCTGGTGGAGTCGAACTCCGACCACCCGTTGCACCACCGGATCGCCGACCGGATCGTGCGCGCGGCCTCCATCAATAAGCACGCCAGGCACTGGACCAACGCCGACGTGCTCGTCTTCAACTCGTACCTCTGGTGGCGAAGGGCCGCCATGAAAGTCCTGTAAGCCAGTAGCCCAGTACTACTACTAATCGAGTACGTAGTTGACTTCTTGACCTATTAATGTATGGTTTGACTTTGACCTTTGCGTGATTCCTCATGCGTGCGTGCAGGTGGGGTTCGTTCGACGCGGCAGCGGAGGAGGACGCGTACGGGGTGTACAAGGTGATCGACAGCCAGCGCGCGTACGAGCTGGCGATCGGGACGTGGTCGGACTGGCTCGAGTTCCACGTCGACCGCGACCGCACCCAGCTCTTCTTCATGACCATGTCGCCGACCCACCTCCGCTCCGACGAGTGGGAGCACGGCGGCGGCGCCGGAGGGGGGGAAGGTCAGGAGACCACCGTCAACCACAAGTGCTACAACGAGACGGAGCCGATCGCGGCGGAGGGGTACCGCGGCAACAACACCGACCCGGCGTTCGCGCGCGTGGTGGAGGAGCAGGTGCGGCGGCTGGGCGCGCGCGGCGTGGCGGTGCGGATGCTCAACGTGACGCAGCTGTCCGACTACCGCAAGGACGCGCACCCGTCGGTGCACCGCCGGCAATGGGACCCGCTCACCGAGGAGCAGGAGCGCAACCCCGCCAGCTACGCCGACTGCATCCACTGGTGCCTCCCCGGCGTGCCCGACGTCTGGAACCAGCTCCTCTACTCCCACATCGTGTCATGATACACATACACACACGCACGCATGTATACTATACTAAAGTGCATTGCGCTACGTACCAGAGATAGTTTTGTCCTGGTTTGAAGTGAACCGAAGTGGTTCTTTCTCTCCTCTTCTTTTCTTTGATTTTGGGCTATGTGTTTGGCAACTGTAAATCCTAATGTATGTTCTGCAATCAAGTAATATCCTATCTTCACTGCATCTCACCGGTGGATTTGTGGGCAATGCATCAGCGTGCAAAGCACAACCATTCACCCAAAACAATTACTACTGCAAATCAAACACTTTTTGTAACATTCCTTCTACTGTATATATAGTTTTTGATATACTTCAGGTGAATAATTTTTTTTATCTATCAGTCACATTTCTTAGTCGTAAGATTTTGATTCACTAGATCATAAGTTTTTGTGCTGAGACAAAAAAAATCTAAACTAAATAAAAGTAAATATTGGTGAATCCTACAAATACAAAAAAAAATCTAAACTTGACAAAAATAAATCTATATGAACCCTATGAATACAAAAACGAAATAGAATTAAAAGTTACAGTAGAGTTGTACTAAAATTGCATATCACTTGGTAGTGTAATTTTAGATTTAATGTTGTACAATTGTAAATGACATGGATAAACGTTTTTCAAAAAAAAACTGAACATTAGCAAACCCCTGTATAGTCTTAACTAACAGCACGTTGTATGGACCGTAAAATAATATCGTTTAGTCCAGTCTTTAAGAAAGCCCACAGGATGGGGCTAACCGCTGAAGATTTCAGTCCGAAATGGGCCGCATAGGCCGCCACAGAGCACACACATGGCCCAGGGTGTGTTTGTCACAGGTACATTCTATCCCTCGATCCACATCCAACCAAGCACAGAAAAATATTGAAATATGACCAATCTGACACACGAAATTAAGATTCAGTTCGAAATTTGAGAGTCAAGACTTTCAAATTCTACGTCTATAATTTGAAGGCTACTCGTCCTGTTCAATTAACTGTACGGAATTCACATCTGTCATCGATTTTTTTAGTACTAGTAGCCGTATTTTGTTATCGAGGAAGCATCGGTTTTAGAGTTCGAGGAGTTTAGATGTGAGGAAACAACAATAGATTAAGACAGATTAGATTTCAAGGCAATCAACACATTGCTTGCACTTGAAAACAACTATGTAATTTTAAATCTTTTAAGACAAAATCTCTTTAATCTATGTGAGATGCGCACACTGGAAACACGCAAGAGGCTGATGCCCCCGGCGCCCTAGGAATAAGTAAACCTGTCGAGTTTGGCTGCTCCATGAAGCATCAGAGTTGGCATCGCCAGAGCTCAAGGCTCCAGTAACAAGGATATATATCCATTCCATGCGAAGGGAGGACCTAGACCATGCAACGCTCCATTTCTTAGCTGTTTAGCGGTGGTCACAAGCAATCACTGACATAACGAGTTATCGACCCCTTGAATCACAGATTGACAGGTTCGTACGAGTCTCTTGTAGTTAAGGTCCCGTTTAGAACACGAAAATTTCGTAGGGATTTTGGTGGATAGAAAACATTTACTCTCACCACGTGTGGTGTTTTCTACGAGATTCTAGCGCTGCAACACGAGTTAAAGACATCTCCAATAGTAACCACCTTAGCTGTCTTTTATCTATCATGTCACTCAAAATCTTAGTTTGAGAGAGAATATGAAGAAAGAGAACGTGTCATCTCTCGTATAAGAGACAAGTTTACACATAAATTATCGTAAATAGTGAGTGAGTAAGGAGAGAAGTTGTATTAAAAATGAATAATTTTATAGATAAAATAATAAAAATATTATTTCTAAATTTGTCTATAAATAAGTTAAGGTCTCTAGAAACAACTATAGGAAACAATCTTAAGTGTTAAATTGTTCTGGATGCCCTAATGAGCTAAATACAGTTCAATTCATGTTGGTCTGACCTAAGCACCCAGCCAATGCAAGCTCCGATCTTGACCTAGCACGGAAAATGCTCAGGTCCAATTCAAGAGCTAGGCACCTTTAGCTAGCTGTCAATCGTTCAGGATACGCAGGGCTTAAATTTACCCGTACGGCCGGTAAGGATAGGGGGGGAAATCCCAGATCTCAGCAGCATGCAATCACCATCCATTACGAGCCTAGCCATAGCTAGGTAGCTAGCTAGGCTTGCCTTTCCTTCCTGGCCTGGGCGGCTACTGGCTAGCTTGCTGCTGCTGGTGGTGGTGGTAGAAGAGGAGAGGAGGAGGTAGCAGTGGCGATAGCATCCAGCTAGCATGGGTTAGCTTTCTGCGACTGACGGGCGCAGCAGCAGTAGGGGCTACCTGGCTGCCTTTACGCGCGCGGTAGTGGTGGTGGCACTGCACGCCAGGGGTTGCACTGGCAGTACGACGTGCCTACTGCGCGAGAAATTACGAGCCCATGCATGTACAGGGCGCAGATCAGGCTGCGGCCTGCAGGGTACTGCGTGTCCTGGCTCTGGCTGGCTGGCTCGATCGCCATAGCTTTCAACTCAACTACCAAAAGGCCTCCCCCTCAGCGGGCGCCCTGCCCGCGCCCGGTACACCGTCCCTGCCGCTACTGCATGCGCTGCTGCTGCTCGTCACTCACACTCACTCTCTCTCTCTCTAGATCCTCTCTCTCTCACTCTCTCTTCATGAGAGAGCATGCATGGATGGCGATGGCGATGGCGATGGCAGCACATGCATTAGTTAGTAGCCTGGCGCAGTCTCCCAAAGCTCGGACAAAGGGCCCAGGGAAAGGGGTTGGTGCCTGGCCAAGCAGTCAGGGAATGCCACCGGACCCAGGATACTCTGCGCGCGCGCGGCCAGCCGCCTACACCGTTTCCCTCGACCCTTGTCATCGAGCCGCATGCTGTGCGATGCAACACAGCGCAGCATCGGTTCACTGGCAAATCTGTTGTTCTCAACACTGTAAGTTGCTTTTGATGATAATTTGATATCTTACTTGTGCACGAGATGCCCAATAAAACCTGTATGTGAATGCATATAGTCCAGTACTACTCAGATTGCATATACAGAAGTAACAGAGCTGCTTGTTCAGTACCTACTGCTAAAAAAAGATTACATACACTAGTTCAGTAGGGCTCAGAGAGCTACAAGTCAACTTGAACTCTGGCTGTTAAGGTTGGCCTTAACACGAGCATGCCATAGTGTCTACTGTCTGATTACTGGTTTTGGAAAAATATGGTAATTTACCTGAAGGAGACTGTTCAAGAACAGGAGAGAAGAGATGCATTAGATTATAATTACTAGTAGTAGTAGCTGATTAGCACGTAGTACTAGGGAGCTGTAGATGAAGATGAGATTGAGATGGTCAACCGAGGAGCGGGTCAGAGAGAATCCCTCGGGGTAGGCGGGGAGGCGGTACGGAGGGAGGCGTGTCAGTGGGCGTGAAAGCCCACGAGAAGCGATCGAGATAGGGCGTCGCGTTCCATCCAACGGCTAGGCACAAGTTCCCACGTCCACTGGCCCAAAAAGCCCACCATTTGTGTTGTAGACCAGGTCTATGTACGACGGATAAGAGAAATATTGCTCTCCGAGCTACTACTGAGGTGTAGGTTATCCCGAGCGATGTTTGGAATGGATTGGCACGCGGATGATCTGACTCGTTAGATTCGAATAGTACGATTCAGATCAATTGATACAGTAGTACTATTTTTTTTTTTGTGAAATGTGATAATACTACAGTATTTTTCTACCTTTTGAAAACGCAATCTCATTCTTTCCTTTTCATGAATTATGACGATACTACGGTAACATTGCTATACAATATCAGATGATACATCTCTAGTATAGGTTGGCATGCGTAGCTACGCCGTGAAGATATGAAAAGGTTACTATGTTCCATACAAGGGACTAGCTAAATTAGTCTAGCTTACATTTGGGTTGCTCCTTAACATTAACTGTTACTTTTTTTAGGTTTATGGCACGTAAGAAAATAGCCTGGAAGTACATTTCCACCGCTATATATGACCTCGCAATTATACCATAACAATATGCATGTCGATCATATAAACTTCCTTTAAAAAAAAAAACAAGGTCAGGAGCTATACATGATTTCACTGGTAGAGGATCGATCTCATACAGTTGTACACCTCTAGCAATGCAAAATTGCTTTATGTACCGATCATTTTATGTTTTGGCTCAAGCAACGCTACTGCTAGATAGTACCATGTATGTTGAAGACCTCAGCATCACGGGAGTATATATACGCCTGTGCCCATCATCGATCGTTGAAACAATACATTATTGGACAGATTTAATCCGCTAAATTAATTAAATCCTGGGTAAGCTCCCAGATTTACTACCACGACATTGTAAAATAAACAAACAAAAACTCACACATACGTAGGAGTACATGGTACGTGCGAAGTACGCCCCGTAGCTATGTTCTGAAGCAGCTCCTGTACGTAGGGCCAATCGTTTTATGATTGTACTACAAACATTCACTGGATTGTTCGTGAATGCTACATTGATGAGCATGATTTAGGCACATCTATGAATCGATTTAAATGCTTTGTCTCGAAACATTTTGCTTCCAAGATAAATTCCATTCATGGATCTTCAAATGATGTGATCATTAAGCTTAATTACTAGAAGTAAGGTCACGCGCGCTTTCCGTAAGACCCGTCAACCCAGTAATGATTCAACGGTGACGTGAAAGGGACCAGCTGAAAAGCGAAAAGTATCTATACACAAAATCTTAAAATGGCCAAATAGAATTAAGGAATATTCACAGCAATGAGGGATAAAGATTTGGCTATTGATCTATTTAAATTATCTCATTATTGTTGACTTGTTCGCACAACACTTACATGAGCGCTTCAAGAAGTAATGATCAAACTCAATATACAACAATGCATATCAATAGTGTAAGACCACCTCCAATACAGCAACCTCTGCGTGTGCTCTTCCACCTAGCAGGTAGCTTCGGTTAATCACGTAAAGGCGTCTTGAAAGGACAAGCCCCAATCACTAAACTCTAAAAATTTTAAGCCAGCCAGCTAGCTTGAAACCAAATGTGATAGGAATTACTCAACTGCAACTATTAGAAGTACAGCTAAGTGCAGAAGTAGCAGGTACAGCTTAAGATTCCTTAAGAGTGAGCAATTTTGATTCTTGCAAGATGTTCATTGTCCACTACCGAGCTAGAACCAAAAGCAGCAATAACCTTCAGAACACCCAAGTGATTTGCAGTTCTGTCGAACCGAATTATCAGAACCTGGATCAGCCATGTTGTGAAACAGGAAATGTACATAAATGAAGCAAAGGAGAGGAGAATACTTCCAGATATAGCTAAATATAAATAAGGTAGAACTTGTGACACAACAAAAGGCCCTTCTTTTTAAAAGCAAAATAAGTCTGTAGGACTTGTGATAAAATATAATACTAGTCTATTGCTATATTTCTAACATACTTTATCCTGATAGCAAGAATTTTCATTGTTGCATATACAGATATTTAGAAAGTCTACAACAGATTCAAAATAGCTCAACTGATGATCCCAATCATATATGGACAGGAAATCGCAGAACAAAGTTCTAAAGTGAACTATTATACTGCAGACATCATATGCACTTCAATTACGGAAAATGAAATACCTTAATGAAGCGATCCTTGTTCTTCGGCCACCTGGGCCCCCACGTTGCTTCAATTGACGGCTTATTAATGGGACACCCTTTTCCGCCCTTCATATAGTAGTGGCACACCAAATTTTCTTGGACTAAATCAAGAAATAAGGAGCTAGATTTCATCGTAAATAGCATGAAATGGATTCAATTTTATACTGAAAATAGCATTTCACCTGGAAGGGCAACATCACATCATGTTGTCTGGCGAATTTTTTATATAAATAATCTAGTTTTTATTCTGAAATACAGTAATAATACTTTTTTTTTACAAAAATAATCATCTGTGAAAACTATGGTTCCCTAAGCCGAATCACATGAAAAGGTCAAGTTCAATGCCTAGTATTCTGGAGGTCGGTCATAGAGTAGCAGAAAACATCAAAGTGCCATACAAGTGAGAGTTGTGAAAGGAACTTACCAGCGCTAGCAGGCTTCCCAGATTGTTCGTCTGGGAGGTAATCAGCTATAGAATTGGTGAGAACAAGTGCTCAAGGGCACTCTGCATACCCCCCCGCTGTCCACAGCATGGCTTCTTTTTCTCAAACCTTTTAATGACATCTTCTGGGCTGCCATTGTTTTCCATATACACCCAAAAATGGAAAATTAAGAACCATATCATATCATTCACTAATTTTAAATAGGACATTGGACCATAATGCAATGTGCAAACGAAAAACAAAAGAACAAGCAACCCATTTCTGTCATTCTAATTAATTGTTTCAATAGCATCAAAATATAGCATAGAAAAAGGACCTTATTCTGCGTCACATATCAACAAAACACCACTAAGTAGCAGAAACATGGAATGCAAAGATTACTAAATCTGGCAATTTAGCTACAAAATTTCACAGGTTTCCTACAGTTGAGCTTTAATGCAAGCCAATGATCCAACCCTATGAATCGTCAACCATCACACACATTTCTCCTATGTAGTAACTAATCGTCTCAATCATATCGATGCAAAGCACACATGTATCTAGGATCCAGAATCCCCTGAACATAACAAAAAATGGAGTTGGTAGCCAAAGATTTCTCAAAACCTAGCTATGATGAGTCCTTAGGTAAGCCAATAGTCCAACCTATAAATCATAAAAGCAACAAGCAATCCACTCATACCTAGTCAATCTGAATCACATTTGCCCAATTCCAGCAAAGCAATACCCATTTAAGTTGACTAATCAGAGAACACATCCAAGCAATTATTCTTCCCGGGCGCACCTGAACTTGTTTGAGCTCCTGGAGCAGCGTGCTCTGCTTGGCGGCGTCCATGTGGTTGGCAATGTCCTCGTCGATCAGCTACCAGTTCATCCAATCCCCGGAGACCACCGACTCGAAAAACCTCCTGGCCGCCGCCACCGCTGCGACCGCGAACGCCATGGTCCAAGCCCTAGCCTTCTCCACCGGGTCCTCCAACTCCTCCTTCTCGTCCTCCGCGGTACGGGCTGTCACCACTTCCGCCTTCGGAGAGGCCGCTGCAGCAGGAGCCGCAGGCGGCTCGGGAGCCAGAAAGGGTTCAGGCTAGGGACAGTCCGCGGTCAACGCGTGGAGGAAGAGCGGAAGACGGCGGTGGTAGGGGCGCGGGGGAAGGAGATGGAGGCGGAGATGGGGGAGAGGGGAAGCTGGCGACGCGGGGACAGGGGCATACGGAGACGTTGCGGACGGCGGCAACGCGAGGGTACCATGGGGACGACCGCGGCATGCTCGGGCGGCATGATTGAGCGGGACATATTGGAAGGGATAGGGCAACTTGGCGTGCGGAAATGGACGGCGGCACCGAAGTAGGCCGGGAGTGCGGCGGCGCAGTGGCAGCCGGGGAGCGGCTGGTGAAGTGGCAGCGAGGGAGCGAGAGGGAGAGTTGCGAGAGGGGAGGCGTCGGGGGAGTCCGGGCTAGGGTAGAGGTGGCCCGTTCGCCCGGCTAGCTACACACGTCAGGTTGGGCGGGCTCGGTCGCCGATCTAAACATACTATGTCTGTCGCCGATCAAATCGCCGATCTTATAAATATATAAATGAAAAAAGAAAAATAGTATATATCTTCTAGAAAGTAATGAGACTGCTCTTTATTACTTTGAACTGACTATTACAATGAGTGCATCTAACTTAGACTAAAAACTAATTCGGGAGTACAATACTCTTTCGAGAGTGTCTCCCCAATGATCTTCACTGTTCCGACCTCCTATCTTCAGTCTGCATTCCTTCATATGTAGTTGACGAAGGGTTGGCAGTTGTCTCTGGAGGAGACGCCTGTTCGGGAAGCAACGCGTCTGGTCGAAGAGAGGTGTCAGTTGATAATGTATCAACTGTTGTGCGGTTATATGTCAATTAGTCATGTAACCGTACTCCAGTATCGTAGCGTCGCGTGGTATGGAATATATAGCACATGTTCCATTCGACACATGGTAAAGCATATGTCTGGTCGTAGATCCAGACATCAATTCAAAACCTTGTGAGCATTTGACTGGTCGGAGACTAGGTTTGGAACCATATCCGACCAGATTGGGTACTATGTAACCTCTGAAATTCTTACGACCAGTGAGGTCATTAGCCTTAGGGTTTACGACCATGAAGACGTATGGTCTTTATATACTAAATAATAAATAGAGGTTTTAATCCTCGTCAATGTCGAGTTCACATGTCGTGCCGGGTCGATCCGGGTCGGTTTGAGCAACGATATCATCCTCGAGCAGACCTACCTTGTCGCGTTCACCGCCCGCGACCGCCTCTGCGACGCTTGTGCCCAATCCAACATCGATCGGTGGGTCATCGTTGTCCACTACGCCAACATGCCTTGCACCGCCACACCTTCTTATACCTCGGCGGCTCCTCCTCAAGCACGACGACCGCGCTCATGCTTCGCGTCACCTTGGCGCCGACGAACTCAACTTCTCCGTCGCGCGCCGCTGGAGCCTCGCCTCCTCCGCCTTGACCTCCTTCCTCGCCGGCCATGGCACCGGTGTCGCCTCCGCCTTGGCCTCCTTCCTCACCGTCCATGACACCGCCGCCGCCGCCATGCTAACCAGGCTAGGTTGTGTTGTGCTCGAGTCATTTACGTTTGCCATCATATGCAGCAAATCATGAGTGCTGAGATGAAGGATCCCGAAGTTTGTCAAACTCGCAACAATTATTTTCTAATTATAAATTTAAATTTATATGCTTACTACTTTACTCCTGCTAGCGACAGGGGTTGAACATAGATTTAGATGCCCTGGTTATGAAAGAGATCGCGGAGGTTTGAGGGAAGCTCTACGGCTTTATCAAGATGGAGATCGTTAACGCCAGCGGAAAGTTTCACTCCGTCGACACCGCTAAACGACCTTCAAACAATTGATTCAATTGTAATTCACTTTAAGTAGTTGTAATTCAATTGTAACTCTAGCGACAACACTAGAACATAATCTTTTATAATTTATTTTGAGTTGTAAATGCTCACTTTGAGTTGTCAACAATTGATTCATCTGTGATGTATCTGGTTTCTGATTGCTTCTTTTCAGAGGGCATGGCTAGCAATTCCTGAGGCTAGCCGAAAATCACAAAAAATTTAGTTAGGTTAAAGAACTATCACAAACGGGTTTTTATTGAAACTGTATATGAAGGTATACTATCACAGACGATTTCAACAAAAAAAACGTCTCTGATACATAGAAAACTGCTTGTGATATGTCTCCAATCACAGATGATTTGTAAATAGAATCCTCTGTGATATCCTACCTATCACAGACGGTTTTTTTTTGTTAAAACCGTTTGTGATAGTATACCTTCGCAGACGGTTTCAACAAAAAACCGTCCGTGTTTTGGCTTATCACAGATGGTTCAAAAACTGTCTGTGATAACCGCCTGTTATCACAAACACACAAGTTCAGACGGTTCAAAAACCATCTGTGATGATGGTTCCGAACCGTCTGTGATGACCTTGTGTGTACTAGTGCCTCTTGCGCCATGTGGAATACATAAAAGTAGATCATAAAGACACTCATGCAACCGGATGGCACGACCACAGCGAAATATTGCAAATTAGTTAGCCAAGTCTCACCCACACAGGACATGTGGTAGTACGATGGGGCTTAGCAAAAGACGCGGCTCGAAGACCGATCCTTAACTGATTTGGACGACTTTCCAAAATAACCTCTGGACCTTAATCATAGAAATGACTCGATCCCGTGCATAAACCTACACCATCCAAACATCCATTTCGCCCAGGTCTAAACTATTTTTTATTCCTTTTACAAGTTAAATTATTTGCTAAAAATTCTATGGTAAATACAATACCATAGCCTCGTTGGAATCATAATTGAAAAATTTGGCTAAATTCCCCAAATCAAGATTTTTAGTCTAAGCTTTAACTAAGTATAATTTTTTAACATGTTCTAGTCATACTAGTATACCAACCAGATTTTTCACTAAGGTGACAAGGGAATGACAACATCAAATTCAACATTGGTTGTACAACGATAATGAAATTAACTAGGAATTTAAATTACTGTAATATAAATAAGCATGCAATAATAATTTAAAATAGAATTTAAATATTTTTAAATATTGGTTTCAATTATAATAAAAGGATGTAACTTACCTTGCTCGAAAGCTTGAGGATTTAGCTCTTCAAATAACTCAGTTTCCCTAGAGTCATCGAAATCTATACAAGAAAAAGAAGCAAAATCAAATAAAATTCAAATGAACTTCAAATTAAATTATTTCAGTGCAGATATCTAGATCTTGAATTTAGATGAATTTAGAAATTTGAATCGACGGAATCGGTGTTCGTATGAAGGAGAACGGACACCCGAAAGTTTGGATATCACATGGACGGAAGGAGGTTCGATTACGGTGGTCGGAAGGAGGTTCGACTACAGGTGGTCGGAAGGATGTTTCGACTATCTGGTCAGAAGGAGGATCAATTACATGTGGTCAGAAGGAGGTTTTGACTACTTGGTCGAAAGGAGGTTTCGACTACCAGATCAGCGGCGGCGGCGTGCATGGAGATAGGGATGGAAGGCGAACTAGGTGCTCACTGTTTCGGCAACGAGGCACAAGAAGGAGGCCGGCGGTGACGAAGAGTTATGGTGGCGAAGCTCAGGTAGGTGTGCGCACCAACTAGAATACGCGACGGCAATCTCGTTGGTGTAGGAGATGGTGATAGATCATCGACGGTGGTGGGGCAATCGATGACGGCGCAACTCGGGCACGACGGCGGAAAATCTCTGATTCCGACGAACATAGAAGGATTGGAGAGGGAAGATGGAGGCGAAAGGAAAGAGAAGGAGGCGGTCAAGGTGACGCGGGTGGCGCGGAGATAGGTGAAGGAGAGGGGGACGAGGCCAAGAAAATGGCGAAGGAGGTTCGACGTGTGGATTTTATAGAGGGGGGTGAGCGGTGTGCTTGGGCAGTGAGGCATTCGGGGCACGCTGGGAGCGAAAGTGGTTGAGAAGAAGTTGGAATGGCAGATATGCGGGCCCCGCCGGTTGGTGAGAGACAATAGAGAGAGACCTGGTGGGAGGGTTTGGTCTGTGGGTGTGGTAAAAAATGAGTGACTGGTCAAAATCAAGTGGTTCTGGTCGAAACCGAGTGGGTGGTCAAAATTGAGTCGAGTCAACTCGGTTGGTTTGACCGATTTGACTTCAAAAGGCT
This sequence comes from Hsuehochloa calcarea, assembly GCA_036346395.1. Lineage (NCBI taxonomy): Eukaryota > Viridiplantae > Streptophyta > Magnoliopsida > Poales > Poaceae > Hsuehochloa > Hsuehochloa calcarea. Next base: position 4,697,257 of record CM070597.1, read on the forward strand.
AAGAGGGTTGTGAATTTTTAGACAGAGTTTTACCGGAAAATTCTAGAAAAATAATAAATTTTTCCTTTTAATTGGAAATGAAAATTGAGTTGTTACAATCTCAGCCAATACCTTTCTGAATATTTCACCAAGGAAGATGTGATGCTAATCTGGAGTTGTCGGTGTATTAGAACCGATCTTACGTAAAGATTGTTTGATTTGGGGGGTCTCCTAGAGATGAAATCACGCAGAGTGGATTGACACGGGATGTTTATACAGGTTCAGACCTTCTCCGGGGAAAATAACAACCCTACTCCTGTGTGTGTATGGTATTGACCGTATTCTCGATGGTCAAGTAAGAAGCTAGGACTATTACAGAGAACAGTACTTGTGTTTTCCCCTTTACTTGCCCTGTTTCGCCCTGTTTCGCCCTCCCTTTCTCCCTCTGATTGATGTCTTTATATAGTCGTGAAGAAGTAGCCGTTTTGTCCTGCGGAAGAGGCGCCTTAATTGAGCCAGTAATGGGCGCATGATGGCAGTAATTACCGGCGCATTGGCTTCTTCACGCCGTCTGGCAGTTATCATTCAGAGGTAATGGGGTATTTAAGCACTATTACTACGCAGAATAGTAGTGCGTATGGACCGTTCGGATTCCTTAATCAATTGGACCCACTCGCTTGTAGGTTTGATTATAAGGTGGTCGTAGTTTACTTGGTCGTAGTATGACTTACGACTGGGTATAAGTCGTAGTAGAGATTACGACTGTGCAATAGTCGTAGAAGGACTTACGACTGGGTAATGGTCGTAGAAGGACTTACGACCAGGTAGTGGTCGTAGAAAGACTTACGACCAGGTAGTGGTCGTAGAATGACTTACGACCATAACATAGTCGTAGTAAGACTTACGACTATGGGGGTGATTGTAGAAGATCTTACAATCACTTGGTAGGTCTCCCCCTTGTAGATATAAGGGGTACTTCTGGGGACTATGTGACATCATATTTACCCATAATAAGAATTATAGATAAAAGATAAAATGAGGATTATTAGATCCTCGTCATCTAGCCCCCAGCTTTAAGTGAAAGTAACTTACTTGGTGAAGGATTTGCAAATGGACTTACGACTATGAAAATATCGTAGAATAATGGTCGAAGGAAAAACTCTTTGACATTTGAGTGCTACTTTGACCAGAAATTTGCTTGGTCAAGAAGGTTGCTTACGACTATCAAAAAGTCAGAAAAACCCCTACGACTGTGGAGTGGTCGTAGTAGGATGATCGGAGAAAAAACCTTTCCGATTGATACTTCCTTCGACCAGAAAGACTTGGTCAAGAAAGTAATTTCGCTTGGAGGTGACAAAGCGAACCTAATTTTCCGGACGGGCCGTGCAGGGAATTGCAAACGACTCCACAGATCTGTTGATGAGGCGGTTCGGCGGTTGCAATCGTGAAGATTGCTTACGACTATCAAAAGTTGTAAAACCCCTACGACTATGAAATGATCGTAGTAGGGGATCGGAGAAAAACCCTTAGATTGATACTTCCTTCGACCGAAAGACTTGGTCAAGAAAGTAATTTAAGCAGGGGTGACAATACGCACCTAATTTTCTCGAGCGGACCATCCGGGAATTGCAAGCGACTCTCACGACTGTCCGTCGAGCGGTTCCCGAGCGGTGCAACCAACTCCCATAGACCTATAGGCGAGACGGTTTAGAAGCGGTGGCAATCGTGCGGTTATAAAAACTCACGGGAGTTAGACGGGTTTTTACCTTTTCCTCAAATCGCTCCATTGTTCTTGAGCTCTTGCTTTCTCGAGTCCTCGACTAGGTTTCATCTTCTCCGCCGCCAACCAAATCAAAAACTTCTTGTTTACGGCGAAATGGCCAAGAAGTTTCCGAATGGGAAGAATCGGAGATGGATGCGGCCAAGATCAAAGTCTTGGTCAATGCCGGGAAGATTCTAGAGAAGGCTCTGGTGAAGTGGATTCCGCTATTGGGCGTAGATTGCCATCGGGGAAAATGGACAAATCCCGTCTTCCAAGCGTGTTGTGAGTCGGACCTCCGATTGCTCACTCACCCTTTCTTCTGAGGGTACTCGAGCACTTTGGGGTGGAATTGGTGAACTTAGGTCCTAATTCCATTACCATGTTGAGTGTCTTCGTGTACCTGTGCGAGGCGTACCTGGGGATTCCGGCGGACCTCGAGCTATTCCAATATTATTATGGGATGGCTCGTCAAACCGGACTCAGCCAGGAAGGCTGCGATCAAGCTCCACGACTCAAGTCGAAGGAGTATATTGAGTTTTACCAGTCTTCATGGCGGGGTGGAGGAAGAGGTGGTTTCTTGGAAAGTCACCTCTGAAGACGACCTCTCTTTTGGGAAGGTCACAGAAGAAATCTTCATGGGATTCGACTCACGAAGATATCAGTAGGATTGCCCCTATATTCAAGCCATCAAGGACTTGAAAGAAGAGGGTGGACCGGATGGCATGTGGTGAAAGATTTCATCACACGCCGAATTAGTCCCTTGAAGAAGCGAGCATCTCCTCGTGGAGATACTCGGGAGAGGAGACCCAACCGGAGATTACGACGAGGGTAAGTAACCGTCGACTTAGCTCTCGATTTGGTCCTTCTCAACATTGTCTAGTATTCTTATCTGTTTACGGATCTTTCACAGCCGAGGTTGACTCTAGAGTCGGACTCATCTCGTGAAAATCTCGCCACTCAGTGGTGGTTCCTCAAATCATTGCGGCTTTGTCCGCAGATGAAAAGATAGGCGCCTAAAGGTAATCAAAAGTTGATTCTTTCTTTAGGACTTTATAGTCGTAGAAGATACTTACGACTAATGGTGATCGTAGAATATCTTACGATCAAGAAAATGTCGTGAGAAAAACTTACGACTTGGCAATCGGTCGTAGAAAAACTTACGATGATCGGTGATTCTTCTTTTACATTTTGCTTTACGAAAGTAGGCATGGAAAATCGTCGGACGACGAGGATGTCGCCTTGATGACCATTGGCGCCGGGTTGTCGAAGACAAAGGCTCGGCTCCTCCCTCTAAGAGACGTCGACTTGTAAAATCTGCCGACAAGGGAGGAGCAAGCTCGAGCTCGGTCTTTCGACTGACCCTCTACAAAGCTGCGGCGACCATAGCTATAAGCTGGCCGAGGCCGCAACTATCGGGCCGAGGAGGTTGAAGCAATTTGAATCTCTTAAGCGCAAACCTCGCAAGGCTAAGGTACCCTTCTATTATGACAAGGAATCTTTCAGCGATTCTTGCCACTCCTAGTTTTGTTAAGCAAGCTGGAAAGGAGATCTGGAAAGATTTTATGTCTTTTGTGAAGGACGATCTTTGCTCGGCACAACTGCGATCGAGGTAGTCTTTGCTATCGGAATGGTTGAGGCCGATCTCGGCCATCCAGAGAACCGAAGACCCGAGCCACGGTTCTGTTCAAACTCTACGACCGGACGTGGTCGTAGCCGGGCCAATTGTGGAACCTCGACGGGCGTGGTCACGAGAAGAAGAAATCCTCCGTTGGGAGGATTGCTCCTAAATTCTGGTTAAGACCAGTGCAGTATGTGAAATGTACTAAAGTGTAAGAAGCCCAACTCCTTTTCACAACCTGATTTGCTTTTCTTTATTTCAGTCCAACTCCTTGACAAATTTCGTGAATGCTTAGTTGAAAAGCCCATTGTCACCTCTTGATGGTGGAGAGGTAATAATGGAAGTGGTGAAGGATCTCCTTAATAGAGGTGGCTCCCAAGTGGTTTCTTGATTTTGAGGTTGTAGCTCTGACTATCACGAGGTCGTAGCTCGACCACCGAGAGGCGGCTGATTGCTGAGGTCATAGCTACGACCACCGAAAGGGTAGCTATGACCTCTGAAATGGTTGTAGAGACCACGAGGCAAATGCAAAGCCTCGATCAAGGTGAGGATGACTCATCGCCCGTCGGAAAGGAGGTCGTGGCAGACATTCCTTCCGGTGTCCAAAGAGAAAGTGCAGCCACAGAATCAGAGGATGAAGAATATTTCAACTTCTGTGCTGACTTCTTTGGGCCTGCTTCCATCATAGGGTCTGCTGCTTACAGATCTCGTGACCGAGTCCCCCATCCCAAAGATATTCCAAATAGAGAAGATACCTTCGACAATGAGCGTCTTGAGAAGGTGTGGTGGGATAAAGTCGCGAGGATAGATAAGCTGCAGAACCCGGAGTTGGTGTACTCGATCTTCGCTAGATCGACCATGAATGTAAGTATTTTTAGGATACTTATATATGTGGCTTTCCTTTTCTTCTCATTGTCTTCTTTTTGCAGAAAGCTCTGGAGCAAATTGCCGTTGTCGGTGAGTATCATCGACAACTTTTAGAGCTACGACAAGAGAAGGAAGAACTCTGTATACAGGCAAAGAGATGGTAAGTCACTGTTGCTCATAGTCGTTTTCGACTTGACTACTCGTATAGTGTTTACGAGAGTTGTCATGGAAAAACTCATGACAAAGTATTGGTCACAAAGAGCTTCACGGCTACTTACGACCCGATGAAGTGGTCGTAGAAAGACTTACGACCATGACATAGTCGTAGAAAAACTTACGACTAGGTCGGTGGTCGTAGAAGGACTTGCAACCAATCGGCTGATGTTTATCTTCATTTTTGTCCTCTGTAGGCTAAAAAGCGACACGAAGACCTTAGCTGACTCACTCGATTATGAAAAAGAGGAGTCGAGAAAGCTAAGGAACGAAGTATTAGTCCTCTCGGATAGACTCCGAGAAGCCATCTCTGCATCTAAAAGATTGCAGGAAAAAATAAACAGTAAGTGCTGAACTTAAGACTGCTTTTGAATTTGACCTTTACCCATCTCTCATTTCTTTTTCAGAAAAAGAAGATGAGATGAGGAAGCTCCGGACCGAAGTTGGAGACAAAGCTTTGGTCATTCAGGAGTTTTCCCGCATTACCAAGAATAAGGATCAGGAACTCGAGGGTCTGAGAACTCGAGTAACAGGTAAGCAATTCTTTACCTGTTGTCCTTTTCGAGTATTTTCCCTTTTCTAATGCTAATTTCTTGTTCGAAATTCTCACTTTGAGTTGAGAAGTCTCGAGGCCAAATCCAAGAGAAGACCTTGATCTACAATGAGTCCGTCGCATTGCTAAGATGAATCTGAGAGGACATCGAGCATGGGAGAAAAAGCACGCTGAAACCGTTGCTTCCCATGAAGAAGAGGTCAAGAAATTGGATTCTGAACTAGTAGGTAAGAAATGCTTTTACCTATAATTATCTTTGTGTTAGCTTCCTCTAGAAGTTTATTTTTGTTTGACTGGTTTTATTCTTTTCAGAACAAGTGGTCGAAAACAAGAATCTTCGCGAGGCTTCGACTCGTACCCAACAGGAGATGGAGTCGATGAAGACTAGTCTTCAAGGCAACATCACACTCTGAACAATGTACTTGGTGAGCTACATTACGAGGGAAAAACTCCTCGAGAAGATCTCAGAGTCTGCTCACATAAGTACCATTGGGAACAAGTCGAAACTTGCAAGAAATGGTGACCACTCTGAAGGCGAATCAAATTTGAATCAATAAGGGAGGATCGAAGGCTGCGATAAGTTACGCTTTAGCGAAACTTAAAGCTCAAGACCCCGCCTTAATGTGCTACCAATCGAAGCCGACTTCGATTGTCTGAATCGAGGCAAGTCGTCGATTGAGGAAATGCAATCGAGTTAGCAAAAAGGTGGCGAGAAATGCACTAGGCACTCCCCTTGAGTAATCTTGTAATGTCTTTGCAAAGGCGGACAATTTACATTGATGAGTAATATATGATCCAACTTGTTTCTGAAAATCATCTTGTCGAGTAGTTAGTAACTCAAAAGATAATAAGCGAATGAAAACCAAGGAGTGAAGTTAAGTTAATAACTTTATCCTAGGCCATCTTGTTTCACGCAAATCATCTTGTCGAGTAGTTAGTAACTCAAAAGATAATAAGCGAATGAAAGACTAAGAATTGAAGTCAAATTAATAACTTTATCCTAGCCCCAGACTATTTGCTTAGTTTGTTTGGACAATCTAAGTAAATAGTGTGTGAAATGGGGTTTACGAAAACAAAGAGAGTTTATTTAACTTATAGTTTTTGTTACGTTGTCAAGCACCGGTGAAAGAGTAGAAACGACTCGACACTAGGAAGTTCCTTCTAGTGGGCGGGACCACGTCACGAGAGAGGAAAGGCTTCGACTAGGTGATGTTACCATCTCCATTGGTTTAATCAAACCAAAAACATCAACTTGAGTTAAGCAAACGTCTTAGAGGACTTTAATAATTCGTTCGCCCTTTTTGGTGGACAGATAAGTCTTTTCCGGTAGCAAAAGTAGGAGACTGAGCAACGCTAGGAAGTTCCTTCTAGTGGGCAGGACCACGTGCAGAGAGGAAAGACTTCGACTAGGTGTGTCTCTTCCTTGACCGCTTAAAGCGAATCGAGTACACCAAAGGTGGTCGAATAAATATAAGAAAGTGCACTCTACTTAGAATATTTTTCGAAATTACTGAAAAAATAAACTAAGATGGGAAGAGTTGGCTTTGAAAACATTTCGACTAGACAGAATCCGAGCTCTCTGTGTTGGCAAAGAAAGTGAGTAACGAGTCGATGCTAGGAAGTTCCTTCTAGTGGACTGACCACATGCAGAGAGGAGAGACTTCGACTAGATGATGTTACTTGCCTTTCGACCAGTGTAGAGAAAACTGGGTGTTTTTGGATCATAGTCGAAAGATTATAAAAGCACTACTCGAAAAATAAGGCGAAAAGAGGTAGAAGGAACCTAGATCTTTATTGCCTGAGAGGTTGGTCACACATAGAATTTGCGTAACTGGTCGATGTTCCAAGAATTTGAGAGAACCTGTCCATCTTCCATTGCTAGTCGTACCGACCCTGGCCGAGTGACTTCGACCACTGTGTAAGGACCTTCCCACTTGGGAGAAAGTTTGTTCCGATTAGACTTGGATTGGCAGAGCCTCAATACCAAGTCACCTACAGCAAGACTGCGAGGCTGGACCTTACGATCGTAGTATATGCGTAGGGCTTGTTGGTAGACTGCAGAACGGATTAGGGCCATATTTCTCCTTTCTTGAGTAGGTTAATGTCATCACTCCAAGTTGTTCTGGTCGAAATTGTTGAAGGTTTCAACCCGAGTCGATCGCAATTTTAGCTCGGAGGAAGCATGGCTTCACTCAGAACACTAGAAAGAATGGTGTTTCTCCTGTCGCCGATTGGTGGTCGTCTGAAACCGCCCATAATCTGGAAGGTAATTCTTGTACCCAAGCCCCGCGCTTAACAAGTGGGTCAAGACTCGGTTTTAATCCTCGCATTATTTGGCCGTTTGCACGTTCGATTGCCCGTTGCTTTGGGGATGTGCAATGAAGCATAACATAACTTGGTACCCAACTCGTCATAAAATTCTCAAATTTTGCACTTGCGAATTGTTTACCATTGTGCGTAATTATCCGACTCGGAACTCCAAATCGGCTAATTCGCATCTCATCATGAACCTTTTGTCGCTTAGTTGTTATCGATTCTGAGTTCACTTGATCCATTTTGTGAACGTGTCAATGGCCACAAAAGGAATTGAAACCTCCCGGAGCTTTGGGAAACGGTCCTAGGATATCGAGACCCAGTGCAAAAGGCCAAGAAAGAGGTATTGTATGTAACGCTTGAGCTGGTTGGTGTATCTGTCTACCATGAAACTGGAATTGGACACACTTTTTAACCACCTCTTTAGCATCGTACAGAGCTGTAGGCCATTAAAAACCTTATCGAAAGGCCTTACACCGACCGTTGTTCAGTAGGAAGCATCGTCCCACGATGCCACGTGTATATCATGAAGGAGTTTTATTCCTTCGTTTTGCGGAATGCATCGCATGAGTATCCCTTGGGTTCCTCGTTTGTAGAGGACTCCTTCGACCAAAGTATACATTTTGGCTTTTCGGGATAAACGATCTGTCTCAAGATCATCTTCGGGTACAGAACCCTTGTGAAGATACTCGTAGATGGGAGTTATCGAGTATCCTCGTAGTCTAATGAGGCCATCTCAATAGGAGGTGTCTCTGGTTCTTCGACCGAGGCGGCTTTGGAGTTGCTCAAGAAAACTCCTTTTAGTCTCGTAGATCGGGAAGAAGCCATTCGAGCAAGTTGGTGCATGAGGAAATTATCCTTCGAGGATGAATTGTACCTCGAAACCTAAAAATGCTTTTCTAGCTTTCGTACTTCGATAAGTACTGTGACATTGTCGAGTTAGAGCACCGGTACTCTTTCCCGACTTGATTCACGACTAGTTGAGAGTCTCCTCTCACGAGTAGTCGATTTAATCGAGAGTGCTTTCGCACTCGTATGCCGACTAGCAAACCTTCGTACTACATCACGTTGTTAGTGGCCCGAAAGTTTAATTGTATGGCATACTTTAAGGTTTCTCCTAGGGAGATACGGAGACCACCCTGACCCAGAGCCACTTAAAGTAAGTGACCGTCAAAGTACATCATCCATCGGTCGTGGGAATCGTCGGGGATCTGAGCAGTTCAGATTTGTCCATTCGGCGACAAAGTCTGCCAAGATCTGGGATTTTATGGCCGTTCGGGATTAAGTTTTAAGTGGTGCTTTCTGAGGTTGTCGAATGTTTCTTGCAGGTCGATGATATGATTAAATTTCTTAATGCTTTTACGACTAGATCATCAACATAGGCTTCCGTTTCGGCCTAATTGAGATGAAAAGTCGATTGCATTAAGCGTTGAAAAAAGCACCATTCTTTAGACCAAATGGCATTTTGACATAGCAAAAGGTACCAAATGGTGTAATGAATGCGGTCTTTTCTTCATCGTTTAGACACATATTGATCCGGTGGTATCCGAATATGCATCTAAAAACTTAATATTTCACAACTGCGCAGAGAATCAACTAACCGATCGATCGAGGTAAAGGAAAATCATCTTTTGGACAAGCTTTATTAAGATCGGTAAAGTCACGCACATCGCCATTTGCCGTTTGACTTTTGACCATTATAGGTTAGCCAACCACTCGGGTGGTTGACTTCTCTTATAAAGCCCGCTTTAAGTAGCTTATCAATTCGATTTAATAGCATCTCGTCGATCGAGGGCAAATCTCCGTAATTTTTGTTTTATGGGTACTTTATCGGTAGTAAAGCTAGCTCGTGCTCGATCACCTCCACAGGGACTCGGGCATGTCGGATGCTTGCCACGCGAAGACATCTGCGTTAGCTCGGAGGAAGGCGATGAGGGCGTCTTCCTATTTGGGGTCGGAAGTTTCCCCGATGCGAACAGTCTTCGAGGGTTTCTCTGCGTCCAGAGGAACCTCTTTGACTTGTCGTTCGGCTTTGGTGCGACTTTTAGGCTTCGACTTGCTAGTCGAAGGCTGTCTTTCATCTCGAGTTGGTATTTGACCAACCATCTCGAGGGATCGACGGTCGCAGTTATACGCCATCTTTTTGTCACAATGAATTGTGATCACTCCTTTGGGACCTGGCATCTTAAGACATTGATATCCATAATGAGTAGCCATTAATAATTTTGCCAAAGTGGTCGTCCGAGTATGGCGTTATATGTCGATCGAAATCGACCACATCAAAGGAGATTTTCTCTGTCTGAAATTACTTGGTGAACCAAATGTTAAAGGAAGAGAAACTTGGCCAATGGGTTTGGCCGAAGACCCCGGTACAATACCATGAAAAGAGTATCGTACCGGTCTTACCTTTGTCCTGGGTACTTGCATTTCGTCCGTATGCGTTGGTAAACATTATGTTCAAGGAATCGCCACCATCAACCAACACTCGATTGACCCGACAGGTTGTTGATGGTGGGTTCGACCACAATCGGTATCGACTGATCGATTCAAGTGGTTGGCGATCATCCTTCTCAAAAGAAAGAGTAACTTCCCACTTCGTAAATTATTGACAAGAGGAGCATTTATAGAGTTTACCTCTCGTCCGGCAGCTTTGAGTTGTCGTTTCGACTCGTATGTCGATGATCCTCCGTAGATGTGCTTTACGGTATGTTGCGGATCTTGAACGGCATCTCTTCGTCATCGGCGACTTTTGGCCACTCGTATTCCCTACCCGCCGAGAGTGGGAGTGGCTCTTTAGCTGTAGTAGTCCTCGAGTTTTCTTTGGAAAACTTCGGCGATTCTGAGGTCGTGTCCTTCCTTTTATGAAAAGGACACCACCTTGGTTTGTCGTTCCTAGGATCAGGGCGCTTACCTTTGCCTTGATCAGGATACGACTTGGTGGCTCGTGGCTCTTTATCTTTCACGGCCAAGACCTCCTTGAAACCACTGGTTTGTGGTTTTTGACTCTTTATTTTCTTCTTGGATTTCTTTGCTTTCTTGTCCTTACCAACTTCACCTGGCTCTCGAGGAGTGTACGTTTCTCGATCAATAGTATTGTTCCACTCGACCGCCTCTAAGCGATCGATATCGATCGGCCATCTCGAAGAGCTCAAAGCAGTTGTTGGGAGGATTCAAAGCAATATCCTCTGTTATCCTTCTACTACGGACTCCTTGCTTAAAAGCCACGATCACGGATGAGTCGAAATTTCCGAATTGAGTTCTGAACCTGACTAAAGCGTTTGATGAATTGACGCAAAGTCTCGTTGTTGTTCTGTTTGATCCGGTGCAAGTCGTCTTCCTTTCCAGGGCGGTTGTATGTGCCTTGGAAATTCGCCTGTAGAAGATCGCAGAGGTGTTGCCAAGAGTAGATCGACTCGAGTGGTTGGTTTAATAACCACGATCGAGCGGATCCTTCAAGCACAGTCGGAAGGTAATTCGCCATCACATGCTCTCCTCCTCCTGCTGCTCGGACGGCTGTTGTATAGATCTGAAGAAATTCGATGGGATTTTGAGATCCATCAAACTTCTCCATGTTCACTGGTCGAAAATGAGGTGGCCAGCGAACTGCTCGAAGGTCAGGCGAAAATGCCCGGCATCCGGTAATGACTTCTTGGCGCCTTCTTTGTAGGAAAGAAGGGTTAATGTCACCAGGTGATCGTATACGACGATACCCAGCAATAGGCTGACCTGTCCTGTAGTAGGTCTCAGCTCTACGAGGGGAATACTCCTCGTATTCCATCCGTTGCGGATTTCTTTTTTGAAGTGGTGAATGATCACCTCTCCGAGGGGCTTCTTGATCATCAGCCAATCGAAATGTGTTTCTCCGAGTAGGGGATCGATGCGACTTATGGCCGTGTCGATTTCTACGTGGTGAAATATTTGATTGACTGGTAGCTGAGGAAGTTGTATTGCTACGACTACCTGAATGATGTCGGCGAGGTACTTCCAGTCTTGTCATCACGGTTCGAAGCCTTTGCGCAATCTCTTCAGCAAAGAGATCGTATCCTGGCGTTCGAGCAAGCTCTTGATTGGGATTTTCGAGCAAGTCGTTGATGTCCTGGAGTTCTTGTACCTCCTTCGACTGATGTTGAATGCGCCCCGGCAGATTCTTCTGGGCGGCAATCTTCTTCCGTCGGATGGCCTCAAAATTCTCCTCATCAGATCTTTGAGGCCTTCTCAGTGGAGTGCGAGAATGTCGAGGATTTCCCTCGCGCTCATCGAGTATTGGTCATGTTCACACCGGTGGTGCCTTGCCATTACCACGAGGGGGCGCAGTGTGTGATCTTCGGGAAGTGTTCGTATTTCGGCCTCCAGGAGGCTGACCCTGATTTGTGGGAAGGACGAAGACCTCCCTTGATGATTCTCACTTGCGCTTGAGGCCTCCCCGCTTGAGGAGTACTCGAGAGACACCATCCGGCGACTTGGAGCAATCCCCTCCAGGTAGGGGAACTCTGGGTTATAACTGTCTCCGTCCGCAAATGAGATCTGCGGAGAGACAGTCGAATTCGCAGGAAAAACATGCTTGATCCCACCCTCTCTGGAGTTACCCTGAGAGAGAGGATCACCAGATGTTGGTGGAGTCCTGGAATGGTGGCTCGCAGAACTTGTCTCACCAGGTCGGACCGCCTTAAGGGGACTTGGACACTTGGAGGAAAAACTCTCGTCGTGTCGTGAGTCCTCCTGGGTGCGGTTCTGGTCGGATTGACCTTTGTCCTTTGAGGGAATTGGCCCCTCTGTTGGACGTATCATTGTGGGGGATAAGGATCCCTCCTCAACTCCATCGATGGGATGGTTTCCTGGAGAATGATCTCCGGAGGCAACATCACCATCAGAGGATGCATCACTCGGCTCGTAGTTGAAACCGTCATCCATGTCGACGTCTGCGTAATCTGCCAAGTCAAACCAGTTCTCCTCGTTCCATTCTCCTGCCATGATTGCATGAGATTTGGAAAAAGAGAGTATGTTGACAAGAGATTACCGGAAGATCCCCACGGTCGGCGCCAACTGTCGGTGTATTAGAACCGATCTTACGTAAAGATTGTTTGATTCGGGGGGTCTCCTAGAGATGAGATCACGCAGAGTGGATTGACACGGGATGTTTATACAGGTTCAGGCCTTCTCCGGGGAAAATAACAACCCTACTCCTGTGTGTGTATGGTATTGACCGTATTCTCGATGGTCAAGTAAGAAGCTAGGACTATTACAGAGAACAGTACTTGTGTTTTCCCCTTTACTTGCCCTGTTTCGCCCTCCCTTTCTCCCTCTGATTGATGTCTTTATATAGTCGTGAAGAAGTAGCCGTTTTGTCCTGCGGAAGAGACGCCTTAATTGAGCCAGTAATGGGCGCATGATGGCAGTAATTACAGGCGCATTGGCTTCTTCACGCCGTCTGGCAGTTATCATTCAGAGGTAATGGGGTATTTAAGCACTATTACTACGCAGAATAGTAGTGCGTATGGACCGCTCAGTTCCTTAATCAATTGGACCCACTCGCTTGTAGGTTTGATTATAAGGTGGTCGTGGTTTACTTGGTCGTAGTATGACTTACGATTTGGGTATAAGTCGTAGTAGAGATTACGATCGTGCAATAGTCGTGAAGGACTTACGATCGGGTAATGGTCGTAGAAGGACTTACGACCAGGTAGTGGTCGTAGAAAGACTTACGACCAGGTAGTGGTCGTAGAAGGACTTACGACCATGACATAGTCGTAGTAAGACTTACGACTATGGGGATGATTGTAGAAGATCTTACAATCACTTGGTAGGTCTCCCCCCTTGTAAATATAAGAGGTACTTCTGGGGACTATGTGACATCATATTTACCCATAATAAGAATTATAGATAAAAGATAAAATGAGGATTATTAGATCCTCGTCAGGAGTACAGAGTTGTATGGTTATAGTGTGGTTGGCCATTTCATTAGCCATCCTACCTGGTAGAAGCTGATCTGGGCTGGCGACGTTGATAGGTTGAAGGGAATGGTTCGCTGGCGGCAAAGACGACATATCAGGAATAACATACCTTCAAGTATTATCATGTGAGAAATGAACAACACGAAGGAGAGATCGATAGTCCGGACGGTGCCACGGGGACCTCATCCCACCGCCCCACTCTAGACGGGCATCGTGGAGGTCGAAATGGCAGATGTGGACGTGGAGACCACTGGGATGGTTTATCTTTTTTTAAATATGTTGTGATGAATGTTCTGCTTACTATCATCGTGATTTGTCGAGCAACTATGTGATGGCATATGTGCTATTTAGTTGTGTACTTCGATGTAATGATGTAATGTAGTGCGTCGAATTATTATGTGTAACTTATGTACTACCGCTAATATTATTTCTTATACTTTCTGTTTCTGTTTCTTACTATGAACAATGTAACCACCTATTTTTTTGTCTTCCGTTTGTTGTTACTTTTATTTTATTTTATTGATTTTTTTCAGGTCATGTCGTCAGTTCAATTGGCGATATGATATTGTCGCATATTCAAATAGCGACTTAAGCTTCTGCCACCATTTCAAATGGTGGAAGGGACATTTCACATTGTTTTTACGTTGGTAGGGCTCCTATCGTTAATACACATGGCGACAAGGTCATTTCGCCATTTGGAATGTTGACATAAACCTAATTTTGTTATTTTATTAAATGTGCATTTGTTTTTGTAATTTTATTAAAAAATGATTTATTTTAAAAAAATCGAGGATGTAAGCATCTAGCCCCTAATTCGTATTTTGGTGATGAATGACTACTTAATCACCGGGACTAATCCTTTTGTTAAGGATAAGTTCAAGTTAGGTATCAATGATGGTTTGGATATGTGGATTAAGTGTTAACCCTAAATGGAGATTGAAGGCAAAGCGTGGAATTAGTTGAAGATTAAGGACTTTGGGTTTTTAGAAATGATCCAAGGAGCCGGGGATAGATCATTGTAGTAATAAGCCATTTGTTTTCGATTTAGTCGTACTATTAAAGGGGGTCTAGGCTTGTAGCTTGAGCTTGGTTAGGTTGAGTAGCTAATTGTGATGCACACTAGGCTTGTCTGGCTCATCTCTAGTCAAAGGACGCCCATGGAAGGGTTTAAGTTGCGTTGGAATCAAAGTTGAAGTAATGGTGTCTAAGGTTGAAAATTGTCAATACACTTCGAATGGTCAGTTTGCTTAGGACAAGTAAACGAACGATTAGGACAGATGTTATGTATTTTCAAGGTGTTGAAAATTTGTACATTTCAGATGATCCGGATGGAACAGACGATACGTACAAACAGAAGATCTGGTAGCTTCGGACAAGTAAATATGCGATTTGGACAGAAGCTCGAGATTTTGGCAAGGGCTTAAACTGCATTTCGAATGATTCGGATGGAACATATGATCCAATAGCATCGGACAAGCAAACGGATGATTGAGATAGATGGTCCAGGCTTGGGAAACGTCTAAATGTTGTGTGTTACAGATGATTTGGGTGGAATGCATCATACATAGCAGTAGATGTTCCGAACCTAACGGGTGATACCTTTGGGCTATAACGGCTAGTTTTTTCGACCATTGGAATTGTGCATTCCAGATGATACAGAAGGCTAACTGATGATCTGTTACGTGCTGATTTATCAGGAAAGTGGGTGTAACGGCTAGTTTCTTCAAGGGGGATATAAATACTAGGCATGCACGTCTTTGTTAGCTCTCTTGGCCGCTCTCGACAGGCTCATCTCATATCTAGCTAGGGAATATCAATATCATATTTTGAGAGATTTGAGAGGTAGCATAGGCCTTAGTGTGCATCATTCTAGTTGCTTAACATTTCCAGGTTCAAGCGATTGTCTAGGCTTATTACCTTTGGAGATCGACATCTCCTAGACGGCTTGGAGGTGTGTTTCTCGGTGACCTTCCATTGGGGGTATTTATGGAAGACCCAAGAAGGTTGTTAAGGTTCGGAGCCCACCTATCCGGAGCGAACCAGGACTACCACGAGTGGAGTGTTTGGATCCTTGCGTGGATTCAAGTAGGAGCGATGTTCTTGCGAGAGTGCTCCAGCAACGAGTAGGACAGACCAGCGAGTCTTCGAGACCTCGGTAAAATCCTAGGTGTCTTTTGTCCCCTTTACATTTCTGCATTTCAATTTTTAGAACACTAGACTTGTGTATGATTAGAACTAGGTGGCAAAACTTAACTAGTTGTTCGTAGAACTTGCTTGAATACACTAGTGAAGCCTTTGATGGAATACATGCGTGGCCAAAGAAAAATATCCCAATTTACCCCTCCCATCTTGGGCATCCCATCCATTTTAGAGGAGTGAGGAGGCCAGAGGGGGGGAGGGGAGGCGGTAGCCCAGTGATGCTAGGGTTTGGGTCCACACCAATCGATCCAATGGTCCACATCGTTCCCACTCGCACAACGAAGGGTGCTGGATTCGCTGGCTTGTCGTCCCCCAGCGCCACACGTCCCAGTCCATTGATATACACGGAGGCCTCGAAGTCACGGCCGCTGGCGAATGGCATGACTAATCAATATTCTGTAAATTAGAGAAGAGAATAATTGTGGCCATTGGGATGCCGTTGAGCTTATGATCTTTGGAATCAAATTGAGCTTATGATCTTAAAGAAAAGAGCTCACGGTATATAATCTGGGGTTAGATTCGCCTTTTGTTTCCTTTTATAGCTTTAACTATAGTCTATAGGAAGTGAATGATTGAATAATCATTTGAGCATGCATGTACATGCTTGTCTTATTGGCATTTGACTATGTATAAATTGGTCAAGGCCTTCTCACATCGTGCGCAAATAAACCAAAAGCTAGATCCATGGTATCTGACCAAAGCTACCTCAGCTGTCTAATCGTCAGATTTTCACCATCACTTCCACAGACTTGTTGAGATAAAGGAGCACAAAGTCTCAGGGAAAAATAATAATTAGCACTATATTAGCTACATTCACATTAGGAACATGAAAGCGGCATCTTTAGAAAAGCAATTCCTCTACGGCAAAGAATACAAACAAATTACAAATATGTTTCTTACCATCTACATTTCTTCTGAACTTTTCCCTGCATGTGGGTTGCTTCCCCATTTTTATGTTAAAGAAGAACACTGAGTCTATCTTGACTACAAAAGTTGGAGAACACTGCACTATCTGATACATACTTCGATGCTAGCTGTAGTAGTTTTTTTTTTGGTAGGTAGTATAGCATGTGTACCCTTGCCGATAATTGCGACATTCACCTGTAGTATCAGTAAAACATACATACATATATACTCGCATGAAACTTTGTGATATATACTACGGTCACACACAGGGATTACATTGATGGGAACGATATATTGTCAGATACCTTACATGCATGCTAGCTAGCACTGTACCGGATTTTTTTTCTTCTTTCTTTCATTTATGCGTGGCCAATGCCCTTGTCTTTAGCATTTGTCATGTTGTTATTGATATGGGAAAATGGTACATGGATGGAGAAAGATGAAATGAGGGCGTGGTACCAAGAGACTGGTGGCATCACACTTTATTAGGGCAGGGTCCATGTAGAGTTGAAGGCCATCGCCACCCATGCATGCATGCATGCATGCAGTGGCATGGCAGCACTGGAGTAGCGCACCACCTTGATTCAATTTAAAGCAAGGGAGAACACAGATCGATCAAAGAGAGCCTAGTTAGCTCCTCTCCCCCCTTCTCCCTACCCCACACCTCTAGAAATGTGACAGATGTCTTATTTTACAGTGTTTTTTTGGGCTAATATAGCACTGTTTAGTACTGTTTATGTATGAAATAACAAATTAATCTAACCTCCTCCGTATATCAAAGTCAAAAATAACACCACAGACTCTCGCCGGTAGACGATACGTGTTAAGTCCGTACCCTAGGAAAGGGAACTTCCTAAGTTCGTGCCCTGGGAGAGGGGATTTTCCAAGTTTATGTACAGGAGCCGAGGGAGATAGCCTTTCACTATAAATAGGGCAACCCACCGTTGTGGCCAATCCATCCTCACTTCTTGTACCACTTAACTGGAAAATGTCATGCGTGTTCTCTCTAGCTTAGCTAGATATGCAGCTCACTTGATCCTCCCTTCTCTCTCTCTGTAAGAGCTTCTCTTGTAACCTGCTTCTCATGGCTATTGCTTCTTTTGCCTATGTTTCTTCTTCTTCTTCTTCTTTTTAATTTCCTTCCACCACTCCACATAAAAAAAGAGAGTTGTAGTAGTGCATGTGGACAGAAGAGTTGAGAAAGGTACGATCAATCCTTGAAGCTCAGGAGGGATAGCGCCTAGGATATTAGGACCTTTGATGGTTCTATCTATTCATCCAAAGTGCTATCTATCCTGAGCTCCACGGTTTGTTCTTACCACACGTCACAATTGGTAGGAAAGGTGGAGAACAGCGCCATGTATTTCCGTCCATATCCTTCGTTTATTTGTTACAATGGAATAGAGGTGAGGTAGTATTATTGCATAATTTTCTCTTTTCTGTCTCACTCTCATGGACGTACATGCTATCTTTACGGCCTCTGGCTAAGGTGGCAACTTCTGATTTCATCATTATTTTACCATACCCGTGCATGTGATGAGGTGTTCTTGCTTGTAACCATGTGTACATAAACTTGCATGCATTTCTTTGATAAGTTATCGTCATGGTCTTAACTTGCCACCGTACAAAAACTAGTAAATGCTGACCAAACCAATTCAAGAGCATGTTTCATGATCCCCTGCAATCCATAAATCAAAGGTAGTTATTCCCTTCTTCATACTGGCTAGGAGTTTTTTTTTTTTTGAAAGGTTCATACTAGGAACTGAACTAGCTAACACATTCTACTTCGTAGTTCTAACCCTGGGGAATAGATCTCTCTCTCTCGTATGAACTGAACTAGCTAACACATTCTACTTCTTAGTTCTAACCTTAGGGAATAGATCTAAGCAGTGGTTATTGAGTTCGAACATACTCCTCTCTCTCTCTCCCCAGTATGAACTGAACTAACACATTCTACTTCTTAGTTCTAACCTTGGGGAATAGATTGAAACAGTGGTTATTCTCTCTCTCTCTGGTGCATGCATGACTGTCTATGATACTTTGCAAATTTGCTCGCATGCATGTTCAGGTCTTGCAATGAAGAAGCTGCAGGCTGCAGCTAGTGACTATCATGCATGTTCAGTACGTACCATGATCGATCTCCCTATGGCTGGCGAGATTCATACCTACGTACATATACATATATACACACGCTTTCATTGTTCTTCGACCTCGTGAAAAATCTGATGACTACCTGGGATATTTAATCTCCATTGTACCACGCTTCAATGAATGTTCTGTACTAGCTAGCTAGAGAGTATCTCTAGTAGAGAGGAACGTTTGCTTCTTCTCCTTTTTGTTTTTTTTTTTAAAAAAAAAACAAGTTCTCTCTCTTTTTTTTTGTTTTCTTTTATGTATTTTTTTTGGGGTGGGGGGGGGTGGGGTGCTACTACTTACCTTTGTATTTGTATACCAAGGTGTTGTTGAGCGTGGAGACAAGGGTGCTCGATGCCCAGTACAGAAATGAAGAGCCTTCTTTACCTAAAAGCTTCTGAATCTTCGATAGGCCACCAGTACTGTCTCCATATTAAAGAACAAAGCAAATTTATGTGCTTTATTAGCAGCTAGCTAGCTTAGGGCTGTGCTAACCGAGCTCCGTGCACGTCACGAAGAGATGCTAGTTAAATTATTTAAACTGCTTCTCGAGCTAATCACTAGTAGTACATCATTCCAGAACAGGTCGATCAAATTAATATAATGGATGCATGATGCTAGTTAAATTGTTTAAACTGCTTCTCGAGCTAATCACTAGTAGTACATCATTCCAGAACAGGTCGATCAAATTAATATAATGGATGCATGTGCACGTGCTCCTGTCCATGCTAGCGAGTGTGGGTGTGTGCTGACTGACTGACTGACTGACTGCTGACCTGAGAGTTTCTGAATCACAACCCTGTCATGCTCTGAGTTGCAATTTCACTAGGCTTCGACAGCAACCGAGGCTGCTATAACACGTGACTTGATCTGTACTTCGTACGTATACGCTAGCTAGCACACTGCAGTGCAAATGTAAGATTATGAATACAGAGGCAGAGCATTTCATATCCTAGTATCCGACCCGCTAGAGCGTGTTGTCAAGATGGTGCAAGATCTAGTTGTTTTTTCAGGCGAATTTTATACAAAAAAACACTAGTGGTTTTTCAGAGGAATTTTATACAAAAAAAAAAACACTATCCTAACGCAACACATGTATACCATTTTGTACTCCTAAACCCTAAAAGAGCTGGTTTCTTACGGCTTACAGTTCAGCTTTCCAGTAATTCGGCGTGCACTCGGGCAATGCATGCCACTGATCCGCATAGTCATTTTTCAACTTTTGTAAGAGTACAGCATAGGCATCTGCTCCTTGTTTGGCCAGTAGGTGGGTTAATTAGCCAAATCTTGCCTTTGAACTGCACGCGATGCCCCAATATTCAATTATAAAGCTTCAGAGAAATCATGATTAAGCAAAACAGAAGAAAAAACACATAGGCACTACACTAATTTACAAGTTCAATTACAGTATGTGCCGGCTGAAACTGAGAGTATAGCTAGATAGATAGCTAGCGATTTAGGATTTCTTTAAAGGTAACCCTTGACTCAAACCGGCCGATTACACACTCAAACTGCTGAGATCAAGTTCAGCGAGAGGAGCACCATCTCATCTTTTCATAGGAGGGAAATTGAGGATGTTCCATGAAAGCGTGTATATAGCCAACTACTGGCCGGGCAGCAGATTAAGCTAAAAACGTTCCATGGCGTGCTTGTACAAAAAGGCAACAATACATACACGGAAATGCTACGGAAGGCAGCATCAATGTGCCACGCTCGAGACTAAACCAAATCACGAGACTGACTATACATGCATTCAGGTTGGTGACTTAAGGTTCAGTGAACACTATTGAGTTGCATGTACCAACTATCAATTCATTCAAAAACCTAAGCTAATGATGAAAGATGAACAATTCACTTATACTTTAACTCCCCCCTCACGTGCAGGCTCCCCATGGCATCCCTAATAGTGGTCACGTCAAATAGTGAGTGAGTAAGAAGAGAAGTTATGTTGAAAATGAATGATTTTATAGATAAATTATTGACGATGTTGTCTCTAAGATTGTCTATAAATGAGTTGGAACTTTTAGAGACAACCTTAAGAGACAAACTATTGTACATGTCCTCAGGCCTAAGAGGTGGTATAGAAGTGGGCTGTAATTATTATTATTTAATTGCGTCAACCAGGTCTTGAATTCAAAATCTTTTAATTCTGATACCTTACTGAGTTACATTCACCGATCAGTTCATTTAAAAACTTAAGTTAATAAAAAAAAGATAAACAATTCACTTATACATTAACGAACGCATCCTCTCCTTGTCCTCGAAGCTACGAGGTTTGCTCCGGGAAGGTACAGAGAGAGAAAGAATGAGGTTTCAGTTTGCTGCATTTTTTTTTTCCTTCTAAGAGGAGTTTGCTGCAATTAATGGCCAGCCTTTTTGAAGTGGAGCCTTGGAGCTCTTGGCGGCCTGCTAGACCGTCGGCCCAGCAATTGCGGGCTGTGAAGCTGAGCCAGCCCACCAGTAGCCCACCAGTGGCCCTTTCTGCTGGGCCACACGCATCACGGACCCGCAATGCTCGAACTGCGAGTGTCGGTCGGCCCAGGGAACGATGCCACGGTGCCCTGGAACGGAGCGGAATCGATCGATCTCCGCCGACTACAGTTTTGTTTATTTCAGCAGTACTACAGCAAATCTGTACCAACCTGTAAAAAAATAAATTAAATTGAAGATTAGATATAAATATAGGCTTTTGAGTATTAGGTAGGGGCAAATCTTCAATCTAAATTATTTTTTAATAGGCTGTGCATATCTACCTCTACCTAATATTAATAATTTTGCTTTAAGATTCGTAAAAAATATATTAAAAGAGGTGTACCCAAGCATACCCATTGTTTGAATTGGAAATGTTATGTGGTTGGACATGATGCACGTGAATGAGTGTGTCTATTTTGTTGAACACGGATTTATGTTATGAGACAAACAGTCAAAACAATAATAGTGTATTTGCTAGAATTCATAAGGCAAAATTGCCTACTGGACATCGTAAAATATTGCCATCTGCCTGGAGACACTCCAAAATCGTGGTTTGGGTAGAACACACTCTAAAATTTGTGTTATATGCACACATAGTTACTTATTTGTTGCATCCTTTTAGTTTGGTGAGACATGGGAAACTTTGCTTTCTCCTCTGCACCATAAGAAAATATATTTTATTAACTATTGAGAGTTTGTAACTTCATGTCATGTTCATCTCCTACACGGTTCAAATCTCCAAAAAATTACATCGGGCTAAACAGAAGATTTTATATATAAGCGAAGTATCTTATTGTACGTCAAATTCATAAGTAGAGAACAGAGATGCGTGTTTTTTTATATTGGATCCGTACAATGCCCAATTTTACTTTATGTTTACAAATTATTATACAAATCTTCCAAACAAAGGGTGACATAAGAATGTTTGCTTTGCATAAATATATTAGTGTTAATTCCTTATTTGCGGCCGTATCTCTAAAATGTCATCGCGAAATTGTTCTTTCCTTTTATTGCCATTGGATATCAAATTTCATCATTTTTTTTGCCACTCCTGTTAGCGTCGTTACGTTCGGCCGCCATTAACCACTAAAAAAAAGAGTCAAAATGCCCATATTACTCTTGTGCTTCCTTCTCATTCTTCTTATTCCTCTTTCTTCATATTTGAACCAGATAAGCCAGTCGGCGACAAGCATCTGGCTCTCCGTTTTCCAAGGCCCAGTCAGCAATGGGGGGACAACGCTTCTACCTAAGAACTGCGACGCCGTCGTCCCAAAGATTTTGTGTTTCGCATCTCCCCAGCTTCTTTTCCAACCCCGCCGCGCAGCGCTCTAGACTCTGCCTACCTCTCCTGCCGCGGCTCGCCAATATGGTAAGAGGACGAAAACCCTGTCTGGTTCTTGTATAGAGCGATGCGGGCTTGGCTTGGTATGACCTGAGATATTTAAGATTATATAAAAAAAACACATTGTTCCTTGTGATCTATGTATTCGTTCCTTTCTTGTTCGATCTGGTCAGGGAGAAATCTATTTCGATCGACCGGTGAGAGATTTTGTGCCAGGGTATGAGCTCCGCGTGCATTTCAATTTGGGGAATTTTGGCTATGGTTTTGATAGGTCCGTTTGGCCTCTGCTTTCTTGAACCGCGGGTTTGGATAGGGTTTGCTTTGCCTCCTTTTGTAGGGACTGATCAATAATGTCCCCATTTGCTGTGATGTATTGCTTCTCCAGGCCCATTTTTTTCAATCATATATTGGTGGGTCTCGGTGTAGCATGTTTTACTTATGTTTGTGAAGTAGCATGTACCATTGATCTTGTGTTGAGAAATATGAATCCAGTGCACTCTTGTAAACTAATGCGGACTTCACAAATCTAGGCAACTATGTATGATTGCAATGTTGAGTCAATATTTGGCTTATCTGGATCAAATATGATAATATTCCGTCTGGATTTGTATGTGGATCTAAGCAGGTAGGAGAGAGACAGAGAGAGAGAGAGAGAGAGAGAGAGAGGAGGATGAAGAAGAAGATGGAAGACAGGAAGGGTAAATAAGTCTTTTCTAACACAATTTGACAGTCAACTCATAGTTGACCGACAGGAGTGGCAAAAAAAGATATGAAAGTTGGGATCCGATGACAATGAAGGGAAGAACAATTTCGCGATGGTATTTTAGCGATGTAGCCAATTTTCAGTGGCAAATAGTGAATTAACCCAATATGTTAAGTGTCGTTTGATCTGCTTCTTTTAAGAAAATGGGAGTCGTGTGAGCCTCTGTTTCTAAAAAATAATTATGTCACACAATATTGTTTGCTTTCCATAGCAATTAGACCAACGATAATCACTCTAACATGTTTTCTCTTTAAATAACATCATGTTCGGAAGAAACAATTGTTTGGGACCTTGTTGCTAATACTCTACCGATTGGCTAATTATTTAATCTTATTTATAATGTTTTCTTTGTAAAAAATAACTATAATAGACATCAAACAAATACAATAACTTCAGTTGTATGGTTGATGGTTGATGAGTCAAATCTCATGATGACCGCAAGTGAGGATTGCACCAGCTTGCCTCTTTTTTTGTGTATTCAGGTATAACATATTGTTGATGTGTGATTCAAATCCTAACGATGAAGATGGAAGGATATATCTGATTTAATGTTGATCCAATAAATTGAAAGTGTAACTTATTATATAAAAACAACCAAACATATTATAAACAGTAATCACATGTAGCAAGTATCGTTACCATGAGGATTACAACCCGTACATAATCTTCATAAAATAAAATACTTGTTTTTTCTTAAATTATTCATCAGTAATAAAAGTTTCTTAGTCCTTTTGTTAAAAAAAAATCAATCTACAATAGGAGCTAAGAAGGGTATAGACCAATCCTTAAGCTAAGAAGGCATCTCATGTAGGTTGTTAGAATCAATAAGAGATCAAGAGAGATACACAACAAATAAATATATTTTTTTCTAATCGACCGAAGAGATATCTAATCGTTTCTTGTGAGTGTCCAGGATTGCTTGATAATCAAATGTAGAAAGTACACACCTTATTACATAATTAAATTTAATATGTCATGAATGATATTTTTGCAAAGTTAAATGTTGTTAATTTTTCTTAACCTATATTCTCACAAACTCTAACATCATTTGCAGAAAGTATAAATATATATTCATATAGGAGAGTTCTATTTTACAATTAAGATGTCTATATTTATATATTTAGATTGCGTACAATTATACATTTTTGTTTCACATATCACTACAAAGTTACATAATTAGGCATTTAATCACATCACTATTTGAGTAAATAGGTAACGAGAAAACTCTTTTCGTGAAGGTAATGGTTTCTTACAGCAACTAACAATGGGTACACGATCTTGTCATTGTTTTGTTTTCATTCTACCATGTTTCTATTAGATCGAGTTGACAGAAGACCCAGATGTGAACCTTCACAATTTTCTATCACAATGTGGAGGTGCCTATGCATATAGACTCGTTACCATTAGATTTATAACAAGTGTGACTATACAAACATGTAGATTTGTCTCGAAAAATACTTTTATAATATTATTGGATTTTACAAATATATTACAATAGTAATTAGTTGTCAAAGTTACATTTTGGGGACCGTGTTGATGTTCAAAACGACTTAATTTTGTGAACTGGAGGGATTAGTAATTTATGGTATTGTTTATAAAAGACTCTATTTATTTTTTATTCCAACCAAATGTTAGGATAGTTGGATCTAGATCTTTTGGTTTAGATCTCTCCGACCCTTACTATACAACATCTACCTCCCACGTCTACCCCAACCCTCAGTGGCTGAACTACCGCTGGAGCAGCTGCCTTGGGTCTCCCAGGCCATCAAACCCCCAGTCGGCGCCAAGCCGCCATGAGCAAGGGTAGCCAAGGAGATTAGAAAACATGAGAACTGGAGAAGGAGAAGCGTGGCCTATGGACTGAGTGGCAGCTGGTAGGCCCAACGGTAGCCCAAGTTAATGAAGTGACGAGTCATGAGTAGTAACCCTAACCAGGCAATTCCGAAACTCAATTTTGGTCATTCCCCAACCAGCGCCTCTACTGCGCAGCGCGATGCGACGACGGGAGCTCGACGCGGGTGAGAGCTGAGGCGCAGCGCGACAACAGGAGCTCAGCACGGGACGGCAGGGACTGAGGCAAGCTGGTGAGGCGGCGTGCGGGACAGCAGGATCTCGGCGTGACATGACGCGGGGACGACGAGGCATTGAGGCGCGGCGAGACGAGCGAGGCGAGCCACCGAGCTAGCACAACAGCCAGGTTTTCCCACTTATGATGAGAACATGACCCCTATGGATACAACCATATTTGCTATGCTCGTTGTTCCAATTACAAGAGCTTGTATACTTCACTTAGATTATCAGGTGAGCTCGTTTTTAGGAGTACATTTATATTACATGAACTATATGATATTGCCTAATAAATGTGTTGTTATTTTCAGGAATAAAAAACAGAGAGAGGTTGATTTGTAAGAGTTCGAGCTGGACCTATTTTAGAATCCAATTCGTTCTCCGGAGACAACACCGACTTCAAACATGCATAACTTTCACATACGGAGTCCGTTGGAGGTCCACGAGTACTTGATGGAAATATTACCTTGTCATCTTTTCAACGGATCTATCCCCACCTCCAAATTCATTTTGTACAGGTCGGAATCTCCAAAAGAATATGGCACTATGACAGCCCAACAGGCGCGTAGTAAAAAGGTCATAACTTTTGCAAACAGAGTCTGCTTCGGGTGTTCTTGGGCTTGTTGGAAAGCTTATTCCGAGAGCTTTCCAATGGATCTAGCCTCACCTCCAAATTCTTTATGTAGACTTCTGAATCGTCAAGATAAGATGCTACATCACCTATTTGGGCCAATTTGTGTCTTGTAATCGTACCAGAATTGGACTATACGCTAGCGGGCCACCTAATGGAGCCCATACTATTCATGTAAACAATACCATGTCTATGAATAATGCATGAATAGTATCACCCCCTATTTTGTTAGCTATGTGCGGCTTCCCCTTCCCTATATAAGGAGGTCGCACCCCTCTAGTTTTCTCGGATTTCGTTTGATTAGTTTCTCCAATGTGAAAACTCTCGTTCTTCGCTTATGTCGACTAGACCAACCGTAAAGAACCTCTGCGGAATGCCACCTTTTGAACTCGATCATATATTTGCAATTCAGATTGCGTTTTACCTTGTTCTTGCGTACTTCTTCGGTATATGCAGAAATTGATCTTCGTGATCAGGTCATCCAGGTATTCGTGCACGGTTGATAACGACTTGTCGAGCAGTTCAGCGATTACGTGGTTTCAAGCCTTGCGAGTTCGTAGCCAAGATCGTGAGAGTTGAGTGACTTCTACCGAATTTATCTTCTCGTCGAAAGATCGGGCCAGATCAGGACCTCCGAAGTTCATCAACTTACACCTCAAATCTCATCTTGAACTCTTGAAGCCTCAATTCCTCTTTGTCTTTGTCTCCTAAAGTAAAATCTTAGTAAATTTTGATTTCTTGTAGGAACTTGATAAGAAAATGAAATAAATGCAGACTTATTTGTAGAACCGTAACAGTAGATGAAGATTCCCAAGCGGTTGAAACATCTAATGTCATTGCCAACAACACCGCAACTACAAAGAGAGCTCGTGCTAGTGATGTGTTTAATACAAACAACACTGTTGCTGATCTAGGCCTATAGAAACAAATTAAATAATATGCGACCCCAAAATTAGAGATGAAGTGGGAATGGTGTATTTGTTGAAAGGTCCATGCCAGTCACGAAGTCATGATTTCCCTCACGAAAATAACACGAAATCAAGTAGGGTATTTAGAGAAGTGTGGTATGATCAGTTTGACTGGTTGGACTATAGTGTAGCCAAAGATGTTTGTATTGTTTTCTTTTCAAAAAGCTGGCAATTGCTGAAAAGTTTGGGGGTGATGCCTTCACGAAGACATGTTTTACAAATAGGAGGATAGCAGTTGAATATTTCAATACTCATGTGGTGGATGACGAGGACTAAAACCGTGGTGGATGACGAGGACTAAAACCTTGATGTATTATTTTAATACATAAAAGAAGACCATACGACTTCGTGGTTGTAACCCCTAAGGTTAACGACCTCACCGGTCGTAAGGATTCCAGAGGTTACACAATAAATACCCTGATCGGACAAGGTCCTGTACCTAGTCCCCGACCAGTTGACTGCTCGTAAGGCTACGAACTGGTATCATCTGGATCATAATCCAGATATATCTTTACTGTGTGATGAATGGAGCACATGCTGTATATTCCATACCACGCGACATTACATAATTCTAAGACACTGGACTACAGTTGAATGTCTCACATATAACCGCACAGCAGTTGATATCCTATCAACTGACACCTCTCTCCGACCAGACGCGTCACTTCCTAACAGCGATTCAGAGAGGATAATCATCATCGCTTCATTAACTACTTAAGGAGGACCGCGAAGATGGAGAGGGCGATTGAAGGCAATTGAGAAGATTAGCGATCGATTTCCATAGCAAGCATTGCATTCCAGTGTAATTAGGATTAGCCTTTTGTTTGAAGACAGACATTCCTTGTAATAGCCAGTTCATAGCAATAAAGAGTGACCCCATTCCATTCCAAGAGATACGCTCTATTTTCCTCTATTTTTATATATTCATAAAATCGGCGATTTGATCGTCGACAGTGGACCAAACAGCTTTCACAACTGTGGATTTCATGGGGATATGTTCCAGATCTTAGGATGATGTGACAATTGGCAATGACGTTTATGGTTTGTAGTTTCACGTGTTTTCGACAAAGCTACATGTATTCTGGACAGGGGCGGTCCGACCGGTCCTTGCACGGCGGTCCGACCGGTCCCAAATCGGCGGGATCGCCATGTGGGCTGGGCTCGGACGGCGGTGACCTAAAAGTGTTCAAAACGAGCTGGGCCAAAAATAGGTGTTGTAGGCAAGTGAGGGGATCCCAATGCACTTGGTCTCATAATTTTTGGAGTCTCCAGTAAGAAGTTCTATTCGTTTTTAATTTCCAGAAGGTTTCGGATTTTGGGAGCTTGAATTTCGGCTAAGTCCCAGGCGGTCCGACCGCTCATTGTGGAGCGGTCCGACCGGCCAAGGGGCGGTCCGACCGGCTCACCTGGAGCGGTCAGACCGGTTTCTACTTGAACGTCGGCCAACTTCGTGGCGATGTTGTTTTGTTAGGTCAAAGTCATTGGTATTGTGGCATATGGTTTGCATGATGCATGTTTTGACTAACATGGGTCAAGTTGTGAAGAACTTGTTCCCGAATTCGTGTTTGCTTGTCTATGGTTGTGCAGGTAGCTTGGTGGTCAACGACGGTCAACGGCGAGGAGAATCGGGACTAGACTTGAAGAGTTGAGGTTCAGAACGATCGACCATGCCGGGTGGGGTCAACGACTCAAGCGTGACACAAGATGGACAAGGGTGACCTATTGGCAAATCCATGACGCATGGTGAAGCGGTTTAGGTCAAAAGTTAAAGACGGCGCTTTGCGAAGCGTGCGTGTGTGACCCGTTTGTTAGTGGGCCTTAACGGGAGCCCAATTAAGTCAAACCCTAAGAGTTTTAGGCCTCCACTATAAATAGGAGGAGATGGTGGCTGCACCTCTCTCTCTCTCGCCTTTTTATATTTCAAAACCCTAATTGTCTTTAGGGGAGTTGAGGTGGAGGCAAGGGCTCTTGATGGTTTGTGGTGAATTTCGTGATCTTTGATTGTCCACTGATCCATGATGGTGTGGATGTAATCCAGCAACAATCACGAAATCAATCTATGCAAGGTTTGCTTGAGATAAGTCTATTTTCGTTCTTGCTTTCAATTTCGTGTTTTTAGGGCTTTCTTTGATCCGCGAGTTTGTGATTGATTCTTTCACGTGAATTAGCTTGCTGTGATATGTGTGAATCTATCTAGCATCATCTTGATCATCAATCCTCACGAACAAGCTTTAGGATCAAGTTTTCGTTCTTGCCCGTTTTAGACCTTCATTAATCAATTGGCATTTGCTCAAGATCGTTCCAAGAATTATCATAATATTCGATTGGAATAGGTCCTCAATAGCATATAGAAGGTGTGTACAAAGTTTCATAAAGATTAGAGTTGAGAATCAAAAGTTTCACCTAATTGCAACTTCGTCATCGGGCTGATTTTAATGTTGCAGATCGGTTCTGGAGTCGGCCGGTCAGACCGCCCGTCATCACCGGTCAGACCGATTTTGAGCGGTCCGACCGCCAAAGACAACGCGGTCGATCACTTGCGCAATCGGTCCGACCGATTGGGTCCAGCGGTCCGACCGCCTGCGTCTTGTGAGTCTTTGCAATCTTAGTTGATTTTGTAGCATTGCTTAGGGTTTAATTGGATTCAATACTAGTCTTCCACAGATCGGTATATTGATCTTCATAGCTTTCTAATAGCTACTGGAGTGAAATTGTATTGAGTTCATAATTTGTGAAAAAGTGAGCGTGCTCCTATTCACCCCCCCTCTAGTCGCCTTTACGGTCCAACAACAACAATGCATGGACATGTTGTGATGATTTCAAAAATCGAAAGCAAAGTGTGTGTTATGCACTTTCTTCTCACAACAAGAAGTCAGAGATTGCATATCAAAGTCGTTTGACTACTGTTGTAGGTGTTGTAAGATTCCTTCTTACGCAAACTCTTGCTTTCCATGGGCATAATGAGTCTTCGATTTCCATCAATAAGGGATTTTTTTTTTCGAGTTATTGAACTGGTACGGTGAAAGGGCTAAGGATGTAGGAGATATCATTAATGAGAATGCTCCTGGGAATCATCAATTGACTTCTCCAAAGATCCTAAAAGAATTTGTGAAAGTTTGTGCTCAAGAGACTACACAAGTCATCCTTGGCAAGCTTGGGGGGTGGCCAATTCTCCCTACTTGTTGACGAGTCCCGTGATGCATCAGTTAAGGAGCAAATGGTTGTGATTGTGATGTTAGTTTTGTGTTTTATTTTTATTTTTTTTTCAAACTATTAAGTCCTCTCTCCTCATACAAATCTAAATTCATATGTTTTCTTTTGTAGGTTTGTGAACACTCAAGGAAGGGTTTTGGAAAGATTGCTTGGTGTTGAGCATGTTGTTGATACTACGTCCGCCTCATTGAAAAGATTTTTGGATGAATTGTTTGGTCGACATCACTTATCCATGTCTAGATTGAAAGGACAAGGATCTGATGGAGCCTCAAATATGAGTAGAGAACTAAATGGTTTAAACAAATTGGTGCTAGATGAAAACCCTCATGCTTTTTATGTGCATTGTTTTGTTCAGAAGCTTCAATTGGTGGTTGTTGCTGTCACAAAAGGCATTTTAGTTGTTTGTGATTTTTTTTGTTATACCAATGTGATTGTGGCCATGACATGTGCTTCCTGCAGATGAAAAGATGCATTGTTGCAAAACCATCAATGACAAGACCGTGGAGAAACTAGAGAATGGTGATATTTCTTCATGGAGATGCAAAAATCAAGAGACAACTTTAGCAAGACCTGATACACGCTGGGTTCATACCATACAATTCTTATCTATGTGTACCAAATGTGGGATTTAGTTTTGGATGTGCTAGTGGCTATTTCTCATGATTGGTCTTGTCCCGACAACAAAGGCAAAATACCATGTTTGATAAAAATCAATGGAAAGCTTTGAATTTGTTCATATCTTACATTTGATGCTTAAAGTGTTCGGATCAGAACATAGTCAGTGCAAGACTATAATTATGTCTATCAAGAGTGACGCGGGGGGTTTGTTATGTGTGTATGTTAATTACCCACGTTACATACATTTTTCCTTCCAATCACTAGTCAGCCTACAAGTGAGAGTGTGTGTGTGGGGTGTGGGGGGTGGGGGGGGGGAGTGAACAAATAATGTGGGAGATTTTTTTCTGTAACTAAAAAGTGTATGTATCCTAGAGAATTAGAGATCCCATTTTTTATTCCTTTTCCAAAAAAAT
Source organism: Hsuehochloa calcarea (assembly GCA_036346395.1). Classification (NCBI taxonomy): domain Eukaryota; kingdom Viridiplantae; phylum Streptophyta; class Magnoliopsida; order Poales; family Poaceae; genus Hsuehochloa; species Hsuehochloa calcarea. The sequence goes on from CM070597.1 coordinate 4,728,238, forward strand.
TCAGTCTACAAATTTTTTTTTTAAAGACAAAAGGTCATTTTTAATCTACGAACTTAAGTTTATTGATTGAGAATTTAATGACGTCAACTGTGTACTTCGCAGTCGGTGGAATGGGAAGTAAACCGTTTTTGTCTGGTCAATGGCGCGACAAAACCGTGTAGAGCCCATGACCGGCAAACACCAACCCAAAGAGCAAAAATCCGCAATCCACCGCGCGACGCCACGGGCTCGCCGCCTCTCCCACCGACGCGTAGGTGGAAGAGCGCGGGCTGCACGAAGGAGAGCAGCGCGCACACCGTGCTCCCGACGAAGGAGGCGAACGACCCGAACGCCGGCACGAAGCACGCCACCACGGCCAGCGCGGCCACCACCGCGACGCGGCTCAGGTGCAGCGCCACCCGTTCGACGACACCACCACCGCGGCAGCGGTTCCGCAGCCACCCGCCGGGCGCGAACAGCCGCGCCTCGACGATCTCGTGGATCGGGTGCATCATGATCGGGAACGTCAGCGCCAGCGCAATGCACAGCACGACCTGCCAAAAAGAATCAACACGAAGACACGAAACGAATCAGATGATCATGTTTGATCAATCGACATGTTGATGAAGATCTAGTTCGTGCATGGAGATTTTCCTGACCTTAACCGCGGTGGTGGACCAGTTCTTAAGAAGATTCAGAGTTACGATGTCCTGGTGGCCTCGCCGTAGGCGAGGTAGCCGCACACGCCGAAGCTGACGTACACAACGGTGACGCCGGCGATGGCTTGGAGGAGCACCGACCGGAACTTGCTCCGGTCGGACATGGACGCCTCCAGCGCCAGCGTCAAGCAGAAGCCCTCGAAGCAGAACACGGCGACGCCGCAGGCGAACGGGACGCCCCAGAGCCCAGCGAACGCGCTACGGCCTGCGAACGGCTGTCCGCGTCCGGCAAGAAGCTGGAGGTCCTCCTGACGACGGTGGCCACGGCCAGGACGGTGCACGCGTCGGCGAGGATGCTGAACGGCGCGAGCGACGACAGCGAGTGGATGAAGGAGAGCGCGGCCTGGGCTGGCAGAATGAACGCGAGGACGACAGTGGCCGGCGAGATGGGGCCGCCGCTGGGGAAGACGGAGCAGATGTTCTGGCCGATAAAGACGAGGTAGGCGACGGAGCCGCCGGTCTGGGAGAGGATGATGGTGGCTTCTGTGAAGTACCGACCAATAGGGCCGAAGCATTTCTCACCCAAATCTCCATAGGTGTAGTTGCCGTGCCGATGCTGGTGGTGCTCCTCTGTTTCTTGCTCTCGTAGCCTGTCTCTGCAATCCAACTTCAAAACGAACAAATAGTACTAAAGTTGGTGAGACTAATTACCGCATAAAGATCGGATTAATCGAGTAAAAGCAACTAGTTCGTGAAGCTGATTGAATCCTAAAAAATTCAAGCAAACAGGGGGAGAACATGGAGCAGATATGTAATACTGACAAGCAGGAGCATGCAGTAGAAGGTTGCGGCGCCGGCGCCGGCGACGCCGAGGGCGCCTGCAAGCCAGCCGGCGGTGCGGAAGGCGTAGGGCAGGCCGAGCACCCCGGTGCCGACGATGGACACGACGATGTTCCCCAGCGTCTGCGCGGGCGTCGCGCCCCTCCTCCCCTCCAGCAGCGGCACCTTCGCCTCCGGCGCCATGGACGGATGAACACTCAGCTGCAGTTTGAGCTTGAAATGCTGCCACTTTCTGCGTGCTTAGCAACGAAAGACGCATCTTATTTTCGCAATGTTTTATTCTTGGATGGGACGCGCACGAGGATGAGGATCATTGTTTGGTAGCGTGTGTGGGGGTAGCTCTGGATGTTGTCGAGTTGTGTCGTGCCGTCTGGATCAGCGCGAGAAAATGGGGTTTTTTTTTTTTTTTTGGTTTAGCCACTTTTTTTAGCGAAATAGGAGAAAATAGCTCTGCCAACGAAAATGATAAAAATAACATATTTATCAGACTAATTTGCGTGATAGTCACGTGTCAAGATCCTAAACTGTGGCAGTCGATTTGTCACGCTCCCGGATCGCGACAGGAACGTATGCTAGTGCGACAGTGACCTACGCACGTCCCTGTTGTGGATTGGGAGTATGGTATGTCACATACCGCGATCTGAAAGTGCGACTTTGGAATGTCGGTTGTCACGGTTTGGGATCGCGGTACGTGCCTATCACGGTAATTTCGCACAGTAAATATTATTTTTATCATTTGAAAGCTAATTTTATACTATTTTGTTTTTTTTAATAAAAAAAACATGGCCATTGGGCTGGACGGGTCCGATTGGGTGGATCGACGACGGCGTTGGCAGCGTGCGCTTTCCGGTGGGCGTGGCACAGTGGAGGAGGTAGCGTATAAACAGATGAGCAGGCAAGGGAAACCGCATGGTGCACGTTCTTTTGTCACGTAGCATCGCAACCGAGCAGAAAATGCATAATAGAACGAACCAAATCATAACGCGCTAACGTGCCAGCTGATTGTGTGCCTTGTGCTCGTTTAACAAGTCACCTCACCTCATCATCATTCGTGTCCATCCGAGGAGGACAGCACATTCACCCGATACACAATGCCGTGCCGGTGTCGAGGTCGAGGTTGATCGTGGAGAGGTGGAAGATGGACGGCGTGCCAGCGCGGGCCCGGCTGGGCGCTCGCGTGGCTCTTCTCCCTCCTCGCCCTCGTTGCCATGGCGTCCGACGCGCACGGCGGCGCCCAAGACTTCAACCACTACCAGGTATACAAGTTCAGAAGTTCTCAACTCAAATCAACTCCCTCTCGCTGCATTACAATTTGCCAATCGCCATCGTTTCAGCTCACGATCCTTTCTTGTCCGTGCAGCTACTGCGGTACTGCCTGGGCATATCGATCATCGGCTCATCGCGTCCCTGTACGCCATGGCACAGTTTCAGCTTACGATCCTTTCTTGTTTGGGAAGCCTAAGCTCCCTGTCCATAAACAAGCCTAAGCTTCCGGTCTATCCATAGTAAGTTTCCATAAATAAACCTAAATTCTCGGTCAATCCCTAAAGTCTATCCGGATGGGCTCTATGTTTCCGGTCCATCCCTGGGATCAAAGAAACTAGTATTATTGTAAGTCAACGCTTACATGGCACATGGTATCATAGTGAGGGGATAATCACAGCAGACTAACCCATTCTGCATTGCAAGGATGCCTGCCTCGGTAGATAAATCTACTTTAATCCAAACAACAGTTAATAATTTACATAGACCTGAAGAATATGGTCTCCTCGGAACATTACTACCATCAACAGCCTTTGCTGCTGGGAGAGGCAAGTATACATACAAAAGAATGCAGAGAAGAATGCAAAAGGACATAAATATATGGGCATATACTATACACGGGAGTAACAATGCTATCGAAAAGATGAGATGGCTGTGCAACCAGTGTCCAGGATCTTCTTGATGATTTGACACCTTTCTGCCATGAAAAACACCGAGAGCAAAAAATGGGTGTTTATATCTTTATGTGTCGCTCCAATTATCGCCATCTTCGTCATCGCTTCCCACTGCCTGCTCCATAATATAAACATATGTAAGGGATAAGTAATCGGAAGAAATTGACATCAAAATGGAATTTTAACTGTAGGGGGACAACCTGGCGTATGGCATTTGCTTTCTCTATTATTGCAGCAACTTTCAAGTTTCTGCTAGAGGCTCTAGCAGGGGCTCTGATTGCTGCCGGCTTAGCAGAACCCACTGGTTTTAGGTTGAAGGTCTGATTGAGAGCAAACAACGAACAAGTTAGCAGAGAGGAGGGAGGGAGGGAGGGACAGAGAGAGAGTTTGAGATATATAGAGAATTTTATTTGCCAACCTTGTTCCTTATCTGCTCTAGCAACAAGTCTCTCTTGTTGGGCTTTGGATTATCAGTTGGGGCCACAAGTTCTGAAACCTTCCGCATCTGCATAAATATAAATGACGTTAGGGTAAACACAGGAAACATAAATACAGCACACAAGAGAATGTTCACGATGAAGGGTGTCAACTACCGTGCTTCTATCATGAGCGGCAACAGCATCAACCAGTGGATTCCTTGGGATGTTTTTTATTGAAATTGGCTTTCTTATTAACCGATGATCTGTGACCTCTGGTTCAAATCGGCTCTCTTCCACTGATATGCCATAATTAGGATGAAGCATCTGAGGTCCAACAGTCCATCCCATCACCGTGGCTGCTCGGCATGCACATTGATACCTTCATCAAGGTCACCAACATATTTACTTTTATCACCAGGCCACACCACGACCGGGTTGGCTGATGCATATGTTCTCTCTCAAATTATGATCACCATGTGGATAATCTTGAGATACTATTGATTCTGCACTAGGTGATGGGCCTTCAGACTGATGTTCCTTGGAGTTCTCCGCATTTTCTTCTTGTAAATTTTGACCCTCGTGGCTATCTCCTTCCAACACTGAACCTGGTGCAGTATGATTTGTTGTGTCTGAAGGTGCTCCACGTGTGAAAGACTGATCTTTCAGCAGATTCTTCTCTTCATATGATGCAATCGAACTATGCTCTTTATTGTCTGAAGTCTCTGAGAACGATTCACCATGCTCGGGTTGCTGGTAACAACCATTTTCAGAAACATGCCCTGGTGTTGAAGAGCTCATTGTGTATAAGTGCACGCCACCTGTGGCATCGTGATCATCCACCGTTTTGTCATCCTCTGATGCAGCTTGATATGTATGACTGGGATGCACACTACCGTCTGAAGTATCTGAAGATAAGATGTACCGTTGAGGACCCTGCTGTAGCATTCCATGTTCATGCTTAGGAAATGGAAGCAAAGGGTTCGACTGGTGCACAGCCGTTCCATCTGTGACCCCAATGTCATTCAAATGTTCTTCAGCCTCTGTTGCTGATGAAGACATACCCCCATGATGCTTAATGTTCTCACAACCCTCTGAAAATGGTCGGTCATGTTCAGTCCTTACAACATCAGTTACTGCTGGGAGTGTAGATAATCTTCCAAATTCTACCCTTTGATCATTATTGTCTACCATAGAATTCTGATACCTCTCTTTGATCTCCTGAGTGGAAAACGGTGCTATTAATTCTGCCATTCCATTAAGTGAACCTAGCCTATTATCAATCTCTGGGCTTGATGCAGGCAAAACGGGATTTGTTCTCCTTACAGGCTCAGGTATATGGCCTTTTGTACTCAGAAGTCCTAGGCGAGGCCTTCCAAGCCTCCACTGAAGAGGAGGGAGAGGAGGTGGTTTTTGAGGATCTTCATAGGAAACATTTGTAAATGGTTCAGTGGGTGACGAAACAGGAGAATACAGGTATTTTTCCTCAGTACTAGGCATGACAGAAGTAGAATTCCTTGTTGATGTCTCAGCTAGGACACCTGAATTTGAAGAACATGGTGCAATTTGGGAATCAAATTCAGGTGAGCAGTAAGATCCATTATCTGATTTCACTCGGACATTGCATGATGGAGGCCCATCTAGTTCACCAACCTTGTCATCATTCAAGGAACACGGAGCAATTTCAGAATCAAATTCAGGGATGAACAAGCTTCCTGCTCTACCTCTACTGGAAGAACATTTATTGATGTAGCGGCATCTGGTTCATCAATCATATCATTAACTGAAGAACATGGAGAAATTTGGGAATCAAGACCATCTGAGACACAAACTTCTGGCTCCTTTTCCACTAGAACAGCATTGCTTGAAGGGGGGGCATCCGGTTCATCCATCTTTTCATTAACCAAAGATGTAGCAATTTGAGAAACATGTTCACCTGATATGCAATCTTCTGACTCCTGCTCCACTTCAAGAGCAGTCCTCAAAGGAGGGTCATCTTGATCGTCTACCGTCTCATTAATCAAGGAAGATGAAACAATTTGAGAATCAAGTTCACCTAAGACATGAACTTCTGATTCCTGGGTTAGAACAGGTTTGCTCAAAGGAAGGGCACCCAGTTCATCTATATCCTCATTAATAGAAGAACATGGAATATCTTGATAATCGTATTCATCCAAGCAACATGCTTCTACTACCGGTTCCACTGGTACAGAATTACTTGGAGGAACATCCAGTTCATCTAGCTTTTCATTAATAAAAGCATGTGGAACAAGGTTAGCACAAGTTTCCTGCTCTTCTTTCACTGGAACAACATTGCCTGAAGGAGAGCTAGATATTTCACCAATCTTGTCATTATCCAACAAACAAGAACCACTATGACAATCAACCCCAGGCAAGGCATGTTGTTCCTGCTCTAGTTCCAATGGAACAGAAGGGACATATAGTTCAGGAATTTTCTCATCGCTGAAAGACTCATGAAATTTAAAGTCAGAATCCACTCCTGGGGTCTCATCATCAGGATCCTCTTTGGCAGAAAAGGGCACCTCGCCTGGTATATCTGCGGCAGATGAACATCCAGCAAGTTGAGGATCCGGCTTAGAACAAACACAGGCTTCCTGGTCTAATCCCGCTGGCAGCGCTGAGACAGAACAAGGGAATTCGATTCACTGACCATATAACCATTTGAATTATCATTAGAATCTGAGGATGGTTTATTATCAAAACCTTCAGTGACAGCTGTAAAATCCATCTCATGGTACTCATGGCAGAAGGATCTGAAGTCCTCTTCAGTCATAACTTCTGCTGGTAATGGTGCTTCATCAGGTGGAGTTGCAGATTCCCAAAGGGAATCAGCAAGTGGATACAGGTTCTCTTTTGTTCCCGTATTAACATTTTGGATTAAAAGTTCTGAAAGAAAATCCTGTTCTTCTTCAGAGAAACATGGTTGATAACTCATACTGGGAGACGGATCAGTTTGAGTGTGGCTCACTATGTACCCAGCATCCATGAATGGGTTTGTACCAAAAGAATCTTGAACAGATGGCCCCCTCACTAAATCTTGATCATCCGATTGTTCCCCCACCATGTTATTTTGCGGGCTTAGTACTGCACCATCCTTGTCCAAATTACACTGACACGGAACTTGAGCACTAATATTGGTCTCTTCTGGTAATTCCTCCTGACAACCAGATTCTTCTGGAAAATGCAATGATGAAAGATACTGAATATCGTCATCGCCACTAAATGTTTCACATGTAGTTTCTAATTCAAATGGCTGGGGAAGATTGTCTGTCTGCAACACACTTTCCTTAAAGATATGTTCTCTTGATTCATCTAGTGATCCAAAATTTTCCCAAGTAGCTTCAACTGTTTCCAAGTATTCCCTGCAAGGAGAACTGGATTGTAATTGTACATCACGCCTAGAGTTTTCCTCCCTGGAATTTGTAGCCAGAACCTCTGCTTTCTCAGTACATTTGGAACCATCAGTACACACCTCTTCACAAGGTACCAAGCCATCTTCAAAGGTCCTAGTAATTGATTCTTCTGCAACCTCAGCATCAACCAAACCTTCACCACATTCCACAGTTTTTCCTATTTCAGTCAATTCACAGTGTTCCACGCAGGAGCTACTAGTGTCAAGTAGAGAGGCAGTACTAGAAGCTAGTGGGCTGCCAATCAACAATGGTTTTGTATCATCATTCAACACACAGGGAGAGGGTGTCGGTGTCTCGTCTACATGAGCTTCTGTGTCATCTCGAGGAGGTGATACAGATTCAGTGAGTCCTGGAAGCTCTTGAACATTAGAGAAGTCTCTGGGCACAATAGACACTTGCATAGGATCCTCTTTATGTGTGTTGAGCCTAGTTGAACAAGGTCCTTTTCCCAGCGCAATTATTTCTTGATCCTCTGCAGCATGCTTATATAGATCGTCATCCGTAAAGAGTGCAATTCTTCAACAATTTCATCATGTGATTCATACAATGGATTATTCAGCATGCTTGAATGGATTGGTGCAACTCCTGAATCAAGCTCTACAAGAATAATGTTTCATTACATGAAGCATTTAAATATAACAAGGTGTTGAAGAAATAAAAAAATAAACGATTGACTTACCATCAAGATGCTTGTGGATATCATCAGGGTCCAAACCAGTTGGTGTTGTATTCGCAACAATTTCTTCAGGAACTGCAACATTGTCCAACTTCAAGTCATTCATGTGCATAACAGGTCCCATGTCTGGCAGTGATGCAAGTTTGCCAGGTAAAGTGCTTGCGTCTAGAGATGTGCCCTCTTCAAACTGTTTCTTGAACAACTGCATTTCTTCTTGATTGGGTATGGTAGGGTGGAGCAACAAATCATCAGCATTCCCAACTTCGATTTCTTCATCTTGTGAAACATCATTAGGTTTGCCAAATATCATAGTAGTACGATCTAGCACAAACTTTTGGCCATGCTCCAATGAGCGAAATGCTTTTCAGTGTAATCATTACTACTGATAGACAAACCTGTAATGTCAACGCAATATGTAGATCAAGGAAAAATAATGAGAAAACTATACCTGTGCAAAGCTGGATTCATTCTAACATATAAGAAGAAAGTTTATCAAAAGACTTGATACTTAAAGAGGTAAGAATTACCATCCAAGCCACTAGATCTCTGGGGTGATTGTTTATCAGTACTATGGGCAACAGCAGCGTGATAATCATTAGAAGAGAGATAAACTGCATCCTTGCTTTGTTCACAACCATTGAGATTATCATTGGTTTCAAAGTTACCATTGTCACCAGAGAGTACACTGGATGATGAGCTGACATCCATCAGGTCAACATCGTTGTTCCAATCAACATCACTTAATTGTCTGCAAGAAGGTGGTTCAGAGTTTGGATCTTTTGTGGCTGGCACTGCAGAAGGAGAAGAATCACGTATCAAAATGAGTCCACACAGGTTTGTTCTCCACCATTGCATGAATCGTTCAACCCTGATGATAAGTCTATTGCAGGACTTAGTTCTGAAAAGTGTACATGCAATGCATTTTCACCTTCCTTGTTGTGACAGTTCAATTTATTTGCTTCCATTTCGGCACTGAGATCCCTTTTAATTTTTATTTCATGATCTGCTTCACCTTCTGATTCCATGTTAAGGGCATCAACAAAGTTCTCTTGATCACTACCAATGTCATCAGGCCTGCAACGATCAACATCTTGATTAACAGGAACTGCAGCTAATACAAGTTTCTCTTCCCACACTGACTGCAATGCACCATTAATTTCCTCATCCTTGAAATCTGGACCTTCCTGCAACTTTTCTGAGGTCGAGAAAATATCATTTTGTTCCACAAGATATCTCTTACAGACCTCTTCCACTTCAACAGGTCCATGTTGTGTTGCCAGAAATTGTCCATCATCTGCCTCCAGGCAAACTGATCCGTTAATGGGTGTAGATGCCGTCTCCAAGGTATCATATTCGTTTATTGGAACAACCTTAGTCGACTCAAGTTTAGCAGAAGATTGAGCAGGAGCACTGAAATTGTCTAACTCTCCAAATGAAGATGCTGTTTCACTTGAGTCAGCTGACCTAAATTTTGCATAGTAGTGCCTTGCAGAATAGTTGGACAAGATTTTTGTTGTGATGAAATTACTTCTTGCAGTTGCTCCTGCAGATTCTGCTAATAGTTTTACGATCAGAATCCGTGGATGCCTGGATTTCAACTTTGTTGTTCTTGGTGGAACTTTTCTAGAAACTCGATCCTTTGAGGTAGTACTGTGAGACCTGCAGATTTCGCACAAAACAGTATTACATCACCACATGGCAAATCCAGTCTAAAATCTTTTCTGACTAAAATTTCCTAAGGCTGTTGGTTGCTTTTGGTCAATCTTATGCACATGACCAATCCAATGGCACTGAACTTACTCAGAGTTCGCAACAAGCAATGATTCAAGTGTTTCCCCTTTCCTCCAACGCATAGCCTTTTTCTGAAAGAAAAGACATAAGTTCCTGACTTCAAGGAAATTGTTCCGTTGACAAATATTAGGGGACCACAAAGATCTAGATATATTTAAAGAGAACAAATGATACGAAGATCAAGCGATGTACCCATGGGAAAGAACAGGTTCTAATTTCAAAAGTACAAGGTGAATTGAGATGATAAGTTAGTATCCACAACTGGCAGATGAACAATGCAATGGGGCTTGACAGACCTTCTAAAATCTAAACAGTAAACACTATAGGTTGTTAAAGTTCAACCTATTGCAATAACCAATTTGACCATAAAGCAAACATATTCATTACGCCAGCATTACCAAACAAAAAGTAACTATTTTAACTGTTTTTTGCCTGGGCACATAATCATTAAGTATTTCTCAAGGCTCTCGGGCAAAGTATCTAGAACAAAGTGGAGAATAATCTTGCCATTTTTTAGAAATCTTGGCAAAAATTGAGAGTTTATTACTTGCCTTAATTTTACGGGCTTCTTTTCTATTACACCATCTGTTTCTATCATGTTGGAGGCATGTTCCGTCTTGAAGAAAGAGGGGTCTGAATATCGTTTTAAGGATGTCCCAGCACCAGCAACATCAAACCTGAAGAACAATCCTGGTGTGTAATTGCCAACAACACATTCATAGTTAATCCTCATAAAAATTGAAAAATAAAACATCTTCATACTTATCCAACGTGAATAAACGTGGTGGGCCACAACATTCTTCATAAGAATCCAAAATGAAACGGGGCATATCTCCTTGAGTGATCATATTCTGATTAAGCTGAAGATTTGCATGCCACTCAACACCTACAAAAGAATGTACCAAGAACTTTTGAAGTAAGAACCATGCCAAAGGAAAAATAACAATCAGATCATGCAATCCATTTTCAACAAACCATCATCATGTGGGTAATTCGAATGGTCCGTCTGAGATATAATTGCCTTTTCAACTGCAGGAAATTCTGCCTCTAGCTGCTGCAACCGAAGCATTAAACCATGCCCTCTAGAAGCAGTGGCCATCACATCTTCATGTAGATCATGAAAAATTTCTGCTGCAAACCTTTTGCACCGAGAGGGAAACACAAAATTTCTTTAGTACAAAGGGAAACAGTGACATATTCACTTCTACAATACTGTTTAATACGAATATTAAGACATTGATAGAGATTAGAAAGCATAAGTAATCAACAACATACACATCTATATTGCAAACAATTCGAACAAAAGTTCATCCTACAAAACATAAAGAGGCAAACTTAACTACCAAGGAAACCTGCTAAAAGACAGTAAAAGTGTCCGCATGGCAATTCACATTCATTAATTCCAACTGAGAACACAATAGAATAGAAATATTCCAACAAATGACTAGTGTTACAAAATATTGAACTTTATTACTTGACCAAAATTCACTTGAAAACAATATAACATCTGGAAATTAAGCTGAAAACACAATACCATCTGGAAATTACGTTGAAAACACTATACCATGTGGGAACCATGGGCAGTGAAAAGACCAAAAGTCTGACACTATTAATCTACAATACATCCCTCAACACCCCAAAAATTGCAGCAAAATGTTGCCGATGAAGCGAATTCCCCAACCAACTGATACCCTCAAATTGAGCAAATTACCCCAACTACTCGTTCACTCGGAAACTTCAACTTTGAAGGTATTAAAACCATCAAGTTATATACACACAAGCATCCCCAAAACAGCAAAACCAAAGAGGCGTCAAGGATCATCCCATCACATCGCAATCGACCGACACAGAACACGTCAAAAATATTCCAAAATCACACACTGCGTACGCCGCAGCGAGCCAGCGAGACCACCCACTCAACTCAAACCCTAGCATCTTCACAACAACAACAACAACAAAAAGCGGAGCCACCAGTACTCACTCCGCGAGATCCCCGAGCTGGCGGAGCACGCCGACAAGGCCGGCCATGGCGACGCCCTCGAGGAGCGCCTCCGGGTCATCCTTCTCCCCCGGCGCGTACAGCCCCGGATCCGACAGCCCGTACTCGTTCCGTATCTGGTACCGAATCATCTCCGCTCACCGCCGGCCCGCCGTCGCACCCTCCCCGAGCCTTCACGATTCCGCCATTGGAGCCGGCGCCTCCTCCACCCCCACTAGCCTGGAGAGCACCAGATCAGGGGGGCGCTCACCTTCGCGGGTAGATTTGCAGGTGGCTTTAGCGCGTGGATGAATATTCATTCACTCACAGTGTAGAGGCAAAGCGAGTGAAGAAGACGAGGAAGAGCCAGAGAAACGAGATTTATACGGCTACGCGTTAGAGAACACGTTCTTATCCGAGTAAATTTTATTTTGGACTCTGTAAGCTAATTTTACTTTGCACCGTATTTAGCATTTTTTTACTTTGTATTATTATTATTTATCATGTTTTGTACTTTGTATCACCTCTTTTTACTTTTTTTATTTCACTTTGCAAAAGTGAAATATCCTGTCATCGAGAAGGAAACATAGGAGGAATACAGGGAGTTTGCCGACAGCGAGGCACGACCGGCGATGTAACGGCAACCCGAAAAATAGATAGGATGAACCGTTTTGCCATCACCGCCTTTGTTATGGCCACCGCCAGCAATGCTTTGACTATTCTTCTCTGCTTTTAATCCATTTCCTAGCTCCGTCTCATGCCTCGCCGCCGCCTCCCATACCGCCATTCACCCTTCACCGTTGGTGAGCACTAAAGAAAACAATCAAATTTTTACCGTGGTGTAAAGTGTAACATATAGTAATAAGAGGTAGTGTAAAGTTAAAATATTTACTAATGGTGGTGCAAAACAAAACACGATGAGATTAAAGTGAAATTTACCCTTGTTATTTCCTCGGCGTATCACGAGTCTCCCTGACCTGTGGGCCCGCCCTTCTTATTTCCTCATCGTGTCACGAGCCTCTCTCGACTGTGGCTTCGCCGCTCGCGTGTCGCGAGATTGTTTAAGAGAGTCACATTAACGCTATACCGTTGGAAGCACTTCCAACGGTATAGCAGTCTCATGAAGTTTCATTATGCTTAAAAGTTCTAGATTTGAACTATAAAGTTTTAGATTGATGTTTCAACTAAGTTTCATAATGTTTCAACGTGCTTCGGATTTCTAGAAGTTTCCAGAAGATTCCAAAAAAGTTTCAATCTTCTGTGTTTCATAAAGTTTCAATATTGGCATCGTGTCTCATCAAGTTTCAACTAGTCACATTCAGTTATTTTGAGACATATTTCATTAAGTTTCATTCAGTATCATTGTTTCTTCATATTTTATAGAGCAAGTTTCATCTAGTTTCATTAAATTATGTGAAGTTACATCCTTGTTTCATGAAGTTTTACTAGGTTTAAGAGAGTTTCAAACAGTTTCCACAAAGTTTCAAGTGAGTTTCATCCTGTTATTGGGGATTAAAACTTCATGAAACTATATGGAACTTGGGATGAAACTTCATGATACTTGAGATGAAACTTCATACGACTTGGGATAAAATTTCATGATACTTGAGATAAAACTTCATAAGACTTGGGATGAAATTTCATGATACTTGAGATAAAACTTCATAAGACTTGGGATAAAATTTCATGAAACTTAATGAAACATGATGAAACTTCATAAAACTTAATAAGACTTGGGATGAAATTTCATGAAATATGATGAAATTTGGGATAAAAACTTCATGAAACTTAATGAAATTATATAAAACTTGATGAGACATGATGAAACTTGGGATAAAATTTCATGAAACTTCATGAGATTCGTCTCATCATCTCATCCGATAAGCCAGCAACTAGTAAGTGTGTATGGTGAGGTCCAACATTTCTTAACCAAGTAAAGGCGATCGTAATTCGGATGAGATGGCTAGAAATGCTTTGGTTCACGCAAGAAAGGTGAACGAAAATTAGCTATTGTTTGATTTACTATTAAAAATTAATAGCATTTATAAAAATTTGATAATATCAATAAAATTCAATATTACATACAGACAAGAACGAAAAAAATAACTCACTAAAATTTTGCTTGAACACTGTCCAAACAATCCTTTTTTTTTATTTGCCTATCTTTGGCTTTACCTAGCTTTTGAGTATACCAAAATTTTGGTTTGGCTCACATTCGCCATCACCCCAAACAAACTCCATGCCATTATTACATGTGTACGGTCATCAGCAGATACAAAGCAGAGTGCTCACTAATCACTATACTTGTCGCTTAATTGTGTGACTTTGTTGCTGTCAACTTGAATTTGGATGCTGCTAATGGTGAGTTCCCGGCCACTTAAGAGTCTTGACACTTTGTATTCGAGACCTCTTAAGTCTTACATATCCACGGTGTGGTTATGTAATTGTGACCACTTTATTGTAGGTCAATTATCCTGCTTCAAAGCGTGCGCTCGTTGTTTTTTAATACGATAGTGCTTTGACTTAAAGCTTGGTTTACCTTTTGTTATGGTACCGTGTGCCTTGCACTTGCACTTGCACAACATAGAACGTATTCGATCATGGGCTAGCTGTCACACACTGCATATTCTTGTTTTTTTTTTTTTTACTATACCAGTCGCAACTAGTGTTCACGGATTAATCTACGTACATTTGCAGTCAATGCTTGTTAATTAGTCTCTCTATCTTACTTCCTATATTAAACATTCAACAGAAGGGCTAGTTTAGTTGTTCGACTGAAGCTATTTTTTACTAGTAAAAGAGAAGTACCAAACTGATGTGGACTGTACCTTTCCAATTAAGTTTTTGTTGGAATAATCAGCACATCCAATGGAAACGACACCTACAGCCCTGCAGGTGCTCGAACTTGCCTATTTACATGCCATAGACAAGAAAAATACAATTCTTTTCCTATAAAGCACAAGAAAATACATATAATAATATATGCATATAATGTTCCTGCAGAAGAGCAATGTACATCAGTATTTCCATGTGTCGAGTGCTACTCTGTATTCACCATCCATAAATGACAGACAGGTTCATCAACTGGGAATACATTGCAACTACAGAGGCTGAGGTGAGGATGCAGGTGCGAGCAGCACAGGAATGCTGTCCGCTGCGCCGCTACAAATAGTTCGCGACCGTTGTTGGGCATCACACGACGCCGAGAAGGACAGGCGCCCCGTCGTGACGTTGTGGTACCGGGTGCCGCCGAATAATTGCGTGCCAATCCACTGACCTGGCGGTTGGACATTAGCGCCTTGTCGTCATCGTCGACATGGTTGGAGGGAGAGTAGTTAGGGCCATGGCCCACGGGGCAGAGGGCCAGTCATGCGCTGCCTCCTTCCATCACTTGCTCTGCTTCTGCTCCGCTGCAGCGGCATGCCATTGCCAGCATCCGCGGGTAAAATTTTTTTTTTAAAAAAAAATGGCGGAGAGGAGCATAAACTGGTCCATGCCAGATGCCTTGAGATGTTGCGAGCCAAATTGGACACCAACAGCCCCTGATCACCGGCCGGCATGTGGGTCCCACCTGCAGTTGCATTGCACCCAGCGGCACATGTGCTGCGACCACGGAATGACACTGTGAAGCTAAACCAACACTGTACAGTGATCGACCGGTGAACCCCTCACCCCTGTACCCTGAACAAGCCCTGACATGGACTACATAGCGAACCATGGGCCAGGGATGGTAATCGGGCGCAACAAAACCGAGTGGAGCTCCCCGTATGCATACCTGTCAGGAAATCCCTGCTCGCTACTGCGCCAGCCACCCGAGACGGGCAGACATCCTCACCTATACCCGTCGTCTGCAGGCATACCGGTATGTCCATCGACACTTGTTTAAAAACCCATCGCGGATGCCCGTCGTCCCCGGGCATGCCGGTATGCCCGTCAATACTTGTTTCAAAGGAGACAACTCCAAGAATACATAGATAAAATAGACAAATAATTTAAACATATCCACATCCACTTAAAACTAGAACTAAACAACCACTTAAAATTGGAATTAAGACATAGTTCAACATTGAAATCGGAATTAAACAAGAGTACAAACATAACCACAAAGGACGTAGTTCAACACTAAAAGTTGAAAATAAATAGTACCTAGTTCAACAAGACATAGTTCAAATCCAACAATTCAAACAAATACGACAAAAATAACAAAAGTATTCATGCATTTGCTAATTTGAGTCCGCGGTCAAAATTAAACAACACTCCTTGAATAAGTTACATCATCATCTCCTTGTGTATCTTCGGTTGGAGGTACGGCTTTAGATCCGACATCTTGTTGTTGTGGATGAGGGATGGAGGTTTGTGAGGTTTGTTCCGGTTGACTACTACTTGCCGGAGTCTCCATCACAGATCTGTTGAGAAGCAAGAATTCAGAGGACTCATCACAAATCACACGCCACGTATCGGAATTTGAGATAGATGATCAACGAACCAGTGTTGTTGGCAGTGACCTGATCTGCTACACTACGGTGGCCTGTGATCTCCTGCGATGCGCCGGTGTAGCCGACCGGCAAGATGAGAGGATGGAGCAGGCGGGCATGGTGCTGTGGGCACATGGAGGTTGGGGGATGGAAGGAGGCAAAAGGGTGGAGGGACTAGGGAGGAGGCGGATGTGTTGTTGTATTGCGGCCGGCAAGAGAGGAGCATGGAACAGGAGTCTTCGATGGTGATCGACGGCGTTGCGTGCGTGAGAACTGAGGAGAGGACCAGGAGGTGGAGAGGGAGGAGAGTGGAGAAAGGAAGAGGGAATGAGGATCTGGATTGGGGGTTGGGGAAGTGGCCAATGGGGGTGGTGGCGGTGTGGTGTGTGTAAGTGGGTGTGGCTGGAAGGTATCTAGGGTTCTCATATATGGCCCACCTATCAGTCCCCATTGACGGGTAATCGGGCAGAACAGGCACGAGTGGAGCTCCCGCACGCCCGCGCCTGTTTTCCCGTCGGGCAAACTATTTCTCCCATAAACATATCCACATGACTTAAGGGAAGAATATACACACCTCTATTAGGGTTTTTGTTCACGGGTCGTCGGTAAGGTGAGATTGTCATCCCTAACCCTCGCGTTGCGTGGCTTAGTATGTAGTTTGTATAACCTAGCAAGCATTGCTAAGGTTGCCCAATGGTTGCTTTAATTACTAGAAGCATACACACCTATCCTAGTTGTGAACTAAAAAAATCCATGGAAGAGATAATGAGATTCCCGCGTTTCAAGTGTGTACACCAAGTTAGATCGTCCGCAACGAACAGAACTCGGTTAACTTAGGCTGGGACGCAAATCGCGCGGTGGCCTAGCTCTTGTTAGGTATATGCACACTTTTGTGATTATTATAATTCCTAAAATAATAATTGAATCAACATTTTTTAAATTAAAGACCTCATGGTCGTAACCCTTGAGGTTTAAAACCCCTGTGGTCATGAGAATCCCAGAGGTTGCTTTACAAGTGCCCTGGTCGGAGAAGTCTTGTACTTATTGCCCGACTAGTTAGTCACTCGTAGAATCTTTGAACCGGTACTTGGACCCGATTCCAGGTATATCCCTTCCGTGTAATGAATGGAATATGTATCTTATTTGCTGCAAATCACACGACGCTTTTCAAATTCTAAGTCACTGACAATAATCACTATATAGTTTTTCCCATGTTCTTCCTCAACTGACATCAACTGCCTCCCTGACCAGACGCGTCATTTCCAGAAGGTGTCTTCTCCAGGAGTAACTGTCATCTCTTCAACAACTATTTAAGGCAGAATTAGGAGGGGGAAAGACAAAGGATCCAAGATCCAGAAGCCAATTGATCGAAGCACAAGCATTTGATATTCGATCTAAAGACAACTGAAGCATAGCCAGTAAGATACTCGGTGTAATTAGGGTTAGTTTGCTGCCTTACGAAGGCACCCATGTAAAGATCCAGTTCATTGTAATAAATAGCAACCACATTCTCCTCCAGGAACTCTTTGCCATTTTCCTTATTTCATTTCGTAAGATCGGCGACTTGATCGTCGACAGCTGACGCTGTCCGTGGGGATCTTGGCGCTGAGTTCTTGAAGCTTTCTTCGTTCAATAATCCTCATTCAATTTCCCTCCGCTTCATTGTCGCTTATGTGATCATGGCAGGGACATGAGATGAGGAAAACTAGTTCGACTTGGCGGACTATTATGACCTCGACATGGACGCATGCATCCGCGCCATGGAACATGATGCAATGTCATCGTCATCCTATTCCGTTGCAGGCTCTCCTCTCGCTAAGACCAGTGAGATCGACCGAATGGAGGAATATTCACCGCCACCATCAGTGACGCTGCCAAAGGATTCGATCGTTCCAACCAATTCGGAATGGTCGAATGCCTCTGCAAGCCCGGACTTTTCGACCGGCAAAAACGACGACAAAAGCCCAATGCTGCAATCAAATGGTCAATGTACTTTAGATACAATCATGGGCGACCGATATTCGCCAACATATCCTACGTATTTGCCATATTTGCATATTTGGGTCCCGACAGATGTGGTATCAGAGCCATATCGACTGTAGGTCATGACCTTAGTTAGAATGACCATGGATAAGGAAAACTTCAAAAGTTATTTTACAAATGAAAAATCTTAATGATGTGCTATTCTCATCTTGTCTAGCTTCTATACTCTCTTATTCTATTCCCCTCTCATCTGTATTCTTCTTCATCATTTTGAGTATTAAATTAGACTCTCTCTCTCTCTCTCTCTCCTTATAACTTTTATAGTTGTTGTTATCTGTGCCAAATGCGTTGGTGGATGCTCAGAAGTCTTTCGGGCAACTCTTTGAAAACCATGCATCCAACGACAACGTATCGACATCTCCCCTGGTGTTCAAGACAAGTTTGTTGCAAGAATTGAAGACCAAGAACAAGTTGTATGTCGCCCCTATCTTTCTCCAACATTCGCCTGCAAGGATCGTAAGCAGTCAACATTTGATGAAGGCCGTGACCAGTTTGAGTTTTCTTCGGACCAGCCATATAGGATAAATCAGCGTTGGTTTCTCTTGTGTGTTGAGCCAAGTCACTTAGTTAAGTTAGAGTTTTAATCGACGAGACAATTAGATTTTTGTTTCTTTCCCCTGTGTGTAGTTTGGTTGTGAGTTTTATGCTTCTTAATAGCTTTCTAGCTATTTGTGTGTTACTTGGTGTTCCTTGGGTTAAACCTGCTCCCCTTGGTAGATTGTATTCTCTTATCGTATACTTTTCCTTCTCATCTATTAGCCTTGGTGAACCAGCAAATCGAGAGCCCCAGTGGAGCCAACCTTATCAGTAATCTTGAGACAGTCCGTGCCAACTCAGATATCGTCAATCCCAGTGGACAGTTGTTAGTATCAAGAGTAGCAGATCCACACATGAGAAAATTTTGGCCGCTCAGACTCGATTCTTGAAAATGATGATGCTGAACATGAACAACATGATAACACAGTAGAATCAGATCGTCGCTACCCTAGTCAACTTGTTGAATTAGAATAATCAAGCAAACCGTCGTACCATCACTAGTGTCAGTACCAGAGCAGATGTTAACCAGTCGCTATCTCCAGTGCCAGTAGTGACACATCAGAGTTTGAATCAGTTTCCAGCCACCTAGAATCAACTCATGCTAGCGACGATGCAACCATCGAACAATAATAATGTTTGCAATGATGCGCAACTCGTTGCCATCCCAACGGCACGCCCCCAGTTCAAGTTTGCAAAGTTCATAATGACCAAACCGCCTATCTTTAAAGGATGAACCGCACTCAAGGATGCAGAGTCCTGGATTCACACCATAGAAGAGAAGCTAATTCTTGTGCAATGCAATGAGAACAAGAAAGTTTTCTATACTGCTCATCAATTGGAAGGAGCAGACCATCACCTGGGCAGAGTTCGCCACAGCTTTTCGTCAACAATATGCAACTCAAGCAAGAGTGATCAAGAGAAACCTACTATTTCGATATCCTACATCCAATCTAGCCATTGTCATTTGAAGTGCTACCAACCAAATAAGTCAGAAGATTGTGCATGTACCCGTTGTGGAGAAATATGCTATAGTGTCGATTAGCACAATATCAATTGTTCTAGTTGCGAAGGAAACCATTCTGTTGGAGAATGTCAAATGAGCAAGATCACATGTTTCCTCTGTCAAGGCAATGATCATTGTCCGAGCCAGTGCCCCATGCACTCAGAGTTGACTTCTACAACAAAACGTCAGCCATAAAATTTCTGAGTCGCTGTCAGAGCATTAGCAAAAAGGGCAACTCGTTGTTAGTATAAGAATTGTCAGTTGAGGAATGACAAAAGCGAGATCGTTGACTTTGACAACCAACCTCAACGGGTTTCGAGTGTGGTAAGCAAGACCACTATGCCAAGAGATGTCTTGCAAAGTGTCAAGCTTCCACCTTCATGAATGATACTCGTTCTGCCATAATCTCGTCAGAAAAGTCGCAAGACTCAACACGTTTATGCTATAACTGTCGTGGAAAAGGTCACCACATCCACTAGTCTCCTTAGAAGAACCAGTCACTCACTCCAGATGCAAGAATACCAAAAGCCATTTCAGCCAAGATTGTAACACCCAGAGTAGGTGGTAAATTAGTAGGATCTGTGTACAGAAAGAAGCAGTCAAAGAAGAGACGTTTGAACGATGATATTACCAAGCAAGCCTAGATTGGTGATGCCAGATCATGTCGTGTCATGTCTCCGTTCATAGCAATAAAGTTAGAAAATTGTTGTAATCTTTCTTTATACCAAAACAAAGAAAAATGTGGACATCTTTGCATGCAAGTTATGAAGAGAAAAAATATTGTTAGACATTAAATCATTGGATACCTCTCTAAGTATATACCTTTGCAAACCGAGTAATCAGGTGTTGAGTCATGTTGATTGAAGGTCGTAGAGCCGTAAACATGGAATGTGATGTTGAATTCCAATTCAACACTTTGCATAGCTGTGAGGCAACAGTAAATGGTTGAAGACCGTAACCATGGGATAATTTCCGTATCCGTAAGAGAGTATACAATTGACATTGCAAGTGATCCCTGCAGCACGCAACTGTATTCGAAGTCAAGTATGACATTGACTTGATACCCAGAATCAACCAATTTCAAAAGGATTACGCCAAAGACGAATTATGGCAAAAGTTGTTAAATAAGTTTTCAGAAATGATAGAGCAGAGCAGATGATTTTCTCAGATAGTGTTAAATCAAGATCATCAGTTTGGCAAGCACCAATGTTGACTGTAAAAGTAAATTATTAGCACAAGGATGTGCGAGAATTTTAATTTATCCAGGAGCTAATCCTCAAGACCACTGAATCAGTCCGTTTGAGTTTTTGAGAAAGAACTGCAATTTCTCTAAGATCATATGTGAAATGGATAGTGTTAGTTGAATGCCAGCAAAGCAATCGTTTCAAGACAAAGGTCGCTTGAAGATCGGTGAGACGAGTGGTTTCAAAATAGCCAAGACCCTCATCGTTGTAAAAGGACAAGTTCACCCAGATCGCCAAAAGTGAACCGAGTTTGTGAGTTCTACGAAGAGATTGATCACAACTCCAAAGGTTTGTATTGCCAAATACCAGAAGAACCTTGATAACGCTTATCACGTGACATCCAAGAAGTCGTGTGTTAAGAAGTTTCACCTACACTTCCTAACAATTAAAGTTTCAAACAGTGAATTATCTTAGCCATAATTCAAAGTGGCGACCATGGAGTAACGAGATGATTTTATTGGATTGAGAACCATGAGGTTAAAATCGCTCCTCCTGCTCGATTAGTGTAGTGGTAGATGTTTCAATCGTAAGAGCTACCACAAGAATCTGTTAATCAGTCGGCTAAAGTTACCTGCGTAATTCAGAAGTTGAATCTTGAGTCAGTGCAAGAGTATATCTGTTGAACCCTAGAGTTCTAACCAATGCTAGAAAATCAGTGTTGACAAGACAGTGAGATGATAGTTTCGTCAAGGAAATCAGTTCCCCTTGAAATAAGGTAAAGCTTAGGAATCCACCGAAGACGAACAAAAATGATCCGTGAATCAACAAGCATATCTGCATATCCAATCAGAAGAAACTCAAGTTGTTGATGTTCAAACCAACATTTGAGTGCAATCATTCTATTTTCCCTGAAGGTACCAAGGTGTACAAGGATCTCGAAGTTGAATTGTGATGATCCAATTTAAAGCAAAAAGTCACAAAATATGTTACCATGTGTTGGGTATATCAGAAGGTCAGCTAGTATGTCAGAGACCAGTCAGAGTACTCCTATCTCCAAGAATTCAACCATGGGTTTTCCCATAACCCAATCGTGGTGTAATTTCTTGAAGAGTGATTGTTGAACATTTGGCATAAATATGTGACTTCATGCATAAGCCCACAACAGACATCAACTAAAACTCAAATAAAAAACAAGCTTAAAGGTAAAGTAACAAAAAGGAAAAAATAAATATTGGGGAGGGAAGAAACCGAAATCTCTGCCTCAACCACAACACAGGGGCCGAGCAGCAACCGAGCAGTAGAGGCACGGGCCAAGCTGCTGCCAAAACCAAAGCCAACCAAGCTAACCACACACACCACCACACCATCACCATAACCAGCACTATGTCAAGAACCATCGAAGCCATTCCCATGCCGAAGCCACCATAACAAGGAACCAAGGCACCCTCAGTGCTCAAGAACCGCACCCACCATCACCCCCAAGCCGAAGCATAAGAACTAAACCCAACTTCGCCCCAAAATATCCCCCAAAACCCACACAACAGATATGAGCCAATCAACATAAGAGGAAAAAGAATACATCAGTTAGGGACAGGCGAGTAAACCAAATACGGGTGTTTAGCAGAGCAATAATCCCTACCGCCACCCCCACAACCAACGGCCACTGTCGAGTGGTAACCAAGCAACCGCACAGACCGAGTCGCTAGGGGCGCGGGCCAGGCCGAGGTGCGGCCGAGCCAGGAAGGAGCCACGGGTGTAGGCCGGAACGAGTCCCAGGGGAGAAGAGCGCGGGTGAGGCGGTGGCACCACAGGGAGGCGGCGCCCGAGGAGAGAGAGAGGCCGGAGGGAGGCGACTCTATTTCAACTGAAGCAAAGAAGCAAGGAAGAAGAAATAGAGAGAGAAGAAGAGATGGGGATGAGATAGAATGGGGAAAGAAGAAAGAAGCCCGGAGATGCATTCGGCTGGATGGGAAAGAGATAAGGAAGAGAGAGAATAAGGGGATGAAGGGATTTGGTGAGAAAATGGATTAGTGTAGAGGTTAGGTAAGAGAGATTAGAAAAAGGGTAGAAATGAAAATTTGAGGGAAAGGATAGATAAATAAAATCTATTGAGGATTAGTATGTGTCATTACTGTGAATGTGTTAAACCAATTAAAATTGTGAACCACGTTAGGATAAATAGCAGTAAATAGACCAATCGAAAATAAAAATAGGAAAAAGCATAAAATTAATCTAAGTGTGTAGAACTAAATTAGTCACCAGTAGAACTCACTAAATTGAATAAATAATTTGATGCATTATAAATAAATTAATCGTGATAGAATAAATAAAATAAACAACCCCGATTTATTTAGAAAAGTAAATAAATGCGTACACACCTAGGTATATCCAACTAGGCATATTTTCATGCGTAAAATTAAATAAACATAGTTGCATGCGAATACGGGTAGTATTTTATTTTAGTTCATTAAAACGCGAGTATAAGCAACCTCGACCCTAGAGCCAGTAGACTGTAGAACAACCGCGGTTGGAGAGTGCTAACTTAACAGGGGATCCGAAAAATGTTATTAAATTAAAATACGCTTACAATGAAAATCAACTGACTAAATGTACCCATAACAACACCATAAAGCAACTAAGTATTTATTTATTATTCATGCTGCCCTATAATAACAGAGGACGATCCAACGCAGACCCAAGTTGTTGATCCGGAATTTTTCGACGCAGATCTTTTCTATGACTACGAAGGCAAGTTTCTCTCTTGAACATCAACCTAGATATATTAAATGTAAACGGTATATTACTGTATCATGTATGTACATGCATCAAAACTATATCTCAAAAACAAATCGAATAAAAGAGGTAAAGATAAAAGAGATGAGAAAAGAGAGTTATTAGGATGGTAAAGGGGGGCACTTGGCAGGAAAAGAGGACAGGGAAGAGACGAGACCCATTATATATGGATAGTATATAAGGACCAACAAAACTCTTACTTGGATCAGAGGCTGTATTTAGGTGCTAACCATTTTCCCATTTCGACATGCAGAAAATGCTACCTTGTTACGCAATTATGTTCTCCACAACGGCTAGGATAGTAGCACATGGTGGAGTGTTGGGTGTTGAGTCATAGCCACCCCAACCAACATTACAGGAACTCGGTGGATGAAAGGGGCCACATCCCAGGACACCGGCGGCAAGTAATGGGTGGAGACTTAATCACGTAACCAAGAAAATGTTATGTATTCTGAACTCGGTACCGCATCAAAGGAAATGCGGGAGACCTAGCTCAAAGACATATCAGAATAGTTATGGGTAAGGTGGTACAAGCATGCGTAGTGCTAAACAAAATCATGAATTCTTGTATGTCTCATGGATTGGAGTCTGCGGAAACCGCTAGGGGTCTATACTCTCTCCGAGTGACAAGTAGTCTTTTCATAATTAAAACTTATCACGTAAATTTTGGTAACTTATTTTATAGAAAAAGAGATGATTTAGAAAATATAATAACAAACAGAGATGAGTCATCCAGTGCGTATTTGCTAATACATGCTTGCTGAGTACACTAGTACTCAATCTTGTTATTATGTCCTTTGTAGATCCTAGTTCGACCGGAACTATCCCGAGTGGGATGAAGGATACACATGTACATAGGAGACCGCAGGAGGCAAGGGCGCTCACTACGAGGAGCCGGGCGAGGTGGATGCCTTATTCGGCGAATGGGACGAATAGACGACCGATGGAGCGAGGCAGGCAAGCGAGGGGAATTCTCTCCCCGTTGTAATTAAATAAATGTATTAAAGACTTTGGCCTTGCGTGGCTAACTGTGTAATAAAGTGTAGTTTCTATCTTATTGTTCTTCTACGTTAACTCTGGTAAGACTTACTATTCGTTCGAGCGGTGTCCTACTGGGCAGACAAATAGTAATCCATATGCTTAAGTGTGATTATCCTCCGGGGTAATGACACGGGGCGCCGCAGCTTTCAAGGCAAGGTTAAGGATTCGACGGTTTACAGAGGACATTGCAATGAACCCTCCACGAATGGTCGTTGATCTATTTGTAGGATCAGATACGATAATCAGAGGGTGGTGAATGATTGTAGTGTCTTCTTTTACGACTTACCGAAGAGGTTCTGCATTGGATTCAATCGACAACCAAATACAACGTACTCGAAGACGATAAAGATGGCCTGATCAACGGGAGTTTCGACCACCTAATCGAAAGAGGTTGTCTATCAGATTTCTTCCGTCCTAAGACTTCAGAACGTCACACACTGCTTGGAACGAGAACAAGTTGAAGACCGCTCGGAACAAAAACAAGTCAAAGACTGATCAACACAAGCGCTAGTCGAAGACAGAAGAACATACAGAAGACGATGAATGAGAAGCACATGCCGGTAGAGATGGCTAATCTTTCTTAGAATAGATCTAATCTATTATTACTCAATCATGTTCTGTGGCACAAAGTGCTCTCACAGCACCCCTCAAACCCTAGCATGTAAACACCAAA
Organism: Hsuehochloa calcarea; assembly: GCA_036346395.1. Lineage (NCBI taxonomy): Eukaryota > Viridiplantae > Streptophyta > Magnoliopsida > Poales > Poaceae > Hsuehochloa > Hsuehochloa calcarea. The sequence continues at coordinate 4,753,697 of CM070597.1, forward strand.
AACTCTATATCGAAAAGCCGTCGAAAAAAGCCTCAAAAGCCACGTGTTACTCTTAACCACTTCGGCCTTTATACGCTAGGGCTCTAAACAGTGTCCTTATCAATACGGACACATAATCCTATCTCTTTCGAAAATCAGGGGACCCGAAACCCCTCAAATTCTAGGTTTTCCAATATCTCTAAACCTTCCAGCTATGAACGCCTTCCATCACTCTTCACGCGTCAAATCCTCCAGGACTGCACCTCCTGCAGCTTCGACCACGCATTATACATTCACCTTTGATCTGCATATGCCCCAGCATAAGCACGACCACCACGTGACATACATGACCACCTGAACCTTGGATTTCCCCATCTTAGTTTTGGTCTTCCTTGTCATCGACCATGACCGTCTCCATGCTCAACCTGCACATACAAAGATCAAAGAACGTTTTCTTGACACAAGTTCTCCAACTTGACCAATATAAGCTCACACACGTATAACACACTCACATGTATCAACAAACACGAGCCGGATCAACCATGACCTTAATTTCTAACTTTCAGAACACGACTCGAAACCACTCTGTAAAATCGATCGTACCGCTGTGCATAAGCCGGTCATACCGCTGGCTGATCAACCATGAGTACACAAGATACTCGAAGATTACGAGAATTGAAGTACTCGAAGCCAACGACTACTTACCATAAGCGTACGACCACCTATCAGAGGTCTACAACCACTGATCGCAAAGCGTACGACTACCGAACACGAAATCCATGACTACCGATCACAAAGTCTACGACTACCGATCACGAAGTCCACGACTACAGGTCAAAAAGTCTACGACTAACCATCAGGCACTGTAGTTTTCAACCATCAACCCGTCATGATAGCTTTCAACCATCAACTAATCAATGTAGCTTTCGACCAGCGACTAGTCACTGTAGCTTTAGACCATCGACCAGTCGCTATGGCTCTCGACTATCAATTAGTTGCTATAGCTTCGAACATCGACCATGCATTGTAGCTTCGACTATCGACCAGTCACTGTATCTTCGAGCAATGACTCCGACTGTCCTTCGTACTCGGTACACACTCCGATTTACAACTGAGCACATTTCTTGGTACTAAAAGCTATAGTACTCGAAGTTATATCACTCGGTACTCGGAGTTACAACACTCGTAGATACAGTACTCTGAACTATATCACTCGGCACTCAGAGCTATAGTACTCTGAAACCAGTCGAAAGAGATCATCGAGTATCACCGTTTAGACCACCCGATACAAGGCAAGATCCGACCATTCAAGGTGAAAATTCCAACAATCGAAACTTTCACAACCGCAAATGTCAATGCAACCCAAACGTTAATAATTCATCAACACAAAATCTACGACCAGTCCACATGGTCTAACACTATTCGACATGGCTGATAGGAATGTAGTCGCTAGTGAGGCAATCAAATGGAACAAGGCCATTGATCGGAAAGAGAAAATCCCTCATCCCGGCGTGGATAAACAAGAAAAGAAACATAAGAAGACTTTTAAAGGTAAGAAGAAATGCGAGCCCAACAATAAAGAGGTCATTGCAATTCCTGGGAAATTCACCAAGGGCAAGAAGGATCATTACGATCATAACAAAGAAAAAGCTTCGACCGATGAATACAAAAAGAACAAGAAGTGATGTCCACTTCATTAGGCGACAGGGCATGATTTGCGCACCTACCGAGCCTGACAGAAGAAGCTAGAAGACTATTATTCAGGTAAGTGTTCTTTACCCTCCATACAAGAGCTTGGAGAGCCAAGCTCCAAAAAGAACAAGGATGGTTACAAATAGATCGAGTATCATGAGCCACAACACATTGTCGATATGATTTTTGACAGATCCTCCCCATACGAGCCCAAACGTCATCGAAAGGACGTGGAATGGGTAGTGAACCTCGCCAAATCTCCGATCACTATCAAGCCATCCAGATGGTCAAAGATAGTCATTTCCTTCAGCAAACAAGACTATCCCATCACTTCAACTCGACCAGGTAGGTTCCCTATTGTTGTAGAACCTGCTATAAATAATTGTAATGTCAATCGAGTTTTGGTAGATGGCGTTAGTTATTTAAATATTTTGTTTACGGAAGCATTAGAAGAAATACAAATTCCTAAAGTCAAAAGTAAAACCTGTGAAATATGTCTTTCATGGTATAGTTCCAGGGTCTACTGCTAAACCGATAGAACAACTTTCCCTATCGGTTATGTTCGGAAGACCAGATAACTTTCGAACAGAGAAGATTTCATTTGATGTAGTTGATTTTGAAACTGCATACAATGGAATGCTTAGTCGTTCAGCATTGGCAAAGTTCTTGATAGACACGTATTACAGTTATCATAGATTAAAGATGGGAGGACCAAAAGTGATCATTACGATTCGAGGGGCTAGAAAGATGGCATATGCATGCGATCGTAAATCCCTAGAACTGGTCGATGAACTTCCAACCAGGAATACTAATACACCTTTTATGCAGGTCAAACACTTAAGACCAAAGATGGCCCCAAAACCCTCTGACCAGACCAAGGAAATTCCACTCGACAAGGACGCTTATTTGGAAAGTGTAAAAGCATCGTTTAGGCTCGAAAATGCTAGTGCAACCACCTAAAAGATACTGGTCGGGGTAGGACTCGATTCTAAATAGGAAGAGTTGCTTGTCCCCTTCCACCGAGCCAATTCAGATGTATTCGTCTGGCAGACATCCGACATGCCCAGATTCCCCAGGGAGGTGATCGAGTACAGGCAAGCTCTCTAGTCTGATAAAAAATCAACTAGGCAAAAACTAAGGCACTTTGCACGAGATCAGAAGGAGGCAATATAGTCGGAGTTTGACAAGCTTCCCAAGACTGAGTTTATTCATGAGGTCAACCACCTGAGTGGCTCGCCAATCCTGTAATGGTTAGAAAATGTAACGAAAAATGATAAATGTGTATAGATTTCATAGATCTCAATAAAGCTTTTTCAAATGATGACTTTCCCATTCCACTATCGATCAGCTTGTAGACTCCTATTATGGGTGTAAGTTATTAAGTTTTTTATATGCATATTCAGGGTACCACCAGATTAATATGAGTAAAGTTGATGAAGATAAAACTTCCTTCATTATAGCATACGCCACTTATTGTTATGTCAAAATGCCATTTGGTTTCAAAAATACTGGTGCTACTTTTCAAAGGCTAATGCAAAAGACCTTTGGTCTGCAAATAGGTCGAAATTTAGAGGCCTATGTTTATGACATGGTCGTAAAGAGCATCAATGTTAGAGATTTGCAAGAAACTTTCAATTACTTAATAAGACATAACCTTAAGTTAAATCCTGATAAGTGTGTGTTTGAAATTTCTTCTGGAAAGCTTATTGGATTCCTAGCTTTGGCTAGAGGAATTGAAGTTAACCCAGCAAAAATAGCAGCCATCAAATAGATGAGCCCTCCACCACAAAAAAAGAAGTACAAAAACTAACCAGTTGTTTGGCAGTGTTAAGTTGTTTCATAGCACAGTTAGGAGAAAAATGATTACCTTTCTTTAAGCTTCTTCAGAAATACAGAGGTTTTGAATGGATTAAAGATGCAAACGATGTCTTTGAAGAACTCAAAAAGTACCTTATGAATGCCCCGATCTTAGTATCTCCAAGATCGGGATAAACGTTGCTGATATACTTGGCTGCAACGCCACAAGCTGTCAGTGTTGTGATGTTCGTTGAACGTGACAATATCCAACGACCGGTATATTACGTAAGCGAAGTCTTACATGGACCAAAAGAGCACTATCCACATATACAAAAATTGCTATATGGTCTTCTTATGGCTTCAAAGAAACTAAGATATTACTTTCAGGCCTATAAGGTGGTCGTACCAACTGGATATCCTCTTGGTAAAGTTCTCAAAAACAGAGAATCATCAGGATGAATAGCGAAATGGGCGATCAAGCTTGGGGGCTTCGACCTCTATTTCATTTAACGAACAACAATTAATTCCCAGGCTTTAGCAAAATTCATTACCAGATGGACGAACCCTGAGCCCACCCAAGGGCCCCGGTTTGAACACCACGAAGAGTGGACCACTTACTTTGATGGTTCCTTAATGCTCAAAGGCTCGGGGGCTGGAGTTGTCCTGATATCTCCTACTGGAGAACACATTAAATTCACCATTCAGTTAAACTTTCCTGCTACAAATAATGTGGCAGAATACAAAGATTTGTTGGCAGAGCTCCGAGCAGCCAAAGCTCTCAGGATTCGTAAATTACTAGCGAAAGACGATTCTCAACTGGTAGCGAATAACCTTGGGAAAGAGTATGAATGCTCAAGTATCAAGATGTCATCTTATTTAGCAGAAGTATGGAAACTTAAAAAACACTTTTTTCTATTTCCAGATCCAACATATTCCAATAAAGGATAACTTTCTGGCAAACCAGTTGGCACAGATGGCTTCCTCAAGACCATCTGTCTTGCCCAGAGTTTTTCTCGAGCAACTCGATACATCCTTGGTGGTCGAACATTCCGAAGACTCACATGATTTAGTATACCCAGTCGTGTAATCACAAATAGCGCTTCCCAGTTCTCGAGCGGGAATTTTTCAAAATTTCTGTGAAGATCTGGGTATCAAGATATATTCCGCTTCCGTAGCTCACCTACAGAGGAACGGAGCAGTTGAGCGGGCTAATGGTATAATAATACAAGGAGTAAAACATCGAGTATTCGACCAGTTAATCAAATGGTTAGGAACTTGGGTTTAAGAAGTTCCCTCTGTATTATCGGCTGTTCGGACCACGATCAGTCGTGTGACCGGTGAAACACTATTTTTTTGGTTTACGGTGTAGAAGCCATGCTTCGTTCAGAACTAAAAATTGGCTCTGTTCGAACCGATTGTTATAGTAACGACAATCAAGATGAATGATGAATCGACGATATGAATTTCCTTGAAGAAAGACAAAACAAAGCCTTGATACGATCGGCATTTTACCAACAAGCCATGAGAAGGTACCACAGTCGTAAGGTGCAACCTTGCAGTCTATCTCTAGGTGACCTGATTCTCAGAAAAATTCAGAGCCAGATAAATCACAACAAGCTTTCTCCTAAATGGGAAGGTCCATACACTGTGGTCGAAATAACTCGACCTGGTTCGGTACGACTTGCCATGTCAAACGGGTGTGTTATGTCTAATTCTTGGGACATTGATCAATTGCGTAAGTTCTATGTATAAATGTTATTTTCATTTATAATTTCAATAAATCTGCATTATTTTTTACTTTCCAATGAGTGTTGTTGTTTATATTTCAATTATCTACTACCTGGTCACAACATACCATTTGTTGTCTAAGATCATCGCAGAAGATCCATTACTCTCGGACATCCATGTAAAGGATATCTTTTACTTTTTGGCTTTGACATGTTCGTTAAACGCCATAAGGGTTCTCATCGTGACCATCACAGAGATGGTTCTCACGAATAACCTTATGCTCTGTTCTCACATAAAACAAGTAAAAGGGATATGACACAGACAACTCGATATTGTTATTTACATGCTTAAGGACTTAAAAAGATTTGTTTATTTACTTCAACATTCTGCTCTTCTCTTGTTTTACACCTAGTCGAGACACAGAAAACCCCCTAGTCGAAATCTCTCCTATCTGAATGTGGTGATGCCCATTGGAAGAAGTTTCCTAGCGACGGTCTTTTTCCTATGATCTTTGTTGCCAATCAAAACTTGAGTACGAGTATGCTTCGCGAAGTATCAATCACGTCTTTAGTTTTTAGCACTTTTTACAATCAGCTTGGATAATGCATATAAATAAGAACACTTATCGTTTTCTGTATACATTTTGGATAATTTCTAATCATTCAAATCGCCAATATGCATTTTATGACATCTTCCGTCCATACAATGTACTATATGGTATTTTGATTATGAAAATAGATCTACAACTAGTCGAAATCATATACTGGTTCCAACCAAATTGGTTTCCTAGTGCTTACTAGATCATTTTTACAATATAATCAACACATACTTTGTACATTAGTCGCAACATGTGCTTCTTCTCTTGGTTTACTGCTTATGTATTAATTTTTTCTACTACAAAAGCAGTCGGGAGCCAGGAAATATATGAGTACACAAGTTGAGAGATAAACATAAGCTTTATTGATGACAAAAGGTAAGTTTTTACATTACAATATCATATTATATCCATTTACTCTTCGGGGCACTTGACTGGTCGCTATGAGACGGAGATCCGACTTTCATCTTTTCTGCAACCTTGTTTCCAAAGGGCTTCATTCCTTCGAAGATCTTTGTTGCATCCTCCTCCGAGCAGTTGAAGTCTGCTTCAAGAGCTTGGAGATTAATAGAGGGGTCAGAGGCTTTAAGCTTTGCCAACGCAAAGTTAACTCCATTCGCGACAACATCTCTCATAGTCTTCGCGTGGTTCTTCCGAGAGGTTGCAAGCAAACATTGGAGAATCTCAAGCTGTCGACCAAGACAGTTCTCCTTCTCAATCGGTTCCCTTGAAGCCAACAAGAATACTTCCGACCCCATCTCGGAAAGCATCTTATTTAAGGCAAGGATCTTCTCTTGAAGATTCCTCTCGAGTTCCATCTCCTTGTTTTGTTCAAACTCAAGGGTTTTTTATGTCTGTTATAACTTTTGAGCTTGCTCTGCACGAGTAGATCAAAGTTAAAGAAATAAACTTAAAATACATAGTAAACTGGTCAGGTTTACGACCAGTTACCTTAAGTCTTCTTCTCGAAACCTTCAATAGATTCCTTATGCTTGAGGGAGGTCTCATTGAACCTGGTTGACCAGTCTTCGATCGATCGGTCTTTGACTTTACACCTCTTTTCAAGCATAGCTATGATAGCTTCTTTAGCCATAACCTCTTTTTTATGTACCTTCAATTTTGTCAAATATGATAGAGGAGAGTTAAAGAACAACGGGGAACAAAATAACAAAAAATGGAAGAAGTCAAGAATAAGTACTTACTTTTCAATTCAGCATTTTCCTTTGCCAAGAGAGTTATTCGTTGGGTCAATTCTCCGACCACAGCGGCATTCTCCACCATATGCTATGAAAAATATAGTGGTAGTAGGTATTTACCTTGACCGCCTTGTCCGCATAATAGGAGTAAATGGTTTTAGGACCTGTATTTGAATGATAGTTTGATATTTTCCTCTAAGTCGCCTCAAGTTTTTATCATCGAAGATTCGAGGTCGAACGTGGATGTTACTAGGATGAGGAGACCTTCTGACTAGGGAAGAACTCCTCTCCTCTTGATCAGTCATAGCAGTGGGCTGAATCTGTTGGGTATCTTCTCCAGCCTCTGTATCCTTAGACAGGGTCGGAACCATCGGGAAGTCCTGGGCGGTAGGAGCAGACATTGGCACCTCCACCAACTCGAGGGCTGGCTCGATTATCCTCACTTCAGGAGTTTATTCCCGAAGGGTGCGCTGATAAAAAATGACCGGAACACCATAGGATCTACAAAAACATAAGAAAGGTAGATAAATATTTCAGAATACAAGAGAATCTAAAGGTATGCATCTATGTAAATTTTTTATTTTACATACCTGGTCTTCTTGGTTTTGAAGTTGAAACACCCTGGAGCAAAATCCAGAGTGCTCGCCGTCCTCTTCTTCTGTTCAACCGATTTTATCGGTTTCAATCTGGTAGGGCTGGTTAGACCCCTTACTTCCTCTGACCGGATGTCAGAAGTAATCTCCTTGACCACTTGGTCGGAGATAATATCCCCGATCATCTTATCAGAGATTGTGGTTTCTTCAACCTCCGGGATGGTTGCTTCAGCAGCAACTGTCTGGTCGTAGGTCGATCACGACCTCTCTGGAGGCTACGACCACAACAACTTTGGTTAATGGATCTTCTTTTTCTCCTATCTAAATTATAAATCAAGGTTAATTTAGCGATGGAATACTTTATCTAAAATGTATATTTCTTTTCGGTACTCTTTCTATCTCCGAAGGGCCACAATCTTGAGTGGTCATTGGAGCAAAAGAGTTCAGAGTAGCAACAGGATCTGAGCGTTCGATGAGTCCACTGCTCTCCGACCCAACCGTCTGCACATAAAAGCGAAATGAGCATTATATCATACCGATCGAAAAATACACAAAATATGAAAAGAGGTTTCTATTTTTTTTTCTTACCTTAAGTCTCTCCATTCTCTCCGCTGGAGAGACAACTGCCAAGATCCAGGGAACATCAGCTTTTTCACTAGGTTCCCCTGCACAGATCATTTTGATATGATCCCTGATTTCTTCAGGGGAAAGGGCTGTAAAAAGAAAAGAGACTATAAGGTTACAAAATAATCAACTAGAATAAAATTAACTAGTCGGAATTACTCAGAACTTACATTATGAAGAATCCTTGTTCGTAATGTCCCGAACAACGTACCAGAGCCTTGTATGTTCTCGGAACTTTAGAGGAGTTATTCGGCGCATGGTAAAATCTTTTACCACATGCCAAGAAGCGTATGATATTGAGGTGTTGGATGGGTTCGATCCATCTTCCCACTCTTCCCTCCTTCGAGGGAGATCTCCACCGAGGGTTTTCAACCGCCACCCGACCGGTAAAGCAGAGATTGTCTCCCTTGGTCCGCACCATGTAGAACTAGAGCTTCTTCCATGCCGACCACAAAGATTTAGAGTACATCCGGATGTAATCTTCTACTTTCCCATCATGGAGGCGCAGAGTGCACTACCCGGGTGATGCGGTCGATTTCCCCGACTTCGTCATCTTGTAGTAGTATCTAAAGACCTCTAGATCTAGCGGAATCCCTAGATACACTTCACAAAGATAGATGAAGATACTAAGGTTGGTGATTGAGTTGGGGACAAGATCCACCAACTCAACTTCGTAGTACTACAGTACTCGGGAGAGGAACGGGTGCATCGGCAATCTAAATCCACACTCGACATACGCGAGGAAGACATGAATTTTCTCCCTCGTTGCTACTCAGAAAATGCCCTCCGACCGCTGATCTCCCAGAAATCAAGGTCTTGTTGGGAAGCATTCCACCCTTCTCCATACTCTTGAGCTTCTCCTCGCTTAGCTCAGACACCGATCAGTTGGAGATAGAATCCACCATTGTTGTTGGCAAGAAAATGAAAGGGGAGTCGAAGGGAATTCTGAAAGTGTAAAAACTCTAAGACAATACACTACGGGGATTTTATAGGGGCAACCCTTTAACTGCAAAAGGAGTTGCCCGAAGTCCAACAGACACAGATCTCTTTGGTTCCTCAACTTTAAAGTGAATATAAACCACCTCGTTATTCTTGACATTAAACGAGGGGTTTCCTGATATAAATTCTATCAGAAGGGGTTCACATTATAAATCCACTTAAAAGTTCGGGGCTAGCTGATGAGGATTAATTTCATTAATACTCTTTTTTAATTAAAGATCTCATGGTTGTAACCCTTGAGGTTTAAGACCCTTGTGGTCGTGAGAATCCCAGAGGTTGCTCTATGAGTACTCTAGTCGGAGAAGTCTTGTACTTATTGCTTGACCAGTTAATCACTCCTAGAATCTTTGAATTGGTACTTGGACCCGATTCCAGGTTTATCTATTCCGTGTGATGAATGGAACATGTGTCTTATTTTCTCCAAACCACACGACGCTTTTCAGCCCTAAGTCACTGACAATAACCACAATACAGTTTTCCCCATGTTCGTCCAAAACTAGCATCAACTAGCGACAACAACTACCTCCCTGACTAGACGCATCACTTCCAGAAGGTGGCTTCTCTAGGAGTAACTGTCACCTTTTCACCAACTATTTAAGGTAGAATCGGGAGAGGGAAAGACAGAGGATCCAAGATCCAAAAACCAATTGATCGAAGCACAAACATTTGGTATTCGATCTAAAGACAACTGAAGCATAGCCAGTGAGATACGCAGTGTAATTAAAGTTAGTCTGCTGCCTTACGAAGGCCAACCCTATTCTCCTCCAAGAACTCTTAGCTATTTTTCTTATTCCATTTCATAAGATCAACGACTTGATCGTCGACAAGTAGGCATCAACATCATCAAATGACAGATATCTAGGAAACAAGGCCTAGCCATATCAAATGAAATCACCGCGACTCACAGAGAATCGCTCCGACGAAGGTCGAGGTAGAGTCTGATCCGACAAAGACAACATGCGAAAGGTGATGGAGAAAGAGGAAGCCATGAGCAGTCGCGCGAACGCTTCTCAAAAACCTGATTCGCCCTAACCCGTGCAGGTTCACGAGGGGCGTTGGCTTCAGAGACACTGCTCTCCCACGTCAGTGCATGCTGAAGAAGGGAGGAAGAAGCCAAGGTTGCGCAGCATAGAGGAAATGTGCAACAAGACGACGCTGATCTGGGAGGTTTCACCCTTTTTCACATTCTGAGAGGAGAGGTCTCGCCTCTGTTTTAAACGCGGTTAATGCGTGCCATAAAAGCCAATTGAAACAGTGTATCCAGTTTTCAGTTCCTAATCAGTGTGCATGGTTTTGAGGTGCAAAAAGAAGCTGCAACTCCACACCCAACTGGACACGAAATCACTAAACCATTCACGCGCACATCGTGCGCGATGGCGAGGCGAGCAAGCAAGCGCGCGTGTTTTTCTTTTGCTTGCTTCAACTAGGTAAGACAAACTCCACCTTATATATTGGTCTCCTCCCAACTAGACTAGCAATATGGTACTAAACTTCTCACCTTTCATCATGCATGAGTGAGCATTTGGAATTTTTCTATAATTTAATTGGAATATTGAATGAGCTAAGTCCAAAACTCCAATAGCTCTAACCCTGGGCTTAGCTGGTCTCGTATGTTGGTATGTGCATCAGTGCGTGCACAACAACCTCTTCTCTCATCTCTGGGATCCGGATCTATGAAGCAAGTGGTTCAGAAGCAGTGGAAAAGGTACAACATCAATTTTACTATAACAAAAACACTGTAACAAAATATTATAGCGATTGTCTCGGCCATTGCTTTTTAATTAAATGGTACAGATCGCTCGTAATACCGTAGCATTATAAATTATTTGTATTGAAAACCCAATCCTCTCCTCCACAGCCAGCGAAAATCAATCAGAAAAGCGTGTGGTTTTAGCTTTAGGTACAACATTGTCAACTTCGGTTACGTTTACCGATCGAATGGGTTTTCGTCTTTCAAGACAGCCTAAATCTTCATGAAATGACGGTTTGCCTGCTACTAATTGCCTTGCGTGTGGGCCCCTCCTCTCGTTCGAAGGGCACAAACAGGATGCTGGCCGACACCGGAAAAGAGCGGCTAGCTAAGCTAACCTTTTCGCGCTTTCTCGGTGGTCGGTGTGCTGTTGGATTGTTGCCAAACCACGAGAGAGAGAGAGAGAGAGAGGGAGAGAGAGTAAAGAAGCTGCGATCGATTCGATTCCTGACCTCCTTTTGTTTAATAACCATTGAGCAGCTCGAGCTGTGATCACACGGGAATTAACAAATGCCCGTAGAATTAATGACATTGTCGTGACGTGTAAAGAAAGATTCTTCTTTCTCAAAGTTGTGCTCTCTATGTTTCCCCGGGTTTAAAGCCCCCATCCAGACCTGAGTTGGAACTTGGAAGAATCCAAGGATCCGAGCGGGATCCGTATCCTCTGATTTTAGATCGAACGGTGAAAGACTAACGTATACTAGGGTGCTCCACTGCATTAGTATTACACTCTGAAAGCGTCTCTTTTTTTTAGTCAAATTTGATGGCGTTAGCCGAGCTGCCATTGTTAATGCTAGTATTAGTACCACCACAACCTGCATAAGTAGTACCCGGCTGAACCTTCGGGTGGAAGCTACGCGAGAGGAGAAGACGCGTGCGCGGTGCTGCGCCCATCCCGGTCGATCCACCCCATTCCAGCGTGCTACTTGCCTTCGCTGCTGCAAGCCAGCGACGTGCTTCGTGCGCGCGGCGGGGGGAGAGAGAGAGGGAGAGGGAGAGGGAGAGATGGAATCCGTGCCGGCGCTGGCGGTGGTGGGCTCGCGGTTCTGCGCGGGGGACACGGCGGCGCTGGCGGTGGCCAAGACGCTCAGCATGTCTGGGAACGACTTCACCGTCACGGACGCCGCCACCGGCTCCGTCGTACTGCGGGTGGACGGCGTGCTGTTCAGCCTCCGCCGCCGCTGCCTCCTCGTCGACGCCGACCGCCGCCCGGTCCTCACCGTGCAAGAATCGGTGCGTCTAGATCGAGACCACTTCCATCCCTTTTTGTGCTTTCCCCTGTATGGACTATCAACGCTAGCTCTGAACTTTGAGTTGATTCTTGTATTGTGGCTGCAGGCGTTGTTGATGAACACGAGGTGGAAGGTGTTCCGGGGGGACAGCACGAGCCGGCGGGACCTGCTGTTCACCGTCGTCAAGCCGTCGGTGATCCAGCTGCGGTGGTCGACCAGGGTGAGCGTGTTCCTCGCCAGCAACGACGCCGAGCAGGCCTGCGACTTCAGGATCACCGGCAGCTACCACGACGGCGCCTGCGCCGTCTCCTCGGCGACTCCGACACCGTCATCGCAAAGGCAAGCCAACCAATCCAATACTGTCTCAGCTGGCCTCATATGTTCTTGGATTGAACTGGTTTGATTGAGAGTTTCGATCGTGATCTCCTCACGCGTTCCTATGCTGCGGCAGATCGACCGGCGATTTAACGTGGTGAGCGCGCTGCTGGGGAAGAACACGTACAGCGTCACCGTCAACCCCGGCATCGACTACGCCTTCATCGTCGCGCTTGTTGTCATCCTGGACGACATGCACTACCAACGATGACAACTAAAGCGAGCCCCTTCACCATTTTCGCTAGCTCCTGGCTCGATCGATGTGTCACATCACTCGTGGTCTTCTTGTGTTCATGTTTTGTGCTGATGCGACGTCATCAGCGTTTAGCATCACAAATGGTCCATGCCCTTTTTGAGTTCATGTGCTGTCAGAGCTCCATCAGAAGTATCATTTTCAGCTGACGCTGTTAAGCAGAGATTTTGATCCAATTCGGCGGGTTCAGAGGCTTCTGCTTCGGGTTTTGGAGGTCGGGATGGCAACTTACTTGGTACAATAACAACTGAAGTTTATTCCCAACGAGAACGACCTGTCTTAGCGTACAGTATCGAAGCGCAATGTGATACCGTACCGTAAGCAGAGCCTTCCCAAGATAGCAAACAAATTGCTCCAGTGCTCCGCTATTTCATAGGGTTAATAATCAAGAGTTTTTTTTTGTTTGTTATAATGGCACTGATGACGTACTGAATAGCAAAAAGTAGCATTCTCTTCGCGTTAAATACAAAAATAATACATTATTTGTGCCCAGAGGGCCAGAGCTGACGTGTCGTCCGGCCGGCCCTAGGGGCACAGACTTGCTTTTATTAGTTTTTCAAAATTGTCAAGCAGTGTCAATTTGAAATACTATTTAACACTATTTGTGCCCCTGGGAGCTGGACCTACCTTGTCCATGCCCCTGGGGGCTGGACTCATCGGTGTGTCGCCCACACGGTGACTCTGGTCCTCTGGGCCATGGACAAAGTGCTATTTTTGTATTTGACGCAAAGCGAGATATCTACTTTTGCTATTTAAGACGTGAAAAGTGTCATCTTCGCCAAAAACTCAAAAATCAAGGCAATATATTTGCCATCTGGTGTGAAAGGGGAGAGCGTATCTTAGGCGGATGGAGCGTCGGATCCCGCTCGAGCGGCCTGGATGTAGGTGGGTGGAAGGACCCCAACTCACTTAATCCATCTTGCACAAAACCCCAATGTGTAATACTTTTTTTTTTGCAAAAACACCGCCACTCAATCGCCTCCTCCCCCGTCGGCTTCCTCTCACTCACATCGCTTGCTCCTCTCCCCCAAGAGATGCACTGCTAGGATCCTCCCACGCCGCCACCCATCAGAGTCCTTGCCGCCGCCCGTAGGAGTCCTCCCTCACCACCGCCCGTCCGCACCATCACCTATCAGCGACACTGAAGAATCTAGACCCGTTATTATGAGTTAATGGAGTATTTTAGAAATTAATGATAAATCTATTTGTGAGACAAACACGTTGATTGTTATACATATTGTTTAGTCTACATTGGATTAAAAGGTGAAAATCAAAGAGGTATACATTCTACATCATATTCCTATATCTTATTGCATTCCTCGAATTCAAAATATATTTTGAACTCCACTAAAAGTCTAACTTGAATATGTGCATATATTTTTATTACACATTCGTATATGCACACATTGAGAGTGAGTTTATTCTATATTTTGTGGTTTCATTATTATTGATCCATATTCCTTTATCCACTTATATTAAGGATCTCTACTTTGAAATATATCCATTGGGTATATAAAACTTGTGTAGTTCATATATACTCATATTGCTTTATATTCAATTATTTGTAATTGTGATAGTTGTCATCAATTACCAAAGAGGGAAAGATTGAAGTATCTTGACCCGCCATTATGAGTTAATGGTATGTTGTGGTAATTAATGACAATCACTTTGTGGAGCTAACATTTTTCACAAGTTGGTGAAATAGGTTAAGTTCCATGATGATGATGAGTTGGGATGCCATCATGAGTTGATCGCCATCAAGCCGAGTTTCAAGAAGATGATGTATCATGTGTTGATACATATCAAGAACTCGAAAATCAAATCATCATGTGTTGATGATATTCAAGTCAAGAGTTTGGAGTAGAGGATGCATCATGCGTTGATGCACATCAAGATTTTGAAGAGGGGATGATCATGAGTTGATCATCAAGTCAAGAAAAGATCCATCATGTGTTGATGGAAGTCTAGTAGAGGATTCATCATGGGTTGATGCATGTCAAGTCAAGGACCCGGACTTGAAGTAAGCATATGCGTCATCAAGCTTCAAGTAAATGTGCAAGGCAAAGGTATGACTAGCTAGGCTAAGGATGTATTCTGAATCTTTTACCGGTCTTGGTGTTTGGTTGGAAACCGGATTGCTAGTATAGACTATCGTACTATTAAGAAAAGTCTTGACTAGTAGCTTGAGTTAGTCATGTATTGATAGCTGGTCTTGTATGCTCTAGCTCTCGTTAGCATGTTGCCGATATTTACGAATGTGTTTTGCAAATGGTCGCAGCTCATGCATAATCATTGTAGCATGTGACTTTAGTTTGCGAATGTATTTTGCAAATGGTTTAAGTCCATGTGCCATATTCCTTATGGCGTTGATTCTAAAAGTCGGCAAATATATTTTGCAACTTGTTGAGAATCTTGCCCTTAACCCTTGTTTGCATCTCGCGTCAATTGACAAATGTGTTTTACAAATTGTTGGATCGAAAAGGCGACTAGAGGGGGGTGAATAGGAGCACGCTCACTTTTTCACAAATAATGGATTCAACACAAATTTCACTCCAGTAGCTATGGAAGCTATGAAGATCAGTATATCAGTACAGCGGAAGACTAATATTGAATCCAATATAAACCCCTTAGCAAAACGATAAAATCAACAAAGATTAAAACAAATCAACAGATCACCGGTCGGATCATTGTATTCTTGGCGATCGGACCGATTACTGCGGCTCGACCGGTGACTCTGGCGGTCGACCACCGCCTCGAAACAAATCAAACAGCCCGATGACGAAGTTGCAAATAGATGAAATTTTTGATCTACAACTCCAAACTTGATGAAACTTGGAACACACATTCTCTATGATATCAGGAACCTATTCCAATCGAAGATTGTGATAATTCTTGGAAGAATAGCGATCCTTTTTCGTTTGATTGAAGAAGGGTTTAAAACCGGGTCAAAACGAAAACTTGATCCAAAAACTTGCTCGTGGGTGATTGATGATCAAGATGATCCTAGATAGGTTCCCACATGTCATAGCAAGCTATATCACATGGAGAATTCGATCAAAAATTCGCGGATCAAAGAAAGACTCAAAATCATCAAATATAGAGAAAGGACGCAATGAGATAAAACATTGATCAAACTTTCCTTTGATTGATTTATATGATATGGGCTTACATCCTCTCCATCAATGGAGGACAATGCTCAATTCAAGAGCACAAAAATCACATCAAACTATCAAGAACTCTAGCCTCCACAAAAGCTCCCCCTAAGAAAATTAGGGTTTACAAAGAATAACAAAAGAGACGAAGAGGTGGTGCAGCCACCACCCTCTCCTATTTATAGTGGAGGCTTAGAACTTCTAGAAGTTTAACTCAATTGGGCTCCCGTTAAGGCCCAAAACAAACGACACTTACACACGTATTTTAATGCGTCGTCTTTATCTCTTCTTGACCTAACTAGCTACACCTTGCGCCATCTTGCACCTCGGATTAGCTAATAGGTCACCCTTGTCCATCTTGCACCACGCTTGAGTACATTGACCTCACCCGGCATCGTCGATCGTTCTGGACCTCAGCTCTCCAAGCCTAGTCCCGATCATCCTCGCTGTTGACCGTCATTGACCACCAAGCAACCTACACAACAATAGACAAGTAAACCGAATTTGGGAACAAGTTCTTCACAACTTGACACAACGATGCATCATGCAACATATATGCCCTGAAACTCATGACTTTGACCTAACAACCGAATATCGCCGCCACGACGGGCGATGAACCAAGTGAAAACCGGTCAGACCACCCCTAGGGCGGTCGACCGCCCTCTGGCGGTCGACCGCCACCTATGGGCCGGTCGGACCGCCACCGAGACAAACATTTTTCCTCTCTGGAAAACCGAAACCTACTGGAATTTTCAAACCAATAGAACTTTTAACTGGGGACTCTAAAAATTATGAGACCAAGTCCAATAGACTCTCCTCTCTTGCCTACACCCTCTATTTTTTGCTCAGCTCAAAATACCACTTTCTGACATTACCGGTCCGACCGCCGCTTAGGCAAGTCGGACCGATCTTGGACCGGTCCGACCGTCGCCCTGGCCGGTCAGACCGGCTGAGACCTGATAGTCCTGAAACTTTGCCGAAAACACGTGAAACGACAAACCGTTAACGCCATTGCCAATTGTCACATTATCCTAAGATCTGGAGCATATCCCCATGATATCCACACAAATTGAGTTGAAGCGAAAGCCAACTATGCTTTTATCAGAAAAGTCGGTAGTACCGACATTCTCTTAGTGGTACTATCGCTCAACAGTATGACCGGGAAGGTGGTGTGGTACTACCGTAACCCGGTCGGACCGAACCTTAGTTGGTTGTACGTGTTTTCTGGAGAGAAACCTTTAGGAGCATGTTTGCTCCCGTGGAAGGCGGTAGTACCGAGGTTCATTTGGCGGAACTACCGCATCGCGGTACGACCGCATATCCTAAGTGGGACTACCGCACACCGGAAGTTCCAAAACTTAGTTGGCGGTATGTTATTTCCAGATTATGCCAGTTTGGACCTCTAAGGGAAGCAGTAGTACCGCCCTATGTGATCGAAATTACCGAAGAGCGGAACTACCGCATATTCCATGGCGGCGATCTTGTCGCAATTCAACAACTAGTTCATAGGCATTAATTTCGTCTACTATAGTCATTACTTTGTCGCGATCGGTGGAAGTGCAGTAGTACCGGCCGATGAACGGCGGTACTCCCGCTCATGTTGAAATTTTTGGAATCTTTCCTCCAATAGCTAGTTTTCTTTGTGTGGGTATATATACCCCTTGTGGCCGGTTGTGGGCAAGGTTGTCGGTGTCATTGTTGGAAATATGCCCTAGAGGCAATCATAGAGATGATCATATTTTGTTATGTTCATAACATTGGATAATATGTTATCTTGTTACTGGAATAATATCGTTAATATTTATTATCAAGTATGTGACTTGATTGTGAAACTCTGTATTTCTATTATGATTAGTCTTAAATGTTCCCTAGTCGAAAACATATGAGGACACGAATAGACTAGCATATGTATTGGTTGATAACTATGTTTCACATGTTATAGATATGAAGATATCAAACCAATAATATGGACATATGTTAGAGAACATAGTGTTGGATAAGACCCACCTTGAGACTCTATTGATATTGTTATGATTCTATGTGTCATTAGTTGGTCTCAAGTAGTGATGATGTATAATCCTTAGACCTGATATCAATATTATTTTCTACATATGTAATAGCACTCTTAGGGGTTGCCAAACGCTACTCGTAACTGGGTAGTTATAAAGGTAGCTTTCGGGTATGCTATGAAACATACGGAGGAATGTGACTGGTCGGATATGTGATTTGTCTCTCCTAACATAACAGGAGAGATGTCTTTAGGCCCCTCGTTGTGGTAGGATAAAGAAAGTGCATGGTCATACCACTAGTGGTCGAAGTGTCGACCACATGAAGTTATTCGACACTTGATCGAGAAAGTATTGAATAATCTATGGATGATAAATTATCTCACCTGGAATTCAACCAGATATTGTGAGGCAAAGGGAGAATACATAATAAGGTCGTTCGATTTGACGAGATACGAGCTGATCGTATAGAGATATAGACTGGTCGAACATGGTCTCGCAACTGGTCGTATGGAGATACGAGCTATTGTAGACTAGTCGTAGACTGGTCGTAGACTGGTTTAACGTAATCACCAACTGGTCGTAACTAAGTATGGACTGGTCGTGACTAAGGCCCTGTTTGGTATGGCTCCAACTCCCAGCTTCTTAGTTGGAGTAGGTGGAGCTGTGCCAAATGGGCTAAATCCACAAAACTGTTGGAGTTGGAGTAACCTGGAGTGGAGCAGTCCTCTAGTGCAATTTGTAGGAGTAGATAAAACCTTGCTCCAAGTGGGGAGCTGTAAATCAGTGTAACAAAATACCTATAGAAGTTACAAATATTTACCCACAAATTGCCACTCAACTACACCCATCCCGAACTCTCAGCCCCCTCACCCTCACCCCCACCCCCTCGCCTCCCTTATTTGAGGCGGTCGTTAGCCCGTCTTCCTCCTCTGCTCCGCCCCGCCCCTTCCCGTCATGGCTCGCCTCCCTCCCTCCGCCTACGCCTCCGTCTTCCTCCTCCGCCTCCGCCTCCCTCCCGACCCCTCCGCTGCTCCCCCCTCCCCACCCCTATTTCGTCCACGACTCCGCCCCCACCTCTTCCCCCGACGCCAACGCTGCTCCGCCCCACACCTCTTCCCCCCGACACCTCTGCGGCTCGCCTTCTTCCCCCTTACCCCTCCGTGGCTCGCCTTCCTCCCTCCGCCTCCGCCTCCGCCTCCGCTGATCCCCCTTCCCCATCCCTATTTCCTTCGCTGCTCCGCCCCCACCTCTTCTCCCGAAGCCACCGCTGCTCCACCCCCACCTCTGCGGCTCCGCCCCCACCCCTCCCGACGCCTCCGCGACTCCGACGGCGGCTCTTCCTCCCCGTCCACTCTTCCTCCCCGGCATCTTCAAGGTAAGCCTCTATGTGTTGCAATGTGATTGATGTTGAAATGTGTAGATTTGAAGATGCATGTGTAGATTGTTGTTGAAATGTTCAGACTTGAAGATGCATGACTGATAACAGAATTGTCGATCACATTACTTTGTATGCTACTTTGTCTTCTTCGTCGGTCAACCACCTAAGAATTCTGTAATGGAGCACCAGATATCAGGCCTATGAGGCTGAGTTCATGTGTATGCCACTATTACTCGAATTATAAATGCAACATTGATAAATTTATAATCTCTACCTCTCCCGGACATAATTAGACTTGGTGAAATAGATAGCAGAATCAACCCTCACTATTACCACCCCGGGAACATGTCTTGCTTCTGGATACTGATCAGTGTTCCTGTATATTGTGGTGCCTGGAAGATTTCCAAGTAGAGCGGTCCTTGGCTAGGTTTGATCCACTTGTCTATAAAAAAATACTTGAACAGTTGATTTTTTTTCTTCATAAAAAGCTAGGTTTGATCTTTACAGCAATCAAGAGACCTTTCTCAACGGATGCGAAAACAACACCAAAAAATGCTCCCATGCTAGCAATGAAATGCTGCTTCATAGTCCACAAGGCCGATCACAACTTGTTTGATGAAGATGCTAAAGTCAGTAGCTTGTTTGAAATGGTTATCATCAAGCAATTATTGATGTTTCATGAACCATTTGGATTTGGGAGAATACATTATACAAGAACCATTTTATGTGTTTGGTCAGTTTATATTGATGCAAGTAGGAATGTTACAACATGCAGATGGCAGGTTCCGCCGAGTGGAATGATGAACACCTTAGGGTAGTGTGTGAGTTGTTTGCGGAACAAGTTAGGATTGGGAACCGGCCAAACACCCACTTGAACACTGTAGATAATGTGAGTTCTCATTGATTTTCTATCGAAGACATATGTTAGTCTTTGTTATGACCTTTTGTTATGATACTCATCGAATTATAACCATTGTTATTTCCTTCGTATGTTTGAGTTTATGGATTTTCTCTATGATATTCGTTTATATTTATGCAAAATTAATGACATTATATGGGTTTTCTCCTTGATCAATTCACCACTGAATTTCGTCGTGTCCGTACGTCATTGTATACGTTAATGTCCTCTTAAATTAGAAAGAGGATTTATGGCATACTCATGAAATCTGATAGTGTGTAACGAGTACGTGGGTGTGTTACTCATAAAATCATGTACGAGTACAAGTATAACAGGCAAGTACGGATGCTACAGTAAGAAAATACCACGTGAACAGTAATAAATATGATAAAAATACACTTCACGAATCCAAGGGTACTCTCGTCTTTTTACATAGATCATTCTCATTCATGGAGTGAGAGTTACCTTTCTAACCAAACACCTCCTCAGACTACTCCAACTTCTCAGAGGAGTAGATCCAATAGTAAAGATGAAGTTGGAGTTGCAAAAATTTGGAGCAGAGCCATAGCAAGCAGGGGCCTAAGTGCGGTGGTCATAAGTGATAAAGACCTGGTCTTAGATCATATTACATTAAGGTTCGTCCAATATATTATATGTGTGTTCGGGAATCGTTATGTGCTGCTAGGTACCGCTGACGACTTGTGGTCGGAAAAGAGTTTCCAAGTCTGGCAACGATTACACATGAACCTATAGGGTCACACACTTAAAGGACAAGGATTTAATTTGGATGGTGATCCGAATCCTTGTAGGCCACGAGTTCCTAATGGGCCTCAAGTTCGAGACCCATTATGGATGCCTATAAATAGAGGGGCGGTGGCAAGGGGTGCAGTAATCCTTTTGAAGAATTTCCAAAACCCTAATTGCCACGCCTTTCACAACCATACCGCCGGTGCTAGCACTCCAGCGTGTGGTGTCCCTGCCCCATACATGTGGATACCTTAGAGGTGTTATTGTGAAGCATCAGCACTAGTACGATCCGCAACTCGTGACGATCATCGGAGCAGGAGGAGAAGACGCGTGACAAGTACTACCACTACTGTATCAACTCGCTACATCGACTCAACTTCCGCTACGAGTCGGCGCGTCTAGTGGTAATCTCATGATTTATTACTAGCGGAGGTTCCTTGGTTGCAATGTAGATTTTTTTGTGGTATCGTAGCCTTCCCGCAATCCTACACCATATTCATTCCCTTGAGTAAAGAGCAAGTCCTCTACACTCTTTTGTGTATGTGTTGCATTTAGTGAGATTTGAGAGATAAATACTAGTGCATGTGTTGCATTAGGTAGTGGATTATGTATCCATTGAGCTTAAACACTTGATTCGTTCAAGTGAGCGTCTCCGACTTGTTACTCTTGGTGCTTGCCGACACCTAGACGGTTTGAAGAAGTTTCGCCGGTGATCTTCTCAAAGAAGGTCGTGAGAAGACCCGAGTGGTTGTGATTGGTTTGGTGCTCGCCATCTCCGGAGTGGAGGAAGAGCAACCTCGAGTGGATCGGGGTGTTGGTTCGTGTTGGAGCTGGTCCAAGTGGTTGGACTTACCTCGGAGATGTTGGCTCAATTTGTGGAGGCAGTCCAATGTGGTTGGGCTTACCTCAATGTGGATTACGGGAGACCAGCAAGTCTCCGAACACCACGGTAAAACATCATTGTGTCATTGTGGTTTATTCTCTAGTGATTTACTTTGTGCAATTTGCATTCCTAGATTAAATTACTTACATGTCTTTGTGTATTTGCTATCATTGACATAGTCTTATATTGTTGGTGCACTTAGTGAGACTAGTTGATTTAGGCATTAATTGTGTAAAACCGATTTGATTTACTCTTCCGCACATAAACCCGGTTTTAGTCAAAAGAATTTGAAAACTGTATATTCACCCCCCCCTCTAGTCGGCCTCCTCAATCTTACAGACGTCGCCGCCTCCTTCCCCAAATCACATCACGCCGATGTCTCCGATCCCTAATTCACCCCACCTCCCTCTTCCTACTCCACCTCACCACCATATTCGTCGTCGTTTCCCCTCCTCATCCATGGACCCCCTATCCATACCTGGGTTTGCACGTAGGTATCGATGGCGGACACTACCCTCCCTCTCATGGAGGGTCTCGTGGAATCATCCGTGTTGTTCCTACTTGGCCTCCCTTCAGCACCGCTGCGAGCCTGTGACACGAACCCTTCCTCTTCAACAGTAGATGTGAGTAAATTTTTCATGTAGTGGTGAAAGTTGTGAAACATCTTGTCTGAATTTTTAGTGCTAATTCGAGGTGTTTTTCATGGTTTAGTTAGTGCAAAGGTACTCCATTTGAGGAACCTAGCATGAAGCAGTGGAATGAAGTGGCAACCTAGAGGAAGCAACACATAATGTCAAAGAAGCCATATTTTCTATTGTATTTTTTTGGATGTAATTAATGAATTGAATCTGAGTATTTCTACATTCATTTGGATGTATTACTAGTGTTCCTGTTTGGAATGAAAAAGTGTTAGGTGTTGTTTGGAATTCCAGTGTATACTTGAGGATCTCTTATTATGAGAATTTGAGTTGTGAACTTATGCTTGCTATGTGTCCAAGCATGAATTTTTTCCTGAGTGTAACAGTACAAAATATTTTCTTTTGAAATATGTGACGTACATGTATGTAGGCATCAGCTAGCTACGACACAAACCTGATATTGTTCATTGTGTTGGAGCAAAATAGCATGGGAAAATAAGAAACCTGGTACTATTCAGGTTATTGTGTGAATTGTAAGTGCGAAAAATTCAGATTGTGTACATGAATTGCATTGCACTGCTACTTGCATGCCACCGCTGCTACCTCCTGCTTGCATGCTTAAGCATTGAGACAACATCACATGTAGTATCAGGAAGTTTTTTGAAGGAAGTTTGTTGTTGACTAGAGGAGCTATGCCCACTTTCCATATACTCTGTTTGAGCTTGTATGCACCTGTGCATGAGCACACTGTCAACATGATCAGCTTCCCCTGTTTCACGTATCAACACCACTCACTTTCCAGAAGCATGTGCAGCAAAAAATGTGTGAATTTCTTGCAAGCTTGGTTCTATATTGTCGTCATCACTTGGAAGCAAACCCTGATACTATTCGTACTAAATGTTGGTTCATGTAAACTTTATTTTTTTTTGCACAACCCACATTTACACAAACAATTCTCTCATGAAAGTGAATCCATAAATTCTCACTCGTAACTGAAACCACAAACTACAGATCATGTGCCTCAAGATTCAACATTCTTATAGACTAAACCATTCAACTAGCATAAATTCACATATTTCTTACAACCTAACACAACTCACAACACAATTCCTCAATCTGAAATAACAAAAAATTGCTTACAACTCGCAGCACAATTCATCAGTCTGAAATACCAAAAATACTCACCCATACAGAGAGCTTCTTCAAATGCCATTCACCATTCTGCACAGTACCAACAAGCACTTGCACAAATTGGAGCTCAATCATTCTCTGGGCATAGTACCATCACCATCCTGCATCTAGAAAACAAACATAACCAACCAAGCTCCAAATGCAGGGTCGGGCTGAACCGAAGGGGCGATGGATGTTGTCGCTGCAAACCCTAGCCTAGTGGCTCCAGTAGACAACCTCTGGCCAGATGGTGTCGGAGGTGGTGACAGTGTGGATGGGGGCGGTGACGGGGTGGAACGAGGTGCAAAGGCGGCAATGCCCCAACCCTAGGGATGGAGGCAGTGACAGCGGCCCTAGATGGTGGTAGGTGTGGAGTAAGGCGACGACATGGTTCGTTGGCGTAGAGGGTGGCAACAGCGGTGCTCGTCGGTCGGGATTTGGGGGAAATCGAGTAGGAGAGAGGAAGGGAGCGTGGTGGCTCTCTCCGTGGCTGTTTGGCAACAATTGCGAGGGGAATGGGAGACTAGAGGAGTGAGTTTGTGGTGGGAGGAGACATGAGCTTCTGATTTGTAGTCTCAATTTTCTGTTTGGCAAGAGAGATGAGATATTATGAGGAATTGATTTATAACATTTGAGATGTCTTAATGCAAGCTATGATAAAGGGTTGAGATTTATTGCTTAAAATTCACTCATAATTCCACTCTCACCCTAAATCTGACTTGTTTGGTTGGAAGAATTGGTGAGAGGAATGGGAATTTAGGTGTAGGAGTTATAAAATATCTTATTTGGTTGGTGGGCATAGGAATTTAGATTAGATGGGGATTGATAATTTAAGGCCTGTTGGCCTGCTTGGTTTGTTGTCAAGGAATACCTTACCAAAATTTGGTTGTGCATTCAAGATTTGGTCTTGGTTTGGTTTGTGACCAAAATTAGGTATGCCTTGAAAATTTTGGTAAAGCCAAGTGATTGGCGCCAAACTCCCAGTCGTTTTGAGGGCGGGCAATTCCTTCACCCGAAAATTGGCTAAGTAGCTTGTGCATGCTCTGGTGACGACGTGGTAATGAGTGATTGGCTGCATTAAATGCACATTTTGTTCGATTATGAAACTTCAATCGACCATATCTCTTGAATCTGATATCCGATTTGTGATTCATTTAAATCATTGTATTCCTTGTGAATTAGTAAACAAAACAAGATCCATATTATCTATATTGTGGTGCAAAAAAAATAGATGCCATGTGGGGCCCACGTACCATACTCATAATTTTGGCAAACTTTGGCATAGTTATAATCCAAACACATCAATTTATACCCTAATTTTGGCATTGTTCGTGAATTGGTATTGCTATGATCCAAACATTAGTTTTTGCCCAGGGCTTGGCATTGCCTAGGTTTTGGTATTGCCAAAATGTTGGTCTACCTAACTAGGGTCATAAATTAAACATGGCTTCATCATGACTTATTCTAAGCTAGAAATTAATTCCCCACTATTTCCCATTACATGGGATTAGGATTAAAAAGTAAACTTCCATACTCAATCTCTCTACAAACTCCCTCCTCTAAACTCTTATCCCCCCTCCTAATGCTTTGCAAAAAACCTCACCACTGGATATAACCCTCACCGCCCTAAATTTATATTCCCTTCCATCCAACAACACAAGCCGATTCCGATAGTCTAGTTGGCTTTCATACCTTAGCACCTATTTTTCTTTTCACACTAGATATGTTGCCAATAATAAAAGAACTAACATAGACGATAAAGAACTTACCAACAAAAAATGTAAAGTTTGTAGTAATTATAAAGATCTGTCTACAAAGAATTCGACTGTTTTCTCTGTAAAAAACTATCATATTCTGAAAGTTCATTTACAACTTCATATACATAAATTATAGTAGATTATTTATGTAATTTTGGTTCTTGGTCACTGTAATTATTCTTGAAAGTCTTAATAACTTATATTTCTATTACATGATTCAAAATCTCACATGTACTTTCAGAGATTGGGCAAAAATAAGATAAAAATAAAATTATATACTAACAAAATACGGTAATATGGTGAACCCGTTATGTTCTTCACATGTACTCTGAGGGGTTGAGCAAAAATAAAGATAAAAAATAAAATTATATACCAACAAAATACGACAATGTGGTGAACCTGTTATGTTCTGAATAAAAAATCATAATAAATTCAGACCCAATTCATCAGATGGGAAAAAAAATACAAATCTCAAAGCAAATCGAACTAATGAAATTCGACTATTATGATTTTTTTTCTTACAGCACATCAACAACACGAATTTTATAGCATATCTAACGAACATAAAAGTAACAGTTTTAACTTCAAAAAACTATTGAAAGTTATATAACAATAATCCATAAATGTACAAGCTGACAGAGTTACTACAACGATAAGTATGAAGATCAAGTTGATGGCAATGTAAAAGTGACACAGCCCACACGACTACCATGTTCTTAAACTGGTACATAGGTCACTTCCATGGACTGGCCATTTGTGCGGTCATTCTAGTTTGAGTTTTAGTGCACGTACAATAGTGTAACGTTAACTGTCTGTAAGTTTTACCACGTAGGACACAAGATGATGTAGATGAGAGAGAGTGAGCATAGATAATTAAGTATCTCTAACGCAGTAGTCGACTTGGAGTTGTCGTCTATAGAGACATAAAAAAGATAATTTACTATAGAAACTGTCTATAGATGATATAGAGAGGTACTATAGACAACTAATATCTATAGTATTATATATACACTTATAGACGGCAGTAGTCAAGTTGGAGAAGTGAAGTTGTCTCGGCATTGAAACATTAGAGACGCGTTCTCCGTTCAAAGATGGCCTGCGCAGACGTGGCGGTCAGCGTCGGGTTTGTCGACCCGGTCGGCGTCTATATGCTTCGTCGTTCATTTATATTAAGACGCGCGCCTTCTCCGTCCTCAGTACGTACGTTAGCAATCTGTGATTCTGTCTCAACGCGCCGTCACGAGAGGCATGCAATCAGCAAAGATGGCTGCGCCGGCGACGGCGGTGGTGGACGAGCGGTTCTGCGCGCCGGACGCGACGGCGTTCGGGGTGACGAAGATTATCACCGTGACGGGGCACGACTTCACCGTCACGAACGCCGCCGGCGCGGCCGTAATGCAGGTGGAGGCCGCCGTGTTCAGCTTCCAGAAGCGCTCCCTCCTCCTCGACGCCGCGTCGCGCCGCCCTGTGCTCACCATGCAGGACCAGACGTCTTTCATGAACTCCAGTTGGGAGGTGTTCAGGGGGGACAGCACGAGCCGGAGGAACCTGCTCTTCGTCGCGGTGAAGTCGTCGCCGTTCCAGATCAGGACCAAGGTCAACGTGTTCCTCGCCGGCAACTCCGGCGACCGGCCCCTGACTTCGTTATCCGGGGCAGCTACTACGACGGCGCATGCACCGTCTCCGCCGGGAACTCAGACGCCGCCATTGCTCAGATCACCCGTCAGAATACCGCGGGGGTGCGCTGCTTGGAAGGCACACGTACACTGCTAGGATCAACCCGGGCATAGACCAAGCATTCATCCTGTCACTCGCTGTGATTCTGGACGAGATGCATCACTAGTTACTAGTTACAACTCAGAACATAGAATTACCGCCATTTAAAAAAAAAAATCATGCGAGCACATCACATAAAAAAGCTCAGAAATGTTTGTCCCTAATTTCCCTTTCAATCCACGTCATCAAATAAATGATCCAGAGTTTGATTTTAGTTTGTGTTGTCAGATAATCAGAATTCATCAGTTTGGAGCGATGCTGCAAATCATGAATTACGGTTGAATTGTCTGAAACTGTCCCTTCTTTCCAAAAGTTTGCATACCGACATACACGACACGATGAAGCGAAAAGATGGGCATGACAAAACACATTCTAGCCAAAAGATTGGGCATGACAAAACACATTCTAGCGACGCACTCTGATTTTACACTAGCTAGATTGAATGTACTTGCAAACTTTTGCTAATAGGGTACTGAAATACAATAGCCCTCTACTTGTAAGCAGTAGCCTAAAAGGAGGCATGGAATGGGTGTACTAATACTGCCTGAATGTGAGGTTCAGACGTCCAGGTCGAAGGCTTGTCTCATCGGTCAGCCACTTTGGTGCAGTTTTTGGTTTGATACTGGAAACCCCATGAAATATGTGCCTTGATCTACCACCAAATATTAGAACATCACCAGATTCAAGATCAACCTTTGAGGCCTTATCAATATCTCTTACATCACCATACAAGAATTCTGCAGTGTCGCCTTGACGAAAAGAAACAACAGGCAATCCCTTGTCAAGGCTGGTTTTTGATTCATCTTTGTCCTGTCAAATAACACAACCATACAATCCAGTTAATAGTCACCAAACAAGATTGCCGCACTATAGCATTTCAATTGCAAAGCAGAGGAATTAAGGACATTATACTAGAAATATCCACTACACAAGAAACTCTAGTGAGGAAAGCACCACAACTAAAGCTGCTTAGGACCTTGTCTACAAATGTCCCTCAAAAGAAAGAACACTTGTCGAAATAGTTTATCACTGCTCAGATCATTCAATAGATTGGTACCAGCAAGATGCAAAGTAATGATGCTGATGTATGAAATATATCATTGAATAATGAGGTTCTTTTGTACCTGATGAAGACCTAACCTCCCGCTACAGGTGTAGAAGTTAACAAGGCAGATATCTGGTGACATTTGAGGAAGTGCTTCCACAGGATTGGCAGCTCCCATGTTTTGTTTCAAGAATTCATGGGAAGCTTGAATGACATCTTTCACGAACTTCCTGAATTCTTCTGGTATGTTTGGTGGTTTAGCACCATCAAATGAACGTATATCTCCATATGCGCGTGAATCTGGATCCCAGTTCTTCCCTAAGCACATCATCCGCAGACTTAACTTAGCCCCATCTCTGTAGCCAGGGGTATAAAATCCTCCCGCACCAACACCAAGATGCTGACAACGTTTGATAATGTTGACCTGGCACGTGCAATAGAAGAAGCATTAGATGTACTTTCTGCATTAAATATGCATTTGACATATTTGAACACACCCTATAGAGACGCATAATCATCGAATCAGTCGAGAAAATGTATGTTCATGGCATATAGGAATTCTGAATAATGGTATGCAAGTTGCAACAAAGCGTGCAGATAAGACATTCGCGACATAAGAACTCAGAATCATGAGCGCACACATTTTGAAAAGAATAAAAGAAAAAGGCGTGGAAACATTTTTTTTATACTACTTTCAAAACAAATGTTGATGCTGGGATAAAACTTAAGTAAATGGCCTGAGATAATAAGCAGAGCAATATGTGTAGATATAGACATACCTGATCATTAGGCTTTAAGAATTTTTTCAACAGAACCATCCCAGGTTTCAGATATTGCAATGGAGTTACATCCTTGGAAAGCTCCCTCTCTCGTCTTTTTTCTCTGTTGAGCTCAAGCAAAGAACGATTTAACTTGATGGAGCATTTGTTGTCACTCATGCATATATCAAACGGGGCAGCTCCTGAATCAGATCCCACAGATCCAGAATTGCATGAACTGCTCCTGGAGTCTAGAGATTCCGACAGTTGAACTGGTGTAACCATTTGGAGAGGTGAATCTAGAGATTTCGGTGGTTGAACCGGTGCAACCATTTGGAGCGGTGATTTGTTACTGCTAACCGGAGGAGAGGATGAACAGGGCCCCTCCTTTTGGCGTTCCAAGGACCTTTCATAAACCTAAAAATATAGTTGATAGTTACAAGTGCTAGAAGCTTAGTGCACAAAACAAGAAACCAACAATTTATCAGGAAGCCCAGATAAAATGCGCCTACCATATGAAACATATCGTGCAATCAAGTTTAGAAATAATCAGACATGGCTATTAAATTTAAACATCACCTTGTGTATATGTTCATAACCTTTTATTATCATATATAAAACAACAAGTCTAGAAGTAGTGACTGAAACAAGGTATTCTAGTAGGGCTGTCCCCAACTGTTCTAAAAAAACAATTGAAACTAGGCGGAAAAATATATTAGTGGGCAAATACACCATTCTACACAGATTATGCAAGGAAGTGACACAAAGAGGGAGTTGCAGAGATGGCATGTGCATAGCGTGCATCCATTTAAATTCAGCAAACCAAACATTTTTTTCCGCATAGCCACCCCACACATTACAAATGGGGTTACCCAATCCATGTTTGTTCGTTCAAAAGCTGAAAGTGTCCAATACTCCAACTAACACCAGCCAAGCTCAATAGTACGAAATCACTATAACCAACTAAGTTCATCTTTATCTCCAAATAGAATGACAAGATAATAGGGTGCTGTCCTGATTCCTGAACTACCGATAATATATAATTGGATACGATGCAAAATTTGGGCTGCATCGCTGAGCTGCACTAGCTCATTAACAAAACCCCAGTAACATGTTCAGTCCATCTACAAGACTACAACTCATAATGTGCATACACATCAGAAGATTCAGTTCCTCGACCACCTATTCAGATCCTAAATTCCTAATTCCAAGTCTGATCAAGAACAACGATCGGCACGGTTTGCAATTTTATATGGGTTTACTACTTCCCGAGTTTCCTAAGAGACGAACATAAATTCCTACTTCACACCAAACCAAGAAGTCGCAACTCACGACTGACCCAGTGTTGAACTCTAACCAGTAACCACCGCAACTCACCAGTCACAGCATCGCACAATTCAAAACTCGGCATTACATGGTCATGGCGGGTAGCGGAAAACCCTAACCATTACAAGATCGCACATTACGTGGCTAGGCACTCAACCCTACTAGAGCTAGTTGCAACAAAATTCGGAAAGGAAACAAAAAAAGGATTAAGGCACATACCGATCCGCGAGGGAGACGAGTCTTCCGCAGCGGGGGGAAGGCCTCCGGCGTCCTCTTGTCGCCGCCGCCGGCCATCGACGGAGCCAACTGATGCGGAAGCCGAAGCGGGGCTCGCCGTTTACGACTTCTTCTGGGAGTTGTGCGTACGCGTAGTACTAGTGCAGTATTTCTTCGGGGGCGGTTAGGGTCCACGACTTTATAACCCGGATGTGCGTACGAAACCGACTCGGCTTCCCTAACCTATTCCCGAAAGAATAAAAGGAGAGCGAAAAGTGTGCGAAAAATAAAACAAAATCATCTTTTTCTCGGGAAATTTGGACCGATACGGCCGTATAGCGTGCAGAATTCTAGATTTAGCCCCTCGTAACCGAGAAATTTCAAAAGTAGCCTTCCGCACCCACCTGCTGTCGAGCAGGTCACCTGCTGCCGTCGCCGACGGCAGCAGGTGGAGAGCACTGTTCAAATCAATTTTTTTTTTTGAAAATTGTATTTAATAATATTTGTTTGAGAAATTTGTAAATATATTAAATGACCTCAAAAAATTATAAAAAATTTTGTGGAGCCTCCTGGCATAGTGTTCTTGCTTGTGTAATTTTTTTGAAATTTTATCTATTTTTATTTTCTCTGTAAAATTTTTTTAAGTATAATGTTTTTAGAAATTTTCTAATATAGAAAATGAGATCCAAACATTATGAATTTTTTTTTCAGACTCCCTACACAGAGGACTTCATTATGTAAATTTTACGTAATTTTATATGCTCCGAAATTATGTCGACAAATTCAGAGTTTAGGTCTGAAAAATTAGGACGAGACGATTCGGAAATTAGGGCTTCATGATTTCATGTGACTTAAAATGTGTTAAGTTTACTATCACATGACTACTTTTAGTCGCTATGGTTCTTGATCACATTTTTAAATATACTGAGAACTTAACTGAAGGGGCTGAGAACGTTGTGATTACGAAGAATTGATGTCGATGTGAATTGTAGAAGATGCATACTTGCAATATAGTATTGGCTCAGCGGAGGCACAGAACCAGAACTACATTGTAGTCCACGGACAGAAGCACGTTACATGTCGTTACATGGCATGATGGTTCGGCTAATTGCTTTAGTCATGCACGCTACAACTACGGTACATTGCGATACAAGCCTCCGGACCATGTAAGTACGCATGCCTTTAGAGGATAGAAAAAAAACACAGCGAGTAGGAGGGGGACTACTATGGAATGGCCCGACCTACTGCGTGGACCGGGTCCATTTGCCCTTCCTTCCGAGCTCGGCGTTGTACTCCTCGTCGGCCGCCTTGGCCTCGGCCGCCATTTTCCGCTTTTTCTCGCGCTCCCTGCGCCTGCACGCCTCGAGATGAGCCCACGTCTCCCGGCGAATACGCTCGTTGTGCTCTTCAGTTCGACGCCCCTCCTCCCAGATCTCGCGTCCCCTTTCGGCATTCCACTCCTCGAAGTCGAGCTGCCACTGGTCATGTGGGTAGATGATACGGGGGATGCCCGATCTTCTCGGTGAGGAACCGTGGATATGTAACACCCCAGCCCAACACTGAGCCTAGAATGCCACCACACTACTATTCATACTAATAATTATTGACACACTATAAAATTACATCAAGAAATCATCAATAATCATATCAATGGATCACAAAAGAACATGCATGACTATGGATCAAACGACAATAAATAAGCAATGAGAATTATAACCAGGCAAATAATCCAAAGCAGCATCAACCAATGAATCCAAATTAATAAAGCAAATAGTCTAGTCCAAATGATATTCTAAACATTATTCAATAACTAACATGTCCAAGTGTGAACCAATATTGAATGAAAAGTTTATCATGGCGAATGATCATGTGAATGTCCATGTGCTCTACTGCTCTCAACTACGGCATCCTCGAAGATCACCTAAAAACAACAATAGAGCAAGGGTGAGTCCACGACTCAGCAAACACATCGATATACAACGAACAATAATAAATCAACAGCATTCAATAACTTCATTATCATCACATGCACTTCCATTCACATTCTTATTCATCAATCTCAATTATCAATGCAACTCTAATCTATATGTCCACATGCACTTCTTTTCGCGTATACCGGTATAGCGTGAGTGAATGCTCGCGACAACATTCACTCTCAAGCCCGTTCCTCCATAAGGATCGGGGACCTCCTCCACTCCCGTGGAGTTGTGATCATTCATGATCACCTTCTCTTATGCAAAGATGCTTATGAATGCAAACATGCAATCTCCATCATAAACATCATATCCAACTTTCATCATATTTATCAACAAAGATATAAACATACCAATTATTTGTTTGCAATTAAACAGAATAAAAGCACAACAATAATGGTACTGAAAGATAAAGAAAACAGTGATCGATCATTGATCGCTGTCTACCATGCACTTGCCTTTACTAGTTGCGACGCACAATTTGACTCGAAGATGGCAACAAGTACGACGCTTCTCCTACATTCAATACACACATCTCAATACAAGCTACAGCATCATAAGAACTACAATCAAACGACATCGTTCCTACACGTCCCCAAATATACCACGTATCGAAAAGCTACCCATTGCTGTCCGGTTACTAAAAAGAGCGTAACTTTTGACTCGAAAGTCCGATCACAACAAACCACCCCATTCTGGATTCTTTATAACATTATCCACCTTTTCTTAGATTATGAAGACTTCTAATTAAATCATCTAACCCTCCGTATTTAGCCCAGAAAGTCGGTCTGTCCGCTTCGGAACAGCAATCTTCCAAATTTCATAACTTTTGTTTTACTCAACCAAAATGCGCGTTCTCAGATCCTACAGAACCATTGGACAATTATCTACAACTTTCATGTAGATCAAAAACTCTAATTAAGCCATTTACTATTTTTACTTTACAATCTACCAAAACAGCGCCTAAAGACGACAACCGTAAAAACAGCGGTCGTCCGAAAATCATATCTAAAAACCTACTTGTCCGATTGACATGATAAAAATGCTATAGAAAGATATCGAAATTATCTACAATTAACTAGTAGATGATATTTCCAAAATTTACCATTAAGATACCCGAATAAATCGTACAACAGAATAACAGACTAAACCCATCTCTGAAATTCCTTGTGCTAATTGCACTCCTTCTCCTACTATTCCAAACCGGATGCATGTCTATAAAAATATATTGCATCGCTAGTTAACCACCAGCTAGCAATGTGCAAAACTAATTAGCTACTAATTAGCATTAACTAAATAACTTCTCTCTACTTACTATACAAGCAACAAGTACTCCCGAAGCCAACCAAGGGATGCAAGAAAAGAAATTTCGGCACTAAAGCAAATCAAAGGTCACTGCCAAAGGAGACGTGCGATAGCGTGCAGCAACAATTACTACGGCATGCATTAGGTACTTGCTTTAAATTACCTTGTCGGGAAATTCACAACCACGCACGCAGCGAGTAATTCAATTAATGAACCCGTGAAGTAGCGCGCATGCAGAGCGACGCAGCAGCGGCGGCATTCTTGGCGAAGTCTTCACGAGCTGCCGAGATTGGCGGCGGTGTCGGCGCCTTCTCTCGGTGGAAGGCGGCAGCGACAATCTGTTTGTCACAGGCGTGATGCGACTGCAAATTTGATGTGGTGGCGGTGGTTCGGTTTGGAGAAAAAGCGTACAGATGCGGGAGCGAGCTTTGCGACAATGGCATAAGAAAAAAAACAATGCTGGCGGTGGGGTGGAAAAAGAAGAAAAGCTAGGGTTTTAAGAAAACCCCAAAACAATTTATATAGCTCTAAAGA
The DNA here is from genome assembly GCA_036346395.1 of Hsuehochloa calcarea. Lineage (NCBI taxonomy): Eukaryota > Viridiplantae > Streptophyta > Magnoliopsida > Poales > Poaceae > Hsuehochloa > Hsuehochloa calcarea. Next base: position 4,788,075 of record CM070597.1, read on the forward strand.
TTCAAACTCTATTTTTCATATACTAATTAATTTAATTGCACAGGCCCTTAAAGCGTTTTTAATTAATTATTTATTATTATTATTAAATTAATTATTCTCAGGCCCTTACTACGCGATTAATAATATTAATTAAATTTTGAGGTATTACATTCTACTCCCTTAGCGAATTCGACCCGAATTCTAATCGCGTTCTACTCAAATAAAAGCGCACTGTTGAAATTAAACAACAAAACAACACGTGCAGCGTGAACAACTCGGATATTGCTCGCGCATGCGGACTCCAACTCCCAAGTCGCCTCTCTCTCGGACCGATCGTCCACGGCACCTTGGCGTATACCAACGTCTTGTGCCTCAGCACTCGCTCTGACCTCTCCAGAATGCGCGCCGGACGCGACTCAACTGTGAGGTCTTGCTCAATGGTCAACGGCTCTAATAAAATCTTATGCTCTGGATCTCTCAAAAACTTTCTCAGCATCGAGACGTGAAACACATTATGAACTCCACGCATGGACTCGAGGCGAGTCCAGCGGTAGGCTAACTTTCAATTCTTGCAATAATCGAGAGCGGTCCAGCGTACCTCGGGCTAAGCTTCCCTTTGGTGCCGAACAGAACAATACCCTTAGTGGGAGACACTCTCAAGAGCACTGGTCACCCACCAAACTCAAGTCACGCCTCCTCAAATCGGCATAACTTTTACATCTACTCGAGTCGCTATGATTACGCCTCACCATGGCCACGCGCTCAACGGTCTTCTGAATCCAGTCTGGACCCAAAACTGTCTTCTCTCCAACTGCATCCCAACAAAGCGGTGATCTGCACTTCCGCCCATAGAGAACCTCAAATGGCGCGGCTCTAATACTGGAATGGTAACTATTATTATAAGCAAACTCTGCAAGTGGCAACTGGTCCTCCCAACTACCTTTCCAAGATAGAACACAAGATCGCAACATATCCTCCAAAGTCTGAATAGTCCGCTCTGACTGCCCATCTGTCTGTGGGTGAAACGCTGTACTCAGGCGGAGCTGTGTGCCCAATGCACTCTGCAGACTCTCTCAGAACTTGGAGACAAACTTTGCATCCCTGTCAGAAATGATGGTCTTTGGCACACCATGCAGTCTTACTATTTCACGCACATAAATAGGAGCTAGATCACTCGCTGAATTTGTCGTGCGGATAGGAATGAAGTCTTGTGAACTTCTTGAATCGATCCACAACTACCCAAATCGCATCCTTCCTCGCGGCGAGCAGTAACGCCACCACAAAGTCCATAGAGATATCATCCCAAGGCCACTGGGAACCTCCAAAGGTTGCAACAACCTGCGGGGCGCTTGTGCTCGGCTTTCACTTGGCGACAAACACCACAAGAAGCCACATAATTAGCAATGTCCACCTTCATTCTTTTCCACCAAAATTTTGTTTGAGACCTCGATACATCTTGGTCTCACGGGATGAACAGTGTACGGAGTGCGATGTGCCTCCCTCAAAATATCATCCTTGACCTCTGCCTTTTGTGGCACGCAAAGGCGGCCTTTAAACCTCAAAGTACCAGAATCATCCATGCTAAAATCACACTCTTTACCCTCATCCAGACGCTTCCTAACCTCCTGCAATAGCCGGTCACTCTGTTGTGCTTCCCTTTTGATGCGGAATGGTGACTCGAGAATCAATGTGTCTCAACATGTGTCGTGCCCGCATAACAATAAGATATTCCCATGCGATCAAAATCAGCAATGAGGCAATCTAGAGTAGCGGGAGTCGCCTTGCGACTAAGAGCATCAGCAACTACATTGGCCTTGCCTGAATGATACTGAATAGTAAGATCATAATCCTTGATCGACTCCAACCACCTCCTTTGCCTCAAATTCAGATCCTTCTGAGTGAAGATATACTTGAGACTCTTGTGATCCGTGAAAATATCACAAGGCTCACCGTATAGATAATGCCTCCAAATCTTGAGAGCAAAAACAACCGCAGCCAACTCCAAATCATGAGTGGGATAATTCTGCTCGTGCTTCTTTAACTGTCTCGACGCATAAGCAATCACCTTACCGTCTTGCATGAGAACACAGCCAAGACCCACTCGAGACGCATCCAAAAGGCGTGAACCGCTTTCCGGCTCGGGAAGAGTGAGAATAGGAGAGGTCACCAACTTTGTCCTTCAAAATCACGGCTAGCTCACACTCATCAGTCCACTGGAATCTCACGCCTTTCTGAGTAAGCTGAGACATCGGTTTGGCGATGATGGAGAAATCCTGCACAAAACGCCGATAATAACCAGCCAAACCCAGGAAACTCCTCACCTCCTTCACACTAGTCGGCCTCTTCCAATCCACCACTGTGGAGACCTTACTAGGATCAACAACAATACCACGAGGTTAATCACATGACCAGAAAACCCATTCGAAATCCGAACTCACACTTCTTCAACTTAGCATAGAACTTGTGCTCTCTCAAAGTCTCTAAAACCAACCTCAAATGACGCTCATGATCCTCATTAGTTCTGGAATAGATAAGAATATCATCAATGAACACCACCACGAAGTCATCAAGATACTTGTGCAACATGTTGTTCATGGTCTCCATAAAAATGGCAGGTGCATTAGTCAATCCAAAAGACATAACTTTATACTCATATTGCCCATACCTGGTGGAGAAAGCAGTCTTCTCAACATCCTGCTCACGCACACGGATTTGATCATACCCTGACTGGAGATCAATCTTGGAGAACACTTGAGCTCCATTCAACCGATCAAACAAATCCTCAATGCGGGGCAATGGATATTTGTTCTTGATTGTGACTGCATTAAGCGCGCGGTAATCAATACACATGCGCCAACTCCCATCCTTCTTCTCTGTGAGCGAGCAGAGCCCCCACGGCGATCGCTCGCTGATCAAACCTTTAGCCAACAATTCATCCAATTGCTTCTTCAACTCGTCACGAAAGCGGACGTGCTAATCGATATGGAGACATCGAGATGGGACGAGTACCCGGAACAAGATCAATGCGAAACTCCACGTCTCGCGCAGGTGGCAATCCCGGAAGCTCAGCTGGGAACACAACTGGATAATCACTAACCACTGGAATCTCCTCAATCTGCGAAGCCACACTCGGTTTCTCAGCAAGAGCTAGAAGAAGTCGATTTTCACTACCGACCGGAGCATCCGGCCAACATCGAAAGAGAGCGCGGGCGCACTCCTGAAAAGTCAAAGTCTCCCAGGGCGAAGTGCGCACGAGAGCAGTTCTCTGAAGCGAGGATATCACGGCTCGATAAGAGTGCAACCAATCCATACCCAAGATAACGTCGAGCGGCTCCACTTGTATAACTATCAAATTCATTGTGAACTCCTCTCCATCAACAACAACAGAACACCGGGACAAGCGGTAGAACTAGCAATAATACCCCGGAGAACTAACCAACAACGGTAGAAATCCACTTGCATACTCAAGTTCGCTCTCTAGCAAGCGCGAAACAAGCGAAAAGGTAGCCGGAATCAAAAGGACTAAAGCATCAAGCGAATCCACAAGCAAAGTACACATCACCACGTCGGGGCGACTGCGGACTCTGCGATGAGGCATGGCGTACCTCCAGTGGCGCCATGGCGAACGAAGACGACGGCGGGCGGCGAGCCCCAACAATCTGCGTGGCGGTGCGAGTAAAGCGGTCGTGCAACTGAAGCGGTGCGAAGGTGGCGGTACCGATAGTACCTCTTTGGGCGCCCAAGGCGAAGGAAATGGCATCGGCGGAGGAGCGATCATCATCCGGAAAGATCCTCGGCGGGACCCGAAGAAGAAGATGGCACGAGCTCCCTTGATCACGCTAAGCGGGTTCTAGCGACACACCCGCTCCTTGTGACCTGTCGGCCACACAGCGGCAATCCCGTCCAAGTGCACTCGGCGCGGTGTCCATCACCGCACTTAAAGCAAAGCATGCCACCTTACAGGGACAGGACGAAGAGCCGAGTACACAAAAGGGCGAGGCGTAGCAGAAGAAAACGGCCTCATTGCTTAGACTGAAAGGCTGCGGTCCTCCTTGAATTTCTTGAAAGCGGTCGTGAAACAGACCCACTTCCTCACGAGCTCCTCTTGGTCACCACCGAAGCTACCGATCCACCAGAGGCTTCTTGCCCCTTTGTGGTGCATCTCCAACTCCATGCCCCTAGCTTGCTCCACAACAGAGTGTAGTCACGAGTGGAGTAGCTCCCAACACATCTTGGTACTCGAGTTGAGACCCGACGGAACCTCTTGGCTTTACGAAGATCATCGTTAGCTCTCATCAAGGACAAAGCGAACCAAGTTGTTGAACTCGGCCTCATACTCAGCAACAGACCTCTTCCCCTGAGCAAAGGCCGTCAAGGCAACCTCCATCTTCTCTACAAAAGAGTAGGGGTAGAACTTCCCCTTGAACTGATCAACAAAGTCCTCCCAAGTGACTGGCCCTTGAGTGGCGGTCCTCAAAGACAACACGCCCTCCCACCAAATATCCGCCTGTTGACGAAGAGCACGGATCTCTCCCACCAACTCTCTCAACAAAGCAGGGGTTTCATCCTGGACCCCAACCGGAGGCGGGTTAACAGCAACCCCCTCAGCTACTGACTCCTCTACTACAGGAGGTGGCTCCACGGAACCTCGCCCGCGACCACGACCTCCACGACCGCGGCCACCACGACCACGCCCTCTACCCCTCGGCATAGCTATCAACCACAATCAACAATACACAATGAGCTCAAAGCTCAAAATAAACTCCTTCATCAATAAACAACATAACGGAAGCGTAAATCGATATTCGTACCTCTCTCTAACCTACTGTGCACTAGTGTGTCAAATTTTAGGTTAGTTAACCATTAGCAAATTTTAGTTGATTTACTAAACTAAAACAAATTTTAGCAATTTTAGTTTGTCTAAGTTGTTAATCTATTCACCACGGACCTAAAGCCCGCTCTGATACCAACTGTAACACCCCAGCCCAACACTGAGCCTAGAATGCCACCACACTACTATTCATACTAATAATTATTGACACACTATAAAATTACATCAAGAAATCATCAATAATCATATCAATGGATCACAAAAGAACATGCATGACTATGGATCAAACGACAATAAATAAGCAATGAGAATTATAACCAGGCAAATAATCCAAAGCAGCATCAACCAATGAATCCAAATTAATAAAGCAAATAGTCTAGTCCAAATGATATTCTAAACATTATTCAATAACTAACATGTCCAAGTGTGAACCAATATTGAATGAAAAGTTTATCATGGCGAATGATCATGTGAATGTCCATGTGCTCTACTGCTCTCAACTACGGCATCCTCGAAGATCACCTAAAAACAACAATAGAGCAAGGGTGAGTCCACGACTCAGCAAACACATCGATATACAACGAACAATAATAAATCAACAGCATTCAATAACTTCATTATCATCACATGCACTTCCATTCACATTCTTATTCATCAATCTCAATTATCAATGCAACTCTAATCTATATGTCCACATGCACTTCTTTTCGCGTATACCGGTATAGCGTGAGTGAATGCTCGCGACAACATTCACTCTCAAGCCCGTTCCTCCATAAGGATCGGGGACCTCCTCCACTCCCGTGGAGTTGTGATCATTCATGATCACCTTCTCTTATGCAAAGATGCTTATGAATGCAAACATGCAATCTCCATCATAAACATCATATCCAACTTTCATCATATTTATCAACAAAGATATAAACATACCAATTATTTGTTTGCAATTAAACAGAATAAAAGCACAACAATAATGGTGCTTGAAAGATAAAGAAAACGTTGATCGATCATTGATCATTTGTCTACCATGCACTTGCCTTTACTAGTTGCGGCGCACAATTTGACTCGAAGATGGCAACAAGTACGGCGCTTCTCCTACATTCAATACACACATCTCAATACAAGCTACAGCATCATAAGAACTACAATCAAGCGACATCGTTCCTACCGTCCCCAAATATACCACGTGTCGAAAAGCTACCCATTGCTGTCCGGTTACTAAAAAGAGCGTAACTTTTGACTCGAAAGTCCGATCACAACAAACCACCCCATTCTGGATTCTTTATAACATTATCCACCTTTTCTTAGATTATGAAGACTTCTAATTAAATCATCTAACCCTCCGTATTTAGCCCAGAAAGTCGGTCTGTCCGCTTCGGAACAGCAATCTTCCAAATTTCATAACTTTTGTTTTACTCAACCAAAATGCGCGTTCTCAGATCCTACAGAACCATTGGACAATTATCTACAACTTTCATGTAGATCAAAAACTCTAATTAAGCCATTTACTATTTTTACTTTACAATCTACCAAAACAGCGCCTAAAGACGACAACCGTAAAAACAGCGGTCGTCCGAAAATCATATCTAAAAACCTACTTGTCCGATTGACATGATAAAAATGCTATAGAAAGATATCGAAATTATCTACAATTAACTAGTAGATGATATTTCCAAAATTTACCATTAAGATACCCGAATAAATCGTACAACAGAATAACAGACTAAACCCATCTCTGAAATTCCTTGTGCTAGCTGCACTCCTTCTCCTACTATTCCAAACCGGATGCATGTCTATAAAAATATATTGCATCGCTAGTTAACCACCAGCTAGCAATGTGCAAAACTAATTAGCTACTAATTAGCATTAACTAAATAACTTCTCTCTACTTACTATACAAGCAACAAGTACTCCCGAAGCCAACCAAGGGATGCAAGAAAAGAAATTTCGGCACTAAAGCAAATCAAAGGTCACTGCCAAAGGAGACGTGCAGTAACGTGCAGCAACAATTACTACGGCATGCATTAGGTACTTGCTTTAAATTACCTTGTCGGGAAATTCACAACCACGCCGCAGCGGTAATTCAATGAAGAACCGTGAGAAGTAGCGCATGCGAGCGCTGCAGCTGCGGCCTTCTTGGCGAAGTCTTCAGCGGTGCGAATTGGGCGGCAGTGTGCAGCGCCTACTCTCGGTTGGCGGCGGCGACAATCTGTTGTCTGAGCGCGTGAGCGCTGCAGAATTTGATGTGGTGGCGGTGGTTGGTGGAGAAAAAGCGGTAGCGTGCGGAAGCGAGCACAGCGGCAGCAGCGCAAGAAAAACAATACTGGCGGTGGGGTGGAAAAAGAGAAGAAAAGCTAGGGTTTTAAGAAAAACCCCAAAACAATTTATATAGCTCTAAAGATTCCGAAACTCTATTTTTTCATATACTAATTAATTTAATTGCACACAGGCCCTTAAAACGTTTTTAATTAATTATTTACTGTTATTATTAAATTAATTATTCTCCGACCCTTACTACGCGATTAATAATATTAATTAAATTTTCAGGGTATTACAGGATAAATGATGCGATATAGACGATGTCACTAGCTGAACACTCGTACCAATGCACGAACCCTCAACTCTTCGGAGTACACCCAAAACACACCGGATAGTTGATCGTCGCGAGACCACGAACGACGATCGCCAAGTCCCAATTCCCAATGGAGCATTGCTTGACCTTGAATTGCGAGCGAACCAATGGATCGCCTAGTCCTCTCTCAAAGTCCTCGCATGAACTCTGGGTTCGAAAGAACAAACAATAGCTATGTTTCTATTCTTATGCATAAAGCTGATGCGAGGTTACAATGGGGGTCTAACCCTCAATATATAGTGCCTCTTCTCCTCCTTATGGCTGGCCAAGAGGCCCTACTCCTACTCTAATTCGGAATTAGAACTCCTACTCCAATTCCGACTCAATCTAAAACAAAAAGGAAACTCTAATTTTACAATCGTCATATTGTTTCGGTCATATCTTTTGACTCTGGAGTAATTTCGGAGTGAGCGAGGATCCGTTGGATCGGGCTTGAAGTTATCTTTCCAACAAGCCCAAAAACACCATAATCGGACTTCTTATGAGAAAGTTATGACCTTTTTACTCCGGACTGTCCTGCTGATTCCGAATCCGAATTTGAGGCTGATTCCGAATCCGAATTGAATTATGAGTTGATTCCGAGTTTGAATTTGGTTGGGCTTGTGGAAGTTTCGAATTTGACTTGGATTCTTGGGCTTCTCCCCCTTGCTTGTCTCCCACGAGCTTCTCCTCCATTGCTTTGGCTCCAGCGTCCCTCTTGGTTCTGAAGGCTTCAAAATGTTCAAACCTTAGAATGCACAAAACATTTGCATGAGGTAGCACCCAATTATGATCAATGACAACAGAAGATTCATTAAGAAACAAAAGCACTTGTTGATTTAGAAGTTTAGCTTTAGCTCTTGTTAGTGGACCAATAAGCACTTCTGCACTTGTATTACTTGTAGCCTCACCTATGGCTTGGAGATCAATATGTGTATCGCCACCAATAGGAGGAAATGTATAAGTGTTAGAGATGCCCTCATCATCCTCCCCCTCTTGAAAAGGCGTCGACCACGACGCTGGATCGTCACCACTAAAGAAAGGTGATAAATCAGCGACATTGAACGTAGGGCTCACACCATAGTCATCGCCAGGAAGCTCTATCTTGTAGGCATTGTCGTTGATCTTCGCAAGCACCTTGAAAGGCCCATCACCTCGCGGCAGCAATTTGGACTTGCGGCGTTCTGGAAAACGATCCTTGCGATAGTGTACCCACACCAAATCATCTTCTTTCTCTTCTTGTTCGCCTTCTCAGCATAGTACTTAACATTGCGCTCTATCTCTTCTTTTGTCTTGAGATGCAATTTCTTCACAAATTCAGCTCGCTTGGATGCCTCCATGTGAGTCAGAGTGTTGGTGGAGGCGGTAGAAAATCAGCATTGTAAGATCGAGGTGGCCGACTAGAGGGGGTGAATAGGCGGTTTTAAAACTTTATCGGGCTAAACCAATAAATAAATCACGAAGCTAATAGCGAATTGGTTTTGCACAATTAAAACCTAAATCAACTAGGCTCAACTAAGTGCAAACAATATGAACACAATACAATATGAGCAATCATACAAGATATATAAGCAATTAAAGCAAGAAAGTAAATTGCTCAAAGTAAAACACAAGTAAACACAAGATGACACGATTATGTTTTACAGTGGTGTTGGAGACTTGCGGTCTCCCTAATCCACGTTGAGGTAAGCCCAACCAGCGTTGGACCGGCTCCTCAAATGAGCACACACCTCAGAGTAAGTCCAACACTTGGACCGGTTCCAAACCAGACCAACACCTCGCTCAACTATGGTTGCTCTTCCTCCACTCCGGAGATGGCGAGCACCAAACCACTCTGGCCGTCGGGCCTTCTCACAAGCTTCTTGAGAAGGTCACCAGCACGCACGCCTCCACGCCGTCTAGGTGTCGGCAAACACCAAGAGTAACAAATCAGAACTTTCACTTGAACTAATCAAGTGTCAATGCTCACGTGGATACACAATCCACTACCTAAGGCAACACATGCACTTAGGGTTTGCTCTCTAATCTCACCAAGTGCAACACATGCACAAAGAGAATAGAGACTTGCTCTTAGCTCAAAGAATGAGTGTATCCTTAGCAATAGCACAGACAACCTCTCCCAACGGCCAAGGTGGCTATATATAGCCCACACACAAAAACTAGCCGTTGGGAGAAGATTCCATCAAAAGCGACCCGTAGGTCGGCCGCCAACCAATGGCGGTCGGACCGCCCATCGCGCTGCGGCTAGAAAAGTAGCCGTTGGGCCTTGGCCGTCGACCGCCATGCAGCAGGTCGGTCGGACCGCCCGATATCGATCCGACCGCCGTCTTTGGCGGTCCGACCGCCCGTCGCGGTGGCTAAGTCCCAAAGGAGCTCTCGGAAAAACCGTTCGCTCGAACTCGGAACTTCCTCACCGCGGAAGTTCGATTTTTCTAACAATGAACTTCCGCACAAGAAATCGGTTCAAGTATAATCGGTCGAGACCGCCAGTAGCACACCGGTCGGACCGATTTACCGATCCGGCCGGTGACCACTTCTTGTCGGCCGTGGAACCTGAGCCAAAGCCAATTGCACCACTTCAAATGGCAAAACACATTCGCTCATTTGAATGCAATTTTCGACAAGGTTTCAAAGATGATATTCTAAGTAGGTTATAAAACACATTTGCTAACCCTTAGAATACTCATCACAAGGAATAAGGTACATGGACTTACACTATTTGCAAAACGCATTTGCAAACTTAAGTCACATGTTACAAGGGTTATGCATGAGCCTCGATTATTTGCAAAACACATTCGTAAATAAATAGCATCATGCCTAGATGAGCTAGAGCAAATATAATGAGCTATCAACACATGACTAACTCAAACTACTAGTTAAGACCCCTCTTAATAGTACGGCAACCTATACTAGCAATCCGGTCTTCCAACCAAACACCAAGACCGGTAAAAGACTAGGAACGCATCCTTAGCCCTAGCTAGTCATACCTTTGCCTTGCATCTTCTTGAAGCTTGATGACGCACATCAACACTTCAAGTCCGGGTCTTTAACTTTGACAATCATCAACACATGATGATTTCTTCACTTCGGGATCTTGACTTGAACATCATCAACACATGATGATTTCTCCATCCAGTCTTCACATGCATCAACACATGATGCATTCCTTCACTTGACCTCCATCAACACATGATGATTGGTCTTCTCTTGTCTTGATGGTCAACTCATGATCATTTCTTCTTGATAAGCATCAACTCATGATGCATCATATACACCAAGCTCTTGACTTGATGATCAACTCATGATCATCCCAAGTCTTCATCATCCTGGAACATAACCTATATATCCAACTCATGAAAAATGTTAGTTCCACAATGTGATCATCATTAATTACCACACTATACCATTAACTCATAATGGTGGGACAAGATACCTCAATCTTTCCCTCTTTGGTAATTGATGATAACCACTTAAATTCTCATAAATTTAATGAAGATAAATGAGAGAACAATTGAGTATATATAAACTACACAAGTTATATATACTCTAACATGAGTATACAAGAACTACACAAGTTCTATATACTCATAACATGAGTATTCTGAACTACACAAGTTTTGTATACTCAAGGTTTTGTTTCAACGTAAAGATCCCAATATATGTGGAAAAGGAATATGGGTCAATACTAATGAAACCACAAAGTATAGGATAAAACTCCCTAAATGTGTGCATACATAAATGTGTATCGATCATATGCACATATTCAAGTTTGACTTATGGTTGAGTTCAATCCTATATTTTGGATCCAAGAAATGCAACAATATATAAGATTGAGATGTCGATTGCATACCTCGTTGTGTTTCACCTTTATATCCAAATGAGACTACAAAAGATAATACTTGATAAAGAGTTAGTCTCATATTTGGATTTGTCATTAATCACCAAAACAATCCATTAACTCATAATGGCGGGTCTAGATCTTTCAGCGACGTAAAGGGCTTGAAACCATACACTACCTCAAAAGGACACATCTGCGTTGTGGAATGCGGCCCGATTATAGGCGAATTCTCGTCGGCAAACAATCCTCCCTCGCGTAGATTCTTCTTGATCATGGTCGAAGTAACATCGAAAGTGTGCGGTTCACTACCTCCGTTTGACCATCAGTTTGGGGATGACAAGTTGTGCTGAATAACAACTTCGTCCACAGTTTACCCCAAAGTGTCTTCCAGAAGTAGCTCATGAATTTCACATCACGATCCGACACAATAGTCGCGGCCGCATCATGTAGTCTCACGATCTCCCTAAAAAAGCTGGCGAGGCAGAGTGTTGTCACGTTCTACTTTGCGGATTGCTGTCATTTCGGTCTGAAAAGCTGGTGAGACAGAGTGTTGTCATTGCGTGGGTGTAAGTATTATGAAATTATCTACAATCGGACATATTTAGGCCTTAAAAATGCAACTGCAAGTGAAAAAAATCATACTATCTTGAAAAAAGTTCATTAGGGATGATCAGACACAAGTTACCGTAAGATTTGAATACTTCATGAACACTCAGGATTGATTGATTGGCGTATGGGAGGTGAACACATTCACCAGATCCCTGCAACGAGGGCAAACCAAGTGTTGTCGTAGTGTTTCTAATTGCATGCTCACTCGGAAGTTTGACGAGGCCGTAGACATCCCGTGTATAGGCAAACCAAGACAAACCAAGACTGGAAGAAAGGAGAAGAGGAAATGAAGAGTGAGGGGAATGGCAGTCAAAACATCCATATATATATCCTGCAGGTAAATTGCAATTGGGTTGAACAAAAATTTTGTCCGTGAGGCAGCGGGGTCAAAGAGGTATCGCGGGGCAGCATTGCGTTATGTCTTTATGGTTTAGTAAGTTAAAATCGGGAGGTAGAGTTGTCGAGAGTGGCGCACGTCTCGAATGCCGTAGTAGGGGTGCTGCCTGGGAGGCGAAGCTGGGGTGATCTCAGCGTGGGGGTCCGGCTCAGGCCTGAGTATATATAACTTGTGTAGTTTGTGTATACTCATGTTTCGAATATATATAAAACTTGTGTAGTTTTTGTATATTCATGTTTTGAGTATATAGAACTTATGTAGTTCTCGTATACTCAAGTTTTGAGTATGTAGAACTTGTGTAGTTTTCGCATACTCATGATGTGAGTATATATATGACTTGTGTAGTTTTTATATATACTCATATCGTGTTACTTTTATCCATTCAATTTATGTGTGATTGAAATGGTTATCATCAATTACCAAAGAGGGAAAGATTGAGTTATCTTGTCCCACCATTATGCGTTAATGGTATGATGTGGCAATAAATGATAATCATATTATAGAACTAACATTTTCTATGAGTTGGATGTATAGGTTATGTTCCAGGGTGACGAAGACTTGGGATGATCATGAGTTGATCATCAAGTCAAGATTCAAGTAAAAGATGCATCATGTGTTGATGCGTTTGAAGAGTTTGAGGAAAAAGGAAATCATCATGTGTCGATGATGTTCAAGAAGAGGAGATGATCATAAGTTGATCATCTAGTCAAGAGAAGACCCATCATGTGTTGATGGATGTCTAATGAAGGATGCATCATGTGTTGATGCACATCAAGTCAAGAAGACCCATCATGTGTTGATGGAGGTCAAGTGAGGAATGCATCATGTCTTGATGCATGTCAAGACTCGGGATGAAGAAATCATCATGTGTTGATGATGCTCAAGACAAGATCCAAGTGAAGAAATCATCATGTCTTGATGATTGTCAAAGTCAGGACCGGACTTGAAGCGATGATGTGCGTCATCAAGCTTCAAGAAGATGCAAGGTTAAGGTATGACTAGCTAGGGTTAAGGATGTGTTCCTTGTCTTTTACCGGTCTTGGTGTTTGGTTGAAAGATCGGATTGCTAGTATAGATTGTTGTACTATTAAGAGGGGTCTTGACTAGTAGCATGAGTTAGTCATGTGTTGATAGCTCATTATGTTTGCTCTAACTCATCTATGCATGGAGCTATTATTTACGAATGTGTTTTGCAAATGATTGATGCTCATGCATTTAATCCTTGTAGTATGAGACTATAATTTACAAATATGTTTTGCAAATTATTGAAGTCCATGCACCTCGAGTCTTGTGGCATGATCTTTATTATTTGCGAATGTGTTTTGCAAATAGTTGAAGCTCATGTTTGATTTCTTGTAGCATATGACTTAAGTTTGCAAATGTGTTTTGCAAATGGTATAAGTCCATGTACCTTATTCTTTGTGATGAGTATTCTAAAGGTTGGCAAATGTGTTTTGTAACTTGCTGAGAATATCATCTGTGAACCTTGTTGGAATTGCACTCAAATGGACAAATGTGTTTTCCATTTGAAGTGAAGCAAAAGGTTTGGTCTCTGTGGCTGTGATCGACCGCGAGAGGTCCTGATCGAGCCGTGCAAATCTGTCTGACTGCCATGTGTTGGGTGGCCTGACCGATTTCCCTTTGGATTGATTTTCTGTGCGGTAGTTCCGCCGTTGAGAGAAAGAAACTACCGAAATCGGAAGTTCTGAAAATCTAGCGGAACGTTTTTCCAGAGAAGCACCATTTTGGTGCGAGGTGATTTTCCTCGGGCGGTCGGACCGGCCGACCTTAGTGATCTGATGATTTAGCGTGTCGAGCCGGCCATTAGTTAGCGGTCAGAGCTAGCCGAGACCAACGGTGGTTTTATAGCCGTTGAGGCATGGGCGGTCCGACCGACTATTAGTTGGCGGTCAGACCGGCCTTGTGCAGATTCGAGGGAATCTTCCCCCCAATAGCTAGTTTTTGTGTGTGGACTATAAATACTCACCTTGGCCGATTATGGATGGTTGTTGCTGTCATTGTGAGTGTCATACTCATTCCTTGAGCTAAAGAGCAAGCCTCTCCTCCCCAGTGTCAGTTTGCATGTGTTGCACTTAGTGAGATTTGAGAGCAAACTCTAAGTGCATGTTCTGGTTCTGTGCCTCCGCTGAGCCAATACTATATTGCAAGTATGCATCTTCTACAATTCACATCGACATCGATTTTTCGTAATCACAATATTCTTAGCCCCTTCAGTTAAGCTCTCAGCATCTTTGAAAATGTGACCAAGAAACATAGCGACCAAAAGTAGTCATGTGGTAGTAAACTTCACACATTTCAAGTCACATGAAATCATGAAACCCTAATTTCCGAAACGTCTCGTCCTAATTTTTCAGACTTAAACCCTGAATTTGTCGACATAATTTCGGAGCATATAAAATTACGTAAAATTTACACAATGAAGTCCTCTGTGTAGGGAGTCTGAAAAAAAATTCATAATGTTTGGACCTCATTTTCTATATTAGAAAATTCCTAGAAACATTATACTTAAAAGAATTCTGCAGAGAAAAAAAATAGATAAAATTTCGAAAAAAAAAATTACACAAGCAAGAACACTATGTTAGGAGGCTCCACAAAATATTTTATAATTTTTTGAGGTCATTTAATATATTTAAAAATTCCTCAAACAAATATTATTAAATACAATTTTCAGAAAAAACTGATTTGAACAGTGCTCTCCACTGCTCTGTCGCCGGCGGCGAGAGCGACTTCTTCTTGATGCGGGGCGGCGGCGGTGCTCTTCTTGATCCCGCAGCGGCGGCCAGTGGGTCTGAAGGCTACTTTTGGAATTTCTCGGTTACGGGGGCCAAATCTGGAATTTCCGCGCGCTATACGGCTATATCGGTCCAAAATTCTTTTCTCGGTATAGTTCCGTATTATTGTGCGTACATATACACAACGAAATGTATGTACTGACTGGGCTGGCTGGACTGGCCAGGCCTTATCTAAAGCCAAGCCCAACCAGACGTCCAAGAAAAGACAAGCCCAACAAAAGAGAGTACGTTTCATGCGATTATTCTCTGTACTACTCTGCTACCGACGAATGCAAAACCAAACGAGTGGGACGAAGAAAGTTAATCCAAGGCAAAGCTAGAGAATTTACACAGAAATTAACCACAGAGCAAAAGTGTTCTTCTCCTTAATTTACATGTAACATCCAGGATTAACTGTCCGTAATAATATTTAACGAGATCATAGTAAAGAATTAATCACCCTGTCCTGTGAGTCTGTAGCAAACTAGCAATGCAACGGTAGCTCAAAGATGCGAGGTGGGACGCCGGCGCAGCGACCGGCGACGGCCCTTCCTGAGTCCGAGCATGCCGAGTAGAGCCCTGACGATGCCTCCCGCGGCGGGTGGCCACGATGACCTCGGCCGGCACCTCCTCCCCTTCAGCTGGAACGACAGGTACGATGGCGGCGGTGAGATGGGCGGCAGTGTAACTTCGGCATCAGCACCGGCAGCGCTGATCACCGGCGCCACCGTGTTGGCAGGCGACTCCGGCGAGACGGCAGCCGTGGCGCCGCTCTTGGGCGTGCCTGGCGTGGACTCCCACAGGAACGGCACGGCGCCGGCGCGCAGGCTGTAGTACACCCTGAACGATGCGTTCGCCAGGCTCGACCGCTCCCTCGACGCCGCCTTGCCGTCAAAGCCGCCGTCTCTCTTGGTTGAGATGGGCCGAAGATTAAGCTGCTTAGAATCCATGATGTTTCTTGGTTATTGGCTGCAAACTTGCAATGCTCAAAGTCTACTCTCTTGCCTTGTTTGGAACGTAGGAATTTCACAATAATTTTGCGGTCTAGATTTCCAATGGAAATCCTAGGTTGGGCTAGTTAGTTCTTGGTTGCAAACTTGCAATGCTCAAATAAAAGTGGACAAACCTAGTCCTATTGCATAGAAGCAGGCTTGGGGCTTTATAAGCAGTGAGGCTTTGACTTTTAGCTAGGCTGGATTCAGAGTTAAAGGTGCTGGCCTTGCCCTGCAAGTTCTTATATAATTTGTGCCAGGGAACATGAGATTATGAGAGTGCGAGTTGGAAGCTTTGATTTGATAATTGATTAGAAGGCTGCATCCATGACTAATGACCAGTTAATGATGCAGTATTATATTGGCTTCAAGAGGAAATGGGATGGAAATGGATGGTGGTGTTTGGCCCACTAACTGAAAATTCTTTTGTTGCACAGTACAGATGATGAGTTAGTTAAGCCATTTTTCAGAACACGACTGGATTTAATTTCCTCCGTTTCGAGGTTCTTTATTTGTGTAGTAGTTGAGAAGCTTGATTTGTGAATAGAGAGCAACGCGTTTAGACGGCGATAGACGGCTAGACGCCGTGGTCTGTTCAATTTGTTTCCTGGCGCTTTCTTTTCTGACAGTGTCCTCTCACTTAAATGAAAGCAAAATGGCGATAAATTCATAATTCTATTTCTATCCATATGACCAGTATTGGTAAAGCTTACTGTTTTTGTATAGAAAAAACAAGGATTAATTGCCTGAAATGATCCTTAAACGATGGCTGAAAAGAGGCATATGAATTTCCCAGCTAACTGGAACCGACCACCTTATATAATGATATCAGTAGTGGTTGCCTTTCTGCAGTAGCAGTAGCAGTAGCTCACACAACGAGGTCAATCGATCAGTAAGAGCAGAAATTTGTAGGTCGTCCGTTTGCTAACTGAAGCTTTGTCTTACGCTGATTTTGCCGTCCTTGCGATGCCATCGTCTCCTCTCACGATTCAGACAATGAGCCAATCGAATTGTCCAAATCACACTGCTGCATCAGCGTACGTACCCAGCCCAGTCTACATTTGAATCCGTCTTCATGACCTGCGACAAAAACGTCTCACCAAGCCGTGACCGATATCGCTCTACTGTATAGTACAAGGACAAGAAAGATGTTTTTTCTCAATGGATTGGCTCCGTAGTTAGTCCATGATGCCACCAGTTAGGTTAACCAACCTTAGTACCTAGCCTCCAGGCAACTAACCGCACTACTTGACTACTTGTTGTATACATAATTGCTGCAAGTGAGTGTTGAAAATATAAGTATTTTTGGATTACTTTAATCTAGAAATATAATAGATAAAACAATTACATAAAAGCAGATCACAAGGAACACTATAGGAATGCGATTGATTCTAGAAGAGCGAAGCTAGCAATTCTATCTCGATGTTCAAGACAACAATAAACATTAAAGCAAAACAAGTAACAAGAAAGATATAAGCATCGCGATTGGATGAAGATGTAGCGGTGCTCTTGATTATTGCGTCGTTCGTCATGGCGTAGTGGTAGTAGTAATGTACGGTTGATGTAGAGTGTAGTAGCAAGCGGTTGATGTAGAGCGTGCGAGCGTTGATGATGTAGGCGTAGCGTGGCGATCGCGCGACGCTCCCAAAAACCTTATTCGTCCTCGCTCGTGCAAGCCTTGGAGGATGAGGTTCGGAGGCTGCTCTCCCGGTGCGGCCGTACAGCGTCTCGCCGGGATGGAGATGCCGAGACAACAACAAAGAGGCGTAGGCTATATTGTGAAAAAGCGAACACCAAAAAGCAAGCCTGTTCCTTTTATAGCCAAAACTTCGAGTCAAAGGCCATGATTGCCATCAATGTCGAGCGTTTGATTTTGAATAGATAAAGAAAATCGCGCCCGCGCTTTGACACGCTGCTGCGTACTACGCGGCGGCCGCGCAGCGAATGGCGGCGGCGTGTGTGTTGTCTCTTGGCTCTCTCGATTCCACAAGAAGAGGTCTCACGTTCCACCTTATAAGCAGTGCAACTCCTTCAATTGTCCATATAGGACTAAACAATTTAGCACAAGCATATGGGCTTTTGAGATTTACCGAAATTAAATTGAATATTATAATATGGGTATAGCCCATTTAATTCAAACAATCCCCACTGGATCTCAAGGGCACATGTCAAATGACTTGATCCACGATTATTGTTTTAATATACGGTGTTTTGATGGAGACCGGTTAGGGTTGAACATCCACCTAAACGAAGCTACACTTATTCACAAGCGCACAATGGACAAAGCCTTGAATTGTGATTTTGTGTGAATAAGTTTCACTTATGTCCTTAGCGATACTAAGTGTCGGGCATCCCCGCGGGTTGGAGCATAAAAGTCATACTCCATGCCTATTCATGAGTTTCCTAGAGATTACCCTATCTCATAGGCGTGACTAGCGATCGGGCTCATATAGGTGTGTTCTTTCAAGAAGCTCTGTAGGGCGACATCTTTGCTTAAATAAACCACAGAACACATTAAGATAAAAAATCAACTTTGCCATACTGATTTAGGAGAGAATTGCATCTCCAATGGAGTGGGTGCAGTAAAAGTACTCTCCTCCCGATTAACCAATAGCTTGTTTAGCCAATCCTACTTCACGGGATCTCCGATCACATAGGATGGGTTACCACTATGGTAAAACTCACGTGGGTCTCAAACCCATCTCCTCGATGCATTGTCTATCACATTCCGTGATAAACCCTTTGTGAAGGATGCGCGATTCTTAGTTTGTTTGGATATAATCCAAAGCTATTACTCGGAATTTCTCATTTTTCGGCGGACTTGGTCTTCTCTTCACATGTCTTGATGACTTCATATTATCCTTAGAAGCTGTTCACCTTAACAATCACGATCGATTGTCACGATTCATCGAGAATAGCCGATCAGGTTTTTCAACCACAGCAAATCCATCAAAGCTCACGAAGCCATTCGGCTTCATGATGCGATATCTAATCTTTGTGAGTTCGCTTCCATTGTTGACCTCGTTAAGATGGTGCGCTTGCAAGACTTCCATGAAGCAGCGCCACCTCCAAGTAAGAAGACATATCCGCTTGTGGCCTTAATCTCATCAGCATCAGATATCCAGTTTGAATCGCTATAACCCTCCAGTACCCTAGGGTACCCAGTATAGTGAATGCCATAGCTCATAGTACCCTTTAGATAGCGCATTACCCTCTCAAGAGCATGCCAATGATCATCTCTGGATTGGAAACAAAGCGGCTTAGTTTGCTCACGACAAGCGAGATATCGAGAACTTTGTGCCGCTAGCTAAATACATGAGTGAACCAATTATCGAGAATATCTCAATTGGTCTCTAGCTATTCTCAGATTCTTCCTAAGCAACACGCTAGGATCATAAGGTGTTGGAGAAGGTTTGTAGTCGCTATATCCATAACGACTCAGAACCTTTTCCACATAATGGGATTGCAACAAAGTAATCCCACCATCATCACCTCTCAACAGCTTGATGTTTAAGATAACATCAGCTACTCCCGGATCTTTCATCTCAAAATTACGAGACAAGAAATCCTTGACCTCCTTAATCACATTAAGGTTGGTCCCAAATATCGATATGTCATCAACATACTGAGACAGAGAATGACTCCTCGCCCCATACATGGCGATAATACACACATCACATCGACTTCATTCACAATAAAGCCTCTGACGTTAAAGTTACATCAAACTTTTCATGCCCTTTGCTTAGGTGCTTGTTTAAGACCATCTGAGATTTCAACAACTTGCACACCTTTCCTTCTTGACCATCTGCTACAAATCCATCTGGCTGATCCATGTAAATTTCCTCGTCCAACTCTCCATTTAGGAAAGCCGTCTTAACATCCATCTGATGAACGAGAAGACCATGTGAGGCAGCCAAAGATAGTAGTACTCGAATAGTGGTCAATCTAGCCACAGGTGAATAAGTATTAAAGAAATCTTCGCCTTCCTTTTGGGTATAACCCTTAGCCACAAGACTAGAGACCAACAGTCGCCATCAATGTCAGAGCGTTTCGATTTTCGAATAGATAAAGAAAATCGCGCCAGTGTGCACGCCACACGCGCGGCTTGCAGCGAGGCGGCGGCGCTGCGTGTGTTGTTAACAGCTCTCTCGAATTCCACAAGAAGTGGTCTCACGTTCCACCTTATAAGCAGTGCAACTCCCTTCAATTATCATATGGGACTAAACAATTTAGCATAAGCATATGGGCTTTTGAGATTTACGAAATTAAATTGAATATTATAATATGGGTCTAGCCATTTAACTCCAACAGTGAGTTCAGATTAAAAGGAAATCCTCCAAGTCTGCATGCAGAAAAGCCATTAAACTTTCAGGTGCAGATGTCATATCTTACCTGCACTGGCCAAAAGGTAGCAGTATATATGATCAAGACCATATATTAATATATATCAGCAACAACTCACTTTAAAATATATTCTTGTCCTGAAAAAGTGAAGTTGTACTACATAATTAGCAATGTACTATTACTCTGACCTATTCAGGATTCAGGAACATACATGCTGATACTTCGACATCGTGCAAACCCAATGCACTAACACAACAATGAAGATTTCAGGAATTATGGGCCGTGCCTCCGGCCTGCTAGCTCAGCTGCTCAGTTTCATCGAGTAGTTGATGTGCCTCGGCAACGACGGTCACTTTCAGTGACCACGACTGCGGTGACGATCGGGTGGTCGCTAAACCATGGCAATAAAGAGGGAAACATTGTGTTGATGCAGGCTCAATTGATGGAGCGTTGCTGTGGCCGTTCCGGATGGACCGATGTGATGTGGAGTAACAGTGACTGCAATTGAAGCAAAACATAACAGCGTCGATTCAGACATAGACAAATCTGCTTTTATGAACCGCCAGTAGCTCTCGACTTGATCTCTCACTTTGCATACAAGTAACCGTCGTTTTCTCTAAGTATCACACGCACACATAGTTACAAATTCGCGGAGGGGGGGGGGGGTGTTGATAGAAAAACCAAAAGTCTGGCCCATTTGATATATATATTCTATACTAGCCCGGCCAATATACGGAAGTAACCCGGCCCATCCGCGGCTCTCCACTATATTGCATTTTAGCCGTCGGATATATATCGGACAGTAGATGCGAAACGTGCCGCCTTAACTACAGCACACGCGCTCTTGTTCTGTTCGTTCTAGGACTAGGAGTAGTCGCTTCCCTCGCCGCCTGCGCACGACGCCGACGCCACCGCTCGCCGCGACAGCAACACGGCGGCCGTTCTCCGCGCCGGGTGGGTAGGGTAATAAAGTGCTCCTCTCCCCTTCCGTCCCCACACTTCGCCTCGCGCCCGCAACGGCGCTGGGTCCCCTCCCCCTGCCTCCCACCCGAGATATTTCGTCGAAAACCTACCGTGCGCGCGCGGTGCCCCCCACCCCCCACCCACCCACCCACCCATCACACCACCCACACGCTCGTGCTCGCAAACGCCCCCTCTTTGGTGGAGTCGTAGTAGCTACCCTTTCTCACGATTGAGCAAGTGCGTTGCGTCGTTTGCGAGCACGTGTGCTGGGTGTTTCTACTGCTCTTGGAATGCGCGCGCATCGTTTGTGCTCACTTCCTGGGTGGAGCTCCTGCTGTTGCACTTGCTGATCTCAGTGTCATTCTGTAGTTTCTGTACGCGGAAGCCGGAAGCACTGCGCCTGCTTCTTGTGAGAGTCCCTGACTTGTTGTTGTCTTTTTGTGCAGGTGATTTCATCAGATAAAGGGGGGAAATGCCACTTCATGTTCGGTTGAAGGGGCAGACGAGCACGGCGAGTTGGTTGTGCGCCAAGAGGAACTGGAGCGGCTGTGGGATTGCTGGTGGAAAGAAGAGTAGCAAAGAGAAGATGCCAAAGGGAAAGGAACTAGGTTTGCTGGTGGGAACAAGGGCGAGAAGAGAGAAGAGCACAAGGGACGCGGAGGAAATGCGGGACAGAGGAGGTGGCGGAGCGAGGCAGGAGCTCAAGTGGGTGCGAAGAAGTATGTGTCAGGGGCTGACAGGAGGAAAAGGATGGGTGATCACGACTCATGGTATGGTGCTGACAATAATGCATCATTTTCTAAATCAAAGCTGACCAGAAAGAACCCTTCCCCCGTAACCCGTGGAAAGGTTTTTCCTAGAAAAGGCGATAGATTAAAGTCTCTGAGTTTGGAAGAGGATGATTTGCGCTCAGGGAAAAGGAGTAGCAGCAAGGTTTATGATTTAAGTAGAGGGGGCAAGGGTCGGCCGGTGCTCAGTAAGAACAAGGAAGCCTCCAAAGGGAAGAGGTTTGATAAACCTACCAAAGTCAATAGTCAAAAAGATGGCGCTACAAGTGCCGATTTGGATGAGAATGTTGCAGAAAGCAAGAAATCAGATGACTCAGGCCAGATTACTGAAGAGAAGCCCCGTGCGCGTCGTACCCGAGTGCTGGACAAGACTGGGAAGAAAATCAGGGTCACTAAGAAGGATTCAGTTTCTGACTTTGAGGAAGCTACTCCTACTAAGAAGAGAAAACGAATGAAACTAGATCCTTATGATATATCAAACAAACGACTCGAAGATTCTACTCCCAACCAGGATGGTGCGAATGCTATCTTACAATTTATCAAATGGTTCAGAGGATTCATTTGTGCATATGTATATTCTGTTTCATGCTATGTTTCATGTGCACAACCCCTTAAACCAGTCCCCCCTCATGGATATTTTCTTGCTCTACCCCTGAAAACAACGGTGTATTTCCTAAGTGTGTATTGGCAAAATAACTAAAATGTTTTGTAATTTGTAAATACAGGTATAGTGGTCGGGCGATCCAGAAAATGTAGTGCATGATGTATCCTATGTATATTACTGGATTTGCATATGCTGATGGATACCCCCTTTAACTTTGAAAAACTAGACATATGATTATATGAGAACAGACCTTTCTATAATAAAAAAATGAACCAAGGAATATTTGAAGAAATCCAGATAAGAATGCCTACACATTGGAACCACCTACAAGGTCTGGTTGTACATAGTCTAGGTCATTTCCTCCTGTTGGAAGTATCTATGCATGTTTTGCTACGTAGGATTGTTGATGCAAACACCCTCTTCTTTCAACTGATAACTTCACAAAATTGTTATGTCTTTGTTAATTTTCTCCTTAGTAATATGAAATTTGTTCATGAACTATTGAGTGCATTCACCCGCCACTGCTTCTAATTCCTTTTACTTATTTCTAACATCTTGGTCTTCTGAAGAAGGGTCTAATCATCAATCTGCTGCTTCTGTTCTAATATCTCCCTTTCCTTTTGTATTTTTTTTAGTTTGCAATACAGAGAAGATTCCAGAAAAGAGTCCGCCTGAAGAGACTGAAATGTCTATAAATGCTAAATTTCGTGCTATACATCCAAATTCCTCAATCCTTTCATATGTGGAAGATAATGTACACACAATTACCTCCTCATTCCCCTCTTCCCCCCTATGGATGCATGTCTGACAACATCTTACTATTGTTTGCAGCTACTAGGTCGTAGGCGTCTAAATGAGATAAAAAATGCTGGCTACAATGTCAAGCTATCTGCTCCTCTGGATAATGTCCCATTCTCAACCAGCACTGAGCGTGAGCGCATAGACGAAATAGTAAGAAAGATACCATATAATCAGTGCAAAAGATTGTCTTATGCTTTTGTTTTAGTTGGTCGTGCCTGGTTACTATATAATTTGAGTTTCTGTCTAGTATCTTGTTGCGTTGATTT
This sequence comes from Hsuehochloa calcarea, assembly GCA_036346395.1. Classification (NCBI taxonomy): domain Eukaryota; kingdom Viridiplantae; phylum Streptophyta; class Magnoliopsida; order Poales; family Poaceae; genus Hsuehochloa; species Hsuehochloa calcarea. Next base: position 4,811,887 of record CM070597.1, read on the forward strand.
TCAATCCACTTTTAGTTATTGTTGCTCACAATAAATTATCAACAGGTGTTCAGAAATAAGTTGGAATTCTTTGCCGCTGCAAAGATCTCATCATCATTCCCTCCTCCTACAATTCCAGAGGTAGCATTCGCAGGTAACTTCAGAAAAAGGAACGTATGATAGTTGTTCCATCCATCTCTTGCCATGGTGAATGTTTGAGTTTGACATGTAGTTCAATTACACTATTTTCATGCACATGGTCACATCCCATTTAGGTCAACTGTGTCTAGATGCTGTGTATGTTAGATCATCCTGTGTTTATGCCCTGCTGAATAATATGTTTTGCCGATGGCGGAAGAATTATTTTACATTAAAAATTATGTTTTGTTGGCATATTTCCATAGCATTATCGCATAAAAACAATGATGATGAAGTGCGCGTTGACATTTTGTGGCCTACTAGCCTAGCCTCTAATCTGTTATTAGTTTCAACCATCCTCTCTTCCGGACACCTCAGATCTTTATCATGGAACTAAAAATGAATGCTTGGTTGTCTGTTATGCACTCAAGCAATAGTGAAAGGAAACTTCACATCTTGTAGACTGTGACAAACTGTTAACTTTTTACCAGTACAAACTTCAACATCATTAGCTTTTGTTTTAGTAAGTAAATATTGTAATTTCTGAATATTCTTTGACATGATTAATAGCAAAGTATAAAACAGACTTGAGCATTGTTTGTGTCATAGGATTGTTTGTGTCCTATGACATTTCGTAATGCTCCTTTTATTTATCCCTTTTTACTCATGTCAGTTGGATATCTAACTGCGTTTTGAACTTTGGATAGGTAATATACCATTTTTGCGATTATGCAACTTTTGCTGAGATATTTGATGCCAGTTTACTTTTGCTCAAAAATGATGCTTGCCTAGAGTTTGAACACTGCACATGATTTGTGCGTGATCTATTGCTCAACAGTCACAGTGTTTTCACAAAGTTGTTCACGGCCCAGTATCATCCAACCCATCTGTGAAACCCTTGTGTTTTAAAGTGTTTCAAGCTGCCCTAACAACTTGTTTTGTTACCTTACTGAAATTCAAGGGGTATCAAATGTTGGGAAATCTTCACTACTTAATGCACTTACAAGACAGTGGGGTGTCGTGCGAACATCAGATAAGCCGGGACTTACTCAGGTATGTTGAATGAAGCTTGCGTATTTTCTTCAAATTAATTCTCAGTGTTCAAACAGTTCATTTATTTCTGTATTAAACTATTACCTATTAATTACAGACTATAAATTTCTTCCGGCTTGCATCGAAGCTATGCCTTGTTGATTTGCCTGGATATGGTTTTGCTTATGCAAAAGATGAAGTTAAAGACTCATGGCAGGAGCTTGTAAGTATCCTGAAATCTGAACAATAAGCATGTAATGTATCATATCACCTTGCATCACGCAGTTTGGATGAGCTTGGGGTTGCTGACCTCTGGTCTCAGTGGCCTATGATAATCGATTGTAAATACCAGTCGATCACGTAATTATTAACTTTTTTACATGACTTTACATAACCTATTAAATCTCTAAATTTCTTTAGCCCATGATTTTACAACTCTTCGGGGAGTTCCTTCTGACCTCTTTTTAATTACTAATACACAATGACCATTTGGTTTGGGTGTTGAACTGAGCACAATTTCAAAATCAAGGAACCAGCAGCAATCCACACTGTGTGAACGAATTGTAATTTACCGTCACATATTTAGATTTTAGACCAACAATCTCCTGGTCCCCACCTAGTATTCATGGTGATTTGCATCGCCCACTGGATCTATATGGCAAACAAACCTCTCATTTTATTTTGAACTCTTCAGAACATAAGCTGTAACACGTGGTTGTTGGTTATTGTTATTCTTAGTTCTTACAAGTACTCTGAAATTTGTAGGTGAAGGAGTATGTTTCAAACAGGGTTGGTCTAGAAAGAGTGTGCCTTCTTGTGCACACTAAACGTGGAATGAAACCATTGGACTACGAGCTTGTAGATCTAATGGAAAGGTTTGTTTTCATTGGGCATTTGTTCCATCCTTACAGAAGAAGCAGAGTTCAACCTGTTTCTTTCTAATGTTATGTAGGTTTGTATTCTGTGTGATCTTAATTGGAGTACATCACTGTCGGTGAAATGAAATTCATTAATTGGATTATGATTTTATTTTCTCAACGCATTTGCTTAGGTTTTGGTTAAAATATATAGTGATGTTACTTCGGATTCTGTAATTGACATCCAAATATACCAATGTAGATCCAAGACGCCATACCAGATTGTATTGACCAAGACTGATTTGGTTTTCCCTATAGATGTTGCTCGCCGTGCTATGGAAATCCAAGAGGTTCCCTTCCTCCCTAGCCCCTCCCTCCCATTCTCTCATGCACCTTTTGAATTATTGCCTAACAGAATCGCGTATACTCTCAACTGCAGAGCCTGAAGAGGAAAAAGTCTGTGGTAAATCCAGTGGTAAGATCTTGAATCATTAGAATTAGCATATCTTTTTGCATATGTGCACTCATTGCTCTTTGGCGAAGTGCATCATGTTATCATCTGATATAATGGTACGTCCTGTAGATTATGGTGAGCTCTAAGACAGGAGCCGGCGTACGCAACCTGAGAGGTGTGCTTGGAAAGTTAGCTCGCTTCATCAAACCATAGCAAGGTGACAACTTGGTTGACTCTGGTTATTGGGGAGATTCAAGGGTTGAGCGACTTGAATTTCTAGTTAGGTTAGGATTCGAAGCCATGCTGTATCATGAGCTACGATTTGGATTATTAAACCATTTTCCTTTCTGAGTGGACGATGTCATTCAGAGATCATCGGCAAATACGTCAAGATGCATTGAGCTCGGAGTATTCGCTCGAGGCAAGAACACGAATCTTTGGCCAAAATGGCATTTTTTTAAGTGTGATTAGAAAAAATGGCATCTTCGTAGCTGTATTTACAAAAATAACGCTTTCATCTGCACGGTGACCGTACGAACAAGTCCTAAGACAACACGCGACGGTCACGCGACGGTAAACCACACGGTCACCGTATAATTTTAGCCACGGGACGACACGCAGCGGAAAACCGTACGGTGTTTTAGCTGTTACGTGTCACCCGTGACTAAAACCATACAGTGACCGTGAAGTTTACCGACACACTATGTCGCTCTAAGGTTTGTTTGCACAGTATGTCATATCTGCTAATCACGCTTCAAATGCTGCCGTTCGGCAAAAAAAAATTACAAGAACACCGCCTATCTTGTACCGCGTACGATAAATCCAATGAAATATTTGCGTTTCCCCTAAACTTATTCTATGTTCTGCTTGTAATCGCTCATTTAGGCACGTTGATCTAGATATGATAGTGATGTGGTGTAAGACAAACATAACTAGTACAAGCTAGGATGGTGAGCATTCAAGAGCTTATGAAGAACGCCAGCGAATAAATATGCAGAAAGACAAGAATGAGGATATTTGAGACCCAAATGACATGTAATAAGTCCTTACTCGAGAGCTAGCGTAACTCATAGCTGTAGCATGAATGTCCAATGCAGAACACGAGCATAATATATGAGAAAAGCAGCTGACCCAAAAATAATCGAAGGTTGCATAACCACAACAGACTTAGCCAAACCAACCAACAGTTTCCTATTCCATTATGGATCATGCAGTTGTTAAAATAAGGACCGAACCACAAATTGTGCTTAAGGAACTTCAGTGCAACTGATTACATAGAAAACGGAATAGTCCAATATCCGATGACAAAAAACTACAGCAGTATTGCAAAAGCGTTTCCGAACTCCGGTACTCGCAGCAGCAGCAGCAGCAGGAGGTGCACAACGCCCAAACTCAGGTGCGGGCAGCAGGAGGTGCAGGGGGAGGCGCACCACCACCTGGGCGTGGTGGGCCTTGTCCCGGCCTCGGGCCATCATCCTGCAGGCACGTTCAAGAGAACCATTAATGAAAAAGGACTTCGTACAGCATACCAATCGAACAAACATTACATCAAGCGGACAATGAAATACTAGCAAGCATTGCATAACAAGTTGTTCACAAGTTCTAGGATCACATAAACACTTCAGCTATCTAGCAAGTCAGATACAACTTGTATATTTTTTTTCCTTTCTAAAATATCCCATCCGTAATAATCAGCTAAAAAACGGATCAGTTTTAGCAGGCAAAGTGAAGGAGATGGTTATCAAATATCAGGGGCCGGTTCATCCCAGAGGTATCTGGTATTACTTATTAGCCAATTGCCAATGGGGCAGCCCTGCAGTCCCCCGAAGTAATGCAGTATCAAAAGTATGTTTATCAAGTATTTAACTACACATCCAACCAAAAACATGCAGTGCATATGCCAAAAATGAGATTTAACTGGAAAGGGGCTATCCATATAAAATTGTGGGTTCACAACAAGTTATTATCAATTGTCAATTCTAGTATGTTACCAATTGTAAAGATATATCAGGCATTTCTTTCACAAATGAGTGCAATCAGGACGTTATGACTGATATAGGGATCAGACATCACACATAAGCCTGCAATGCACCAACACATGTTCATTTACGCTTTTGTTGACGCATCCATTGCAACATATACACAGTGAATGCAACGCCTATAAAAGCGACAGTAACAGTACAGAGTGGTTAAATTAATCCTGGTATAATTATTGTCGTAGCATTCAAATTTCCAGCAGTTATGGAGTGATATCCAGCACAACCTTAAAAGACCAAATTTCCATATGAATAAAGGTGTTAGTATTATACCCTGCGTCTGAAACGCTGCGGAGGCTCACGGTTCCTCCTGTTCTCCCGAGATCGAACACGGACAATGTGAGCATGGATTGCACATGAGACACAGTGATGCACCTTTGCATACAGCTTGGGAAGAACGTATCCTGGACAAAGTAACAGAATAATGAGGGACAAGGTAACACAGTAATGAGGTGTTTTCACCATGCAACCAGTAATAGATGGCAGGGGGGCAAACAAGAACTACACAATAACTACAGTACCATCATGGACGCAAGCCTCTTGCACATCTCTCACTGCAGCCTGCTCAACAATGTTCCTCACCAGGAAACGCTTGATAGCCTTATCCTGTTAACAAACAGGAACTGAACGTTAGGTATCATCTACAACATGTCCAGGAATCCCAAAATAGTTCAGTGATAAGTCCCGGCAATGCATGTTTAATTAAAAATAGTATGCATGTGGGCATCGTCACTGAAAATCACGGCTGTTTCAGTAATACCAAATGTAGCATCTCTTAAACAATAATTAGAGAAGAATCCAAGCTACAAAAATTGAAGCTACTCATGGATATCCACATCAGTGTTAAATCGAGATAAACATCTAGAACATGCACAAAGTTTTACCGCAACGTAACTAAAGAACTACCCAAAAAAATCTAACATCATACACAACTATTTCCACAGCAAAACTGCATTCTAGAGCCATAAGTGCCACTGGTGATACAGATCTCGCCGTATTTCCTGAACGAAATAATACCAGTACAACCTTATTCAACACCCCCCAAAACTTCAGATTCTACCCTCCCACCCTTGCAACTAAAACTGTTCTTCACCTTAGCTACCACTGACCCAAGTGAAAAAAATGAATTCATACAACGTCTCTTCCGATCATTCTTCTCCTACACTGCCTCTGCTACTACTAAAACAACTTGATCTATCGATTTGAAACGGTATTGCGTCTGGGGAAGGAAGGGAGTATACCTTGGGGCAGCACTTGGCGCAGTTGGTGCAGCGGATGTACTTGACGTGGCCGCGCCCGTGCTTGTTGCGCCCGCCGTTCCTCCGCTTGAACGTCTACACCCACCAGAACCAACGACGACGGCACAGAACGGTGAGATAACGACAGCGAGGAGAAGACACGAGAGGAGATCTGATACTAGGGTTTCGGGGAGCTTACCATGGCTGGGGGGAGGGAGGGAGGTCGAAGCCGCGGAGGATAGGGAAGGGAGGCCTAGGGTTGCGCTGTGCTGCGGCAGCGGCGGCGCGAGGGGAAGGGTTAGGGAGAGGGGTAGGGCGACGGGGCGAGGGTTTTGTAGTGCTTGTGCTGGGCCGGATGGGCCGAGATGCGTTTCTGACTTTTATGGGCCTCAGTGTGTCCATTCTGGAGCCCATTAGGCCCAATTTGCAGGTGCTGGTTTTGGCAGCCAGCCATCAGAACAATTAGGCCCATACTTTGGTTTTGTGGTTCTTATTTCCGTTTTCTCTTTTTTGTTTTTTTTTTTGTGTTGTTTGGAACACGATGATTCGTAAATCTACCGTGCATTCTCGAACATTTATGCAAAGAGATGAGAGAGAGAGAGAGAAAGAGAGGGTGCAGGACAGTGACCTCCTACCAAACAGCAAGTTTATTCATACATCTTTAGCTTATCAAAATTGAAGCCATCCATGATGTACTGCATCATACGATAAGAGAGGAGAAAGAAGAGCCACACTGACCAGTGATGGGGATCGAGCAAGCAAAAAATACACCATATATTCAGTTGCAGGCAGCCTTGTCTGATTCCATAAAGCTTTCTTCTAGCTAATGCCGTTGTTATTGTGCTTTGTTGTTTCTAAATAACAAGAGAGAGAGAGAGAGAGAGCTAGTACTCCAGTACACACAATAGTACTCCACATCTTCATTGCACACTTTTGGAGCAGAATTATTGGGTTTTGGTTGGGTGCGTGATGAGGTCAGGCTTGGTCCCATGCATCGCCTCAAGATTTTGGATCTTGGTCACCCACACACTCGTGTGTAGCATCTGATAGGATAGGAGCGACTGATGCGTGCTAGTTGAGGTGATTTTTTTTCCTTTTCTTTTTGTTTTTCCTTTTGGGGGCCAATGTTTGTTTGTTTACTTGCCAAGTTACTAGCTAGCTAGAGGGACATTTACCAAACTCCTACATGACATGCATCATGTACTAGATCATTGATCGGCCAAAATGGATTGGATTCCCTCTGCCAGTGATAATTGTATATAAAGGTAGCGAATCGTAGCATTTACTATTTTGATTTCATTGTAGCGATCAGTCCCATCCGTTCGCATTCCATCAAACAGTTAAGAAAGTCATGGCGAAGACACGCACGGCAGATCTCAATCCTTAGCAAAATACCACTACTACAGTAGCAAAAGATCCAGCTCCAACTTCACGCACATGTCCAGATTTTGATGGAAATGATGGATGGCGCTGATCAGACGGTTGAAGACAACGCGATAACATGGTGTCACGAATCACGGTCAACATCAGGCAAGTAGCAGAGTTTTCAACAACAAAAAATAGCAGCCAGAGGTGGAACTATGCTTAAGTAGGAGTGCAAGTTGCGAGTAAAATTCCCACCGGGAGGCTGGATTTCAACCTTAATTTGGATGTACTTTAGCTAGAGTGGTACTTTTGTATGTCATTAGGCTTGTTAATAGCGTAGGGTCTAGATTCGGTGATCGTCGTTGTTCAAGTGTTAGGTAAGCTAGGTTAGGCTTTTAATATCCATAGCAACATGTATTTAAGTACTTTAAGGCTTCTTGGGAGCAAGAGTTAGAAAACCAGGTAAAATTATTGTAGGGGATTTTGTGAGTATATGAAATCCCTCTCAATACAAGGGCAAATTTTCTCGCTCGGGAATAAAATCTATGTTACCATTTAGAAACAATATGGATAAAAATCTCAACTATGAAAAAAAAATATCAAAAATATTCATAAACAATACACAACTATACATATGAAAGAGTATGTAACAACACAAAATTTCCCCTTGTGCAATCTATTGTGCAATATCCCTCTGACTTTCCAATAATAGCATATTGTGCAATCTGCTCAAGCCACATCATCTATATAGAGCGGCTTAACATGATCAACACTTGAACATTTCTCTCGACTCCGCGCCATCTAGCGGAATAACAATAGACACACGACGATACCCACTAACGGTAAGGGTGCACAAGCAATTCATATTTTCATATATGGGATGATACAAGGTACCATTTAGAACGACAAAATGAGTAGAGAGCAAATTACGACATATTTCTTCTCAGTTCAAATGAAGATATGCAAAAGAAAGCAACAGCCTTACAACGATCGCCCATACGACAAATTCAGTTCTTGCAACTGAATTCAGCCAACAGGCAATCGGGAACTAATTGGAAGTGATAGGATATGTGCCTCAATATTAACGACGTACAGGACAAAAAAAAATGAGGATTTGTCCGAGGCTAAGACAAGAGTACCCCAGGAATTCATATATCCTACATTATTACATTTCCAGAACTTTCATCTATAATTTTTCAACCATCACAATATACTTGCAGCAGCCAAATCAAATCTCCAATCCAACAAAAAGGAGCACATATATCCTAGAAGCTCTTCTGAAATGGTCACAAGAAATAAAAGGATTAGTCTAACTCACTTGCTATCTAAAGGACAAAGAGAGCAAATCATTTTTCATCTGTCGCATGAATTGCACTAAATGTATGTACTAGAATTAACAGTATTAAGACAACATGAAATCTGACAACGAAGTTGACATATACTACTACTTTTCACTTGAGATTTACTTGGTGTTAAAGAAGATCTATCCAATCTGGTTTCAGAAGTATGATGCAGCAGTAGCAATACTAGTTCCAGTTGATAAAAATAGTTCAAATTGACAGCAGTATTGGTACTGGTTTTAGTAGTATGATACAACAAACAAACCACACAGTATGTGCAACTAATGACAACTTCAGACAATAACTTATCCCATTATATCAATTTCATACATTGCCTTGAACCAAAAAAACACACACACATAATTTATGTCAATGGGATTGTAAAGACTAAAGATCAACTGTCCATATATTTACCAATTCCCGGTTGATGATAAGGAGCATCATTCGCAACATTGTATCCCGAATAATCAACACCCAAATGTACAAATACACGTAAGCACCAGATGCCAACACACACCAGTCATATTAACGATCTAACTAACGATAAGCAGAAAGACAAAGCAAAATGCGCATTACCTAGTTGATCAAAATGAGAATTATTTGCAACATTGAAATCCTCAAACTAACCTGACATACAAATACGAGGTACCTCAAATGCACCAACTATTTACCAATCACAACATAACAACAATGTCATATGACAACAGAAAGATCAACAACAATTAGAATTAAACTCTTAATATGGCATAAATAAGGCAATCGTATCATAACTCCTTGACATAGGTAACAAGCAAACCATATTCCAGAGACTAGTCAATAGTCGTAAACATATCCATCACATTCATACCACAATGTAAAAAATGATACCACATGCCCATCCATGTACAAAATGATGTTGATACACAAGAAGTTGGATATATAAAGCAATTGTAGGAGGAAAAATGAAAATTAAAGGACAACTTACTTATAGAGCAATTTTGCTCTTAATCAAAAGCAATCGAACACTTGGGTTTTTGGTGTCGATAAAAATTTCTCTATTCAGCTCACATTTGAAGAATTTTAGTGCCTTTGCCTTCTCCATATCCGTTAGGTCTTCAAATGATTCTAGTGCAGCAACACACTTCCCAATAGAAAAATCATCACTGTGACTATGTCTTGTTGTTTCATTTAGTTCTGACTATGTCTTGTTGTTTCATTTAGTTCTTTGGTAAATTTTTTGGTTTGCTCCTTCTTGAATTCCAAGTAGCTCTCAAGGACCCCGGCACTTTGACTTTGCTTTCTCTTTTTCCCATTATCACCTCCTTCTGCCAGACGAAGTAGAAGGAGCACATTCCACTTCTTTGGCTTCTATACGAGCACTAGATGTTGTTTGCCCTTCCATATTTGTAGAAAAAGGGTTTAAGCCAACATCATGGGCAATGGGTGTCTTTATTATTGGGGATAACTTGATCGGTTGGAGGCTATACTTGTTCAATTGATAGGAAATTCAAATATCCTGTTGTTGTACTTCCTATTTCCGCATAAGCAATGAAATAAATGTAATGAACATTGAAGCATGAATTGAAACAATGTGGTTAAACTTCACATTCATACAATGCTGCTAGATAGTGAAAAAGAGGGAAACGTTTGTTGCGGAACTTCTTCACCTTTGGATGACCCTATTGAATGCAAGAAAATAATAGAGTTAGTAACAAAACGGATCACAAATAATATTATTAGTTAAAGGGAGTAAAGAGTCTTACACGAATAATTTTATCCTAAATACTTGGTTCAGCAACAATCATGCACAAAGAATCGTCCCAGCCCGTACCACTTTGTTTCTGTGCATCTCGTATTGCCTTGTAATTCCCTTTCAGTTCCTTCTCTTTTTCTTGGATTTGTTGCTTTGTGAACTGGGCAGCTGGAAACTTTTCATTGAATTTACTAGCTATGCTTCTCCAACCTTCAGTTACCCACCCATTTTGTCATCTGAACTTTGGGTTGTTAGGTCATGTAGTATATCAGAAAGAGCTTTCTCATATGAGAAGTTCCATGAGGCCCCTGGTCCTTCTTTAGCCATGGCTACACTAACCACATCATATTGAAATAAACAAATGGTATAAGAGTGCTGCAATATATTTAAGAGAAACAACCACATAATATGAAAACAATTCGCATAAATGAAGTGTACTACTTCTTACACATCATATCATTTAAGTGTCAAGGGCACAAACACACTAATACTACTCTGAGAGGTCCTGTCCAACTAATGATTGTAGTCAGCCCACATTTGTGTTGCAATTTGATCTCTAAGAGAACTTCCAGCATTTGACTCGATATCATTTTGATATTTTTTTGTCACCCTCTGGTACATCAACAAAATCATCTGGTTGAATATAGGCAGGTTGGTGACCCAACCAACCCTCTTGATCATTTTGACCTCTAATGATGTTGTGAAATGCAACGGCTGCAGCTGGGATCTTAATATGAGACTCAAGGAGATGAAATGTTCCAACTTTCAAGATTGAAAATCTCTTCTTCAAAACACCAATAGCCCTTTCAATATGGTTGTAAATGAGATCCCAGCTGAAAAGTAATTTGTAGTCTGCATAATCATATCTTCGAGATGAGCGACACCTCCTAAATTAACAAATATGGTATCAGACTCCTCCATACGGGGCAAGAAAAGAAGGTGTGTTTGTATGTCCACCATCCACAAGATAGAATTTATTCTCAGGAACCCAAAAACCCTTACTAATAGCATATTGAATGACTCCTGCATCTTATGCTAACCCTTCCCATCCACATGAAATAAATATGAAGTTTAAATCAAAGTCACAAGCTAGCATCATATTTTGAGACAAGGTTCCTTTCCTATTCCTATAAGTAGCCGCTTTCTCTTCAGTAATAGTGATGAGGATATGTGTGTCATCAATAGCACCAATGCACTTCTGTGCATAAATAGAGTAAATTAAATATAGGAAAATATTGGAAAAAGTTTGGCGTCAAGTGTGTCTGACTCACCTGAAAATAAGGCCAAAATTGTGGATCTGATACAATTTTCATGCGAGTTTGGTTCGAACTTTGGAGCTTGACAAACCTATGATTTAGAGCTGGATTATATCGAAGATCTCCTTTATTTTCCTATGAACTGCTTTCACATTGTGTTGGAATGCTTTCTGAAGCTTTTGGTTGCTAACATTATAAGAAATCATGTACATAAACATCCTTAGCTGCTCCTCGACGGTAATTCCACTTGTGTCATGCATCAAACCCTCCCTTCTAAGAAAATCCGATGTAGCCTAGAATATCTCTCGCCCATCCGAACTCAATCCAACACCAACTCTCGTAGCCTTCTATGATGTCATTAACTTTTGTAGCGCCAGTAAGAGCTGATGTGTGAACTGGTCTTTTTTGGCATAAAGGCATGAAAAGCAAACTAGGAACCAAGACAAGAAACAACTCATCATCCTCCTCTTCTTCCTCAAGCATAAATTTCCCAATGAGCTCCTTTCTAGTGTCCATTTGCTAATACATGCAGATGCAACATATTATGAATTGGCGTATTGAGTAAAACATTTCTCATGTAAGATGCCGACAAAGAAGTTCATAAGAACTAGGTTAGCGGTCATTAGCAAAGATCAAGCACCAAAATAAAATTAAACGCACCCATCATACCATGCCACAAATAAGCATATTAGTAGACAGATGTGGGCGCTTCGAGACAGTAAAAAATCTGAAGTTGACAAAAAAACTGAAGTAGACAGATTCATGCGCTTCAGGACAGCCGACAATACATTTTTTCCACATCCTCGAAAAACTGAAGTTGACAGTTTAGATTCTAAGCAACCATAACCAAAAAGTAATGTAAGTTTTTTTTAAAAAAAACAAGCATTCAGAGCACCATCTTTAGAAATTTTGGAAATTTCTCCATCAAAATTGACGCAAATGAAACCAAAGATGCAATACAACTTGCATGCAAAAATAGCTCAGTCAATCATCTAAGAATTTAAGGGTAGAGAAATGGTGATCAAATAGCTTTCAACTGCATATCTGATTGGCCAACAATATGATTTTTTTAAAGGCTAGTGCAAATGCAAAACCAAATCATAAACTACGACATGCTACAATACTAGCACAACATAATCATAAGAACTAGCACAACATAGTCATCCATTTCTCACAACCAGTGCTCAATTCGTATAATAATAAGAACTAGCACAACATAATAAGAACTATCATCGTAAGAACTAGCACAACATAATTGAGGATCCTCATAATCATAAGAACTACCACAACATAATCATAAGAACTAGCGCAACATAGTCATCCATTTTCTCACAACTAGTGCAAGATTTCATCCATTTCATCCAGATAGAGTACCTTATAGGGGTAAAGAGTGAAAAGGAGCCAGCTGATGGAACCTCTCCTGAGAGATTGTTGTTTGAGAGATCCTGCAAGATTTGCGGACACATCTGTAATTATGTAATCGATTTGTAAAGTCTGTTACCACGTACACAACAAATCCTACAGTTGATACAACCCATAACCAATATCACAACATAAATGACCAAAAGCGTATTCACGAAAACATCAAAATTGGGAGGGATCCGCCCAATAGCAACCGTAGATACACCAAGGCAGTCTAAGTCTCTAGGGTTTTGAATTGTTCAATCAATCTACACATCCATTTCTCACAACCAGTGCTCAATTCGTATACCAAATCTCAATACTAATTCATGTCATAGAAAATCACAACCCACCTAAAAAATAAGGCACCATAACATCAGATCATACCATAACATTAGATCAGGTACCAGATCTCAATACTAATTCATGCCAAAACTCAAAACCAAATAGAGAAGAGGAGGGATACGATTCGAACCTGGTAGGAAGGAGATCTCAAACTCTAGCCATGCCTCGTGTGTTCTCCCAAAGTCACAACCCACCTCCAACTCCAGAATTGCCTCCCACTGAGATCTACGAGAAAAAGAAGATGAGGCGCATAACCATAGTGGGAGGAGAGGGTGCCTAGTGGGAGGAGGAGGAGAGGAAGTAGAGGACTTCATCGGCGAGTTCCCGTTGCCGGAGTGGGAGGAGGAAGAACGGGGTGGAGGTGACGGTCGGGAGGGAGGCAGTTAAGGAGGAGGACCAAACTCGGGAGAGAGACGTTGTTCTTGCCAATGCGACGAGGAGAAATTCCCGACCTCCTCGGACTTGGTTTTTCTCCCCCGTGGATTAGGCCAGGCTAGTCCGAAATTTCCCCGTCTCTGCGTCATCCAAATAGAGCTACAAACCGAACTAGGGAAATATAGCACAAGAGAAATTTCCATGGATTGGGCGGATCCCACGGATTAACCTCCCAAACAAGCCCTACTGAATGTGAAACACACCAATGTTCAAGCGTTGAGTAGGTAATTAGCAAGGAGAAGAAACACTTCTATAAATCCAGAGGTTCTAATCCCTCCTCCTCGCCACGGGTAATTCGCTGACTTAAGTCAATATGAAAAAGTGTAGAAAATGGGTGTGAACAAAGAACTAGAACAATAATACCGATCAATAGTTTTTCTTTTAATATCTATCAGCGCTTCCATGTATCACTGGACCGATGTAATTGTGTCTTTTGGTCCCACGAAAACCTAAAACGACAAGATTTAAGGAACCAAGAACCAGACAAAAGTGCAAAAGACACATGCAAGGATGTGCAAAACCAAGAAACCCACATATGTGAAGATCTGGGCAAAAAACTTTTTTATCGTACGATGCACTTCGTGACAATCTAAGGGACGGTTTGGATCATTCAAATTTTAATTTGCAAATTGCAAGAATATCAAAATGCACTTGAATCGTCGGTAAGCAATTAATAAAAAATGAATTAGCAAGAATATCAAAATGCAATTGAATCGTCGACAAGCAATTAATGCAAGCAATGTGCCAAGAACAACTAAGATCGAACGGATGGATGGAATCTCCGTGCATAGAGAAAGAGAGAGAGCAGAATTAACCCCAACGATGGCGACCTGACGATCGTTGAGCTGGAGGTCAACTACTCCTGCACAAAATTTAAAGCCGTTTATAGGAAGAATAGGCTCGGGTGATTGTGCTGCGTTGAACGCGAAGGTTAAGCAAATTTTCTCCCAACAAATGAAGCCGCAACAACCGACAGCATCGCGTGATTTTAGGTGACGATTTCGGTGCACCCCGGCTCGTTTCTTATGCCTTGGCTGGCGGCACGTGCTTCGCATCAGTACATTGAATTTTGCGAGTAGGAACACAGAGGATTTGCACAACGGGCATGATGCATGCGTTGTCTGCTTATTGACGCTATCCATCTCAACGGCCATTGTGTGTACATACAAAGTCTTGCAAAAACATATATGTTATTGACTATTCATCCATAATCAGGTAGTGTTGTGGCAATGGCAGAGCCAGGATTTTGGCGATGGAGGTGGGAACTTAAGACACATCCGTTCTAACACAAGTTCAAATGTATCAAATTACATGTTTGCATTACAACCAACATCACAAAATATTGTTAGAAAATTACAACTTGATACGACATTCCTTCATGCTTTTAAAGCGATTGATGACAACATCATCACTAACTTGTAGAAAAAATTCACGCTCAATCTACTTAACTAAGCGATCATTCAAGTATTGTTTGCCCATACTATTTCTTAGCTTGTTCTTCACATGATTCATTGTCGAAAATACCATCTCTACACTTCCAGTAGCCACACGAAGGATCAATACCAATTTGAGCAGCAAATAAATAAGTTTATAGCGATAATGCTTCTTTGTCTCAACAAGTTTAATAGAGAGCTCACCGAGATTCTTCTCTTCTCAAAACCTTGTATCTTGATGCATGTCCTTGGGGTTGAGACTCGAGGGGCGCGACCGGCGCGTCGAGGCCGAGATCGTCGACACAGAAGCCAGAAGCGGCACTAGAGAGCCACGATGCGCCGATGCCGCGACGAGCTACCGGCTGTGCCCCTGCGCTGTTGCCAGAGCACCTGGATGGGCAAATTGCACTTAGGCCTAACGCCTCCTTGACTAGCTGACTTGGGCTTGATTCTCATATTCTATTGGGCCTAATGCTAAATGAGTTGCTAGGAGTTGAGGAGTATGTATGTTAGTATGCGTAGTGTATACTTTATGTATTAAGGGGGGTATATACCAGTTTTTTGTGCAAAATTTTGAGGTGCAACTGTACCCCCATGCATCTACTCTGGCTCCCTGTGTTGTGGGTGTCCTTAAAAAAGGAGGTGTTGTAGGCACCCTAGGCTATTTTGATTCTAAAATATATACATTGTGATAATTATTTTTATAGGAATGCGGGCGGTTTTATTTGTTCAAGCTCTGAATGTATCAAGGGCGGAGCTATAAGTGTGTGTGTGTGTGTGTATATATATCTTGGCTCACGCTAGTCCATGCAAATTTCTGGTTTATTTGGTTGCCTGCTCTGAGGTTTGGGCCAGGCCACGCACGTGCAAGATTCTTTCCCGATTCTGGTTAGAGGGAAACGCAGGAGATGAGCTTCGCTCGTGAGCCAACCCCGTGGGATGCAGCTGCACTCTCTTGGGGTGCATCCACGCGTGCAGGGGAGATGTCGACGATCAAATCGTCGATCTTATGAATATAAAAGACAGAGGAAAATGGAGCGTATCTCCTAGAATGGAATGTGGTCACTCTTTATTGCTATGAACTGGCTATTACAAGGAATGTCTATCTTCAGACGAAGACTAATCCTAGTTACACTGGAGTACAATACTTGCTATGGGATTCGACTGCTAATCTTCTCAATTGCCTTCAATCTCGCCCTTCCCTCCATCTTCCGCGGTCCTCTTTAAGTAGTTAATGAAGCGATGGTAGTTATCCTCTAGAGAGACACATGTTAGGAAGTGACGCGTCTGGTCGGAGAGAGGTGTTAGTTGACAGGGTATCAATTGTTGTACGATTATATGTCTGTGGGACATTCAACCGTAGTCCAGTGTCTTAGAATTATGTAACGTCGTGTGGTATAAAATATACAACACGTGTTTCATTCATCACACGGTAAGGATATACCTAGATTCTGATCCAGATGATACCAGTTCATAGCCTTACGAGCAATAACCGGTCGGGACTAGGTACGGGACCTTGTCCAATCAGGGTATTTATTGTGTAACCTCTGAAATCCTTACGACCAGTAAAGTCGTTAGCCTTAGGGGTTACGACCACGAAACCGTATTGTCTTCTCTTATGTATTAAAATAATACATCGATGTTTTAATCATCGTCAGGAGAGAAACATCATCTTCTTCCTCGGCTTCTTACTCGGGTGGCCGTGGGTGGTGGAATGCAGAGATGTGGGAAGGCGGAGAGGCCCAGGAAAGCTGGAAAATGGGTTGCGCGTCATGTGGCAGTGCTAATAGTGGTGGTTTTGAGGGTGGAAGAGTGTCGAAGACACGCCGACGACACTCAGGGCGGCAACGGCGGTTCGGCCATGCATGGTGGCGATGATGACATGGTCAGGGTAGTAAAGTAACTGCGTCAAATAGTAGAACGCGAGGAGGGGAACCTCGGGTGTGAAGCAAAGCCGTCGGACCTGGAGGAGAAAAACCTCGATTGCTATTGGCGGGTAGGAAGAAAACGAGATCAACTCGGTGGAGAAGACGAGGAAAAGAAACTCAACGAAGAGAAAGATCGACATGGGCAAGCTAGGCAACGACCTTGACACGTACATCTGGACAGAGGAATGGTGGAGCTGAAGCAATTCTACTCTGTTTTTATGACGCATGTCATGCTCGACAGCTGAATTACTTCTGAATACTTGCTCATTTATTTGTACATAAAATTGTGGAGACGACGCACACCCTGGCTCAGAGCGGTACCTAGGTAAGGATATGCATCAGGGGTCATATGCAACCAACCAAACACAATATCTTGCATTTATCCTTCTCATCTAGCACCATACATAACTAAGTAAAATAATATCTCAGCACATACAAACTCAACTAATGTCCCATTTTATATAACTATAATTTTATTAAAAAAAGCAGGACACCCCGCAAATATTGACTTGAGGTGTAGGCCGAGCATAGGCCGTGGGGTCTGGACACCGGATTCTGGAACACTCACGGTCACCGATCGCGGAGCGCAGTGGACTAGCACGACGAGATTGCTTTGAATCTGCGAGGAATTCTTGCCCATGCGAGCGACAATACGGGGTGCGGGAATAAAGAAGGGGAGGCCAAGTATGATTCCGCGTGAACGGCATGGTATTTTTGTTGGCCAAGTGGGGGAGGAAAGAAAAGTTGGCCTAAAACCACGTGGAATCGTGGGCCCCACCGCACCAGGGAAGGAGAGGGGTGCGAGCATGCGACTGAAATCAAGCCGCGGCCCCCACGCGTCCCTCATATCCCTCCACCTCATCCACCCAGTCAAATACGCCCACTCAAACTCAACCATAGATAACAGAACTAACTGTATATTTAATTGCTGCCCAGGGATTTGGCTAATGGTCCACCATGCAAGTGTCCCCAGCTGCCTTGCCTCGTTTCAGGTAACACCTTTAATTTTTTAGGTGTTGTTTGTATACTCCATGTTATTTTTTTTAAAAAAAAGATATACTCAATGATACTTAAACGAATACAGTGGTTACTACAATGTAATATAGAGGAATTAGTAAAACGCTCATTTGGAAATCAAGATCTTTTTTACATATACCACGAACATGATATATCATGATTTGGTATATTAGTTAGGAGAGAGAGATTAGATTCAGTATTTGGATAACACATGAGTCACGTATACAAATCTATATCAACTTCACATGTAAGTCCATTGAGAATAAGCCGATTTGGACTATAAAAAGATTCGTAGCCGAAGCACACAAAACAAAAAAGAATGCCATCAGTGTATAAACTTTCTATATCCTTATCATAAGATATACATTTTCAACACGGGAACACATATTTTGTTCTCATCTACCTCCGTGTATTACACAATGTAGGAAACATACTTTCTACTATATCATTGTCACTCTTGTTGGATCATTGTGAAATGTACTTTAACATAGTTCAGATAGCCTTAAGAATCATAATTAGCTTGGTATAATAGTCGCACTTAGTAATAAAATTTAATTCATGTTGAAATAATTATATTACCATTGCTCGATAAATTTATCATACGAAGGAGATAAACAAGTCAATTAGATCCTGAGCGGGAGTAGACTTTGAGAGATATTTTGGCCATGGGGCCATGGGCGCATTCTGTGGTACGAACAAGGGGGAGGCATGCCAATACACCTACCAACCTCCCACTCCCAGTCTGCTTGGCTTTAGTCGCGTCGTCTATAAAAAGCTGCCCACTGCGGCTGTGTTTACCTCGATACCTTCTCCCCCTCTTCCTTCCCCCGCACGACGACGACGACGACCCCCAGCCGCACGGCGAACCGCCCCCGCCGCCAATCCATCCATCTCTAGGGTTAGGGTTTCTCCTCCAGTTCCCGAGGCCACGCGGTGCGGCCGCCCACGGTGTGGTCTCGCGAATTTTTCGTGAAAATTTATCCCCCCTTTTGAGCTCAAAATCGCCGATTTCCGCTCAGTTTCTTGGTAAAAATCGGCCCTTTTTTTGTTGCGACTTCCTCTTTTTCTTGGAATTTTTTTACCCCCATTTTCCCGAGATATAAATCGGAGCTTTCTGAGGTGATTAGTGTTCTAGAGCGCGCTCGGGCTGCAGTTTTGATTTTGCTAAAAAAATTTGCGATTTTTGTGCGAAAATCACCGGTTTTTTTGTTCAGCGCGCGGCTCCAGAATTTGGTGAAGGTGACAATTTGTGCCTCCGAGTGGCCTTAGTGCTCTGATTCTTGAAACACTCGTGCGCACTCTATGAGCGCGAGGCGCGCGAATCGGGCTTCCGGCTATTTGGGCACGCGCGCGGGGTGTTTGTGTTAATGCCTCGGCTGTCCTGCAAGTTCGCCGATCCCGACAGCGTCGTTTCCTCTGCGGCGCCGCGCCGCGTGCAGCCAGTCACGATGAGCTGCGGCAGTGACGGGTGTAGGGATGGTGACAGCGGTGGCAGTGAGGAATTCAGGCGGACTCGGCCGAGCAAGGTCGCGGCCGATGATTTGGTGGAGCCGGCACGGTGCTCGGATGCCGCAGCACCGGCGTCTTGGATTGACAAGAAGCTGCTTGTTGATCCCAGGATGCTGTTCATTGGATCCAAGATTGGGGAGGGAGCTCATGGGAAGGTCTACAAGGGGAAGTAAGTAAAGCATCTTTTATTACATAACCGTGCCTAATGTTTGTTACGCTTGTGCTCAAAGTCGTCAGTACTTGCAACAATTGCACCAAATTTGAAGTCTCTGCTCTAGTTGTAGTGTTAGAAGTTGTACAATCAAATGGGTGTTATGCACTACACCTGTGCTATGTATGAACCAAATAGGGGGTAAGAGCTATGCTATGAATTGATGAGTCTCAGTACCTGGATGCTCATGGTGCATCTCACCTCAGCCAGTTAAATCGCACAAGCTGCGACTGAGACCCACTTTAGGCTTCTGATATATTTATGAGTTTAATAGGAAGAAGGACACTTTGATGAAATATTAGTCATTAGCTGTGCTGCTGTCCTTCAGGGCCTCCACATGATCGATGGAAATATACCTCCAAGGATCTTAAATTTGCTTGCTTGATTTAGCAATTCCTGCTGTGGTCAAGGATTTTGGAGATTGTTCAACCTTGCAACTTATTCTAATACTTGCACAGAGTTCTTCACAATTTTTGTACGTTTCAATGTACACCACTGGTGGATATTAACAAATTGGGCTGGCATTCTTGCCCCATGAAGGAGCTTTGCCATTTAACTCTTCATGTTGATGTTATATAACTATATTGTGTATCATAGTTTTTTTTTGCCTTCATGGATACCTGTGTCCGTTTTTATCAGTAATTAATTTGTTTTTTATGTGTGCTTTCGAATAGGTATGGTGATAAAATTGTAGCAATAAAGGTGCTTAACAATGGCAGTACTCCTGAAGAAAGAGCAACTCTTGAAGCTCGTTTCATTCGAGAAGTAAATATGATGTGTAGAGTGAAACATGATAATCTTGTGAAGGTACATCCTTGCCTCAATGACACACTGTTGTGTCTAATCTGATTTTGCATTAATTTATCTAGTTTAGTTCAGACCTAGCATAGCCATTGCTAACTAAATCATCAGTTTTCTTGTGATCTTTTCTCACACAAATTTCTGCACTTCTGTAGTTCATCGGAGCTTGCAAGGAACCATTGATGGTGATTGTCAGTGAGCTACTACCAGGGATGTCATTGAAAAACTACTTGAACAGCATTCGGCCCAGTCAACTAGAGATCCATACTGCAATTGGCTATGCACTCGATATAGCCCATGCAATGGAGTGTTTACATGCGAATGGAATAATACACAGAGACCTGAAACCTGGTATGAATGCTTGGACTGTTTGACTTTTACACTTCCACTTGTTTACCTTTAACATGTGTAGTAAGTTGTATTTCTTTTTTGTAACCAAAACTGCACTGCATATTTACCTGATATTCGATGGTCAGTTGTACATTCTGTTTAAGATGTCACAACATGGGTACATAATGTGCTTTTTTTTATAAAAAAATTCAGAATTAAGAAACTGGCACACGATGTATTTTTTATGCCAACGTAAGAACTTTTGTTTTGAAGGAGAACTATGTTTGAAGGTTAATCATTCAAAAAGTTTCAGTAAGATGTTTGTACATGTGATTTCTTGTTGTCACCCCCCCTAATTGTAAGTACTATTGAATATTCCTGACTCCACATCCATGGTATCAACTTTACTTTCTGCTCATGGTTCTACTCCCAGATGTTCACTTTTCAGTCTCTTACTCTTTTGTTTTGCTTGCTTTACCTTATAGGTTGCTCCAGTAGCTGTTGCCTTCTATAACAGCTGTTAAGTCAAGTTCTTTATGCTTTCCAAATTTCGTGATAAAAAGTTATTGTGTGCAGATAACTTGTTGCTTACTGCAAATCGTAAGAAGCTGAAGCTTACTGATTTTGGGCTTGCAAGAGAAGAAACTGTGACCGAAATGATGACAGCTGAAACGGGGACATACCGATGGATGGCCCCAGAGGTCGTAAATCACTATTTTCTCCAATAACTAATTATAATTAAGAAATTATGGACTGAGACCAAAACGAAAAAGCTCACCCATTAGTATTTTAGCCAAATTATGGTTGAGGTTTCAGTATGCCCTGCAATAATTTACTGGCTGTAACTTCGTGTCATGATTTCAGAACCTTCTATACAAACAGAAATCTGGTGCTCTAGCACACAGATCTGTGTGATTACAAAGCCTGACTGATGGTCTTTCATTATGTGATGTTGCAGTTATACAGTACTGTCACACTTCAACGTGGTGAGAAAAAGCATTACACAAATAAAGTGGACGTGTACAGCTTTGGCATTGTTCTGTGGGAATTGTTGACCAATAAAATGCCATTTGAAGGCATGTCGAATCTACAAGCTGCATATGCTGCTGCTTTTAAGGTAAGTATGAAGCAATAGCCATGCATATGTTATGAAACTGTTATTTGCTACAAAATTATAGCTCCTCCTAGAAAGCTGTCTAGCAATTAGGAAATCCTGTCTCTTGAAGAGTTATGGCTCTCCTGCTTAACTTTGCAAATTATTATTGCTCATACTAGCTACCAATTTGTGATGTCTCCTTTTGGGGACAAAGCTGTTACCACTGCTAAACAAGTTAGTAAATACTTCTTATGTCTTGAAGTTTAGCTCAAAGACTCGCTTGGCTACCTGAAGAGCTAAGGCCAACAAATTGTAAGATGAAATAAACCATGCATTCATGCCATAACAGGCTTTGTTTTGGACATTATGCTTCCATGGAAGTGTTAGAGTGCATATAAATTTCACTTTCTTGTCAGTCTTCTATGTCACGATGACAAGTCCATGGTACCTGCTTCAGCCCATATGCATGGTTTCAAATTGTGGAAACACGTAGCAGCAACTATTGACACTAGTTTTTATTTTTAAGAAACAGATATTCATGGCACCATTCAACTGGTATACATGACTGTAGCACCTTCCTTCTTTAGTTTACTCCACTTTTTCAAGGGATCTTTGAACATGAACTCTCTTGCTGACAACAATTTCTGACATTGTTTTCAATTGCAATATACTAATCTGATCTATATTTTCTCTTGTCTATAACAACAGCAAGTGCGCCCACCTCTCCCTGAGGAGACCCCCCAGGAGCTTGTGTTCATCGTGCAATCATGCTGGGTTGAGGATCCTGCCCTGCGACCCAGCTTCAGCCAGATCATCCGCATGCTAGATGCTTTCCTCATGACAATACCTCGACCACCCCCTTCAGAATCAGACGAGGATGCGGAATCAGAAGAAACAACATCGTCATTGAGCGGCAAGAGTTCCTCTGTCTCCTCGATCGTTTCTCGAGCAACAAGCAAGCTCTCGGTCGTCCGCCATCTCTTCGCCTCAAAGAAGTCTGGCAATGGGAGGACATGATGCATGTCCTGAGACGTTTTCCTTGGTGGTGTAAAGATGTTAGCCTAGATTATGTGTAATACAAGAGGGACCTTGTTCAGTGTAGAATAGCGGTTGTATTAATGATACAAAAAGAAAGTTGAAATGCAACTTATGCAAGCTATGTATAGCTGGCAGCTGCTTTACCGTTACTTGTGCAATGTTGTCTTTGAGCGATTTTCTCCTTGTTTTCACTACAATGTTTAGCCTTACCCCTTTTGCAATGACAACCCATGGGAATCCTGTGATCCAAGCAAACCCGTGGGATTCACTTGACTCAGAATTTAGCAGAGGTAGAAGTGGAAGAGTGATCTGAATACTGTCAAGGCAGAAAGAATAGTAGGCCTTTACACGATTAGAGCTGTAAATGAGTTTGCCATAACAATGGTTCTGGAGATGAATTATGCAGGTTTTCTTATGTCACAAAATGGGTTTTGATTATGAAAGGGTTGACACAACTGTCACAACCAAGGGAAAAAAACCGCTGATAACCGGAAAAACCGTCCGAATTTTTTAAATTTAAATTTATAACTGCATAATGTACTTCCTAGATTGGTTCAGATTTTGTGTTAGATTACCTGTTGTATAAGTTAAATATGCTAGATTATCTATAGTTTAGGTAA